>CM034308.1:24978024-26473050 GCA_019925795.1 Dendrobium chrysotoxum
TAATCTTGTATGCAGGTTGTTTGTAACACTGAGAAGGAAGCGTATGAGATATATTGTCAATACGCTCATGATGTTGGTTTTATTGTTCGCAAAGAACATCACAGTTACTGGCCTAATTCGAGAAGAATAAGATTCAAGGATTTTACATGTTCTAAAGTTGGATTTAAGAAGGGTATTGATTTAAACTCCAAATCGAAATATAGAAAATCCAATACCAGGACCGGATGCCCTGCAATGATTAGATTTTCAGTGGACCTAGATGGAGTGTGGAGGGTGCAAAAATGCATAGAGAGCCACAATCACGAATTAGCTAGGCATGAAGATCAACATTTTCTTAGATCATATAGGAATATTAGTGATGAGAAAGCATCTGTTCTGAAATCTATGACAGAAGTCGGGATTAGAACCGCTGATGCATTTACATACCTAGCTGATGAAGTAGGAGGTGTGCAGAATTTAAATTTCTTTAGAAGGGCATATAACTACATTTAAAAAGAGAGAAGAGTGAAGATCGAGAATGGGGACACAAATTTCCTAATTGAATTATTTAAAGAACGACTTGTTCATGACAACATGTTTGCCTGGGACGTCCAAACTGATGAGGATGACAGATTGATGAATTTTTTTTGGGTTGATGGGTTGGGGAGAATAGATTATGACTGCTTTGGAGATGTCATAATATTTGATACTAGCTATAGGCTTAATAAATATAATCTAGCATGTGCACCATTTATTGGAGTTAATAATCATTGGCAGAATGTTCTTTTAGAGGTGGCATTTCTTTTAGAGGAAACAATTGAATCATTTACATGGTTATTTAAAACATTTCTGTGAATAATGGGTAATAAACATCCCATTACAATATTATTGATCAGGACCAAGCTATGGCTAGGGCAATAGAGATTGCATTCCCTCAAACACGTCATAGGCTCTGCCAATGGCACATCAGCAAGAAGGCGCCATCCAAGGTGTGCTGCTTCAATAGCAACAACAAAGTTAGAGGCCTTTTTTACAGATGTCTAAGCAAGTGTGACTCCGAAGAGGAGTTTGAGAGAACCTGGTTTGAAATGATGAATGAAGGGGACCTCCACAACCATGACTGGTTGAAAGAGCTTTACAGAATAAGAAAGAAATGGTCCACAGCCTTCAACAAGAGTTGTTTTAATCTTGGCATTCTTTCGACACAGCGCAGCGAGTCAACTAACATGGTGTGTCATGGCATTTCTAAGTCAACAAGCAGTATAACTGATTATTTTTTGGGCCTAGAGAAGGTGATGAAGACATGGCGTTGGAATAAATAGGATAAAGATTTCAAATGCAGCTAGTCCCAAACTGTACCTTTAATTAAAATTAGTCTAATACTCAAGCAAGCAGCTCAATTTTATTCACGGAAATTATATTCATTCTTTGAGGAGGAGTTCTTAGAAGGCGTTGGTGGAAGTTAAAATATTTAAGATGGGTTGTTGTGACATTTAATATGATTGGTTGCACTTCTCAGCTATATAAGGTCTTCTCTTTAAAGCTAGTCTTAACATTTCGAATATGGTCTATAAATTGAGTTAGCCGGATGTAAAACTACATCTAGGATTTCCTATGAAATAATATGTAGATATTGCTACCATTAGGATGCATAAATGCATGGCAAAGTGTTCAGACGGTCTTCTGGAGCAACAAGCTAGGGCAAACGAATTATACAGGTGTTGTGAGCATATATGGTACGACCTTCTTGACAGTATTCTTGAAGTTTCATGGAGGGAGGCAATGGCTGCTGATTCTAACAGAACAGGTAAGTTCCTTAATTCAGAAGGATGGCGATGTGTCCAAAGAAAATTTTTTGAGTACTACCGTCATTTCGCCAGTGTTAACTTCCTTCAGCAACGTCATCATGAGCTAACACGTCGTAAAGGCGAAGCGGGTTCAGTTTTTGTTGAAAGATTACCCTGTGATTTAGAAAATATAATTCTCTACCGATCTTGGCATCCAGTTGAAGATGCCTTTGTAGTTGACTTGTATAAGTAATTACTTAAGAAGTATCCGTATGGAAGCAAGCGAAAGAAGTTCCTAAACCTGAGTGATTGGCAAGATTTGCAGTATGAGTTGATGGCTATTTCTGGATGTTGTCCAATGCAAAGCCAACTCTAGCAACGTGTTTGATTTTTAATTAATTAGTTATCATATCATGAAATGGTGTTATGGTAAAAATGTTTTTTTTAATGAAATCTACAGTTCCAATGATTATCACTATCAAATAACATATGCGTATACATTATTCATATTCTGTCGAAGTACTAATATCATTAGCTAAAACAATATACATGTTTGACTCAAAAAAAATTAATTAATCATAGTACAAAGGATTGCGTTAGCCAGTTTGGCTCTGAATTTTGGCATTTCATCTTGCTAGTGTAAGAGTTTTTCCCACTTAACAAGATACGGCAGGATAGCATTTTCCATATATTTACAAACAAACATCCCACAATCGAAGCTATTTTTCTAGGTTTGAACTCCACTAGCAACAGTTAGAGGCCAAGTTCGAATGTCACTTTCAAAACAATCCCATGTTTCCTCATACAAATGATTAATCTGCATATAATTTAAAAAATTAAGATCAATTGAGACCACACCACTTGGTTAAGATCTGTATCAAATTTTCTTTACTTACTACATCTGGAAGAACGGCCTTATGAGTCAGGTTAGGCAAAGAATCGAAAAATGTCCAAGATGAGCTCTTCAAATCTACTACCAGAAGTGTCCAGTGTCCCTTATCCGATACTGGCATCAGCAGTAAATTGGCTGCCCGAACCGACTCATTTCTAACATGTGATACATACTGTTTGCTATCAAATTTATATAATATAGAACCCTGAGGTGTAACAAGTTTGAAGATATTAGGAAACCCTATACAAATTTAGTTAAGAACACGTTTTATACTTCATTGCTTACTCAATACAGGCTAGAAACATGAATGAATGGTTGATAAAGGTTAGGATGCAATTTATTCTTCTGAGCTAGCAAAATGGCAAAGGCATCAATGTGGTTGTTGTCCAAGTATTGATCTGTCAAAAGTTCGTCTATTTGACTTCTAAAAATATGGATGTTGTCTGCTGAATAAATAATGTCTCCCCTGCAAAATAGAAAAGGTCATCAGCAAACAAACACCCAGCGGTACCGCGCGATACCTAGAGGTACCTAGCGGTACCCAGCGGTACCCATAAGTGTTCCAGAAACCATAACTGATAGCAAAACAATATTATGTCAGCCAACAAATCAAAATCAAGGAAAGAACAAAAGTTGTATGTACTTACAATCAAAATATGTACAAAATCGTTCATGTATCCGAGTGGTTAACCTTTCGATAACTTCTTTGCAATTGCATCAAACTCACTCACAAGAAAATCTCTTATTGATTCTGGCCAATTGTATGATAAAAAATTAGCTGCATCACGAGCAACAGAAAGGATAGAAGCTGGTGTTCGATAGTTACGCAGAGGAAAGAAAAGGTTTGACAATAAGTATACGATAAATTTCTTCACGACATCGGGAATTGGAGTTGAGTCATCAAGACTTAGAACCTCATTTTTAATGTCATTTGCCAATTTTCTAGTGATTCTAGCGCTTCCCAATTCAAAATGTTTTCCTCTGTTCGGCAAGCCTAAGATCAAAGATATTTCATCTGTGGTGAATGATAACTTTCGATCATTGATGATAAAGCATTGCTTCTTCAGATCCCAAAATGATAGCAACTTGTGAACCAACGGCACATTTTGAACGTATCGAGGCATCAAAACATACTGATGTAGCCGAATTTGTTGCAGTCTATCCAGAAAGTCTTGGCCAAATGTTTCAACCAAAAAATCGCATACTTCTCTAAATGTCGATGTTCTGTATCGGAAACTAATCTTTGGAACATATTCTTACAATTTTAGCACTTGATCAGCAGAAAATATCATGCGGTACCTAAAGATACCTAGCGGTACCGAGAGGTACCGAGCGGTATCGAGCGTTACCGAGCGGTACCGAGAAGTACTTAGAGGTACCTAGCTATACCAATAGGTACCAAGGGTACCCAGCGGTACCAGAGCCCAGTCGGGGTCCCCAATGTTAGCCTAGAATGGGTACCGAGCGGTACACATATAAGCCGTTAACCTTTGAGAAATAACAAACAAACCCTAACCTAAAATAGTCATTTACAAGAATTTTAGAACTTACCCTGTTAGCAAAAACATCATATTACCCATACATTATTGTTTCCACAAGGAAGCGATAGGTAACCAGACAGGGTACCGCTGGGTACCTAGACGGGGTACCGCTTCGGTTGCCAGCGATACTCAAAGATACTAATATTAAAAAACATACCTTAGCCATCCCTTCTCTATTTCTGGAGTAAACGAAGTTGGCTCGAGTAGAAGATGAAGCTCGAAGATGAAGAAGATGAAGAAGCGCCTGCAGCTAGACTCCGACCCGATAAAGCAAAACTGAAACGCCGTGGTCATTTTCAAATATTTGATTTTTAAATATTTTTTTTGGACGAATGGGTCGGGTCGGGTCGTCGGGATGTGCTGTAATTGGGAAAACGTGGTAAATAGAATGGTGGGGTCAGGGTAATTCCACGTGGCGCAATGGAAATAATTTCTGGATGTAAAGCTACATTCTGAGTCCGAACCGAATAAAAGTTCCTTTATTGGAGTTTTGCTGGGTGATCAATTCTGTTGTTTTGGCTACTGTGTGGATTCTATGTTTGTTTGTTTTGTTTTTTTTTCATTTGAGCCCCATCTCAATGGTTGGTTTTAGGTTTTAATTGAGTTTTATTCGTTTGGTTGCTTCTCGATTTGGGCTGCAGGTGCTCCCTTTGGTTTTTGTTCCCCACTCGATTCTTCTCACGTTTGTTACGAGAATTCGAGGCTGATAGACTATGATGAATGTTGGGCATCTCATCGTCTGCTCCATCCCCTGTGTGGCCTTCATGGCAACTAGTCTAGTTTCTATTCGTGGAAGGCCTTTGGGTTCCAGGGGAATTATTGCCATTTTCAATTTTACGGATGCCCATTTTTAGAGCATTTTAAGTTTTTTTGGGGTTTGGCCGCCTTGTGCCCTTTTTTTCTTTTTGACATAGGTTCTGTTGGGTTTTCGTATACACATGAATATACTTTCTTCTTTTAGTATATAGTTGGGTATATTTATTGTTATTTAGTTTTATAATTTGTAATTATTTTATACAGTGAAATGAATTTGAGCTCTGCATGGGCTCTATTTTATAAAGGAGCACGTTAATCATCATAATTAACAAGAGAAGCATATTTATTTAAGAATTTAAAAAGGAGCAAATTCACCAAAATAATTGACGCATACAGAATGCGCCATACTTTTTTTTGGCGCATTTTGAATGTACCAATTATTTTGGCGTGTTCAAGTGGAGAGAGAGAAAGGTGGAGAGAGATAAGAGAGAGAGAGAGAGAGATAAAGGTGGCATAGAGAAAGAGAAAGAGGTGGAGAGAGATAAGAGAGAGAGAGAGAGAATAGTACTCGGCGGCTGCCTCTCTCCTATCATATAAATTTATATATTATTTTAATTATTAAATAATAGTTTATATATTTAATCTTTTTTTGTTATAATTTTTCATGAAAGATTAAACATATAAAATTTTTTTCATGAAAAACATATAAACTGTTTAATTATTTTATATATTATTTTAATATGTTAAATATCAGTTTAAATATTATTTTAATTATTATTTTAAATATAAAAAGTATAAATTTTTATATTATACTAAAATATTCTATTTAAATAATAAAATTTAGGGATTTTTACATACATAACACTAAAAACAAACCTATTTACCTATTTAACATCTAAACTTACCTATTTACCTATATACCACCTTAAAACCCTTACACTCATCAAAATTACCACTCTGTCGCCTACCGTCAACATGAAATCGCGAAACAGCGCAGAACCCCTAACTCGAGCAAAGCAGCTTCCTCTCTCCATTTGAATCGCAAAGTTCGCCATTCTCCAGCTATTTCGACAGAGGCATTTCTTCTGTCTGAATCACACAGTTCGCAAATCCCACCCGCTCGTCTTCTCCCTTTGCGAATCTATCCGCTTGGCGTCTTCTCCAGGTAGTGGCGACACATGCATTCCTTCTCTTTTGTTATTTTATTCACTTACCATTAAACCTAGAATATGAAGGCGAGATTATAGGGTTTAGGTGCCGGAAGTCTTCTGCTTGGCGTCTTCTCCACTTGTTGAATCAGTGTCAAACAGTGAAGAAATAGGTTCTATATAATCAGCCGAAACTGCAGCAATCTACAAGGCAAAGGTGTATTAATATGCTTCTGATTCCTCCAATCTGTTTTTATTAATATGCTTTCTATTTTATAGATGTGGAGTGGCAACAAAGCTCCAAATAGGGTGTTTGTAAATTTAGAAATGCACAATAGGTGTTTGATGAAATGCCAAGGTGTATTTTCTATATAAATGAAATGCAAAGATAACTGTTTTTACTTCTCATGAATTCTTTTGCTTTCATTTTTTTGAAGGTGTTTCTTATAAAGGCAATCTACAATGAGTTCTAGTTCCTCAGCAGCGCCAATCCGAAACTTTAGCAATCAAATATATTGTCATTGCAACTTACAATGTACGATATTTACATCTTACCAATCTCGTAGTCGAGGAAGAAAATTCTACAGATGCTCGAGGAGTAGAACTGAAGGTGATTGTCATTATTTTCGATGGTGTGATGAAGTTAATGAATTTTCGCATGAGAGCAATTTCTGAAGTTCAAATGTTACTGAAAGCAGTACAACGCATATTGCTTCAATTAGAGCCGAGCTGTTACAAATAAAAATCTTGTTGGTCATTGTGATTTTCCTTAATGTAATTATAGCGTTCATTGTAACTAAATTTTGCTATGCGTAAATCTCACTTTAAGTCAATGTAATTCTTCACAACTTTATATGTGATATTCTAGCCAAGTTCTGTTTGATCCTGTTTTTAGCAAACTGAAATATAAAATATTAGAATCATCCTCAAATGCGACCATTAAACATTAGATATAACTAGCAAATGGGTGCTCAAAAACCAATAGACGGTCTCTAGCAGAAGCCCACCCATAAATTCTTCAAGCAGGATGAAATTCTGAATTATACATTCAGAAAAGAACCAAAAAAGCAGCAGCCTTAAACTTTTTTCAAACTAATTATGGGGAAAACTCTATTTGTACAGTTGTCAGCAGCAAATGATCGCTCAGAGCATCCATTCTATGAGCATAACATAAATTTTTCACAAAAGTATGGCTATCCTACTGGAAAATGCCAGTGCAATCATGATAGACATGATCACAATCACTTAGTCACCAGAACTTACACTCTCTTGATCAACATCTTTGCTATGTAAAGTGCTCTGGCAGTTTGAACCAGAGTTCTCTCTTGTTACAGCAGCTGAACAATCATCTTGATCATGAAAGAACTGTCCGATAGATAGGGGGTTGTAGGTTGAACTGGCTCGGCGAAGACCTTGTATTGCTTTCATTGCAGCTAGTGTGCTTCGACATATGTCGTCAGTATCCTCATTTAGAGATAGTGATTTAGCGTCTGCATTCTTACTGGTTGATCTTGCGATCTTCTTTTCAGAGGAGCCAGCATCACTGACTTCAGCTTCCATGGGGAAAAGGAGTTCAAGGTTGGCTTCGCACTCCAGCCTATGGTCTCATATGGTTAATAGATAGCAAGACATAAACTAACATAAAACATGTAAGCATATCTAAAGTCTCAACAGAGAATGATGGTGGGGTGTGCACCAACCAATCAAACTAAAAAAACGTTAATATATTTATATGGAAGATAACACTGAAGCCAGCAAACAAAGTTAATTGATAACACTGAAGCCAGCAAACAAAGTTAAGAAAGGGAACGATTATCCAACTGTAAACAAAGTAACTTGGAAGTGATGGCAAAACTGATAACAAAAAAAGTTAAATGATCACTTCAAAGTAAGTTGGAAGTGTAGCAAAAACTGATAACAAAAACAGGTAAAATAGGTAAAACATTCAACTTCAATGTGACAGTTACTGTGTCTTCAATATTGCCTAATAGGCATTTCCTCATAAACATTCTCTACGCCTAATAAGCATTTTCTTTGAAACTGTGTCTTCAATATCGCCTTCCTCAAAACGTAAAGGTTCCTTGCATGTGTTTCTATGGTGACCCCATGAATTACAGCGACCACATTTATGAATACTTTTTGTTTTCTGAGCACCCTCTAAGAAGTTCTTAATTCGTCTTTTCTTGGGTCTACCACGTGGCCTAAGTGTAACAGGTGGGAAAACAAACAGGTTATCATTGAGTATGGACCACTGCTCTTTTCCTGGCAAAGTTGAAATGGCTCCTTCATATGCCATTTTATATCTGCACAAAATACATGAAGGTGGTAACAAAACTGTTAATAAAATTGATAACAAAGGACATAATTAAGAAAGAATACAAACCTGTAACTGTAATACTGCTCATCGACATATGTGTGCCACAAATTGTGATGTTTTGATGCAACAAAGGCTGCAACATGTACACATGGTAATCCTGATGTCTGCCAAAAACCACATGTGCACGTATGGCTCTCTATGTCAACCTCATGTCGCTCAAAAAGCCCTTCAATCTCAGCTTTTGTTGTAGTTGATTGTCGTATGATGAAATGTTCTCTTCTGGTTGTAACATCTCTAATGTATTCCTCTACACACGGAACGAGAGGTCCTTTCCATGAAATTGAATTTACCTTCCGATTAGAACGTTGTTCCATCAACATACCTCTAATCGTGTCAATCAGATCTACAACGGGCTTGCTCCTTGCCTCCTCAACCCAAGAATTAAAGGATTCTGCCATGTTATTTGTGTTGTAGTGATTTTTAATATGCTTTGAAAAAGTTGCTTTTGACCACTTACAAGATAAAGATGTTAGGTAGGAATGAACTTGTGGACTAATGTTAAATATTTGTTGTAGCTTAGAATTGAACTCATGTAGGCTAAAACAATTTGCGGTGGTCCACACCAATTTTTGCAAATTGTGGCTATCATCACAGCGAAAAAGTTTCTTAATATTTTTCCAAAGATGTCTCATACATACTCTGTGCTCGGCATTTGGAAAGACTGTTTTAATTGCTTCACCAAGCCCTTTCTCCATATCCGATATGAATGCTAGATGTTCAATATCAGCATTAAAAGCATGGGACAAATTCATCAAAAACCACTCCCAACTTCTCTTTGATTCAGATTCAGCAACAGCGAATGCAATATTATAGAGACCATTGTTCCCATCCAAACAATTAGCGGAAAGGAGGACACCTAAATATTTCAATTTCAGATGACAAGCATCAATACCGATTAAATATCTACAACCAGCAAGGAAACCATCAATGCAGACCTTGAAACTAACAAAGAACCTCTTAAATGAGTTGTTTTGTTTGTCACATTGGTACGTTATTTGTGAGCCAGGATTCCTATTGAGTAACTCATACCTCAATGTGGGCACCCACTTGTAATTATCATCTATTGAACCAAACATTTGCTCTCTTGCCAGTTCCCTTGAACGCCAAATTTTCATGTATGGTAAAGATAACCCAAAAGCGGTCTCTAAGTTATTACCAATATCCTTTGGTGTAATATCAGGATTCCTTTTCACGATGTCCTTGATTTCATGGGCAATCCAGTTTGAGGTAGCTTGTTTGTTCCCTGCTCTGTTAACTCCAGGGCATAAATGTGTTGAATGTAATTTTCTAACTTCAAATGAATGGCCATCTGAACATAACGAGGCACGTATTCTCCATGGACAACCACGATAGGTGCATGTAGCAATAACTCTTGATTTGTCACTTGCCTTAATATTGATAGCAAAGTTCTGTAATATTGCATTAGAGTGAATAGCTTGTTTGAAACTTGATGAGTCCTCAAAACGTGAACCAACCCCTAAATTTTTTTTCCTCAACTTCAACCGCAAATGAACCTTCACACAAACCATATACTAATATGTCATTGTTCAATGTGTTATTAGCATTTAAATCTTGCACATTGCCACAATGAGTTTCATCCGTATAAGTCATATCTTCTTGATGATCTTTCACTACGACCACCACCTCCACTCGATTGCCATCGCAGGAACCTATAAGCATGTTTGTCACATCTGTATCACTCATAATTGACATATAAATTTTAGGTGATGTTCCATTAATATGATAATATAAGTCGTAGGCATGACCCCTGATCCACTGGCAAATTGCTTCAGTACGTTCTTTCAATAATGACAAATTAATGTGACATATATCAAACTTCAAGGTTTTCTGACTTCCGCCGACATATTTCATCCTACTTTGGCCCTTCACCTCGGTCCAATTTCCTCCATATTTGAAGACAATAGAGCACACATTGTTTCCCTCCATATCTATAAGTAAAGAAAAAATTACATCAATTAGGTATAGCTTAATGTATAACTAATATCTGATAAGTGGCTAAAGAAGATAACTTAATATATGTAACACTTAATGTAGATAACTACAGTACACAATGAAATTAATACCTCCAGCCTTACTTTAGATGAACTGCAGTAGATCCCACGTGAAGACAACATCCTTACCTTGCCTTGAAAGCTTCCGTTATTACTTCTTGAAGGTAGAAATCCTGATAAATATCAACAAAATCACATATTAAGTAAGAGCAATTGTAAATTAGTTTTACCTCTCAGCCTCCGCAATTCAAAAAGAGCAAAAAATGAGGAAGGAAAATACCTAATGACAAAGAACGCCTGGTCCCTGCGGTCGGATAAGGTAAATACAAAAGGAGAATGATCGCATGTGTCACCTGTGTCGCCTGTGTCGCAACTAGCGGAAGCCGTGCGGTCGGATTCACAAAAGGAGAAGATTCGCAAACTATGCGTTTAAACCGATAAAGGAAATCCTGATAAAGATCAACAAAATCACATATTTAGCGTTACCTCTCAGCCTCCGCAATTCAAAAAGAGCAAAAAATGAAGAAGGTAAATACCTAATGACAAAGAACGCCTGCTCCCTGCGGTCAGATAAGGTAAATACCAAATGAGAATGATCGGCTGTGTCGCCTGTGTCGCCACTAGAGGACGCCGTGCGGTCGGAATCGCAAAAGGAGAAGATGAGGAAGGTGCTCTGCTCGACTCAGGACTTCCCGCGCACTTTCGCGGTTTCTTTTGACGGCAATGGAAACGGAGTGGTAATTTTGATGAGTGTAAGGGTTTTAAGGTGGTATATAGGTAAATAGGTAAGTTTAGATGTTAAATAGGTAAATAGGCTTGTTTTAAGTGTTATGTATGTAAAAATCCCTAAAATTTATATAATATTATTTAAAAAATAGTTAAATTATAAGTTAAATTTTTTAAAAAATAGTTGAAATATAATTTAAATAATTTATAAATAATTATAGAAAAATTTCATTTAAATAATTAGATAAAAATATTAATTTATACTAAAAATCATTTATATTTATTTAAAGATAAATGAAATATAAATTACAAATTATGTTATAAATTACAGATTATATTATAACTATATTTATATTTAAATTATATTTAAATTAAAATTAATTAATAAAAAATTATGTATAATCATTATAAATATTATTTAAATTATGTAAATATTATAAAAAATTAATTTAAATAATTAGAATAAAGAATTAAAATTTAAATAAAAATTTAATTAATTTAAATAAAATAGTTAATTTAAAAAAAAACTAATTAATGTAAGTATAACAATAAATTTTAGTTAATTTAAATAAAAATTAATTAATTTACTTATAACAATGAATTTTAGTTAATTTAAATAAAAAAGTTAATTTAGTTAATTTAGTTATATTTATATTAAAATTAATTAAAAATTTTCTCACTCGACTCTCTCTCCATCTAGCCTCTCTCTCTCTTCTCTTATCCTCTCTCTCAATCTCCCGCCCCTTCCATAGAATATGCTAAAAATTTTGACTAATTATTTTATTTTTTAGAAATAGTCATTTATCTCTCATGTTTAAGTTAAATGAGGCAAATAAAATAGTGCATTCATAATACCATATTTCTTTTAGTGCATTCTAAATGCACTATTTTATTTGATGAATATACTCTTTTTTAAATATTATATTAAATATATTCCTTTTACTAATTTTAAAAATTAAGTTGCTCCTATATAAAGTTTGCCCGCCCTCTTTTTTGAAAAAAAAAACTGCACATCCATGAGAAGCGATGGTTTTGTGCCCAATAGGTTTCCAAGGGGAAACATATCTTCTCCTGAACCAATTAAAAACTATAGACTTAGTATTATACAATCTCCAAATGAAGGAGCAGCCAAAGCCATAAGCCAGAGAATGACTATCCGAAATCCCAAGACCACCAAAACAGGTGAGTAAGCAAGTGTTATGCCAAGCTACCAGATGTAGCTTTCTCCCATCAATAAAGCCATGGTAAAGAAATTTAGCACATAATCTATCAACATATTTAATGCAGAATTTTGGAATGATTGCACCCCTAATCCAATAAGCTAAAGTATTTGCAATAGAGAACCTCAGGGATTGGATACGACCTGCAAAAGAAAGAAATTTTACTTTCCAACCAGCAAGAAGAGTAGAAATTCTACTCATGAGTGGTTGGAAGTGAGTAGAATTGAGTTTTTTGGTGGAGATGGGAAGGCCCAAATATTTGAAAGAATGTTCAGTGGGTTTAAAGCCAAGGATATGAATGATGTCACTTGCACTAGGGGTTTTTTGAGAGAACAAAATATTACATTTGGCATTATCACTACAGGAAAAATAGCTATTACTGGCAAACAAAATTCGCCGGTAAAGTGAAAAATGTGACGGAAATAATCGATTTCCGGCGGATTACCGGCGGAAATAGCTCCGACGGTAAAACGCGCGTCGGAAAAAAAATTCCATTGCATTTTTTCCGGCGGATGTTCCGGCGGAGAACCGACGTATATATTTGACAAATCGATGCCTTTTCTATGTCCGTGTTACGGCGTAATAACCACCGGCATTACCGGCGGATATTCCGCCGCAAGAAAACCGATGGCTAGTCTTACCGGCGAAAATCACCGTCGAACTATCTGTCGGAAGTTACGTCGCATATGCCACCAGAAATTTTATCATATCGTATTTTCGGTAAAGTTACCGGCGGATAATCCGCCGAAAACCTGTAGCATAAAAAAAAATCTTCCTCACTTTGAAAAGTGATTTCCACATTTATACCTGCATTCAAAAAATTACAACACCATGTATATTCTACAAAATCAATAATTACACAAATCAGAAGAGCATCAACGAGATAAGGAATAATTAAACATGTATAAATAAACATATATAAGAAAAGTGGCATAAACAAATAACTAAATATGTTCAAACAGCAAATAGATAAATTTGTCTAAAAAACACATAAAAATAGGTGTTCACATCAGTAAAATAGATAAATAATGCCTACTCTGATTCAGTTTCATCCTCAGGTGATGCTGTACTTCTACCACTACTCATCTGCTCCCTCATCTTTCTCATTTCTTCTAACATTTGAGTTTGCTGCTACTGTATCTGCATCTGCTGCTGTTGCATTTGCATTTGCCAATCAGCTTGGGCTTTCCGTACCTGTTCTAGCTCGGTTGTGAGGGCAGCTATCTGTTGGGTATATAAAGATTCTTGGGTACTAGATGAAAAACTGCCCCCACTAGATGACTACCCTTCATATGCATAGGCTTGCGAGCCTAACCCATATACTCTGTCATGTTGCATTCCTCCTACCGCTTGCGACCAAGTGCAGTAGTCAGAATAGTCTGTTGATCCACCAGAAGAACCTTCACCTGCTGCAGCCTAACTCTCTCGAAGCCGTGTATACTCCTTCTATGAAAGTTAATAAAAAGTTATGCAATTTACATATAATATCACCAAAATTAACTTATATACTTACATAGGCTCTCCTAGCACGCTCGTCAACCCATTGCTGGTCTTCCTGCCGCTTGTGGGTATGACTATGCAATTCAACAGGAGTCGGTTTTCTACCCAGCACATATTTCTGTAATAGACATATATTAGTATTCTAATTAAAGTAAATTATTAAAAAAATTTAAAATTTATTACCAAACGTCTTCTGTGCTCAGTATGAGGAACAAAATCTCCTGTATGAAGGGAACTACCCAAGCCCCCAACATCAGAAGCTCTATTCTGTCTATTTTGATCTCTTCTTCTGGTATAATCTGGGCTTCCCCAAGCACTGCTCAACTCTGCCCATACACTCTCACCAATCCAGAGAGGTCGCTGGCCTGACTTTCTAATATCAGTAAACATGTCTCGCATACGAGTCGAGCCACGCTCCTCAAAGTTCTTTTTGATTTTATCATTATGTTGGGGAAGCCAACAAAAATCTTTCTGCAATTAAACACATACAATAAAGAATAAATAATTTTTTTAGCTTATATATATTAGATATAATAAAAAAAATTATATAATAACATACCTCAAACTCTCTAAACCACATGTCATGTACTTCTTTTGGGACTTTCTTCCAAGAAATATAAGGAGCATTGTATCTGCTCCATATTATGTCCTGGATTTTATGCGTAGGATATTTTGACGGATGAAACCTGAAAGCAATATGTTAGTCAAAAAAACTAATTCAATTCTATTTACATGACTAAAACAAAATTAGTACTTACGTGTCACCGTCAGGTTCAATACACATGCGACCCTCTGTCGCCTGCTCTACTACAGCTGGGTAGGAAGGTCCGGCTGTAGCGGGCTAAGGTGGTGGTGGGACACATGACGGATATGGAGGATGTGCACCATGATAAGGTGGGGGTGGGTAATAGGGGTAGAAAGGAGTGGTTTGTGTAAGGTCTGGTGAAGGTAAGTATGGGTCTGGTGAGTAGAACTGTGGGCTACTGGCTGCAGGAGTAGGTATAGGCGGGCTAGGCTGACTCTGAGTAGCAGGCTGAGATGAAGAGGTGCCCTCAGTACGTGCAGGCCTGCTAACAGCAGCCTTGCTGCGCCTACCAAATATATTCTTGATCAGTCCTCTCTGACGGTCATCACCTGAAGCCATCTGCACAAATATTAAAAAATATCAATAACAGATATTATGACAAAAAATGTATAAAATATCATAGGAATTAAATAAATACAAGTACAAAAAACTTTTAAATATAAAATAACACAATAAATAAGTAAATATAAATACAAAAATTTCAATTTTAGTCCAAATTCATTTACCTTATGTTGATTTACTTTCATATGATGAAACTTCTGTACCACTGTCAGACTCGTTATGAATGTCTTCTATGTTTAAATTCACTTCCTCTAACTGCAACTCACTCTCAGTAGTTGTAATTTGATCATCCACATCGTTAGAAACATCTTGTATGTTTCACATAAACTCTTCTTGATGTGCTAGTGGTATTGAAGTAGTTTTTTCAATAACTTTCCTGGGTTTGGTCTTCATAACTACGAGCCAATCTTGTTTGCCTCGTACTTTACTCGGGTATTTAGCAAAATAGACTTGGTGCGCCTGACTAGCAATGATGAATGGGTCAAACTTTGAATATTTTCTACCCCATTTGACTTCTGTTATACTATACAATGGATGTATTCTTATACCTCTATTCTTTACTGGATCAAATCACTCACAATTGAATAGATACACATTATTCCCAACACTAGGATATTCCAACTGTAATATTTCTTTTAATACCCCGTAATACTCAGACTCATCACCTGTATGGGTATTCCCTCTAACACATTCACCAGAATTATCTATTTTTCTATCTTCACACCAATATTTGGTTTGAAATTTATAACCATTAACTAAGAAATTTTGATAACACTTTACCGCTCTATTTGGTCCCCAAGCTAGATCAAGTAGTCCATGATATTACAAATTACTACCTTTAGCGTGAACCTAGTTATTAGATAAAGTATGTCATTAGTATGCTTAATAACTAAATAAAGATATATTAATTGAAATAAATTGTCGAAATATGTACCGCATTTTTAAATCAAATAGGAAAATTTGTTTCCACTATCTTCTGGACTTCTACTTGTTCTGTTGTATTCAATCCATCAATGAAACTCCTGTAAAAATTAAGGTTTAGATTGAATTAAAGTGTGAGTAACAAATTTATGAGCAAGCTTATTCATACTTACTCGAGATATGACTCAACTTCATCATAGTTAAGTAAGACATATAAAGTGGCAACTCGCATCTCTTTATCAGTCAAATAGCGTATGGTACTAGCGCCTAAGGGTTCACCACTACCGTTGAATACAGATAAATTTGAGGATTGACCCACTTTTTCAGGTGCAGTGCTCTAACTTGATTGTGACCTTGTTTCAAAGTAATACGAGCAGAGCTGAGTTGTCTCGTACATTAAATATGCTTCGCATATTGAGCCTTCAGGATGCGCTTTGTTCTTAGCAGTCTTCTTAAGTTTATTTAAGTATCTCTCAAAAGGATACATCCACCGATACTGAACTGGTCCACCAACTCTAGCTTCATATGATAAATGTACGAGCAGATGCTCCATAGAGTCAAAGAAAGATGGAGGAAATATCTTCTCAAGTTTACACAGAATAAATGAGATATACTGCTCCATAAGAATAAGTTGCTCTGTATTTAATTTTGAAGAGTATAAATTTTTGAAGAAGATACTTAGCTCAATCAAGGGCTTCAAAATTTGATCCGGCAGATAACTAAAGGCAGTTGGCAATAGATATTGTATGAAGATATGACAGTCATGACTCTTCATACCAAATAATCTCCCAGTTCTAATGTCAACACATCTGCTTAGATTTGAAGAATATCAATCAGGTACACGTAAACTCTTCACCCATTCACAAACAGCACGCCTCTGCTCTAAAGTCAAAGTGAATGGAGCTTTTGGTTTGAAATATTTTCCACTTTCACCATCCCTCAATTCTAATACTTTTCTCCTCTAAATCTCCTTTAAGTCCCTCCTTGCTTTTATGTTATCTTTGGATTTATCTTTGATATCCATGACTGTATTGAATATATTATCAAAGATATTTTTCTCTATATACATCACATCTAAGTTATGTCTGATCAAGTTTGTCCTCTAATATGGTAATGTCTAAAAAATACTTTTCTTAGTCCAATTGTGGTTGACACCATATCCTGGCAATTTTTAATCAGCTAATGATGAAGATTCCACTACTGTAGGCCTGAATCTGACTCTTTCAAATATTTCTTCACTAGTTAATCTAGGAGGAGGTAGCGACATAACCATTTTATTCTTGACAAAACTATCCTTATTACGCCTGAAAGGATGATCTGTAGGTAAGAACATGCGATGACAGTCAAACCAAGTGTTCTTCCCTCCGTGCTTTAAAGTGAATGACTTTGTATGTTCCATGCAAAGTGGACAAGCTAATTTTTCAGAAGTGTTCCAACCTGAGAGCATACCGTATGCGGGAAAATTACCAATTATCCAAAGTAATGCTACCCTCATAATGAAGTTCTGTTTGGTGAAGATGTCATATGTACTTATTTCCTCTTCCTATAATAGATTTAAATCATTAATTAACGGTTGTAAGAAAACATCGATCTTTGCTTTTAGATTATGTGGCCCTGAAATGATAAGCGTCCGAAACATATAAGGAGTAGTCATACACATCTCTGGTGGAAGATTATATGGTGTGAGTATGACGGGCCAACATGAGTAAGGTGAAGCAGACTAACTAAATGGAGTGAAACCATCTGTGCATAAACCTAATCTTATATTTCTTGATTCTGAGGCGAATGTGGGATATGTACGATCAAAATATTTCCAGGCATCTGCTTCTGATGGATGTGTAATAAACCCTTCCTATGAGATATATTCTTTATGCCATCTCATATGTTCAACAGATCTCATTGATGCATATAATTATTGCAGTCTAGGAATTATGGGTAAGTAAAATAACATGCTGGCTGCTACATCATTCAGCTTTCTTTTCGTGATAGATTTTGGTTTAAATCTCGGTGCGTTGCAATGATAGCATGCAATCTCTGATTGGAAATCTTTGTAGAATAACATGTAATCGTTGACACAACAATCTATCTTTTGTATGTCAAACCAAGCTTCAAAATAAACTTCTTAGTCCAATATAAATCTGTGGGAATTATGTTATCTGCTGGATTGATTTCTTTAAGCAGTCCAATAAATTAATTAAAATAATCACGGGGGATATTATATTCTGCCTTGATACTTAACATCTTAAGAGCAACGGATAACTCTGAGTGAGTGGTGCAACCTTTCCATATTGGTTGTTGGGAAGCATGCAATAAATCATAAAAAATTTATGCTTATTTATTAGGTGACTCTTCTGTATATTATTCAAATTGTGCTCCACTTGCATCATGAATTAAGTCCTCAAGATTAGGTATGATATGCTCTTCATCATCTCTAGTAGCACTTGTCGATGGGCAGCATCGAGAATCCAAATGTGGTTCATACTCACCATGAGAAGTCCAATACCAATAATCTGGCATGAAACCTCGATGATATAGATCAACAGTTACGTCATCTGGGCTAAGGTGCACCTGATTTTTATGTTTAGAACATGAGCAACAAAACTTTTCATCTGAGATGAAGTTGGATAGTTGAGAAGCTGTCTGAATAAAAATATGCACCCCTCTAATGAACTAATCAGTTAATGTCTTTCGTCCTTACGCCAATCGATTATACATCCAACTTCTTTGAGTTCTGATATTCATAATATATAGCCTACATATAATATTGACAATAAGGATATAAGTTACGATTACTTGCCAAAATAGTTCCATACTACCATTGATAAAAAGATAGCAAGGTAGTCCTATCTAGGTTTGATGGAGAAATATAGAGAGAATAAAGATGATCAACATTTGATATTTATTGATTTAAAGAAATAAAGATGATCTACATTTGATACTAAGGGTACAACCACTCATCCACCTGAGCATCCTCATTTCTGCAACGCTTAACTTAGAATTATGCTACTCTTTTATTGGCCAACATTCAACACCATAAAGCATTACAGGTCTCACCACATCATTAGGCGCGTGGTACCGAGCTCGGTACCGATCGGTACCGCTATCCGGACAGAATAATTTTTCAAGTTTGAGGGGTACTTTTCTATCACACAATAAGCCCGATGCATTCCTCCACTTCAACCATCCTACTTGGATATCTAAAACGTGTACTCTTATTAATGACCAACATTCTGCACTTAAAAGAATTGCAGGTCTCACTACCATCTTATAGAATTTTCCCTTAAGTTTGAGAGGGACTTTTCTATCACATAACAAGCCCAATGCATTCCTCCACTTCAACCATCCACATCTATTTCATTACTCTAAACAATAAACCCAAGATATCTAAAATGTGTGCTCTTATTAATGACTTTGATTGCCCAAAGTTACAAACCCCACACTTGATTTATTATTACTAAAATTACACTTCATATATTCAGTTTTAGATTTACTCAAATGAAAGCTTTTAGACTCTAAGGTTGGCCTCTATAGTTCAAGTTTACCTTCAACTCCCTCTCTAGTCTTATCAACAAGAAGAATATCATCAGCAAAAAGCATACACCAATGTACATCCTCTTGCAAATGTCTAGTGAGAACATCCATGACTAAACCCAAAAATCAGAAATGTGAAAGGGAGAAAGTTACCTAAACAGCAAGCGAGCTCCCAGCGCGGCCAACGTCAACGGAGCGAAGTCGAATTGCGTCCAAGAATAAAAGTTTGTCAAATTAGGGCGAACTGAACGGAGGAAACAGAGCGAAGAATGCGAAAGGGAGAAAGTTACGTACACAGCGACCGGCGCGCGTCGTCGATGGAGGATCTCGATCGAGCGAGGGAGTAAGGGAGGGACGTCATCGACGGAATTCGAGGGCAAGGTCGTCGTCGAAGGAGCTCGATCGAGGGAGGGAGGGACGTCGTCGATGGAGATCGAGGGCTGGCGCGCGTCGTCGACACAGCAAGGCGACCTAAACAGAATGAGCTGAAGTCGAGGGCACGGGGCCGATATATTAAAATTTTCCGGCGGAAAATACGCTGGAAGTATTACCCGCCGGTAATACTTTGTCGGGTTTTAATTAACCGGCGGTAAATCCGTCGGAATCTCCGCCAGATATTACCGGCGGAATATGTGTCGGTATATTGAAAACACCAGCAAAATTCTGGTGGTTTCGCCGCCGAAAAAGTACCGACGGTATTTTCGCCTGAAAATACGCTGTAATATTACCGGCGGGCCATTCCGTCGGAAATGCCGTCGTTGATTCCGGCATAACTATTTCCACCGGAAATTCCGCCGGTATTTCATTGTTTTCCTTTAGTGTATTAATATGGAGCCCATACTGATTGGCAAAGTCATTTAAAACCTTAGAAAACTCCAGAGCATTGGCAATAGAAGCAATCCCAAACACCAACACATCGTCAACAGACATAAGATGAGAGAGGGAATCCGAACCAGAGGGAATTCCCAAGAAAGGTCTGGCGTCCAAGGAGCAGGATAAGCCGTCCATGATGACAGCAAATAAAAGAGGGGACAAAGGGCAGCCTTGACGCAGGCTAGCAGAGGAAGTGAAGAAGCCCTCCAGAGCACCATTAATGCAAACCGAGTAAGGAACATCAACCACACAGCTTCTAATCCAAGAGATGAACCTCTAAATTCTGAAAATGTATACATCAAGTTGCTTACAAAATCAAAGATTCCATATCCCTTAATGTCAGGTCTGATGGCAGCTTATTATCTATGTTTTGGGACCCTTGGGTGGGGGGAAAAATGCTTGCTAAGTTCCTTCATCCCATTCATGATTTGCCTGAGAGCGTCTGTGATTTTTCTCTTGAGGGTTCCTGGGTACTGCCTGCTTGCTTCCCTCTTTGGGTGAGGCATATCATTTCTGCTATTCCTTTCTCTAGCTCTTCTTCTGCTCAATTACTGTGGAAAGACAATGACAAACCTGTTTTTAAGACCTTTAGGCTACATTTTTTTGATGGTATGGAGAAAGTGGATTGGTTTAAATTTGTTTGGCATAAGAAAGCTGCTCTTAGATACTCATCTTACGCTTGGCTGCTGTTGAAGAATGGTTTAAAAACGGCTGACAATTTAGCAAAGAGAAATATTATTATTAATCCTATTTGCCCTCTTTGCCAACTGGATGAGGAAAATAGTGCCCACTTGTTTTTTAGTTGTGAATTCTCCTTTGCGGTTATCACCTGCCTCCTACCGGTACTGAATTGTTTTTTCTTAAGGCCCTCCTTGATGCAGCTTTTTGTTTTTCTGGAGGATATCAACACTTATAACAAGTCTGAGAAAAATTTTTGCTTCTTTGTTATTTGCTGTGCAATATATTTTATTTGGAGGGAACGAAATGATAGAAGGTATGGGGGCTCTCATGTCCCCCATGATGTTTTAGGCAAGAAAATTTATGCTGATATTTCTTCCAAAGTATCTTCTTGGAAGGGTTCTGATCGTCTGCATGATGCATTCCCTATGTGCTTCATCTGATGTGCTGTTTTTTCTCCCTTGCTGGGATGATTTCTAGATTGGATTCTGGGGGGAGGCATTCGGTTTTTGCTGCTTCGATTCACTGGACGATGATGAGCTTTGGTCTCCTCCATGCCATTCTTCTCTTGGTTTGCCATGGCAATCAAGAATTTTGGATTGAATGGTTCTCGACTTTTGGGGCTGCTTGGATGGTCTGGATGTCTCTTGGCTCTGTGGCAACCAGTAGCCCTTTGCCTGCTGCCGTTTTTAAAGCTGATGTCTTCTGCCCGACGTGATGTAGATTTTTGGGAGGCTGACCTTTGAATTCCTGAGTCCAGTTGTTTATTTCTTCTTCTTTTTGGTTAATTTTTCTTCGGGCTGTATGTTTTTGGGGGTATAGTTGATTTTTATACCTTTTTGTCATAGGTTTTTGTAATCTTTTTTTCTAATATATGGGCTTTGCCCCTAATTTCTCCAAAAAAAATGAGAAGCGATGGGAAAACAAAAGTGTGGCTCAGATGGGGCCTTAGTAGTGTCACATCAGCGGGCGGACATCATGATATTTTTCAGTCTGTTTTTAAACAACGGTAGAATATCAGCGGCTGATTAAGCGTTGGAATTGGATTATGATTTTGATAGTTAAATAACATGACAAAAGCTTTTTCCGAGTGAGAGTGCTTGCAAAAATATTATTCAGTCTTTATTTGGGGCAGCTTATTATTTTTTAAAGTAATATTTTAGTATCAAAATTTTTAGTTTAAAAAATTTTATGCTAAAAATTTACTTTAAAAAATAGAAAAAAAGTTGTCCCAAATAAAGTCTAAAGCCTCGTTTGGGGAGTGGTTTTGATGGACAGCCGATATTGAATCATTTAATCGTAGACCGTTTGCTAGCCATTTGAAGGTCTTAATGATGTCGGAATTCCATCATCTTGGGCTCGTTGGATTCGACTCGTCGAGCCGCTCGATTCGACTATGAGCATGTCATGTTTGGAAACCGTTTGGTAATCCAAATTGCTGATTGAACCTTCCAACAGCGCTTCGGGTCCTTGATTTGGACCCATTTGGACTCGGATTGAGTCAATTTTGATGTCGTTGGGTTCGTAATTCTGAGACGCTCAGTTTAACTATAAGTTTGCAGAAATCAGAGTTCAGATGGTCCCAATTTTAATTTCAAAAGTTTTCAACTTGATTTTGCCTCAAGATTTGTGCCCGATCATGAAAATTTTTTTATGATGTATCAATGTTAGAAAGTTGTTCTAAGAAGCAGCAAGAAGGCTGCCACAAACGAAACCTAAGACTTCTTTTGAAATAGCTTTTTATAATTATTTTTCATTATTTTTATACTAAAAAGTAGCTATAAAAATCAATAAATTTGTCCCAAATAGAACATAACCTATAAGAATTGAATTGCAAAATTGAAGAATATTTATACATTGGTGTTTTGTTTCATAATACTTCAAACAACACTCTGTGGGTTACTATGTTTTGATATCCAAATCCAAATGTAAACAGTTTAGGCATCATTTTTGTAAATTCGTGCGCTGCATCTTTAATATTCTAATTTCAAGGTACCAATATCTTTGGGGTACTTTTGCATCATTGTAACCTTTTTCTTTTAATATTATGAATTTTTTTTATATTTAATATCAAATAAAAGTATATTAAATAATTATAAATTTAAAAAAAAAAAATAGACTTGCTTATTGTCTAGATAGTCTATGATTTTCCTTTTTTTTTGGATAGTCCAAGAAGACATTGTCAGTGAGCTTTAGGCTTCATATGAAACGGCTTTTTTAAGTAGTTTTCTAATCCAAAAAATTAAATTTTTATACAAAAAAGTTGTTTTAAGAAGCAGTAAGAAAGCCGTCTCAAACGAAGTTTTAGTTGGAGAATGTTGATGTTATAAGCGGCTATGAGTTGGTACGGAGGTTTTCATCATCGACATGAATGAGAATATAATTGTTATGAATTTTTCTGAGTGTTAATTCTCTATAAGAGTGATAACTGATAACTAATGACATGAATAGGCATAGAGAAAAGGGGAGAATCTCAAAATTCCAACTAACAATCAAAAACAGAGTTGGGTGAGGAGAATGAAAGCGCCGTCAGCTTTGATTTTCGATGAAGAAAGTTGTTGTATTAGATTTCAAAATAAAAAATAAAAAAAAATGATCCCAAATAAGACTTTAGTAGTTACCCTAATGTGAAATAAGATTTTATTAGTTATACTATTTAATGTTAAATTAGCAAATCAATATATAATTGACCGTCTGAGGTTAAAGCAGTTTTTTAGTATAAAAATTCTTGAATTAGAAATTTTGTATTACAAAGCTGTTTTAGAAAGTAATAAAAAAATTATCATAACTTTCTTATTATTTTGCTTTTCAAATAGCAATCACAAATTTTATTTGGCATTTGCATTTTCACTGCTTTTAATAAATTATTATGTTAGAAAACTGTTTTCTATAACAACTTCTAAAAAAGCTGCAGCTGTCTCAAACGGATCCTTAGATGGCTTTTAGATATATATATATATATATATATATATATATATATATATATATATATATATATATATATGGAAAAATTAAGGGCAAAGCACATTTCCATTAAAGAAAACTAATTACAAGTAAAAGATTGAGAAATAACAAAATAAAAAGCTCCAAAGGAAAAAGGTGTATAAAATACACAAGACAAAAACAATACAAAAAGGGAGGAGCTTCACGGATAAATGGTGTTAGCACCCAAAAAAGGCCCAGTAAATGAATTGCATCCAACGAGCGTACAAAAATCCCCAGTTGCAAATCATGTCGTCCAAGGAGAACCTAGTAGCAAGAAGTCACCATCCAGGGGAGAGGATAACAATCCAAAAAATATCAAACTCCAAGTCAAAAAACCATGATCAAGTGCAGTAATATCAAAATATTCAGGAATGGGAGAAGCAGCACCCCACGGCCCACAGAGAACCATTGAAAATATCAACCAGCCCATACAAAAGCAATCAACAGCAGTTAAACCGAGGTAATTCCAGGAGCAGCCAACACAACAAGGACTAATCCCCATCAAAAATAAAACTTTTAAATTTTTCCCCATTGCTCCACCTAGAAATCTTCATTAAGATAGCTTTTCAAATAAATTCTTTAATTGTAAATGCACTTTTAGCAGTTGAAACAAATCTCCTTTCATTACGCTCCCGCCAAATATAGTAGACAGAACACCACAGGATAAGTAAAGATAGCCTAACTGGTATTTCATTTGTTCCTTCAATAAGGAAATCAGCAATTTGGAACAGGTTTGGCTGGAGAAGAAAACTCCTGATGCTATGGATGATGCTTGCTATAATAGTTGTTGTGGGCTAGAATATACGCAACGATAGAGTTATAATTCTACATCTTAGTGTTGCACATATATCCAGCTCACACACAGAGAACATAATATTTTTTTACGTAGAAAACCCGAGAAAGGGAAAAACAACAGGGCCTAACCCATGTGAAAAGATCCACTAAACTTGAGTGAATTACAAATGTTAACCCCGTCCATTGACTTAGATGCAGTCAAATTATAATAGTTTGGAGAGTTAGGCAAAGGTCTGGTGTCATTCCAACGTCAGGTGGTGGTCCGGCAGCACTTTGGTGTCATGCGGTGGTCTGGCAGTGGCACTTCAGCGTCAGGAGACACTCCGGCTTCGGGTGGCACTTCGGCGTCAGGGAGCACTCCGGCTTCGGGTGGCACTTCCACATCCTTTGATGGTCTAGTGGTGGTTCGACAGAACTCTGGCGTCTCTTGGTGGTCCGGCGGTGGTGTGGCAGAACTCCGGGTTTTTTACGTAGAAAACCCGAGAAAAGGAAAAACCACGGGGCTTAGCCCATGTGAAAAGATCCACTAAACTTGAGTGAATTACAAATGTTAACCCCGTCCATTGACTTAGATGCAGTCAAATTATAATAGTTTGGAGAGTTAGGCAAAGGTCTGGTGTCACTCCAACGTCAGGTGGTGGTCCGGCAGCACTTTGGTGTCATGCGGTGGTCCGGCAGTGGCACTTCAGCGTCAGGAGACACTCCGGCTTCGGGTGACACTTCGGCGTCAGGGAGCACTCCGGCTTCAGGTGGCACTTCCACATCCTTTGATGGTCTAGTGGTGGTTCGACAGAACTCTGGCGTCTCTTGGTGGTCCGGCGGTGGTGTGGCAGAACTCCGGTGGTGGTGCGGCAGAACTCCGGCGGTGGTCGAAGAGGAGCTATGCGGCTGGAGCTTTCTTCCTTCTCTTCCTTCTTCTCTCTTGGCTTTGATCCCCTTTCAAGAGGAAATAGGATTCTATTTATAGAATTTTTGAGTGGCATGGCTTGTAAATAAGTGGAAGATCAAGGGTAAACTGAGAGTGGTTCGGATGGACGGCAATCTTAATTCCTACAATCATGCACCATTTGATGGACCTTTGACTATCTTAATGATATTAGAATTTGATGATCTTAGGCTTGTTGGATTCATCTCGTTGAGTCGCTCGATTCGACTATAAGCATGTCATGATTAGAGACCGTTTGGTAACCCAAATTGTGGTTTGATCCTTCCAAAAGTGCTTCGAGTCTTTGATTTGGACTCATTTGGGCTCGGATTGGGTTGATTTTGGTGTCATTGGGTTCGTATTTTCGAGATGCTCAGTTTGACTATAAATTTGCAGAAAGCAGAGTTTGGATGGTCTCAATTTTAATTTTTGAAGCTTTTAACTTGATTTTGCCTCAATAGGTAGAAGTCTAGCAACAGGAGGAAGCTCGGCGTCGGGTAGAATTCCGACAAAAGTCCCGTAATGGGCAGAAGTCCAGTAACGGGAGGAAGTTCGGTGTTGGGTAAAAGTCTGATGAAAGTTCCACGACGGGTAGAATTCTAGCAACGAGAGGAAGTTTGGTGTCAGGTAGAAGTCCGATGAAAGTCCTGCGATGGACAGAAGTCCAGCAACGGGAGGAAGCTTGGTGTCAGGTAGATTTCCGACGAAAGTTCTGCAATGGGCATAAGTCCAGCAATGGGAGGAAGTTCGGTGTCAGGTAGATGTCCGACCAAAATCCCGCGATGGGCAGAAGTTCAACAACGGGAGGAAGCTCGGCATTTGATAAAATTCCGATAAAGTCCCGCGATGTGTAGAAGTCCAGCGACGGGAGGATGTTCAACATCGGGTAGAAGTCAGACGAAAGTCTTGTGATGGGTAGAAGTTCAGTGTCAAAGGCTTCTTGATGACATTAGCCTGTATAAAAGAGGTTGAGAGAATCCACTAAGGATGTGTGACCTATCCGAGGTTGTATGCCAGAGCACTGCTCAATGACGTTAACCTATATGGAAGAGGTCGAGAGAATCCACCAAGGATGTGTGACCTATCTGAGGTTGTATATTAGAGCATTGCTCGATGACGTTAACCTATATGGAAGAGGTCGAGAGAATCCACTAAGAATGTGTGACCTATCAGAGGTTGTATGTCAAAGCACTGCTCGATGACGTTAACTTATATGAAAGAGGTCGAGAGAATCCACCAAGGACGTGTGATTTATCCGAGATTGTATGTCAGTGCCCTGCTCGATGACGTTAACCTATATGAAAGAGGTCGAGAGAATCTACCAAGGACGTGTGAATTATCTGAGGTTGTATGTCAGAGCCCTGCTCAATGATGTTAACCTATGTGAAAGTGGTCGAGAGAATCCACCAAGGATGTATGACCTATCCGATGTTGTATGTCAGAGACCTGCTCGATGACATTAACATATATAAAAGAGGTCGAGAGAATCCACCAAGGATGTATGACCTATCCGAGATTGTATGTCAGAGACCTGCTCGATGACATTAACCTATATGGAAGAGGTCGAGAGAATCCACCAAGGATATATGACCTATCTGAGGTTGTATGTCATAGCCCTTCTCGATGACGTTAACATATATGGAAGAGGTCGAGAGAATCCATCAAGGATGTATGACCTATCCAAGGTTGTATGTCAGAGCCTTTGCTCGATACCATTAACCTGTGTGGAAGAGGTCGAGAGAATTCACCAAGGATGTATAACCTATCCGAAGTAGTATATCAGAGCCATGCTCGATGATGTTAACCTATATGGAAGAGGTCTAGAGAATCCATCAAGGATGTATGACCTATCCGAGGTTGTATGTCAGAGCTCTGCTTGATGACGTTAAACTATATGAAATAGGTCAAGAGAATCCACTAAGGATGTATGACCTATCCGAGGTTGTATATCAGAGCCTTTCCCCGATGACGTTAACCTGTGTGGAAGAGGTCAAATCGAATCCCTCTGGGATCGATTATTTCTTGATTGGGAGGGGGCGAACGCCGCGTATATCCTGAATCAAAGATGAAGAATGATCTATCTTTAGACCGTTACTGCCTTTTTGAGGTCAAGATTAAGATCTTGCCCAAGAAGTAGAAGTCCAACTAGGGACTGTATAAAGTTTAAAAATTATTAGAAGTATTGTTGTATTTGCTTAAAGCTGTATGATCCCAAGATATTATCTTGGATATTGGAAGAGTTGAATGAATCTTTTTAACCACGGTTGTAGTCAAGGTTGCGCCCCCAGTCGGCATTTAATTCCAATGAATTTGATGCAGCAATAGCTGATGCTAGGATGTTAGCACGAGAAACCTTTTAAGGTTGGAGCAAAAGTTACCCCCAGTCCACATCTGATTCTGATGAAATTGATGTAACAATGGCTAATATCAGGATGTTGACATGAGCAATTTTTTGAAATTGGAGCAATACTTCCCCCCAAGTTGGGAACCATGTTCCCACAGACGGCGCCAAACTGTTATGGGCTAGAATATACACAGTGATAGAGTTATAATTCTACGTCTTAGCATTGCACCGATATCCAACTCACACACATATAACATAATATTTTTTACGTAGAAAACCCGAGAAAGGGAAAAAAACCACAGGGCCTAGCCCAGGTGAAAAGTTCCACTAAACTTGAGTGAATTGCAAATGTTGACCCGTCCATTGACTTAGAGGCGATCAAATTACAGTAGTTTGCAGAGTTAGGCAAAGGTCTGGTGTCACTCCAACGTCAGGTGGTGGTCCGGCAGCACTTTGGTGTTAGGTGGTGGTCTGGCAGTGGCACTTCAGCGTTAGGAGACACTCCGGCTTTGGGTGGCACTTCGGCGTCAGGGAGCACTCTGGCTTCGGGTGGCACTTCGACATCCTTTGATGGTCTAGTGGTGGTTCGACAGAACTCCGGCGTCCCTTGGTGGTCCGGCGGTGGTGTGGCAGAACTCCGGCGGTGGTGCGGCAAAACTCCTGCGGTGGTCGAAGAAGAGCTAGGCGGCTGGAGCTTTCTTCCTTCTCTTCCTTCTTCTCTCTTGGCTTTGATCTCCTTTCAAGAGGAAATGAGGTTTTATTTATAGAATTCTTGAGTAGCATGGCTTATAAATAAGTGGAAGATCAAGGGTAAATTGGGAGTGGTTCGGATGGACGGCCAATCTTGATTCGTACCATCACACATCATTTAATGGACCTTTGACTATCTTAATGATACATAATTTGATGATCTTGGGCTTGTTGGATTCATCTCGTCGAGTCGCTCGATTCGACTATAAGCATGTCATGATTGGAGACCGTTTGGTAACCCAAATTATGGTTTGATCATTCCAAAAGTGCTTCGAGTATTTGATTTGGACTCATTTGGGCTCGGATTGGGTTGATTTTGGTGTCATTGGGTTCGTGTTTCCGAGACGCTCAGTTTGATTGTAAATTTGCAGAACTCAGAGTTTGGATGGTCTCAATTTTAATTTTTGAAGCTTCAAACTTGATTTTGCCTCAAGATTCGTACCTGATCAAGATAATTTTTTGATGATATATCAATAGTGAAAGAGAAATCACATTCAAAGAAGAGGTGGGCCACACTTTCTTTCTTATGTTTGCACAGATGGCTTATATATTTGTTCACATATTTTCTTCTATTCGATTTCATCATGAGGGTTTGAGCCTCATTTGACTTACCGCACTATACAGTAGGGATAAATAGAATAAGAGCCATTGAATGGGAAAGGAATTCTTCTCTCTGTCTGTTTTGATTTCTCTTATCAGTGTTAGTATGAATGAAATGCTTTCATGCACTCCTTATTATGTTTTTTTGGGAATTATTTGTATGCCATACAATTTTTCTTTATTTTATATATTTAATATGTAAAAATTTTATATATATATATATATATATATATATATATATATATATATATATATATATATATATATATATATATATATATATATAATATTTAGGATTTTAAATAGCATAAAAAATATTACTAATATTAAATTATTTAAAGTGTAAGTAAAATTTCATGAGAATATTTTAATGTGATTTAGATATTAAAATAATAAATAAATAAGTTCATGTATTTATGTATGCCACTATCAAATTATTGAGCGTTTAATATAAACAAAAAAAAGTGCGTTCTGATATTATTATTATTTTTAAATTTAGGTGATATTATTTAAAATAATTATAGTTATATGTCATCTTTATAAATAAATAAAATTTAGACCTTAACAAAAATCTAAATAAGAAGAAATATATCACATTGATTTAAAAACAATTGTTCTTGGGCCATCTTAATTTATTGGTTGAGAATTTTTAGCTCTATGAATATAAAGCTTTATACAAGAATATTTTGACTTTACATGACTTAGAGTACATATAATTGGATAAATATTCTCATTATTTATTTTCTTGAATAAATATATCAAAATTTTTATTTCAGACAAAATTATCCTCAATGATGGATGCATTTTGTATTTATGAACTACTCAATCAATTTTTTAAGTCATTCAAAATTGATTTAAACTAGTTCATATTTTGAACATAGTTTCAACCTTGGTTTGAACTAGAGGTGTAAACGAGTCGAGTTTTGACACTATCAAGCTCAGCTCGTCAGTCGGAAAGTGAGCTCAAGCTCTAAAGTTGAGCTTGAACTCGAGCTCGTCCCACTATAAATGAGCTTGTACCGGCTCGCAAGCCTCGGCGGGAGTTTTTAAATATTATTAATCATTTTAAATATTTAAATATTTATTAAATATTTTAAACTTTTATTATTAATTTTAAACATTAAATATTAAATTATTATTTATATTATTAAATATTTTAAACATTTATTATTATTAGTTTTTAAATATTTAAAGTTAATAAATAAAATAAAATTATTTAAAAAATATTAATAATTATTTGAGCTGGCTCGCGAGCTCACGAGCCGAGCCTCATCAAGCTCGAACTCGAGCTTGTTTACTAAACGAGCTCGACTCGTGAGCTCGATAAGCTCAGCTTGTGAGCCCATAAAAGAGTCGAGCTCGAGCCCGCTTGAGAGCCGGCTCAGCTCACTTACACCCCTAGTTTGAACCTTGTTCAAATCTACGTTTGAATTTTGATTCGAACTTTGATTTGAATCTCAATTCAAACTTGGTTTGAGTTAAGTTCAAAATTGGTTCAAATCATGTTAGAATGTTAATTATTCTTTCGTCTCTCATAACTCGCTGGGTGAAGGCATCCACGAGAATGATTACATAGAGATCACGACTTAGGAGAACCATCAAAAGGATCAACGGCATATGAAGAAGAAGTGAAATTCAAATTATCTAATTGCGTAAAGGCTTTGATGGGAGTAACTACATTTAAAGAAAAATAGTGGTTTGCAATTAGACGTTGCTTGGGGCAGACTTCAACAAAACTAGTGGTATTTGAGGAGAAGATGATTTTACGAACAGAGCATCCTTCAAAGCCATCCAAGAGATCGACTACATCTATATATGATTAGGAGAATAGGATTTTGTGGATGAAGATTACTATGAATGCAATCATGCGACATGTGAAGTAGAAGAGAAGTTCATTACGAGAGCTAGCTAGTTATTGACTTCAACAAAACTAATAGTGAGTATATATAATAGGAGCTTGTTACGAACTTTATTGGCAAAGGCACCCAGAGCATAGTGGCATGCTACAGAGCTCTCTATAACAGATATTATGGGATCGATAAATGTGAAGAGAAATTTGTATCATATTTGAATAATAATTCGAATTTGAACCAATTTAGCTCATTATCGAATTCAATAATTAATTCATGAATACAAAAATAATAATAGTTTTATCTAAAATAAATAGTCATATTCCCTTAAAAAAATAAGCATTATAGATATTACTATAAACTAGAAGGCATACATCCTCATATATTCAGCCGAGCGAATTTAAATAATAAAATCCTGTCCTCTTGCTGCCCGTCACCGACAAATTCCGAACGAAGCAACGGGCACAAAGCAATCATCACCGTCTGCGTGGCGCTTCCTGTAGCCGCCTTCTAGTACCTATCATTCTTCCCTGCCCGACCAAGCAACCACCCAAACGTCATCACGCTGCCCGAAACATCGCCATCGCGTTCTGTCTCTCATAATTTCTCTCTCTAGATTCTTGGGAAACTAAAGATTCTAATTAGCGGGGCCCGCACACCGACAAAATTCCTTCCGTTGTCTTGAACGAACCGCCTTCTATCGCGGGGTTCGCGCTGACTGGACCGCGGTCTTCCCGTACGCGCGGCGCACGCCAAGCCTTCTAGGATATGGGTCCCACCCTTTGGCAGCGCAAGGCTTAATACATTTATAATCTCTCGATCAGGGCGGAACCAGCTTTAATTTTCAAAGGGTAAATTTATAAGTAAAGTATAGAGATTTCACAGATATGCCGGGTGTCCAAGAAGGCAGCGCCCCCTGGTAGGATTTGACCTGACCGGTCAGGTCGCAGGGTCAAAGACAGCGCCCCTGCGGGGGTTTCCAGGGGCAGTGTCCCCGGAACAAATTTTAGTTGTAAAGATATTTTTGGATTTTCTTTACTATTTCTCTTTGTATTTGGTTCATCGTTCCCTAATAATAACACATCTACACAATGTGTTTAATTATGCTTAGGGCAATTGCCTAAAGATCATAGTATTTTAAAACTTTTAGGAGGGGCAATTGCCTAAAAACTCTTGTAATAAAGACTAAAAAATAGATATCGAGGCATAAATTATCTATAAAATCCTACAATAACTTTTTTTTTTAAATTTTTTGAGGGGGGGCAATTGCCCCCTCGGGCTCTAGGTAGATCCGCCCATGCTCTCGATCTAATGAGAAGGTTAATAGAAGGGGCTGTAAATGAGTCGAGTCGAGTGGAGCGAGTCGAGATTTTTAAAATTGAGCTAAATTTATTTTTTATTTTTTTTTGAACTCGACTTGAGCTCATTTGCTAGGGTCGAGATCGACTAGATTGTTGCTTGACTAGATTGTTGAGCTCAACTTCTTCATTTTAAATTATTTTTTTTTTTACTTTTTTCTTTTTAATATAAAATTAACTTTAAAAAGTTAAATATATAATATAATATTAGTTTAAATTAATTTTGAAATATATTTCACGTTAATTGAGCGACTCAACAAACTTATGAGCGGAGGTAGACTGAGCTCGAGTTTGTTTAATATACAAGCTCGAGTATAGGCTCGAGCTCAAACTAGTGGCTTATAAGCTCCACGAGTGAGCTTGCTCGGCCCACTTAGGGCTGCTAGTTGGGGGCTTTGATTCTTATGGGGAAGATGAGAATTAATTATTAATTAATAATGATTAAATTATATTTATTTAAAAAAAAATATTTGGATAGCAATTCAAATATTATTGGGTTAATTCGTAATGCATGGGATGAACTTCACTTGCATCAACGGGAAGGGGCATATGTGAAAGGTTTGAAAGAATTTGTGATTTGATAATTGAAGAAGTTTATTTTTTAATATAAATTATATAAAAAAAGAAATTTAATTTATTAGCAGTGAGAATTTTGTTGAGGCCAATATGTTCTAATAAGGAAATAATGGCAGGCAAGAATAAAAGAAAAAAAATTATGTTAAGAATTTAACGTAAATTGTAGAAAAATAAAATTGCAAATTCTTAAATTACTTTTAAAATTAATGTATTATAATTTTCTTGAATAATGTTAATATAAAAATTTTAAATTATTGTTAAACGTATCTTAACATAATTTATATCGGAATATTTAATATCAGTTTTTTCAAGAATAAATGATGATTTTCCTGATCAAAAAATCAATCCAATTCACTAGAGGATTGCACAAGGCTCTATGGATATGGAATGTAGTTTTTATATTTTCGGACTAAGATTTTGTTTGGGATAACTTTCTTACTGCTTCACAAAACTGTTGTAGATAAAGTAATTTCTTAAAATTATATAGAAAGCTGTTTTCTAGTATAAATTTTTTTTTATAGCAATGATAAAGCAATGGCCTGATAGAAAGGTGTGCTCTCTATTAACGATCAATAATCTGGATGATTCTGAAGCCAAGAAAGGGCAGTCATAAACTATTTACCAATCATCTTATTACACGTGTACCTTGTTATGTCTTGCATTCTTGTTACGAGTGGTTATAAATAAATCATTAACTTTGTACTAGACGATGATGAAATATACAATGGTTTCTTAGTATTTCTCTCATTTCTTTTGCTCTGTCTGTTAGTTTAACCACTCAAATAGGTTATCATGGTATCAGAACGGTACAATCTATGCGGCTGAATTTTTTTTTCTTCTATGTTCCTTCTTTTCTTCAGTCACTGTTCTTTTCATATTTTCTTGATCTGCCCTTATGGACGATCTTTCTTCATCTTCTCCCACGGTGGCGAATACTGCATCGTCTAGTCCGATTGTCATCACTCCTCAACTCAAGTTTTTGATAAGTAATAGCAAGAACTTAATTACTACTTCCTTAACAGTGGACAACTATCCGATTTGGAAAGCGCATGCCGAAAAAGTTTTTAGTGCAAATAGATTCAGAGGGTTCTTGGATGGAACGATCCCTTTATTAACATCCTCAGTAGAAACTACATCGCTCAACACCAGTTCTTCGCTTGATAACTCGCTTCTCGTGGATCAACATCTTGCTGCAGCGTTATGTTCGGTAATCTCTCCTACGATCTTACCTTATGTGTTATTTCTGACACATTGTTCAGAAATTTGGACTATGTTAGCTCATCGTCTGCAATCAACAACACGATCTCGTGTTATTCAACTAATAAACAATCTTCATCACATTACCAAGAGCGACAAATCTATAACTGCTTACTTGTTGGATATAAAATCAAAGGTCGATATAGTTGCCGCGGCGGGTAGTCGCATTGAGCCAGAAGATGTTATTCTCTACACCCTTAATGGTCTCCCTGCAACATATCAATCGTTCAAAATTGCAATCCGAACAAACCTTCAACCAATCCGTTTGGATGATCTGTACAATTTACTATATACATAAGAACAAAATCTAATTCAAGAAGCAGCTAAAGATCTTCAAAATCTTCACCTTACCGATCCCGCAATGGCGTTAACGGCATCCCGTGGATGAGGACGAGGATGATTCAGCGGAAATCGAGGACGTCAGGGTCATGGATCAGGAACGTCTTCTGGTCGTGGAGATAAAAATCCTTATCGCAACGTAATATGTCAAATTCGTCAGAAATCGGGCCACTCAGCCATTCGTTGTTGGCATCGCAGTGATCTTGATAATAATGATAACTCACCTCAACCAACTTTATTCGGCTCAATAGAAGCTTCTCGCCCATCGGAGTGGTTTCTTGACAGTGGGGCATCAACACATTTAACCGTTGATTCTACTCAACTATCCTCCATTGATCCTTATACAGGGTCTTCCCATATCGTTCTTGGTAATGGACACCAGCTCCCCATACAACATACAGGTAAAGGCATTCTTCCTACACCATCAGATAATCTTTTTCTTAAAAAAATTCATCATGTACCAAATCTCTCATTTAATCTTTTATCTGTTCATCAACTTACTCAAGACAATAACTGCATTATGTCTTTTTCTTCAAATGGATACCAAATAAAGGATATGAAGGCCAATCAAATGCTTCTTTAAGGACCTTGTCATAAAGGGCTTTATTCGGTTCGGTCGCCTCACAAATCCTTGGATCTTGCTCTGCTTTCCATCCAAGCGATACCGGATCTTTGGCACTTGCGACTCGGTCATCCAGCTGGGTCAACCCTACAACATCTATCTACTTTTAATTCTAGCATATGTACTAAGTTTTCTAATAAACCTTGCAATACTTGTCGTCTGGCTAAAAGTAGACAATTATCTTTTCCATCTTCTGCTTCTATTACTACTTGTTCGTTTGAGTTAGTTCACTCTGATGTTTGGGGTCCTTCCCCTACTAGCTCTATACAAGGCTATCGATACTTTGTCACGTTTATAGATGATTTTACAAAATTCTGTTGGGTTTTTTCTCAGTTTCAAAAATCAGAAGTTACACACAAATTTATTCTATTTTCTAAAATGGTCAAATGCCCATTCAATACTAACTTACAAACCATTCGAACGAATGGTGGGGGTGAATATTTAAACAATTCTTTCAAATCTTTCTGTCATGCCTGGGGTATTAATCACCAATACACATGCCCGTATACTCCTGCTCAAAATGGAGTGGCTGAACGAAAAAATCGACATATTCTTGAAACTATTCGTAGTTTGCTTATTCACTCAAATGCTCCTCCTACTATGTGGGTTGAGGCATTACATACAGCTATATACATCATTAATCGTCTGCCTACTATCACTCTTCAGCACAAAACTCCGTTTCAAAAATTATATAATAAAGTTCCAACTTACAATCATATAAAGACTTTTGCATGTTTATGTTATCCCTGGCTACGACCATATTCCAAATCCAAATTATCTCCTCTTTCAAAACCTTGGGTGTTTATCGGATATGCTTCTCAATAAAAAGGTTATTGCTGTCTTGATCCTAATACATCTCGGGTCTTCACGTCACGACATGTTATATTTAATGAGGATATATTTCCTTTCCAGCAGTCCACTCAAAGTCACAATGATAAAACTTCTTCCAATTTATCAATTCCTCCTTTGCTACTTATTCCTACTTCTACCATGTCTCCACCAGCTAGTCACACTACTAATGAGCAAGCTGTTCCACCCAATATGCCAACAATCCCCCCGTCTCATACTTCTTCCCCAAACATACAACTGAACAACCCTATTTCTCGGGCACCTACTCCTCATCCCACTCCGCCACCAATCTCTTACACCGGTTCTACACATCCTATGCAAACTCAACTTCAAACAGGACATCTCAAACCCAAACTTGTATTTGATCTTGCCCATCAACTCACTGACTCAGATCCTACTTCATATACTCAAGCCATTAAATATGAACATTGGCGTACAGCCATGTCTCAAGAGTTTCCAGCATTACAATCCCAAGGTACCTGGGAATTGGTTCCCTCGCTACCAAATCAACATATCCTTGGTTGTAAATGGATGTATCGCACAAAATTTAAATCTGATGGCATGATTTCTCGATATAAGGCTCGGCTAGTAACCTTAGGCTATAATCAAGAATTTGGTTTAGACTATACTGACACATTTAGTCATGTAGCTAAAATACCAACTGTTCGTGTGCTTATCATCCTTGCCCTTCATCACAAATGGCCAATACATCAATTAGATGTATCAAATGCCTTTTTGCATGGCGCATTAACAGAAACAGTCTATATGAAGCAGCCACCAGGATTTCTAGATGTCAACCATCCCACACACGTCTGCAAATTAAATAAAGCTCTATATGGCCTCAAGAAAGCCCCGCGTCAATGGTTCGATACTCTAACTGGATTTCTTCATCAATGTGAGTTTACTATGAGTCACTCTGATCTCTCTCTTCTCATATATAAAAAAAATTCAGACCATTCTTTATGTTTTAATTTATGTTGATGATATCATTCTAACCGGTAACAATTCTTTTTCCATCAATGAACTTCTGGACTAACTCCATCATCGCTTTAACATGAGGAACTTGGGTACGTTATCTCAATTTCTCGGCATAACAGTGGAAACCACACCCACCGGACTTCTTCTACAACAATCTCATTATGCAGATGATATCCTGGCTCGGGCGGGAATGCAAAATAGCAAATTAGTTGCTACACCAATGTCCATAAAGACCAACAATTTATCTCAATTTTACTAATCCTAAACTTTACCGGCAGTTGGTAGGTGAATTACAATATTTAACTCTCATAAGGCCATATATTACCTATGCTGTCAACAAAGCCTGCCAACACATGCACCAGCCGACTGAGTTCAACTTTGATGCTCTCAAACGCATCTTAAGATATATTCGAGGCACTATTCACTATGGTCTACCTATTAATGACTCTTCCATGACTCTACGATCCTATGCTGACTCGGATTGGGCAGGTGATCAACAAGATCGCAAATCTACAACAGGATATTGAAATTTTTTAGGTAATGCTCTCATATCATGGAGCATCAAGAAAAAATCCACTATAGCTCGATCATCCACTGAAGCTGAATATCCAGCTATTGCCACTGCAACGACAAAAATCATATGGTTGCGCCGCCTTTTACAAGAACTTGATACACCTCAAATTGAACCAACCATACTCTATTGTGACAATACTTCGACCATCGCCTTGGCAAACAATCCAGTCTATCATGCTCGCACAAAGCATATAGAGATTGATTGCCACTTTATCAGGGAATGCATAAAAGATCGGAGCATTCAAGTACATCACATCTCCTCAAAAGATCAACTTACGGATCTCTTTACCAAATCTTTACCTATATCCAGATTCAAGATGTTGGTCACCAAGCTGATTGCTTCTACCAGAACATCAACTTGCAGGGGGGTATTAACGATCAATAATTTGGATGATTCTGAAGCCAAGAAAGGACAGCCATAAACTATTTACCAATCATCTTATTACACGTGTACCTTGTTATGTCTTGCGTTCTTGTTACCAGTGGTTATAAATAGGCCATTAACTCTATACTAGACAATGATGAAATATACAATAGTTTCTTAGTATTTCTCTCATTTCTTTTGCTCTGCATGTTAGTTTAACCACTCAAACAGGTTATCATGGCATCAGAGCAGTACAATCTGTGCTGCTGAATTTTTTTTTCTTCTTCTCTACTTCTTCTCGGTTCCTTCTTTTCTTCAGTCACTGTTCTTTTCGTCTTTTCTTGATCTACCCTTATGGCCGATCTTTCTTCATCTTCTCCCATGGTGGCGAATACTGCTTCGCCAAGTCCGATTGTCATCACTCCTCAACTCAAGTTTTTGATAAGTAATAAAATTGATATAAAATAAAGAAGTCCATATAAATAAATATAAAATTCTTGAATCAAACAAGCAAGTCCAATGGACCACAATTTAGTCATATTAGCTAGGGGTGTAAATGAGTCGAGCCAAGCTCGAGTCACCTCTAACATGAGCTTAAGATGATTAATTAATCGATTTTGAGCTTAATTCTACGAGCTCGAGTCAACTTGTTTATAATAAATGAGTACGACTCAGGTAAGTATTATAATAAGTTTATAAAAAAGAATAAGAAATTAGAAGTTAAATAATAAGAAATAACTTGATAAAAAAATGATATATAATTTTTAAATATTTATAATAGTTTTTCACTTGAACTCATAATTCTAATACATTTTAGATGGCTTGTGAGCTAAGGACTCACATTACCTATTTAGACTTCTCACTTAGACCACTATATTCGGATCATCTGGACCCGCATGGTAAATCTATTTTTTGGGGCTAACGGCTACGAGAAGAACAAACCGGGAGAAGAGTTTTTTTCGCAAACTTCAAATTCTGATAGCGATACTTGCAAAATATCCCAGCCGCGGCAGGCCATTGGTTTTTGTCGTTTATGTGGACCACAGACGGGCAGGAATGGGCCCATCACAGACAACAGCTACAAATAGCCATAGCCCCACGCCGCAGCAATCGGCCCACGGAAATATATTCCAGTATTCCTCAAACCACTATTCACAAAAGTGGGCCCAACACCTCTATCGACCCATGCCATTGTGGGCCCGACTTCTCCGCTTCCCCAACCCCTCTCGAATCCTTAGCTCGGAATTTCTGTGCCTCAATCCAGTTTCTCTCTCTAACGCCCTCTTATTTATAACAAGAGAATGTGAGGAGCTCTCCGCGCGCTCTCTGTTCTCTCTCTCACTGCTTGCTTTACAAGAAACAGCTTCTCTTCAAGAACTTGGTGTGCATGGATGGAGATCACTAATGGCCACCAGTACCAGGTAAAACTTCAAACCAAACAATCAAAGCCTCTTGCTCCTTCAATTCTGATCTATTCATAATTTTGTGGCATGGATCTCTTTTCCGTGATCGGATCAAATCATTTTGTGCTCTTTAGTCTGTAAGAAGTTATCCATGATTCTGTTGTGATTTTCAGTCCTTAGATCTATTTATTTCTTGTGATCTGCAGTTCTTTCTGCATCTAATATTGCTAGGATTTTCTTAATCATGGAATGTGGAATTTTGGCTTGATTTGACAGAGCCTCAATTTCTCTTTTGAATTAGACTTTTCTTTCAAAGCAAAAAAAAAAAAAAAAAACTCCCCCTCAAGAAAATAAGGTCAGATAATTATCTGATGCTTTTATTTTGTGAATAAGTTGAAAAACCATGAATCGGATATACATTTGAGACTCACAAAACCTTTGATAAGAAGTTTACTCACTTCTTACTTCTATTTCATACTGGATTTTTTCTTCTGCTAAAATCCAAATTTGATTCATAAAAGCTCCATTTATGCTTTCCTTCAGACAATGAGAAGCTACCCTCTGAATGAAGTTGTACCAGTTCTAAGCTGCCTTAAAGCAGCAGCAGTATCCTCACCTTATCAGCTTCATCAGGAGATAAATCCAAGCCCTCAGTTTCAACCTCAATCTGAGTCTCAGCAAGCATTGAAATGCCCAAGGTGTGATTCACTCAACACAAAATTCTGCTATTACAACAACTACAGCCTCTCCCAGCCCAGATACTTTTGTAAAAGTTGCAGAAGGTATTGGACTAAAGGAGGCTCTCTCAGAAATATCCCTATTGGAGGAGGTTGTAGAAAGAACAAGAAACCGGCTTCTTCTTCAACTTCCCCATCTTCTTCCTCGAAGAAATTACCACTTACTAAAGATAACCCTAACTCTAACCTGAACCTCGGTCATGGCTTCCTCGACATACTGAGAAGTGGGTTTGTGGGGTCCGCCAATACAACAACCACTGCCATTGGTGGGATTCAAAGCCACTGTTATGGGTTTGGTGGTGATAATGGAGTCATGCTTCCTTTTGAAGGTGGACTGATTAGTGTCAGTAATAGTACTACTGCTGCAGCAAATGCTAGTGCTAGTACTATTCGCCATGAAAACTGCTGGAGTGGATTCTTCAATGGCTTCTCTAATGAAATTCATGATGGCCATTTTTGAAAAAAAAAAAAAAAACTTTTTTTCTCTTATATTAATTAGGCTTCAGATGTGTTTGTTTTTATTTACTTTTTTTTTTTTTTGAGTTTTGAATCTATTGTCTTCAGTCTTCTGGTGTTATTTTGAGTTGGGTGAAATGATAAAGTATTTATATTGAATAAAACGTTTTGATTTAAGCCATTCTTTACTCTTCAAGACTTTTCATATTTGGTGAAATCTCAAGTTCTCTCAATTCAACTTTTATTTGTCTTCTTATTGGTAGATAGTTTAAAATTTATTATATATTAAGGGTCTTTTTGCAAATTTTTTTTTTGAATATTTGTGCATTGTATTTTTTAATTTTTAATTAAATTATTTTTTTAATATTTAAAATAACTCTTAAAGTATTTTGAATTGAATATTTTAAATATAACTAAGTAACTAACACAATATGATGTAGCCATTGTTATTGCCTTGATGGCCGTCATCCCACTGACAATTTGTTGTCATCGTCACCGTTGAACTTTGTTGTCATCGTCACCGTTGAACGCCAGTGCTCATCGCCCTCTCATCTTCTTGATGAGCGCTGGCACTGGCTTGCCAACAATCATCGTCATTATCACGTAAATCAAACTAGTAGATATTTTATTGGATTTTATTTAAGAAGGGACATGATGTTTAATTAAATTAAAAATTAGAAATTGAATATTAAAAAAATAAAAAAAAAATAAATTGACTAAATAGAATGGCGCATTTCATTGAATGAATCAAACTGTTTGGCTTATTTAGAATAAGCCAAATAGTTTGACGCATTACTATAGCAATTTTAAATTTTAATTCAACTGATTGGGGTGAATGCGCCAAATCATTTGGGGCATTCTTTAGAAACTAGCAAAATCAATTTAGTTAGTTTACTTCTTTTTAAATTTTTTTAAACACATGATTCTGTTGTTAATTTAAATTAAAATTCATGCTCCTATTTATAATATTCTCTATTTTATTTAATATAAATAAAAAATAATATATTTTTAATATACTAAATATATTTTATTTTAAATAAACATATAAAAGAAATAAAATAAAATATCTTGAATGACTTTTATAATTTTGAAATTAAAATTTTTATATGAATTTATAATTCGAAATTTAATTGTCTTTAAAAGAATCCTTTGAATTCATCTTCGCACAGTGCCCTTCTAGCTTCACAGCCGAACAAATTTTTTAGTAGAGCACGAATTAGATTTTGTAAATATTCCTTCATTTTTTTTCATTAATGCTTGAGACAGATATTGGTAGCATTTAATTTTTTTATTTAAAATTGATATTTTAAAAAATAAATGTAAAAGAATAAAAAACTTATAATTTATAATGCATATTCTAAAAATATTGAATAACTACTTTATTATTGAAACAATTAAATATTTTTTTTCAATATTGTTGCGTCCTGGAATATTCGCGGCAGTAGAGATATATTAAGTTTAACGTCCTAGCTTTGTACGAAGATCCAGCACACAAATAGATAAATAAGTAGAGGTGTAAAGCTCATAAAAGACACCATAATTTTTACGTGGAAACCCCTAAAAAGGAGAAAAACCACAGGGTCTAGCCCAGTTTGAATGAATCCACTAGTGTTTGCAGTTGATTACAAATGAGGCCCTTCCTTAGGAGGAAGGCCTTGGCTTGAAGTAGCAAATATATATCATATAGAGTGTATTATATGGTAGGAGTTGGAAAAATCAGTGTTGATATGTTCGTTTGCGGGGGGGGCAAAACTATAGTCGTCGGGAGGACCGTAGTTGGGCGATGGTGGTCGGAAGAACCGTAGTCGGCGGGCAACAAAGGTCGGGAGGACCGTAGTTGGGCGACGGTGGTCGGAAGGACCGTAGTCGGCGGGAGACGGAGGTCAGGAGGACCGTAGTTGGGCAACGATTGGTTACCGTAGTCGGCGGGCAACGGAGGTCGGGAGGACCGTAGTTGGGCGACGGTGGTCGGAAGGACCGTAGTCGGCGGACAACAGAGGTCGGGAGGACCGTAGTTGGGCGACGGTGGTCGGAAGGACCGTAGTCGGCGGGCGACGGAGGTCAGGAGGACCATAGTTGGACGACGATTATATGACCGTAGTCGGCGGGCAACGGAGGTCGGGAGGACCGTAGTTGGGCGACGGTGGTCGGAAGGATCGTAGTCGGCAGACAACGGAGGTCAGGAGGACCGTAGTTGGGCGACGGTGGTCGGAAGAACCGTAGTCGGCGGGCGACGGAGGTCAGGAGGACCATAGTTGGGCGACGGTTGGATGACCGTAGTCGGCGGGCAACAGAGGTCGGGAGGACCGTAGTTGGGCGACGGTGGTCGGAAGGACCGTAGTCGGCGGACAACGGAGGTCAGGAGGACCGTAGTTGGGCGACGGTGGTCGGAAGGACCGTAGTCGGCGGGCGACGGAGGTCAGGAGGACCATAGTTGGGAGACGGTGGTCCGAAGGACCGTACTCGACAGGCGACTGAGGTCGGGAGGACCATAGTCGGTGGGCGACGGAGGTCGGGATGATTGTAGTTGAAGTCCGACGGTGATCGGAAGAACGCCAGTGGTGATCGGCGATATGGCGAAAGTCTGGCGGCGGTCAGGAAGAACTTCGACGATGGTCGACGAATAGGCGGAAGTTCGGCGGACTGGTGGAAGTCCGGTGGCGGCCAAGAAGAACTTTGACGATGGTTGACGAACAAGTGGAAGTTCAGCGAACGGGCGGAAGTCCGTCGGTGGTCAGAAAGAACTCCAGTGGTGGTCGACGGATTGGCGAAAATCCGTCGGTGGTCGGGAAGAACTCCGAAGGTGGTCGACGAAAAGGCGGAAGTTCGGCGGACGGGCGAAAGTCTGACGGTGGCCTGCGGACTGGCAGAAGTCTAGCAGTGGTCGACGGACGGGCGGAAGTCCGGCAGTGGTCGGCGAACTGGCAGAAGTCCGGCGGTGGTTGGCGGAGAGGAAGCTCCCAAGCTCTTCCATTCTCTTCCTCCTTCCTCCTCCCTCCTTTTCTCATGAGAAGAGGAGTCTATTTATAGTTTTTTGAGAGTGGCATGACTTGTAAATATGTGGAGGATCAAGGTCAAAATGAGAGTGATTTGAATGGACAGCCGATATTGATCCCCTTGATTGTGAACCCGTTTGATGGCCATTTTAATGCCTTAATGATATCAGAATTTAGTGATCTTGGGCTCATTGAATTCGTCTCGTCGAGCCGCTCGATTTGACTATAAGCATGTCACATTTGGAAACTGTTTGGTAATTCAGATTATGATTTGAACCTTCCAAATGCGCCTTGGGCCTTTGATTTGGACTCATTTGGGCTTGGATTGAGTTGAATTTGATGTCATTGGGTTCATATTTTTGAGACGTTCAATTCGACTGTGAGTTTGCTGAAATCGGAATTCAAATGGTCTTCGATTTAGTTTCTGAAGCTTCCAACTTGATTTTGCCTCAGGATTCGTGCTCGATCAAGATAATTTTTTAGTGACATATCAAATATAAATAATTAAAATATCATTCATCTTTATTTCTATTTTAGTAGATTTTTTATAGTAGTCACAGCAGAAAGAGTAAAGAAGATTAATTTAAATTTGCTCACATAGTTATCAATATTTTTTAAAAAATAGAGTTATCAGAGGACAAATCAAAGAATAAAGCAGATTATTAATAATTCTAATATATATATATATATATATATATATATATATATATATATATATATATATATATATATATATATATTCTCTCTTGAGGATTGAGGGTGAGGCAGATCTAAAAAGATTTGATTAGAAAATATTAAAAATGATCTTTGTTTATTAGATTTAAATGAGAATTTGACTTTTAACATAACACAATGGAGAAAAAGGATTCATGTAGTCGACCCCACGTAGTGGGATAAAGACTTAATGATGTCGTTGTTGTTGAGGATTGAGAGTGAGGAGGCCTATGCCCCCACAGCCCCCTTAACTCCATCCACGGTTTCACAAAAATGTTTTTATTTTTTAAAATAGACGCTCTTCCGAAATTTCGAATTTCTAAAGGAGAATAAAGAGATTTTTTTTTCTTTCTCTTGTTTTTTAGTTCAAAGCTTTAGGCAATTAGAGTTTCAGAATGGGCGACAAGAGGCTGAAACAGTGAAATTTTCTTCTGTATATGTGTGTATATATACTGCCAAAAAATATTTGTTTCACTGGAATTTGAACATTACAGTATAATTATTATTTATCTTGATTCCTACCGACCTATGGGAAGAGTCAAGAGAGTGTAAGAATGCCAACGGATGGCCGCGCCTCATATAGGTCACGCTCAGATATTTTTCTATATTGATTTTCATGAAGAAATAACAATTTTTCTGCGCATTGTTAATTATGCATCAGCTAAAATTTTATTCTACTAAATATGAATCTCAATAAAATCTTTCAATTAAAAAATATTTATAATTATATTTAAGATTATCTAAATTTTAATTTCAATAAATTTATAATCAAATTGAATATTTTGATGAAATAAATCCAACTTTAGAAGGGATATGATCCAAATGCAAGTGAGTCTAAAACAAGAACATGAAGCATAATTAAAAATTTTGAAATATTAATTAGAGGATTATATGACCTTCAAATCTTATGTGCTAATAGTAAAATTGAGTGTCATGGCAAGAAAAATCTAATGAGCTTAAGATCAAATAATTGTAATATACTAAATACTAAAAGAATGATTGTATGATCAAGATAATTAATATGAATTGTACACAAAATTTTTTTGAATTTTAACTATATAAAGAACGTAACCCATAAAATTTGTAAATAGGCCCACCAATTTCTATATGAAGAGAAAAAGCAACAAGAGATTGGGGAGGCCTCAAATGTTTCAAGAATCCTAGTGCTCTGCTCGACTGCCCCCATGGAACCTCCTCTTGACTGTTGCCAACAAACCATCGCTCGACCACAATCTTAAAAAAAGTTGTCTGGCCACCATTTTTTAAACATCCCTCACCACCACCATGAAATATTGTCTGACCTCCACAATTGAAACAACACCCAACAGTTGTCGTCGAACCACCGCCTTTGGACAATGACAAATGATTGTCATTGTCCAATTCCTCTATCAAACCATTGCTTAACCATCGTCGTTGAACCATGGCCCAACCGTTGCTAAGTTGGACCACTGTCCACAGTTGCTTTCAAATCACCATATGACCACTCCCATGGAACACCGTCCAATCGCTATCATCGAAACACAGCCCAATTGCCACCCGATCATTTATGTCGGACTATTAGTATATGACCACTAGTGAATCGCAATCCTCCGACTAACACCACTTGACTTCAATCCTCCAACCAACTTCGCTCAACTATAATTTTCTGATTACATCACCTAACTTCAATCCTTCGATAATCATCACACAACTATAATACTTTGACCATCATCGCCCAACTATGATTTTCTGACTAACATCATCTGACTTTAGACCTCAAGCCTTCCTTGCTCGACTATTGTCCTCCGACCACCATTGTCCGATTATGGTCTTTCGATTATGATTGCCTAATTATAATCTTTTAATCACCATCTTCTAATCATCATCATTCAACTATTGTTGTCTGACTACAATCCTCTAACCATCATCACTTGATTACCATCCTTCGGCCACTATCTTCGACTATGAACCTCAAACCACCTTCACCTGATTAGAATTATTCGAACACCATCGCTAGATCACTATCATCCAATTATAATCCTCTGAAAATCATCATCTAAGTATGGCCCTCGAATCACTATCATCCAACTATAGTCTCGCGACCAATAAGGCTTCACTTCATTCCTTATTGTCTCACAATGATCCCATACCACTATCACCTAACTATGATCTCTCAACCACCATTACTCAATTATGGTCTCCTGAACACCATCGTTCAACTATTCCTGACCATTAACATGCATCCCTCAACTACAAACCTCTAACCACCATCTCCTGACCATGGCAGCTTGATCGTCATTGCTCAACTTCAATTCTCTAATAATTATTGTTTGATTATAATCCACTAAGCACTATCACCTAACAACGATCCTTCGACCACCATTACTTGACTATAGTCCTTTGACCACCTCACTTGACTACAATCTTCTAACTATCAACTCTTAGCTATAGTCCTCCAACCACCATAAACTAGCAATGATTTTCTAACCCCCACCACCAAATTTAAGTTTTTTACCACTATCATTCAACTATGGTCCTCTGACCGCCGTTGCTCATTTATAGTCCTCCAACTACCATAATTCAAATATAGTCCTCCAAACTTCACTGTCGTATTATGGTATTTTGATCATTGTTGTCCGACTATAATCTTTCATTCTTTCTTGCCTGACTATGTCTCCTAACCATCATAGCCCAACTACAATATCCTAATCACTATCAACCCACCACAATCTCCTACCATTTTTCACTCAACTACAAAGACATTTGCTGACTTTGTTGCCCACCGTCGCCATTAGCGTTGATGCATGTCATCACCTATATATTCGTTACATGTCATCAACACCAACTCTAGCTGTTTATATTAGTGTCAAAATTTATGATGGACTTCTTAGTCTGGTACCCACTTAGCAAAAGAGAATGATCAAACAAATAGTAAGTGTTCTCTTAAAGATAACCCTGCTCCAATGCCATAAAACTCCTCCAACATTCGCCATGGAATTAATTCTATATAGTTTATCAATTTATATCTATTATATTCTATCAAAATCTCCCCTAATTACCCGAAAGGGTATCATTTGTAAATGATGATCAATACAAATAGAATCATTTTAGTTAGGTCAAGCATGTTATTTTATTTTATTTTTAAAAATTTTTTACATAAAAACTATGAGTATCTTTCTATTTTTTTATCTTTGTGTGTGCTCAATATTTATACAATAATAACAAGTTAAACTCTCTCTCTCAACCATCACAAATATTCTGGTGCACCTTTCCATAATATATCAGAAAACATGATATTTCATTGTCATTTTAAATTATTAAAATGGCCAAAAATATTTATTCTTATAAGTAAATTAACAAAAATAGGTTGAGAAAGAAATTATTAAAATTAGTTATTATTTAATTAGTAATAAGATAAATTAGGATAATTAAGAAATATATATTTTAACTTATTATTATTTGTTATTACTTAGTTACGTTAGTCATGTATTTATATAGGTTAATTAATTAATAGTTTAAACTTATTAGATTTAGCTTGACTAAATAGTTAATGATTATTGATTTAAATTAATAAATCAATAAATGATTCATTATTATATCAGTTAGAAAATAATTTTTTTTTAAATACATTCATAATTACGAATTGATTGAGGATTACGATATTCAATAGTGATAATTAAAGTACTTAAGCTAACTATTTATTGAACATTGTTCCATTTAAAAGAGAATTATTTCATTAATCAACGCAATTAAAATTTATTAAGTACTAATAGGTATTAAATTATGCCTATAACTCGGCCTTGATACATTTCCACAAAATTCACTTCATCGGCATGAATCTCGAGCTAATATTCAAATTAAAAAATTATGAAATTAAATTCAGGGCCACCGATATTTTAATTTCAATAAATTTATAGTCGAATTGATCGTCTGTACGATACGAATACATCGACATCACAAATGATCTGATCGGAATCCAAATAAGCTCAAATTAAGCACTTAAAATATTATTGAGATTAGAGATCTGCAAGATATTAATTGAAGGACCAAATGATCTTTAAATATTGAGTGGCTCGAAGACTATTCCATAATAGTGATATCACAGCTTGAAGATTATTTGATGACTGAGTTATAGTTCAGTAATCTTTGAGCTGCTTCATTTTTAAGAACTTGATTTTAGATTTTTAATTTGTATGAGGAACCTGAAGCTATTTGCACTATACTACAAGTGCACATCTTCCATGATTTAACCAGAATAGCTAACACACCCATAAACAAGCCGTCTTGGTAATCACTGTGACTGGCGATGACTTTGATTAGCATCAAACTACACAACACTATAATAGAACAGCATTAGCATTACCAAATGAGCTCCAGTAATAAAGCAATTTAAACAGAGATAAAAGAAATATCTGAGTCATGTTGGATACAAGTATACTTATCTGTTAGAGAAAGAGAGAGGCACACACAAAAACATTCTTGAGGGAGGAAGAATGCAACCACGAAAGCAGTAAGAGAAATTAAAGCTTTGTTTGGGACAGTCTTAGATTGTTGTTTTTTTCCTGTTTTTAAGAGATTTTTGTATTAAAAAATAGCTTTACAAAGTAGCAAAAAAGCCGTCCCAAACGAAGCCTAAGAATGCGTGTGGCTGAGTTATTAAGGCTTCGTTTGGGACAACTTTCTATTTGTAAAAAAAAGGATAGTTTCTAGAATGAAAATGCTTAAACTTCTAAAATTATAATCCAACACCAATCCATAATATACACATAATTGTAATAAAAGATTCATAAGAATCATTAAAATTTTATTGAAAGAATTAAATAAAATAATGTGAGAGACAATGAGCATTGAAATAATAGGTTGACAAATTTGTCCCAATTTATGACTTTCTTGGCCCAACCAATTCAAGGTGATGCATCAATCTTTAAATGTTTTATGATTTCTACATATGTGCAATGCTTAACGCAAATGCCGTGCATCAATATTGAATATGAAGATGAAGGCTTCGTTTGGGACGACGTTCTTGTTGCTTCTTATAGCAGCTTTCTAGTATAAAAATGTTAGTTTTTGTACTAAAAAATTGCTTTAAGAAGCAACAAAAAAGTAATTCCAAACGAAGTTGAAATCATGTATCAAAATAGGGTGAGATAATCCTATATAAAGCAAGGTAATATAGTATCTTAATTCGTGTGTTCTGTCCTAGATTCCAAACCCATCCATTGATGGGAAAGATGTTCACATGATCAAAAAAGATGCCTTGAAATATTGATGAAATAGGCACACATTTGGCCCTTAGTATAGTGGTTTCCATGCCTCATAGCCATCGCCCAAGGGCATATTAACTGGTGGTACCCAAAATAAAAGGTTGCCCAAATAACTACTTCGACCACATCCTCATAAAAAGCAGCAAAGCATGATTCCATGAGAACTTACACTTCAAGAATCATCCTTTCCCTTTTTATTGGTCGTTCTAAGCTCTTTTGTATTTTTTGTGCTTCATCTCTCCTTATGTTATAAAGAAGCTTTAAAAATAATCGAATTAATTGCCATTAATTTTTCAATAATAACTATTGCATCTCGGAACATTTATGGCGGTATAGAAATATAGAGTTTAGCGTTCAAGCTTTGTACGAAGATCCAACACACAGACAGATAGGAGAGAGGGGTGCAAGAGTCATAAAAGATAGCAAAATATTTACGCAGAAAACCCTGAAAGGGGGAAAAATCATGGGGTCTGGGCCAGTAAAAATAATTTTATTAGCGTTTATTGTTGATTACAAACGAGGCTTCCTTAGGACAAGGCCTTGGCTCAATATAGGGGATTTACATCATATAGAGCACATATTATAGCGTGAGTTGGAAGAATCTAGTGATATGAGAGTTGTTCTCAAGAGAATGTTAGTGTCACATCCCATAATCTAATTTGAAAGAATTCTTTTTTTTATATATTTTATTATACAACAACTAGACCTATATAATATCATCTATCAGTAATAAATATTAGAAACAATTTCTATAATTCAAAACATAAATGCATGTCTGTATTATTTTTATTATGCCTCTGCTTTCACTTATAATGAGGAGGTCCAAGGGCGAGCATAGGGGGTGTAAAACGAGTCAAGTGTTTGCCTAATTGAGCTCATCTTATTTAATTCTTAGTGTGCTCAAGCTTGGCCAAGCTCTCTTTTTTTGGGGACATTTAGGTCAATTGAGACAAACTCTCACACATATCACATACACAGGACTTGAACTCTAGACTTCTTAGTTGGCTCAAGCTCATTTGCTAAGCTAGAACTAGAGTTGTTTAAAAAATTTTAAAATCAAGCTCATTTGGAAAGCTCAAGCTTGACTCCATTTCTTAGTTGTAAATTTAAGTATTTAGTTTTTTTTAGAATTTTTAGTTTTAATATAAAAATAGTTTAAAAATATTAATATATTATACAATGCTAATTAAAATTAAAATTTAAATATATTTTAAGCTAATTGCGTAACTCATCGAGCTTGTGAGTCATATCAAGCTGAGCTCGAGCTAATATATGAGCTTGAGTATATGCTTGAGCTTGAAGTTAAACTTGTGACATTATAAGTTTGACTTGAGAGCTCATTAAAGAGTCGAATTTAAGCGAGTTTGTGAGTTAGCTTAGCTCACTTATACCCGGAGGCAAACCTATCGCATAAATCATTATCTTGACTTCTATACTTCATTGCAATAAAAAAATCAAATGGCTTTATTTTTTATTTACATCTTTGTGAGAGAAAAGTGAGGGGGCAAATTTTTTAAAAGGAACACAATATATGTTGAATTAGTCACATGAAAGGTAATTAAAAAAAAAAGATCAAAATGGCAAAATGGTTTTTCATCTTGCGTTTTCTACACCTGATTTCATTCTGGTTTTTTATAGAAAACGCAAATTGGAAATCATTCAACCTAACATATTAAATATATAATTTAATAGGATATTTAAAATTTTACTAATATTTAATATAACTATTTTATTGTACGTGCATTAAATGCATGTAAATAAAAATTAATATTATAAATATTTTAATTATATAATCATTATTAAAATCAAAATACTATTAAATTTATTAATATAAATAATTATAATTATTAATATTTATCTACATGTGCACAAAATGTATGTGAATAAAAAAAATAAAAAAATTAAATAAATATAAAAATTTACAAATAATATTATTTTATTTATTTTTTAAAAATAAATATTAGAAAAAACCCAAATTTTATTTTATAATAAAAATAAGTATTGTGCACAAATTAAAATATAATCTAATAATAAAATAAAATTGTCATGGTTAAACAAATTCAATTTAAGTTGTCAATGCTAAGTAAATTCAATCTAAAAATCACACATACTTGAGATATTCTTGATCGGCTGTGGCCTAAAAAAGCTACGCAGAAGCCCAAAGAAACTCATAATATATTAAATCAACAAATCGATTTCATATCATCATTGTTTGTTTTTATCAGTACCTTTATCCTACCTTTTTAGAGGCCTTTTTTTTACTACTCAATTTATTTTTTTATTCCTATTTGCATAAATATTTTGGAATAATGTACTCATTTTTCACCCATCAATTTTGTACACTAATTTTATTTGTTGTCTAGTGGATGCATACTTGAGCCTCTCCCATTATCTTTTAAAAGGAAAAAGATAAAAGAATATTTCATTCCTCTTACATTGTATTCTGAATAACTCCTCATACATTGTATTCTGAATAATGATAGAATTCCTGAACTGAGATTGAGTCATCATATTTGAGGAGTCTGATATATGTTCTGAAGCTCCAATTCTGCAATTGAAATTCTCTTACATGATATTGAATTCATGTATGAATCAATGGGACATAATTAGAATAAGGAAAGAATATACTCATGTATAAGCATCATTCTAGACTTTAGTAACACTATCAACCTTTTCCATCATTTTCATCTTTACCTCTCTTACAATAATCTCCGTAACTTCTTCTGCAAAAACTAATTCCATCATTTTCATCTTTATCTCTCTCTTACACGAATATCCACAACTTCTACTGCAATCCAGTAGAATTATCCATAAAGTATCATACAACTAAAACAAAAGTTTGAAATGCATCAATTATCTACGTTTTGTCAGTGCCTAATTATACCTGCCTGAGCGTGTATCTTTTTACAAAAATTCTATTCTCGTATGAACCAACCTCCATTATAAAAATTCTAAGCACCTTGACATTTATATATATGCAGTATTCTTTGTATTGATCTGTCCAACAATGGAAAATCACTTCAACAGTCCAATATGTTGACCATACAAGGAAATTCTAAAATCGAAGAAATTGATGAAGGTAATGGCTTACATTGCTTTCATTGATTGGATAGTCTCACATACAATTGAACACATTTTGTAAACAACGATAGACATATCTATTCCACTCTAGAGAAATTTAGCAAAGCGCATATTCATTTATAACATCTTATTTGTCCTCGAAACACAATAAAGATTTCATGGATCAACAAGTCACTCATGTTGCATTTACCTCATGGGTTTCAATTGAGCAGAGAAGGGGAAGAAAATCATGTCCAGTGAAAAAATAGATGAAACTAAATTCATCTACAATCCTTTTGATATCAGCATTACATCATGGTTTCATATCGAGCTCCAGATATATTCTCTCAGTAGCCAAATATTCAGAAACTATAAACAAAACAATGATGCTTTTTATCAGCAGAATAAAACACCATGGCTTTATATGCATGGATGATGGACCAGAAATGAACTTAATAATGCTTCCTATTGACTCTTCTATTATCAATTGTTTCAAACTCTTTGAACCACTCCATTGATTTAAAATTTTCAAGATCTTTCTGAAAATCTCAAGATCTTTCTGAGAAAAATCACCCATGAAAGTTGATAAAGATATTTCATGATGATCCTCCTTGAGAGCATCTTATTTCAACCAGGAAAATAAGGCACCAAAAGTTAACACAATCAATTTTCTTCAGAAATAAGAGAGTATATCTCCAAAGCAGATGTGAAGGGTAAAGACTATGCCATTCATAGTGCATAACCTCATGCATAACACAAAAGTATATCCCATGTATGGCAAGTGCAAGAATAATGAGATCAGCATCCTACATAAAAACTTTAAATGGATGCCCAAAAGATATATAGTGTAGCTTCATAGTGATTTGATTCTTACAAGGCCATAGAGGCAATGGTGATTATTCGGATTGTAACCTAGAAGCCTACATTGAAGACGTATGAATGACATAATTTTCTACTCCCCCTCACCAAGAAAATTTGCATATGAAAGAATAACCTTCAAGGAAAAAGTTATAATAAATATCAGAGGGCATAAGAATTTTAATCGAGAAAATGCCGGTGTTGCAACTTATAAATAACATATGACTGTTACATGTTAATTTCTTTTATTATATGCACCATGCATAATTTTACATAGATATAAAGAACATGTTCCACGTATCAGGACCTAACTAATTGAACTGGAGAAGCCATTTTAATAATTGCCAGATGAATTTCCTTACCACTACACAACAATAAAAGAACATAAAATTAAGAATGTTAGTAAATATATTGACCAAGATGGATTTCCAAGAAGGGTCTGATAGGAAATACTTGAGTTCGCAAGTAATCCTACCAGATCTACTTGAGTTCGCAAGCAACCCTAAGCAAAATTGATAAAAACAGCGGAAAAATACAATAATTTGGAGCAAATCAAACTAGAAACGATAGATTGCGACTTGGAAATAAAGCAAAGCAAATGCGAAAGCAAGATACAAGAGATCCTCAATTCGAGAGGAGGATCGTCTCTCCCAATTCTCTAGACAAGATCGTCTAGAGCCCAAGCCTCCAAGGAAACCCTAATTTCAATCCAACAAAACATAAAACTCCCCTAATCCCCTCATGCCCTTTAATACAAAAAGTTTCCTAATTAAATTTCCCTCCCAATGCCTTAGCCGCCCCCTCCTCCTTGGTTTGAATTTTGTTTTAAGGGGTGGGACCCACCCCTTTGGGCGGACAAGCAGGGAAGGAGGCGGATGATTTTCACCTCCTATAGACCTAAACCGGCTGGGCCGGTTCAGGTAAAATCGGCTTAACAATACCGCCCTCCCAAAGAATCACCTTGTCCTCAAGGTGAAAGCATGGAAACTGATGTTTCACCCTCTCATATGGTTCCCACGTGGCCTCGTAGTCAGGAAGGTTCTTCCACTAGATCAACACTTCCTTAGTTCCATCTTCCTTCTGGCGAACCCCCATCAGCTCTAAGGGTTCCAGGATCACCTCTAAATCCTCAGTGAGTGTCGCCGGTAACTCGGGGTTGGCTGTGTAGTCGCCAATAGCCTTTCTCAACTGTGATACATGAAAAACCGGATGTATAGTAGCCGTTGGTGGTAGCTTCAGCCGATATGCTACTGCTCCGATCTTCTCCAGCACTTCATAAGGCCCAAAGTACCTTGGAGCCAGCTTCTCATTTCTCCTGTTGGCGACTGTCTTCTGTCTGTAGGGTCGGAGCTTCAAGAATACCCTCTCCCCTACCTCAAACTGGATGTCCTTCCTGTGCCCATCCGCTTGCTTCTTCATAATCTGTTGAGCTCTCAGGAGATGTCTTTTCAACTCCTCCAGTCTTCTATCCCTCTCCTCCAAGTACTCCTCTACTGTAGACACTGGAGTATTGTCACTCCCAAAGTGCACTAAGTGGGGAGGATCCCTTCAGTACAACACCTTGAATGGAGTCATCTGAGAAGCCGAATGAAAAGAGGTGTTGTACCAATATTCCGCCCATGATAGCCACTTAGCCCAAAGCTTGGGTGTCTCTGATGCAAAACATCTCAGGTAAGTCTCCAAGCTCCTGTTCACTACTTCCGTTTGGCCATCCGTCTGTGGATGATAAGCTGTACTCCTTTTCAGAACTGTCCCTTGTAACCTGAACAACTCTCTCCAAAAATGGCTGAGGAACACCTTATCCCTATCTGATACTATCGCCTCTGGTACTCCATGCAATCTGACCACTTCTCTGATGAAAGCTGAAGCCACTGTCACTGCGGTGTACGGGTGTCGGAGGGGGATGAAATGAGCATACTTGCTCAATCTGTCCACCACCACTAAAATCACTGTGAACCCTTCTAAACGGGGTAGCCCATCTATGAAATCCATGGATATCTCCTCCCATACTCGTCCCGGTAGAGCCAAAGGCTGTAGTAGTCCTCCTGGTGACATAGCCATGTATTTGTTCCTCTGACAGATCTCGCATCTGGCTACCAACTCCTCTACATCTTTATGCATCCCCTTCCAGTATAACTCTGAGGCTAGTCTTCTGCACTCCTGAATGGCCCCCTACAGCGCTTCCATGAAACTCCTGGAGCAAGCTCGGTATGTGGATCGAGGTTCGGGGCATTACGAACCTTCCCTGATATAGCAATTTGTCTCCCTCCAACGAGTACCTTGGGTGGCTACCCTCTTCCCTTAGCAAATTTGCCCTGATCTTTCCCAAAGCCTCATCCCTAGCACTCTCTTCTCTAATGGCCTCCCAATCAAGCATCAAAGGAACCGATAGTGTTACTGTCTGCAGCTCCCCCATACATCTGGATAAGGCATCCGCCACCTTATTCTCCACTCCAGGCCTATACTGCATCTCAAAATCGTACCCCAGCAGCTTGGACAGCCACCGCTGATGCTCTTCTGTCACCATTCTCTGCTCCAGTAGATACTTCAAACTCCGCCGATCTGTCCTGACAATGAAGTGCCTCCCAAGTAGGTAGGGCTGCCACTTCTGGATGGCCAAAACGATGGCCATTAATTCCCTCTCATAGACTGACTTCAGCCTGGCTCTGGCGGTCAGTACCTGGCTGAAATAGGCAATGGGCCTACGACTCTGCATAAGCACTGCACCCAATCCGTATTCGGATGCATCCGTCTCCACGATGAAGGTCTGAGTGAAATCTGGCAAGGCTAGGACCGGTACTGTAGTCATGGCCTTCTTTAGGCTCTCAAAAGCTGATGTAGCCACCTCCCCCCATAGGAACCCGTCCTTCTTCAACTGCTCGGTGAGTGGCCACGCTATAGTGCTGTACCCCTTTACGAACCTTCTGTAGTATCCTGTCAGTCCTAAAAATCCCCTCAACTCCTTCAGATTCTTTGGCACTGGTCACTTAAGCATTGCCTCAATTTTGGACTGATCTACTGCCACTCCTTCCCTTGATACCACATGGCCCAAGTACTCTACACTGCCTTATGCGAAGCAGCATTTCTTCAAGTTAGCCCTCAACTGGTGCTCATGCAGTACCTCCAACACTTTTTTCAAATGCTCCCAGTGCTCCTCCTCTGTCTTGCTATAGACCAAGATATCATCAAAAAACACCAATACAAATCTTCTGAGATAAGGTTTGAAAACCTTATTCATAAGGGCCTGAAAAGTAGCGGGAGCATTGGTGAGGCCAAAAGGTATCACCAGAAACTCATAGTGTCCCTCATGAGTTCTAAAGGCCGTCTTGGGTATATCCTCCTTCTTCATCTGAATCTGATGGTATCCTGATTTCAAGTCTATCTTGCTAAAGATCACGGTTCCACTCAATTCATCTAATAGCTCATCAATGACCAGTATAGGAAACTTGTCAGGGACAGTTTCCTTGTTGAGGGCTCGGTAGTCCACACAAAAACGCCAACTGTCATCCTTCTTTTTCACTAATAGAACGGGACTAGAGAAAGGACTGATGCTGGGTCTGATGATTTCTGCCTCCAACATTTCTCTAATCAACCTTTCAATTTCATCTTTCTGGAACTGAGGGTAGCGATACGGACATACACTGATGGGTGACACTCCCTCCCTTATCACAATGGCGTGCTCCTGCTCCCTCTGCGGTGGCAATCCCTGGGGTGGTTGAAAAACCTCTTGGAACTGCTGAATCAACGGCTGAATGGAGAGGGGTATGTCCCCCCTTCCTCTAATCCTTCTCCCTCCAAACTATGCAGCTCCACCAAGTATCCTCCTCCTTCCAACTGTATATCCTTCACCATAGTCTTGAGAGAAACCATGGATTTAGATAGCCCTGCATCTCCCTAATCACCACCTTCCTTCCATCTATCACTAACTCCATCGTGAGTGCTCTCCAGTTCACCTTGGTGTCTCCCAACGTGTGCAGCCATTTCATCCCCAAGATGACATCTGTACTCCCCAGCTCTAGTGGAAGAAAATCTTCCCTCACCTGAATCCCCTGGATAGTCAGTAGCACTCCTCTATAAATTCCTTGGCCCTTCTCCACCTTCCCCGTACCCATCATCACCCCGTAGCAACCCGTGTCCACCAACCTCATTCCCATCTGATCGACGACCTGAGAGGAGATGAAATTGTGGGTAACCCCACTATCAATCAGCACCACTACCTCCCTGTTCTCGATCTCCCCCTTCACCTTCATGGTATGATTCGTCGTGAATCCTACTACCGAGTTCAAGGATACCTCAGCCAGATCAAGGTGCATTTTCTCCTCCATCTCCTCCTCTGTCTCCTCATCCCCTCCCTCCTCAGTTTCCTCGTCATCACAGACGGTGAGAACCTGAAGAGTTCGGTCCTTGCATCGATGCCCTGGCGTATACTTTTCATCGCACCTGAAGCATAACCCCTTAGCTCTCTTCTCCTGCATCTCCTTTTCTGTCAGCCGCTTGAAATTTCCCCCGCTTCCACCTCCTCCTGTCCTCTCCTTGGTGGTCTCTCGATTCCCCCCTGTTACAGGGAATTTCGGTGCTAGATGGGTGGTCGTCATCCGGTAAGTTCCTCCAGTGCTGCTACTCCTGGCCCCCCTCTCCAGATTTTTCTGATTCTCCACCAGCTGGGCTAACTTCATAGCCTCCCCCAAGTCGCGGGGCATCAGAACCTTCACTACTGCTCGGATCTCCGCCTTCAACCCCTTCATGAAATGTTCCTCCAGTACTGTATCTGAGAGTCGCTCCACTCTGCTGTCTAAGTGCTCAAATCGCTCCCAGTAGTCAGCTACAGATCCCTCCTGTGTCAGAGCAAAGAACTGCTCATAGAAATCCCCTCCCCGATCGGTTTAGAAACGTTCTATGATGCAATCCTTGAATTCTCTCCAGGTCCTGATAAGCCTCCTTTGGTCTCTCCAATGATACCATGAAAGGGCTTTTCCTTCCAAGCACAAGCCCACTGCTGTCAGCTTCTCCTCCTCCGTCAGCCCATTAACGGCGAAGTATCGCTCCACCTTGTAAATCCACCCATAAGAATCCTCTCCTTCGAATATGGGCATCTTTAGCTTCCTCACTTTCTGATCCCCACCATGTCCCCGTAAGCCTCCATAATTTCCCCTCTCCCATGTGCTCGAGCCCCCCCATGTCTCCCGATCCTCCCTTCCTCTCCCATGTCCCAAACCCCCTTAGAAATCCCTCCTTCTGTCTTCAAAATCAGCACCTCGACGGCCATAGTATCCCTCCCGGTGCTCCCACTCCGCACCTCTTGGCTCCACGCCTCCATACCCTTGTCTCTCTCCGTGTCTCCCTCCTCTCTCCTCCCTCTGGAAAGGCTCCAGATGGGGTCTTCCTCTTCCCCCTTCCACGATTTCCACCTCTTCTTCCTCCTTACGGATTTCAGATTTGGTGTTTTTCGCTTCGGGGCCCCCTGCCTCAGATGCCACCGTTTGGGTTTGGAATTCCAACATCTTCTTCATCATATCCCGTAGATCGGCCACTTGTCCTTCCATGGAAGACATTGTTTGATTGAAAAAATATTGTTTTGAAAAGGTGTTTAATTTTCTTTGGGAAATATTTAATTTTTGGAATTTAAATTTTATAATCGAACATTTATTATGAATGATATGTCACCTCGAAAGGTGAACATTCGTTCTCTAACAGGTTCAGATTACAAATCTTGACTTATTCGGATTATCGTAGTCAAACTCAAGGAGAAACAACATATGATCTCAAAGGATCAAAGTGATGTTTAATCAACTGTTTGACTATGCTAATCTGAATAGATGGATCATTAATTTCATAATCAAAATTATGATTGTAATTGATATATCTATCCGAAGAAAGAAAATATCAGTCACTATCAATAATTTGAATATGACGATAATGATCGTCAGGTTTGAATTTCCCAAAGATAATCAATTGAAGGTTTTGAAAACTTGATTTTGAAATCTGGTCTGAGTTTCTAAATCTCCTACGAGCGCAAGCACTCGTAGTAAATTACATCGTAGGAAACCAGAAATTTCCTACGAAAACTCTCGATTAAAATAGCGATACGAATTTTATTTAAGATTTTCAAAGCTAGATGTCAAAGGAGGTTAAGGACCTGAATTTTCAAGTGGGATTGGTTCAAGGTTGAGCAGTTCTTTCTGGAGTCAAAGGAAGAATGGTAGGAGGTGCTTTAAGATTCTGAATTGCTTCAGAAACACCTCAAACTATCCTAAGTGTTGGGCTCGAATTTGATGGAAAGAGATTTAATGTTTGAGTTGTCAATTTTATTAGAAGGTGGGAATTAGATTCCCGAAAGATTGATGTCTTAAGATTGAAGACATGCTTCAGAACCTAAGTCTAAAATGGGTACTGAGAATCAGTGACCCGGATCCTAGCTAATGCAATGCAATCTGGACTTACCCCGGCCTGGATTGGGGAGCCAGCTAAACCACCTAAACGCTTTTAAAAACCATGAGTCAAAGTCTTTTAAATGTAGAGTGGTTAGGGACATTGATTAAGATTGGTTTAAAGAATTGGGGTCGACATCTAGAGCAGATCCTAATTGACCCCTTAACATATGTTGGGTTAAATGCTTAAGCTAGAAATGCAATTAAAGATTTAGACTCAATTTTTAATTTGTATCTAATGCAATGCATGCTAGTTGACTCGATGAAATGCTTGAATCAAAATGAAGCAGTTTTAAAATAGGCTTAAAAATAAGTTTTATCCTAGAGATTGCACAACATCCCCTTGGACAGAACTGCACCCTAATAGGTCAGGTGGTCTGCCAGAACCTGCAGGCGGGGAGGTGCCTAACACGGATGAGAAAAGTTCAATATGATGCATGAAAAACTCCCGGCGAGTCCGGGCTTACTTCTTAAGAGCGTTAGAGTTTCTATCTGAGCTTAAAAATTTTAATTTTGTTTAAGTAGAAAAAGTTTATGACCATACCCTCACGAGCCTCCGATCGGGTTCCAGGCTAAATCAAAATCGACATGCAATAGCGCCAAATAAACTACTAAAAGCATGCGGGTCCTTAATCGTAATCAACACATCAATTAAATCATTTAAATAATTAAATCAATTAAATAAATGCGCAAACTGAAAGTCCATAGGCAAGTGCCCTTAATAATACAACCTAGGGTCTGCAGTAAAGTAAAGTGGCCGGGTACCACTGACTACAACCTGGATTCTACTCCTAAGACTTAAGTGACTTTGAGATTTGAGATTCTTCTCGTTCTTCACTTCTTCGTCTCCTTAGAACTCCTTGGATCGTCGGGTCTAGATATCCAAATGAAAAGAAACTCCCCCTGGATAGGGGTGTTATCTTTTCTTTTTGAATATTTAAACTTCATCCTAATTTGGATCTCCAAATGGATAGGAACTCTCCCCTAAGGGATGTTCCTTCCTCTTTGGATTCCAAATTGGATGTTTAAACATCTCAATCTCAAATCACTTTAAATTTACAACTCAAATATCATCTCAAATTACATTAATTAAAATTAAAATCTAGACTCAACAACCTGCAGGGTTGTCCTAATAATCAACCGTTTATATTTGACATCCCAAGCAGTTAATATATTGAAATTTAAATACTCAAACCAGCCACACTTGGCCATGCTCTTTTTGATTTAAAGGGGGACTTAAGCAACTTTCTGGAGCACCTGTGCAATTTAATAATTATAATTTTGCCCCCTTTAATTTATGCCCTGTATGAGCATGGCCACCTGCATAAGATTGAATTAGTACAAATCGTCCCTAGCCTAGGGGTAGATCTAATCGTACAATCAATCACATCACAGAGTGCAATAAATAAATAAACAATCACATCAACATCAATTCTATGTCTAGCAAACAGCATGCAGTGAAAGCTCAAAAATCCGGCACACAGCAGAAAAGTAAACACCGGCTTAGCCTAAAACTAGAGTTAGTTGTCCTAGCAAACCATCTAAAGTGTGTGTAGGAGGCTGTGTGGCTTTGATATGTCCTAAATAGGCAATTGATTGAAGTTGCTTAAAGTTCTAGTTGGTTGAAGGCTTAAGGGAGTTTTGATTTGAGTTTAGATCTTAATGACTTAAAATTAATTTTAAATTTGATTTTAATTATTAGTTGGATATCACCTTTGTTGCACACCGAGGCCGTGAAGTTTATTTCACCTTCCTTGGGGCTAATTTAATAGCCTCGTAGGCCTGGGTTACCTAGTGATACCCGATATAATTAAGTGATTTAAGTTTGATTAAGGTTTGAAAGTTGATTAATTTTAATTAGAATTAGTTGGTTGCTGGTTTTAAAGTTGATTTGGTGTTTTCTGGAATTTTTAATGATTTATTGAATTTTGGTATTTTCTGGATTATTTTAATGATTTGATTCAAGGGTCAAAAGTTGACTTTTTGATTTAAGATGTTTTCTGGAAATTTAATATTTTATTAAAATACTAGACCTTAATATGATCAGTTAGACAGTAAGTATGCTGAAATTGGATTTTTTTTACATTTTATTATGAATGTTTGAAGTTTTGACTTGATTTGAACTAAGTTTGACCAAAAGTTGACTTTTTTTAAATTTGATTGATTTCTAGAAACTTAACATTTTTAACAAATATTAGAGCTTAAGATGAGTTGTATGCCTTTGAGTTTGCTCAATTTGAAGTTCATTTGAATTAGTTATGAATTTTTGAAGTTTTGAGTATTTATTGAATTTTTGAAATTGTTTAATTAGAGACCCTTTTTGTGATTTGGATCCAAATGACCTCCAAACTCCTTGAAATCAACTCCAAAGGTCAGGAATGACCTAAGGAGTGATCTCCAAGTGTTTGGAAATTTTTTGGAATTTTTAATTATTTTTAATTAATTAATTTAATTAAATTTCAGATTTCAATTAAACTTAAATTAAACTCAATTTTGAAGTCCAGTCAAGGGGCTTTTATTTTTCATTGATTAAGGGTTCAATTTTGGTCAGTTTAAGGTATTATATGTTATTTTTGGATTTAAAATTAATTTATTATAATTTTTGGAGTTTTAAAGGCTTAATTAAGATTTAAGTTTGATTAGGTTAATTAAGGGGCTTAATGACTTCAAAATCCAGTGAGAATTTTTCTTAAGGCTGGGAGTGTCACTAAGTTCAAGTGTTCAAAGCTTCAAGTCAATTAGAATTGTATCCTAATTATTGGAATTAATCTAAGTTCTCTAAATAAAGTCCTTAATTATTGTCCTTAATGATGTCATTAGGTTAGTGGGTCTTAATCAATGTTTCTAACCCTTAGACAAATACATATAAAATGCACATATTAAACAATTAATCCTAGATCTAAGAATGCCTTAAAGCTAGGTGGTGTGTGTTTCCTATACATGCAAGCTTAAGAAAATTTTAATTAATTAAGAGACTTAATCAATGAACAATTAACAAGATTAATTGCTCATTGATTAATGATCAACTCCCCCACATTAATTCTATTCATATACTCAATCTATATTTAGAATTCCAAGAAATCTCTCAAATTTAAGAATTTAAGTATATGTATAGTTTCAAAATATGCTTTAAAACATATACCCATATATAACTCTATATATATATATATATATATATATATATATATATATATATATATATATATATATATATATATATATATATATATATATATATATATATATATATATATATATATATATATAAGCTTTTGAAATAAAATAATTTTAAAATATTATTAAAACAATCTTTAAAGGATTGAGAGATTCTTTTACCTATCTCAAAATGATTTGAAAATAAACATTAATTTTATAAAATAATTAACGTAATATTTAATTAAATATCAATTAGATATTAAATGCTTAATTATTTAACAGTTATTTAGAATATACCTTAAAATAAGTTTTTGATTTTAAATTAGAAAATTCTAAAATAAACTTTTAGTTATTTTAAGAAAATATATATATATTTTAAAGTAAAAGTTCAAATTTTAAAACATTTAATTTGATATTTTAATCAAAATAATAAATGATTAGATAATTGGAATTGTTTGAACAATTTTAAATATTTTAAAATAATTTTAATTTGAAAATATTCGTAATATATTTTTATCTGATTAAAGATATTTTAAATCAGATTTTGAGTTTTTGACAAATATTTAAGTTAATATTTAGATAAATATTAAATAAATATTTGAAAATTGAAAGTATTAAAATCATTTAAAATATATAACATATTTAAAATATATACATATTTTTTTAAATGAAAGATCTTAAAATGCTGAAAATTTTGACATATTATATGTTAATTTTTGATTTAAAATGAATTTTTAACAATTTTTAGAAGTTTCTTATAATTAAATGGTTTTAAAATTAATTTAAAACCAATTAATCATCTTTGGCGGCGCAGTGGACACGTGGCGCCTTCTCATTGGCGAGCTCAATGCACGCGCGGCGGCTGCAATCATTGGCAATGATTGCGCCGCCGCGCAATCATTGCCATCTGATTGCTAAGGCGGCGGGCCCCACACGCAAGCATTAATCCACGTCGACAGCGCTCACAAGCCGTCGGATCCTCCGCCATTCAAAACGGACGGTCTTGATTGAGCTGGACGGCTGTGCTAACGCTCGGATCGGATCCGCGGTTGATCCTAACCGCGGGAAGACGGGATCTCAACCGTTGATTAGAAAATCAACGGCGGAGATCTCGTACACCCGAAGCAGGTTACGGACAACCTACTAAACTCGTTTTTTGACTCATTCTCGCGACTCGATAAATCAAACGTCTTGAAATTTTAAACTTAACTTGAATTGATGAACAAAAACAATGTGGAGTTTGTTTGAAAGCTTGAAATGCACTATTTGAAAAGCTAAATTATCCTAAGTGATATGACCTAGGGTTTGAGTTTTAAGGAGATATACCTGATGGATTTAGGAAATTTTTGAATCTCTGAGCTTGTTGATTGTCCACGCATAATTCTCCTTCAGAAATCGCGGTCCGATGAGCTCCCAATCGCGTGCTATCTGGGTTGGACGGATTTTGGCTTGAGCTCGCCGGAAAGCTCGTCGCCGGTGATTCTACTAGCCGGATTTGATTGAGGAGATGGAGAAGAAATTATGGAGAGTTTAAACGAAAAGAAATCTCCATTTGAGCGCTTGAGTGTGGAGAGATAGTGTTAGGGTGAGAATGATGGCTCTCCATAAAGCTTTTCCCTATTCAGCCTTTTCCAAATGATTTGGACGGCTGAGATCCATCTGATAGTTTGCTGTGATGCTGCCATTTGTCCCTAGGCAGTTACAATAGCAGGGAATAAAAGGACAAGAGCACAAGCCATGTGGAAAGGTCCTTTGAACCCCATTTGCACATGGGAAAGATCAAGGCCTTTTGATTTTGATCTAAGGGCTGGGATATGCCTTAGGAAGACTCTAGAAAGAGTATAGGTGGCTGGAGGGATTTAAATCAGAATGGAAAGGAGTTAAGAGGGACATTTTGACCATTTAATGGTCATTTGACTAGTCATTGACTGGTTTGACCAGTCAATGGTCAATTGAAGTTGAGGTGGCATGTAAGAGGACTTGATGAGCTTGTTTGGAGAGAGTATGAAGTCATGGAGTTGAGGTTAAAAGGAAAATATAGGATTTTGAATGTGTTTGACCAAGTCAAAATGGATTGACTTGGTCAAGTTAACCATGGCTTGACTCCAAATAAGCTAAGAGATATTCAAAACGTCGAATGAAAGGGTTTTGAAGAATCCTAAGTAATAGAATTAAATTTGAAATGTATAAGCACATAGAATGTAGGGTTTGACCATGAAGTAAAGTTTGATCATGTCAAACCAAGTGTGATTTGATTCATAATAAGTCTGGATATATTTAAAATGTCATTTAAAATGGATCTGAGATTTTTGAGAGGTTTTGCTTGAATGGGGTTTGATTGGATTTGACTTTGATGGATCTTTTCTTGATAAGATTTAATCAGATATGGGTCTGGTTGACTAAGTCAACTGATGACTGGCTCAGGGTGTTCAATCCAAACCAAACCACCAAGGGTATATTTGAATGAAGTTTGAATGAGGTTTCAATGGATTTAAAGCTTGATTTAAAATGTAAAAGCTTAAAGGTTGATCTGGTCAAACTAGGTTAACTTGATCAACCAGGTTGACCCAGGATTAGGGTTTAAGCTCAACAGGTTTGAAATGATGAATAGGGTCTAGTGGAGGTGGTTTCAGGGTTTAAATGGGTCATCTAGATCAAATGACCTGTTTAGGCCCTTAATGGGCCTAATGGGTCAACTAGGTTGACTTGGTCAACCAGGTGGGTCCAGGGTCTGGAAATGGGTTCAACAGATTTGAAATGACATTTGGAGACCAATGGAGGTGGTCCCAAGGTCAGAGGAGGTCATTTGGTCAAAATGACCTGTTTTGACCCTAAAGGGGTCTTCTAGGTCAACTAGGTTGACTTGGTCAACCAGGTTGACCCAGGGGCTGGTTCTGGGTTCAATGGGTTTGGTTTGACATTTGAAATTTGCTGGAGGTGGTTGCATTTGATTTGGAGCTCATTTGGTTCAAATGACCATTTATACCCCACAAGGGTATTTTGGTCATTTTGACCCCTGGTCAGCTAAGGGTCAAATTGAGTCCAACAAAATGCAGTTTAATGCTCAATGGATCATAATCAAGGGTCTGGAAGTGATTTGGAGCTTTGGATAAAGCTCCAGGGTCAAAATCCACTAGGTAGCAGGTCCAGTGGCATAGACTTTAAATATTTGAAGGTTTTACAGCCTTTGGATTTCAATTCAGTTTCTAGGGTTAGAGATCTCAGAATGAGCTCAAATTTGGAGGGTTGCCTCTAGAGACATGTCATATCAGTGTGGAACTGACAAATCTTGAATCAGAGGTCATTTGATAGGGTTTTGAAATATTCAAAGATTAACTGGAAAAGGCTTTCAGGACTTAGACCTTTGGCCTTGGATTTGAATCTGGAAATCTGATTTTGAATTGGATTTTGAGCTTGAATGATAGGATTTGAATTAAATTTAGATTGAATTGAAACTTGGATTGATCTAGAAGAATCCTAGGATTTAAAATAGGTCCTAGGGTCCAAATCAGGTTAAGGGAATCCTAGGGTCTAAAATAGATCCTAGGGACTGGAGTCTGGGAAGATCCTAGAATCTAGAAGTCCTAGGGAAATCCTAGGATCTGGGGTCTGGAAGAATCCTATAATCTAGAAGAATCCTAAGATCTAGGAGTTCTAAGATTCAAGATCTAGAAGGATCTTAGGATCTAGAGTAGATCCTAAAGTTTGATTTCTAGGAAGATCTTAGGGTTTGGAAGTCCTAGGGCCTGGGATCTAGAATAGTCTTAGGATCTAGAAGAATCCTAAGATTTAGATAAATCTAGGAGAATCCTAGGATCTAAGAGGATCATATGATCTAGAGTCAGGAAGAATCCTAGGGTCTAGAATAAATCCTAGGGTCTGAAGTCTAGGAGAATCCTAGAATCTAGATTTGTCTTAAATTGTATTGATCTGGGGTCAGGATTGATTTGAATTTGGATTGATCTTAAAGTCTGGATTGATCTAAGATCAGATTGATCCTAGGGTTAAGATTGATCCTAAGGATTGGAAAGATCCTAAGGTCTGGATTGGTCCTACTGAGCTCATACAAAAATGAGGTCAACAGACATCCTTTCCTCCACGGTTTCCTTGATTTGATTTATCTCCCCTTCGATCCTTTCTTCCAAAGCATCCACCTTTTTGGCCGCCATCGCAATCCGGAGTTTGCAGATTCACGAAATCTGATTTTTGAAGTCAAAAAACAGCAACTTCCCCCCCTTCCGGCCAAAAATCTACTGCAGGAATTTGCCGAAATCAGCCCTCCACCGGTCCCAAGACTTGCTCTGATACCAATTTGATAGGAAATACTTGAGTTCGCAAGTAATCCTACCGGATCTACTTGAGTTCGCAAGCAACCCTAAGAAAAATTGATAAAAACAACAAAAAAACACAATAATTTGGAGCAAATCAAACTAGGAACGATATATTGCGACTTGGAAATAAAGCAAAGCAAATGCGAAAGCAAGATACAAGAGATCCTCAATTCGAGAGGAGGATCGTCTCTCCCAATTCTCTAGACAAGATCGTCTAGAGCCCAAGCCTCCAAGAAAACCCTAATTTCAATCCAACAAAACATAAAACTCCCCTAATCCCCTCATGCCCTTTAATACAAAAAGTTTCCTAATTAAATTTCCCTCCCAATGCCTTAGCCGCCCCCTCCTCCTTGGTTTGAATTTTGTTTTAAGGGGTGGGACCCACCCCTTTGGGCGGACAAGCAGGGAAGGAGGCGGATGATTTCCGCCTCCTATAGACCTGAACCGGCTGGGCCGGTTCAGGTAAAACCGGCTTAACAAGGTCATTATTTAGTCTAAGAAGAATATATTCTCAGGAATCTTCTATAATTTTTGCATAAAAATAGTTCCAGGAGTGATGACATTCGAATTAGAGACTTCAGAATACTCTAATTTAGGAAGAAACTCTTTTCACTCACTCTCAAACTGACTCCTTAATTTATCCTCCTCATTCTAATTAAAAAAAATTCAAAAGAAAACAATAAACACTTAAGTTCCATAATCAAGTAAGGTCAAATAATTAATATAAATTGCTAGTGAATAAAATGTTGACGGCAATTGCAGCATCTTTTGCTGTTTTATATCTACTTGCTCATTGCTAATTCATTTTGGCCCTTAGAGCTACTCGATCTGTACAATAGAGAAGGATTGCATGAGATTCATAGATTAATTTTCAAAGTTCATTTGAAATAAAGCTCCAAGCAGCATAATCATTAATAGAATAAGAGTAATCTGTTTAAAATTGGATTGGTTTTAACTTGAATCTTCCTCAGCTTAAAATCAAACTAGCATATAAAATAAATGTGGATCAAATTAAACTTGAAATATGTTATAGATTTAGCTCGAATCCAGCAATCACATGGTTGTATCAAATTAATGATTAACCTATATCTAATCTAAGTCAGATTGAAACAAAATCTTGAAGTTTCACATTTATAAAAAAAAAATCAAAAAAGAGAAAAAATGCTGGAGAACATACCTACTGCCAGGTAGAGAAGTTTTCTAGGCCTAACAATCCGAAACAAACAATCGATGTACTCGAATATGGCAGCATAAACCTCATCGAAGGTGCCTGGCAGAAAACACTGGTAAATCATAGTTATTAGTGGGCGATGAATTCAACAACTTCATATAACTCTATCCTCAAACCATTCTCATCTAACACCAAATTTTCTTTATAAAGGGAACCATTCCAACAAATCCCAGCCCAAAGCCGCACCAACCCTCAACAAAGAAAATGAAGAGAGAGAGAGAGAGAGAGAGAGAGAGAGAGAGAGAGAGGGAGAGAGAGAGAGAGATCATACCAAGAACTAAGAAGAAGATTCAAACTCTCTCGCTACCTCAATTCCTGAAACAACCAGGCATTCGTCTTCGCCAGGCTGCTTTGCATACAAGTAGCGGCACTCCGTCTCGGTAGTGAATGCGGGATTGTGAAACAGGTAGCCCACGTGTACAATATGAACAAAATAGTGGGAATACAAAGGGTTAGCAAAATATACGGTTGGATGTTATCATGTAGGTCATTTGTGCAGTTAGATTTAGGTAAGCGAAGAATCAGAAGATACTTTTATATATTAGTATAGATTTATTAATTACTTTAAATTTATTAATTAATAGTATTTAATACTGCAGATAAACTTAAGAGCCGTTTAATACAAATTCTATACATTTATTTTTATTAAGGGATTTTTACATACCTAACACATAAAACTGTTGAAAATACAAATTTAATACATAAACTAATCTATTTACTAATATACCACCCAAAACACTCATTTTAAATCTATTATACCACTCTGTCATCAGGACGTTCGCCCCGTTTGCCTCGTCGTCTTCAGCATGTTTGTGCCATTCGCTCCTCTGCCCGTTCGCCTCTTCCCAGTCCAAAGTCACTGCTGTTTCGCAGTGATTTTGCCTTTCGTCCTGTTCGACTATTTCGCACACCAGGTTGTTTCTTAGGTCGGCAATCTTTGGTCGGCAATGTATGGATTTTTTGTTTTTCTTCTTCATTCCAGTTCTTTTTTTATCAAATTTATACTCAGTTTTAGTTTTTATTATTGATCGTGATCTTCTCCATTAGTTGTTTAGGATAAACTTGTCAAGTCTTCATTCACTATGTTGTGTTTGTAAATTTAGAGATGCACAATAGGTGTTTGATGAAATGCCAAGGTATATTTTCTGAATGAATGGAATGCAAAGGCAATTGTTTACTTCTCATGTCTTCATTTTCTTTCATTTTTTTGAAGGTGTATTTTATAAAGGCAATCTACAATGAGTTCGAGTTCCTCAACAATGCAAATCTGAAACTTAAGTAATCAAATATATTGTCATTGCAACTTACAATGTACGATATACATCTTACCAATCTCATAGTAATGAAAGAAAATTCTACAGATCCTCACGGAATAGATCAGAAGATGATTGCCATTATTTTTGATGGTGTGATGAAGTTAATGAATTTCCGTATGATAGCAATTTTTGAAGTTCAAATGTTGCTGAAAGCAGTACAACACATATTGCTTTAGTTAGAGCCAAGCTGTTACAAATAAAAATCTTGTTGGTCATAGTGATTTTCTTTAATGTTATTGTAGCGTTCACTGTAAATAAATGTCACTGTGCATAAATGTCACTTTAAGTCAATGTAACTTTTTTGTCAATCAATACAACTTTATGTTCAGTATGCTTTTGAAAAGAATTTGAGATTTGTGGTAGTTTCTTGTCTTATCTGTAGTAGAATATTTGAGATTGTTCAATTGTATCTCCATTTGGCACCTGATTTTTGTTGGCATACAGGGTATTTAGTTTTTGGTCAAGGAATTATGGACAGCTCATGTTTTTTTTTGACATAGATATTTATCTTCTACCACTAATCATAATGAAGCACAGTTGCGAATCAATATTATGATTTTGTTTGTAATATTGTTGCTCCATATACACATGATGATGATTAATATTTGTTGTAGTTGGCTATAGCTATTGAAAGATTGGAGCATGGAGCTCCGGGATTAGATAAGAACTTTGGTATGCAGCAAAGGCCTGACGGTGACATTGAAATTGATGAGAAGTTTTGGGAGCAGGATTTTATTATTTCTGACTACCATCAATGTGGTTGCATGTTAAAACCTGATGTAAGCATCTTATTCTAGACCAAGAGGAAGGGTTAACATCTAGTCTTTTGTTATGATGATTTGGTATATCTTAATTGAAGTATGACTAGTGTGCACGATGAATCAATCATATCCTTTGCATGGAGGAAGCAGAATTATAATTTGCTGAATTTTTTTATCAATTAGAATTATAATGGAAACATAACTGTAAAGATCAATTTGCTGAAGTTTTTTTAATAACCAGAATAATATGTCTTTGACTCAGAAGCAAGCAGAATTATAAGTCTTGGGCTCAAAAGGCATACAAAATGTAATAATTCAATCAGGGCCAGAAGTATAATTGGTCCGTCGAATGGGTAATTTTGAACAAACAATAGTCTGAATATCTTCTCCCTCAAAACGTATTCTCTATGAACAACCATGATATGTGCATGTAGCAATAACTCTTGATTTGTCACTTGCCTTAATCTTGATAGCAAAGTTCTATAATATTGCTTTAGAATAAATAGCTTGATTGAAACTTGATGAATCCTAAAAATGCGAACCAACACATAAATAATTTTTTTCTTCAACTTCAGCCGCAAATGAACCATCACACAAACCATCTACTAATATGCCATTGTTCACCGTGTTCTTCGCAACATTGACTTCCATCCATATAAGTCATATCTTCCTGATGATCTATCACTACAACCACTACCTTCACTTTATTGCCATTGCAGGAACCTATAAGCATGTTCATCACATCTGTAAATTGCTTCGGTATGTTTTGCCAATAATAGCAAATTAATGTGACCTCTATCAAACTTCAAAGCTTTCTGACTTTTACCGACATATTTCATCCTACTTTTTATATTCAAAGAAAGTGGTTTTTATATCTAAAGAAAGTGATTTTTATATCCATAAATATCACTATAGGTCATCAAGCATCAGAACCCTGTCTAGTCTCATTCAAATTGGAAGATATTCAAAAGAGAGTTAAATATATTTGGATAATGGTTTGTTTATGCATCTCAATTAGGTTAGTTATGTGAAACCCAATAATGCACAATCAGTACCATTATAATTTCAGTTAGATTGATCATCTCTCTAATTTTTCATGATAATGATTTGAAGATATGAACTGACCTACTCAAGTTGTCAACTAGAGAGGTCTTGGAATTTAGATTTGGTTAACCCAGATCAAAGTTTCCCTACAAACTAAACTGGGGTTTCCTTCTTCATCATTTTCTTCTTTTTGAATTAAGAACTAATCCAAAGAAAATTAAATTGGAGGTAAAAATCTAATCTTTCAAGATCTTTTAGATGATATATATTTTACATCCAATAGAGCATCAATGCTTGATGATGAACCAAAATTTTGAATTCTTAAAGTCAAGCGTTAAAAAAAATACTAAAGGATGAATGAATCATCTGATATTCAAGATTTAGAAAGGGAAGCCATCTTCTTATTTTGTTGTTCTTCTTTCTTTCTTCTTCTTCTTTTTTTTTTATGCTATACTTTTTATGAATGTGCCGCTTTTTTTCTTTTTTCCTTTCTTTTTTTTTGTAGAGGCTTCCTTTACTCAAATTTTGAAATGATTATTTCAGTTGTAAAATCATCTCATAAGCATAAAAATGAAAAAATTTCTTATGCAAGGATGATCTATCTATAAATCAGGCCCAGTTCTATGGTAGAAATAAACAACTTAACTGATTATGAAACAGATTCATCAACTTGTAAGATGCCTATGAGATGTATAACAACAAGGAAATGAATAAGACTTTCACTTTCTCCAATTTCAATTTGACATAAATCTTAATTCAAAAGAAAATACATATGGATATCATAATGGGTGAACCCAAATATGATAACATTTTTTTTTACTACTAAAGAAGGAAACTATTAAAGATATTATAAAGTTGACTAACTTAGTATCAATTCAAGAAGTATCAATTAATTTTGAGGGAAAGCCCAATGATAGAGTGAATGTTAACCATATCATCGGTTAACCTTAATAAAGAACCTTGAATTATCCTAAGTCTTTAACTCAAATGAGAATTTAAGATGATCAATCTTAACAAGAATTGCTTATAAGTTTTGTCCAATGGAGTGATAAAGCCAAGAATAAACTTAGCTAAGATTTAATTTACAAATATCACCATAAGAGAAAACTTCAGATGGTGAGCAAAGGCTTTTATATAATTAATTAGGTCATTTATCTTTATCACATGCCTTAAGATATATTTTTTTATCAAAGTTAAACCACATGGCAAAGGACAAATCATCGAATCCATGTAGTATCCTTAGGAAATAAGATTTAAAGGCATCTTAAACTCTGACCTACAAAAAGGTTAAAGATGAGGGAATTCAGAATAATTTTCAAGCTTCAACACATCAACCAATAATTATACATTCCTAAGATTAGAAAAAATCATAACATGATTGAATATAAAATTTAAAAATACATTTGAATTTAATTCAGACGATTACTAGAAACCTAATGAAATTAACTGAACTTTTATGCTTGAAAGTTTTAAAGGATTAGATATATCTTCATCTAAGACGTCAATCCACCTAAATGGTGGGAGGGAGGGAACAGACTTTTCTTATTAGCATTGATAACTATAGGCCTTATTCTTTAAGTGTTTAAAGGAGTAAACAAAAATAAACTTTTTATTACAATTTAAAGAAAAATAGATATAAATTTCTTTTAAGAGAAATCAACCTGCTATTTTCTCTAACAAAATTATTTTTATAAGCTTGACTTGTATTTGAACATTCAAACGTTTCTCAAATTAAATCAACTTTAATTTGAAAATCTTGCATAGATCAGATTATGGACCCTATCCTAACAAACACATCAAGCTATAAATAACATGTAACTACAATATGTTATTAAGACAAGCAGAAAGTTTTGATTTGAAGGTTTGAGCTTTTAGACCCTATCCTACCACACATATTAAGCTATATAAAAATATGTAACTCTAACATGCTGGTCTAGATATGGAGAAAAATTTGATTTAGAAGCTCAAATTTTCTTAAGATTTGTCCTGCCACATATCGAGTTACAAAAATATATAATTGCAACATATTAGCTAGGACACGATGAAGTTTAAAATTTTAAAGATTTGAAATTTTTGGACTCAATCCAAATAATACGTTAAGCTCCTAAAAGAAGTAATTGTACATACTACTAAAGACTTGGCAAAGAGATTTTTTTAAAGTAGTTGTATGAAGAGGCATAAAGAAAACATCCCATCAATAAGTAATGGGGGTTCTATAAGACCTCATTTTATAAATTTAAGATATGCCGATCAAATTATCCAAGAATGAAATGAATAAAATAACCGACAGAAGAAGGGTAGTTATAACCTATGCGGAGCACAAGTATACTACAGATGTAAGGGAATTAATCACTGCTAAAGATGGAGAGAGGATTGATCCCCAGCAGAGTCGCCAGAAAAACCTGTCTGGGGAAAAATTTAATGCCGCCACACAGATTTTAATTTCTCCTATTTTATAATCGAATACTGCATTGAGAATAAAGTACAGTCTCGAGAGACCGACATAATATTATTTAAATAAAAAATGTACTCTTTTTTTTGGCTTGGAAACGAGCTCGGTTGATTTTACTTTTGGAACATTTCACTTTTGGAAACATATCATATATTTTACAGCATTGACCTCAAGGCACAAGAAAGGGGAAGAAGAAGAAAGAGAGAGGAGTAGAAAAAGAAAGAAATATTTTGCTTTCTTTAACGTTTTCTAATAAACATCCAACTAACTCACTTCCCCAACACAAACCACTTTCACCTCTTAACAATTTAACTTTCACTTTTGCTCATTCCACTTTCGCAACTCGTACACTTTCCAACACATAAACATTTTAAACTTACCCTTCCACTTCCCACTCTTTGAAACATACACAGTTTTTACTTACCCACATCTCAATCTTTCAAAATCTACACACTTTCCAACATATTTCATTTTTGTTCTCCAAAACACAAACAAACCACCTTTGAAAACACATAAACATCAGAACATTTTATCCTTCAAAATCCCACATTTCACTTTCCACTTCTTAACAATCCAACTTTTATTTTTTTTACTCTTTTGCACACTTTGTTTTTGAACACATACACTCAATTCACCTTTCCAACACAATTCACTTCACTCTTCCAAGTCATACACATGTTTCGATACATTTTGCTTTCCAAAATACACACTTTACTTCTCCAAAATATACACATATTTCACCTTTTCAAAGATCCATACACTTTACCATTCAAAGAAAACATACACTTTTCACTTTCCAAAATCACAAAATTTGCTTTTCAAACCATACACACAATTTACCTTTTACAATCCACACTCTCCACTTCTTAATCTTCACATAAAGAGCATTTTTCAAGACACACACACACACTTCCAGGAAGATCATACACTTTACTTTTCACATACTCATTTCACTTTTCCAAAACTTCCAACCTCACCTTCCAAAATCACTCTTTACCTTTCAAGATAACATACTCTACTTTTCAAAATACCTCACATACACACTTCACTCTTCCAAAATCACACTTTTCACCATTCAAAGTTTACTCACTTTACTTTTCACATTTACGCATATCTCATTTTATGAAATCACTCATTTTTTTACCTGTCAAAGAGATACACCTCTCTTTAATCACAAGCAATTTTCAAAACATGTCATTTTCCCACACAAATACTTTTTCAAAACACTCTCTTTTCAAAGCCAACACTTTCACTATTCAAAGATCACACAAACCAACTCTCAAAACATACACTCATGAAAGCAATTTACTTTTCACACTTACACATGCCACCTATTAATTTGCACATAAAGAACACTTTTTAAAACACACACACACACACACTTTTCAAAAATACACATGCTTTACTTTCCAAAATCTACACATCTCACCATTTAAAAATCACTCTTATACACTGTTCAAAACAAACACTTTATTTTCCAACACATTTCATATTTTTTTTCCAAAACACATACAATCCACCTTTCAAAAGACATTCTCATCAAAATGCTTTACCTTTCAAAACCCCCACACTTTTCAACTCTATCAAACTTCTTAACTTTTCCTTCTCTTAACAACAACTCGTTCCTTGTCATGAAAGCAAAGCAAAACTCCACCATTTTTCTTTCCCAAAATACTACATAAATAGTACAAATTACCTTGTACAGTCTTTCATCACCATGGATTATGATTGCATATGAGACGAGGGGTTCATGCAAATCTCATGCAATTCATCTTTCAAATGCCATGCTTTATCAACCACTAACTACCCATCCAAAATTCCTTCATGAAAACTAGAGTATGCATCACATAAAGGTAAAAGGTATACACATATGTTGAAGTTCAAATATCACTACAATCCACCTCATATTTTGTCTGATACATATGTATAACCCAATGAAACAACAATTACATGCATACAACTTTTCGACTTAATAATTATACCAAAATATAATCACGAGAAAGAATATATATATATATATATATATATATATATATATATATATATATATATATATATATATATATATATATATATATATGATTTTCAAAGTCGAATAGACTTCCAAACATCACATCTTAAAACCCTCATTGCTTTAAATATTTAAAGCTTCAGAAAACTGATCATTACAACAATGCTAATTAGACCCACTGAACAAGTATACGATTCCACTTACCATGAGAACTGAAAACTATGATGGCCAATAACATATGGCGATAAAAAAAACTTGCGGTAAAAGATTATGTTAACTTTGATATCAACATGAAATGAGGATTTAACAAAGTATCAAAAGCATGTTATGTGAAGCCAAATAAACTTTGCATCATATGGAAATCTAGAAAACAGGAAGAAGATGGAGAATGACACAAGAAACTGAACACCAATCCACATCCAAATAATGCCTCCATGATATAACCATACATTCTAAAATAAGATCAAGAGAATGCCAAGAGGAAGAAGTTAAGGCAATTTTAATCCACAAGCAAACTCATTTCAGATTTCAATGTTTTAATCCACAAGCAATCTCATTTCAGATTTCAAATAATCATGAAATCTCAAATCATTGATCAACTCCAATCACCCGAATTCAAACAAAGGAAATGTAAGTAATAAGAGGAAGAAGAAGATTTTACTGATATGCAAGAGATGGCCGGCTAGGGCTCTCGATTCAATCTTCCTTGGGACGGAACAAACAAGAGAGAGGGAGAGGGCCGGTTGGGCCGTGCGAATCAGAGGGAGACGGGGGCAGGGGCTTCGGTCCTAGGGCTTGTGAACGGCAGAGAGGAGGGCTTTCGTTCGGCCTTCTTGTGAACTGGGAGAAGACGAAGCCAGGGGGAGGGAGACTTCGTGCAATAGAGACAGCGAGCGGGCTGGGGTTCGTTTTTGCGAATAGAGAGACTAGGGAGGAGTGGAGGGGTGGTTTGCGAATATTGGGGAAGTGGGGGTCGGGGGGTTGGACCGGCCCTAACCAAGCTCTAATCTCTATTGTAATTCAAATGGATAGCTAAGATTAAAACATGATCTAAACATGAATTTAAGAGTTAGCTTTTATTTTGAAATCTCAAAAATTATTTAAAGATCAATTTTGAATAAAATTGATAATTTAAAATAGTTATTTTGTGTTTAATTTTAAAATTAAAAAAACAATTTTAAATGATTACTTTTTATCATATTTATGGTGATTTGATTTTGATTAAGTTGATGCGAACCGATTTAGGTCAGATCAAAAGGTTGAGTATGTGCTATGTCAGTGGGTATCCACCTAAGGGAAATCTTAAAGACGATGCCTACACTGGGCTATGAAGACCTAGTCACTAAGAGTCGGCACAGGGAATATTGACCTCAAAATAATGAGGTCAACAGTGACATAATGTTATTTTTGATGAGGGTAAGAGGGTTTTAAGGTGGTGTATAAGTAAATAGGAAAGTTTAGGTGTTAGATAGTTAAATAGACTTGTTTTAAGTGTTAGCTATGTAAAAACCCCATAATTAGTTTAAATTTAATAGTTATTAATAGGTTATTAATTATGTATGTTTACTTGTATTAATTCATTTAAATTTATTGATTATTAATATATTTAATGCTGTCGATTCTCTTAAGAGACATTTTTGTGGATTCCGTAATAGCGATTGCAATTCTCTTAATTAAATGCAATTAAGCGAATACAATAATAATTATAATAAGAAATCATTTAAATTTATTGATTATTAATATTATTTAATGCTATGGATTCTCTTAAGAGACGTTTTTGTGAATTCTGTAATAGCGATTTCATGTCTTTTAATTAAATGCAATTAAGAGAATACAATAATAATTATAATAAAAAAGCAATAAAGGAATATAATGCAATAAAACTAATGGAGGTGTATGTAACAGCATTAATTTGCATAACTATTATATAATTTTAGATTTATTAATTATTTATAATACAATGAAGGGACAAGATAATTTAAAGAAAAAATAAAACAGTTGGCCAAAATTTGATATGAAAGAAAATTCAAACGGCTTTTATAACAGTAGTATAGATATTTAGAAATTTTAGAAATTTAATAAATAAATATGATATTTAAAATTTTATTAAACATAACATATAGAAAAAATAAATTAAAAAGAATAAATACCTAATAAAAATTATAGAAATAAACAACAAATTTAAAAAATTTAGTATTTTTAATACAATATAATACGTATTTATAAGTATATTATTCAATATTATTTTATATGTAATATAATATAAAATATAGTTATAATTATCACATTATGTTTTTTAATTTTATAATTATAATTAATAATAATTATATGTTTTACTCTTGTTGTATGTTTTTTTGCTAATGATATCCTTCTTGTTGATAAGAGTTGTTAAGTCCTGGAACATTCGTGGCAGTAGAGATATATAAAGTTTAACATTCTAGTTTTGTACGAAAATCCATCACACAAACAGATAAGAGAAAGAGAGGTGTAACGATCATAAGAGACACCAAAACTTTTACATTAAAAATCCCAAAAAGAAGAAAAATTACAGGGCTTTGCCCAGTTAAAATTATTCCATTAGTGTTGATTGTTGATTGCAAATCAATCAACCCAGACTTAGTCAACCAAGCCTCTAATCCAGTTTTAATCATATATAATCATTAATAATCACCCCAACTTGAATATGATTGATTTAAATAATTAAATATCAACCAATTAAATCCAAAATCCAGCTCAAAGACAGAAATCCAGATTAAAATCTAGAGCAAAAGGCTTATGTCCTAAAGCCCCTTTTGAGTGCTTTTTCAAAATCTTCAAATCCGAGTCAAATGACCCTCAAATCATGATATATTAATTGCATATTGATTAAACATATCCCTAGGGCCAACCTTTCAAATTTGAGCTCAATTTGAGACCTCTAACCCTAAAAACTAAATCTATTTCAAAAGGCTGCAAAACCTTTAAATATTTACGGCTTATGCCATTAGATCCTCTACCATGTGGATTTGACCTTGGAGCCTCCTACAAAGCCTTTGATCATATCTAGACCCTTGATTATGATATGTTAAGTATTAATTTGTATTTTAGTGGACCCACTTTGACCCCTAGTTGACTAGGGGTCAAAATGATCAAAATGCCCCTTACAGGCAAAATTGAAGTTTCATTTAAACTTTAACATGGCCCAGTCAAATCAAACTTTAAAACCTTTTCCAATGCATTCTAAACATTATTAGGAGTGCATATGACTCAAACTCAGGCCCTGGGTTAACCTGATTGACCAAGTCAACCTAGGTTGACCAAATAATCCCTTAAGGGTCCAAATAGTCAATTTGACTAAAATGACCTTTCTAACCCAGGAAACCACCTCTACCATATCCCAAATATCAAACCAAAACCTGTTGAGCCCAAACCTAAACTCTAGGTCAACCTAGTTGACCAAGTCAACCAGGGTTGACTCAGTGGCCTTTTAAGGGTCTAAATAGTCATTTTGACATTTAGACCATTCTGACCCATGAAATTGCCTCCACCAGACCCCATTGATCAAATTGTTGAGCTCAAACCCTCACCCTGATCAACATGGTTGACCAAGTCAACTTAGGTTGACCAGACCAATCCTAAGACCTTTTACATTTGAATTAAACCCAATGTATTCAAATCTCATCAAATCTTTTTGAACATCTCCTCTAGTGATTTACACTTGATTGGACACTTTGACCCATTCAACAGTTGATTGGGTCAAGTGAGCCCAAGTGTAGTCAAATTTGACCCATTAAGGTCAAATCACTTTACATAGTCAAATCAATATCTTCAAACCTTCAATTCTACTCTAATGTATGACTTAAGCATATTCAACCCATTTGAAGTCAAGTCACTATGGGCTTTGACTTGGTAAAACCTTCACATAAATATGTTAATTCACTCAAACTTCAAATGGATCATTTTATACTCTTTCCAAATCATCCTACCAGTATTCAAGACTCTTTCATATGCCACCTCAACACCCTTGACTGTTGACTAGTCAACTTAGTCAACAAAAGGGTAAGGAAGAAGTTAAGTGGTCAAACACCTATTTAAATTCAATTCAATCCATTCTAAGCTATCTCAACTGCCTAAACATCCTCTAGAAGGTTTTTAAACCTATTTTAAACCCTTGGACTAGGCTTAAACATAGCCACATGGCCCCATATGCTCACAATAAGTCAAAATCCCCTTTCCATGTCATGTCCTTGCCTTGTCCTTTTATTTCTTGCCTCCTAACAACCTTAGGCCAGGTGGCACTCATCCTAGCACCCTTCCGAAGAGATCTCATCCCTTCAATCAACCCAGGACATTTTGAATTGAGTAAAAGAATTGAAACTAGCTCACTCTTACCCTAACACTATCTCACTTAATCCCTCCTCTCCTAAATTTTTCCAGCCCTCAAAACTCATTCAAAAGCTTCTCTAAACAATTTCCCAGCTCTCCCAAGCCACTCTCCACTATATCCTAGCCTCCAAAGCCCCCATTGAGGAAGAGAGAGAGTTTGGAGGGAGAATCAAAAGATTCAAGCTTATCTTCCAATCCAGCTAGATTCAAGCCTTGGGATATTCTGGAAAGTTGAAGATGACATCTCTAACTTTCCAATAAGCTTAAGAAGTCAAAAATCCACTAGCTAGATTATAAGTTATTTTCATTTTAAATTTAGATTTAAAACTATAACAAATCTACAATACATGGAGCCTCCAAACTCCAAGCATTGGAAGATTAGGCTACCATCAATCTATGTTTCAATTTTCATCTAATTTGATTGAGTATTTTGAGAGTTATGGCTGTTCAAAGTTTTAGTTCATTTTTAGTTAAAGATCTCCCAGAATCGGCTACGTTGGCCAGTCCAAAATCGCATGCGGGCCAGGTGTTTCGAACGCCCGCCGTTTCAAATCGTTCTAGCCACATGGACATATCTCAGCTGTCCATGTCCATGTGTTTAATCGACAGCCGAGATCCGAGCTGACTCAAATTAAAACCACGGTGGCGACCTGCCGCATCATGCGTAATCATTGCCAATGATTGACAATAATTGGCAATGATTGTGTTGGCGATTAATAATTAGAAAATGAATCAAATAATTGAATTTAGTGCCAGAAACTTTGAAAATTCACAAAAAATCTTTTTTCACCAATTTGAGTGTTCTTGGTGTCATTTGAAAGATATTAATATCTACTATTTATTAAAATTAAATTCAAACTATTTTGATCACTGAATTATGAGTTATTTAAATTTATTTAAAATTTATTTTTTCTAATTTTCTCACAATCCGGTGGTCAAATTTGACACAAATTTTGGTGAAATATTTTTTAGCATTTTAGACATCCCCTGCATTTTTCCTAGGCCCAAATGCTCAAGGGATTTATGTGATATGAATTTACAAAGTAATGGGCCATTTTGGACCCAAAATATTGAAAATTTATAACTCTTCAAATTGGTAGAATTAGGCTATCTAATTATTATGGTGTGCTTACATATGTCCCAGGATTAGATGACTAAAGATTCAAGCCCAATTGAACACTAGTGACACCTAGGCAAAATAATTAAGGATAATATCTAGTCAATTTAAAAATATTCTAAGAAATTCTACACACACCCAATAGGGGTGAAACTTGAGAATATTAAACTTAGTGATATTTTACACCTTAAGTTCAAATTTCACCCAATTTGGAGCCTATTCGGTTAGAAAAATTATCAAGTCAAAAATAACCCTTCAATTAAGCCCAAAAAATTCAAAAAATTACAATAAGTTCAAATTAAATCCAAAAATTACAAATAATATATCAAATTAACTATAATTCAGTTCTTAATCAAAGAAAATTAAAAGCCCCTTGATTTGACATTATTTTTAAGTTTAATTTAATTTTAAATGAAAATTAATTAAGTGTTTATTCAATTTAGACATTTTTTTAAGTTTAATTTAATTTAATTAAGTGTTTATTCAATTTAGTTTTACCAATTAAATTGTAATTAGCATAAGATATTATTTCAATTAATTATTAAATTGTAATTTATAAATCAATTAAACGTAATAAATTTTATTTATATGAATTAAATTTCAAATAATTTCAAATTATTTAAGTTATTATATTATAATTAATTAAGATTCATTATTAAATTATTTAAAATTTTCAATTTGCATTTCAATTATTAATTAATATTGATATGTCATCAAAAATTACTTTGATCGAGCACGAATCTCGAGGCATATTCAAGTTGGAAACTTTCAAAATTAAATTCGGGATCATCTGAATTCCAATTTCAACAAACTTATAGTCGAACTGAACATCTCAAATATACGAACCTAACGACACCAAAATCGGTCCAACCCAAGCCCAAATGGGTCCAAATCAAGGGCTCGTGCCATATTTGGAAGGGTCAAATCATTATTTGGATGACAAATTGATATCCAAATATAGCATGCTTATAGTCAAATCGAGCAGCTCGGCGAGACGAATCCAACAAGCCTGTGGACCTCCGAAAGGGAAAACACCACCACCCCACGGGAGAAGATAATATTGCCAATGGGAGAGTAGATTAGATCATACATACGCTTAACCATTGAGGATAGTGGCTTTCACCAGCGCACCATGATGGATAATAATATATACGACCTGATCGGAACAATGGGGTTTCCCCGCCCGATATATCAGCTCGAGTGGGGTTTATTTGAAAGTGGGATTTGGTTTCTCACGGGTGCAAGCCCCCGTGGTTAATTTCATCTCAAGTCGGGGCCTGAGAAAACTCTCAATTAAGGATTCTATATTATACTCGCAAACGGGATCGACACATAGGAAAGAGACTAAGAAATTTACTCAAAGGGAAGAATGATTTCAAATTGGCTTAGTCAACACACACGGCTCATATCAGCATTCGGAGGGACTAGGGTGGTGAGAGGAAATTGGAGAAAAGAGAGTTATACACGCAAAGCATACAAGAGAGAAGGATGGAGGTGGCGTCATCCATGTGACACGGATATGCATGATTTATAGTCTCTGAAGGATAGAGAACTTACCCACCAATGAGGCATACTACGAGACACCGACAGTAATAGCCTTGAACCCTAGATCTAGAGTGGGTCTAGTGTTCTACGCAACACTAACACATGTGTCCTAGCTAATGCAATGCAAAACTTAGACTTATCCCGGCCTGGATTGGGGAGCCAGCTAATCACCTAGTCGCTTCAAAAACATGAGTCCAATCATTTTATGAAAGATGGGTGGGTAGGTTATAGTTATTTGGAAGTAGGGCCGACATCTCGAGAGTTTTCTAATTGGCCCCAAACTTATGTGGGGTAAATGCTCCTAGACTAATGCAATTTAAATTTTAATTTAGTTAGTTTCTAATGCAATACATGCTAGTTGAAGTATCCAAATAAGGTATGCATGGAACTTTAAAAAGGCTTATAAAATATTTTTTTTAAAAAAAGACTAGACTTCCCCAGATCCAGCACGTCCTCCTCATAAATCGGATTATCTGGACTCTACCCGCAGGCGGGAAGTATCTTATAACAAGGAGGGAGAAGATGCATTAATATACATGTGACCCCGGATAATTCTGGCCATTCCCTAGGTCGTTAAGTTTCTATGTTATTTAATTCTTAAAATTTTAAATTTTAGTTATGAGTAGAAAATATTTTAATCCTTAAAGAGTCTAGTGATCGAGTCCAGGCTAAAATAAAAGCGGCATACAAACGCCAAGAAACTAAAAAAAGCATATAATCCTATGCAATATTAATATTAAATCAAACATAATAAATAACCAAATTAATCAATTACATGTTCATATGCCAACTGCCCTTAATTACAAACCAGGGTCTGCAGAAAATTAAAGTGGTCGGGCACCATTGCCAACAACCCGGATTTCTAATCCTAGAACAGACACAAGTAATTTTGAGTGGGATACTCTTGGTCTTCAGTTTTTTAATCTTCCCTTCCTTGGACTCCTGGATCTTCTCCCCTTCAAGCTCCTTGGATTTGTCGTAGCTGGATACCCAGGGTGGAGGAGAAAACCCTCCCCCAAAGGGGAGGTTATTCTTTCCACCTTGGGTAGTAGAATGATCCAAATTTAGATTTTCAAATAGAAAATGACTATCCTCATATTGGGTGTCTTTTTCTTTTTGGAATCCAACCTTTGAATCCCTGTATCCCCACTCAAAATACACCTTCATATTACACAGGATTTACAAAAATGAAAGCAAGAAAATCTAGACTCTCCTGCATGATTATCCCAAGCAGTTGATATAAAAAAATAACCCAAGCAATTATATATATATGAAAATAAAATACTCATGCCAGCCATATTTGACCATGCTCTTAATTATTTTGAGGGCTAAACAGTTCTGGAGCACCTGTAGTAGTTTTATGATGATTTATTATTTAGCCCTCATTTATTTAGGGGGGCTGAGCAATTTCTGAAGCGCCTGTATGAAACAACGTTAGTATTTAAATTATGATTATTGCCCCGCTTTATTAGCACTGCGTGAGCATAGCCACATGTAAAAAATATCGTTAGTATCAAAATTGGTCCTAACTTATGGGTAATCTATCGTGCAATCACATCAATTCCCAGAATACAATAAAAGTAAACAAACACACCGATAATTCAATCACAACATGCAATGAAAACTCAAAAAACTCGGCATACAATAGAAAAGTAAATATCAGCCTAGCCTAGGTCTAGAAGTGGTGCCCTAGCAAACCATCTAAGTGTGTGTAAAAGGGCTGTATAGCTGAGGTAGATCCTAAACTAGGTAGTTAGTTGAAGTTATCTAGTGTTTAAGTTTGTTGAAGGTCCCAAAAAGAGATTTAAATTTTAGTTTAAGTGTTGATGCATTAAGGATTAAATTAGGTATGTTGGTTCAGTGATTACTACCTTTGTTTCACACCGAGGTCGTGAAGTTTATTTCACCTTCCTTGGGGCTAAGTCAATAACCTCGTAGGCCTACATTACCCAGTAGCAATAATGGGTTGATTAAATTAATTTAGTTGGGTAGAGGTTAAAGAGAGATTATATTAATTGATTTATTATCATGTTATGGTATTATCTGAAAGCTTAGGATAATGTTTTCTAAATTTTAAGTTGAGTCAGTGAGTTGTTAGAAGGCCCGGGGTCACCCTATCCACTAGGTCAAAGGGGTCCAAAAATAACTTTTTGATTAAAGAAGGTTTCTGAATATTTAGTATTTTTATAAAATAATAGACCTTAATCCGATCAGTTAGACTGTAAGCATCCCCAATTTGGATTCTTCTATCCAAAGTTATGAATTTTTGAAGTTTTGGCCTTATTTTTGACCTAAGTTCGACCAGATTGTTGACTTTTTAATTTAAGTTAATTTCTGGAATCCTAATATTTTTAATAAATAATAGACCATAATGTGAGTTGAATGCCTTTGAGTTTGCCCCATTTGAAATTTTTTATAATTAGTTATGAACTTTCAAAGTTTGGGTCATTTAATGAATTATCAAAATTATTTAATTAAAGGGCTATTTTAGGGATTTTGATCTAAATCAGTTCCAAACTGCTTGGAATCACTCCCAAAGGTCAGAAATGACCTAAAGACGTGTTCCCAAGTGTTTGGGAAAAATTTGGATTTTTTTAAAATAATTTTAAATTATTTAATTTAATTAAAAGGTGATTCTTAATCAAAATTAAATTAGAGTTCAGATTGAAGTCCAATTAAAGTGGTTTTAATTTTCATGGGTTAGGAACTGAATTTTGAAGAGTTTGATATATTATGGTTAATTTTTTGATTTTATTTGAATTCATTAGAATTTTTTGAAGTTATTGGGTCCTAATTAAGGGGTAAATTATGGTTTGTTAATTAAAGGGTTTAAAGGGCTCTAAAAATTTCTAGAAAATTCCAGGAGGTTTATCATATCCCTAAGTTTAAGTATTTCAAGTTTTAAGTCAATCGGAGGAAAATTCTAGCTCCTAGAATTTCTCTAAGTCCGGTAGACGGGTCCTTAATTATTGTCCTCAAAGTGTCACTACATTAGATAGGTCTTGAATCAATGTTTGAAACTAACCCTTGGGGTAACATAAAGGAAATGAAATACAAACATAAACACATCATGATCCTTAGATATAGGAGAGCCTAGGCTTGGTGCTTGTGCATCCTACACATGAAAGGACTACGAAACACTAAGGAAAATAAGACTAACGAAGTGATTAGTGAATGATTATAACCCAATCATCCACTAACCCTCCCCACATGAATGCTATTCATAAGCATGATCTATGTTTAAATTTTCAAAGGGTAGTGGATATCCCAAAATTAAGGATGTAAGAATATATGTAATTTTAAAATGCTTAAAATACATATATATATATTAAATAAATAAATATATAGATTTGAAAATAAGATAATTAAAAGTAAGTTTATATTCATATTTATGGGAGATCCACTGGCCACCCCAACAAGGATTTCAAAATAATTTTAATTTCAAAAATAATTAATTAAATTAATTAAATAAATAATATTTAAATAATTAAGTAATTAAATAATACAGGGATAAATCAAAAAAGCCAAATTAACTTCTGAAAGTAACTTTAAATTAAAATTCATATTTTTTTGAAAAGTTCAAGGTATTATGCGTCAAAATCCGATTTAAAATGAGAAAGATATGAATTTTTGAAGTTTAATGTACTTAAAAGTAATTTTAAAATAATTTAAATTAATTAGTATTTAAAAATAATTAAATTAAATTAAATTAAATATAAAAAAAAGATTCCTGATTTTAAAATAAATAAATTTTATAATTAATAATAATAATAGAATAAATAAGATAATAATAAATAGTATTAACAAATAATAATAATAATAAAACTACTAATTAAATAATAATAATAATAATAATAATAATAATAATAATAAAGTTTTTTTTAAAGTATTAATAATGATAATATGGTAATAATTAAAATAATTTCAAAATATTAATAATAATAATATAATTATTAAAATAATAATAATAACAATAAGGATAATGATAAAATAATTAATATAATAATAAAAATTATTTGGAAATAATATTAATAATGATAATATCTTAAAATTAATGATAATAATAATATCATTATAAAAATAATAATGATAATAATATTTGAAAATAATAATAATAATAATAACAATAAATATAACAATAATAAATAATAATAATAATAATAATAATAATAATAATAATAATATTTCTGGATTTTAAAAAAAATTTAAATAATTTTTTTGAATTAAAAAAGGGTTTAAAAATAATTTTTAAAACTAATTTTAAAACAAATGGCGGTGGCGGCGGCGGTCAGACATGGGTCGAGCCCGGTATGGCTCCGCGGGCAATGATTGCCGCAGCGGCAATCATTTTCGCAATGACAATTATTATCGTAATGACTGCGGCAATTATTGCCGCAACCGCGGCTCGACTAATCCACGTAGGCGGAGCCCCTCCGCCGTCTGATCCTCCGCTGAAACGGATCAATGGCCCAGATCTCGCCATACGGCGAGCGGAACCGCGAGATCGAGTTCCGCGGTTAATACAAACAGCGGAACGGCGGGATTGTGACCGTTGATCGTGAGATCAACGGTCCAGATCGTCTCCCAGCGAATGAAGGCGTAACCCGAACCCTAGGACGAGTTTTTGGGCTCGTTCTCTTGATCGGGTGGACTATTTTTGATGAAATGTTAAACTCAGATCCTACTCATGAACAAAAATCGTGTGGGATAAGTTTCAGGGTTTAAAACGCGATGTACAAGAAGTTATTTAGGTTTACGTGTTCCTAACTAGGGTTAGGGTTATACCTCGATCCAATGAATGGATCTAGAAGATTTTGGGTTCTCTGAGCTTCTAGACTGTCCATGAATGATTTTCGAGTTGAGGTCGAGTCCTGATATGCCTTGGATTGACGGGAAATAAGCTAGGAACAGATTTGGTCTCGATTGGCCTGAGATCTCGCCACCGCCGGCCTTTGACCGGTGGATTTGGGTTGGGGGATGTGGAAGGAGGTCGTGGAAGCTCTCCCACCAAATCTCAAGGCTGAGGGTACTTTGAGAGAGAGAGAGCAAAAGCAAAGTCCCCTCTAAAGAGCCCTAATTCCACTATTTAAAGCCTTAGACCTAATATCAATGGTCAAGATTGAATCAATACTCGATTAGGAGGCAAACCAGGTTGATTAGCATGGGGGTGGGTCCAAGGGTCATTAAGAGAGGTTTTAAATGGCTTAAATGCCATTAAATTGACCTAATCAAGCCTATTTTGACCAAGGATGACTTGGGTTGACCAAGTCAAGGGTTGACTTGGTCATCTTAGTCAATTAGACTCACATAGGTGAGAGGTTGAGCCTAGGGATCAAGAAATAGGTTTGGAGTTTGATTTAGGCTCAAATGGGTCTAAATGGGTCAACCAAGTTGACCCGGGGCACAGGTCTGGGCAAATTCAAGGTTAACAGAGCCCAAGATCGTTGAATTCCAACATCGTTAAGGCACCTAAACAGTTGAAAAACGCCTTATGATCGCGGGAATCAATATGAGCCATCTGATTGAGCACTCCGAACCTGCCTCGCATCTTCTCTATATTTACGAGGTGTGCCACTCATGAAATCTATAAATAGACCCCCACTATCTACATGAAGGGGACCTTTGGCTGGAGATTGGAGAGAGCTCTGAGGCTTCAAGAGCTCCTGCACCACCGCCGGCGAACCCACATTGGCTGCCGTCAGACCACTGCCTGGCAGCCGATAGCCGCCGGACGTCCACCCGGGCGACGACCACCGTCAGACTTCCACCCAACTGCTGACCGCCACCGGACTTCCGCTCGACCTTTGTCGGGTCATTCCCTGTTAGCTGAAGTTCTATACAGACGCCATTAGGCTTTCAGCTGGCCGTCGTCAGACCTTTGCATAACTCTCCAAACTATTATAATTTGACCGCCTCTAAGTCGAGAGATAGGTCAACCCTTGTATTTCACTCAAGTTTAGTGGAATATTTTTATTTGGGTGAGGCCCCGTGATTTTTCCCTCTTCAGGCTTTTCACGTAAAAAAGATTGGGTGTTTTACTTCTTTCTTTTTGTTTGTGTGCTGGATATTCGTGCATCGCTAAGACGAAAACTTTACTCACTCTACCGCCGCGAATCTTCTAGCCCGCAACAAATATATTCAAATTTGATTTTCTTAGAAAATCAAAATTCAATTTAGATTTTCTATAGAAAAATCAAATTTTAATTTGCGTGTTTTATAAAAAACTTGATTTGTAATCGGGTTTTTTAATGAAAACTTAAAATAAAATATGATTTTATAAGAAAACTACATTTTATTTTGCTTTTTCAGTGAAATTTAAAAACTGTTTTACGAGTTTGATCATTTTTATGTTTTTTTAAAATTATATATATTTTGCTTAATTCAACATTATTGTGATCCTCCAAAAAAAATTTGGGGGAGAGGCGCTTTCCTCTACAGTTGGCCCGGAGCCATTTACCACCCGAGCAGACAGAATATGCACTCTCCCGCCCAGTGAATTTCCTTTCCCTCCATTTGCAGCGCTCGTCTTCTCCCCGGAACTAAGATTATAAATTGCCGATTATAAAATTATTGAAACACACCTGTCCGAAACCCTAGTTTTGCTCCCCAAAATTCTCGACTCTCGAAGACTAAGGCCTGTTTGGATGCAGGAGAATCAATTTAATCCTCATAGGCGGGTTGGCTTTCCCACTTCGGTTTCTTCGTTTCCTTTCGCTTAAGGTAGAGCTTCCCTCTTCGGCTTCGCTGGTTCGCGTGGGGTGGAGCTTCGAACGATTCGCTTGCCATTGCCTGTCTAGGGTTTGCTTTTCCTCTTCTGTATTTATTCGTTGCTGTTCTGCTTCGCGTGAAGTAGAAGTCTGAAAGAGTCGAAGCTTCTCGGCCTCCTCCTCCGACGTTGTTCCTGTCGGATCGGAAGTCGCGCCGGGAGCTCGCCGCGAAGGTAATGACATTCCTCCCCTTTCGCACACTTATTCGGTCGGATTTACGAAATCCGCTAAAAAGTCGGATTTACGAAATCCGGGATTAGGCCAAAAATGGCGAAAACGCTGTGAAGTAGAGATTAGACTTGCCGTGAGATTTAACTTTGTATTTTTTAGGCGTTTGACAGGACTTAGCTCAAATCTTGCCTGAATCGTGCATCCAAACAACCCCTTAACCTCTAACCTTATTAGGCCTTTCTAGGGTTTCTTTTCCTCTTCGACATTTCTTCGTCGCTGCTTCCTCTTTGGGGTGCTTCGCGTGAACTCAAGTTTGGATAGAGTCGCCAAAGAAAGCTTCTTCACCTCCCTCAACGACGGGGTTGCTCCTGTCGGATCGGAAATCACCACGGAGGTAACGCTCTTTCTTCTCTTTCGCGCGCTTCTTCGGCTAAATCCCGTAAATACGCCGAACAACAGGATGGTAAATCCGGGATTTAAGTCAAAATTAAATCAAAATTTGGGATGAAACTTAAGTTTTTTTTTATTGCTTATTAAAATGGAGTTTTTAGTAAAAAAAATTTGTACTTAAAATGGAGTTAGGCTTAGTTTCGACGGCTGTCGTACTGCTTCTTAAGAAGCAATAAGAAAGCTGACCCAAACCAAAAGAAGCCTTTTAGACTTACCGTGAGATTTTATTTTGAGTTTTCTGGCGTTTGGCAGGATTTAACTCAAATCCGGTGTAAATCTGGCATACAAACAGGCCGACTGAAATCACAACGGGAGCTCGCTGAAGAAGGCATCGACGGTACCCGCGGCGTCTGAAGGAGTTCGCGAGACTTGCCCAATGCCCGGCTTTAATAAATCGGGGATTCAAGGTAAAAGGAGGGAAACGGAATTCAAACTTCTGTAGAATTTATCATGGTTTGAATATTTCTTATCCTCAAATAGTTGGGCTTAAGACAAATGGTGATGATGATTACAATTGTTACGGTGCACATTTTTGTATTTTGCGTAATAATTTTGTTGCATTTACTTCGTTTTATCTCTCTTAACAAATATTGACCGTCTTATAGTCCCCATCAGTGACAAAAGGTTTCTGTTTTATTTATTAGTGATGAAAAGGAAAAACACTTTGAAATGCTTACCGAAAAGGAACAAGAAGAAGATGATTGCAGAAGAATCCTATGAAGGTGTGAAGGATTCAAAAGAGATTGGCGACATCATAGACTGTGATGTAGAGCCTGCTATCCGAAAAAGGCCCAAGCGGGCAGCTTCATCCTTAAATTTAAAAGAGAAAAATGTTCGATTATCTGATAGGTCTTTTGTTGTTGAAGCAAAAGAAATTAGGCTTGTGGAAGAAGAGAAGGATGCTGTTGAGCTCACCAAACTTGGCACAGAAGATTTACCGCCATGCAGAAAACTTGTTGATTTTGTTTTTCATGATGCTGATGGAAAGTCGCAACCCTTTGAAGTTTGCGAGTTTGATGATATTTATATTACATCTGTTATTATGCCCATGGATGATAATTTGGAGAAAGAGAAGGAAAGGGGGGTTAAGTGTGAAGGATTTGGCCGAATTGAAAGTTGGTCAATTTCTGGTTATGATGAGGGCACTCCTGTTGTTTGGGTTATAACTGAAATTGCAGAGTATGAATGTGTCAAGCCTGCTGGCAATTATAAAAGGTTCTACAACCATTTCAATGAAAAGGCTCGCATTTGTGTTGAAGTGTACAAAATATTAACTAAATCTATTAGCAAAAATCCTGATCTGAGCCTTGAGGAATTGCTTGCTGGAGTTATCCGTTCCATCAGTGGAACCACTAGTTCCAGTGGTGTTGTCAATAGAGATTTAATTATCTCTCTTGGTCAATTCATATACAATCAGCTGATTGGGTTAGATGAAACACTAGAGGGAAATAATGTGAGCTTAGCCACAAGACCAGCTCTCTGTGCTCTAAGAGATGAATACAGAAGCAGAGGAGGATTAAGTGAAAAGGTTGATGGAACCTTGAAGATTGATGGTAGAAAAACTTTGGAAAGTAATGAAGATGAAGATGAGAAGTTGGCAAGGCTACTCCAAGAAGAGGAAAATTGGAAGCTGTTGAAACAACAGAGAGGTCCACAGTCAGGGAATTCTAACATCTATATCAAGATCAGTGAGGCAGAGATTGCAAATGATTATCCTTTGCCTGCATATTACAAACCTGCTGTTGATGAAATGGATGAGTACATATTCTTTGATAGTGAATCTAGCATCCACTATGTTGACCTTCCCAGGAGGGTTCTTAATAACTGGTCACTTTACAATTCAGACTCGAGGCTTATTTCCTTAGAACTTCTGCCAATGAAACCCTGTGCAGAAACTGATGTATTGGTTTTTGGATCTGGAAATATGCAAGAAGATGATGGTAGTGGGTTTTGCATGGAGGTGGATGGGGTTGGGTCTTCATCTAGCATCACTGATTGTGCGAACACTGAAGGTGTTCCTGTTTATCTGAGTGCAATCAAGGAATGGATGATAGAATTTGGTTCCTCAATGATATTCATTTCAGTGCGAACGGATGTTGCATGGTGGGCAGCTCACTCTTTTTATGTTTTAATTTCCTTACCCCGATGGAAGTATTTACTGAATGACCGAACTATTTTATTGCAGGTACAGACTTGGGAAGCCTGCAAAACTATATGCTCCATGGTATGAGCCAGTCCTTAAAACTGCAAAGCTAGCAATTAGTATCATTACTTTGCTGAAAGAACAGACTCGAGCTTCAAAACTTTCATTTGCAGATGTGATCAAGAAGATCACAGAGTTTAACAGGGAGCAACCTGCTTATATTTCTTCAAATATTGCTGCGGTGGAAAGATATGTGGTGGTTCACGGACAGATTATTCTTCAACAGTTTGCAGAGTATCCTGATAAAACAATTAAAAAGTGTGCTTTCGTGACCGGTCTGCTAGCTAAGATGGAAGAGAGGCGTCATACAAAACTGATGATGAAGAAAAAAATGGTGGTGCAAAAAGAAGCAAATCTGAATCCAAGTGCAGCAATGAGGCCCTTTATCTCCAAGAGAAAGGTGATGCGTGCCACAACAACCAGACTTATTAATAAGATTTGGGGAGATTACTATTCCAGCCATTTTCCTGATGAATTCAAGGAGGAAGCTGAGAATGTGTTGAAAGACGAAGAAGTTGAGGATGAGCAGGAGGAGAATGAAGAGGATGAGATTGAAGAGCAACGCATTGTGGTTCAAGAGATGACTTCAAAAAGTTACCCTATTAGAAGGTCTCATAATTCTAAGTCCAATGTGGAGGAAATTAGATGGGAAGGAGATACAATTGGCAAAATGGATTCTGGCGAAGTTCTGTATAACTGTGCAATTGTTCGTGGAGAGAAAATTTCTGTTGGTGGAGTTGTGGTTATTGATGGTGTTCAGCCCAATGATGTTCCAGCAATGCATTTTGTGGAATTCTTATATGAGGGGCATGATGGAACAAAGATGGTCCATGGTAGGATAATTCTAAGAGGGCATCAAACTGTTTTGGGTAATGCTGCAAATGAGAGGGAAATCTTCTTGACTAATGACTGTAATGATTTTGCGCTAGGAGACATTAAAGAGCCAGTTACTGTAGATATCCGTTCAGTATCATGGGGATACCAGTATAGAAAGGAGTATTCTGATGCTGCTAAGATTGACAACCTGAAGGTTGAGGAGAAGCAAAAGAAAGGACAACCGATGGATTTCTTCTGTAAAAGCTTATATTGGCCTGAGAAAGGAGCTTTTTTCACTCTTCCTTTTGATAGTTTAGGACTTGGATCTGGCATCTGCAACTCTTGTAGACAAGGAGAGAGCAAGGACTGTCTGTTTAAAGTCAGCTCGAAGGAAAGCTTTATCTACAATAAAACAGAATACAATGTTCATGACTTCATATATGCGAGTCCTCATTGTTTTGTTGAAGAAAATGAGGAGCACGAAACTTTTAAGGCCAGCAGGAATGTTGGACTTAGGGCATATGTTGTCTGCCAAATACTAGAAATCCTTTTTCATGAAGGTGCTAAAAAACCAACACAACATACCCTTGTTAAAGTCAGAAGGTTCTATAGACCGGAGGATGTTTCAGCAGCCAAAGCATATATTGCAGATATTAGAGAAGTAATTCCTTTGCACAAATTTCTTTTTTAAAAGTTTGGTCATAATGCAGCATGCTGTAGGTTGTTCGTTTGCGTAATTCCATGGAATTGACAAATACAATGCCAAATCACCAATCTTACTTTTTGTGGTTGATTTTATTTTGATTTGTTTTTGAATTGTGGACTGTTTCATGCTCAATACCTACTATTGTTTAAAAAAAACAGGTTTACTACAGTGAAGATTTGCACGATGTGCCCGTAGATGCGATTCAGGGTAAATGTAGCATCATTAAGAAAAATGGTTTGCCAAGTTTGGAACTCCCTGTGATTATGGATCATGTTTTCTTTTGTGAATGCTCTTATGATCCTACGCAAGGTTCTCTTAAACAGGTGCGATTTCCCAAAGTTTTATCTTGATTTCATTGTTTAATTTCTATTTTTCTTCTCTTTAATGGACTTTCTTTGCATGCAGTTGCCTTCTAATAGTAAGCTTTGGTCAACAATTAGAACTGCACCTAATCCCTCCACCAAAAAGAAGGGTAAAGAAAAATGTGAAGAAGGGCAACAAATGGAAAGACATTTGTGGAAGGACTTGCCTCAGGAAAATCGCTTGGCCACATTAGATATATTTGCTGGCTGTGGTGGTTTATCTGAAGGACTTCAGCAGTCCGGTAATATTTTTAATTGCATCTTGTACGTATTTTATCATGTTTATTGAATTTTTTTTTTCATCTTTCTTAAAAATAGGTGCTACATTTACAAAATGGGCAATTGAATATGAAGAGGCTGCTGGTGAGGCGTTTAGCAAAAACCACCCTGATGCACAGATGTTCGTTGATAACTGCAACGTGATTTTAAGGTCATCACATGCCTTAGATTTACTTGATCGCCAGCTTTCTGTTTGAGTTCATGCATAAACGTGTCCCCACTTATTTTCCTTGCTTCCATTCACTATAATCATCATGCCCAACTAAAAAGAACATTAACCTGTTGCATGCACATCCATATAAAGTTGGAATTTATGGATAATTTTTAAAACAGTTGCTGATATCTGGATATACAGAGCCATTATGGAGAAATGTGGCGATGCAGATGATTGCATCTCCACCTCTGAGGCTGCAGAATTGGCAGCCAAGCTTAGTGAAGAAAAGCTTAAAAATCTTCCTATGCCTGGTCAAGTAGATTTCATTAATGGAGGACCTCCTTGTCAGGTATTCTCTATCTCTCTCTTCCCCCCTCCAAAAATCTAAAAACCTTACTCCAAGCTTTTATTTATGCTGAAGATTCTCATAAACTTGCTTCTGTGCTTATTATGTTAATTACTCATTTCCAATTTTGGGCTTGAATTTTCCTTCATTGAAGAATCTTAATTCAAGTGATAAGTTTTGCCTATTATCTATGTTTATGCTTACTCGCTGTGCACTTTCCTACACCTGTTGCAGGGGTTTTCTGGGATGAATAGATTTAGTCATAGCACGTGGAGTAAAGTTCAGTGCGAGATGATTTTAGCATTTTTATCTTTTGCTGAATATTTTAGGCCAAGATTTTTCCTTTTAGAAAATGTCAGAAATTTTGTGTCCTTCAACAAAGGGCAAACATTCAGATTAACCCTTGCTTCACTTCTTGAGATGGGCTACCAGGTTTTGATCTTCTTCCTTACCCTCGTCATAAGCATTTTTTTGAAGTAGCCAGGCAATTCTGGTACATCGGCTATGCTTGATCATTTTATAGTGTTTCTTCCTTTCAGGTAAGATTTGGCATTTTGGAAGCTGGAGCATATGGTGTTTCTCAGTCGAGGAAAAGGGCATTCATCTGGGCAGCTTCTCCAGATGAAACACTACCTGAGTGGCCAGAGCCCATGCATGTTTTTGCTAGTCCTGAACTAAAAATAAGTTTGAATGGACATATGCAATACTCTGCTGTTCGCAGCACTGCGGATGGTGCTCCTTTCCGCTCAATAACCGTGCGGGACACTATTGGAGATCTTCCATCTGTTGAAAATGGCGCTTCAAAGCTGATAGTTGAAGTGAGTATTCTGACTAGTGTTTTATTTTTTATGAAGCACTAACATAATATACATATATGGCATTGACATGTGAACATTGCATAACTATAGTAGGACAAGACATGACATGTTATTAATGTGATATTTTTAAAATTTTAATTTAAAAAATGTGACTAAACAAATAGCAAATGCCAAAATTTTCAATAAAAAACATCACATAAATAAATCAACATAAGCAATAATTTTTATTCATGATTTTATCAATATTAATATTATATTGTCTATTCAAAGTGTCATTTCAATAAACAACACATAATTATCAGAATAATCAAACTGGAATGCCAATGCATACCCATTGTGCACAACTCAAATTTTGGGAAAAAATAAGACTTGATTTTGAACATTTTAGACGCGTTTCAGGATATGTTACAAGTGCGTCGTGTCCAACATGCATTTGCCATGAACAAAGAAAAAAAATTCCCCCGAATTTTCCTCTTCATTGACCAATTCCTTGCTTCTTTTCATTCATTTTTTAAAACTATCAAGCGTTTTCTTTCCTAATTCAGTATGGAGGTGAGCCTGTCTCGTGGTTCCAAAAGCACATTAGAGGGGGCTCAATTGCATTAAGCGATCACATATCAAAGGAAATGAATGAGTTGAACCTTATTCGATGCAAACACATTCCTAAGCGCCCTGGTGCCGACTGGCGTGATCTTCCAGATGAAAAGGTTTATCCACTTATTTTATTATAGTTATTGGCTTTGTTGCTGACGATCATAATAAGTGGAATCCTTACTTGGTCTTCCAAATTTTAAACTCTTTTAAGTAATCCATAATTTAAGCTATGCCGGCCTTTGAATTCTTGCAGGTTAAGCTGTCAAATGGGCAATTGGTGGACCTCGTACCATGGTGCCTGCCAAATACAGCAATGAGGCACAACCAGTGGAAGGGCCTTTTTGGTAGACTGGACTGGGAAGGGAATTTTCCAACTTCCATTACCGATCCCCAACCCATGGGAAAGGTAGGCATGTGCTTCCACCCGGACCAGGACAGGATTCTCACTGTGAGGGAATGTGCGAGGTCTCAGGTACACTTAATCTTTACATCACTTCTCTTATACTGAACAATCGATTCTCTTTTGATATTCATACTTCTGTCATATATGATTCTAAGAAATTTAATATTGGCCATCAATTGTGTGCATCAAAACTTTTTGAATGCTTTTGATTGCATTATAAGATAATTATAATTGTAACTTTGTAGAATATTTGTAATGGCTTTTGCATTAAATATATATGAATGTTGATAACATTTAGAGAGTGCTTGATTTTTTGTGCTGTAACATATGAATAAAACAAAAAATTTAAATCTATTTTCTATTTTCTTTCACTTTTTTCACATGTTTTGTGAAATATCAAACAAAAGTTGATGATACTTATTTTGTAAGTACTTTCAGTGAAGTAAATATCAGTAGTATAATCTTTGGTTTGGAGATTGTATAAGATGGTAGACGTGGGGGAAAATGAGAGAACAGTGATCATTTTCACACGTGTATGCATATGTAAGTGTTAACACCTGGATGAGGTTATCATGTTCTCAATTTCACAAACCTATCAATAGAGTTTGAATAAATATATATACCTTTCTAAAAAAACTTATTTTCCACGAGAAAACTCTCAAGAGCATTTTGCTGTTTTCTGATTCCCATTTGCTTTATTGCCGTGCAGGGTTTCCGTGATAGCTACATTTTTGCTAGTAACATTCAGAACAAACACAGGCAAATTGGGAATGCTGTGCCACCTCCACTTGCTTATGCACTGGGTATAAAATTGAAGGAAGTAATTGATGCGAAGCATTCTTCTCCTTGACTTTTGAACTTTCAATAATTGGAAAAGCAAAATGGCTACGGTTCTAGATTTTCCTTTTCATTTTGGTTTCACTTTTCATATATATTATCCTAATTTTCTTTGTTCCAAGGTTTTAACGTATTCTTCAGCGTTTGAAGGAACTCTCCTTTGAAGTCTCTTCTCTATCTACAACAACCAATCAATTTTTTACTTGCTAGTCAGAGTATTAGAAGATCCGCTAAATGGAGTTCCTAGTGCTGCCTTCTTATATCCACATAGAAATTTTCTTGCTTTTATAGCATTATGCTAATTACTGCCTTAATTGAGGCAGCAGATCTGAGAATTTTGGAATGCCAGTCTTGTTGTATTGATTATGAGTATAGTTTTGAGCGAGCTTGAAAAGAATCAGGAAGTTTTGAGTTAGCCAGTAATTTTCTTCATTGTTTCATCATTATCTAGTATTTAATGTTGTATTTAAGTGTCTGTAAACATTTTGATGTTATTGGCATTGATATAGGCGATTCTTATATTATCTCTTTTTTTTTTAATTTTTAATGTTGTTGATATGTTTGATCAATTTTGTTGATTTTGTATAATAAAAGGCATTTGAATATTAAAAATATTTGTGAGGAAAATAAGTGATTAGTTAAACAGGGCATTAATAAGATGTCAATAGCATCTCCTAAGCCCTGATTACGATTTTTTACTTGCTAGTTTTGTTGAATTTGCCCTGTTATGCTACCATCTAATTTGTAGTACACGAAAGAGCTGATTAGAGGATGCATCAATGAACATTGCTCCGTCTCCATTGTTCAATATCTTCAGCCAAGTACAGGTTGTTCAATCAGGTACCATCCATCAACCATGGTTTTTTATTTTCTTGCTTCCTTTGTGTCGGTATAAATAAAACTATATTGATGTAAATCCCTTATGTTTTCCCCAATTTTGTGAGGTTGGGAGTTGAGCAAGTGTGCAAAAAAAAACCTCTAATAGAACTGGCAACAAACTTGAGCGGTCTGCTTTCCAATAATTTAGTAAAAAGATTCAGCCTCTGTACATGAGTAAAGTAACACGCTAAAAAGAGGTTAGATGAAATGCTTACCTTGGCTTTGCCATCTTCAAAGAAATCACTGCCCTCATTTCCTTTAAAAAACACGAAAGTGGCCAATACTTTGGCAAATGCTTCAAAAGTAGAAGCTTCTGGAGATATATGTCCAAGCAATATGGATTATTTCAATATGCTGTAACGCATGCCATACTTTTGTTGAGCAGTGAAATCCTTTTCTGCAAATTCTCTGTAGAGAACATACGGAGGCAGTTGAGTAATTAAAGCTAGCAAATGGAGCAGAATCCAGAGAAGGTTTCTTTTCTTATTCTACTGAAGAAACATCAAAGTTACTAGAAGGAGAAATTATTCCGTGCTGAGTCCGGACGGTAAAGAACCGTTCGGATGTGAGTGTACATAGTGTTATGTGTACACTCATATCCGAACGGTTCTTTAACGTCCGGACTCTGCACGGAATAATTTCTCTACGAGAAGAGGGTATTCTTTGTGTTGTAGTAGCCATAAATTTACCAACGATTAGAAGATTTTTTTTTTATTCTTGTTGTGAACAACAAACAAAATTTGCCATCACTCTTTGAGAGGATGGCCGTGTCTGCCAGTGAGAATCTGGTTGCCATGTAGGTGAACATGAACCCAGATTCAAATTGCATATTAGAATTTGGATTACCAGAGAGCATCATTGCAGGGCCAATAAAATCCAAAATAAAAAAAAAATCATCATTATTATGCCTTTAATGATACATTTGGAAATTGCAGTGTAGATATAATGCAGTTGGATGGGTAAAGTGCAACTGTGCTAAAAAGACAGAATAAAGGCATCACTGTTGAGGTTTAGAAATATTATCATCAGATTCTTATAAAGGTTCACAAAAAATTAACACCAGTTATGTGACTATAAAGGTAGTTCTATGATGGGGCGGCCCTCATAGCACTAAGAGCATCTCCAATAAAAAAATTCAAATTTCATTCTAAAATACAGTAACTCGTATATAATTGAATTTTATTTTCTAACATAAAAAAAATATTCTATGTATATTATTTCTCATATTTTATTTTATAATTTTTAATTATATATTTATAAAAAAAATTAGCGGGTGAACAGTGCGACGTCAATATTGATGTGGTACTATTCACCCTCACATGAATATCACTTTTTTTGGCGATCGAATGGAGCAAATCAGCGACCCCAAACAATTGTTAGGCATTTGGCTGGAGACGCTCTAAACATTGTTATAATTTACATGCCAACAATAAATAGTAGATCAATATTCTCTTTCTAATTTTATATTTCAAAAATATCAGCTAGGTCAAAATAACATATTTCATTTCTTCAGCTTTCATCTTTCAGTACTTGTCAGGGACTAGCCTGTCTACAGTTTTGGTGTTGCCTGTGCTTGTTTTATCTGAAAATGATGTGTTTGCATTAGCCGACTGAGATCTATTAAGATGTTGAAGACTTCCCACTTTGTATAGGAATAAAAGATGATAAAAGTAAAAATGCTTCAGCAAATGAAGTTTTCTACAGTTGTATGAAAATAAATGGATAAAATTAAGAACTGGGAGACCATAAAAGCTATGTAATTCAATGCAAGACATTGCCAAAATGAATGTAAAAGCTATTAGTTAAAGCAAAGGGGCTTTTGGTAAATGCACAAAAAAGCTGCCAATGTAATGTAAATGCGAGCTAAAAGCAAAAGAGCTAAAAAAAGCTTTGGGGTGAAATAAAAGCTATTGCATTTGAAATAATTGTTCATAACTTTAAAGACCGTTGTCACTAGGTGTCAATATTTGACACGACATGAAAATCCGACTCGAACCCGACCCGGAAAACCTGACTCGAACCCGACCCGAGTTCAAAATGGGTCGGGTTCGGGTTGACCCATCGGGTTGCCGGGTCAACCCGAAAACCCATTTAAACGCCCTGCCCGCCCTGCTTGAGCGCATCTGCGTTCGCCCGGGCGCGTCGGCGCTCGCCCTCGCCCGCGCGCTCGCTCGCGCCCTCGCCCAAGCTCACCCGCGCGCTTGCCTGTGCCTGTGCGCTTACCTGCTCCCGCGCGCTCTGCCAGCGCTACCCGGGTCAGGTAGGGTCAACCCGCCAACCCGACGGGGTCAGGTTCGGGTCCGATTTTCTGACCCGTTTTCTACGCGGGTCGGGTTAGGGTCGACCCATTTGAACGCGGGTCATTCTAGGTTCGACCCGAACCCGACCCGAAACCCGATTTTGACACCTGTCACACTTTTGTTTAGGGACTTAAGGGGTTGGTTGAGGAGCAATGAGACAATGAACCAAAGCTTTTTTTTTTTGTTGTTGTTGATATCATAATTGATGATAAACAGTAATGAAGATCATAGTGGACTTTTCTATCTTCGATTTTGTAGCAAAAGAGAATTATAATGTATGGTAAATAGAAAAATAGAATTGAGAATTTTAGATAAGACAAATAAGCACCTGAAAGGGAGGTGAGAGGTACGGGTTAGAGAGGAAGAAAGCAGGAAGAAATTAGAAGGAAAATTTAATCGCCAGAGAAGAATTTGGATAGATTTACTTGGGCTTCGGCAATAGTAACCAACATCGGCAAAACCAGGCAACAAAATTGGGACTTCATTTGGAGCGGCTTTTTCACTGCTTCTTAAAGAAACTTTTTAGTTAAAAAATTTATATTTTTGTACTTAAAAATTGTTTTAAAAAACAGTAAGAAAGTCATACCAAACAAAACCTGAGGAAGCAAGGTAGGGAATCAACAACTTGAATGTTCAGCCAACATGAAACATAAGCAAGAAGAGCAATGTAGCATCAATAGAAGTACGTCACAAATATAGCAGAAGTAAAAACAACACAAAATATATCCAATATGGCCGCTTTTGCCCTGACAGCAAACAGAAATCCAACCTTCAGCATGTTGTAATAAGTTTGCTCGCAGGAAAAACGATTGCAGAAACTTACAGCAAGCATATTGATTATGGGGTTTCTTGTAAGTAATTTGTGAGGAAAATAGAAGTTGTGGTGGTTCTAAGTTATCAATGCGAAGAAGAAAGAAGAAGAAGAAGAAGAAAAAGTTGTGGTGGTTCTAATTTATCAATGGGAAGAAAAAGAAAAAGAAGAAAGAAGCGCAAATTACTTCATTAGCTTTACGCAATGGCCACGCATTGTTAGAAATTGAAGTGTATTAATTAATATTAATTTTAATAAAAAATTTTAAGTTATGATTAATATCATCATTAGAGATAGTCGCTCTAGTGGCAGATAAAATTAGATAGAATTTGCTTAGATGGTTTGGACATATAAAACGTTAGCTTATCGATGACTCGATTAGGAGACGACAATTGCTTAGTAAGTTATTATTACAGAAATGACCTTTAAATTCTTTGAAAATATGCACTCCAAAGGGTCAATTTGAGACGACTGTAGCTTTTGTGAATATGATTGTAAAATGTTATGCAGAAAATAATAACACTGCAAAGCTCGTCGGCCTACCCTGTTGTACATGATATTATTATTTTAATGCAAACATGTATTAATTATGGTATTCACAATTAACATTTCTTGCTTACATATAAATGTCATATTTATCATATATCAATCATATCATTTTCTCTAGGTAAGTCAATGTCATATATTAAATGTAATAATATATGAATTGCTGGGAAATCTATACATTATTCATAAACTTCAAAAAATCATAATTATCATTTTATCCAATGAAAATTCAATATATTCATATCAATATGTGCATAATGATTAAAATTATAACGTACTAAAAGTTACACGAAGAAAGTCCGCTAAAAATCGAGATATCATAATTTTTGTAAATTCTGATCAAATTAAAATTAAGAAAAAATAAAATATACAAAATCATTAAATCAGAGGTAGGGTAGTGGTAGCTTACCTTTAGACGAGCAGTTTTTTTAACTGAACTGACTGACAAAAAAGACTCTAAGACCCACAAACCTAGGTTTCTCTCTCCTCTCCTCTCCTCTCTCTCTTTTCTTCTTATTTTTTTTCTCTTCTCTGGCTTGAGAAAAATAAAAGGAATAGGAAATGGGCTTTTGATAAGATTTGAAAGTGGATAAAGATTTTTTTATAATAAATATCTTAAAGACATTGATAATTATGTCAATTGCTTAGTTTTAAGCATAAAATTTTTATACATCCTTCTATATCTTCAAATTTAGAGCTCTAAAAAGTATAAACAAATATTCATAAAATAGCCATTATGTCTAGATTGCTCTGATAAAATTGGTTTGTAAAACGGACACCTAACGTTCCTAGAAAACTCACTTGTTTTGATTCGTGTCAATTTCTTAAAAAAATGCAATTCAATATGAAATTTCTTGTTTTTTATATCTATATTGCCCATAAAATTAGAAAAATATTATAATTAAAATGTGATAATAACTATGTTATAGTGGAGGCAGTTTATAAATTGGACTTATAATAACTTTTGAAATATTATTTGTTTGTTGAATATGAGCTATTACAATCTACCAACCTTTGAAATAATGTCGTTCGTGACATTTCCACTATCGCTATGCAAACATGATAAAAATAAGAATAGAATATGATAAAATTTATTTTGTTAAAATCAAATCAACGATAAAATCAAATTGAAAATCAAATCGATACAATCATGAGCAAATTAAATAAAATACTAATCATGGACTCATTAATCATATCATTTAATATATCATAAATTCAATAAGGCGACTGATTCACACATTAATGCATGTCATTCAATCATATAATATTCAGCATGCAATGTAATGATATCAATTAAATATGCAGTGAAGATAAATCAAAATCAAATATAATAATTTTTTTGGATATAGAATTCTACCAGTGGATCCTCCAGGTACATTCTTATCATCCCACTAGATCAGACTGTAAACTCTAGGTCATACTAGTGTTGGTGTTATTATAGCAGTAAGTAGGATCTCTTTGACTTCCACTAGCTCCTCTTTTATCTGTCTTGTTCATGGACCCTTCATTTTATTCATATCCATCAGTTCTTTATCTATAACCCTACTTGGATTGTTTTGCTCTAAATCTTGATCCTGTTCCCTCTTGCTATTGTGAACATTCAACCATATGGTGTCATCGTTGTCCATATCTAAAATATTATCTAATCATCAGAAAATATTGTCAAGTATGCCTTCTGCCATATCAGGCACACTCCATACACTTCATATAAAGGCCTCATATCCTTTCCCGCTATCTAAAAATCTACTCTTCCTCTCGCTACCATCCCTTATAGTCATGTCATCTATTGATCTCTTCCTCCTCAGATCATGTCTAAATGTTGGAATTGCCAAATCATTCTATACTAATCTAGCTTTCTAAAATAATTCAAAAAATTCTTGAATCCTCAGAAGAACTAACAGATGTCTCAGCTCATCCCTAAGTCATCTTAGAAATCTGTAACATTTCTCTTCTGCTGCACCAATCAACTGTGAAGCATACCTTACCAACACAGTATATTTAGGTTTGTACTGCATTACTGTCCTTTTTCCCTACTCCAATCTCATAAAAACCCCATCAATTTACTGTCGAGATGATGGATGCACAAACTAGTTTTAAAAAATAACAACAAATTCTACCTAAGTGATCTTTGCATTTATTTTTTCCTAAAATTTCTCTTGTTGTTGTTGTCCTATTCACCATCTCCCCGCTTTTCTTTCAAATAAAAATACTACCAATAACACCTCCTGCTCTTAGGACACTACATACTATCAAATATCTTTTCTATCTTTAAAGACCAGTTCTCTGCTACTTGTGGTTCTACAACTCCCTTGAATAGTGGCGCCTTTAATTTATGGAATATCTTTAAATGCTTATCTTCATCATTGTCACTGGTCCTTAATTGTCTATTCTGATTTTGAATTATAATTTGAGCAACCAAACTAGCAAGTTGTAACATGCTATATATCAGAAGACATTGGAGCTACAACTATACTTTGCTCATTCTAGCTACATGTTTTGCTAACTCGAGTCCATCTATCTATTGATATAATTCTCTTTCCTAATCAATCAAGTATACAAACTCAACAAACATATAAATACAGATAAATCAATGAAATATATAAATGATAAAATCTATACTACCTAACTTCTATCTCATTCATCATCAATCCTATGACTCTGGCTACAATTTAATTCTTCCAATAACTATTACTTTGATATTAATTGTAATGCCCTAAGATTTAATTTTGGAAGAATTATCAAATTTTATCTCTTAATTAATTTGTGAGTCACTAAATATCTATTAATTTAAATAAATGCAACAAAAATAACTATAAATCATATACATCAAAATATTTCTATATTCATTCTATTAAAATCTAATTTATAACAACTAGGAGATTTCAATAATATCAATCTATCCTTTTGAAAGCTCATGACTATAAAAGAATAGAACAAAATACAGAAATAAAAAATATATATAGAAGCACTAATCAACCTCACTCTAGAGGGTCTTGGCCCTTTCCCAGACCTAAAATCAATAACAAATGCGTAATGAGTTTAGAAAGCCCAACATGTTAGCAAAATCCTATCAATGCAATACAAAAAATCAATATGTATACTCTAATTTTAATCAATATCAATCAATAACAAAAATCAATATGATCAGTAAAATAATAGTATCTCATTAAGCAAAAGGCATTTATTAATCTATAAGAAAATCAATAAAAAGTCTATAAATATATAACATATGTTACAATAAAATAAGCATCTATTATTATCACTTATATTCATGTTGATGGTTATATTAGATACTTCTATCAATCATATACTATGTTTAGTTGTCCGTTAGTATGCCATATAAGTATGCTTTATCAATATATTTATCAATGTATTATGACTGCACAACTATCAATGTCTAACAATATACCTATTATATGATATATTATATTATATTAGTCTCAATGCTTCTATAAGTCCTATATATATTATTATGTGTGTGTGTGTTTATATATATATATATATGAACAGTAATGCATGACATTCAATTTTAAAGTGGTATTTTTATCCTTTCATTTATCATATCAATTCATAATTATCTTTCAATCACATCTTTTAATTATTTCTATTTTCTTTAATAGGTGGCTTTCAATGAGTCAATAAAGAGTCGTCACTCTCTACCCGTCCGTGTAATCAATCAATTAGTTACATATTAACATCTAGGATTACACTACAAACCTCTAAGAAAATCTCGTCGGTCCACCCTCCTACATAGGGTATTATTTTTTTAATAGCCAATACATATTAATATGGTATTCATAGCCAATCTTCCTTGCTTACATGCAAATATCATATTTATCGTATATCAATCATATCTTTTTCTCTAGGTAAATCAATATCATATATGAAATGCAATAATCTATAAAATGTTAAAAATTTTATAAACCATTATTAAATTTTAAAAAATCATAACTATCAATTTATCCAATAAAAAATAATATATTTATGTAAATATGTGAATAATGATTAATTATAACCTATTAAAAGTTATACGGCGAAAATTTGCTAAAAATTAAGATATCATAATTTTTGTAAATTTTGACTAAATTAAAATTAAGAAAATACAAAATAAATTAAATCATTAAAATCAGAGGTGGTATAATGGTAGTTTATCTTAAGGAGCAATTTTTTCAACTGTATCAACTGACAAAAATGGCTTTAAGACCCCCAAACCTAGCATTCTCTCTCCTCTTCTCTCTATTTTCTTCTTATTTTCTCCTTTTCTCTTCTTCGGCTTATGAAAAATGAAAGGTGTGGGCCTCTAGAAGGATGCTGCTCACGGGGATCAGAATGCAAATGATATGATTGCACAATCCTGTATGGCAAAATGATCGTAGGCCTTTACACTCTACACAAGTAGGTCAATGGAAAAGTAGATGGAGTTATACATATGATTATCAATGGAGAATAACAGCTTTCAACTACACATCTCGATGAATAATAATATGCATAGCTCGATAATCATGAGATTTCTCTCATTCAATATATTAGCTCAAAGGTTAATTTGATGTGGGTGTCAGTTTTTTCGGGCGCAAGCCCCGTGGTTTGTTACATCTTAGGCCTCGATCTAAGAATACTCTCGATTAAGGATGCTATTTTATTCTCTTCTAGGTTTGACATATAGTGGAATATCTAAGTTCTCCTAATCCAAATAAAGATGGGCTCAATTGGGCTATTCAACATGTAAGAATCATATAGTCACTTGGCTGGCCAAAAAAGAGAAATCAAGAGAAGAATCATCACATATATATATAAAGCATGCATAAGAGAAAGATAGAAGGAATGCCATCAGTGTGACGTAGATTTGTAGGGTTTATAGCCTCCAAAGAATGGAGATCCTACCCAATAATAAGATGTATAATGATATACCTATACCGCAAGCCTTTGACCCTAAATCTATAAATGGCGTATTGTACAATCATTACTAATGCCCACGACCTAACTAATGTATGACACCGTGATGGGACTTATAAATTAAACCCCATAATGGATCTAAGCAGCCTTGACTTGGATTCACCACCATGCTCGGAAAGGGGTACCAACTAAACTTCACATAACATCTCAAATTTATGCAATATAGTCTTCTACAAATATAGGAGTGAGGGGGGCACATAAGGAGAATGGGCCTTATGCTTGATGATGAATGACACTATACTATGCAAAAATGAATTATCCCTTTATGTGACAAAAATAAAAAATCCATATGCTTTGACTTGAGCTATACATGTATAGGTAGGGCTAATCAGAACTAGCTATTAGTTACTGTGAAGTGAGCTGGGTTTGAAATACTAATTGAATTTTAAAGAGTGACCCAAGAAGGGTCATACATTTAATTTTGAGAAATTGATTAATTTTATGTCCTATGTTCATTTTACCTTGCTTAAGAAAATTTTTTATCTTTTATAAAAAACTTAACATCCTAAGAGCCTAACGAGGACTTCTTCCGAGCCACCCCCAAGCAAAATAAAGTTAAAAATGTAGAAAAAGCATGGAGTTCTTATACATAATCATAGTAAACACATCAATCATCAATAGATAAATAATAATAAGAGGCCAAGAATGCAGTTAAATTTTGCAATGTACCTCAGAAAAATGAAAAAAAGATAGATGAGCTCTACCATAATTACAACTCAGCCTAAATCTATACATCACTGAAATGGTGTATGGGGTCTTGATCGATCTTCATATATTTGACCTCATACCTTCTGAAATATTCACACACCTACAAGGCTTTCCTAACTAAAATTATATTTGAAAAAAATTAAAAATTACATAATTATCTTGTAAAATAAGATTAGCATAATTATAATAATAATCACATAAATCATTATCCAGACCTAGTCCTTAGGACCACATTCCCAATGGCTTAGCATTCCTCATGGTACTTATTAGCAAGCATATTTGTAATAATTATGATAGCATTTTTATTTTCCCCTTAAGAATATGGCCACCTACAAAAAATATCTTTATAAATATTTAATCACTTAAGGGCAAGTGCCCACTCATCAATTCACAAAATAAGAAAAGAAAATAACCAAAAATAAGCCAAGCTAAAACTACATCATCACATATGCAAATTTTTTAAAAAAAAGTGTAAAATGTTATTCCAGCTACACCCTATCCTAGGATGCCTATAAAAATGTGTCCTATTCAGCACATAAGTATGTGCAAATTTAGTGTTACATAACTACCCAATTTTAGGTGAGAGATTCAAGTTGTAAAACCCAGTCCATATTATGTTGCGACTCGAGCTCACGAGTTTATATTTTTATTGATAACAAACATTATGGCTCACATTTATGTTTCATTCTATACTTGTTTTGTGTGTATATTAATATTTCAGAAAAATCATACTCCAGACTGCTGAAGACTTTAAGATATATTAGATTATGATTTCTTGTAATGAAGTCTGTAATTGGGTAACAGTGCACACACACAGGGGGAGAGAGAGACAAAATTTGAATTTTTAAAACTAATCGTACTTGACAATCTTCAATCGTACTGTACAATTTGGACTTAGTGGTTTTTTCTCCAACATGCAGTTAATCAAATTATGGCTTGAAATTTTGAATAGATCGTACTGTACGATGTCAGTTCGTATAGACGACTGACAGAATACAAAATGAGGTTCGTACACGATCGTACTAGATGAATGAGTTCATTTTTGAACTGTTCATACAGTAAAATGTATGTTCGTACAGACGACTGACAGAGTACGAAATCAGGTTCGTATCAATTCGTACAAACGAATTTGAACTGTTCGTACTATACGATGTAATTTTCATATGGACGACTAAATTGAGTTTGTACATTAAATTTGAACTGTTCATACGGGCACTATGCGTTCTTACAAACAGATCGTATGGGACGATATACATTCGTATGGATAACTGAATTGAGTTCGTACAAGTTCGTACGAGAACACTATGCGTTCGTACGGATGGATCATACGGGGATACTATTCATTCATACGGGATGATATGCGATCATACGGTACGCGCGTAGGTTAGTTTTCTTGCCATTTTTAGTTTTTGGACTGTTCTTCATGTCTTTTCTATATAAGAATTCCTAAAAACTATCACTAAATACCTTTGTTGCTTATCTCTCTTGAGAGTGGCCATTGAGTGTGAGTGTTTGGGAGAGATTGTGAGAGTGGAGTGTGAGAGATCTAGTGAGGGGGAGTTGTGAGGGTTTCACAAGGTTTCCTAAAGCGAGGATCTCTTTATCTTCTTAAAATTTCTGCCCATCTCCTCTGGAGGCTCTTGAGGGAAGATTTTCAACATTGTGTCTAGGTTCTCTGCCTATACTAGGAGGGTGAAAAAGGACGACTAAATTCTCTACCTTCACCAAGGAGGGTGAAAAAGGACAATAGGTTCTCTGCCTTCACTAGGAGAGTGAAAAAGGACGACGGATTCTCTACCTTCACTAGGAGAGTAAAAAATGATGATGGGTTCTCTGCCTTCACTAGGGAGGTGAAAAAGGATGACTGTTCTCTGCTGCACTGGATTGGTAGGAGAGAGTTTGTAAAGGCTTCTCCGCCTTGCTGTGGGGGAAAAAGGAGAGTTACTATTGTTTAGTGCAATACCTGAGGAAAAAGTCTTCAGGGAGTGGATATAAGTCTAGTTAGACCGAACCACTATAAAATTTAGTGTTCTTCTATTCTCTTTTATTTTTTGTATTTTTATTTTACGCACTTTAATATTTTGTGGCTGAAAAATCTTTTGTGATAATCATATTCAAACAACTGAATATTTTAAGGATCAGAGATTTAATTTTTTTCTAGAAATAATTTTTGAAAACTCTAGGAAAATTTTAAATAACCAATTCACCCCCCTCCTGGTTAGCCTCAGGATAATTGTATTAGGTCTAACAACCTAATCAGATTTTTTCATATTATTTAATTTATTAGCCTTTAAATTTCTCTTTAAGTGATTAGTCATTTAAGTTGAATTAATTAATATTTAGTTTTAGAATTATAATTATGTTCATTAATTTATGAAGAGTCCAAAGATATAGGCCCTAACCAATTATTAGATTATAAAAAATTGAGGGGCAAATAACATATCCTCAATCCTACACCTAATCAAGGCTGAAATAATTATGAAGTGACAAAGTCAGTTAATCCTCCCTTGATTTTCTAAGACTCGAGGTAAGATCAATAGGTGACACACTTAGGTGGGCCTATTACCCACCACAAGAAAGAAAAATTCTAGGCCTCTTATATCTAAGATAGATTTATTTTTAAAGGTTGACATGAGAATAAAAAACTCCCTACTTACAGCTATATACATAGTTTCTACCTGACTTAGGGTTTAACACTTGGATGGTTAAATAATTGGGTTGGGTTCCTAAGGGTGGTTTTAAATTAAAAAAAAAAATAATTTATGTAGATCTTTAGACATTTATCCCTTAATGCATGAGGTACATGGCATTATCACAACGGGCATGAGGACCAAGACCTCCTTAGGACACGTAGCCTCTCAGCTCTAGGTAGTCCAGCCTATATATCTTATATATATTAAGGAATAATGTACAAAGATGAATATAAATCTTACACAGGTTGTCGCACTAAGGTATGTCTTTAAGTTCATTTATTTCTCCAATAAGTTCATTTACTTGCTTAGAGTTAAAGGATTTAAAGTTTGGATTTTCGTACCTTAGTGTTTTATTAAGTGTTGGAAAATTTGTGAGGAAGAATTTTATTATTTTGCTTTAATTTTGCCTTAATTAATATGGATAAATATTTATGATTATATTAGAGGTTCATAGGATTTTTATTTCATATTTTTCTGATTTTTATTGGGCTTGTTATGACTTTTTAAAGTTGTAGTTTAGTTATGCGATTTTAATAATTTTTACAGATTTACATAAATTTGTTTAGAAATCTTATAATTTTTATGAATTTTATTAAATTTTATCATCAATCGGTTCATGACATTGTCACAATGAGCACGAGGACTAAGACCTCCTTCGAACACGAAGCCACACAGCTTGAGGTAGGCCAACCTAAAAACTTCATTGACGAGTTGGGTTATGTTAGAGATATACATATTCGTTACATTTTATTAGTGGTTGAGTCATTTCAACCATTAAAGTTTTATTAGTTGAATATGCATTTTATTCTTCAAATTGAGTATAATAGAGGTTTAAAAAAGCTTTCATTTATTAGTGATTTATTATTGATTATTTAAGCTGAGTAATGATTATTCTTATTAAACTAGGGGCATGGGATTTATTTCACCCTCATTATGGCTAACTTAATAGCCACGTAGGCCCGAGTTACCAAATAATCATCTTATTATTTAATTATTTTTTGGTTTATTACTTAAGGGATTTTTTTTATTTATGATCACTGCTTTTAATTGGTTCATTATAAATTTTAAGATTAATTATGGATTCATCAGATATATTCTATCAGTTGATTTAATGGCTTTTAATAGTTCTCTTTATTCTTAATTGTAGCAAATGAACTTCGCAAATGGGGGATACTACAAAAGGTTCAACTAACTTAGACACATTACCTACAAGGAGATTCATAACACAACACTAACATATAGATCTACCTAACATGCTAGAGCTCATATTTTATCATATTTTTTTATATTATTAACATATTTAAGGAAAATCGTATTTTAAAGCTTAAAATTTATTAAAAGATGACTCTTAAAGTTATTTAAATATTTTAAAATCTCAAAGAAAATCATCCTAATAGTGCCTACTTTGTGCGAGAAAATATCGATGCATATGACACAATATGTAGGCTTCCACTACAGGCCTAGGTGATTGTAGAGGTCTCTAAGGTTCACATAGGAGGGTAAGTCCCAACCAACAAGGCTAGGACTTCATAGGTGTACTAACCTAGGGTCAATTGACTAAACATCCTACCATATAACATAGGATGGGAAAGTAAACAATAGTTCAGTGTGTGCGTCGGTGTTACCATTCAATATATATATAATAGAGAGTTCTTTTCAAGTTAGAGAAATTATACCTGATCGTGGCATATCCACATACCCCCGGAAGAACGTAGGAGCCTTCTCATAAGGCTCAAACAAGTGTGACCCGTTAACCAATGCATATTCAAGACTAAACATATCTCACAAGCAAAAAGTAAAGAGAGAAAGCATGGATGAGAGTAGATACTATTAAAAAAAAGATAAGTAGATAAAAATTTAACTAATAAGCAATTCAATATTCAAATTCATCAAATATATGCATGCCCCCAATAGAATACAAAATAATGTGAGAGTTTTCTAGCATAGAGCATAAAGAGAGGCTACATGTGAATCATAAGCAAGCTTACTAATTGTGAAACATGGAGGAAGGTTACACATAAAGCATATCCATAGACTTGATATAATCACAAACATGTATGATGACCTTGACAAAAAACATATGCTCAACATGACAACACACATTTGCACTAAGTGTACCAACATCATAATTCCAATATTCATGTGAATCAACTTTCCAATAAACTATTACAATCAATATCAATTAGCCTAATGTATATGCAATGGTAAGACTACAAGTAAACATGTATGTAAGAAAAAGCAAGCAAGAAGATATGTGGAAATGAGCTAAGTGAGGGTTTTCAACATTGAATAACTCATCTTAAAGATATTTAGCATTATATAACTTGTCATAGTAAGCTACCAATCCTTTGAGATTGATTACAAAGTATTTAACTCTTGCCAACACCTTTCAAAGAGGATACATACATGATTCATTGGAAGATAAGTTTGATGAACATTCTCAATTTAGTCAAAAGTTTACCCTATACACATAATCAAGAAGTCAATATTATGCCATATAATCATGTCAACAAAGAAGTCTATATTCAACAAGAAATAATAAAATAAAGGACTACAATTGCATTTGTGTGAAGGATATCTGATTTTGTCAATATAAATTTGGGAAGTGCATACCCATACACATCCACCCTCTTGTTGAATATATGAACATAATATTCGAAAAGAATAATGATTTATACATAAGCTTCTAACAGAATCGCATGTTCATGAGGTTATAATTTATAATGGCTTTTCCCATGTCTTTGCATAACTAATAAGTGTAAATAATATGCATTTTAAATGTTATAATTTTAGTGAAAAAATGTATTATTTTAGTTATATTGTGCAGGAAAAATATGAAGAAAGACACAAAATTTAAAGTATTATCTAGCACTGCGATGTCAGACAAATCAATACCACCGCACCTTCAAGAGCACATCCAGATCACTGCAAATAGGACATTATGGCATCGACTTCTCTATCGGGCAAAGCTGTAGCGTTAAGATGTCAACTTCACAGCGCCATGTTTTCTGTCATCAAGCGTTGTAGCGTCACAACATATAACGCCTCGACAGCAAAATTGCCCTTCCGGTGCCGCAGCATTCAAAAGATAACAGCACCGCGACGTGACAGTTGTAACTTTCCAAGGACACGATCTGTCAGCAAAATGATGTGACTGTTCATTAAGTAACTGATCCATGTCAACAAGTGCCGCAACAGAATCAGAAAAGCAGTGCAACAACGTTAATTTATTTGTTGGGCGCAGTAGGCCGATCTTTATAGCGCCGCAACACCAGATGCCAACTTTTATTTTCCTATAAATAATCATTGTGTTATGTTTGTAAGAGAGTTTAGTCACTTAGATAATTTTAGTATAATTCAGAGTACTTCTCTGAAACTCTCTTAGGGTGATAATTAAGAGAATTTAGGGAAGTACTTAATACCATCATTAAGACTTATATTTGTGGAAGCAATTCTGTAAGTAAAAGGGAGTATAGAGGAGATTAATTGAACTATTCTGGTGTATCTATCTCTTGTATTTTCTTTCCATCATACTATTAATGAAAATGAGTTTACTTCAATTCTACTCCATATTTAGCTAAATTCTCTAATTTTGGATTGATGATGTAAATATCATATGTAGTACTAATGAATTCTCTTATTCTTTAAATGATTAAAAATAAATTTTCAATATTTCCATATCTTAATTTAATACACATTGTGACCATATGTATAGTTAAAATTAGGTTTAATTTGAGGCCTCCACGGAGGGAAGCAAGCATAACCAAGAATATTGAATTAGTATGCGTCATACCTAGGCATAGGGTATAAAATATACTAAATTCTTAAGGAGATGATATAACTATAGGAAGTCAGTAGTCATTCTTTGTTCCTACAAGCTCGATAAAGATCTAGGAATGCATGTGCTCTATATAGCTTCACAATTAAAAGAGATTCATTAAGAAAATATATTATTTATATTTATCAATCCAAAACATTATAACCACATAGTATATTCATTACCTTTATCTAATTTTATTTAAGTGATTGAATCTTCAAAATATCTATTTTTATCAAGTAGGATAATTGTTATATTTTTAGTAAACAGTACTAGTGTTTGCAAGTGAGCATATCTTTCTCGTGGGATTGATACTCTATCATATCACTATATTATTTGATTCGGCACATATACTTACTTATATTAAGTGATTTTTTTATAATTTTTTATATTAACGAGAACTTAAGTATTATTAGGGATTGATAGAATTGGTAATTAGCACCTGATCATTTTGCACTCAATACCTACTCTTTTCATTTAAAATGCTATATAAGCCAAACCACCTAGTGAAAATTCGATATTAACCAATTAAAATGGTCAGAATAATGATGACTATCACACACTAAAAGTTATATAGTGAAAGTTCACTAAAATGAGAGCTATCACATTTTTTTAATCAATTTTAGGAGAGAAAAATGTACGAAACTCAAAATCATTGAAGACATATATAGAATACATGACACTTAATAGAGACTTCAATGGCGCGATGCTTTCCCGGCGCCGTTGTGCTCGTAAGCACAGCGTCGCGGTGCTACAATGCAGATTTTTTATATCTTCAAATAATTTTATTTTAAGAAATTCTGGGTTGTTATATAATGAATCTCTAGCATAAGCTTTAACACTTACGGATATTGGTCACTTGAAGAAATATTTGTTATGAACAGCTTAAACAAGTTAAGCCTTTAAAACCCTTAGTGGAATAATGGTCATATACTGGTGAGTGGGAGGCGACTTATCTCTTCTTTTATCATTAGGGTAGTTTGCATTTCTTTCTTATTTTTCAGAATGATTTGGTTGTTGATGATTATAATGATGTTGCTTATGATAATGTGCTTTCTTCTTTGTCCATGAGTTCCTTGGGCAATTTTGATGGTCCTTTGAAAATCAATAATTCTCTACTGAGTTGAAGTTCTTTGATTGAGAGGTTGAAGCGCTCGACTCACAATTGTAGTCCTCCACAATGACATGACTATTGTGAGTTCCAACAACTTAGCCAAAGTTTCAGCCACTGCAAATGAAAGTGCATAATGAAATAGGTCGTTCCAAATCATGCATATCTTGTATCTCCTTCTAGAATCTCATAATGAATCTCCTTAGTGATTTGCATGGCTATTGCGTCATTTTCAATAAGATCAGTGTTATCTTTAATGGCCTTTATATGCTGGCAAATTGAGTGATTCTTTTTTCTTAAATTATGAGAATGAGATGATTTTTTGTAGCCTTAATAGAAGGCTTCCTCTGTAGGAATCGAGATGAGGGATTTAATGAAGGCTTCACCTCTACAATTTCCCTTGAGAAAATCTTCTTGTCAGTTGAAACTTTCATTTCGCAACTCACTTCTCTATTTAGCGTGGTGAGTGATGTGCTATTGCCAAGCTTCTAAACTTTGACTAATGTCTAGATAAGCCTTATAGAAATTATGCCCTAATAAGTTCAAAATAACCCTCATACTTTCATGACTATCATCAATCATTCTAATATGCTAACGACTTAGCTTTAATTGAGTCCTCGAAATTTAAAATTTAAATCGGATAGTATTTTATTTTAAAGCACAACCAAAATTATTTTGGATATTATTTAAAATACTAACTTAAAATAATAATAGAGCATTAGGGCCCCACCGAAAATTCAATTATTGGCTGGGTTCCGAGGCTACCGCGCCATCACGATTTGGTCACCTAAACTATTATAGCAGGCAAAGTATGAATGAAGCAAGCGCTACATCCATCGAAAACCATCTCAACCGTCCATCCATGTCAGATCACCATCAGATTAGTTAATATATAGAGAAACATTCATTACAGCAGCGCCCAGCTCAGCAACTCAGCAACTCAGCACTGAACCATTCAAGCCCTTAATCATAAATTTTTTTTCTATTTTTTGTATTAATATATAATATAAATTTGATCTGTGGAGCTTAATCAAAAGAAAATCCCACGTTTGGCGGGATGCCCTTTTCCTTAAACTCCCCAACCCCCAAATCAGTCTCTCTCTCTGCTCCCGTCTTCGATCTTTAATTATCTCTTTCATGGCGAGATTTCGACCGCGAGTTCTCGATCGATTGCGAGTAGTTCGGTGGTCGTTGGTAACGATCGTCGCGGGGCATTCTTGATGATGATTGGCGTGGCTTCGCTTGAACGGCAAGCAGCAGATCCAGGAGTAGGTGAGATCCGTTCTCAATGCTCACTTCTACTACCATTTCTCACTCCACTGACCGACGTCGGTTTGTCTCCTCGATTTGGGCCCATTCCATGGTTAATTGGCAGAGTCTCTTTCCTTTTGCTTCTATGGACTGGCTCGCTAATATAGCTTGTTTCTAGGGTATGGGTTTTGAATTCTGCTTTGTTTGATGACAATAACTGAGCTCCTTGCTTGATTTTGTGTTAAAGGTGCTCCGGAGGTGCAGTTCTGTTTTTTTGGCAGCTGAAAGCATCGGCTTTTTTAATATTGTATGAGCACCGGGCATTCAAGCTTGTTGTATTGCTTGCGATTAGTGGCATTCGATTCTATTTTGGTTTTATTTTATTTTATTTTTTTCCATTTAGCCCGTCTGGTTGGTGCTAGGGTTTGGATGTGATGAATATCCGCGCTTTTGGACGACACTCTTTTGGAACCTCGTTTTCATTCTGACGCATGATGAATCTCTGTGTTATATGCTGGTTTGGTTTGGTGGAGTACGAGCTAGATCTGCTTTATCTTCGGCTATGTTTTCGGAAACAATTTTATACTTTTTCTGGTACATCTTTTTAGGTTTTTTTCCCTCTCTTTCTTTTGTTTCCAGGATGTTTATGACATCTGTGGTTGTTTCGGGAAGATACAACCGGGCTTTGGTTAGGAGTGTAGGTTAAAATGCTTGCATTATGTGCTCCAGTTCCGCTGATTCTCAGGTGCTTCTTTGCTTCAAGAGCGCACTTTGTTTTACCGCTTTAATTTAAGGAGTTGATAAATTTTCGGTTGTACTTGCTGTGCTGATTTCAATGAAAGGAAATTTAGGGTAATGATCTTTGGCTCGTGATACAGGAAAGGGCATTAATTGGAAAAAAGTGCAATTTTTGGCTGATAATTAACTGATCGTGCACGATGTCGCGGATTCCCAAGTTGAAGATCGAAAAGACTAAAGTGAAAGTGGTTTTTCGTCTACAGTTCCACGCTACACACGTAAGCTTTGGATTTTGTACGAGCTGCTTTATGTTTTATTTATCCCTTATGGAGCTAGCTTCTAGGTTTGATATCTTGCATGTGACGGCTTGGCATCTTGATTGCTATTTTGATTTGCTACATCCTTTCATATGAAACAGGTAGGTTTGCGCGCGTTTTAATTTGCTTGCTTCTTTGTTCGTGCTTTGAATCTGGACGGTTGCTGAAGTTTACATCAAATCCATAATCTTTGTTCGTGCTTTGAATCTGGACGGTTGCTGAAGTTTACATCAAATCCATAATTTTTCCATCCAAATCCAATACTTTAAAACGTCGCAAAGTTAAAAATTCTTGAACTCTATATATATATATATATAATTGGAGAATTATTGGGCAATGTCCGGACTCACACACACAACATATATAAGACTCAAATTCAAGACTTTTTAATTTGTAGTCAAAGCATCCAATCAATAGATGAAGGAGAGCTGCCTTTAAACAGTTTTTCGAATAAGCTTACTGAGTTACCATTTCTGTGTTTAAAAACTTCCAAGTTACTACTTACCAGCTGTTTTTTTGGGCACCATTCTGCTAGTGGTCGGTTTTAGAGTATACAGAGGGTTAATAGCATCTTTGTTCAATGTACGCCATGCATCTGTCAGCTTCTCCATTTGCTCAATACGTCATGTTTTGCATTTTCTGTCACCGTGCACTTTGATGTGTGAATAATGAATGAAAAATAAACAAAAACAATCATGTTGATCTTGATGTTTTGCATTACTAGCAATATCTTCACATTTCTATTAATGAGATTTTATCCATTTCAGTTGTTAAGAAATCTTCTCAGAACTTTGATTGTTTTTTGAATTTCTCTCGAATCTACTTCAGCCCCTCTCTCTATGTGATTTCAAATCTCTGGTTTTGCTAAATGACATTTTTTGAAAATTTATAAAAGATGCGAAAAGTGCATATTTAATGAGCATCATATCTACTCCCATAGTGTATAAAATTATAAATTTAGATATCTTATATCTGTTGGATAGATTGTCATTATTATTACCATCCCTAAACTCATCCCATATATTTGGGTTTTGCTTAAAGAATCCTCAATCTTCATCTGTTCAGACAAAGTGCTGTTTGAGTTTGTTAAATTTATTCTTCACAAATCATTTTAAATAACTTCTGTTTGGCGTATTGGATGCCTTATGATCCAGAATTCACCGATGCAAACCTAGGTTTAGATGTTCAATGAAACACACACAAAGATACAATTTGCTTATTCCTAACTTTAATTTTTAGCAAAGATTTGTCTCTTTTGATGCAAAATCAGTTCCAAGTGATAAATTAATAGCAGCATAAAATATAAAATTTTATAAGAAATCTAAGAACCAATATAATATTTTAAATGATTAGATTTATAATTGAAATTGTCATATATCAAATTCGAGAAAATCTCAATTATGCACGCACACTAACCCTTGCATATATGTTGGCTTTTGGAATTAAATGAGTTGACTCGGTTGGTTTGATGTTGGATGTGAATTCATAAGAGATGGAAAGTGAAGAAGTTATAACTTTGGTAGCAGGTTCATAAAATTAATTTGAATTAGATTCATTGAAATTAAATACGATAACTTTCCATCACTCCGGTGCGTTGTATGGTTTTATATGGCCACATCATTCTTGCAGTAAATTTTTTAAAGGCTCCCATAAGATATCTTCCAGGATTTAAACTAACCATTACCTTATCACCTTGCTTGAATTTCACGTCTTATGTTCACATCCACATCATATTTATAATTGTCATAATTGATAATTAATTTTTTGAATATCCTCATACAAATCAAATATAGTATGCAAATCATGCAAATGATGTATAGCAAATAATGAAAATACTTAAATGCCAACATATGTCCTAATGGAGACTAATAATGTTTTTTAACATATACCTAGATGATGAGGTGGTAAAGAAAATAGAAAATAGGCAAACCTTACAAATATGTCATATCTATATGAATCAAGAACATTTTTAAAGAAAGCTAACTCAAATAGCTTAAATATTAGAGGCGCCGACTTAGGCACTTTTATATTTGTCTAAATTGATAAAATTTTGAAGTTCAAGTCTTTCTTAAGGCACTCATCAACAAATCTGTTGAAATAGTCGTGCAATTTTACTTTTCACTAGGATTCTATTTACAAATTTTAAGCCTAGGAACTAAAAATAAAATCAATTTCACTATTGATAGGTAGAAATGACTATGCTAGAACTATCACTAGGAGTTAAATAAGTCGGCTCAATCTCAGTTGTTAGTTCAAATTTTAATGGAGGTTTAGCTCTAGAATTGATCTTATGCTAAATTCAATTTCAAATTTAGGTTGTAACTCTTACTCTAGTATATACTCAAGACAAATTCTAACATATATGTAAATTTAATATCATTAGAAGTAGGCTCGTGATATTCTTGTAAATTTGCCTTCCGTGATTATAACATTCTTAAAAATATATATTAAAAAAAAAACTAAAACCACAAACTCTTCAATATCACCAAATTCACTAAGCATTCTTTTTGTGCCAGTGTAGGCGAGCAGAATAGAAAGATTTCTCTTGAAGAATTTTGTTATGGATGTGGTATTACTAACATATTATTTGTAACATGCAACAATATTCAAAGATATAGTTAAGACCTCATTTAGAGTTGTTGATAAATTAAAGCTTAAGTCAACTCTAATCCCTTGTTTTTGAACTTTCAATAAAAACACCATGATAATAAGATAGTCTGGAAAACAAATCAAGTTTCATTACAAGATCTGTAAACATATCATTATTTGTAAACATAATGTAATTATCTTGTTTGCAACCCTTAAAAGTGATTTTTCAATTGATTATGATATTCTTCGAATGGCACATATTATTCTTTAAGTTTGTCATATGTCAACTCATTTAAATTTTAGTTCACTTGCAATAGTTTGCCAACATGATTGAGCATGATCCTTTAGTTTAGATTTAGCACATTCAAGTCTTTTAAAATAGATAGATTATTTTACTCTAAAAAAGTATTCCTAATTATTGAGCCATTCCATGAGTTCTAGGTCATGCTTCCTATTGAATGTGGGTATGCAATTTTGAGAGTTCCAATAGTTATGGTGTGTCCATTTGGAACCATGGCTTATCTGATTTTATTTAAATTGCACATTTTTTTAATTTTTGGATTGCCCTAATTATTATGTAATATTTATGGTTTATACGACGAGGCAACCTAATATAAATTTGGCATAGGATGCCGTAGAATGTAAGGTTCACCAATGCAGATGTTGATTTGTATATGTCGACCGGCACAGCCCTACAAGTAACTTTGACATACCCGAATGATGGTCGTGTTGACAATAAATTTCAACCGGAGTGGTCAATTCTCAAAAGCCTATAAAAACTTCAAAAATCTAATCACAAAAACTTAAAACTAAAATCCATTCACCTTTCACAACTGTTTGTCGGGGGTGGTAAATTTAAAATTAACCTCAACTCATAAAGAGCGAATGCCATGTCAGGTGTATCACTAAGATTCATCTTCAAATAATCTCTTGCCAATAGGGACGTGACACGTGCCCTCTGATTTGGTGGTTTTGCTGCAAAATGATACTATTATATTACGATCACAGTTAAAGCCCGTATGTTCCCTAATGGCGTCAAACCGTTGAGTAATGAATCATAGGGTATATTCAATAGGCATAAAACTTATTGTCAGCTAATGTGGATTCAGATTTATCCCCTTAGACAAACACCACCTCAGGTCTACAAGGTATCCTTGGACGAATCAACCCATGGCTGACGATAAGGTTCATTCTGTCAGGTTGGGTCGATTACCTCCTCTGACTAAGTAGACTAGGGACCATGACAGCCCGAGACGACGGAATCATGGGATCTTGATCAGACTCGTTTTCATTCCCCCCATCACATGTTTTAAGTTTATGGTGATAAAGTTCAAAATTTAAATTCAAACCTTAAATTTTTGGCGCCCACAACAGATCGGGGGTGAAATAAAAATTTGTGATTCATATATTCTCAACTTTCAATTTTAGCAAATATTAGTAAATTTTGATGCAAAATTAGAAATTATTCTTTAATATTTTCAAAAGATAGTTTAATAGTCATCAAAATTTGATGTTTTATAGGAAATTCGAGAACTAATATAAAATTCTATAGTGATCCAAGTTTATACAACAAAAATGAGGCCCAACGCATGTCAAACTTGATAAAATCCTAATCAGTCACACCTATTACTAAAATAAGTTTGTAGAAGAACAATGATAAAAATCACAGTGAAAGATCTAGCCTCATTCTGATACAAGGTGATTTATTCCTTTAAAGTAGTTGTTAAGACTTGTGAAGTGTTTGAAGAATTCACATCTAATATTACACACAAGAATTGAGAGGAAAATTGAATTTATTTCACCATGCAATGTTCTCTTATTTTTCATGTATCAAGTTTCTTATATATGAAGGTCCATAGTATGACATGCTCAGAAACCTCAAAAATCTATTGAAAATTTACAATTTTCAATCATAAAACAACAAAAACAGCAACTTTCCAAACTTAATAACCCAATTTTTAGTAAAGTTCAGCATTGGCTGCAATATATGATCGGTATATACAACCATTAAGAGAAAATAACATAGAGCAAGTTGCTAGAAAGTGCTTGTAGAAATTTAGGAAAAACCTTGGCTGAAATCTGATTTCAACAATTTCAGAAAACCAACAACAAAAAATCAGGAATAGAATACACAAAAATACTTTTTTATTGAAAGTTTTATGAAAGAAAATATAAGATACAGGTGAATCTTCTATTTGAGAGGAAGATCCGACTCTCCCAAATCTCTAGCCACCGACTAGAGCCCAAACACCCGAAGAACAATCTAATTTCAGCAAACAACACATAACCCAAACCCTAGGAAAAACCCCCTACTTAAAGCATACAAGCGGCAAATACTCAAACAACCCTCCCCCAATGCCCTTCCAAATCTGCCCTATTTTTTGAATTATTTCCCTCCTAAATCAGCCCCCAAATCTGACCTCTTCAATTAGAAAATATTTCTTAATTAATCCTCTCCAAATCAGTCCCAAAATCAACCCCAAATCTTTCTTCAATTAGAAAATATTTCTTAATTAATTCCCTCTAAATCAGCCCTCAAGAACCAATCCATGAAAGAATTGGCAGGACCGATCTAGGAGAGACCCAATCTAACAATACCCCCATCCCAAAGACCCACCTTGTCCGCAAGGTGAAAAAACGTCTCCCTCCTTAATTTTCTCGTTATCACATACGGTGAGAATCTGAAGAGTTCGATCCTTACAACTGTGCCCTAGTGTATACCTCTCTTCATATCTGAAACACAACCCATTTGTCGTCTTCTCTTGTAGCTCCGTTTTTGTGAGTTTCTTGAAGTTTTTCCTATGTCTTCCTCCTATAGTCTTCTCATTCGGAGTCTCCCTAAGAGTACCCGGTGTCAGCTCCTTGAATGCCAAAAAGGTTGTGGTCATCATGTACGAACCTCTTAAGTTGCTACCTCCAGCCCCTCTCTCCAGGTGCCTCTGATCCTCTACTAACTGGGTTAGCTCCATAGTCTCTCCCAAATCACGAAATCTCATCACTCTAACTGTCGCCCGAATCTCTAGTTTGAGCCCTTACATAAAGTTCCCCTCCAGTACAGTCTCCAAAAGCAGGTCCAGTCGGCTGGCTAAGTACTCAAATTACTCGCGATACTCCACCATTGTTCCCTCCTGCGTTATAGTGAAGAACTGCTCATAGAAATCCCCTCCTTTGCTAGTTCGGAAATGTTCCAACAAGCAGTCCTTAAACTCCCTCCAGGTTCATATGGATTGCCTCGTATCTCTCCACTAGTACCATGCCAACGCTTTCCTCTCCAAGCAAATCTCGGCCGCCGTTAGTCTCTCCTCTTCTGTCAATCTATTGACGGTAAAGTACCTTTCCACTCTGTATATCCACCCATGTGCATTCTCTCCCTAAAAAATAAGCATCTTCAGCTTCCTCACCCTTGGATCTCCTCCGTTCCTCCTGTTTCCTCCATAATTTCTCATTCCCCAAGGAGGTGGTTCCCCCCAGGTGTCCCAATCATCCCTTCTACGCTTGTACCCAAATATTTAGTCAAAATCTCACATTCTCCTTTAAAATTCAGCACCCATTGGATCATAATCAGACCATCTCCATTCAAATTCAGCGCTTCTTCGATCATAATCAGACCATCTCCGTTCAAATTCAGCGCCCCTTCGATCATAATTAGCCTCTTCCCTTTCAAATTCCATCCCTCTCCTCTCAAATTCAGCACCCCTTCTTTCATGCCTGGCCTCCTCACGCCTCTCCCCATACCCTCTACTCATCTCCTCCTTAGGAATAGGCTCTAGGGAAGGCATTCTGATAGGAAACACTTGAAGATCTCAAGTATTTCCGATCAATCTTTAGAAAACAGCGAGAAAACTCCACACAACACGAAAACAGTAGATAATTTGTATTATTTGATGAAAGGGAAATGGAAAACAGCAAGATACAATTGATCCTCTATTCGAGAGGAGGATCTTTCTCTCCCAAATCTCTAGACGCAGCTAGAGCCCAAAAGACCTAAGAGATCTCAAATTTCAGCCAAATTCAAGATGCCATAACCCTAGGAAAATAAAGTATTTAATGCATACAAATCAAAAGGAAATCCCTAAACAGTCCCTACATTCAAATTTCCCTCCCAAATCCCTCAAAAATCCTTTCGGCTCCCGCAAGGTTGCGGCTCGCGTGCGGCTGTAGCGGGAGGCGGACAATGTCCGCCTCGTTCCGCCTGGGCCGGTCCCGGCTGGACCGGCTGGACCGGTCCAATTGGACCGGTCTAACAATACTCCCCTCCCAAAGATCCACCTTGTCCGCAAGGTGGAAAGACGACACCATCCTCTCATCCTTCTTCATCACAAACAACAAGAACCTGAAGAGCTCGGTCCTTACATCTGTGCCCCGGCGTATACCTCTCATCACATCTGAAACAGATCCCCTTCGCCCTCTTCTCCTGTAATTTTGTTTCTGTGAGCTTCTTGAAGTTGTCCCTAGGTCTTCCGCCAGCAGTCTTCTCCTTCGGAGTCTCCCGAAAGGTACCCGGTGTCGGCTCCTTAGGTGTCAAAAAGGTGGTGGCCATCCTGTACGTGCCTTTTGAGTTGCTGCCTTCCACCCCTTTCTCCAGGTGCCTCTGATCCTCCACCAACTGAGCTAGTTCCATAGCCTCTCCCAAGTCACGAGGTCTCATTACTCTAACCGCTGCCCGGATCTCTGGTGTCAACCCCTTCATGAAATTTCCCTTGAGCACTGTCTCAGGAAGGCGGTCCAATCGGCTAGCAAGGTACTCGAATCTCTCCCGGTACTCCGTCACTGAACCCTCCTGTGTCAAGGCGAAGAACTGCTCGTAGAAGTCTCCTCCCCTGCCAGTTTGGAAACGTTCTACCAAACAATCCTTGAACTCTCTCCAACTCCGTATGGGTCGTCGCATGTCCCTCCACTGATACCAAGACAAAGCCTTCCCTTCCAAACATAGGCCCACCGCCGTCAGTCTCTCCTCTTCTGTCAACCCATTGACGGCGAAATATCTTTCTACCTTGTAGATCCACCCGTGCGCATCCTCCCCCTCAAAGATTGGCATCTTCAATTTCCTCACCCTCGGGTCACACCAATTTCCCCTAAATCCTCCATAACCTCCCATTCCTTGAAGAGGAGGTGCTCCCCAATTGTCACGATCTTCCCTCCGGCGATCATAACCAAACCCTTCATCAAAATCCCCTCTTCTTTCAAAATCAGCACCCCGGCGATCAAAATCATCCCCTCTCCTTTCAAATTCAGCACCCCTTCTTGCGTAGTCACTGCTCCTCTCCTCTCTAGAAAGTGGTTGTATAGGAGGCATTCCATCTTCTCCCTCCAGGATCTCCACTTCTGGATTTTCCCTTCCCCTAAACGTGTTAGGGTTCCCATCTCTTCCATGGCCGCCGATAGTTTCCTTTGCTTCCGATGTCACTGGTTTGATTTTGGCTTCAAGCAATTTCTTCAACATCTCTTCCATCACGACGAACTTCTCTTCCATCCTTTTATTATTGGATGAAATCTGATTTTGAAAATCAGACCATTTTTCCTCCAACTCTGATTTAAGTTGTGCAATTTCTCCTTCCAAAACTTCAACCTTCTTCCCGGCCATATTTCTTCCCAAGAACCACGAGAAGATCTTCTTCCGGATGAGATTTCACCGCTAAAATTTTATAATTTCAGCCGCCGATGGTCCCAAGACAACGCTCTGATACCAATTTGATAGGAAACACTTGAAGATCTCAAGTATTTCCGATCAATCTTTAGAAAACAGCGAGAAAACTCCACAAAAGTCCACACAACACGAAAACAATAGATAATTTGTATTATTTGATGAAAGGGAAATGTAAAACAACAAGATACAATTGATCCTCTATTCGAGAGGAGGATCTTTCTCTCCCAAATCTCTAGACGCAGCTAGAGCCCAAAAGACCTAAGAGATCTCAAATTTCAGCCAAATTCAAGATGCCCTAACCCTAGGAAAACAAAGTATTTAATGCATACAAATCAAAAGGAAATCCCTAAACAGTCCCTACATTCAAATTTCCCTCCCAAATCCCTCAAAAATCCTTCCTATTCGGCTCCCGCAAGGTTGCGGCTCGCGTGCGGCTGTAGCGGGAGGCGGACAATGTCCGCCTCGTTCCGCCTGGGCCGGTCCCGGCTGGACCGGTCCAATTGGACCGGTCTAACACATTCTTTCTTCTCCCTCCAGAATCTTCACCTCTCGATCTTCCCTTCGCCTTATTGGATTAGGGTTTTCTCCACTTCCTTGGTTTCCAATGGCTTCCCTTGCCTTCGACGACACCGTTTTGGGTTGGCCCTTGAGCAACTTCTTCAACATCTCCTCCAAGATAAAAAATTTTTATCAATCTTCTCGTGGACGACTGAAATTTGACTTTTAAAATCTGAAATTTGAGTTTGGATATCGGGAATTTCAGATTTCAATTGTCCAATCTCACATTCCAATACTTCTACCTTTCTTTCTGCCATAGGTATCCGAATTTAGGCTCTAATAGCAAAAAATAGCAACTTTGATATGAATCTGGCCTCCAAACATAAAAAAATTGCAAGATCGGAGAGGAAACGCAGCTGAAATCAGCTATGAAGATTTCTATTTCAGCCCAGGAAACTACTCTGATCTCAATTTGATAGGAAGTGCTTAGGAAAAACCTTGGCTGAATCTGATTTCAACAATTTTAGAAAATCAAAAACAAGAAAACCAAAAATAGAACACACAAGAACACTTTTTTATTGAAAGTTTTATGAAATAAAATACAAGGTACAAGTGGATCTTTAATTGGAGAGGAAGATCCGACTCTCTCAAATCTCTAGCCGCTGGCTAGAGCTCAAACACCCTAAGAACAATCTAATTTCAGCAAACAACATATAACCCTAACCCTAGGAAAAACCCCCTATTTAAAGCATACAATTAATGACAAATATTCAAATAGCCCTTCCCTAATTTCCTCCTAAATTTGCCCTATTTCCTTAATTATTTCGCTCTCCAAATCAGTCCTCAAATCAACCCCCAAATCTGCCTTCTTTAATTAAAAAATATTTCTTAATTAATCCCCTCTAAATCAGCCCCCAAGAGCTGGTCCAGGAAAGGACCAGCAGGACCGGTCTAGGAGGCACCCGATCTAGGTCAAGTCGACTTGAAATTCCTATAAACAACCATAGAAGTAAAGAAGAAGCTTGTGGTTCACTATATTAATAATGCCAAACAAAACTACAATATCAGGAAAAAAAAGGTAATTGTTGAAGCCACTTCTCGAACCAAGCTACACCTAGGAGGGGAGGTATCCATTGATTGCTATAATGATTTGTTGGGTATTTTGCATCGCTATTCATCTTACCGTAAGTCTACTCCTTCCTAGTCCTCTTAACATCAATTTTATCGGATCATCTAATGGTTTATTTTCTATCTTTTATTATATATGTCCAAATCCCTTTAGTTTTTTTTTCAATTAGCTAATCTTTAATAAATATCATTTCAACTATTCTCTTAGGAGCTGTTTGGTTCAAAGTAAAATTGGCATAAAGTATTTCAAATGCAGTGGTTTTGAAAATATTGGTGTTTGGTTGGATGAAAAATGAATACAAAGTAAAGTAAATGTAGTGTAAGCCATTTTAATTCATTTTTGAAATAAACTAAACTCGCCCAGTTTTGAACGAGAACCGTTTACATCACAAGCAAGCTTGCTTGACGGTCGCTACCTGCTGCCACCCACCATCGTCGTCCACCGCCACCCCCCGTCGTCCACCACCGCTACCGCCCACCTCTTAATGCTACCACTAGCCGTCCACCACTACCGCCACCGACCACCACCGCCTCGGCTGCTACAGCAGTTGGTCACCACCACCGTCGTCACCCACCACCGGCCGCTGTCGCCACCCAATGCCAGCCACCATAGTTGTCGGCCACCGTTTCCGCCGCCACCTGCTGGCTGTCACTATCTTTTGACTTTACACTACATTCATTTTACTTCATACTAAATAAAAAAAAGCATTCATTTGTATTTACTTTACACTCATCCAAATAACTCCAAAGTATTCCTTTTACACGACATCCCTTTAACAATGCATTCTTTTTTTAGCCAACCAAACTGCTCCTTAATATAATATTTCCTTAATTTATCCTTTTTACTTTTGTCATATATCCATATTAATAAAAGTATTTCTTTTATTTTCAAGTTAGATCTTAATGATTTTTTTATTGACATATAACATCGCCAGTTTAATTGTAATTTTATGAAGTTATCTATTAAGCCTTATTGATATCCTTTTATTACATAATATTTTTGAGATATTTCTCTATTTTAATAATTCAATTTTATCTTTAGAAGTTATATTATCATTTCTTTTGTATGATAGATTCAAGTACTTAAATTTATTACATCTATGTATTACTTTATCATCTAATAATATTGGTTGATAATTGTCAATATCACACCACTAAAATTATAAATCACATATTAAGTTTTTGTTCAACTAATTCTAAGCCTTCTATTTTCTTAAAACATTTTCTTCATTGTTCTCAATTCTCATTTATTTTAGTGAATACCTCATCGATTTGAACTATGATCTAATATATGTTGATACTTTTTAATATGATCTCCGATAAAATTGCATATTCTAATTTTTAATTCTAAGTCCTCCATCTTCAAAATATTTTCTCCATTGTACAATAGATTGTGATCAACTTAATATTCAACATTTAATGTTTTCATCTCTTATCACCTATTAATATAGTTTTCTATTGGGCACAATCTCCTTGGCTAATATGTATAGTTAGGATTTAAAATTGAGAAGCTCTATTTCTGAAATTTTCTGCTTTTAATTATGTTATTTTTATTGAAACAATATTTTAAATTTTACCATTTTTCTTGCCATAATATAGTTAAAAACAACTTTATATTAATTAAGAGAAATGCTATGCTGCATAAACCTTTGTAACATTTCCCTTTTATTGAACACAGAAAAAGGCTACATTGCCCATGCAAAGCCCACAAAAGCTCTTGACATGCTAGCACTTAGAGAGAGATGGAAAGAGAGCTTAATAACCTCAAGTGAACATATAATGCATCCAGTCGCTTTATGTTAATTTAGCAGTTAACTAATCAAATATTCTTTTTTTTTTTAATACTGTTGGTGGGGTAATGTAGCCTTACTCTTGAACAAAATTTATATAATACACATCTAATATTATACTTGTTTTCCATTTTGTTAATCATGTGATATGTCGGGGGGCCCACAGCCAGGTCAGAGGAGCTATTATTCATTTGGTAAGGAATCAAGGGGAGCTGTTTAGGAAGGTTTTTATTATAGAAGGTTTTAATTTATTAAGGTTTTAATATTTTAGGAAGGTTTTAATATTTTAAGAAAGTTTTAATTGTGGAAGGTTTTAATATTTTAAGAAGGTTTTTATTGGGGAATGTTTTAATTTAGGAAGGTTTTAATTGTGGAAGGTTTTAATATTTTAAGAAGGTTTTAATTGTGGAAGGTTTAATATTTTAGGGAGGTTTTAATTGTGTGTTAGGGATATTTAAGGAGTTTTGTTTAGGGTTTTCATGTTACATATGTTGAGTTTATTTTTCTCTTGTTGGTGTGAGTTTCCTAGCGGTGGCTAGGGTTTGTGGGAGAACTGATCTACGTCTCGAATAGTAGATTAATTTTATCTTTCATTATTAGTTGAATGATTAATAAAAAATCAGCCCCTATTTGTGTTCCTGCATTTCTTCTCTATTTTACTGTTTTTGCTTCCAAGACGCATTATCATGCTTATATTTTTTTACTAATTTGGAACTTGTACTTGAAAATAAACATGATCTTCAATACATATATATCAATTTATTAATGCCCATTCCATATTTTGCTGACTATTTCTTAAAAATAATTTACACATTGATCATTGTTCCATGAACGTGATGACAATAAAATAAAAATGAGATTGAATTACAACATTGAACATCGTCACCCTTGGGCTGCTTCAATTTATATATTGCAACAAGAATGTGAGAGATCCACTTTCATCTTTATGCACAAATCAAGTTTTAGCGGACTAAAAACTCCATTATACATTGTTTAATCTTCATCTTCATCATCTCCTTTGCTTCTCGTATGTGATTATAAGCATTCTGTTTTTGATCTGATTGCTTCAGATTCCGCAACCAGGATGGGACAAACTATTTGTGTCATTCACCCCTACTGATTCGGGTAAAGTGACTGCAAAGACAACCAAAGCTAGTGTGAGGAATGGGAGCTGTAAATGGTCAGATCCAATTTATGAGACTACAAGACTTCTCCAGGATCCAAAGACAAAAGATTTTGATGAGAAGCTCTATAAGCTTGTGGTGGCAATGGTATTAAAGCCTCCTTGGACATGTTCATAGGTTAAAATATCACATATGATCCAGTTATTTACAGAGAACTTATTTTGAAGGTTATCTACTGTAATGACGTTTTACGTCTTACCCTGCTTTGGTATACTATTAATGGCTGATGTTTCCCTGACCTCAGATTAATATTTATTACCAGGGCTCTTCTCGGTCTAGTCTGCTTGGAGAGGTTATCATCAATCTTGCTGACTTTGTAGATGCCTTGAAGCCTTCCTCCGCTGCACTACCCCTTCATGGCTGTGACTTTGGCACAATATTACATGTGAGGATGCCTTCCGATTTCCAAGTTTCGTAGTATGAGAGTTCCTTTCACCCTATAGTGGTGCCTCTAATATTGGCATGCTATTGCCCAAGTTGAATTAAACTTCTAGTTCCATTTGCTGGTCATCTGAACTTGACAAAAAAAAGCTGTGTCCTTTGTTCAATGTAGTTATTGTAATGCTTCTCCATCTAATTTAATCCCATGATCAGGTAGGGTGTTTCCAGGGGTGGCTAGTTACCAACAACCCTGTTACTCACTTTTTCTTATCCCATTCGAACCTAAAGGTTATGAGACTGGCTAGCCATGTTTGCACTTTAATGTTACCGTCTGCATCTGTTGGTACCATACAATTGTTACCCAAAAACATGCAGAGGGAGGTATGAGATGGCGGCTAGCCATGTTCCACACTTTAATGTTATTGTCTGCATCTGTTGGTACCATACAACTGTAAAGGAAGGGTAACCAATGGACTAAACCAGATTTAGAACTGTACTTTAAATATAAACATAAAAACCTAGACCAATAATTGGCAATTACCCCTTTCATGAATAATTATGTGCATGTATTATTTTTCTCCCTTCTAGTGTTCAAATTTTAATACTTTTTTTCTATTTCAGGTGACTGTGCAACTTTTAACCTCAAAAACAGGATTCAGGTACTTAGTACTATGGTAGACATTTTGAACATTTGTAGATGCTTTTGTAGTTACAAAACGCTTGACTTGTATCTGATTCTGCTATGTAAGAGAATTTGAGCAACAAAGGGAGCTTAGTGTAAAGGGCTTTCAAGCATCTTCTGGCAAGAGAATTCATGACCCTAATGAGGTTATACCTGCTCCTGCTGGAACCAGCGAACACATCGATAAGGTTGGATTAACTTTTTATTTGTCACATCTGGAGCAACCATTTGAGCTTAACTTTATACCTAACCTGTGGACCTTAATATCTAAATTCTATATCTTCAAGTATTCGTAAAAACAACCTTTTTTGGAAGTATTATTTGCGGCCTAACACTGAGTGAAGAAAATCGAATGGTTTTTTGGGATCCATATATGAATTAATTCTCTCATTTGTTTATTAAGTTTGTATATCCAATTTAATCAAAACCTCAAATTAATTGAGTCAAATATTTGATAGACATAAAATAAATATATGCATACTTCAATTTGCGAATCCTCTCTTATTCTTCTGTAATATAGCATCTTCGATTTGTATGAGAATATTTTTTCTACATGTGTCAAGATTATTGATCGGATTTGAGTTACGTAGAGTAAAGGTTGACGTGTTTGTCTTAGTCCTGGGTAGTAACAAATATTAAACCATAATGTTATCCAGTATCCTAGACCAAAGGTAAGAGGGCCTTGTACCTTTGATTATATAAAATGTGACTATAATCGTATAAAATGTTTGCGGAGATAAAATGTTTGTTCCGCAACCATTCTTTCTGCTACGGCAGATTTACTTTCTTTTCTTTTTTTTTTTTTAAGTAAAACTTTAGAGTTGATTTAGGACACTAAACAGGTTAACATCTAAAAGAAACAAGTGACATTAGACAGCTTTTAAGATTTTTGTTAGAATTATTATGCTAAAAGATGTCACCTTAACAATAATATTATCACATGTGGTTAATAGTTACTACAGTAATTTATTACATCTATTATTTTTGATATATCATTAAAAAATAATCTTGATCGTGCACGAATCTCGAGGAAAAATCAATTTGGAAACTTCAAAAATTAAATTGGAGACCATCTAAACTCCGATTTCAGCAAACTTACAGTCGAACTGAACATCTCGGAAATACGAACCCAACGACACTAAATTCAACTCAATCCGAGCCCAAATGAGTCCAAATCAAAGACCCAAAGCGCATTTGGAGGGTTCTAACTATAATTTGGATTACCAAATGGTTTCCAAACGTGACATGCTTATAGTCGAATCGAGTGGCTCGACGATACAAATCCAACGAGCCCAAGATCGTCGAATTCTAATATCATTAGAGCCTTCAAATGCCCAATAAACGGTCCACGATAAAGGGATTCAACATCGGTTGTCCATTCAAACCGCTCTCAATTTACTCTTGATCTTCCTCATATTTACTAGCCATGCCACTCTCAGAAAACTATAAATAAACCCCTCATTTCCCAAGCAAGAGGAACCAAGCAAGAAGAGAAGAGAAGAGAAAGAAGAAAGCTCTCTTGCCACTAGACTCCTTCTCGACCACCGCCGAACTTCCACTCAGCAGCTGATCGACGCCGGAGTTCTACTCGATCGCCAACTGATGCCGGAGTTCTGCCCGATAGCCGATTGAAGCCGGATTTCTGCCCGACCACCAAACGTTGTCGGATTTTCGATCCCCGTTTGTAACTGAATTTCAATCCAGGAGTTGATTATTATAATCTGATCGTCCTCAATTAGGGACGAGTCAGCCACTTGTAATCTAAGCAAATACTAGTGGATTCATTCGAATTGGGCTAGGCCCGTGGTTTTTCTCCTTTTCAGGATTTTTCACGTAAAAATCTTGGTGTCTCTTATAAATACTGCACCCTCTCCTTTTATCTGTATGCATGCTGGATCTTCGTACAAAACTAAGACGTTAAACTTTATATTTCTTTACCGCCGCGCATATTTCAGGATGCAACAATTTTAATATATTCTTATTATTGCTAATATTTTCATTCATTTTAATTCCTTATTACTCCTTTCTTTTATCTTTATATAGACATATGTGTACGAGCATCAAATTTAATCAAACAAATGTGTAGTAATTTATGATTTCTAACCATTTTTATAGCAGAATTGTTCATCTTTCTAGATTTTCAGTTCTTTTTGACAAAAAACTTCCTCAAAACTAAGAGATGGTTGAATTTTAAATGAAATCAATCGTTAGTTCCTAACCTTCACACTTCTTGATAGCATACAATCATTGTCTTTTCTATAGGTCTTTGATATTTATTTTATTGTCTTTTATAATATGAACGGTGGCAACGCCGTCTTGTAAATTTTTTTTGTCTCAATCCATCATCAAGATGCGAGTGCTCTTTACTTAACTTCAAAACATGGCATCCTTTCAAAACCTTTCTTGTTTGAAAAATAAAATTTTTATTATATTTATTTTTCCTCATGTGCCTTATTTTGATCTTAAATCTTCATCATTAATACTCTTTATTTCCAGTTTTAGATTTGGCTTTTGATTGCAATATTGATTGTTTGTTTTTGTGAAGTACGTTTTGGGAGTTGGGTTATTCATGCCAGCTTCGAGCTTGTATAGCTTTCAGCATTATTAAAAATTGCCAATGTACAAGATTCTTCCCTGAATAATTTTCCTTGCCGTAAGTAAACATTGTAATAAACTTGATCCTAAATTCTGGTAACAATCTGGTGCAACCAAAGTGATGAATGACAATATGGGCTACATTTTTATTTGATGCAGGCCGGTTATGGGTCTCTATTGGAACTAAGGTGATAGGAATCTGATCTCCACACAGCAAAAATAATAATAATAAAGAAAAAACGTAGCATAAGTCAGTGAGAAAGAAAGAGATTATGGGCTAATTTTATTGATATAGGCACAACAAACCAAGATACAAGTTGATCTATTATTCGAGAGGTAGATCGGCTCTCCACAAACCCTAGGCGCCGCTAGGAACAACTCCAAAGAAAAACCACAGCAAACGCACAAATCACATATTGAAAATCAAACAATCTAATTACCCCTATATATAAGCTTTCTTAATTCCCTCCCAAATCTGAATTCAAATCAGCCCCATTTCCTTAAATAATTTTTTTCTAATTTTCTCTCAAATTTGAATTCAAATCAATCCCCCCTTCCCTAAATAAACTTTTTTAATTCCCTCTCAATTTTAGTCTCCTATGGTAAGTGATTAAATGTGAAATTATTTTCCTTTGGATCCCCCTCTTTTCTTGCCCGCCATCCGTCCTAGTAGAGCCTCCACTGGTCCATCAGATGGTTTATTAGCCTCATAAAGCCCCCTTGGAGTTTATCTATAGGAGATGAAAGTTTCACACTTAACGATTTTTTTTTCTTAACACACGAATCTCTAATTTATTTCCATTTATTTTAATGTGTTAAAGAAAGATTTATTAGTCTCATATTCATGGTACTTTTGATTTGCTTCATGGAGTAACAGAGTTTTGCACTTTCTAAGATTTTGAACTATGTCTGCAAGCCTAAAACCTCTCATTCTTCCCATTCATTTCTATTAAGAATATAGTGACAAAATTTATGTAATTCAACCCCAATTTATATATTTTTTTTTCTTGGCATTCCTTGTTGTCATTTCTTTGTTCTAACCTTGCTTTAGGCATCTTTTTTCACTTCCCCTCTTATCTGTGGACTATTGGAACTCAGGATCATTGTTTTATTTTGTTCTTGATCTTCATATGATCGAATATGGACTTAATAAAACAAGTCTAACAAAGGAAAACAAATCTATTCTATGGGTCTATAAAGTGCACACTACAGCAGCTTCACAAACATTTTCATCATTTTTTGTATAATTTTCCATGTATGAATTGTACATTGTTTATACTTTAGACACTGCAATTTTTTAAGTATTTATAACATTTGCAAGCACCATGCAAACTGTTAGACCGGTCCAGTCGGTTCACACGAGACCGGCCCAGGCGAATAGAGGCGGAAGTTTCGCCGCTCCCGCGATGGCCGAGCGAACCGCAAATCTCCACAGAACTTTTTAGGAAGGATTTTTGAGAATGTTTAGGAGGGAAATTGAATGTGGGGACTGTTTAGAGATTTCCTTTTGAATTGTATGCATTAAATAGTTTGTTTTCCTAGGGTTAGGACATCTTGAATTTGGCTGAAATTTGAGATCTCTTAGTTTGTCTTGGGCTCTAGCGGCGTCTAGAGATTGGGAGAGATCGATCCTCCTCTCGGATTGAGGATCACTTGTATCTTGTTTGTTTTTCTTCCGTTAATTGATTTTGGCAGTAAAATCTATTGTTTTCCCTGATTTTTATTGGAGTTTGGAAGAGTTTTCTCTCTATTTTTCGAAGATTCATAGGAAATACTTGAGATCTACAAGTGTTTCTTATCAAATTGGTATCAAAGCAAGTCTTGGGACTGTTGGAGGGCTGATTTTGGCAAATTTCAGTGGCTGATTTTTGGCCGGCGAAGGAGGAAGTTGCTGTTTTTTTAGATCCAAATCCAGATTTTTGAACCTATAAAAATACGAAGAGAGATGGCGGCCAAGAAAGTAGATGTGTTGGAAGAAAGACTTGAAGGGGAGATGAACCAAATCAAGACAATGGTGGAGGAAAGGATTTCCTCCATAAAAGGATAAGTAGCCGATCTCCGGGACATGATGAAGAAAATGTTAGAAATCCACAACCAAACGGCGGCTTCCGTGACAAAAGGGTTGGAAGGGAAAAACACGAATTCTGAAATTCGTAGGGAGGAAGATGAGGTGGAGATCGTGGAGGGAGAAAGAAGAAGACCCTATCTGGAGCCTTTCCAGAGGGAGGATAGAGGAGGTAGGTATGGGGAAAGACATGGGTATGAGGGGGCGGAGCAAAGGGGTGCTGATTGGGAACGTCAAGAGGGATATTATGGCCGTCGAGGCGCTGAATTTGAAGGAATGAGAGGGGAATTCGAAGGGGGTTTAAGTTATGACAGGGCAAGGGAAGCCGGGAGACGTGGGGAGGGCCAAGTACTTGGGAGAGGGGAAGCTATGGAGGAATAAGGGGAAACGGGGGAGATCAGAAGGTGAGGAAGCTGAAGGGGACGCGTATGGGTGGATTTATAAGGTGGAGAGGTATTTCGCCGTCAATGTGTTGACAGATGAGGAGATATTGGCAGCAATAGCAGGCCTATGTCTAGAGGGGAAGGCATTGTCATGGTACCAATGGCGGGACCAGAGGAGGCCTATAAGGAGCTGGAGAGCATTCAAGGATTATTTATTAGAACGTTTCCAAACTGACGGGGGAGGAGATTTCTGTGAGCAGTTTTTCGCAATGGTGCAGGATGGATCAATGTTAGACTATCAGGAGCGGTTCGAGCACCTGGCTAGTCGGGTGGAGCGATTATCAGAGTCTGCTTTGGAGGGGAACTTCATGGAGGGGCTTAAGAAAGAAATCAGAGCGGCAGTGAAAGTCATGATGCCTTGTGACTTAGGAGAGGCCATGAAATTGGCCCAACTGGTGGAAAATCAGAAGAATCTAGAGAGGGGAGCCAGGAGTAGCAGCTTAGGAGGCACTTACAGGATGACGACTACTCATTTAGCACCCAAGGGTACGTCATCAGGAGGATTTCATGAGACCACCAGGGAGAAGCCAGTAGGAGGAGGGAGTGAGGAAAATTTCAAGAGACTGACAGAAAAGGAGATACAGGAGAAGAGGGCAAAGAGGTTATATTTTCGGTGTGATGAGAAGTATACTCCAAGGCACAGGTGTAGAGATCGAACTCTTCAGGTTCTCACCGTCTGTGATGACGAGGAAATTGAGGAAGGTGAGAGAGAGATGGATGACAAGTTGCATCTGGATGTGGCGGAGGTCTCCCTGAATTCAGTAGTAGGATTCACTTCGAATCATACGATGAAGGTGAAGGGGGAAATAGCAGGCATGGAGGTGGTAGTATTGATTGACAGTGGGGCTACCCATAATTTCATTTCCACTCAGATCGTCAACCAACTGGGAGTGAAATTGGTTGACACCGATTATTATGGGGTGATGATGGGTACAGGGAAGGTAGAGAAAGGCCAGGGGATCTATAGAGGAGTGGTGTTGACCATCCAGGGGATTCAGGTAAGGGAGGATTTTCTCCCACTAGAGTTAGGAAGTATTGATATCATCCTGGGGATGAAGTGGTTTCAAACCTTGGGGAAAACCAAGGATAATTGGGGAGCACTCACGATGGAATTAATGGTGGATGGGAGAAAGGTGGTTATAAGGGGAGATACAGGGCTATCCAAAGCCATGGTATCACTTAAGACTATGGTTAGGGACATACAAGAGGTGGGGGAAGATTATCTGGTGGGACTACACAGGCTGGAGGTGATTGGATTGGAGGAGGGAGGGGATATTTCTCTTTCAGTGCAGCCCTTGATTCAGCAATTCGGTAAGGTTTTTCAATCATCTCAAGGATGGCCACCTCCACGGGAACACAAGCATATTTTCATCTTGAGGACAAGGTGGATCTTTGGGAGGGGAGTATTGTTAGACCGGTCCAATGGGCATGTCCAGCTGGTCCACATGGGACTGGCCCAGGCGAATAGAGGCGGAAGTTCCGCCTCTCCTGTGATGGTCGAGTGGACCGCAAATCTCTAAAAAACTTTTTAGGAAGGATTTTTGAGAAAGTTTAGGAGGGAAATTGAATGTAGGGACTGTTTAGAGATTTCCTTTTGAATTGTATGCATTAAATAGTTTGTTTTCCTAGGGTTAGGGCATCTTGAATTTGGCTGAAATTTGAGATCTCTTAGTTTGTCTTGGGCTCTAGCGGCGTCTAGAGATTGGGAGAGATCGATCCTCCTCTCGGATTGAGGATCACTTGTATCTTGTTTGTTTTTCTTCCGTTAATTGATTTTGGCAATAAAATCTGTTGTTTTCCCTAATTTTCATTAGAGTTTGGAAGAGGTTTCTCACTATTTTCCGAAGATTGATAGGAAATTTCATGAGATCTACAAGTGTTTCCTATCACAAACTTGCTTCAGAATGTTGGTATTTTCACCATTTTTTTCCCTTGAGTTAATGTTTTGCTTTGTCGGCTATAGTATTTTATGATTTAAGCAAATTTTTTTTATATCAGTTAATTAAGTGTTTGCAAGCTTATATCAAGTGCTAACATTTGATTCATAGAACTCTGTTCTCTAGTTCACTTCATATGTATATCACTTTCTCACAGCGGTATCATTATTTTCAGAAACATTCATACTGGGACAAACTTCTTTTCAAGATTAAATTTTGATTAATTTAATTTATTGTCTGGTTCTGTTATTACTTACATGTCTATAATGCCATTCAAGTAGGTTAATGCAACGGTCAGGTTCAAGGGCGATTCTACAGGGCTTCCTCCTCTTGAGGAGGCGGGTGAGTTGGATGAAGAGTACGAAGATTCAGCTGCTGGAGTTGATGGTTCATCATTCACCTCAGAAAGTTTATATGTTGAAAAGAATGATTTTTCTGGCTTGGCTGAACTTGATGGTCTCAAGAGCAGGGCTTCTGGCGATGCAGTTGGATTTACATCAGTTCATAGCTCAAGTACAGAGAAAGGAGAGAACAATTACAAGCAGCTTTCAAGCCAGCTAAGCAACCATTGGAGTCATGGTTGGAGTTCGGACTACTCGATTGATAATGATTTACCTTCTACTTTTGAAGACAGTGCTACACTGAATGCAAGAGTACACGTGGCCGAGTCAGCAGTTTTGCAGCTTAAATCTGAAGCGAAGTCATTGCAAAATATATCTGATGAATTATCTTCCGAAACACAACATTTAGCTCAACAACTTGCCATGGAGCTTTCCTCAGGGGAAAAGCTTGCTGGAGAATTCAACATACTCAAATCTGAGTATTGGAAGTTCAAAAATGACCTTGATGAGCTGAAGGCTACTTCAGCTTCTCAACATAGTTCTAGATGGAAAACCCCTTCAGCTGTGCAGGTGAAATGCTTCCCAGAGGACGCCTCATTCGAGAGTACGCTTGTTGACAGTGCACTTGATGCAGGGCACAACAACCAACCTAGTGATTTTCAGTCAAAGTTGCTTCAGGGTATTTTTCTTATTGAATGTAAAGCTCAGCAGATTGAAAATAAGGCATGCTTGGGGTATGATGGCAATGAATTCGATCATATCTATTCAGAATTTAATGTTCTGGGCAGCTTAATTCAGAATCTTAAACAAAGTATTACCCAGGAACTGTCTGTAGAACATGTGAGTGGAAGACAGACAAGAAAAAATCAATATTCATCGGTTTCACCATCTGAGCAACATGTCCAGGGACAGGATGATGCAAGTTGTTTTGCTGATATTCTTTATTCAGAAGGTATGTTTCTGTGCTTAAATGATCACCAAGTCTTTTTCCTTGAGTAGTAGCCATTTTTAAGGAAAATGTTGTTGATGCAGGCATTAAGGAGAAGAAAATGTTTGAACTTTCAGAACAATTGGATATATCAAACACTGAGAATGGAAGTCTTGCTGGTAGTATGACTCAAATGGAGTATTACTATGAAGCACTTATTCATGAACTTGAGGAAAGACGGAAGCAAACATCAGATCAGCTGGAAAACCTTAAGGCCGAACATGCATCTTGCTTTTATACGATTTCTAATCTTCAAAATCAAAATGAAAAATTACATGAAGAAGTGAATGGTCAGTTAATAAGATTTTCTGAAGATCGGCGTAACTTAGAATCTTTCATAAAAGAACTTGAGAAGAGGGCTATTTCCTCTGAGACAATGCTGAAAAGGGTCCGGTGGAACTATGCCATAGCCGTTGACCGATTGCAGAAAGACCTTGAACTGCTTTCCTTCCAAGTTCTGTCAATGTATGAGGCAAATCAGAGCCTTGCAAAGCAAGCACTTGCTGATGCTACCGAACAACATCGTGATGACGATTCAGAGGAGATGCAATTTTGGCATAGAGGTGAATGGTTGGCTGCTTCTAACCAAAAACAACAGAAACTAGCTCTTGCTGAAATTCAGCATGACATTTCTTTGGCAAATGTTGATCAGGAGTTATATGCAATACTTAATGGTGTATCGGAAAATTCCAATCACAGAATGCTCAACAATTTTTCTTCCAAAGAGGAAAATAAAGGCGCATCTCAAACTGGTTTATCCGTAGAGCCAACTGCTTCGGCTAATGCATTAAAGTTGCATGATATACCCTCAGCTGCTTCCATACATGATTTCATGCAGGATAGAAAGGATCCCTCACTTTCCCATAATTCATTGATGGAAAAACTTAGGAGCAGTTGTCTTTACAATTTGAATGTCGAAAAGCCCATTGATTATTCTCAAATATCTGACAATGCTGAATATATGAAGGATGTTTTTCAGCATCCTCCACCAAAAAAACAACGATTTGATTATAGGGCTGGTTCGAAAGAGATGGAAATGTCACTTGACGTGTTGAAACAGCTCCACGCAACTTCCGGAGCTGAACTTTCAGAAGTAGTCATGCTTTACATGCATTGGGAAGTTTATGCACATGTTTTACAAGAAACATTCCGTGAGGTATTTCCTGGGATTGGTCACATGAATGGCAAGGTAGTTGAACTTCAAGAGAAAATAAAACACTGTACAAATGACAATGAATTTCTGATCCTTGAGATGCACGCTGCCTTGGATGAGTCTAGGATATTAAGGGAGGCTGAAGAAAAATGCATCAGTAGATATAATGAGTTAGTATCCAAAAATCATATTATGGAAGTAAAACTTAATGATGTTTTATATGAGAATAGTTTTCTTGTGCAGAAAGTGGCAGATTGCCAGAGTTTGATAGCAGATTTTGGAGTTTCTGAAAGCAAGTATAAGGCATGTGCTGCTGAAAATATTGAGCTTAAAAATATGCTGAAAGAAGAAAAAACACAAAGAGACTATCTTCAATGTAAAATTAGCTCTTTAACTGAAGAATTTAAGTCACTGAAGGAGCAATATGAGAAGAAGTGCTCTCTGAACTCTGATCTCCAAAGAGGTGCCACAAATATTCAAGACAAGTTGCGAGATCTTTGTAATTGCGTTATTTTTTGTAGTCAGCAAATTAGTGATTCTATCTTTGATGATGTAATTGTAAAGGAGGAATTTGATAGTGAGAACTATGATGCCATAATTTCTCACTTACAGCAGTTCCAACAGAAAGTATCTTGTAGGCTATTTAGTCTCCAGCAAGAGAAGAAAGTAGCAGAGGAGCAAAGGGAGATTGCTCAACGTACATTAAATGAGAGAGAATCACATATCTCATACATGAAACAGAAGTTTGACTCTGAGTTGGAAGAGGTAAGGACAAAGCTTGAGCATTCAAGAACCAAAGTTCAAGATTTAGAGATAGAGCTTCAAGATGCAGTAAAGAAACTTAAGCTTAGCAAGGAAGCTGAAGAATGGCACATATTAGAAAATAGAAAATTGTTGTCAAATATGTCTATTCTGGAAGTTGAACTGCAGCTAGCTACTGATCAATGCAGAGATTTCAGTAAAAAATTGCTTGCTACAGAGGGCGTTGTTAATGAGGAGCTTGCAAATTCTAAGTTGAGACTTACAGATTTAATGCAGGAAAACAGGGACTTGTTGTTTTCCATCCAGTCTTGCAATGAGGCATCCGTGAAATTGGAATATGAGATCTCTAGCATGAAAGATAGTTTGCATTATGCCGAGGATAAACTGCAGTCTGAAAGAAAAATAAGAGAAGATCTTGAGGTTTCAGTTGCAGATCTTAAGTTACAACTGGTGGAGACAAGTCAGCAACTCCTGTCCTACAATGAGCAGAATGATGAATTGTGCTATCTTAGGACGAGGGTTCTCGATCTGGAAAGAGATGTGCAGCATGAAGAGCTTTGTAAAGAAAGAGAGAGAAAAAGGGATGCTGAAACTTCATTCATTAATCTTGAAGTTGCTAACATGGAAAATCAATTGATCGCAGCTTTTGGGCATTCGATATCTGCTGATGTTGAATTAACTTTCATCAGAAACCAACTCTATTCTAAAATTGAAGAGTTTGTTGTTCATCAGAAGACATCGAAAAGCTTAATTGAGCAGCTCCATTTAAAGTATTTAGATGTCGTTGTTTCCCTAGAAAAATACATTGCCAGTGAAGCAGAATTGATGGCTGAAAGAGAAAGGTTGTCAACTGATCTCCTATCAGCAAAATCCACACTTGAAGTCCTTCATGGTGAAAAAGAAAGACTTCTAGCCTACGTAGATGCAAACACAACAAATTGGGCTGAATTTGAAGATCTCAAGACGAAAGCTGCAATTTCTGAAGCTAATTATGCTAAGGAGAAACGAAAATATGAGGATGAAATCTGTTTGTTAAAAAGCATGTTGCTGAGGTTGGAGGAGTTAGATGAACTGCAGTTATCAAAAGTTGAGTTAGATTTAATTGTGGTTTTTCTTAGGTCAAAATTAAGTGAACAAAAAACACATGCAGCTTTATTTGAGGAATGCGACTATGAGCTGAGAAAATTAAGAGAGCAACACAGTGAGCTCAATCGGAAGCTGTCAGAGCAGATTTTAAAGACAGAGGAGTTTAAGAATCTTTCTATCCATCTTAGAGAGCTTAAAGACAAAGCCGATGCTGAGTGTCATCATGCTCGTGAAAGAAGAGACTCTGACGGGTCTTCCCTTGCCGGCCAGGAGTCACTTAGAATAGCATTTATTAAGGAACAATATGAGTCCAAGATACATGAGTTGAAAAATCAGTGCTTTGTATCCAGAAAATATGCTGAGGAAATGCTGATGAAGTTGCAAAATTCTCTTGATGATAACGAGACAAGAAAGAAAAGCGAGGCTTCTCTTGCCAAAAGAAATGAAGAAATGTCAGTTCTAGTATCTGACCTGGAGGCTGAACTACAAACTGTTGTGGCTGATCGGAGAGAATTGATTAAAGCTTATGACAGAATGAAGGCTGAGTTGGAATGCACTATTTTAAGCCTCGAGTGCTGCAAGGAAGAAAAGCTAAGACTTCAAAATTCGTTGAAAGAGACCTCTGATGAAAGAGAAAAAATTAGAGTAGAACTGGACTTGGTGAAACGCTTGCTTGAGAATATGGCATCTACTACGGGGACCAGACCTGAAAGAAATTATGAAGCACATAAGCCAGATGCCACATTAATTGGGGAACTTCTAGATGATGGTCGTCTTGGCATTTCAGTTATGTATGATGAACCATCGAGTGCATTTGGCATCTGCTCTGAAGATCAAGCGGCCAAGGTTGGTAGAGATCTTGTAAGTGAGACACTTGAATCTAGACTATGCTGGGATTTAGATGATATGAAGTTTACTAGCATAAATAAATACTTATATATGAATGTTTGCAAACTGATAGTATTCTTTGAAATTGAAGTTTAAACAAGAAAACCTAATTTATTAAGTAATACATCTTGCCTTAACATACTTTTCTGTTTGCCAATTGCTCCTGTGAATTCTAACTCATGCTTCGCTTGTCTCATATTCCATTTGAAGTGATTAAAGTGCTAGTGATACTAATATTAGATGGATTGAAATTCATTAAAGTGGTGGAGATTCTAACAAATAGAAGATGCTTCAGTTTGGATGAGTGTTATTTCCCAAAGAATTTTCTCTTTAAGTTTGTGGTTCTTCTTGTGAAAATATTAGCTTAGTAAATTAGTTGATGCATAACGTTCTGTCATTCAACAACAGGTTTATTCTACTACATGGTTTCCATGGCATTTTATTTTGATATTAAAATGTCTTTAATTATGCTAAAACGTGGCATTTACAGAATTTGTTAATGACGAACGACTAGGTTGATTTCTTATCTATGATTAAAGCTTTTTGCCATTATTGGATTTATTTTGTATATATAACAGTATATCAAATAATATCATCACATACAATATTTTTTTTATGCGGTGTTGCTCCTTTTCTTTTAAATTTGAGGCCTCTGATGCATCTTGGAAGTTAAAGCAGCAAACAAAAGAGAAGAAACCCCTGGTTCCGTCCAAGTTGGGCCGGCCGGCTGGCCCCTGTGTATCAGCCTCATGGCATACTTTCTCTTAAATTACTACTGTTTGGAGTTCTATCACTGTCAATTACTTTCTTGTCAATAATGTATTAAGAAGGATATCTTTATGCTTTATTTGTAGTAGATGCCGTTTTCAAGTTTGTTTTAGAGTTTTCGTTCATATTGTTTGACAGAAAAATCTTCTAAGGGAACCAGCAGCAGAGCGGTCGACACTGTTGGAAAATAATGCAACACAGATTGCCGATTTTAAAGAACACTTCAGAGAACAACAGAAACTAATGACTGGCATGGAGCTTCTTCATAAACAGGTATATCATCATTTTGGTGAACAAAACGACTCGCTATTAATGTTGTTACTGTTCGGGGTAAACTATGCCTTATGCCTTAATGTATTTACATGAGTTATTAGTTAGTTGCGATCGTGGGACAGCATAAGTGATTTTAACATTGAATTTAGCTATCTAATAACATACGGGATGATAGTTTAGTTATTTCTCTGTTTTAAACAATATGATGGTCGGAAAATCAGAAGAGAATGTAAAAATTGAAGGCAACTGAAAGCCATCTTGGGAGGTTTGCTTTGTGAACATGATGTCTCAGCGGTGAAGCAAAATGTGGATATGAAAACTGGTTTATAGCTACGTTGAATTCTGAAGGTAGTGAAGAAATAACGGAGGGTCAGACGGGGCCCAATTTGCTTCTAAATATGCATTCTCATGCTAATTAGGATTGATTTCTAGGTTTGTTTTGTCATGTTCCCTTTACTATGCATGCAGTTGCAAAGGTTGAGAAATGAGAACCTGTCATCTGATCTTCGATTTGAAGAGGATCACTCTGATGCTGATTTTCAAGATCTACATAGAGAATTAGCACAACTAGAAATGGTATGCATGAAAAGAAACTTAGTTTAGCTCCGTAGTAATATTATGGACTAGGCCTTGCTGTCAAACTCATTACTCATTAATTATTGGTAACTTTTTATCAAATTAACTTATGACCTTGATTCTTGCCAGGCAAATGAACAATTGGGAAGTATTTTCCCTTCATATAAAAAACTCACTAGTTATGGAAATGCATTAGAAAGGGTACTGGCTCTGGAGCTTGAGCTTGCGGAAGCATTGCAAGTTAAGAAATCAGGAACTCATATCCAGAGGTAAATTTTATGGTATTTATTTTTCTTTTTCGCTCATATGTGACCTCATGCTCGCATTCTTGTATATCCACATAACTTGCTGCTTATAACAATTCATGCATTGAACAAATTTGCTGCAATTAGTCTCACTAAACTGACCGTTTTTGGTGTACAAGCTATAGCTAGGTCTTTTTGAACTTAAAGAGTATTGTCTAGTACTCTCAACTCATTAAGGTCCAACTGATGCTTTTTTTTTAAAATTTCATACGGTCTAATTAATCTTCATCCTCAACATAAATTCATACTTGCAACAATTACCATACATCTCTGGGCCTGTCCTGCAGACTACATAAATTTGTAGCTTCAACCCTTCATTGAATCTTATTGCAGCTAATATCCAGTTTTATCTTCATTCAGAAGTACTAAACCCTAAGTGGTCATCCATTTCTATTACGTATTCAACCACCCCATTATTAAGATGTAACCCTCGATTATTTGTGTTCTGCATTGATGTGCTTCAGCTCATTCCTAAAGCAACACAATGATGATGAGGCAATATTCCAGAGTTTCAAAGACATCAATGAATTGATAAAAGATATGATTGAGCTGAAGAAAAGAAAAGCTGCTGCAGAAACCGAATTACAAGAGATGCATGGTAGATACTCTCAGCTAAGCCTGCAATTTGCAGAGGTGGAAGGAGAGAGACAGAAACTTGTCATGTCATTGAAAAATAGAACACCAAAGAAATCATAGTCTTAAGTGCTTACTGTTGCAGAATGATTTTCTCGTCAGGTGGTCACCATTTCAGCTGACAAGTGTATTCCAGATATTTGGGAATTTATAGATACGGATGCAGAAGCTGTTGGTTAGCATCTTGGTCGACATGCGACTCTGTGTGGTATATTTCTTCAATGTTCAATGATGGATCTTTGCTGGCAGGAGGATGACCGTTCAATTGAATTAATTTGTAATTTGTTTGGTGTATTATACCGCAATGTATAATGTATAGCGAGAAAAATATTTTTTACTGTGCGGTGTAGTTTATTTTGGATCGAACGCAAAGTAAAATAGTAAGGTGTATTTCTTGAACGCTATTCTTGTCATTGATCTGAAACATTTAATGAATTCCATTTGTAGTGCCACAAAGAAATATTTTGAGATAAAATTTATTTACTGCCTGAATTCTTAATTGTCAACATTTGTGTGACAGAGTTCTCATAGATGCTGTGTACATATGGATGGCTTGCTTTCATGCATCTTAAATTGGCAAATAATATGTTTGCTAGAGAATTAGGCTTCAAATGTTGGTGATTGACGAACGTCAGATGTTAGTCAGTAGTTGATGGTTGGCAGTGGTCTATGAGAATCATAGACATTAAACGACAATGGCAAATGATTTGATCATTCTCTTGATAAGAGAGGATATTGGATGACTATGAAGATGAGAATTATACATTAGATGTATCGGTAGGCATGTGGTGATGATTGATGAGAATGCTAAAAATTGAGAGATGGTGGGTGGTTGACTTAGTTGTGCTCTTGAAAGAATGGAAGAAAATGATCCAGAAGATAGGCCTGTAATGTTAGTGCTTCATGCACTTCAAATATATATGGTTAGAAGGAAATGATTTATTAGAATGTGAATGTTGAGAGGATAAGTTTTGATCTTGGTCTTACTCCTAATTAGAGGGAAGATCGGAGTTCAAAAAATAAGCATCAAATATCTATGGTTGACTTGTATTGAACATTTATCATTAATAGGTGTTGGGTGATAATTGATGATAATGCTGGATGTTAGGCAATAATGGGTGAATGACTTAAACGTTCTTGTAAAAAGAGAAAGAGGATGCATGTTAGGCATTGATTTGATATATATAAAAAATTAATCATTGATATGCATTGTGCGACAATCAATGTTGAATACTAGATTTCAGACGATGATAGTGTTCGTCATTTTTTTTATATAAGGTGAGATAGGGAAATCGAGAGGTTGGGAGTCAAATATTGGTGGTTGATGTACATTAATCATTGGTTGTTGGAAATGCTACGCAACGGGCGATGAGGAGTTTTAAAAGTCAGATGATAATGGGTGATCAACTTATTTGTTCACTTATTAGAAGGTGAGAATAGTGATTAAGAAGAAGTGCATACTATGTTAGAGGTTGAGGGGTGTAACATGAGTCATTGATAGGTGTCAAATAACATTAATGGAGAACATAAAAAGTAAAATAATGACCAATAGCGAACATCACATGCTTGGGGATAATATATGTCTAACTTAATCATTCACTTAATAAGACAATATAATGGGTGATGTATAAAATGTGAGTCAAATATTAATTGTTGGCTGGCGTTGGTTGGCGGGAAATGCTAGAAACTAAGTGATGATAGGAGATCGATTTTGCGATTCACTTAATAAGAGGAGAAATTGGTTAACTTAGAAGGTGAATAGCAACCATCAATTGTAAAATGTGTCAAGCAATGAAAGATAATTAAATTGGTCATTCGACTGATAGGAGGTGAGAACAGACTATCTAAAAGATATATGCCAGATGTTAATTATTAATGGATGTCAAATTGATCTTCAATAGGCATTGGTTCATAGTTTATGAAAAACACTTTATAAGTTGAGCATTGGTGCGAAATAAATTTAGTCATTCTACTTGTGGAAGAGGAGATCATGAAACAAACAAAATACAAGCATCTTATGTTGGTGGTTAATGAATGTAAGATATCAATATTCGGTAAGCATCATGCAATGATCAATGGGGAATATCAAAATTTAAGTGATAGTGAGTGGTTAACTAGGTTATTCTTATAATAATAAAGAATATCTGGCGAATGTGAAGATAGGCGTCAAAGGGTGAGTGACAATAATAGTCAAGGCTAGTCAATTGTAGGCGACAATGAATATACGATGGCAATCGTTAGATAACAGGTGGCAACGATCGTTAGTGTTGGTAAATATTGTCAAAAAAACTCTAGCATCAAAAGTCCTATGTTAGAAGGTGGTTGACTAATTTTCCCCTTAGCTAAATGGCAAAAAAAATATTGAAATCTGACCAATCGGGGTTCTAAATGATAATTAGAGCTCTATAATTATCCAAATCCAAAAATTCTCACAACCAAAAGTTTTCCTCAAATGTGTAGGAACATAACAGTCTTAATAGAATTTGAGGTAATAATTTGGCCATTTCTATTAAAATCTTTTGTCACTCCTTTAGATATCAAAAACAAGTTTCCCTTATCATTTTATTGTTTTAAGATATCTCACTTCCTTAATGAACCTAAAATTGAAAATTTTTTGACTCATAATAGTCATCAAGTATATGCACATAAATTTGAAATATATTTGACCCCTCAAATAAGCATCAGAAGATTCCAATTATCCTTTTAATTGCTTGATTTATCCCCATTTAGACATTCTTATCATTATAATATTCATCTCTTCAAACTGCACATTTTTTTACTATAAATTTACTCAAAATAGAGTTCAAATGGCCTTAACATAAAAAAAAATTTGATCAAAATTTGGCTGTGATCATATTAAACTTGTGAACCTTATCATTCATAAATTAAAAATATTAAAGATTATTAAAAATAAAATTAGTCCCAAACTTTATAGCTATATGATTTATATTCAAAATTTATGACTATATGATTTATAACATATAAAATCAGATTAAATTATACATCTAAATTAACTGACATAATATGTTCTATGGGCATTCATCTTTAATAACATGAAGGAAATAAATCTCTTGAACCAAAAAATAAGAAGAATATCCTGATTATTTAATTATTTTATTTAAATAAATAGAAAATTTTTAGGTCTAGTTATAATCATCTCATTATCTTCACCATTGAATAAAATGTGTTACAATTATTTGAAATAGAGCTAATAAAAAAGCATATATTTTCATTTGGGGCTTGTTTGAATTTAAAATTTTGAAGAAAAAAAAATTCCTCATTATTTTTTTTAGATAAATATAATTAAAATTTTGGTTGAAAAATAATTTAAAAATTCTCAATATTTTTTGTGATAGATATATAATAAAAAATAGTGACTATTTAAATGATGTTATTTTTTTTGTTAATTTTTTTAATTTATCTAAGAAAAACTATTTTTGCTGGCACAGAATAAAAATTATGGTTGAAAAAAATTATAAAAATAAAAAAAATAGAAACCAACTCAGAATAAAAATATAATAAGTAAAATATAAAAAAATGCTGAAATTAGTAAAATAAAATATCTGTGAGTGTAGAAACAAATGTCTAAATGGACGTTAACAACACAACAAGCAGAAACTGCAAATCCTGCAATTAGTTATTTGTTTAACCGGAAATGAAATTTATTCAGGTTTTTTTTTTTTTTGTTCGGATATGTTTTAAAATTGCTTAATTTATTTTATTATAATTATAATATAAATTTTAATTTTTATTAATTTATTACATATTTCAAAAAGTTTAAAATAAATTCAATTACTTTAAATTTAATTATGCTAAATTTTAATCTGAATATTTTGAGCTATATTTTTTTTTCCAATTTGCTATAGCGGAGGGGAAATTATCCCCTCATTTTGCACATATTTACTTGTCCTACAACACATTGAACTGATCCACCCGACTCATACCGTCATGGTGCTAGGGCTTGGAGCATTGCGGTGGGGTTTGGAGTGCCACAGTGTTTCACTCTCCATCTCTAGCCCGAGTTTGCAGTGTTGCAGCACTCCAACATACAATGCGGTGGCAATATATGCCTGTATGGATAGGGGAAAAAACATTCTAGGGGACTTCGCCCTCAAACCGTTGAGCAAGAGTGTTGTTCCCCTATGACCCTCTGACGAGCTCATCGTCGAGCTGGACCAACTGAATTCAAGTCTACTCAACATTACAACCTGATCAATGCAATTAAATTTCACGCAAAACTAATGTATAAAGCTCATCCTAATTCAATTTGAATCGCAAAATCCTTACATAATTTTTTTTTCGTCGGTGCTAACCAATAGAACAATATAGAGGGTTAACTCCTTCGTATTTTTAATTTAAAAAATTAATATTTCAAAATGAAAGTTTCTCTTTATATCTTGTGAGGTATAATTGAAAATGCGGAACCCGCTTATTATTTCTTCAGTTATAAATTATTTTATGATGTATTTAAAAACTATTAAAATTAATATTATATATAATAAAAAATTAAAATAAATCTGATAATTTTAAATTTATTCTGAAATAATTCTGAAAATCTAACAGATTTTTTGTTCTATTTTTCATCAGCTCCTCCACCTGAACAGAAATTTAAACTCCCGAACCTCCCCGCCAAAAGCAGCAAACTGACGCGCTCCGGCGAAACCACCGTCTCCTATAAGACGGCCCATAACGCTCCTTTCCCTTCCCCTCCACACTTCACCCTCCCATTCCCCTCCTCTCTCTCTCTCTATCTCTCTCTTTCTGTGCCATCACCACCATGAAGACTCTCCTTCCTCTCCTCCTATTCCTCTTCCTCTCTCCATCCTCCGCCACCACCGGCCGCCTCATCCTCGACTTCATCCTCCCAAAAATCGTCTCCGGCACCGCCCGCCCTTGGAACCTCTCCTTCCTCCCCGACGTTTCTATTTCCTCAAAACCTGGATCGAAGGATTCAGATCTAATATCCGCCCTCCCCGGTCAACCCAAAGGCGTTGTTGCCCGGCAGTACTCCGGCTACGTCCCCGTCGACGAGAAAGCCGGCCGGTTCTTCTTCTACTACTTCACCGAGTCCAAGAAGACTATTAATGCTAGCGAAATTCCGATATTCATGTGGATTAATGGCGGGCCTGGTTGCTCCTCTATAGGCTCTGGGGCTTTCCTTGAACACGGTCCTCTGGTTGTGGCACCAGGAGGAAAGGCTGTGGCAGAGTCCTCTTATGCTTGGAATCAATGTTAGTAATTAATTCCTCATTCAGATTTCCTTTCCATTTTTTTAATACATCTTATGAATATGGAGAGGATAAACGATATATTAAAGAGTATTCAGTGCAAGATCAAAAAAATGTTATGAGAATGACTTAATTTACAATAACAATATATTTAATTATGTTTCTCTTATGAAATTTTTTTTCAAGAAAATAAATTATAGAATGAAATGGTTTATATGTAGAAATTTTGCTTTAAAGATCAATCTCTTTGAAAAAGGGGGGATTATTTTTAATTTTGATTAAATTTGTGCTGGAATATTTTAATTCGAATTTTTTCCATATTTCCAACTCAATTTTTTATATCATAGAAAATTTTAGATCAAAATATTTGATTAAATTTTGTTTTGTATAAATTTTATGATCATTAAATTTATTTTTAAATAAATATAGTTTTTAATTAATCTATTAAATTTTATATTATATACATCTTAAAATACTTTTAATGATCATAAAATTTATTTTTTTAAAATTTTGGTCATATGTGACCCAAAATTTGTTCTTATCCAACAAACTAACTTTATTCGGGTAATAATTGTGAAGGAAAAGGATCACCCTACATGTTTAATTAAGAAGAAGAAATGTAATTAAAGAAAAATTTAAAAAGTATCAAAATCTCAAAACTGATTCAAGTTTTAGCAGAAAATGCAAATCAGTATTTGGTTTTCTTTGGAAACCATAAAACATTTTGATATTAGGTATAATATTCAAGAAATTAATATAAGAAAGTTTAAAATATTAAATATAATTTAATATGCTAATTAGAATTAATAATTTTACTGATTAAATGGATAATGAAAATTATATAAATAAATAGTGAAATTAAAACTTTTTATATTTTGAATACAATATAATATATTATTTCCATATAAAATATATTTATCATTAAACAGTTAAAATTATTTTTAAGATTTTAATAGAACATCATATATATTTATAAACAGGTGAAAATTTAAGAACAAATGGGTATTATAACTAAATTAGCATATGGATAAATTTAAAAATAGTAAATATTATATTCATTAATATATATTATCTTAAATTAAAATTATAAATACTTGGGTTTCACATCAATCTAATAATACCCCTTTGTTCTTAAATTTTCGCCTATTTATACGTATATATTATGTTATATTAAAATCATAAAAATAATTTTAATTGTTAAATATATTTTTAATAAAATATATTATCTTGAATTTAAAATATATAAAAATTTAATTTTACTATTTATTTATATAATTTAAATTACCCATTTAATCAGAAATTTTTTTTAATTCTAATTAGCGTATTAAATTATATTTAACATTTTAGACTTTATTATATTAATTTTTTGAATATTATATTAAATATTTATCAAATATTATATTAAATCATATTTTATATAAAAAATGCAAAACAGTATTTAGTTTCCTTAGAAAATCAAAAACTGTTTTTACTTTTTAAAACGTAAAATATTATATTATTTTCTGATTTTCGAAGAAAATCAAAAACTGATTTGCTTTTTCTGTATTATATTAAACTATATTATTTATATATGTAATGCAAAATAGTTTTGAATTTTCTTAGAAAAACAAAAGTTATTTTGAGTTTTTTTTAAAAAACGCAAAATGTTTTCTGGTTTTTGAAGAAAATCAAAAACTGTTTGCATTTTCTGCTAAAATATGATTCAATTTTGCGATTTTGACCCTTTTTAAATTTTTTTTTAATTATGTTTATTTTTCTTAATTAAACATGTATAGTGATCTTTTAAAAAAATTGCCTAATTCTGGATGTGATTCGTAGTTGCTCATGTCCTATACGTGGACTCCCCCGTCGGTACCGGCTTCTCCTACTCCAACACTCCCTCCGACTATCAGAACTACAACGACGCCACAGTCGCCGCCGACAACCTCCGTTTCTTAGTCAACTGGCTCGCCCGCTTCCCCGAATATGCCGACCGGAAAGTCTACCTCGGCGGCGAGGGTTACGCCGGCAACTACATCCCCCAACTCGCCCAACTCATCCACAACCGCAACCGCGGCGGAAAATATCCTGCCATCAATCTCAAAGGCCTCATCGTAAGCATCTCCCTGCCCTACGAACTTATGCACACAAGGTGTTTGATGATTTACCCCTGTTGTTTTTTTATTTTCTGCAGCTGCAAAACGTGATTTTGGATGCTGATGAGGACCGGTGGGGATTTTTCGATCATCTGTGGAGCCATGGTATGCTTTCGCAGAGGATGTATGATAATATAGAGAAATATTGCATAAAGAATTCAACGAGCAAGGGTTGCATTGCTGTGACACAGAGTACAGGAAGGGTTGTCGATCCGCTTTATATGTTTGATCTCACTGCAAAGATTTGTAGGTTATCAGAAATCAAAACGCCAAGATTACCTGTAAGGGGTTTTGGAAGTAAATCATGGAGTTTTTTACTTGCCTGTTTGGCTTAATTTGTTGCTTTGTTCAGGTTGATGAGTATTATGAATGTCAAGAAGAGGATGTTGCTGCCTATCTCGGATTGCCAGAGGTTCAGCGAGCTCTACATGTGAATCCGTCAAAGGCGCCGAAGAAGTGGATTCAATGCAACAGGTAATGTTTAGGGGTTGTTTGGTGCAATGTTATTTTGGCTTTGTTTGGAACCGCTTTTCAACTATTTTGGTGGTGAGAAAAATAATGTGTATTTTGAAGAATATTTTTTTATAGCTAATTTAATTTTTTTGTCTTTAAAAACTATTTTTGAAACTTTAACTGATCAGAAAAGAGCTTTTAAAAACAAAAACAGAAAAATTTAAACTACCCAAAAAAAAAAGTCTTAGATGATTATGTTATTCAGATAAGAGAAAGAGTATTTGTCTATCAGATGCAATGTATTTGATTTATTGTTATCTTACTTAATGTTGTAAAGTTATATAAAAAGATCAAAGGTGATTTTGATCTTATATTTGTTTATTTATATTTTAGTCATTTAGTTTAGTTAGAGATCTTGGTTCAAGATGTCCATAGCTTTTTATGATTTTAGATGTCATCAAAAGTAGGACATGAATGTTATTTATTAAATTGCTATTTTAAAAATAAGAGAAAAAAATATGAAAAAGTATAATTTTATCTTTATGGTAGAGATGTGTCAATGGGTCGGGTTCAGATCCGATCCGAAATTGTCCTGAATCTAGTCAACCGAACTTGACCCGTTTTAATAAATGAGTTAAAATGGTGGATCTGAACTCAACCCGCTAGCAACCCAAACCTAACTTGATAAACCATTTTAATTTAAAAAAATATTTATTAACTTTTTAACTATAGATTTTAGGTTAATTAATTCAAAATAAAAAATTTATACCAACAAATAAAAGAATTTAATGAAAAAAATATTAAACAGATCATTTTGGAATTAAAATCAGGTTAGTACCCACCGTTGCTTAGCTTGGTTGGTGGGCGAGTACGATTCCCCTTGAGCTGCAGCGCCTCTTAAGTGGGGCCCAATTAAGTGTTGGCCAGGAAGTTTTTGGGGTGGGTGCCTCCTCTAGGTCAGTCGAGGATTAGTCACGCCGTCAAGCGCCCTCTCAGGGGTGGCAGCGGGTAGATACCTTGTTCCAAAAAAAAAAAATCAGGTTAGCAGGCCAACACAACTCGAATCATTTATTAAACGGGTCAACTCAAATCCAGATTTTTCAGGGTTGGTTCACAGGTTAGGTCATTTATTGACACCTCTATTTTATGGATTGCAAAGCGATCTTTCAAGTTATTTAACTATAATTGATAGTTAAATAACATTTAGTCTTAAGTGACATTGAATATTAATTTGGAGTGAATCAAACAACCATTACTTTACCAACCAGCCAACTAAGGTTTTTTTTAGTTCCCATTTCTTTCTATTTAACTCTTTGAAAAGAAATTTTGGTTAATACCTTAAAGGTTTATTATTTTACCAAAGCACTTTCTGTTTGAGTATGGATTGAGCATATGAACCAAGTTATGAAAAATGCTTTTATAACCCAACTCAAACCGCTTTTTTTAAGCCATTCATTTCATTCATTTGTGATTATAATTTCTTTATATTATTTAAATCCTTGTGATTGGTGGGTTGGGCGATTCTGATTGTATGATAGTACAATTGTACCAAATGGAGCTTAGTATTTGATTGTTTTGCTTGCAGCAATGTAGCTAAAGCCTATGGAGAGATCACAAACTCAGCATTGCCCATCTTGAAGAACCTTCTCTCTAGCAACGTTTCAGTCCTTGTTTACAGGCAAGTTCATATAATATACAAATGGAAGAGTAATTCTGTTCGTTTCTCCTAACTAATTATGAGCTCATGGCTTCAGTGGTGATGCCGACTCTGTAATTCCACCAATGTCGTCAAGGTTATCGATCAGGAAGTTAAATCTTTCAAAGACAGTTCCTTGGCACGGATGGTACCCGTCAAAGATCGATGTAATAGAAGCTTGATGGTGATTAAGATCTTTTTGGCTCATTGTTAGTATAAGTTTCATCTTTTTTGCAGGTTGGAGGATATTCTGAAGGGTACAGTGAAGGCCTGAGTTATGCAACGGTGAGAGGAGCTGGACATTTTGTTGCTAAGACGAAGGGATCACAGCTGCAGTTTCTTTTGGGAGTTCACTTGAATGGTACCTTGGCCAACTCAACAATCCCGGCTGCTGTATAATTACAGAGAAGCCTCGGTACTTTTTAATGAATTATAATGTTGAGGGAGAAGAGTAGATACTTAATTTTATCTCTAAATGTCTGTATTTTTGTGTTATAAATAAATATATATATATGATTTTAAGAGTTTTTTTAGCCATGTTTAGTTGAAATGAAGGGCAAAAACAAGTAATCATTATGGGATTTTTTTTTAAATGGTTGGAATTTATTTTTGGATTTGGGTTCGAGTGTTTATAAAAATGGGATCTCTAAATTTGAATAATGTAAGCCAGTAGCATATTATTTCATGATAGACTCTATAAGCAGCCAAATAGATGAATTAAAAATTATATGGTTTAGCCTTCGTTTGGAAGAGCTTTCTCACTGCTTTTTAAAACAACTTTTTATTACAATAACTTTTTGAACTAAAAAATTGTTTTGAAAAGCAATAAAAAAATTGTTCCGGACGGAGCCTTAATGAAGGCCTTTCATAAAATAAAAGGGGAGCCAGCTATGATTTTTAAGAATTTTGGATGTGAATTGAAGGTTTTTCTGATATGAGTTGAACTCGTGTGAAGTTGTTGGCCGATTTCTCTTGCCTTGGTTGAGCACTGATGAGTTGCCATATTGGGGTGTTTTGGGTAAATTTATCCGGTTGGTTTTTGGGCCAAGTAGATTGGCTAGTTGGTTTGAGAGTATCTCATCTTGTTTTATATTTTTAGATTGATTAGTACTTGCTAGTAAGTTCTCCATGCTAGGGGTGGCTTTTTTTTTTTAATTGAACTCGTATTTGATGATGTTTAGTTGCTAATATGATGCAGTTCAATTGACTCGTGAGATCGATTATTAATTAATTTCGAATGCTTATAATCAAATTGAGCATGTTGATTAAGAGTATTTTGATGAGCTCAAGATTAATTAATTTTGACATTATTTAAGTACCTAAATGCTGGTAAAAAGTTTTATGATCAAGAGAATTAGGGTTTATTTGGATCAACCTTCTCATTGCTTGATTTTTCAGGCAGCAATTATAATTTTATTTAGCTAATATTTTTTTATTATTTTCTCACTTTTTTTATTTAGCTACTTTTAACAATCAAAATAGTTTAAGTTATTTTTTCATAATAATTTTATAATTAATTTTATAAAAAATTGCAGTCGTAACATATCCTTAATATGGGTCATCTAATTGAGTGTTTTGAAAATTTTGCTAGATTGATTAAGGCCTCAATATAACAGTAAATTTTAAACCACACAAATAATAATTTATTCAACCAAACAACTAAAAAATATTCTAATATACTAAATTTACTTTTATAATATTGTAAATTAATTTTATTTCAAGTCAAACATAAAAAATTAAACTTCTACATTTACAGTGTGCTCAATTTTATATATATATATATATATGGAGAATTAATATATTATATTTACTTTACATTATATTTTCTTTAAAAAATATCCCCTTAGTAACTTAGTTCCCAATTCGATTGACCCTAAACAAAATTAGGTATCAATTAGATTTATGAATTAATTTATGATGCACGCATCGTGTTGAGATCTGTCCAAATCAAATAAACGATTTTTTTAAGTTCCCAAAGGCCCCAAAAGAGTTTTTCAAATGGAACCAAACAATCCTTTTGACAATGAAAAGAAAGTCAACATAAAAAATAAGACTTCATTTGGTACTTTTTGTAAAAGATAGTCTTAGGCTTCATTTGGGATAACTTTTTTATTGCTTTTTAAAGTAGAATTTTAGTACAAAATTTAAAATTTTTGTACTTAAACTCTGTTTTAAAAAGCAATAAAAAAGCCGTTCTAAATGATGCCTTAAAAAAGTTGGTTAAGGAATAGAGTTTCTTAACGGAGAAACAAATATCAAAAAGCTTCTCAAAACAGCAGAAAAATAAAATTTCCTAAAAAACCTTTTTTTGAAGCGTCATATACAAAGAGCGAAAAAAAATAATTTTGCCGTTTCTAAAAAAAAAGGCAAAAAAATGCCCTCTCGAACGAGGCCTAAATAATGCAATTGCATAAAAGGAAAAAAATTTGAATTAAGAAGTGGACAAAGAAGCAAACTCAGTAAAATTAACACAGATTGTAGTAACAGAGGTTATTACAAAAACTCAACCTCCCTCACACCCAATTCTCCAAAACAAACATCAATGGAGAAAACTCCATACCATAAAAGCAGAAAAACTCAACAGTCTATCAAACACTCTGCTGAATTAACATACTTTATAGCAAACTTACACTATTTAACAGAAGTAAAAGGGAAGAAAATTAAAATTCCTGACTTTCTGATGCCCGCACGATTAAAAAAGACATGGGGAGGACTAAATTCTTTCTGCTGCATTAAAAGTTGCAGCAGCCTGAAGCCATGAATCATTCAAGGTTGTGTGGTTTATGTAGGAGAAGTTCCTTTGATCAGAGAAGCAGAAGCTGAATCCTCTCTGCTGTCCTGCTTTGCCTCCTCCTCTTTCTGGCTGCTTCCCATGAAGAAAGAGAGAATATCTTTCATCATCTTGATCTTGATTTGGCCTCTCTTAGGAGAAGGATTTCCTCTTCCTTTCTTCTTCCTCAGCTCTTCTGAAGCTTGGTAACTGGACATTTGAGGAAGGAGAGGAAGGAAAGAGATTCAAAGAGTTGGGAAGGGAGGAGGAAGAGATGGGCGTTGGAGAATAAAGATTGGTATATAAAGGACGAATAGTGCTTCTCTCATTAAATTTGAAATTTAAAACATCTTAGTCCGTTGGTTCAGAGCTTAGGCTATCAACTAAGAGGTCTTGAATTCAAATCTTGTGTATATGAGTTTGCCTTAATTGATCTAAATGTCCAAAAAAAATTTGAAATTTAAATGCTCTTATACTGTGAGATAAGCAAGAAGAGCAGAAAAAAAAAACTTAGCTCAACTCGATCTGTTAATTGGGAGTTTGGCTATCAATCAAGAGGTCTGAGTTCGAATTTTATTTATATAATATATGTATGAATTTGAATTAATTAACTTAAATGTCTCAAATATATATCGACACATAAAAACACGCAAGAATTTTATACAAATTCATTCCATTTATGACTTTGTGGTGTTGCTACGGTTGGAAATTTCACTTTGATATGATGGTAAGCAAAACAGTCTTAATTTTTCAAATGCAAATATAAGGTTATGCCCTACAACTTCTAAAAAGGACTCTTTGCCACCCTTTTAACCATTCTAATCACCTTAACTTAAAATTCTACTCTGAAATGAATATGCATAATATGTTTTCTTCATAGTGTAAAAATTAAGCTTGATAATTTAGCACAGCATATTTGAGCATTCGAAACTCTCGATGTAAGATTATAGATTGATCAAAGATGAACAAAAAAATTTGGTCTACGAACAACACTAACAGTAAGCTTCTTTTGGAACAACTTTTGGCCTCTATTTTTTCGTTATTTTTAAAAAAATTTATACTAAAAGAATTGTTGTAGAAAGCATTAAGAAAAAATGCCCTAACCGAAGCTTAATTTATTAAAAAGTGAAAAGTTAGGGGGAGAGAAATTTTAACATAAAAGCGATTTTTAGTCACAAATATAACAAATGCTGAGCGCATTGCGCTTCAAATGCGGGTTCATGCTAAGGAATTAGGCTTCATTTGGGACGGCTTTCTTACTGCTTCTTAAAGTAGTTTTCTAGCACAAATGTTAAATTTTTTGTACTATAATATTGCTTTAAGAAGCAGTAAAAAAGTCATCCCAAATGAAATCTTAGATTTCGTTTGTGACAACTTTTTTGCTACTTTATAAAACTATTTTTTAGTATAAAAATTTTTAATTCTTTAAAATTTTTTATACTAAAAAATTATTTTAAAAAATAGCAAAAAAGCCCGTCCAAACCAAGCCTATAGTCGCCTTAACCACGGGCCAGAGCCATGTGGGCCACAAGAGAAAATCCCTTGCACTTTCTCTCTCATTGTAATACAGCTCTTATGATTGGGTCCCACCTCCCACTCCCATAGACCTCTCAAATGGATTGCAAAATTTCCTACGCCATGCTCATTCATTGATATGGAATTAATTAAAAAATAAAAATAAAAATAAAAATAAAACAAAAGAAAATTCTAAAATTAGGTGGTTAGTTTCCGAGTAAGACGGAGCAAGTGGCAGATATTGCTTCCTATGCAAGCTTTCATCTGGTCGGTTCTTCAATCCATGGAAGAATATTAAGATTTTGTTTGGTAGGGTTGCTTCTTAATGTAATTTTTAATAAAAAAAAATTTAATTTTTTGCTAAAAAAACTTATAGGTTGAATTTGAGAGATAAGATGTTGTTTCAAGTTGATTTTGCTTTTATTTAAATATTTTTGAATGCTTTGAGATTAGTGATTCAAGATTATTCTAACTTCAAAGTATGACTTGGAAAGAAATTAGCTTCAGAACTTTCTCCGTACGTAGCTAGCATGAAAAATTTTTTTGGTGGCTTGGCTTGGTTTATTAAAATAATATTATATAAGAAAATATATTAGAATATACATGATAAGTCTTAAAATTTTGCTTAATTAGCACGGATCTGGAGATAATATTTGAATGGAAAATTTTAAAAACTAGATTCAAGATTGTTATGGGCTAGGATATTCGTGATGGTAGAGTGAGTAAACTTTTAGTCTTAGCAATGCACAGATATCCAGCACACAAATAGAAAGAGAGAAGTAAAACACCTGATCTTTTTTATGTGGAAAGCTAAAAGAGGGAAAAATCACAGGGCCTCGCCCAGGTGAAAAGATTTCGCTAAATTTGAGTGAATTATAAATGTTGACCCGTTCTTTGACTTAAAGGCGGTCAAATTACAGTAGTTTGGAGAGTTAGGGAAAGATCTGGCGACGGTCGGGCCAAAAGTCCGACAGCATCCGAGTAGAAGTTTAGCTGATGGGGAATGATTCGACAAAGGTCGAGCGGAAGTCCGGCGAGACTCGGCTGTCTAATGGAAGTCCGGAGGCGGTCGGTGGTGATTCGAAGAAGGTCTGGCTGAAGTTCGGAGGTGGTTGGCTGCCGGGTGGAAGTTCAGGCGACATTAGGCAGTCAGGATGAAGTCCGGCGGCGGTCCGACGGTGGTCGGGCTGAAGTCCGGCAGCGGTCGGCGGCCGGTCGGTGGTGCTGGAGCTCTTGAAGCTTCAAAGCTCTCTCCAATCTCTAGTCAAAAGTCCCTTTCATGTAAAGAGCGGGGGTCTATTTATAGATTTTCATGAGTAGCACACCCTGTAAAATAGAGAAGATCCAGGGTAGGTTCGGAGTGCTCCATCGGATGGCCCATGTTGATTCCATCGATCATAGAGCATTTATCAAACATTTGAATGTCTTAATGATATCAGAATTTGACGATTTTAGGCTCGTTGGATTTGTCTGTTCGAGCTGTTTGATTCGATTATAAGCATGTCACATTTGGAAATCGTTTGGCAATCCAAATTGTAGTTTGAACCTTCCAAAAGTGCTTCAAGTCTTTGATTTAAACCCATTTGAGCTTGGATTGAGTCGAATTTGGTGTCATTCATATTTTTAAGACGATCAATTTGACCATAAGTTTGCTGAAATCGGAGTTTGGATAAACCCAATTTTGATTTCGGAAGTCTCCAATTTGATTTTTCCTCAAGATTCGTGCACGATCAGAATGATTTTTTTTGACGTATCATTTGCCCCCCCCCCCCCCCCCCTCTATTTTTGGACGTCGACTCTTGCAAAGTCCAAAAATACTTATGTAATTTCAGTATTTAAAATGTCCAAATCAGACTTTTGCGGGATAAAATTACGTATATATATATTAACTAGTTAGTTAAGTTAGTAATTATATATATATATATATATATATATATTTATATATATATAATTATACCAAGAAACTTTGATCAAAGTACGAAGTTTTTTCAATTATAACATCAGTTATTTAGAGACATTATAATAAAGTTATTATAGTTAACTTATACCTCGCATCTCCACCAGATATATTAAAGTTATATAGTTAACTTATATAATTATTATATAATAAAGTTAACTTATATATAATAAAGTTAATGTTATATATAATAACTGATATATTAATATAGTTAATTATTATAATCGTTATATATAATAAAGTTAACTTATATAAGTATTCTAATAACGTTAACTTATGTATAACTGTTGCGGGCTAGAATATACGCGGCGATAGAGTTATAATTTTCAGTCTTAGCGTTGTACGGATATCCAGCTTACACACAGAGAAGACAAGAGTTTTTTACGTGGAAAACCCTTGAAAGGGGAAAACCCACGGGGCCTAGCCCAGTTGAAAATGATTCCACTAGAATTTGAGTTGGTTACAATGGGCTGACTCGCCTCCAAGGGCGATCAGATTACAAGTAACAATTGTACGTTAGAAATTCGGGTGTTCAGTGATGGTCTGGCAGAACTTCGGGCCTCAGATGGTGGTTTGGCAGAGCTCCGGGCCTTAGGTGATCATTCAGCGAAGGTGAGGGCCTCCGGTGGTGGTTCGGTGAAGGCGAGGTCCTTCGGCAATGGTCTCGCAAGGGTGAGGGCCTCCGTCGGTGGTCCGACGAGACACCGGCGGTGGTGCGATGAAGGCGAGGGCCTCCGGCAGTGGTCCGGCGAAGGTGAGGGCCTCCGGCGGTGGTCCGTTCAGACTCCAGCTGTGGTGCGGCAGAACTCCGGCGGCGGCCGAAGAGGAGCTAGGCGGCTGAAGCTTTCTTCCTTCTCTTCCTTCTTCTCTCTTGGCTTCGATCCCCCCTTTTCAAGATGAAATGAGGTTCTATTTATAGAATTCTTGAGTGGTATAGCTTTGTAAATAAGTGGAAGATCAAGGGTAAATTAAGAGTGGCTCAGATGGACGGTCGATCTTGATTCTTACGATCATATACTGTTCAATGGTCATTTGAATGCCTTAATGATATCTTGGGCTCGTTGGATTCGTCTCGTCGAGCCGCTCGATTCGACTATAAGAATGTCATGATTGGAGACCGTTTGGTAACTTAAACTATGGTTTGATCCTTCCAAAAGTGCTTCGAGTCTTTGATTTAGACTCATTTGGGCTCGGATTCGGTCGATTTTGGTGTCGTTGGGTTCGTGTTTCCGAGATGCTCAGTTCGACTATAAGTTTACTGAAATCGGAATTCAGATGGTCTCAGATTTAATTTTTAAAGTTTCCAACTTGATTTTGCCTCAAGATTCGTGCTTGATCGAGACTATTTTTTGGTGACATATCAGTTGCCCCCCTATTTTCGGATTTTGAAACTTGCAAAGTCCGAAAATATGTATATTTATTTCTTCTCCTAAATGTTCGGCATCATAAACATAATTAATTTGCTCAAATTATTTAAGATGACTACTAATTTTGGCATATAAAATTTAAAACAGAAAATCATTTAATTTTTATCTTTTAGAATTCCAATTAATAAAAATTATGATAAAAATTTTAAAATTTCTCACTTAATATTTCACTTAATTTTGTCTTTTAGAATTCTAATTAATAAAAATTATGAAGAAACTTTTAAAATTTCTCTCTTAATATTTCACTTAATTTTTATCTTTTAGAATTCCAATTAATAAAAATTATGAAGAAACTTTTGGAATTCCTCTCCTAATATTTCACTTAATTTTTGTCTTTTAGAATTTCAAAATTATAAAAAAATTCTAAAATTATGAAGAAACTTTTGAAATTCTTCTCTTAATATTTCACTTAATTTTTGTGTTTTAGAATTCTAAAATTTAATTTAATTTTATTTTTAAATTTTTTAGAAAGACTCTTCATTTACCCTTCATGCAACTATAAATACCCCTCTTTGGGGTATGAAAATTTACATCTCTCACTCTCCCTCTATTCTTACAATTGAGGCTTTCCCTTGATCCTCCAAGGCCCCTCTCTTTGCAAGAAAGTCCGGAGATCTCCCTTCTCCCTCTATTCTTACAATTGAGGCTTTTCCTTGGTCCTCCAAAGCCCCTCTCTTTGCAAGAAAGTCCGGAGATCTCCCTTCTCCATTTATTCTTACAATTGAGGCTTTCCATTGGTCCTCCAAGGCCCCTCTCTTTGCAAGAAAGTCCAGAGATCCCCCCTTCTTCCCCCAACACCCTTGAGTAGGAGAAATGTCGGGTGATCGTCTTCCATCAAAAAATCCTGCGATCAGGGGAGACCCCATCGCACCGTATGATCGCGAGTGGGGGCCAAATAAGGAAGCGAGGGTAAATGAGACAACGTCGACTGTTACGAGTGACTTCCTTATCCTTTTCCGCAAGAATTTACATTTCCCGAATGATGTGGTGACGATTGTTCCTAAGAGGTCTGATCGGGCTAACATTCCCCCTCCCGGGTACTTGACCATTTCTGAGACCAATTTGCGAGCGGGGTTACGCTTTCCACCTCCTGCTGAGTTGATCAAAATTTTACGGCGGAGTGGGGTGAACCTATCCCAATTTTCATTCAGAGCGATGTCGGTGACTGTGGGATTGATTACGCTCTTTAGGGATTGAGGAGCTACTCTGACACATGAACACCTTTCACGGATGGGTCGATTTACTAACGACACATATGGGCGTGTCACATTCAGATCCAAATGGTTGGACTTACGTACCCGTGATCCTTTAAAGAACTGGGCCAATGCATTTTTCTTTGTGAAAAATGATTGGGGCCTGTTGGAGAAGTGGGGGAAGATGAAGGATCTGCCAGCCCCTCTGCATGCCCAGGAAGAAGACATAATGAGGATCCTCAAAGTTCCTGACATTGAACATCTTCTATTCGAGGTTCGTCACATGAGTAGATACATCGAGGAAGAGTTCTTGTTCAAGGTTGGGTTGTTGTTCCACACTGGAAGGTCTGATGCAAGGACGTTGAAGCCGACTTCCAAGGTTTTCGAGCCCCTTGCCCCATCTTCAAAGGTGGCTCCTAAACGACCGACAAAAGGTGAAGACCCATAGGTTTTGAAGAAGAAGAGGTTGGAGGGTACTGCAACAAATACCGACAAAGCTCTATCTGACTCTTCCCCAGCCAAGTTACACATCCCTGAGGAGGTCTTGAACCATCAATGTATCGGACGCCATAAAGCTGGCAACTTGGTGAGTAATACATTCCCAATACTTTTTCTCTTTTTCTTCTAGAGTGAATTCTAATACACTTTTCTCCTTATTTCAGTGGTCGTGCCTTGGGATCGAGCTTATCGATGTTCTGAATGAATGGAATAGTGAATTTGTGAAGATCAAATATCTTCAATGAGAGTTCAAGCGAAAGTACGATCATAAGACTAAGGAGGCAAAGGTGCTTGAAGAGGAGTTGAGCGAGTGTAGGACTGAATTGGCCAACACAATATAATCCATATCTCTTCAAAATTGCCAGGCAGATCAGCATCAAATGGAGGTCGGGCAGATGGCCGAGGTTACTTGGAGGTCAGGCAGAAGACTGGCGTCACTTGGAGGCCGGGAAGAAGACCGACGTCACTCGAAAGTCAGGTGCAAGACGGACATCATATGGAGGCCGAGCAGAAGACTACGTCACTCGAAAGTCGGGCAGAAGACCAGCGTCACTTGGAGGCCAGATAGAAGACCGAAGTCACTTGGAGGTCAGGCAGAAGACCGAAATCACTCGGAAGTCGGGTGCAAGATAGACATCACATGGAGGCCGGGCAGAAGACCGACGTCACTCAGAAATTGGGCGCAAGACCTGCGTCACATAGAGGCCGGGCAGAAGGCCGACGTCACTCGAAAGTCAGGTGCAAGACCGACGTCACATGGTGGCCGGGCAGAAGGCCAACGTCACTCGGAAGTTGGGTGCAAGACCGACGTCACATGGAGGCCGGGTAGAAGACCGACGTCACTCGGAAGTCCGGTGCAAGACCAGCATCATATAGAGGCCGGGCAGATGGACGATGTTACTTGGAGGTCGTGTAGAAGACTGGCATCACTTGGAGGCCGAGAAGAAGACTAACGTCACTCAGAAGTCAGGTGCAAGACGGACATCACATAGAGGCCGAGCAGAAGACCGATGTCACTCGAAAGTCGGGCAGAAGACCGGCGTCACTTGGAGGACGGGAAGAAGACCGACGTCACTCGAAAGTCAGGTGCAAGACCGTCGTCACATGGAGGCCGGGTAGAAGGCCGACATTACTTGGAGGTCAGGCAGAAGACCGACGTCACTCGGAAGTCGGGCGCAAGACCGACGTCACATGGAGGCCGGGTGGAAGGCCAACATCACTTGGAGGTGGGGCAGAAGACCGGCGTCACTTGGAGGCCGGGCAGAAGTTCAATGATGGGAGGACGTTCAGCATCGGGTAGAAGTCCGGTGAAAGTGCCGCGACATGCAGAAGTCCAGCGATGGGAGGAAGCTCGGGGTCAGGTAGAATTCTGACGAAAGTCTTGCAATGGGCAGAACTCCAGCAACTGGAGGAAGTTCGGCGTCGGGCAGAAGTCCGACGAAATTCCCATGACGGACATAAGTCCAGCGACGATAGAAAGTTTATCGTCGGGGGCTTCTTGATAATGTTAGCCTGTATGAAAGAGAGAATCCACCAAGGATGTGTGACCCATCTGAGGTTGTATGTTAGAGCACTGCTTGATAACGTTAACCTGTGTGGAACAGGTTGAGAGAATCCACCAAGGATGTATGACCTATCTGAGGTTGTATATTAGAGACTTTGCTCGATGACGTTAACCTGTGTGGAAGAGGTTGAGAGAATCCACCAAAGATGTATGACCTATCTGAGATTGTATGTCAGAGTACTGCTTGATGACGTTAACCTATGTGGAAGAGGTTGAGAGAATCACCAAAGATGTATGACCTATCTGAGGTTGCATGTTAGAGACTTTGCTCGATGACGTTAACCTATGTGGAACAGGTCGAGAGTATCCACCACGAATATAAGACCTATTCGAGATTATATATCCGAGCCTTTGCTCGACGACATTAACCTATGTGAAAGAGGTCGAGAGTATCCACCAAAGATGTAAGACCTATCCGAGGTTGTATGTTAGAGTCTTTGCTCGATGACGTTAACCTATGTGGAAGAGGTCGAGAGTATCCATCAAGGATGTAAGACCTATTCGAGGTTGTATGTCAGAGCCTTTGCTCGATGACGTTAACCTGTATGGAAGAGGTCGAGAGTATCCACCAAGGATGTAAGACCTATCCGAGATTGTATGTCAGAGTCTTTGCTCAATGACGTTAACCTGTATGGAAGAGGTCGAGAGTATCCACCAATGATGTAAGACCTATCCGAGGTTATATGTCAGAGCCTTTGCTTGATGGCGTTAACCTGTGTGGAAGAGGTCGAGAGTATCCACCAAGGATGTAAGACATATCCGAGGTTGTATGTCAGAGCATTTGCTCGATGACGTTAACCTGTGTGGAAGAGGTCGAGTTGAATCCCCATAGGATTGATTTTATCTTGATTGGGAGGGGGTGAACGCCACGTGTATCCCAAATCAAGGGTGAAGAATGATTTATATTTAGACCGTTACTATCTTTTTGAGGTTGAGCTTAAGACCTTGCCCAAGGAGTAGAAGACCAATAAGGGACTGTATAATGCTTAAAATTTATTGGAAGCATCTTTGCATTCGCTTGAAGTTTCTTGAAATATCATCTTGATATTGAAAATATTGGAGGAAATTTCTTGGAGTCAAGTTTGGCCCCCAGTCCATATCTGATTCCCATGAAATAGACGCAGCGATAGCTGATGTAAGGAAGTTGGCATGAATGACCTTTTGAGGTTGAAGCAAAAATTGCCCCCCAGTTGGGAACTACGTTCCCACAGACGGCGCCAAACTGTTGCGAGCTAGAATATACACGGCGATAGAGTTATAATTTTCAGTCTAAGCGTTGTACGGATATTCAGCTCACACATAGAAAAGACAATAGTTTTTTACGTGGAAAACCCTTGAAAGGGGAAAAACCACTGGGCCTAGCCCAGTTGAAAATGATTCCACTAGAATTTGAGTTGGTTAAAATGGGCTGACTCGCCTCCAAGGGCGATCAGATTACAAGTAACAATTGTACGGTAGAAATCCGGGTGTCCAGTGATGGTCTGGCAGAACTTCGGGCCTCAGATGGTGGTCTGGCAGAGCTCCGGGCCTTAGGTGATGACTCGGCGAAGGTGAGGGACTCCGGCGGTGGTTCGGTGAAGGTGAGGTCCTTCGGCAATGGTCCCGTGAGGGTGAGGGCCTCCGGCGGTGGTCCGACGAGACTCCGACGGTGGTGCAGTGAAGGCGAGGGCCTCCGACAGTGGTCCGACGAAGGTGAGGGCCTCCGGCGGTGGTCCGACGAGACTCCAGCGGTGGTGCGACAGAACTCCGGCGGCGGTCGAAGAGGAGCTAGGCGGTTGAAGCTTTCTTTCTTCTCTTCCTTCTTCTCTCTTGGCTTCGATCCCCCCTTTTCAAGATGAAATGAGGTTCTATTTATAGAATTCTTGAGTGACATAGCTTTGTAAATAAGTGGAAGATCAAGGGTAAATTGGGAGTGGCTCGGATGGACGGCCGATCTTGATTCCTACGATCATATACCGTTCAATGGTCATTTGAATGCCTTAATGATATCATAATTTAATGATCTTGGGCTCGTTGGATTCGTCTCGTCGAGCCGCTCGATTTGATTATAAGAATGTCATGATTGGAGACTGTTTGGTAACTTAAACTGTGGTTTGATCCTTCCAAAAGTGCTTCGAGTCTTTGATTTAGACTCATTTGGGCTCGGATTGGGTCGATTTTGGTGCCGTTGGGTTCGTGTTTTCGAGATGCTCAATTCAACTATAAGTTTACTAAAATCGGAATTCATATGGTCTCAGATTTAATTTTTGAAGTTTCCAACTTGATTTTGCCTCAAGATTCGTGCTTGATCGAGACTATTTTTTGGTGACATATCAATAATAAAGTTAATGTTATATATAATAATTGATACTTATATAACGTTATAATAACGTTTATTATAAAGTCACTTTATAAAATTATTGTACAACTTAAGATTAATGGTAGAATTTATAACTATTGTATAACTTAAGATTAATAGCAGAATTTAAAACTATTGCATAACATTTTTATCATTTAATGTCAAAATTTTTGAAAATTATTTAAAAATTCAGAAATTTTCTCTCCAAATCTCATTTGAAAAGCTATAAATACCCCCTTAGAGGCTAAAGAGAAGGCACTACTTCTCTTAGTTGGTCCATAAATTTCTCTTACAATTTTAGGAGAGATTATTACATGCTGTCACCGGACCGTCTCGAGGCCAATCAAGACGCGTCATGTCACCTGATACACAATAGTACATAGTAACGACACACAATGTATTGGTGATGTGGTACATCCTAATTGGCCTCCGGACGGTATCCGGTGACCGCACGTAATAATTTCGTCAAATAAGAAACTTGAATCATATTTAAAATTTTATGAACATAAATTGATGAACCAAATGACTTCGATTATAGTATGCTTATAGTCAAATAAAGTGGCTTGATGAGAGGAATCTATCGACCCAATATCACTTGATTATGACATCATAAAGACATTCAAATGTCTAATAAATAATCTACGATAGGATTCAACATAGAACATACGATAGTTTTTTTTAAAATTCTAGACAAATTTATCAAAATGTCTACTCAAGATAGTTATAGCCTAGAAGTTGGGACTCATTCTCTACACAAAAAGTGGTTTAAGAGCTAAGAGAACTATATAGCTCTCTTATATTTTGGCAATCAACACTGACAACCACCACTAACAAATGTCGTCATCATCTCTAGACTCCTATCAAGATCTAACTTAATTGTTTGGTTTAACTATCTATCTATGAACATCTAAAGTATATAATCCTTATGACGGAAATTAGTATATTATTCTCAATTATAAATAATCTTGTTTTCTTCAACTGTGAGGAAATGATTATTCTTATATCTTCAACTCTTTAGTTGATTATTGCAATGAGGCCTCTCTCCAAATTTTTCACGTAAAAAATTTGTAATCTATAATTTTTTCAATGCATGTTACTTTTTTTATCAACGCGAAGATGAAAGCACATACTGTACTATTGCAAATTTTCTAACACTTAACAATATTTATTTGTTGCGGGCTAGAATATTCTCAACGGTAAAATAGGAAAATCTTTCGTCTTGGCATTGCACGAGAATCCAGCACATAAATAGAGAAAAAAACACCAGAATTTTTTACGTGGCAAACCCTAAAGGGAAAAACTACGAGGCCATGCCCAATTGAACTGATGTTACTAGTGTTTGAAAATAGATTACAAATGATTGGTTTGTCCTTAAAATTGAGGACTATCATATTACAATAGTTAACCGTTGGGTTGAAATCTAGCGACGAATGGGGATCGGACGAAAGTCCGACAGCATTCGGTGATTGGGTGGAAATCCAGTGTCAATAGTGGCATGGCAAAAGTCTGGCTACAGTCGGTGGTCGGGCAAAGTCTGGCGATGGTCGGTGGCCAGGCAGTGGTCAAGGAGTATGGTGGCATGGCCAGTAAATAGGGAGAAGATCAATGGCATGTTTGGAGTGTTTTGAATGGACGACTGATATATACTCCTTTGATCATATATCGTTTATTGAGTATTTGAGTATCATAATTTGACGATCTTGGGCTCGTTGGATTCGTCATGTCAAACTGCTTGATTTGATTATAAAAATGTCACGTTTGGAAACTATTTGGTCATCTAATTTATGGTTTGAACCTTTCAAATGCACTTTGGGTCTTTGATTTGGATTTATTTGGGCTCGGATTGGATTGAATTTGGTGTCGTTGGGTTCGTCTTTTTGAGATATTCAGTTCAACTATAAGTTTGTTAAAATCAGAGTTCAGATGGTCCCGAATTTAATTTTAAAAGTTTTTAATTTGAATTTATCTTGAGAATCGTGCCCGATCAAGATAAATTTTTGATGATATATCATTATTAAATCAGTTAAAATTTATTTTAAATTTAAATTATTTTAAAATATATTTAATGTATGAATAATTAATTTATCACTCATTACAAAAGCAAATAATTTTTTTTTGAAAATAATAACCTTGATAGAATATTCTCATCTAAATTTTTTATAAGACTTTTGGTCAAAATTTTATTTTATTTTATAAAAAAATAATTCTTATATTATTTAGATAAAATTAGTTTATAATATACCCAGCCTATAAACTATTCCTTTATTTATTTATTATTTTTATTTGGCAATTCAGCTTTTTCTCTTCGTCAAAGGAAACTGAAAACGGGAACTTTGCCACTATTTTACTTAGGGCATCTCCAACCGAGAACTCCATTTTCCACGGCAAAATATAGCAAAACTCCAAAATGCGATAATTATGTTCCAATCGAACTCCATTTTGTGCACTTCTGCGAAGGTAACGGTCCTTCTCCTACTGTTTGTGTGATGGATATCTGTGCATTGCTAAGACAAAAAGTTTACTCACTCTACCACTGCGAATATCCTAGCATGCACTAGTTTGGCACCGTCTGTGGAAAAATAATCCCACAATCCTAAGGACTTCTTCAATGGCCAACAGGCGTAGCAATCGCATCTTGGGTTCCTCTTGCTCCAACACTCACCAATCCAGGAAATCATTCCATGAACTAGGGACGTCAGGCATCTGCCTCTTTTCACCTCGGTGGGTGAAACTCTATCGGGGAAGGGACATCAAGATCATCCCTGGAAGATCGCATCAGGAAGATGGTAGAATCTTAGAATGAGATCCTTCAACTCTTGTAAGAGACTCAACGACCGATGTTAGTACCACATGAAGAGATTCTTGTCCCTTGAGATCCGCTACTAGCCAAAGTTGCTCAACCCGAGCATCTTTATGTAGAGATTCTTCTTCCGCCATAAAGGATGCATCATCCATCACGTCAAGATAATGAACTTGCTGACACAGCAAGTTCTATCCATTCTTCGCGCACAGGTCGACAACCTTGCATTCCTCCAAATATCCCCGAGGACTTAGCTAGACCGCATATTGCTAACTCCCTCATAACGCCCTATAGCATGAACTGTGAAGATTGGTCCAAAAAGAGTTTTTCGTGGGAGATGTAAGACAATCTCTTCATTAGTGGGACTTCCAAGAGTTATCACCTCTGATATAAGCCATCCTTTAATACCCCATTCCTGTAAGATTCAAACTACCAAGCATCGATTCCTATGATGGGACATCCGACTCGTATGAGTATATCGATCACTATAAAACCATCATGCATATCAAGCGAACCTCTGATGTACTCATATGCCAGGTTTTTCTTGTCACCCTCAAGGGATAAGCCCGAACATGGTTCTATTCTCTTCCAGCTGGAACAATCCCTACCTTTGTCAAATTAGCCAAATTATTTGTCGAACACTTTATCGCCATTCGAAGAATTGTTAAGGATTCTTCCCACCTCTCTGGGATTCGCCAAAATGAAGGAGAATTGCTTAAGGAGTATTTTCAATGATTTTTCACTAAGGCTCAACAAATTCCATGAGTGGATCCCAAATTACTTAGAGGAGTTTTTCTCAGAGGGCTTCGTCTTGGCCTCTTTTACTCGGCGCTTATGCAAGACACAGTTCCTTCATATGCTGACATGATTCATCGTGTAGAGGCACAAATATTAACATATGAAGCTATCAATGCTCACAGGAAGTAATTTGAGCAAACTCTTGGCAAACGTAAGAATGCTTCTACAATGGATGACTCATTCTTATAACGAAAGAAAAATCTGCCTCCTAGACCCCCAGTAACATGACGTGAGTTTCAACAAGAAGAGGATTATACACCACTCAATACCTCTCGAGCAAATATACTGATGGTCATTCAAGATCAAAAAAATATTAAGTGGCCTAACGCTTGAAGCCGAATACAAGAAATCAGGAATAATACTGTCATTTTCACCGTACTCGTGGACACACCATTGAAGCCTGTAAGCTGTTCAAGAATGAAATTAAGAGACTTATCCGACAAGGCTATTTTCGACAGTGCATTCAAAATTCACCTACTTGAGATGAGGCTCATCCCACTAGGGGGCAAAATCAACAATAGCAAAGACTACCGTTGAATAATATTTAAATTGTAGACAAGATTAATTACCGCACAGTTTGGGCCTTTGTGTTAGTAATATTATGTCTTATGTCATAATACAACTCTTTTATATTAAATAGGGTGTCATTCTAATATCCTTAGTATTTTTCTTTCAAGTTAAATATCGTGTTGTCCCATATGTATGTCTTATATGGTGTAACTCTTATATCCCTAAGTCATACTAGGGAGTTATTATATTATCTTATACAGTACAGTAATATGTTGTTTGCTTCATTTTAATATTGTCTCCTTCTTTAAAAAGGATTAAAATGACAATAAAAATTAACGATGAATCTAATCTCTTTAGCCATGATTTGAGAAATACACAATCTTTATTGTGTCTCAATCACTAAATAATCAATCCCAGGTGGATTTGATCTGACCTCTTCCATATAGGTTAACGTCATCGAGCGACGCTATGACATATAACCTCGGATAAGTCATACAACCTTGGTTGATTCTCTTGACCTCTTATATATATGTTAACATTATTGAGCAACGCTCTGACATATAATCTCGGATAGGTTATACATCCTTGGTGGATTCTCTCGACCTCTTCCATATAGATTAACATCATCGAGCAACGTCCTGACATATAATCTCAAATAGGTCATACATCCTTGATGGATTCTCTCACATGTTTCATATTGGTTAGCGTCATCGAGCAACGCCCTGACATACAACCTCGAATAGGTCATACATCCTTAGTGAATTCTCTCAACCTCTTCCACATAAGTTAACATCATCGAGTAATGCTCTGACATATAACCTCAAATAGCTCATACATTCTTGGTGAATTCTTCCGACCTCTTTCACATAGGTTAACGCCATTAAGCAACACTTTGATATATAACATCAGATAGATCATACATCCTTGGTGGATTCTCTTGACCTCTTTCGCATAGGTTAACATCATCGAGTAATACTCTGATAAATAACCTTAGATAGATGAAACAACCTTAGTGGATCATATCAATCACTTCTACATAGAATACAACTCAATATTCTTCATCACTTCATAACTTGGCCACCAACTATAACCATGAGTATGCCCTAATATTGTTCGACCAATGCCTAGATGTTTACTACAATCTAACTTCCTTTCGACCGCCATCAAACTTCCACTCGATCATTGTCGAACTTATGCCCTACCAGTGTGGGACTTTCTCCTGACAGTCGTTAGACTTTTACCCGACTGTTGTCGAACTTTCACTTTACCTCCATCGACTTACACCTGGCCGCCACATATTACGAGGTTTTATATGTCTGCTGATTATCGTCGAATCTCTTTCAAGGCATTATTATTGACAGATCTCTTACCTGGTGCGGCTACTACTAAATTGTTCCCCAATTCTTAAGAAAATTTGAATAAGTGAAAGTGATTCAGACTTTGATTGTCATTAAAGTTCTCTGAGCTACCAATCCAAGGGGGAGCTAAGAGCCTACATAAGAGTACCAGGCTTTGATCGTTGCCACCATTTAAACTATTGCTGAACAATTTTTCTCTCAATGGGAGTGAACTAGAGCCCGCGTAAGAGTACCGGGTCTTGATCGCCTCCATCACCGATATTTAGACTCTTCCCAGATAGTTTTTTCCCCAACAGGAGTGAACTAGAACCTGCGTAAGAGTACCGGGTCTTGATCGCCTCCGCCACCGGTGTTAGACTCTTACCAGATAATTTTTCCCCCACTAGGAGTGAACTGGAGCATGCGTAATTGTACCGGGCTTTAATCACCGCCACTAATATTTAAACTCTTGCCGGATAATTTTTCCCTCCCAATATGAGTAAATTGGAGCCTGGGTAAGAGTACCGAGTCTTAATCGCCTCCGCCACCGGTGTTTAGACTATTGTCGGATAGTATTTCCCCCACTATAAGTGAATTGGAGCCCGTATAAGAGTACCGGGCTTTAATCGCCGCCATTGGTATTTAAACTCTTGCCAGACAGTTTTTCCCCTAGTAGGAGTGAACTAGAGCCCGCGTAAGAGTACCAAGCCTTTATCACCACTTTCGATATTTAAACTTTTGCTGGACAGTTTTTCGCCTACTGGAAGTGAATTGGAGCCTGCGTAAGAGTACCAGGTCTTAATCGCCACTACAAAAATTTTTAATTTTTTGCCAGATCGATTTCTCCTAAAATTGTGGGAGAAATTTTTTGACCAACTAAGATAAGTAATGTCTTCTCCTTAACCCCTAAGGGCATATTTATAGCTTTTCGAAAGAGGTTTGGAGAGAAAATTTTTGAATTTTTAAATATTTTTAAAATTTTTTGACATTAAATAATAAAAATATCATACAATAGTTACAAATTCTGCTATTAATCTTAAATTATATAATAGTTATAAATTATATCATTAATCTTAAGTTATACTATAGTTATATAAATTGATTTTATAATTATAAAAACGTTATTATAACATTATTATAATAATTATATAAGTTAACTATATTAATTATATCACTTAACGTTATTAGAACTTTATTATAACTTATATAATTATAACTTTATTATAACTTATATAATTATAACGTCATTATAATGTTATTATAACTTTATTATAACTTATATATTATAGCGATATTATAACTTTATTATAACTTATATAATTATATCAGTTAACGTTATTATAACTTTATTATATATAATGTTATTATAATAATTATATAAGTTAACTATATAACTTTAATATATTTGGTGGAGATGCGAGGTGTAAGTTAACTATAATAACTTTATTATAACGTCTCTCAATAACTGATGTTATTACTGAAAAATTTTGAGCTTTGATAAAAGCCTCTTGATATAATTATATATAATTATTCTGAAAAAAAAATAATTTGAATTATATATATAATTATATAATTAATGGCATCAATTATGTATATAATTATATCGGTTATAATCAATAGCTTAGTACTAATATTAATTAATTAGTTAGTTAAGCTAGCAATCATATATGTATATATTTGTATATATTTATAATATATTTGTATATATTTATATATACGTAATTTTATTTCGTAAAAGTTTGATTTGGACAGTTTAAATACTAAAATTATACAAGTATTTTGGACTTCGCAAAATTCGATGTCCAAAAATAGGAGGACAACTGATACGTCACAAAAAATCATTCTGATCGTGCATGAATCTTGAGGTAAAATCAAGTTGAAAACTTTTGAAATTAAGATTGGTATCATCCAAACTCCGATTTCAGCAAACTTATAGTCGAACTGATTGTCTCATAAATACGAACCCAACGACAGCAAATTCAACTCAATCCAAGCTCAAATGGGTCCAAATCAAAGACTCGAAGCACTTTTAGAAGGTTCAAAATACAATTTGGATTACCAAACGATTTCCAAACGTGGCATGCTTATAGTCGAATCGAGCGGCTCGACTACATGAATCCAACAAGCTTAAGATAATCAAATTCCGATATCATTAATACATTCAAATGTCCGATAAATGATCTATGATTGGGGGAATCAATATGGGTCATCCAACAAAGCACTCCGAAACTACCCCGGATCTTCTCTATATTTACGGGGTGTGCCACTCATGGAAATCTATATATAGAACCCCACTCCTACATGAGGGAGGCATTTGACTAGAGATTGGAGAGAGGTTTGAAGCTTTAAGGCTCTAGCACCACTGCCTGGCCGCGGACTGCCGCCGGACTTCTGCCCGGGCGCCATCAGACCACCACCTGGCTGCCGACCACCTCCGAACTTCCACCTGGTAGCCAAGCGTCGTTGAACTTCCGCCCGACCTTTGTCAGATCATTCCCCGTTAGCTGTAATTTTGCCCGGACGCCGTCAGAATTCCGCCCGATCGTTGTCAGATTTTTGCCTAACTCTCCAAACTACTGTAATTTGACCGCCCCTAAGTCAAGGGACAGGTCAACATTTGTAACTCAATTCAAATTTAGTGGAATCATTTCACTTGGGCGAGACTTCGTGATTTTCCCCTCTTTGGACTTTCCATATAAAAAAGATCAGGTGTTTTACTTCTCTCTTTCAATTTGTGTGCTGGATATCTGTGCATTGCTAAGATGAAAAGTTTACTCACTCTACCGCCACGAATATCCTAGCCTGCAATAGATATATTTCCTTAAATATTATATTTTGATACATATAATGCAAAAATTTTAATCTAAATAAATTGATTTATTACAAAAATAATTTTTTTGAAATATTTAGGCCAATTAAGTCAAACTCATACATCACATAGCCAAGTTTCAAATTCAAAATTTCTTGATTGATAGTCAAAGCTCCCGGTCATGAGATCAAGATGAGTTGTATATTAAATAATTATTTATTATAGTGGATTGTGACGTGTACTAAAGGTTCAGTGTTCAACGCCTGTGTAATCAACTTAAAAAGAATTTAAAATTTCCGTGTGAGTTGGAGGGGTGAAGGGCAGCCTGCCGTGACACTCGTGGCACCTAATTTATTAAATGTTAATTTTCGTTAAAATTATAATTATATTTTCTTAGCTTTTCCCTCAGAATAAAAATTAAGAAAAAAGTTGGCCAAAGAAAGCATTTTCAAGTAAAAAAAAACGGAAACTTTATAAATCTCTAATTTTATGTGAACGAATAACTTATAAATAAAAATAATTATGTGATCATCGGATGAGCAGATCTATCCAATAGCGAAGAGTTATTGGATGGTATTTTTTATTCTTGCTGGTCAAGTCATGATGATAAGCTACCGGTCGTGGGGTTACTGATTGGACGATTTAGGTCAACAAGAAAAGAGCGATTATTATGTGCGGACATCGGACGGGAGAACCATCCGATTCCGCTTGGTACCGAGCAAATTACCGAGCGGTATTTTGCTCGGTACAGAACGGTATCAGCTCGGTATTTTTTTTTATGACGTGGCGCATTTTTATTTGCCTCTGGACACCGTCCAGACTCCGCACCTAATAATTTCACACAAGGAAAAGCCCATCAACTAACTAAGCTTTTTCTTTTTTTTTTTTTTTGAATTTAACGGTATGAATTGTTTGATTACTTTGATCAATATGAAAAATTTGTCCGGCCAAGAGAATCGTTTTTTCTATATGCAATTTAAATCTAGTTTGATAAAATAAAATGGTTATCAATCATTACTATTTCATTTGAGATAGCTTTCTTATTATTTTTTAAAATAATTTTTTTAATATAATATTTTTAATTCAAAAAATGTGCACTAAAAAATATTTTTTAAAAAAAGAGTAAGAAAATTGTCCCAAACGAAACCTAAGATTAAACTGAAAAGTAAAATCAATGATACATACTTCATTAAATATTAAAATGTTTTATTAATATGATAATAATTAGTTTTCAAATCATCAAGATTTTTGTTAGAGTATCTGTTGGTTAAATATAACAATAAAAATATAAAATTATTAAAATCATGAATAAATAAAAAATTATTTGGTAAGTATTATGCATGAAATTTTTTGTGCATTATATCAATATTTTGATATGTATTCATTTGTACATTTAAGATTAAAAGTATTTAGTAATTTATGTGGCCACTCTTTTTCCCGCCATTAGGCGCGTTGAAGGAATATTAATGCTATATATGCTCTAATACAAAATTGACATGTAGTGAGATATTAAATGTTAAATTTTCTTGAAGACTCGTCAAATAATACTTTCACATACAAGTTCCATTAAAGAAAATTCATGAAAAAGACAACATTGAACAACTACATAGAACAATAAAAAGGCAAAATTAAACTACTACTTAAGAATATAACTTACATATTCCAACGATACATTTAACATAAGGTTTTCATAAATATCAGCAAATAAAATTGAATTATATCGATCTCGGCCGCCACTGTGATCAGTATCATCGTCATCTTTAGCAATAATATTGTCTTTCCTTTTAGCAGAAACAAAGCCACGATCGTCGCTAACGATCACTTCCAATATTTTTTTTGTTCTTGGAGATATTATGTGATCTCAATCCTAATAAAGTTTGAAATATAAATATCTTAATCTGACCTCTTTTTGGTGGCAGTGGTGGCTTCTTCATTCTCTTGGTATCCTTATGATCTCCCCTCATTGCTATACAATTAGCAATGAAGCACTCTATCTTGAAAGAGGAAGAGAATTAATTTGTTATAGTTACATGAAAGGAGGAGTAAGAGAATGGGCATATTTATAGCCCAATGGCTATGTGGCTATTTTTCAAGTAAAATTTTGGTCCATAAGAAAATATTTAAATATGAGATATAAAACATAGAAAAAGGTCAAATGAATTGAGGATGAGCTGTAAAGCTCATTTGATTTTTTTATTTATTTAAATAAAGGCTTCATTCCTTAAAGAAATTATACAAAAAAAATTATTCTCAACTTTCAAATTTATGTGAACTATAGGTATTTGAGGCTAAAAAGTTATATGTGAATTTTTTTGGGAAAAAAATTATTAATCATTTTTTTTCTTAATTTTATGCTAGCAAATTTTTTTAATAAGATATTTTAAATTATAAATTATCAAATAAATCTCAAAAATTTTATGTACAAGATTTGTTCAATCAAACAAATACGAAAAATAAAGAAATATCAACGGTAGATGGCCAAATTTGCAGTCATTAAGTCTAGTCAGAGTCAACGGTCAACGTATTACCTTGCCATCCTTCTGGAACTCTAATAATATGAGTTGTCACGGGCAAATTTTTAAAAGGAACAAGTTTGATGTACGATTTAGGAGAAGGATCTTGACTAAAATTAAATTTAAAAAGGATCAAAAACGCAAAGGAGCATATCGTTTTATCAGAAAACGTAAAATTAAATCGCGTTTTAACGGAAAACGTGAACAGTAATCACGTTTTCCGTTAAAACATGAATTTATTTTACATTTTTAATGTATTTTACTGTTTAGAATAAAATACTTTTTTTTTCTTTTTACAGGTGGGTGAGAGAGAGAGGAAGAGAGAGAAGCGCAAAAGAACTGAGGAGAGAGACGTGAGAGAGAAACTTTTTAATATTTATAAATATTTAAATTTTAATATTATTTATGATTAATTAATTAATTTTAAATTATATTGATATTAAAGTAATATTAAAATTTATATATTATATAATATTAATAAATATATCAATTTTAAATATTATATATTTAGTTGAAGATATAATAAATTACATTTATATTAAAATTTATTTAAGTTAAATTTAAATATATTTAAGCTATATTTACCTAAGTTATAAAGTAATATAATTTAATTTAAGTTTATCAAAAATATAGTTAATTTTAGTTTGCACAAAATATAAAATAAAATAATTTTTTATTTTATATTTCAAAAAAATTTAGGTTTGGTACAAATTGATCATCAACTATCATATAATTTAATAAATATAAATTTTAATTAACTTAAATTTAAATATAACTTAACATTATTTTATTAATCATGGTTATAATATTTAAATTTAATAATAACAATTATATATTTAATAATATTTTATAATATATAATTTTTAATATTATTTTAACATAAGTATTTAAGTTAAATAATACTTTAGTAACCTCATCTGCCTTTGCGTTTTTGATATTATTTAACTGTGCTTATTTCTGTTTAAAATGCGTTAGTAAAGTATTATTTAACTTAAATACTTATGTTAAAATAATGTTAAAATTATATATTATAAAATATTATTAAATATATCTATTTTGTATTATTAAATTTAAATATTATAACCATGATTAGTAAAATAATTTTAAGTTATATTTAAATTTAATTTAATTAAAATTTATATTTACTAAATTATATTTTAACTGATGATCAATTTGCACAAAATGTAAATTTTCCTTAAATATAAAATAAAAAATATATTTTGTGCAAATTAAAAATTAGTTTATTTTATATTTAAACTTAAATTAAATTAATTTACGATATAACTTAAGTAAATATAGCTTAAATATATTTAAATTTAACTTAAATAAATTTAAATATAAATATAGTTTATTATATCTTGATATCTTCAACCAAATATATAATATTTAAAATTGATATATTTATTAATATTATATAATATATAAATTTTAATATTACTTTAATATAAATATAATTTTAAATTAATTAATTAATCATACATAAAATTAAAATTTAAATATTTATAAATATTTAAAAGTTTCTCTCGCATCTCTCTCCCCCCATTTATTTCTCTCTATACTTCTCTCTCTTCCTCTCTCTCTCTCACCTCACGTGTAAAAGTAAAAAAAAGTATTTTTATTCTGTGTATTAAAATACACTAAAAACGCAAAATCAAATCTCGTTTTAACGGAAAACGTGATTACTGTTCACGTTTTCCGTTAAAACGCGATTTAATTTTGCGTTTTCTGATAACACGACATTCCCCTTTGCGTTTTTGATCCTTTTTAAATTTAATTTTATTCAAGATCCTTCTCCTAAATCGTACATCAAACTTGTTCCTTTTAAAAATTTGCCCGAGTTGTCACTTAGTCTTTCATTTTTAGTGCAGATTTGGAGTAAAATCTAAAATTCTATTTTAATCTTATTTCAGATCCGCAAAAAAGATTCTCTTATGATAGTTTTATAAACTTTTCAGCATTCCATTTTGATTAAATTTGTAAATAAATTGCAAGTAATTTAATTAGATAGATTGGAAAATGAATAAAAAATAATAATAATATCCTAAATTTATCACATATCTATAATTTTGAACTATAATTGATAAATCATCAAAAAAACATTTTGGTCTAGCACGAATCTCGAGGGGTATTTAAATGGGAAATTTTTAAAATTAAATTCGGGATCATCTGAACTTCAATTTTAGCAAACTTATAGTCCAACTGAACGTCACGAAGAGGCGAACCCAACAACATCAAAATCGGTCTAATATGAGCCCAAATGGGTTCGAATTAAGAGTTTGAAGCGTATTCGGAAGGTTCAAAGCATTAATTGGATGACAAAATGATATCAAAATATGACATGTTTATAGTCGAATCGAGCAGCTCGACGAGACAAAGCCAACGAGCCCAAGATCGTTGATTTCCGACATCATTAAGGTACCCAAACACTTAAAAAATACTCTATGATCGGGGGAATCAATACGAGTTATCCGATGGAGCACTTTGAACCTACCCCCAAATCTTCTTTATATTTACGGGATGTGCCACTCATAAAAATCTATAATTAGATCCCCACTCTTTACATGAGGAGGGACATTTGGCTACAGATTGACGAGAGCTCTCAAGCTTCAAGAGCTCCATCACCACCGCCAGTGAATCTCCATTAATCGTCGCCAGACCACCCGCTCGGCCATCGACCGCCGTTAGACTTCCACCTGGCCATCGACCTCCGTCGGACTTCCACCCGACCATTTTCGAACCACCGCCCGGTCGTCGACCACTGCCAGACTTCCACTCTGTCATAGACCACCGTTGGACCTCCTCCAGCAGCCGACCATTGTTAGTCCTCCATCAGGCTGCCAAGTACAGTCCTTTCGACCACCGTCGCCTACCAACTATGGTCCCTTCGACCACCATCACCCACCGACTACGATCCATATGACCTCCATCGTCCACCGACGACAGTCCCTATGACCTCCGTCGCCTGCCGACTACAGTCGTCCGTCGACTACGATCCCTTCGACAATCCATCCGACCAATGTCTCCCGCCGACCACGGTCCCTCTGACCACCGTAGCCCACCAAATACATTCACTTCGACCTTCATCGTCTGTCGACTACGATCAATCTAACCAATGTCGCCCGCCGACTACAGTCCTTCCGACCCCCGCAGACTACGGTCCCTCCAACCTCCGTCATTTGCCAACTACGGTATATCCGCCACCGTTGCCTGTGGACTACTGTTCATTTGACCACCATTGTCTGCTGACTACGATCCCCCCGACCTCCATCGCCCATCGATTATGGTCCCTCCGACCATTTGCGCTCGCTAGCTGTGGTCTGGTGGGAAAATTTATGTCGCCACGCAGATTTTAATTTCTCCTATTTTGTAATCGAATACTACATTAAGAATAAAGTACAGTCTCGGGAGACTGACGCAATATTCTATAATGGATTCAATATCAAAACAGGGTTTTAGAAAATAATATTTCTATAGTCAAACATAATTCTATGAATAACATATCATCTCGAGAGATGAACACGAAATTCTGTAGAATGTGTTTAAAAATAGAAATATAATTTTGAAAAGTTCATCCATCCCTTTATTTAGGTGTAATAAGGAGAATATTGTATCATCTGAAAAGACGAACATAACATTCTTCAAAAACACCCAAAAGAAAGAATGGGTTTTATAAAAGTCATCATTTCTAAAATTGAATATAATAAATAGAATATTATATTACCTGTAAAGATAATAATAATATTCTATAAATATATTTAAAGTTAGAAATGAGGTTTTAAAACATGTCTGCGTTCCCAAAGATTTTTCCCTTGTTTTATAAAAATAAAACAAGGTTTATTTTAATCTGGGGTTCTCAAATCCCTATAGGGGCAAGCCCCTATAGTTAATTACATCCTAGGAGGGGTACTCCTAAGAAAACTCTCGATTAAAGTAGTGATTTTGTACCCTCTGATTACAAAGTAGAAGACAAGGAAAGAAGTAGGGATTTTCAAGGAGAAAACTCAACATTGAACAGTTATTAATGAGTCAAAGGAAGAAAAGTAGGAGGTACCGGATTCTGAGAAGCTCAGAGGCAATCTCAGTCTATCCTATGTTGGGCTTTACATTTTAAGAGAGAAATTTTTAGGTTTGAATTGACATTTTATTAGAAATTTGGGATTTTATTCCCGAAGGGTGAGGACTTAAGATTCACAAATCTGCCTCAGAACCTAAATCTAATTTGGGTACTACAAAGTAGTGACCCGAACCTGACTAATGCAGTGCAAATCTGGACTTACCCCGGCCTGGATTGGGGAGCCAGCTAACCACCTAGGCGCTTCAAATCCATGTGTCCAGTCTCTTATGAAAGATGGGTAGGGACGTTATTTAAGTTTTGAGGAATCGGGGCCGACATCTAAAACAAATCCTAATTGACCCCTTTACTTATGTAGGGTAAATGATGCCTAGGAGCATAATGCAATTAAAATTTTAGACTCTTTTAATTTGTATCTAATGCAATGCATGCTAATTGACTCAAATGTATAAAATGATTTATGAAGCAGTTTTAAAATCAGGCTTAGAAAATAGATTTTTCCCTAGAGATTGCACAACATCCCCTTGACAGAACTGCACCCTAATAGGTCAGGTGGTCTGCCAGAACCCACAGGCGGGGAGGTGCCTAACAAGAAAGAGAAAGTAATAATATAATTATGCTAACTCTCGGCGGTCCGAGCTTACTTCTTAGATTCGTTAGAGTTTCTATGTGAGCCTAAAAAATTTTATTTTAAATTTCAAGTAGAAAAAGTTTATCGTGATCCTTACCAAAAACACTCCGATGCGTATCCATGCTAAAACAAAACACGGCATGCAAGAGTCCTAAAAAAAACTAGTGCACAAACAAAGTAAACACTCAAATTAAATTATCCAAAAATATAATGTCCAATGTTCAGTTTATTTACAATCCAGGGTCTGCTGAAAAAGTAAAGTGGCCGGGTACCACTGACAACAAACCCGGATTCTAATCCTAAGACTGACGCAAGTGATTTCAAAATGGGATATATTTTTCTTCCTATCTTCATTTCTTCATTTTCTTCATCTTCACTTCTTTATCTTCTTTCCTTTACAAGCTTCTTGGATCCACTACGAGCTCCTTGGGTCCGCCGGGCCTGGATATCCAAATGAAAAGAAACTCATCCCCGAAGGGGTATTTTCTTTTCTCTTTGGATATTAGAACCACCCTAACTTGGCTTTCCAAATAGAAGAGAATACTCCCCTAAGGGACATTCTCCTCTCTTTGGATTCCGAGTTGGGTGTGATATCCCACTTTTGAATCACTTTCACAATACTTGACTTAAACAAAAATATATTTACATTACATTCCAGAAAGAAAAAGAAAATTTAGACACACCTGCAAGGTTATCCTAGACATTTATAATAAAACCATTCCCAAGCAGTTATATATTTATATTAAATTCATCAGCCTCACTTGGCCATGCTCTTTTAATTTTAAGGGGGGGCTTAGCATTTTCTGAAGCACCTGCAGAAAATATTGTTAATTTAAATCTTTAATATGCCCCCTTTTTATTTAGCCCTGCACGAGCATGGCCACCTGCATAAGATTCTGTGAGCATCCAGATCGTTCCTAACCTAGGGGTAATCTATCGCCCATCACATCATATCACAGAGAGCAATAAAAGTAAACAAACACTCATGTCAATCATACAAGCATGCAATGAAAACCGAGAAAGCCCATCACACAACAGCAAGAAAATAAACACCGGCCTAACCTAGAACTAGAGTCGGTTGTCCTAGCAAACAAATCTAAGTATGTGCGGTAGACTATGTGGTTTGGATACATCCTGAGTTTACTTTTAGTTAAAGTTATCTAATTGATTGAAATTGATTTGTTGAAGGGTCAAAGGGAATTTTAGTTCAGACTTAAGTTTTTGTGTCTTTACTGTTTTGAAATTTGTTTTAAATTGAATTTTGATTGTTAAAGTCGATTAATATGATTTGTTCTTTAATGTATTTGAATTAACCATTTTTTTTTATTTAGATTATTTATTTAATGATTTATTGAAATTTTCTAATGATTTATTAAATATTTTAATATTTTGTTAATTTTAAATCATTTATTGAAATTTTAATTGACTTATTAAAGCGTTAATATTTTATTAAAATTTTAATGATTTTATTTAATTTGTTAATGATTTATTAAAATGTTGATGATTTTATTTAGTAATTACTTGATTATAAGATAATTAACATATTAAATTAGGTTCAATTTTATTTTTATGTTCAAATTTAATCTTCTAGTGCTTATGTATGTTAATTATGACTTAATTATTAGAGATTATATGATTTTTGTATACTTTTATTTTATTTGGATTATCATTAGTGTATTTGAATTTCTCCTTAATTATTTATTTAAGTTTAATTAGACCTGATTAAGGTTATATTAATAACATACAATAATTCTAAGGGGAATGTCACTAAATTTTCTATGTTATGTATTTCTATCCTAAAGTGTGCATGCATCATAAGTCTAAGTTCTCTAGGACTCAATCCTTAATTTTTGTCCTTAGATGTCACTAATGTTATATGGAATGAAAAGAATTTTGTTGTCACTAACCCTTAGGACTTTGCGTACATGTAAAGAGATTTACGGATCTAAAATAGAATAAATAATCCTAATAAAATTGAAGTTGCTATAGGGACCTAGAAGGGAGGAGTTCGCACAAAACACACCACGGCCTCCTAGGGGCTTTCTAAGTTTTAAGAAAACTTACAACACCGGGGGCTATGACCCGGTGGATTTCGCCCGTAGCACCTCTACCCGGTTGGATAGAGGCGACTGACACCTTTAATCTGCTTCCTCTTATTCACTTGATTGGTACCGTTCCTCGCAGTTCATGCAAATAAAGACAAGAAAATATGGAAGGATTAAAAGCACATTTAATAATTAATGATGAAATAATTGAAATTACTAAAAATAAAAAAACGTACCTTTCTTCGGGCTTGGAGACCGGCACAAGCTGTCTACCTTTTAAATTGTTCCCTTTTGAAAGCATACTATTTATTTTTCCAACATGTACCTCGAGGCACAAGAAGCAGGAAGTAGAAGAAGGAGAAAGAGAGGGGTAGAGAGAGAGAGAAAGAGGGGCATTGCTTTCTTTAAAACTTTCATTCTCTCGTAAACACCCAACAAACTCATTCCTCCACACCCACACATTTCATCTCTCAACACCTCTAACTTTCACTTCTCACTCTTCAAATATCACCCATTTTTACCTTTCAAAAACACACACCTTATCTTTCCAAACTCACACTTTTCATTATTCCAAGTTCATATATTTCACCTTTCAATACACTTCACTTTCACCTTTTCGACATATATACAATTCACTTTTCAAGGACCATACACTTTCTTTCCCAAAGTCACACAATTCACCTTTCTACACTTACACATTTTCACCTTTCCAAAATATACACTTTTTCACCTTTCCAAAACACACAATTTTCACTTTTCCGAACCCACAATCCTCACTTTTTATTTCTCACACATATCACCTTTTCAAAACAAAACACTTTTCATTCTCCAACAATCAAGCTTCACTTTACCATTCAAAGCTCACATACTAAACTTTTCGTTTAAAACAATACACTTTTCACTTTTCAACTACAAACACACTTCTCTACTCTTCAAAACATATAAAAAAAAACTTCTCAAAATCCAACCACTTGCTTTTCACCTTTCCCACACAAAACTTTCATAGCCTACACTTCCACTTTTAAAGCATACAACCTCCACCTTTCCAAAATTCACACAAATCAACTCTTAAAATATACACTCATCAAAGCAATTTATTTTTCGTACTTACACATGCCAACTTTTTCAAAATCACTCACATTTCACTTTTTTTTTTTTTTACTTTTCGAAATACATACACACTTTTCAACTTTTCACAAAGTCATACATTTTATCTCCCAACACACAGTTTTCCTTTCTCATGCACTAAAAAGAAAACATCCATATATGAGAATGAAGTACAACTATGAGTGTCAATCTCCATCAATCATGACCCATCGAAAGCACCCTTATACTTTCCACCTTCTAACACATACTTTTCTCTTTAGTAACCACTCACTTCCTTTTCATGAATACAAGGCATTATTTCATCATCTCTCTTACTTCAAAACATTACATACCACTCTCCAACATTCACCAAAATACTTTGTGAAAAAATTATAAATGCCCACAAGTGAAAAAGAAAACATATAAATAAACCATGCTAGCTGCCATTCAAGAGATAATAGACATGCAAGATCACACATCCTAGTTTGGCCTTGCTCATATAGGCTTCGCACTGGATATCACAATAAAACATCTTATTCTCTTAAAATTTGCATGTGACACATCTCAACAAATGACTAACAACTTTTATGAAGAGCAATTTTGATCTTCCCTAAAACTTTCTTCTTATGAATTCTGCTCTTGTTTTTTATTAATGACTTCCTCCCTCTTTTTTTTTTTCGAGAAAAGAGAGACAAATGAATGATTGCTAAACTTGTCTTTTCAAGAAGATGAAAACAACCTTGCTTATCTCACCATCTCAAAACATTAACAAGAGACCAACAACATCCATTTTATTCTTCCAAGAAAAAAAATCAAAATCGTTAGTGACCTCACTTTGCCTTAACAAGATGGATGAAGAGTTCTAAACACTTTCAGATTTAAAATACAACAAGCATCTATCAAGAAATTTCTTTAAATTCAACAGGAAACTTATCTTGGATTCAAGTAAAGTCTCCAAATAGCCATTCTAATGAAAAATTTACCTAAAAGAAAGTAAGGAAGACAAAGATGAAAATGGAGATGAACCATATATATAGAAGATATACCTATAGCAAAGAGGGCCGATGGCTAGGGCAAGTCGGCAAGAGAGGCGTCGTCTTTGAAGAGGTCCGAATGGAGAAGGAGATGGAAGGAGACGTACCTTACGAACAGAGAGGGATCGGAGCCTGGGGAGGATTTTGCGAACCACAGAGGGGCGACGGGTTCCTGGGCCTCGTGTCTTGCGAACTGGGAGGAGATGGGTGAGGGGAAGCTTGTGAACTGAGAGAGTGAGTGGGGAATTTTCGCCTGGGGCTCTACGACCTGCAGAGAAGGAGACCGAGTGGGAGATAGAGAGGGGTCTGCGAACTGGGAGAGGAGATCGATTCTGGGGCTTCAGTTCCTTGCCAGGAGAGACGGAGAGGGAGAGGGAGTCTTAGGTTTTTTTTTTTTTTTTTGCGAATCAGAGTGGGTCACTGGAGAGGGAAGAGGTGTTTGTGTTTGAAAGCGGGTTTTGAAAAATTTAGTCTTCTTTGGGAATTTTAGAATTAACATTAAAATTTAATTCTAAAATTAAACATCCCATCAAAAATATTACACCACCTCAGGAGGTGGAAATAAAATTTCAGGATGGGGTTCAGATTTAGAATTAAGAATCTCATCTTAAATATCGTAACTAGATTTAAGAGAGAACTTTGTATGACCCTGAAGGGTCAAAATAAAGTTCAGTCAAATATCATGCTACGATAATCAAGGGAAGTGATCGTTAATTTCATATTCGAAATCATTTTAACAAAAGATATATCTCCCCGAAGGGAGAAGATATCATTTGTTAATAATCGTTCGAACATAACGATAACGAAAAATCAATAATTTAATTTTCCCAATGTAGACTAATTGAATTTTAAAAATCAATTTTGAAAATCAGTTGTGGGTTCTAAATCTCCTACGAGCGCAAGCCCTCGTAGTTAATTACATCGTGGGAGACCGGATTCCCCTACGAAAACTTTCGATTAAAATAATGGCAGAAATTTTGTTTAGAGATTTCTAGGAGTGATGCCAAAGAGGTGAATTTGGATTTTGAAAGGGGATTGGAGCAAGATTGAATACTTATTTTGGAATCAAATGAGGAAGGGTAGGGGACACTTTAGGATTCTGAAACAATTCAGAAGTGCCCCGATCTAAGCTAAGTATTGGGCTTTAAATTTTGGATTGAAAGAATATTTAATTTGAGTTGAGCATTTTATTAGAAATTTGGGATTATATTCCCGGAGGTTGGGGTCTTATGATTCAAAAAGAGACCTGCCCCAGATCTTAGATCTAAATTTGGACACTGAAACACAGTAGTCCGAACCTAACTAATGCAGTGCAAAATCTGGACTTACCCCGGCCTGGATTGGGGAGCCAGCTAAACCACATAAACGCTTCAAAACCATGAGTCCGGTCTTTTGATGCAGAGTGATCAGGGACGTTATTTAAGATTGGTTTAAGAAGTTGGGGTCGACATCTAGAGCAGATTCCTAATTGACCCCTTTGACTTATGTCGGGTGGAATGCTTAGACTAAAATGCAATTAAAATTTTAATTTAATAAGTTTCTAATGCGATGCATGCTGGTTAAAGTATCCAAATCTGGTATGCATGAAATTTTAAAAAAGGCTTATAAAATAATTTTTTTTTAAAAGACTAGACTTCCCCAGATCGAGCACCTCATCCTCATAGGTCGGATTATCTGGACTCTACCCACGGGCGGGGAAGTGTCTTATAGCAAGGAGGGAGAGAGATGCAGTAATATGCATGCGACCCCGGACGATTCCGGCTATTCCCTAGGTCGTTAAATTTCTATGTTATTTAAATCTTAAAATTTTAAATATAGGTTATGAATAGAAATATTTTTGGTCCTTAAAGAGCCTAACGAATTCCAGGCTAAAATAAAAAGAACGGCATTCAACCGCCCAAAAAAAACTAAGAAAAGCAGGCAATCCTATACGCAATCAAATTAAATCACAACACATTAAATAATCAAATTAATTAAGTAAATGTCCATAGGCAAATTGCCTTGCTTATTACAACCCAGATTTACATAAATTAAAAGTGGCCGGGCACCACTAACAACAACCCGGATTCTAATCCTAATACAGACGCAAGTGACTTTGAGTGGGATACTCTATGTCTTCAACTTCTCGGTCTTCTCTTCCTCGAGCTCCTTAGATTCTTCGTGGTTGGATACCCAAATGGAAAAGAGAACTCTTCCCTTGAGGGGGAGGTTACTCTTTCCACTTTGGGTAGTAAAGTGATCCAAATTTGGAGTTCCAAATGGATAAGGACTATCCCCCGAAGGGGTATCCTTTCCTCTTTAGAATCCAACCTTTGGATCTATGTATCCCAAAATCAAAATGTTACTTTCACAACTCAATACTCAAATAAATTACATGAATATAAAAATAAAAATTCTAGACTCTCCTGCAGGGTTATCCTAAGCATTTAAATATTAGAATACATCCCAAGCAGTTATATATATGTGCATGTAAAAGTAAACACACTTGGCCACGCTCTTTTTATTTGGGGGCTAAGCAGCTGAAGCACCTGTAGCATTTATATTTATGATTTATTTAGCCCCCTTTGTTGCCCTGCATGAGCGTGGCCACCTGCAGAAAATTTAGTGAGCATCCAGATCGTTCCTAACCTAAGGGTAATCTAATCGCCCATCACATCAATTCACAGAGTGCAGTAAAGAAAGTAAACAAACACATCAATCAATTTCAATCATAACATGCAATGAAAACTCGAAAAACTCGGCACACAACAGAAAAGGAAACATCGGCCTAGCCTAAATCTAGAGTTGGTTGTCCTAGCAAATCATCTAAAGTGTGTGTAAAAGGTCATGTGGCTGGGGTAGATCCTAGGATTGGGTATTTGATTGAAGTTGTTTAATGTTCTGATTAGTTGAAAGGCTTAAGTGAGATTTTAATTAAAATTTGAGTCTTAATGGTTTAAATTTGATTTTAAAATTGATTTTAATTGTTTGTTGAATACCACCTTTGTTGCACACCGAGGCCATGAAGTTTATTTCACCTTCCTTGGAGCTAATTTAATAGCCTCGTAGGCATGAGTTACCCAGTGGTACCCGATATAATTAAGTGAATCGAGTTTGATTAAAGTTTGAAGACTGATTAATTTTTAATTAAACTGATTGGATGCTGGTTTTAAAATAAAATTGATGTTTTCTGGAATTTTGAATGATTTATTGAATTTTAGAATTTTATGGATTATTTTAATTAGTTAATTAAGGGGTCCAAAGTTGACTTTTCAAATTAAAATTAATTTTGTAAGTTTCAGATTTTTAATAAATATTAGACCTTATGACGAGTTGTTAGACTATTAGTACACTCAATTTGGAGTTTTCTATGAAAAGTTATGATTTTTCGAAGTTCGAGCCTAGTTTTGAACTACGGTTGACCGAAAAGTTGACTTTTTGACTTTGACCAGATTTTGGAGGTTTGACATTTTTAGAAAATACTAGACCTTAATTGGAGTTGATTGACACTAAGTTTGCTCAATTTGGATTTTTCTGTAATTAGTTATGCATTTTCAAAGTTTCCTTAATTATTGAATTTTTAAAATTGCTTAATTAGGAAGGTTTTGATCATTTTGATCCAAACTCATCCCAAACTGCATGGAATCAATCTCAAAGGTCAGGAATGACCCATGGGAGTGTTTCCAAGTGTTTGGAAATTATTTTAGATTTTTAATAATTTTTAATTAATTAATATAATTAATTATTGATTTTCATTAAAAGTCAAATTAAAGTTAAATTAGGAGTCCAGTCAAGGGGCTTTTATTTTTCCTAAGTAGAGGACTAAGGTCTGGTCAATTTAAGATATTATTTACAATTTTTAGACTTAATATGGATTTATTGCATTTTTTTGAATTTTTTGGGTCCTTAAAAGGGTTGAAACTTTGGGTAATTAATTTTCTGACCTAATGATCTCCAAATTCAGTGAAATTTGAACCTAAGGTACATGATGTCTCTAAGTTTACTGTGTTTAAATTTCACCCCTATTGGGTGTGTGTACAATCCCCTAGGAATTTTCTAACTTTTCTACACTTTTCCTTAATTATTTTTCCTAGGTGTCTCTACTATTCAAATAGGCATGAAATTTGGTTTGTCTAACCCTTACACATATGCAATCACACCACAAAAGTTATGCAGCCTAATTCTATAGAAAAATGGAGTTATAAATTTTCAAAGTTTTGGGTCCAAAATGGACCCATTACCTTAAAAATTCACATCATAGCAATTCAATGGATATCTGAACCTAAGAAAATTATAGTACATGCCTAAGATACCCAAATAGCTTCCACCAAAAGTTGGGGCTCAATTGACCACTGGATTGTGAGAAAATCATAAAAAACCGATTTTAAAGAAATAGAAATATCTCATAATCCAGAAATCAAATTAACTCAAAATTAATTTTAATAAATACTAGGGTAAATTATCTTTCCAACGAGCCCAAAAACACTTAATCTGGTGGAAAAATGAATTTACTATAAATTTTGAAAGTTATGACCATTTTTTTGAATTTTTAAGTCCATTAATAACCGGCGCCAATCATTGGCAATGATCGGCGCCAAAACGGCGGCGGCGTGTGGCATTTTGATATGCAAAGTGCTGTTTATCAACCACCTAAACATGCCATCACTAATCCCGAGCCGTCCGATCAAGAAAGATAGAAAATCGGACGGTCGAGATCGATCAAGGCCGTTTTAGCTCAAAATGAACTAGAAAATTGAAATACTCATAACTTTTAAAATACTCGTCGAAATTTAACAAAATTTGAAACATAGGCTCATGGGAACATGAACTTTCATTGCCTAGAGTTTGGAGACCCCAAGCAATGAAATTTTTGAGCAGTTTCAAATTAAAATTTAAACTTAAAATGAGCATAACTTACAATCCAACCGTCGGATTTTTGAGATCTTGGGCTTGTTGGAAAGCTGCAGTGATCCTCTACAACTTTGACGAAGACACTAAGAGCTAGATCTAGCTGAATGCTTTCTCCTCACTAAAATAGTGATTTGAGGCTTGGAAATGATGGGGAGAAGCTTGGAAAAGCCTTGGAGATGGATGGAGAGTATGGGGAAGGCTCTAGGAAGGTTGGAGGCTGGAGGAGAGTTGAGGGAGAGTTGAGGGAGAGTGAATAATCAAGATTCTCTCTCTTAGGTTAGGTTTCTCCCACCTTAGCACTTGGCTTTTGGATTGGATGGTCTTGATTTGTTTGGAGGGAGTTTGGATGCATGACAAATGTCCCCTAAGCTACCTAAAGCTATGGAATAGGGTTGGTGGTGAGTGTGACCTCTCTTGGTCCATGGGAAAGGGGACCACACCTTTTCCCCCATTTGGGTGAACCAAAGCTTGGCTTGGTTTAGGGAGTTGGCTTAGGACTTCTTAAGAGAGGAAATGGGTCAATTTCTATCAGGTTTGAGCAGGTTTTAGATCAAGCCATGGATTGCCAAGGTGGCTTGGTGATGTGGCCATGATTTGGCCTCTTTCCATAGGCTTAAAGGGGTTTGGAGAAGGTTTTGACCCCTCCAAATGGGTTGACCAAGTCAACCCAAGGGGAAGCTTGAATTTGAAAGCTTTGGACATGTCAAGGGTGTCCAATTGAATGATTTTGAGGGATTGATTTGATTTAAAATGGGTTCAAGCATTGAAATTGACCTTAATGTGGGTTAAGGGTTGATTTGGTCAACCTTGGTTGACTTGGTCAACCAGGTCAAACCAAGACTTGAGTTTGGATCCAATGTGTTCCTAATGATATTTAGGATCCATTGGGATAGGTTTTGAAGGTTATATGGGAAGGTCATGTTGAACTTTGGGGAAAAGACCAAAAATCTCTATAAAGAGCATTTTGGTCATTTTGACCCCTAGTCAACATTGGGTCAAACTGGGTCCAACAAAGTGTAGGTTATTGGTCAAAAAGTCATAACAAAGGTCATGGACATGGTCGAAAGGTTTGGAAGGCATCCCAAGGTCAAATTGCTCTGGATGGCAAGTCTAGTGGCATAGGTTGTAAATAATTGAAGGTTTTGCAGCGTTTGGGAAAAGATTCAGTTTGAGGGGCTAGGAGTGTTGGATTGAGCTCAAATTTGGAGGGTTGATCTTAGAGACATGTTTGAACAATATGTAATTGACGGATCATGATTTGGAGGTCACTTGACAGGGTTTCTAGGTGACAAAAAGTTCACCCAGAAAGGGTTTCAGAACCTAGGTCCTTGACCTTGAAGGTTTGATTAAGAATGTTGGATTTGGGTTGGATTTAAGATTTAAATGATTGACTTTGGATCATTCATATCAATGGAAATCAAATGAAAGATTGAAATTAATTGGATATGATTTGAAATTTGATTGAATGTTGATTTAAGGCTAGATTAAAGATTGAGTCGAAAGGTAGAGTTGGGTTTGATTGGGATTAAATTGGGTCTTTATTAGGACCTTTATGACAGAGGGGTGGATATCTCTCCATCATTAGGTCACTAAAAAGAAATCCAAGTGGGTCCTAGTGACCTCATATAAAAATGAGGTCAACAAATGGACCCCCAATATGTGTAGGAGAACGAAGTTCTAGTACACATATTGGCGTTGACCGAATGGAAGGTCAAGTTTTGAGTTCTAATCCTAAGGAAAGGAGGGAAACCTTAACCTTAGAGGACTAGGTAGAGGGTAGAAGGTAGAAGGAAGAACTAAGATGGTGCCACGGAGGGCGTTCTCCATCACTAGTGATTCTAATCCTAAGGAAAGGCAGCACCTATCCTAAAGGAAGAGAAGAGAGGGTAGAACTAGGATGGTGCCACAAAGGGCGTTATCCACCACTAGCAGATGATCATGTGGGGAGGAAGCTTGCTCCACACAGAGGATCAAAACTGGATTGAAACTAGGATGGTGCCACAAAGGGCGTTATCCACCACTAGTTGATGATCATGTGGGGAGGAAGCTTGCTCCACACAGAGGATCTAAACTGGATTGAAACTAGGATGGTGCCACAAAGGGCGTTATCCACCACTAGCGGATGGTCATGTGAGGAGGAAGCTTGCTCCACACAGAGGACCTCAACTGGAGGGAAACTAGGATAGTGCAACGGAGGGCGTTATCCACCACTAGCGGATGGTCATGTGGGGAGGAAGCTTGCTCCACACAGAGGACCTCAACTGGAGGGAAACTAGGATGGTGCCACGGAGGGCGTTATCCACCACTAGCAGATGGTCATGTGGGGAGGAAGCTTGCTCCACACAAAGGACCTCAACTGGAGGGAAACTAGGATGGTGCCACAAAGAGCGTTATCCACCACTAGCGGATGGTCATGTGGGGAGGAAGCTTGCTCCACACAGAGGACCTCAACTGGAGAGAAACTATGATGGTGCCACGGAGGGTGTTATCCACCACTAGCGGATGGTCATGTGGGGAGGAAGCTTGCTCCACACAGAGGACCTCAACTGGAGGGAAACTAGGATGGTGCCACAAAGGGTGTTATCCACCACTAGCAGATGATCATGTGGGGAGGAAGCTTGCTCCACACAGAGGACCTGAACTGGAGGGAAACTAGGATGGTGCCACGGAGGGCGTTATCCACCACTAGCGGATGGTCATGTGGGGAGGAAGCTTGCTCCACATAGAGGACCTCAACTGGAGGGAAACTAGGATGGTGCCACAAAGGGCGTTATCCACCACTAGCGGATGATCATGTGGGGAGAAAGCTTGCTCCACACAGAGGACCTCAACTGGAGGAAAACTAGGATGGTGCCACAAAGGGCGTTATCCACCACTAGCGGATGGTCATGTGGGGAGGAAGCTTGCTCCACACAGAGGACCTCAACTGGAGGAAAACTAGGATGGTGCCGCAAAGGGCGTTATCCACCACTAGTACGTCTAATCCTAAGGAAAGGAAGAATCCTATCCTAAAGGAAAAGAAAATTGGAAATGATTGATTGATGATCTTTGTATGTGATTTGATTTCTTTGAATTTGGAAAGGTGACTTTGATGTTGAATTTGATACTCATTAGGCATGACATTTGTTGAAGAGCCGCCCAAATGTTAAAAACATCAAGTGGCATCCTTCAGGATTAATCAATCGGCATGAATCTCCCTCATAGATCATTTCTAAGGTGAATGATCCAGTCAACGTTGATTCAAAGTTTCCATCAATCTTATGGCAGACTAAAATTGGTCTCCAAAAGACTATATGGCCAAGTCTCCAACTTGGAAAGTTCTTATGTGACACAATTTATCACGAGCTTGAATCATACGTGACTTATGTAATTTCAAATTTTATTGAGTTTGAAAGCAATTTGAGACACTCAAGCTCCTCCAATCAGAGTCGGGCACTCAACTCAGTTGTGACTCAATTTTGAAAAGTAATTTCCAGCGATGTAAAATACACCTCTAGACGAGAACAATCTTGGCCTCATCATAGAGTGTAATTAAGAAAGGAGGCCTTAAAGGAAAGATGCCTGTATGGAAGGACTAACACACATCCCTCAAGGACCAGATTTGAATTCTTATCGAGAGTAGAAGATTCATTCTTTTTAATGAAAATTTTCCTCTTAATTATTTGGACCCTGTCAGAATGACAAGTCGGAACAAATTCAAAGTACAGTGAGAAGTAGAGTGACTCCAACTAACCCGAAAAGGGCTATGGGTTTAGATTGTGTTAACCCACATCAAGTTTCATAGAAACTGAACTAGGGTTCTCCCGTGTGCCAAAATTTTAAATTAAAATCAATTTCAAAAGGTTTAAGTTGGAGAGAGAAATTTAATCTTTTCAATTCTTTTGCATGACTCTTTTTATATCTGATAGACTGTCTATGCATAACAATAAATCTAGATTCAAGATTTTTCAAAGTCAAGCTATTAAGGGTGATCGGGCTCGTTGAGGTTTAAGGATTTAAAAAGAAGGAAGCCTCTTTCCCCTTTTTTTGTGGCGCACTTTGTACATCTTTTAATTTTTAGTGCACTTTGTGCATCTCTTGATTTTTATTTTTTAGTTTCAACGCACTTTGTGCATCTTTTAATTGATTTTTTTTTTTGACAAGGGGCTTCATCTCCTTTTAAAAAAAACCTTAAAATGATTGCTCTTTTTTGAAAATCAGGATTATATCGCAAGTATAAGAGAAGAGAATTCATCCTCTCATACAAGGAAGAATAATCCCAAGATCAGACCCAATCTTTTGATAAAAATATCACCTTGACTTAGAAAATTATTGAATAGATTTAAAGCATGCAAGAGACACCTATTAAGATAGAAAATTGCAAGAAGATTGGGAAGATTTTCATTTCAAAAACAACTTACATTTGACACAGATTTTAATTCAAAAATCAAATCGAACCACTTAAGCGGTGGGAGGGAGGGGCCTTTAAGTATCCGGTGGAGTCAACTACAACTCTCTCCTGTTTTTAGTTTAAAGTAGAAGTTAATTTTCATTAAAAAGGTTAATCAATTATCTTGAAAATTCAGACCCAATACACTTGAGAAGTGGTATATTTTCCTCAAAAATTGCAACTCTAGGTGGCAAGACTCTATCAGTGTAGAATTATATTTCTACAATCTCTTATGAGGAAGAGATTATTGTGGGGTCTGCACTAATGCTGCATCATTTTAATCTAAAAATCTATCACGATAGGACCCCTTTAGAAGTTAAATTCAGATGGTGTCACTATCTGATAAGATCTCAGATCCATCATTATTCCCCTCTTTAATTACTAGTAACCTAGCAATTATGAGAGTGGCATCCCGAGCGGTTTCTACACCTTCGCCTCTATAGATGTAGTGGAGCACGTACATTACCGTGACCTAACATCATCTGGTAGAGTGGATGGGGCATAACCCTCAATTGGGGGCCTATGGTCTATTACTGGTGATTGCTTATTTCTGGTTTGATTGATCTCTTCTGTGCAGTGGTCAAAAGGGCACGGTGGAGATCATACTACTCTTCTCATAACCTCCCTTACTTGAGTACTAGGAAGAGGGTGGAAGTGGCTTCCACCGAAGAGGGGGTATGTGAGAGGAGCAATGAACTCTCTATTGGCCTCATATTTAACTTGCTTTAAGGCTTCCAACTCAATAATCTTTATAGCCTTAATGATTTTCTTTTTGACTCTACGTAAGTTGTTCTTCTACAGTCGCGTTGCTGCGAAATGAGAAGGTAAGTTTTCCAGCCATTTAAGTATGCTTGATTTCTCAGAGTTAAGGAATGGTGACTTGAATTAGCTGGTTTTGAAATAGAATTTGAATCTTGAAATTAATTAATTTTCTTCAAATTTTGGAACTCAAAATGTTGAGTTTTCACCCAACATGAAGGTTCACAAAATTGACAAGAAAATCTCAAGGGTTGAGCTTAACTCTCTCTCACTCCATGAGCTAGCTTGGGGTGAAATGTCAAAGCTTTGATTTGAAATTGAAATTGAGATCGAATTTGTATTGAAATTGATTGGATCTTCTTCAAATTTTGAAACTCAACATGTGAGATTTCTCTTGAACATGTAGGCTTACAATATTGACATAAAAAAAATCTGAAAGATTGGGCTTAACTCTTTCATCCCACCAATCAACTTGGGGGTGAAATGTCAAAGCCCAAATTTGCTAAAGAAATTTGAAGTTTGATTTTGAGACTGAAGGGTCTTTCGTAGAATGTGAGACTTAGCATAATTCAGATTTGTTTGAATATGCAAGTTTGCAATATTTATAGGAAGATCTTAAAGGATTTGGCTCGACTCTTTTACTCTACCAATTAACTTGGAGGCAAAATATTAAAGCCCGACTTAGATAGGGGTTTCCTCACTCACCTCTCTTTTTGACATGTATTTTTCTCTTTTATGTTGGCCACACTCACCCAAGGGAGAAATGGGTAGAGGGACCAACGGAAGAAAGATAGTCAAAACTACCGATGCAACAAAATTTTACCATTATTAAAGATGGAAAGAGAGATTTAGTCCCACCGTGGTCGCCATTTTTTTTGTTTGTGTTTGAAAGCGGGTTTTGAAAAATTTAGTCTTCTTTGGAAATTTTAGAATTAACATTAAAATTTAATTCTAAAATCAAACATCCCATCAAAAATATTACACCACCTCGGGAGGTGGAAATAAAATTTCAGGATGGGATTCAGATTTAGAATTAAGAATCCCATCTTAAATATCGTAACTAGATTTAAGAGAGAACTTTGTATGACCCCGAAGGGTCAAAATAAAGTTCAGTCAAATATCATGCTACGATAATCAAGGGAAGTGATCGTTAATTTCATATTCGAAATCATTTTAACAAAAGATATATCTCCCCGAAGGGAGAAGATATCATTTGTTAATAATCGTTCGAACATAACGATAACGAAAAATCAATAATTTAATTTTCCCAATGTAGACTAATTGAATTTTAAAAATTAATTTTGAAAATCAGTTGTGGGTTCTAAATCTCCTACGAGCGCAAGCCCTCGTAGTTAATTACATCGTGGGAGACCGGAGTCCCCTACGAAAACTTTCGATTAAAATAATGGCAGAAATTTTGTTTAGAGATTTCTAGGAGTGATGCCAAAGAGGTGAATTTGGATTTTGAAAGGGGATTGGAGCAAGATTGAACACTTATTTTGGAATCAAATGAGGAAGGGTAGGGGACACTTTAGGATTCTGAAACAATTCAGAAGTGCCCCGATCTAAGCTAAGTGTTGGGCTTTAAATTTTGGATTGAAAGAATATTTAATTTGAGTTGAGCATTTTATTAGAAATTTGGGATTATATTCCCGGAGGTTGGGGTCTTATGATTCAAAAAGAAACCTGCCCCAGATCTTAGATCTAAATTTGGACACTGGAACACAGTAGTCCGAACCTAACTAATGCAGTGCAAAATCTGGACTTACCCCGGCCTGGATTGGGGAGCCAGCTAAACCACCTAAACGCTTCAAAATCATGAGTCCGGTCTTTTGATGCAGAGTGATCAGGGACGTTATTTAAGATTGGTTTAAGAAGTTAGGGTCGACATCTAGAGCAGATTCCTAATTGACCCCTTTGACTTATGTCGGATGGAATGCTTAGACTAAAATGCAATTAAAATTTTAATTTAATAAGTTTCTAATGCGATGCATGCTGGTTAAAGTATCCAAATCTGGTATGCATGAAATTTTAAAAAAGGCTTATAAAATAATTTTTTTTAAAAAGACTAGACTTCCCCAGATCCAGCACCTCATCCTCATAGGTCAGATTATCTGGACTCTACCCACGGGCGGGGAAGTGTCTTATAGCAAGGAGGGAGAGAGATGCAGTAATATGCATGCGACCCCGGACGATTCCGGCTATTCCCTAGGTCGTTAAATTTCTATGTTATTTAAATCTTAAAATTTTAAATATAGGTTATGAATAGAAATATTTTTGGTCCTTAAAGAGCCTAACGAATTCCAGGCTAAAACAAAAAGAACAGCATTCAACCGCCCAAAAAAAACTAAGAAAAGCAGGCAATCCTATACGCAATCAAATTAAATCACAACACATTAAATAATCAAATTAATTAAGTAAATGTCCATAGGCAAATTGTCTTGCTTATTACAACCCAGATTTATATAAATTAAAAGTGGCCGGGCACCACTAACAAAAACTCGGATTCTAATCCTAATACAGACGCAAGTGACTTTGAGTGGGATACTCTATGTCTTCAACTTCTCGGTCTTCTCTTCCTCGAGCTCCTTAGATTCTTCGTGGTTGGATACCCAAATGGAAAAGAGAACTCTTCCCTTGAGGGGGAGGTTACTCTTTCCACTTTGGGTAGTAAAGTGATCCAAATTTGGAGTTCCAAATGGATAAGGACTATCCCCCGAAGGGGTATCCTTTCCTCTTTAGAATCCAACCTTTGGATCTATGTATCCCAAAATCAAAGTGTTACTTTCACAACTCAATACTCAAACAAATTACATGAATATAAAAATAAAAATTCTAGAGTCTCCTGCAGGGTTATCCTAAGCATTTAAATATTAGAATACATCCCAAGCAGTTATATATATGTGCATGTAAAAGTAAACACACTTGGCCACGCTCTTTTTATTTGGGGGCTAAGCAGCTGAAGCACCTGTAGCATTTATATTTATGATTTATTTAGCCCCCTTTGTTGCCCTGCATGAGCGTGGCCACCTGCAGAAAATTTAGTGAGCATCCAGATCGTTCCTAACCTAAGGGTAATCTAATCGCCCATCACATCAATTCACAGAGTGTAGTAAAGAAAGTAAACAAACACATCAATCAATTTCAATCATAACATGCAATGAAAACTCGAAAAACTCGGCACACAGCAGAAAAGGAAACATCGGCCTAGCCTAAATCTAGAGTTGGTTGTCCTAGCAAATCATCTAAAGTGTGTGTAAAAGGTCGTGTGGCTGGGGTAGATCCTAGGATTGGGTATTTGATTGAAGTTGTTTAATGTTCTGATTAGTTGAAAGGCTTAAGTGAGATTTTAATTAAAATTTGAGTCTTAATGGTTTAAATTTGATTTTATTTCACCTTCCTTGGGGCTAATTTAATAGCCTCGTAGGCCTGGGTTACCGAGTGGTACCCGATATAATTAAGTGAATCGAGTTTGATTAAAGTTTGAAGACTGATTAATTTTTAATTAAACTGATTGGTTGCTGGTTTTAAAATAAAATTGATGTTTTCTGGAATTTTGAATGATTTATTGAATTTTAGAATTTTATGGATTATTTTAATTAGTTAATTAAGGGGTCCAAAGTTAACTTTTCAAATTAAAATTAATTTTGTAAGTTTCAGATTTTTAATAAATATTAGACCTTATGACGAGTTGTTAGACTATTAGTACACTCAATTTGGAGTTTTCTATGAAAAGTTATGATTTTTCGAAGTTCGAGCCTAGTCTTGAACTACGGTTGACCGAAAAGTTGACTTTTTGACTTTGACCAGATTTTGGAGGTTTGACATTTTTAGAAAATACTAGACCTTAATTGGAGTTGATTGACATTAAGTTTGCTCAATTTGGATTTTTCTGTAATTAGTTATGCATTTTCAAAGTTTCCTTAATTATTGAATTTTTAAAATTGCTTAATTAGGAAGGTTTTGATCATTTTGATCCAAACTCATCCCAAACTGCATGGAATCAATCCCAAAGGTCAGGAATGACCCATGGGAGTGTTTCCAAGTGTTTATAAATTATTTTAGATTTTTAATAATTTTTAATTAATTAATATAATTAATTATTGATTTTCATTAAAAGTCAAATTAAAGTTAAATTAGGAGTCCAGTCAAGGGGCTTTTATTTTTCCTAAGTAGAGGACTAAGGTCTGGTCAATTTAAGATATTATTTACAATTTTTGGACTTAATATGGATTTATTGCATTTTTTTGAATTTTTTGGGTCCTTAAAAGGGTTGAAACTTTGGGTAATTAATTTTCTGACCTAATGATCTCCAAATTCAGTGAAATTTGAACCTAAGGTACATGATGTCTCTAAGTTTATTGTGTTCAAATTTCACCCCTATTGGGTGTGTGTACAATCCCCTAGGAATTTTCTAAGTTTTCTACACCTTTCCTTAATTATTTTTCCTAGGTGTCTCTACTATTCAAATAGGCGTGAAATTTGGTTTGTCTAACCCTTACACATATGCAATCACACCACAAAAGTTATGCAGCCTAATTCTATAGAAAAATGGAGTTATAAATTTTCAAAGTTTTGGGTCCAAAATGGACCCATTACCTTAAAAATTCACATCATAGCAATTCAATGGATATCTGAACCTAAGAAAATTATAGTACATGCCTAAGATACCCAAATAGCTTCCACCAAAAGTTGGGGCTCAATTGATCACTGGATTGTGAGAAAATCACAAAAAACCGATTTTAAAGAAATAGAAATATCTCATAATCCAGTAATCAAATTAACTCAAAATTAATTTTAATAAATACTAGGGTAAATTATCTTTCCAACGAGCCCAAAAACACTTAATCTGGTGGAAAAATGAATTTACTATGAATTTTGAAAGTTATGACCATTTTTTTGAATTTTTAAGTCGATTAATAACCGGCGCCAATCATTGGCAATGATCGGCGCCAAAACGGTGGCGGCGTGTGGTATTTTTATATGCAAAGTGCTGTTTATCAACCACCTAAACATGCCATCACTAATCCCGAGCCGTCCGATCGAGAAAGATAGAAAATCGGACGGCCGAGATCGATCAAGGCCGTTTTAGCTCAAAATGAACTAGAAAATTGAAATACTCATAACTTTCAAAATACTCGTCAAAATTTACCAAAATTTGAAACATAGGCTCATGGGAACATGAACTTTCATTGCCTAGAGTTTGGAGACCCCAAGCAATGAAATTTTTGAGCAGTTTCAAATTGAAATTTAAACTTAAAATGAGCATAACTTACAATCCAACCGTCGGATTTTTGAGATCTTGGGCTTGTTGGAAAGCTGCAGTGATCCTCTACAACTTTGACGAAGACACTAAGAGCTAGATCTAGCTGGATCGAAAGTTGTGTTGGAAAACCCTCTTTCTCTCTCTAGAATGCTCTCTCCTCACTAAAATAGTGATTTGAGGCTTGGAAATGATGGGGAGAAGCTTGGAAAAGCCTTGGAGATGGATGGAGAGTATGGGGAAGGCTCTAGGAAGGTTGGAGGCTGGAGGAGAGTTGAGGGAGAGTGAATAATCAAGATTCTCTCTCTTAGGTTAGGTTTCTCCCACCTTAGCACTTGGCTTTTGGATTGGATGGTCTTGATTTGTTTGGAGGGAGTTTGGATGCATGACAAGTGTCCCCTAAGCTACCTAAAGCTATAGAATAGGGTTGGTGGTGAGTGTGACCTCTCTTGGTCCATGGGAAAGGGGACCACACCTTTTCCCCCATTTGGGTGAACCAAAGCTTGGCTTGGTTTAGGGAGTTGGCTTAGGACTTCTTAAGAGAGGAAATGGGTCAATTTCTATCAGGTTTGAGCAGGTTTTGGATCAAGCCATGGATTGCCAAGGTGGCTTGGTGATGTGGCCATGATTTGGCCTCTTTCCATAGGCTTAAAGGGGTTTGGAGAAGATGTTGACCCCTCCAAATGGGTTGACCAAGTCAACCCAAGGGGAAGCTTGAATTTGAAAGCTTTGGACATGTCAAGGGTGTCCAATTGAATGATTTTGAGGGATTGATTTGATTTAAAATGGGTTCAAGCATTGAAATTGACCTTAATGTGGGTTAAGGGTTGATTTGGTCAACCTTGGTTGACTTGGTCAACCAGGTCAAACCAAGACTTGAGTTTGGATCCAATGTGTTCCTAATGATATTTAGGATCCATTGGGATAGGTTTTGAAGGTTATATGGGAAGGTCATGTTGAACTTTGGGGAAAAGACCAAAAATCTCTATAAAGGGCATTTTGGTCATTTTGACCCCTAGTCAACATTGGGTCAAACTGGGTCCAACAAAGTGTAGGTTATTGGTCAAAAAGTCATAACAAAGGTCATGGACATGGTCGAAAGGTTTGGAAGGCGTCCCAAGGTCAAATTGCTCTGGATGGCAAGTCTAGTGGCATAGGTTGTAAATAATTGAAGGTTTTGCAGCGTTTGGGAAAAGATTCAGTTTGAGGGGCTAGGAGTGTTGGATTGAGCTCAAATTTGGAGGGTTGATCTTAGAGACATGTTTGAACAATATGCAATTGACGGATCATGATTTGGAGGTCACTTGACAGGGTTTCTAGGTGACAGAAAGTTCACCCAGAAAGGGTTTCAGGACCTACGTCCTTGACCTTGAAGTTTTGATTAAGAATGTTGGATTTGGGTTGGATTTAAGATTTAAATGATTGACCTTGGATCATTCATATCAATGGAAATCAAATGAAAGATTGAAATTAATTGGATATGATTTGAAATTTGATTGAATGTTGATTTAAGGCTAGATTAAAGATTGAGTCGAAAGGTAGAGTTGGGTTTGATTGGGATTAAATTGGGTCTTTATTAGGACCTTTATGACAGAGGGGTGGACATCTCTCCATCATTAGGTCACTAAAAAGAAATCCAAGTGGGTCCTAGTGACCTCATATAAAAATGAGGTCAACAAATGGACCCCCAATATGTGTAGGAGACGAAGTTCTAGTACACATATTGGCGTTGACCGAATGGAAGGTCAAGTTTTGAGTTCTAATCCTAAGGAAAGGAGGGAAACCTTAACCTTAGAGGACTAGGTAGAAGGTAGAAGGTAGAAGGAAGAACTAAGATGGTGCCACGGAGGGCGTTCTCCACCACTAGTGATTCTAATCCTAAGGAAAGGCAGCACCTATCCTAAAGGAAGAGAAGAGAGGGTAGAACTAGGATGGTGCCACAAAGGGCGTTATCCACCACTAGCAGATGATCATGTGGGGAGGAAGCTTGCTCCACACAGAGGATCAAAACTGGATTGAAACTAGGATGGTGCCACAAAGGGCGTTATCCACCACTAGTTGATGATCATGTGGGGAGGAAGCTTGCTCCACACAGAGGATCTAAACTGGATTGAAACTAGGATGGTGCCACAAAGGGCGTTATCCACCACTAGCGGATGGTCATGTGGGGAGGAAGCTTGCTCCACACAGAGGACCTCAACTGGAGGGAAACTAGGATGGTGCCACGGAGGGCGTTATCCACCACTAGCGGATGGTCATGTGGGGAGGAAGCTTGCTCCACACAGAGGATCAAAACTGGATTGAAACTAGGATGGTGCCACAAAGGGCGTTATCCACCACTAGTTGATGATCATGTGGGGAGAAAGCTTGCTCCACACAGAGGATCTAAACTGGATTGAAACTAGGATGGTGCCACAAAGGGCGTTATCCACCACTAGCGGATGGTCATGTGGGGAGGAAGCTTGCTCCACACAGAAGACCTCAACTGGAGGGAAACTAGGATGGTGCCACGGAGGGCGTTATCCACCACTAGCGGATGGTCATGTGGGGAGGAAGCTTGCTCCACACAGAGGACCTCAACTGGAGGGAAACTAGGATGGTGCCACGGAGGGCGTTATCCACCACTAGCAGATGGTCATGTGGGGAGGAAGCTTGCTCCACACAAAGGACCTCAACTGGAGGGAAACTAGGATGGTGCCACAAAGAGCGTTATCCACCACTAGCGGATGGTCATGTGGGGAGGAAGCTTGCTCCACACAGAGGACCTCAACTGGAGAGAAACTATGATGGTGCCACGGAGGGTGTTATCCACCACTAGCGGATGGTCATGTGGGGAGGAAGCTTGCTCCACACAGAGGACCTCAACTGGAGGGAAACTAGGATGGTGCCACAAAGGGTGTTATCCACCACTAGCAGATGATCATGTGGGGAGGAAGCTTGCTCCACACAGAGGACCTCAACTGGAGGGAAACTAGGATGGTGCCACAGAGGGCGTTATCCACCACTAGAGGATGGTCATGTGGGGAGGAAGCTTGCTCCACATAGAGGACCTCAACTGGAGGGAAACTAGGATGGTGCCACAAAGGGCGTTATCCACCACTAGCGGATGATCATGTGGGGAGAAAGCTTGCTCCACACAGAGGACCTCAACTGGAGGAAAACTAGGATGGTGCCACAAAGGGCGTTATCCACCACTAGCGGATGGTCATGTGGGGAGGAAGCTTGCTCCACACAGAGGACCTCAACTGGAGGAAAACTAGGATGGTGCCGCAAAGGGCGTTATCCACCACTAGTACGTCTAATCCTAAGGAAAGGAAGAATCCTATCCTAAAGGAAAAGAAAATTGGAAATGATTGATTGATGATCTTTGTATGTGATTTGATTTCTTTGAATTTGGAAAGGTGACTTTGATGTTGAATTTGATACTCATTAGGCATGGCATTTGTTGAAGAGCCGCCCAAATGTTAAAAACATCAAGTGGCATCCTTCAGGATTAATCAATCGGCATGAATCTCCCTCATAGATCATTTCTAAGGTGAACGATCCAGTCAACGTTGATTCAAAGTTTCCATCAATCTTATGGCAGACTAAAATTAGTCTCCAAAAGACTATATGGCCAAGTCTCCAACTTGGAAAGTTCTTATGTGACACAATTTATCACGAGCTTGAATCATACGTGACTTATGTAATTTCAAATTTTATTGAGTTTGAAAGCAATTTGAGACCCTCAAGCTCCTCCAATCGGAGTCGGGCACTCAACTCAGTTGTGACTCAATTTTGAAAAGTAATTTCCAGCGATGTAAAATACACCTCTAGACGAGAACAATCTTGGCCTCATCATAGAGTGTAATTAAGAAAGGAGGCCTTAAAGGAAAGATGCCTGTATGGAAGGACTAACACACATCCCTCAAGGACCAGATTTGAATTCTTATCGAGAGTAGAAGATTCATTCTTTTTAATGAAAATTTTCCTCTTAATTATTTGGACCCTGTCAGAACGACAAGTCGGAACAAATTCAAAGTACAGTGAGAAGTAGAGTGACTCCAACTAACCTGAAAAGGGCTATGGGTTTAGATTGTGTTAACCCACATCAAGTTTCATAGAAACTGAACTAGGGTTCTCCCGTGTGCCAAAATTTTAAATTAAAATCAATTTCAAAAGGTTTAAGTTGGAGAGAGAAATTTAATCTTTTCAATTCTTTTGCATGACTCTTTTTATATCTGATAGACTGTCTATGCATAACAATAAATCTAGATTCAAGATTTTTCAAAGTCAAGCTATTAAGGGTGATCGGGCTCGTTGAGGTTTAAGGATTTAAAAAGAAGGAAGCCTCTTTCCCCTTTTTTTGTGGCGCACTTTGTGCATCTTTTAATTTTTAGTGCACTTTGTGCATCTCTTGATTTTTATTTTTGAGTTTCAACGCACTTTGTGCATCTTTTGATTGATTTTTTTTTTGACAAGGGGCTTCATCTCCTTTTAAAAAAAATCTTAAAATGATTGCTCTTTTTTGAAAATCAGGATTATATCGCAAGTATAAGAGAAGAGAATTCATCCTCTCATACAAGGAAGAATAATCCCAAGATCAGACCCAATCTTTTGATAAAAATATCACCTTGACTTAGAAAATTATTGAATAGATTTAAAGCATGCAAGAGACACCTATTAAGATAGAAAATTGCAAGAAGATTGGGAAGATTTTCATTTCAAAAACAACTTACATTTGACACAGATTTTAATTCAAAAATCAAATCGAACCACTTAAGCGGTGGGAGGGAGGGGCCTTTAAGTATCCGGTGGAGTCAACTACAACTCTCTCCTGTTTTTAGTTTAAAGTAGAAGTTAATTTTCATTAAAAAGGTTAATCAATTATCTTGAAAATTCAGACCCAATACACTTGAGAAGTGGTATATTTTCCTCAAAAATTGCAACTCTAGGTGGCAAGACTCTATCAGTGTAGAATTATATTTCTACAATCTCTTATGAGGAAGAGATTATTGTGGGGTCTGCACTAATGCTGCATCATTTTAATCTAAAAATCTATCACGATAGGACCCCTTTAGAAGTTAAATTCAGATGGTGTCACTATCTGATAAGATCTCAGATCCATCATTATTCCCCTCTTTAATTACTAGTAACCTAGCAATTATGAGAGTGGCATCCCGAGCGGTTTCTACACCTTCGCCTCTATAGATGTAGTGGAGCACGTACATTACCGTGACCTAACATCATCTGGTAGAGTGGATGGGGCATAACCCTCAATTGGGGGCCTATGGTCTATTACTGGTGATTGCTTATTTCTGGTTTGATTGATCTCTTCTGTGCAGTGGTCAAAAGGGCACGATGGAGATCATACTACTCTTCTCATAACCTCCCTTACTTGAGTACTAGGAAGAGGGTGGAAGTGGCTTCCACCGAATAGGGGGTATGTGAGAGGAGCAATGAACTCTCTATTGGCCTCATATTTAACTTGCTTTAAGGCTTCCAACTCAACAATCTTTATAGCCTTAATGATTTTCTTTTTGACTCTACGTAAGTTGTTCTTCTACAGTCGCGTTGCTGCGCAATGAGAAGGTAAGTTTTCCAGCCATTTAAGTATGCTTGATTTCTCAGAGTTAAGGAATGGTGACTTGAATTAGCTGGTTTTGAAATAGAATTTGAATCTTGAAATTAATTGATTTTCTTCAAATTTTGGAACTCAAAATGTTGAGTTTTCACCCAACATGAAGGTTCACAAAATTGACAAGAAAATCTCAAGGGTTGAGCTTAACTCTCTCTCACTCCATGAGCTAGCTTGGGGTGAAATGTCAAAGCTTTGATTTGAAATTGAAATTGAGATCGAATTTGTATTGAAATTGATTAGATCTTCTTCAAATTTTGAAACTCAACATGTGATATTTCTCTTGAACATGTAGGCTTACAATATTGACATAAAAAAAATCTGAAAGATTGGGCTTAACTCTTTCATCCCACCAATCAACTTGGGGGTGAAATGTCAAAGCCCAAATTTGCTAAAGAAATTTGAAGTTTGATTTTGAGACTGAAGGGTCTTTCGTAGAATGTGAGACTTAGCATAATTCAGATTTATTTGAATATGCAAGTTTGCAATATTTATAGGAAGATCTTAAAGGATTTGGCTCGACTCTTTTACTCTACCAATTAACTTGGAGGCAAAATATCAAAGCCCGACTTAGATAGGGGTTTCCTCACTCACCTCTCTTTTTGACATGTATTTTTCTCTTTTATGTTGGCCACACTCACCCAAGGGAGAAATGGGTAGAGGAACCAACGGAAGAAAGATAGTCAAAACTACCGATGCAACAAAATTTTACCATTATTAAAGATGGAAAGAGAGATTTAGTCCCACCGTGGTCGCCATTTTTTTTGTTTGTGTTTGAAAGTGGGTTTTGAAAAATTTAGTCTTCTTTGGGAATTTTAGAATTAACATTAAAATTTAATTCTAAAATCAAACATCCCATCAAAAATATTACACCACCTCGGGAGGTGGAAATAAAATTTCAGGATGGGGTTCAGATTTAGAATTAAGAATCCCATCTTAAATATCGTAACTAGATTTAAGAGAGAACTTTGTATGACCCCGAAGGGTCAAAATAAAGTTCAGTCAAATATCATGCTACGATAATCAAGGGAAGTGATCGTTAATTTCATATTCGAAATCATTTTAACAAAAGATATATCTCCCCGAAGGGAGAAGATATCATTTGTTAATAATCGTTCGAACATAACGATAACGAAAAATCAATAATTTAATTTTCCCAATGTAGACTAATTGAATTTTAAAAATCAATTTTGAAAATCAGTTGTGGGTTCTAAATCTCCTACGAGCGCAAGCCCTCGTAGTTAATTACATCGTGGGAGACCGGAGTCCCCTACGAAAACTTTCGATTAAAATAATGGCAGAAATTTTGTTTAGAGATTTCTAGGAGTGATGCCAAAGAGGTGAATTTGGATTTTGAAAGGGGATTGGAGCAAGATTGAACACTTATTTTGGAATCAAATGAGGAAGGGTAGGGGACACTTTAGGATTCTGAAACAATTCAGAAGTGCCCCGATCTAAGCTAAGTGTTGGGCTTTAAATTTTGGATTGAAAGAATATTTAATTTGAGTTGAGCATTTTATTAGAAATTTGGGATTATATTCCCGGAGGTTGGGGTCTTATGATTCAAAAAGAAACCTGCCCCAGATCTTAGATCTAAATTTCGACACTGGAACACAGTAGTCCGAACCTAACTAATGCAGTGCAAAATCTGGACTTACCCCGGCCTGGATTGGGGAGCCAGCTAAACAACCTAAACGCTTCAAAACCATGAGTCCAGTCTTTTGATGCAGAGTGATCAGGGACGTTATTTAAGATTGATTTAAGAAGTTAGGGTCGACATCTAGAGCAGATTCCTAATTGACCCCTTTGACTTATGTCGGGTGGAATGCTTAGACTAAAATGCAATTAAAATTTTAATTTAATAAGTTTCTAATGCGATGCATGCTGGTTAAAGTATCCAAATCTGGTATGCATGAAATTTTAAAAAAGGCTTATAAAATAATTTTTTTTGAAAAGACTAGACTTCCCCAGATCCAGCACCTCATCCTCATAGGTCAGATTATCTGGACTCTACCCACGGGCGGGGAAGTGTCTTATAGCAAGGAGGGAGAGAGATGCAGTAATATGCATGCGACCCCGGACGATTCTGGCTATTCCCTAGGTCGTTAAATTTCTATGTTATTTAAATCTTAAAATTTTAAATATAGGTTATGAATAGAAATATTTTTGGTCCTTAAAGAGCCTAACGAATTCCAGGCTAAAACAAAAAGAACGGCATTCAACCGCCCAAAAAAAACTAAGAAAAGCAGGCAATCCTATACGCAATCAAATTAAATCACAACACATTAAATAATCAAATTAATTAAGTAAATGTCCATAGGCAAATTGCCTTGCTTATTACAACCCAGATTTACATAAATTAAAAGTGGCCGGGCACCACTAACAACAACCCGGATTCTAATCCTAATACAGACGCAAGTGACTTTGAGTGGGATACTCTATGTCTTCAACTTCTCGGTCTTCTCTTCCTCGAGCTCCTTAGATTCTTCGTGGTTGGATACCCAAATAGAAAAGAGAACTCTTCCCTTGAGGGGGAGGTTACTCTTTCCACTTTGGGTAGTAAAGTGATCCAAATTTGGAGTTTCAAATGGATAAGGACTATCCCCCGAAGGGGTATCCTTTTCTCTTTAGAATCCAACCTTTGGATCTATGTATCCCAAAATCAAAGTGTTACTTTCACAACTCAATACTCAAACAAATTACATGAATATAAAAATAAAAATTCTAGACTCTCCTGCAGGGTTATCCTAAGCATTTAAATATTAGAATACATCCCAAGCAGTTATATATATGTGCATGTAAAAGTAAACACACTTGGCCACGCTCTTTTTATTTGGGGGCTAAGCAGCTGAAGCACCTGTAGCATTTATATTTATGATTTATTTAGCCCCCTTTGTTGCCCTGCATGAGCGTGGCCACCTGCAGAAAATTTAGTGAGCATCCAGATCGTTCCTAACCTAAGGGTAATCTAATCGCCCATCACATCAATTCACAGAGTGTAGTAAAGAAAGTAAACAAACACATCAATCAATTTCAATCATAACATGCAATGAAAACTCGAAAAACTCGGCACACAGCAGAAAAGGAAACATCGGCCTAGCCTAAATCTAGAGTTGGTTGTCCTAGCAAATCATCTAAAGTGTGTGTAAAAGGTCGTGTGGCTGGGGTAGATCCTAGGATTGGGTATTTGATTGAAGTTGTTTAATGTTCTGATTAGTTGAAAGGCTTAAGTGAGATTTTAATTAAAATTTGAGTCTTAATGGTTTAAATTTGATTTTATTTCACCTTCCTTGGGGCTAATTTAATAGCCTCGTAGGCCTGGGTTACCGAGTGGTACCCGATATAATTAAGTGAATCGAGTTTGATTAAAGTTTGAAGACTGATTAATTTTTAATTAAACTGATTGGTTGCTGGTTTTAAAATAAAATTGATGTTTTCTGGAATTTTGAATGATTTATTGAATTTTAGAATTTTATGGATTATTTTAATTAGTTAATTAAAGGGTCCAAAGTTGACTTTTCAAATTAAAATTAATTTTGTAAGTTTCAGATTTTTAATAAATATTAGACCTTATGACGAGTTGTTAGACTATTAGTACACTCAATTTGGAGTTTTCTATGAAAAGTTATGATTTTTCGAAGTTCGAGCCTAGTTTTGAACTACGGTTGACCGAAAAGTTGACTTTTTGACTTTGACCAGATTTTGGAGGTTTGACATTTTTAGAAAATACTAGACCTTAATTGGAGTTTATTGACACTAAGTTTGCTCAATTTGGATTTTTCTGTAATTAGTTATGCATTTTCAAAGTTTCCTTAATTATTGAATTTTTAAAATTGCTTAATTAGGAAGGTTTTGATCATTTTGATCCAAACTCATCCCAAACTGCATGGAATCAATCCCAAAGGTCAGGAATGACCCATGGGAGTGTTTCCAAGTGTTTGGAAATTATTTTAGATTTTTAATAATTTTTAATTAATTAATATAATTAATTATTGATTTTCATTAAAAGTCAAATTAAAGTTAAATTAGGAGTCCAGTCAAGGGGCTTTTATTTTTCCTAAGTAGAGGACTAAGGTCTGGTCAATTTAAGATATTATTTACAATTTTTGGACTTAATATGGATTTATTGCATTTTTTTGAATTTTTTGGGTCCTTAAAAGGGTTGAAACTTTGGGTAATTAATTTTCTGACCTAATGATCTCCAAATTCAGTGAAATTTGAACCTAAGGTACATGATGTCTCTAAGTTTACTGTGTTCAAATTTCACCCCTATTGGGTGTGTGTACAATCCCCTAGGAATTTTCTAAGTTTTCTACACTTTTCCTTAATTATTTTTCCTAGGTGTCTCTACTATTCAAATAGGCGTGAAATTTGGTTTGTCTAACCCTTACATATATGCAATCACACCACAAAAGTTATGCAGCCTAATTCTATAGAAAAATGGAGTTATAAATTTTCAAAGTTTTGGGTCCAAAATGGACCCATTACCTTAAAAATTCACATCATAGCAATTCAATGGATATCTGAACCTAAGAAAATTATAGTACATGCCTAAGATACCCAAATAGCTTCCACCAAAAGTTGGGGCTCAATTGACCACTGGATTGTGAGAAAATCACAAAAAACCGATTTTAAAGAAATAGAAATATCTCATAATCCAGTAATCAAATTAACTCAAAATTAATTTTAATAAATACTAGGATAAATTATCTTTCCAACGAGCCCAAAAACACTTAATCTGGTGGAAAAATGAATTTACTATGAATTTTGAAAGTTATGACCATTTTTTTGAATTTTTAAGTCCATTAATAACCGGCGCCAATCATTGGCAATGATCGGCGCCAAAACGGCGGCGGCGTGTGGCATTTTGATATGCAAAGTGCTGTTTATCAACCACCTAAACATGCCATCACTAATCCCGAGCCGTCCGATCGAGAAAGATAGAAAATCGGACGGCCGAGATCGATCAAGGCCATTTTAGCTCAAAATGAACTAGAAAATTGAAATACTCATAACTTTCAAAATACTCGTCGAAATTTAACAAAATTTGAAACATAGGCTCATGGGAACATGAACTTTCATTGCCTAGAGTTTGGAGACCCCAAGCAATGAAATTTTTGAGCAGTTTCAAATTGAAATTTAAACTTAAAATGAGCATAACTTACAATCCAACCGTCGGATTTTTGAGATCTTGGGCTTGTTGGAAAGCTGCAGTGATCCTCTACAACTTTAACGAAGACACTAAGAGCTAGATCTAGCTGGATCGAAAGTTGTGTTGGAAAACCCTCTTTCTCTCTCTAGAATGCTCTCTCCTCACTAAAATAGTGATTTGAGGCTTGGAAATGATGGGGAGAAGCTTGGAAAAGCCTTGGAGATGGATGGAGAGTATGGGGAAGGCTCTAGGAAGGTTTGAGGCTGGAGGAGAGTTGAGGGAGAGTTGAGGGAGAGTGAATAATCAAGATTCTCTCTCTTAGGTTAGGTTTCTCCCACCTTAGCACTTGGCTTTTGGATTGGATGGTCTTGATTTGTTTGGAGGGAGTTTGGATGCATGACAAGTGTCCCCTAAGCTACCTAAAGCTATGGAATAGGGTTGGTGATGAGTGTGACCTCTCTTGGTCCATGGGAAAGGGGACCACACCTTTTCCCCCATTTGGGTGAACCAAAGCTTGGCTTGGTTTAGGGAGTTGGCTTAGGGCTTCTTAAGAGAGGAAATGGGTCAATTTCTATCAGGTTTGAGCAGGTTTTGGATCAAGCCATGGATTGCCAAGGTGGCTTGGTGATGTGGCCATGATTTGGCCTCTTTCCATAGGCTTAAAGGGGTTTGTAGAAGGTTTTGACCCCTCCAAATGGGTTGACCAAGTCAACCCAAGGGGAAGCTTGAATTTGAAAGCTTTGGACATGTCAAGGGTGTCCAATTGAATGATTTTGAGGGATTGATTTGATTTAAAATGGGTTCAAGCATTGAAATTGACCTTAATGTGGGTTAAGGGTTGATTTGGTCAACCTTGGTTGACTTGGTCAACCAGGTCAAACCAAGACTTGAGTTTGGATCCAATATGTTCCTAATGATATTTAGGATCCATTGGGATAGGTTTTGAAGGTTATATGGGAAGGTCATGTTGAACTTTGGGGAAAAGACCAAAAATCTCTATAAAGGGCATTTTGGTCATTTTGACCCCTAGTCAACATTGGGTCAAACTGGGTCCAACAAAGTGTAGGTTATTGGTCAAAAAGTCATAACAAAGGTCATGGACATGGTCGAAAGGTTTGGAAGGCGTCCCAAGGTCAAATTGCTCTGGATGGCAAGTCTAGTGGCATAGGTTGTAAATAATTGAAGGTTTTGCAGCGTTTGGGAAAAGATTCAGTTTGAGGGGCTAGGAGTGTTGGATTGAGCTCAAATTTGGAGGGTTGATCTTAGAGACATGTTTGAACAATATGCAATTGACGGATCATGATTTGGAGGTCACTTGACAGGGTTTCTAGGTGACAGAAAGTTCACCCAGAAAGGGTTTCAGGACCTAGGTCCTTGACCTTGAAGGTTTGATTAAGAATGTTGGATTTGGGTTGGATTTAAGATTTAAATGATTGACCTTGGATCATTCATATCAATGGAAATCAAATGAAAGATTGAAATTAATTGGATATGATTTGAAATTTGATTGAATGTTGATTTAAGGCTAGATTAAAGATTGAGTCGAAAGGTAGAGCTGAGTTTGATTGGGATTAAATTGGGTCTTTATTAGGACCTTTATGACAGAGGGGTGGACATCTCTCCATCATTAGGTCACTAAAAAGAAATCCAAGTGGGTCCTAGTGACCTCATATAAAAATGAGGTCAACAAGAGGTTCGTGCGAATCCAGCGCCTGGGGGGTTTCATTTTGCGAAAAAATAGGCGGTAGTGGGGGGGGCCATTTTTTGAACTGATCTGGGAGAGCGAGAGATCGTGGGAGGAAAAGGTTAAACCGGCCCTAACTCCCGCCTCTACTAATCTGATTTCAAAGTCAATAGGTAAAAAAAACTGTTTCTTATTTGAGAAAAGTCATTGGTTTAATTCTAATTATATGTAGATTTATAAGATTATGTTTTTTAAAAAAAGCTGATTTAGAAATTTATTTAAAATTTTGAATTATAAGGGTTTGAATCAATTTATTTAATTCGATTCACGTTAATTTGGTTTTAATTGACTCGCGACCAATTAATTCAGGTAATTCAGAATCATCGTTGTTCAAATCGGACTCGATTCAAGTCAATTTAACTTGATAACGCGCTGATTTGCGTCAACGCGCTTTGAGACGAGCTGAGTTAATTTGAACCATGTTAAAATTGAATAATTTTTATTGAATTGATATCAGTTTGATCATATTAGGTTCACTCAATGTAAAATTTAATGGATTTGATTTTAATTTTATTATAATGATTTTAAATGATTTGATTCAATATCCAATTATCTCAAATTATACTAAGATGATTCATGTTGCATCGGCTGAACCCATTGAATTTTGATTGAAGTTGAATTGAACTCGATTAAGCTTGATGACACTCGATTAGATTATTATATTCAAAACCACATTAAATTTGGACTGGATTGATTTTGATCTGGGTTGAATAGCAGGGCCGAGTCAACGCCACGTCAGCGGTCATCCTCCTAAGAGAAGTCCTAAATATGACGTCTACACTAGGCTGCGAAGACTTAGGTGCTAGAGTTAATTATGGGGAAATCAACCTCGAATAATGAGGTCAACATGGTCCCTCCTTAATAACCCATATTTTGACCCAAAATAAATAATTTTTTTGGAGTCAATATAATTTCAAATCATAAACCGTCTTTGTCATAGTGTTGTTATTATAGTATTTTACTTACACGATTTTTTTCGTAATTTTTTGGCGCCGGTGAAAATCTTTAATAAATTGACACATGTCGGTACAAGTGAAAATTTTGGGACCGCATGGTGTCTGTTTTGCAAATCGATTTTACCAATATTTTTTAAATAAAAGGATTTATTTTATGAATATTTTTCTATAATTTTTAAAGCCTAATATGATTTATATGAATTTTATATTGATAATTGATTAAATTATATAATTAAATAATATTATATTATTATTTATTTCTAAATGTGTAAATCCATTATATGAATTCATTAAATCCATTTATCTCTTTCTAAGTAATCAGTTAACGGAGAAATGAAAGGAGATTTTAAGAGAGAAAAGAAAGGAAAGAGATAGGAGAAACCTAATTTTGGGGGTCGTGGAGCGATTTTCGTCAGTCAAGCATGTTAGGAGATTTACTCGTCTCGTTGTAAGGAACCTTTGTCATATTTGTGATTTCAAAGATTTTATATTTTTAATATTTTTTCGATCAATTCCTATATGATTTTACTATATTGATTTGATTTCAATAGTCTTTACTGATGTTTTGATTCAATATTTTATCCGATTTGTGTACTGATTTGTATTACGAATACAACGATTGCTTTATAAATTTGATACTTGTACTTGTTTACTGCTTTACTTTCTTTCGTACCGCAGTGTTTTAGTATTTTTAGATTCTATTACTATTACACGTGAATTTTATTATTTTTGTACTGATTTAATGATCATATGAATGTTACTGTTATGATTTAATCCTTGACATGCATATTACTCATTTATTGTGCTTTGAATTCAATTATAGATTTTGGTGATTTGATGGATTTTTAGCTCATTATGTTTGGTTAAATGATTTCAAGTCAGGACATGGGAGTAGGAGTGTGAGGCTGGTCATGATTCTTCAGGTTCTGTTTCTTTTTATTCTAGTTATTCTTTTATACTCAGGATAGAGTAGTTGTGATATAATTTTGTAGATCATGAGTAGTGTATATAATTTTTGAGAATGAATACGGATGTGTATATTAATGTTTTGAATTATAGAAACACACCTCCAACCTCCGTCGCCCGCCGACTACTGTCCCTCTAACCTCCGCCATCCTGCTAACCAAATGAACAAGCCAATTTTCTCTTGAGAATGGCTCCATTCATTGGATTCTTCCAACCCCAACTATGTAATGTGCTTTATATGATACAATGAGCCAAGGCCTTTCCCCCAAAGAATGACGCCATTTATAATTGACTACAAATACAAGTGAAATCATTTCAACTGGGTCAGGCCCCGTGATTTTTTTTCCTTTTTAGGGGTTTATACGTAAAAAACTTGGTGTCTCTTATGACTCTTGCACACCTCTCTTTTATTTGCATCTGTACTGAATTTTCATTCAAAAATAAGACATTAAGCTCTTTATATCTCTACCGCCGTAAATGTTTCAGTCCGCAACAATAATATAATTTAAAATTATATTTTTTAATGAAGATGTGTTTGTTAAAATACATATTAAGACATTTTGCTAGTTTTTTAAATTAATTTTACAGTAAATGAAAATGATTTGCAAATACTTGAATGGGTCTATTTATCCACACTTTAAAATAATAAATTATAATCATAAAAATTTATTAAAAATATATTTTAATTCATCACACTAAAAAAAGCTATCAAGATATTTCAATTAACAAATTAATCAAAATGATCATCGAATTTTTTATATAAATCCAATAGATAATAATTTGTTTTATATTTATCAAAAAATAAATTTAAATTTTTTTTTTATAATTAACATATTTTTTTTTTCTATTCCATAATCAAAATTATTAAATTTGATCAAATTATTCCTCAAAATTTCACCATCAAATTGCTGTTTCATAGCTGGTTTCCAGCTTAAATTATTCCTCAACTTTTCATTCAATATTTAGAAAGCAATAGATGTGAGTCGTGCTCTGTCGAAAATAAAAAAGAAAAATAAAAAAATAAGCCAGCTGGAGCTTGCAAGGATGAAACTCCATCAATTTTCGGCCGACATAAAAAGCTTTTGTTCCCTTACGGAGGGTTATTCTATAGACTGATAAATTTAGCCCAAATTCAAGTCTAATGAAATTACAATTATATTTCATCCTGTTTGTATCTTCACATCTCACTACTAAAAAATGATATTTTTCGTAGCATTTACTAGTAGTATTTTAAAAACCGTTGATGTAGAGGTTTTTTGGCGACGGTTTAAACCTCCTTTTGATGGCGGTTCAAACCGCCTCTAATAGTTATAAACCCGTTCACGCCTTGCTCACGTATATAGTATTATAGATACAAGCTTGCGAGCTTTTGTCTAAGGATGGGCTGACACCAGAGGATGGGAATGCGGAGGCTAACGGAAGGGTATTCAATATGGTTATGGGACCTGAACATTCAGGCAGAGTTAGAACCTAAAAATTTGGTGTCACTCCTACACGATATTTTCCTCATAGCACGAACGAGAGCAGAGTAGCGGTGGAAGCAGTTTAAGTCAAATAGTAAATCTCAATGATGAGGTCAACTTATTACATGTTAAAATGAGAAAATTCATGCAACAATTTCAAATGCAACATCCATCTCAAGGAAGCTCACAGATGGTATATAAAATTTCACATTCTAATTTTAATGGTGGTTATTTGAATACTAATATTTAACAATCTTCTTATAATTGATAGGGTGGCAATGAAACTTCTTCTAAATAATGATATTATGGGAGAAAGAAAACGGCATTTTGAAGATAACCCATATTTATGACAAACTATTTTAAAATGAATCTTGATATGAAAGTTGGTTAGGTGTTGCAATGAAAAACAAGAGCAGAAAATTCCAAGTCATTTTCTTCACTTCATATTTTGCTTGGAAAAAATCCTGTATAAAGTTGCTTGGAAAAAATCTTGAGAAGAGAGTCTGTGCTTGACTTGCTTCATGCTATTTTCATTAAATTTCTTATAAGTGTTATAGATAGTCATGTGCAGACAATTTAATGTTCAATAGATTGCACGCAATCATGCCTAAAAATCCTTCTATTGCAAGAACTTTCTGCAACATTTTGTTGTTTGACATTAAAAATGTCAAATATAATTTCTTCAAGTAAATATGTACTTGAGCTTCAGCCAATAAGACTTCCAGCAAAATACCTTGTTTTGCCCCGAAGAATCACCATGAAAAAGATATCTGGAGCATACCTTGTTTATGAATTTAATCCCAGCTTTAGATATAATAACTCCTCTTGACCAATAAGCAATAGTGTTATAGATAGTAAATCTTAAGAACTGAAAACAAAATAGAACTTTTTGCCCGGTTTGTGTGAAAGCCCAGAGGAATAGGCAAAAATGGTAAGGATATTTTCTTAGGGAGATTGCATTTTAAGTATTACCCTGGCCAAAGACCACCAGGTCATTAGTGTATATTAAATGGGTTAGCTTAGAGTCACCTTTAGATATGCCTTTAAAAGAATGTGATTATGTCAAACTGACAAATAATATACATCCTCCTAAAAGATATGATCCATATGTTTTGTAACAGAGCATTCATTGATGTTAAAAAACACAAATCCATTTACATATTCTCTAGATTTAGGGCTTGTTTGGCAACACGATTTCTAAATAATAATTTAATTAGATAGTTAGTATTCTAGATAATAAATAGTTAACTATTCAAAATAATAATAGTAATCTCTTTATAAAAGCAGGGTTTCAACGCTTAGCATGATTCATTTAAATCGTCAATGCAACAAAATTTTTTTGGCTCAAATGCTATATGCTTTAGAACTTAAATGAATGTTTTGTTTGATTTCAATGTTCTTAACCCTCCATTTTTTGTATTATTTATTTGGTTATCGTTCAACTGTCACACTCCAGGATATATATTGGAAGAATTACATCAGTCTTTCATTTTAACCATTTAACTAGAGCTTATCAATGAACAACGAAAAGAAACATGATTGTATTTTTATTTTGTTTGGAGCCTCCTATCATAGGATCATTATGCTTTTCTAAAAACATGTAAAACCAAGTAATGAGCATATTGTCCAGCAAGTAATTAAAATCTTACAACTAAAATCAATACAAGATAAAAGAGAACAATATAAAATGAATCATATAAAGATATATATGCATCAATGTCTATGTTATTTATCTATATCAATTTATCTTTCTATAATTTATCACATCTCAATTCATTACATTATCGGTCACAATATCAATAACAGTCAATAACACTAATGCCAGTAACAATATTAATGTCATGATCAATAATGTTAAATAGTGTTAATGACAATAAATAATATTATTATCAATCACAATATCAATTCAGTATTCATAGCAGTATCGATATTAGTATTCAGATATTCAATGAGTGTACCTTAAGGGTATCTTGCTCCTGCATTTATAACTCCCAATCAGTCACCCCTTATAACTCTCAATCAATGTACTCCTTATAACTCCCATTGGATTACGTGAATCAATCGCCCCAATTCCTTATAACTCCCAATCAATCTCCAGTTCTTTATGACTCCCAATCAGTGACTCACATGGATTAGTAGGGTATCACGTGGAGTTATCATTTTATGCATCTGATGTCATTCAATACTTCATTTAAAATGCAATAAATTTATATCAAATCGTTCAGAATGGTCAAATCTATAACATATCCAAACTTGTACTGTGAAAGCTTATGAAATCATGAGATAATATATTTTTGACAGATTTAGAAGTCAAAAACATTGAAAACAAAAGTAAGAGATTAGTTACTTACAATGAATAGAATAAAATCTGTAACATGAATGACCGATAAATATGATCCAAATGACTTTCTCTCTCCTCTCTCTTCTTCCTCTCTTTCAATTTCTTCCTAGCCAAGCAACCAAGTGCTGAGGAAGTCGGTGGGGTAAGGCAAAGATGTTTATTAATAAATATATATAAATACTATTTATGGTCTGGCACCGCAGCGCTCATCAGATCATCGTCAAAGCGCTCTACTTCAAAATTTTCATATTTTTCAAGTAAATTTATTTCACATATTTGAGTTATTACATCAACACCTACTAATGGTCGACGTTTGACGTCTATTAGCCATGGACATCCCTCGCTTGCCAACCATTGATGTCTATGCCCAAGTTAATGGCCATTCAATCTCCTAAGTTATCAAAAGAATGGTCAAGCTAACCATTCATTATTACCTGGTGATAATTTAAACATCGCAAGAATTATATAATCACCACAAGATATATGATTCATACATCATGCATATTACATTATATTGATGTTTTCTTCAAGTATGAGAAAGTACAATTCAATTCAAACTCCAAGAATCATTTCAACTATAATAGACTCAATAGCTTATCGTCTTCCAAAAATTTTCACATGAAATCTCATTTATATTAGGAGTTTGTCAACTTCTCTAAGAGTATCCTAAATTTTCATTTATTATAATTGTTGCGTCCTGGAGTATTCGCGGCAGTAGAAAAATATAAAGTTTAACGTCTTAGCATTACATGAAGATCCGACACATAAGGGTGTAGTACTCATAAGAGACACCAGAGTTTTTACGTGAAAATCCCTGAAAGGGGGAAAAACCACGGGGCCTGGCCCAGTTTGAATGAATCTACTAGTATTTGCAGTTGATCACAAATGAGGCCCTCCATTTAAGGGAAGGACTTGGCTTGATATAGCCAATATACATCATATAGAGTGCATTACATGGTAGGAATTAATATATACATGTTTGTTGGGTCAGCTGATCATAGTTGGCAGGGGACGGAGGTCGGAAGGATCGTAGTTGGCGGGAGACAGGGGTCAGAAAGACTATTGTCTGGTGATGGAGGTCAGAAGGATCATAGTTGACAGACGTTGCAGGTCAGGAAGATCGTAGTCAGCTGGAGACGGGCGTCAGAAAGACCATAGACGTAAGGCGGTGGTCTGGCAGAAGTTCGAGCCTTAGGTGGTGGTTAGGCAGATGTTCGGCCCTCAAGTGGTGGTCTGGTAGATGTCCGAGCCTTAGGTGTTGGTCCGGTAGAAGTTCGGGCCTTAGGTGGTGGTCCGGTGGAACTCAGAGCGTCAAGAGGTGGTCCGATGGAGCTCAGGACGCCAGGTGGTGGTCCGACGGGACTCAGGGCGTCAAGCGGTGGTTCGGCGAAACTTCGGCGGTGGTCGAGGAGGAGTAAGGAGGCAAGAGCGATCTTCTTTCTCTTCCTTCTTCTCTTTTGGCTTCGATCCCCCCTTTCAAGAGGAAATGTGGTTCTATTTATAGAATTCTTGAGTGGCATGGCTTGTAAATAAGTGGAAGATCAAGGGTAAATTGGGAGTGGTTCGTATGGACGGCCGATCTCGATTCCTGTGATCATACACCATTCAATGGACCTTTGACTGTCTTAATGATATCAGAATTTGATGATCTTAGGCTCGTTGGATTTGTCTAGTCAAGCTGCTCGATTCAACTATAAGCATGTTATGATTGGAGACTGTTTGGTAACCCAAATTGTGGTTTGATCCTTCCAAAAGTGCTTCGAGTCTTTGATTTGGGCCCATTTGGGCTCGGATTGGGTCGATTTTGGTGTCGTCGGGTTCGTATTTCCGAGACGCTCAGTTCGACTATAAGTTTGTAGAAATTGGAGTTCAAATGATCACCGAATTAATTTTTGACGTTTCCAACTTGATTTGCTTCGAGATTCGTGCCTGACCAAAATAATTTTTTGATGATATATCAATAATGAACAATAATTCCTCTCTATTATCATAAATATTTTAAGGCTTGTAATTCATAATTTATAGCATTCTAAATTGTTATTGTTTAAGCCTGAAAAAAAATATATAGGAATTAAATCATAAACATGGAGAAAAATATTCTTGAAACTCTCATACGAAAATATTGTATTTATAATTTTAAAAATATTTAAAATATAAATAATAACAAGTGTGTTACTTTTAATTATTTTTTAAATAAAAAATCATTAAAAGTAAACATTAGAAGCGACAATCAAAATATAAATCTTGAAGATCTCACTGGGCCGAACTTCAATCCATAGTTGTACAATAAGCCTGGCCCTACTATACGAAGCTTACTTAGCTTAGAAGCTGGTTTGGTGGGGGCCTTCGGCCGTAGTGTATTTTAGTTTAAATAGAAAAGTTTTAAAAATGGAGTATTTCGTCATATGAAAAATAAATTTAATCAAACTCTAAGTAGAATGAAATTAATTTTTATTATGAGCTAGCAAATTTATAACATTCAAATAGGTAGGGGTCTCAATTTTTGGCAAGACCTGAAACCCGACCCGGAAAAATCCAGGTTTGGATCAACCCGTTTGTGAAACGGGTCGGGTTCGGGTTGATCCAAAAACCCGCGGGTCGACCCGATTTGACCCGTGAAATTCGATTTCCTGCCTCCCCGTTTGTCGGCCTGTCGCGTCGCCGTCTGCAGTCTGCCGCGTCAAGCATCAGCTCAGTCGCGTCGCTCTGTCGTGTCGCCATCCTGCATCAAGCGTCTACTCCTGTCGCATCACCGTCTAGCATCTGTGGTCTGTCGCTCCGGCAGGCCACTCCACAGGCAGGTGTCTGCTCCGTTGCACCAGCAGGCGACCACTGCAAGCTACGGGCTCGCAGTGCAACGTATGTTACATCTCCGCCTCTCCAGCTCTCCGCCTTCCAGACCAGTCAATGCCGGCCTCACGGACCCGAACCTGTATCTAGAGCCTCCGCCTCCGCCAGTCAACCCGCCAGGTTCCACCGCGCTAGGCGGGAAGGCCCTACATGCTCAACCAAATCGGCATTCACCTGCGACCTCACCAGTTGCCCATGACGCGCTCAGCCCAGTCGCCATTCGCAGGTCTGGTCGGGTCAACCCGACAACCTGTGCTGGTCGGATCCGGGTTAGAAATCCTGACCCATTTAGCTAAATGGATTGGGTTCGGATCAACCCGTTTATACCATGGTCAAGTCGGGTTCAACCCGAACCTGACCCGTTGACCCGAATTGACACCCCTACAAATAGGTGTAATATCAAGCTATTGATGAAAATCTAGCACAAAAAAATTTGTAGGAAATAAAAAAAAATTATGAGAAAAATTTAGGGAGGGAAAAACCACTAGGTTTGAGTAAAAATTCACTATAAAATATGAGATACAAAAATTCTCCATTTCACGTAGTTGAAGAATATGTGGTTAGTTTTTGTTTATAGGAACTAAATTATTCATGAGTCCGCAAGTAGACCGTTAAAATCCAATAACAAGCTTAAATAGTGACAAAAGTTGGATGATCGTCGTTTTTGGTTAGCTGCAATGATAGTTGAATAACGCAACAAAGTTCTTTAATTCTCTCAGCCCTTGAACCTCCTTCTTTTGTAGAAAATTGGGTCACATTTATAGGCTTTTTGAGATGAGCATTTTGATAAATTTGGTCATAATACAAAGCACTCTATTATACGGTCTATCTTGATCCTCTTGATCATAAATTATTTATTAAACATTTGAACACTTTAATGATGTCATGATCGCATGATCTTAGGCTCATTAGATTCGTCTCATTAAAGGTTGCTTGATCCATCATTTCTGTTCAGAAGTTTTTTAGGCATCATCAAGTGTCTGATTTGAGCTCATTTTGAGTATGATCGGATCATATATAGCGTCGATAGGTTTGTCTCATCAACACATTCAGTTCTACTAAAATTTGCTAAAATCATTTAAATTTTGTGGAGATTTGTTGCATCTCTTTCATATTGTCTAGTGAGAGCAATAATAATTGCTCAACCCAGCTGTGATTTGCTCACCCATCTCTTAAATGTATATAATATGCTGATTTTACACTCTCTAGGCCCCCCAATCATGGAAGGAGATAAACTAAATTTCTCCAAGAGGCTATGCAAAATTTGGGATTATGTCATCATTTTAGATTTTATTTGAGATAATTTTTTTATTGCTCTCTAAAATATTTTTTTAGAACAAAAATTTAAAATTAAAAAAAATTATAATAAAAATTTACTTTAAAAAATATTAATAAAACTGACCCAAACAAAGCATTATTCATAGACTTGATGTTCTCAACTTAATCTTTTTTTATTTTTTTGCCCTTTTGATAGGTCATTCTCTATTGCTTTATGAGCTACATTGACGAATTGTATTTAATTGGATTGCTGTTCTCGGAGAGCTTTATCTTTATTCATTAAAATTAATTAAAAGAAAAAAAAAGCAAAAAACACATGACTATTATCTTTTATTGACAATATCTTCATCAGGAGATTCAAATCTTCTCCAATTACTGCTATTATTTGAGAGTTTAAAATATAAAATAAATCATCTAATTTATTTTAAATTGGGGTATCAATAAATGATCAGAATCAATAATCTAATCTGAACCCGACCAGAAATTCAGATTTAGGTTGAGTCGCTTAAGAAATATGTCGGGTTCAGGTTGAGTTTTCTAACCCGTTTATTAAACGAGTCAAATTTAGATTGATATGGTTCAGATTGAGTTTTATGACCCGTTTATTAAACGAGTCAGATTTAGATTGATATGTGAATGCGCTTTTGACCTAGAAAAAAAAAAAAGCTTAATATCTTTTTTTCTTAATATTGATTACTTGTAGTTGTAATATTCTTATTTTTTTTATCAAATCTCATAAACTTTATAGTTAATCATGTATAAAAATTTTCTTAACAAAAATAGGTTAACGGGCCAAGTTCGGATCATTCCGGTTGTAGGGGGTTGGATTCGGGTCGAGTTTTTTTGACTTGATTACTAAAAGGGTTATGTTCAAGATGATTGGATTTGATAAAGCCAATTTTGAGGCTGAACGAAATCCAATTATCAACCATTTTGATAACTCTACTTTAGATGACTTGAATAATTATTTTTAATTAGAATTATCATAAAAATAATATTAATCTCATGTATTTAAAATGGATTGGATGATTGGATTTTATAACCAATCACTTAATTTGAAATATTTACTAATTTATACGACCTTTTTCTTTTGACGTTTTAAGTAAAAAAAAAACTAACAACGAAATTAATTATTTGCAAGAAGAGACTTTTTTTTTTTTTTGAAACGGAGTATCCACCCGCTGCCACCCCTGAGAGGGCGCTTGGCTGCGTGACTAATCCTCAGCTGACCTAGAGGAGGCACCCACCCCAGAAACCTCTTGGCTCGCATTTAATTGGACTCCATTTAAGAGGCGCTGCCGCTCGAGGCGAATAGAACACAGGTTGGGGGGTTCCCAACTGTACTCGCCCACCAACCAAGCTAAATAATGGTGGCTAAGAGACAAACTTTTCATCAACTAATAATGTGCACATTTTTCCGTACGCAATCCGTTCGGCCTTAAAACTGCGGATGAAATTCATAAGATTTTACTATCATTTAAATTAATTAATTAAAAAAATATCAAATCTATTTTTATATAAATATTTTTTAGAAAATTACGAAATTATAAATCAAACGAAAAAATCATTAGCATTTGATTCGATTCTCAAAAAATTCCGATGGAGTTTAATTCCAACAATGGCAAAATCGAAATATTGAGTTCTCCCCCTCTGCGCTTGTTCTTGTCTTCTTCGCTCTTATTTTCCTCTTTAATGTCAAAGATTCCGGTTTTCATCATGTCCAATGAAAGAAATATATTTAATCGATGAATAAATCCATATTAGTTTATATAAAATTCATTTATTTATATAATTAAATAAATTTAAATAAAATTAAAAAACAGCACATATAAATAATTATATAAAACTTTAAAAATATTTAATTACTTATTTGATTATCAATTTTATGTTCTTTTTATTTTTTTTATATTTTATGAATTAAAAAAAGGGGAATTTTAAGAAAGAGTATAGTAAAGATTGATTATGTCTTTTATTATTTAAAATTGCACCAACAATATCATTACTCTATTTTAATGATATTACTTTATTCTATTTTATGATAATTAAGTAATTTAATCTAAGCATATTATTTTATAAAATTATGTGTTTATTATTGTCAAATTAGGCTTCGTTTGGGACGACTTTCTAACTGCTTATTAAAGCTATTTTTTAGTACAAAATTAATTTTTTTATACTATAAAGCTACTTTAAGAAGCAGTAAGAAAGTCATCCCAAATGAAGTCTTAGGCTTCGTTTAGGACAGCTTCTATGCTGCCTTCTAAAACAGTTTTGTAGTACAAAAGTTTATTGAATTAAAATTTTTGTACTAAAAAATAGCTTTATAAAGTAGCAAAAAAGCTATCTCAAACGAAGCCTTAGTAACTCCCATATTTCATGCTATGCACATTTCAATTTTACATAATACAATTATCAACTTTTGACGATTAAGAAAAGAAAAATAATATCATAACTCAAATTTAATTAGTTTTCTAATAAATAAATTTAAACATTATTGTAAAATATTTTTTAAATTCATCTCAAATTTAATAAACAAATAAGTATATAAAATTAAACAATAATAATTAATCAGCTCGACTTTGCTAGGGATTAAGGCTTCGTTTGGGACAACTTTTATGTTGCTTTCTAAAACAGCTTTTTAGTATAAAAATTTTTAATTCACAAAATTTTTGTACTAAAGAGCTGTTTTGAAAAGCAGCAAAAAATCTGTCCCAAACAAAGCCTAAGATTTTGATTAGGATAACTTTTGGTCACTATATTTTCTTTACCATTTAAAAAAAAATAATTATTAAAAAACTATTTTTAAAACCAATAAGAAAATTGTCATATCAGATAAGCATTGTGTGTTTTTGTTGCACCTATTATTTTTTTATATTGTTTAAGTTATATTTTTGTATTATAGCTTCTTGTAATTATCTTTTATAATTAACTGAAAAGGGCTCTGCTATCAAATTTCCCTTATTAAAAAAAAAACAATGTAGGCTACACTCATAATATATTTTTTGGAATATTTAAGTCAATTAAGACAAACTCACACATATATTATATATACAATACTCGAATCTAAAATATTTTGATTGATAGCAATAGCACCCAACCAACAGATTAATGGCCCGTTTGGACGGCTTTTTTATTGTTTCTTAAAACAATTTTTTAGTAAAAAATTTAAATTTTTATACTATAAATTTACTTTAAGAAGCAATAAAAAAGTCGTCCCGAACGAAGCCTAAGATGAGCTGCATACTCTCACCATGTCAATTGATTAAAAAAAAAAAAACTAAGTGGCTTCTTTATTCACGCTATGCGATATTTTAATATCAGTCAATTTCAGCTGCATGATTTGATGGTATTTTTTAAAAAAAATCATAAGGGTTCTTACATTTATGTATGAGCCAAAGCTTTGGACACCTAAAGTAAATGACGATAAAAAAGATTATAACAATCGTTAAACATTCTAAATAACATTAAATTATTCTACTAATCATCTAAAGAAAACATTCTCTTACATAAATTTCAACAAGCCAAACATCTACGCTAAGAGAATATCAGAAAATGAAAAAGCTTCCTCACCTTCTTCCCCATTCTCTCCCTTCTCTCTTGCAGGCTAAACTGATGAGTGATTTGAACAGTAGCTTGAAGATCTTGATCTTGATTTGACCTCTCTTTGGCAATGCTTTCTCCATTTTGTTCCGAGAGATTTTTTAGTATGGTTCAAATGTAGAAGGATAGAGAGGGAAGCTGCTGAGAAAGTTTGAACTGAAAGAAGATGATTACACTGCTAATTTGGCTGATGAGAGTGGAAGAAGACAAATAAGAATAAAATAATTTTTTTTTCTATATTTTTTATTTATGTCAGATTGTCAGGAGCTAAAAGAGCATTACATATCAGTCAATGAATACAATTATCAGCATGAAATTTATTGTCAGGATTCTGAAATCGTTATTGGAGTTACGAAATCACCACTGCCAAGATAGATTTATTTTTTTATTTATTTGTTTTGGTAAAGTTAGGTTTCCATTCATAAAAATGAAAAAAATTACAAGTAAATGGGAGGGCTCAAGGCGCCAAAAAAAAAAATTTGTGAAAAAGAGCATGAACAAAAAACTCCACGTGATAAAAAAGAATGGAGTACAAAGACAATTTAAATCAGAAAAAGCCAAACCCCCTAATAAAGAAGAAAGCCTTCACTCAGGAAGGGTTTGATAAGCAAAAAATAAGATCAAAGAAAGATAAGCTCGTAGCCCCTGGTTTCCCATAGGCCTTCCAAGGGGCGCACCTGTAAACAACGGGGTTTTCATCATCGTTCTGAGCATAAAGCGGCAGAAAAACAAACCCTCCGGTCCCAAACAGCATTTGAGGCATCATATATTCTCGTAAGAAGCGATGAGGCAACCAGTAAGAATGGAGATGAATTCTCAAAAGACAACCGGGTGACAAAAGAACATCAACAAACCAGCAGCAGAAGCAAAAAGGCCTCAAAAAGGCCTCAGTGGTAAATGAATCAACCAGCAACAATACAAGTTTTGTTTAGCTTATCTTAGCCAATTGTCCATTACATGTTTTGTGTATGAAAACTCAATCAAATACATTAAGATAAAACTAATGATGTAATAATGAAAGAACTATGAATTCCTTAAAAAAATAATAATTTTATAGTCCTATTAATAGTTTTTCTTTTTTTATGGAGTTGAACACTTAACTTTTGTTCATTAAAAATTAATAAATTTATGCGTTTGAGTACTATATGAATGATGAACAGCAAAAGCTCTTCTCCCAAAAAAAACCAGCAAAAGCTCTAAATCAATTATCCATTTCTGAGTCCTCCATTCAAAATAGTAATATCTTTTCACCCTTAGGTTGTTTATGTTTAACTATTTTTATGAAAGTTTTGGCATGTGTGTATAGCCCAGATGCCATTGTCTTGTAAGCATCAAAGTTCTATGATTGCTTTTATAAAAGCATCCCGTACGTGAATAGGCATTCCAAACTGCCAAAACCTTGCGTTGATTTGCTAGCGCAGCAAATCTGACCATATATACGTTCATTAGTTTGATGATAATACTTCATAAGATCAATGTTACCTCATCTCCTTAAAGAATTTGTGATGTGGAAGTCACTCCCATGTCCCTTCTAATACCATGAGAACCATAGGTTATGGAAACTTTTTTTGTATGGGAGAAATTCACTCTCAATCAGCTTGAAAATAATTTGTGTTTATTAGTGAAGATGAAGATTGAAAAAGAAAGAGTTGTACTCAAAATATTCTATGAGGCAAATCAAAATCACAACAAAAAGAATAATATAGAGAGATTTGAGTGGTCATGTCTTTTGATATGACTTATGAGCTCATTGTAAGGTGGGTTAAGGTAAGTTTTTTTTCTCCATTATGTCATACTTAATCTTTTTTATCAGTGCATGGGGACCAACGTTGGAGATTTTAAAAGTTTTTTTAGATAGACGTTATTATACAACAAGAAAAATTTATCACGCTACGTGGGGTTGGCTACGTAAGTCATTTTTTCTCCATTATGTCCTATTAAGAGTCAAATTCTCATTTAAATATAATAAAAAAAATTTGATACTTTCTAACCAAGTTTTTTTATGTTTACCTCTACATTTCTTAATAAAGATTAGATCTAATACATCTACTCTCCTAACAAGATCATCGGAAGAATAAAGTTTTATGTGACGAAATCATCTATAGCGACTCTATCTAATATTATATGCCAATGAAGCTATTCCAACCTTTTATGTATATGCTTGTTTAGTGTTCTATCGTTGAGTTTAAAACCACTCATCCACAAAAACATCATCGTCTCTGCAACACTAAACTTAAATTTATGCTTCCATTTTGATGGCTTACATTCTACACCATAAAGCATTGCAAGTCTTACACCATCTTAAAATTTTATTTTATTTTTTTATTTTTAGTTTGAGTGGTACTTATACATCACACAACATGCCTGATGCATTCCTCCACTTCAACCATCCAACTTGAATTATACTTATAATACTCTCATCTATTTCACCATTATTTTGAATAATAAACTTTAGATATCTAAACTGTGCACTCTTTTTAATGACTTGATCACCTAATGTCATAATCTCACTAATAGATGTATTACTACTAAAATTATACTTCATGTATTTGATTTGAGACCAACTCAAACAAAAACTTGTAGACTTTAATGTTGCCTTCATAATTCATGTTTTTCACCAACTCTCTCTCTAATCTTATCAATAAGAAGAATATCATCGGCAAAAAGCATACACCAAGCTAGGTACATCCACTTTCAAATGTTTAGTAAGAGCATTTATGGCTGAACAACAAAATATAGACTTAAATCAAATCCTTGATGTAATCCGACTAAAATAGGAAAAATACTTGGTCAAACCACTTTGTATTTGAACATAAGTAATAGCTCCTATATACATATCCTTAATGACTTGAATATAAGCATTATTAACTATTTTCCTTTCTTGAACTCTCCAGAGCACTTCTCTTAGAACTTTATCATGCGTTTTCTCTAAATCAATAAATATCATATGTAGATCCTCCTTACTCTCACTATATTTCTCTATCAAACCTCTCACCAAATGTATAGCTTCCATAGCAGACCTACTCGGCATGAATCCAAACTAATTTTGAAAAATATTAATATTATGCCAAAACCTATGCTCAATTACTCTGTCCCATAATTTTGATGTATGCCATATTAATTTAATTTATTTATAATTCACACAGTTCTGTGCATCATCTATTTTCTTAAAATAAAAAATGACACACTCCTTGTTCACTCATATGGCATCTTTTTTAGTTTTCAAAATAATATTAAAATTTTAATTAAACCTAGAAATTCCTATATTTCTTAAACATTTTCACATATCTATTGGAATACCATCATATCCTAGTACTTTTTCACACATTATTTTCTTTAAAACCTCTTCAACTTTGATTTTACTAATTCCACATTAAAAATAAAATATCTCTGTTTCCATTTAGGGTGTTAAAGTCACTAAATTTGATCTTATCCTTACAACTTTCATTAAGATGCTTTTCGAAATATATTATTCGTCTATGTTGAATATTCTCTTCTTAAAAATGTATTTTTAAGTCTTCATCCTTAAAATACTTCACTTGAACTAAATCAGTAAATCCTTTTATCTCCATATACATTATTATAAAAAAAATAAATTATAAGATAAAGAAAAAGTAATAATTGAGAGTCTCCTCTCTTCATATTTTTCTTGCATGTCACATAAAATTTCTCCCTGTGAGTCTTCATATTTTGAAATTGTTGCACAATAATTTCATTATTAATGATATTAAAAATGCCTTTTTAAATATGATTAATCTAACAATCATTTATCTAAAAATATCTTAGATGATTACACAAATAAAAATCTCTAATACTTTAGTAGGAAAGAGAATGGTCTTCATTCCAGAGGAGACTGCTAAGATTTGTATAGAAGATAAAGTGTACTTTTTTAGCATAATTAGTCTAAACAAGGGAGAGGTCGGCCTGCACACTTGCATCTTAACAAAAGCTTGTTTTACTTGATCCTGATAATCACATTAATGATTTTTACAGGTGGTAGTCATCCATGTAAATAGGGCATAAATATCTAATCCATATTATGTCTACATGTCTAATATTTATCTTCAAGTTATCCTTAATTGAATCGATCTATATGTGATGTCCCAGAATCTAATTTGGAAGAATTATTCTTTTATCCTTTAATAAATAATAATCAGAGTTATATAATATCATCTATCAGTAATAAACAACAAAATTAGATTCTATAATTTATTTTCTCAAAAGTTATGTACATTACTCAGGATATACACAATTATATTATAACTACTCTGTCATGAGTACAAAAGAATAGCTAAAACAAAAAGAATCAGAACATAAAGGAATCCTGACAAGTCTTATACTCATACTCCCATGTCCTGACCTGAAATCATTTTGTGATATCCGGTTTGGCTGGGCCGGTTCAACCGAACCGACCAGCCCTATTTAGACGTCGCGACCCTAACAGGGTCGGTAATCGCGAACAGAACGACGGGCGGACGGAGGGCTTTGTGCGGGAGAGCGAGGTAAGCTTCGTTTTTCCAATTTTAGCAAGGGATTGGCTTCAAGGATAAGAATTAATCATTCCTTTTCGTTCCTACCGTTAAAGAAGTGCTAATTTGAGAGAAATTTCAACGAAAAGAGAGGAACGATAGAGAAGAAGAGGGAAGAAGGTTTGTTAGTTTTCTTTTCAAATTTTTCTATAAATTATATCTGATTACTTCCTCTAAAGCAAAGGATAATTTCTAAAGGGAAAAAGGGAGAATTGTAAGCGTGAAGGAAGAAATTTGGAGAAGAGAAGAATTTAGGGATTTTGAGAAATCCCCTTTTCTTTTGTAAGTGATTTTTTCCACTATGCAAATTTTAGTTCAATTTGATTATTATAAGCACATTTTGATGAAAGTTTATAATTTTAGGAAAGTTGTAGAAATTTCAACAAAGAAATTCGAAGTTGAGGTTGCTCCAAGGATCGAGGATTTGAAAGGATTAAAGTGGGTAAATTAAATCATTGTATATAGATCTTCTGATTGAAATTTCTATTTATTGTAGTTATGTTAAATGTTAAAATATTTACCTTTCATGTTAAATGTTAGCAATTATCTTTCATGTTAAATGTTAAAATAAGAGATGACTCAAATACAAATAAATGTTGAATGTTGACATTAAAGGAATTCACATAACTAAAAAGAAAGAAGGATGATATGATCTATACCATTAAATCCATATTTCTATAAATGCAAGCTATAATGAGATTTACATGTTAAATAAAAGTATAACTGATGAAAGATAAAAGGAAAAAGGATATGCATGCAAATTACAGGAGTTCACCCCCGTATGGTACTGGTTGGGGAAGCAACGTACCCGTGCACGATAAATGGAAAGGGAAAAGGTTATGGAATAAGGAAAAGGAAATAGAAATGGTTGTACCTCTGATACATTTTGACGGTGCTCCTGTATAAAAGAAATGGGAAAAGGAATAAAAGATAAAAGCTATAAGGAATGATGATAAAGTCTATATAAAGAAAGAAACAAAATAAAGAAAGGATTTATATTTTATGCCAAATGAGATGAAGAAATGCAATAATAGTAACGTTGATATGTAATGTCTTTTATGCATGAAAATTCGTTTAACTGATACCCACTGAGTTTACTTAGTGAACTCAAACAATGAATTTAAATGTTTCAGGTAAGTCTTCAGAATTCGAAAATGGAAGAAAGAGAAGAGTTCGTCTATAGAAGACGACGTGCATCTGAAAACAAGTAAATTGTGATAATGAATAAATATGAAAGTATTTAAAAACTTTTAGTTAGTGGCTCAACCGCTAATTAAGGAGATTTACTGTTTTTATGTTCTTATACTTATGAATTGTTTAGATCCTACCGTCTGACCTTAGTTCCCGCCTCGTTAATTCGAGTATCCGGGCCGGGTCGTGACACATTTAATCACATATAATGAACTTAAAAAGTCTAATAGGTCACCAAAATCTATAACTAAATTCAAAGTATGGTAAATGAGCAATATGCATGTCAGGGATTAAATCATAACAGTAACATTCATATGATCATTGAATATGTGTAGAAATAGTAAAATTTGCATACAGTAATAGTAGAATCTATAAATAGTAAAATAATACGATACGAAAACTAGTAAAGCAATAAATCAATACGAATATTAAATCTATAGAGCAATCGTCGTATCTGTAATACCAATTAGTACAGAAATTATATAAAGCATCAAATTAAAATATTGATAAATATTATCAGAATCATGTCAATACAGTAAAATCATATAAGAGTCTACCCATACTATTTAGGTATTCTATATCACATGCTCAGTATATCACATGTTTAATATCAATACAGTGAATCAATATTATCAAATAATATCAGTATCTAAATCGGTAATAATAACAATCTAATGAAAAGAGTAGTAGAATAATGCAATAATAATAAATCTATGTAATAATAATAATAAGAATAATGCCTCAAGAACATGCATTTCAGAGTCATACTAAACAAGTAAGAAGTCTTGGTTATCACGGTATTTTTCAGTATTTTATCAGTATCAGTAAACCATTGAATCAATAAATAAAGTCGCCACTCTTTGCCCTTTGGCACAGTAATCATCTCCATATAGCTCTCAATCAGTATCACGTGAATCGATAGAGGATAACACCAAATCATAATATTTAAAAGAAAGCTTGTGGGCCCACCATCATGTATATGTCAATTAGTCTTCAACCAATGGGTCAAATCAGTCTTTACTTATCTTTTACACGCACATTATTATCATAGTACTATAACAGTAATATTAATCACATATCTGCATTTATTTTCAATACATTGCAGCAAATAAAATATAATTATGCTTAATTTAGAAAATGCCAAAATGTCCTGACGGTAGACAACAAAAATCATACTGAGCAAAAATTCACATTTTCAGAATTTAACCAAATTACCAAATATTGCATAAAATAATATTATTAAGTTTTAGTTGAACTAAATCACTATTTTTAGACGTCAAGATAAATTTTTGAGTGGGCAAAAATCGCTATATTTTCAAAATTACCCAATAAAAAATCTCAAAGAAATAATCAAAATGTTCATAATTTCAATTTCTATAATATATAAAAAGTTACATGTTGAAAGTTTTATCAATACAAGATTATTCTTATTTTTCAGTAATGAAAACACAAATTTGATCAGAAAAATACTAAAAACATAAAATATTTGAAATAAGAAATAAGGTAAATATTTCTTACAGTAAGACGAGTAAATCTACCAACAGTTTCAACGAATGAAAATCGCTCTACGACCTCCAAATCTCAAATTTCATTTCTCTGTCCTCACTTTTTCTCTATTTTCCCTATTACTCTTCTTCATTACCCAAAATCAAATGGGAAAAAAAGATTGTCATGACATTACTTATAATACTTTTAGATTATTTTAATAAAATTATAACATAATATTAATATAACTATTTAATTTATTTAATTTTTAATAGAAAATTCATATAAATATATTTGGGACTTAAAAATTATTGAAAAATATCCATAAATAAATTATTTTATTTAGAAAAGTAGGGTGAAATCGGTTTGCAAAACAGACACCTAACTCCCAAAATCCTCATTTTTGCCGATAAGTGTCAATTTTTTAAAGATTTTCACTAGCGCCCAAAAATTATGAAAAAATTCGTGTAAGTAAAATATTACAATATTAATACTATAGCAAAAACGGTTTGTAATTTGGAGTTACATTGACTTCAAAAAAATTATTTAACTCGGTCAAAATACGGATTATTACACTATAAAAGTCCCGGCCAAACCCTCTAGATAGAGAAGGGTGTAGCCAGTTAGTCTGATATTGGCCACATTTAGGGAAAAGTTTTAACTTTTGATATTAAAAGTTACTTTCTCGATTATAATATTAATTATGACTTCCCAAACTTTCTTAATGTAAAATTTTGAAAAAAGTTGTGAAAAAACTTTCATCCAAGTGGATGTTGTATCGTGTTAGTTTATTTTTCTACCACAAAGGTAGTAAAAAGCTACCCTAAGCAAAGCATTATAGCTAGCAACTTGTTTGGAACTTAGGGCAAGTTTTGGATTGACAGAGATTTCATTTGACAAGTTCTTCTTATGAGAATTTATAGTCGACCGTCGAGTTCTTAAGGCAATTAATAGCCTAGTTTCTTGAGTGAATAGCCTCATTTAGTCGGCAACATCATGACTGATTGAGTGAGTTCAATAGCTTGGTTTTGAGTGTCGTTGATTCGTGTTTGACTCGATGAGATTTGAATTTGGGCAACATGAGGCTTTAGACAACTTAAAGGGTTTGGTGAGCTGGTAATTCAGGCCCATTCACAGTCATTGGCTTGATAAACCCAATTTAGGCTCTCTCTAAGACTTGATTAAATTAATCTAGATTAATAAAAGCCAATGGAGTACAATCTTGCTAGATTACCTTTTAATGGAGGCATTGAATTCTCATGCAAAGCTTGATATGGTAGTCAAGCCTATTATTTAGCAAACATCAAACTAGTTTGTCACTATGTTGCCCTCCTTTAGAAGTTGAAAGAAGAAAGCCTGTAACATTTGTGCTTGATTTGGATGGTAAGCAGTAACCAGTCTATTGTTCTTAATAGATATAGATTTCATAATATTAGCTTGTAGTGTTTTCTCATGCCTTGAAAATCTGAGTATATTTAAGAGAAAAAAAATATTTCAGTCTTCTAAAACTGTGACATGTGTCATTTAGAATTTTAAAACATGTAATTTAAATCTTGAAGAGTGAGGACTGTCTTCAAGATGAGCTACTGTAATGGTAGCCAACTTTCAATCATATTTTGGCTTGGTTTGAGATGACTTTTTTTACTGTTTTTGTAAAGATGTTTTATAGTACAAAAATCTTTTGAAAGCAAGAAAAAAAATAATGATCTAAAGCTGCCTCAGGCTTCATTTGGGACAGTTTTTTTATTGCTTCTTAAAACAACTTTCTTGTTTAAAAATTTAAAATTTTATACTAGAAAGCTGCTTTAAGAAGCAATAAGAAAGCCGTCCCAAACGAAGCCTCAAATGAAGCCTTAAAGCAGCTTTCTAGTACAAAAATTAAAATTTATGATCTACTGATAAAGTAGTTAGAAAACCGTCCCAAACGAAGCATTTATTAGTAGATCAGTTAGCAGCACACAATAACGTTCGTAGTGCCTTGTAATTAATAGGCAAACTATCTGATCTTTTTGTCAATCTATTATCAATAGATAGATTGTTGTGAATTACAACAAAAGTTTGTTCTTTAGTTGTTAATAATGAATTAATTAGAATGAGTTAATTAATTCAAGATATTGCATTCTATATAAGAAGGATCTATTAGTGAGGACAAGCTTGAATTGCCCACTTAGGGCTCAAGCTCGAATTGAATATTCCATCATTGATGTTTTGATTGAGGTATATTTTGCATCTGCTGGTGTGGATTTCAAATTGAAAGCACATCATGAAAAATTTGTACATTAACTCATAACCTCTGTATTAGATTTCTTAGCCAATTCGGGTTTTGTTTGGGGTGATTGAAGTTTTTTGTAAAGCTGTTGTTGTAGGAAAATAAAAAATTTTAAAAATTGTTGTAGGTTTTATAAATATTTTCTTTTTGAAAATGTTGGATCATAACTTTTTTTTTTTCAGTTGTAAAATGCAAGCATGGATAATTGTAAAAAAATAAATTCCCATCGCAAAATTTTTTTAAAAAGTAGCAAGAAATTGTTTAATTAAGACTTCGTCTGAGACGATTTTTTTATTACTTCTTAAAACATCTTTTTAGTACAAAATTTAAAATTTTTGTACACAAAAACTATTTTAAGAAGCAGTAAAAAAACCGTCACAATCGAAGCTTTAATATAAGTGTGACAATAGTCTGAAAAAAAAAATCATGAAAAAAATTGTTCTAAAAAGACTTTTTAAAATTAATTTAAAATATATGCATGAAAAGATATTTTCTATTTTTAAATAAATTAATATCGATAATCTTTTTAATATAATTTAAAAATCAAAGCAATCTATTGATAAATAGAAAATATAAATATTAAATATATAAATACGTTTAATTTAATGATATGTATATTAATAATCTTTAATTGTTGGCATAATTAGGATTCCTCACTGTTGCTTGTACTTCTCCTTACCTGTCCTGCACTTGGCTCCCCTACATTTTAAGATAGGCAATGATCCGTCTTTTCTCCTCCGCGGCATCTGAGAGCTCTCTTTAAAGAATGGAGGAGTAAAGTTGAGCTTTGGCTTTTGCTATTGCTGTCTGACTCTCTTGCTCCCCGTTTTCTGAAACCTGTTGTAGCTGGTTTTCGTCGGAAGCGAGCGAAGAGGAAAGATGGACGACTACGCGAGGGAGATGATGGACCTGAAAACCCTCGTCACCCGAACGCTCGAGAAGAAGGGAGTTCTCGCGAAGATAAGGGTAAGGGCGATCCCGTTTCTCCGATCTCTTTTGTCGGATATGAGAATCGGAAGGTCAGGACCTTTATCCGGTGGAATTAGGGTTTCGGATTGTTGTTATCTTGGCAGCCACTAGCTTTTACTTTGTATGAGGTTGCTAGCGTTGAATAAACCCAGGGAAACTAGGGAATATGAATAATGGAATGATCAATTTTCTTTTTTGTTTCTGTACTAGCTCGAATGCTGTAATGATTGTTAGGGTTTTGTTATGGATCGGGCATTTTGTATATCTTCTGGTGTAGCAAGTTATAGTGATCTAGTTTTTATGCGGTGTACTTATTTTGGAGTCAGGTTTTTGGCACCACCTCTAGGTTTGCTTCCAAATGGTTGCTCTATTTTGCTGAGTGAGAATGTTTTTTATCCAGTTGTTTCGTGCAGGGTCTGACTTCATTGTTTATCTTTCAGATCGTTGCAAGGGCTTATAGTGTTGAAATGTAAAATATTTCGGTTTTTAATTGGTACCACACATTTGATTTTCCAGTTACTCTGAAGCAGTGAGAGTTTTTCCCATAATTCATTTAACCTTTATATCCCGAAAGAACTCGACCACAATAACCAAATATTTCCTGATATCTTTACCCACATGACCTGTATAGTCTAATCTGTTGAGATTTTGACAGCATCATATTTATTTTCACTTTCTTGAATATTTAATGGCATGTTAATCTAGCACAACTAGGTCTCTCAATGTTTTTGGGAAAGAAAAATTTGAGTTTTTTTAGCAGTTATAACATAGTTGGTTAGAATTTCAAATAACTGCTTGTTCTAAGTTGAAATTTAATGTAACTTGGTTGCAGGCTGAGCTCCGAGCAAGTGTCTTTGAGGCCATTGAAGAAGAGGACCGAGTTATTGAAAATGAAAATAGCGGACTTCCTCCAGCTTTGCTTGGAAGTTGTAATGATCGTGCCAAGCAGCTACATGCCTCTCCTACAGGTCTTTACTAATGCTTCCATGAAAGAGGATTACTTATTATCATCATCATTTGTGCATCTTCACCCTCCATTCATTTATATTGAATTTTGAATGAGTTTAAACTTATTTTTTATAGATATTTTTAACCATTTTTGTTCTTGTTGTTTTTGGTCCACCTCATTTATTTTCTAATCATTTGACATTAATTTTATACAATTGTCTTTTTGATGCATCCCTTACCCTTCATTGTACATCTCCAACCTAATTATGTATATTTTCCACTACTTTATGTTCTATATAGATTAGATTATACTTCCGCTTCCTCTATGATATGGTCATTTCTAAATCTAAAATTCATTTACACATCCATGCTAAACTTTGTTATACATTACTTCTTTACTGCCAAACATTTGTATCCATACAACTTTGATGATTGTTTGGCGGGAAAGAAGTCACTGATAGATAATTTGAGCATGTCATAAATGAGAATATTAAGATGGATGAGTGGTGAAATTATGATAGATTGAGAAATGATTTCATTCGAGGGATACTGGGAGGAACATCCACGAAGAAAGTGTGGTAGAAAATTAAACATAAGTGATTTGGGCATGTATAATAGATGGTAGACTATGTACCAATAAGAGGTTTACTATTATATATTTTCATTTCATTGATTGCCGCATTCATCATATGAGGTCTATGATTAACAATGGTCTGAAGAAATTATATTGGCAAGCAAGTCACACAAACAACATGCATGCTTCCTCTTTAAGTGTTGTATGCTCTTACATTTTAGAGTGATTCTTTTTGTTGAGTCTCTGCATGGGATTTTATGAAACTATTGTTGCTCAATGTGAGGCATGGAAATTGGTATGAAAAGATCAAGCTTAAAGCTTTTCTTTCTTGTTAGGAATGTAGAGCAAAATTACATGCGAAAGCTGAAAGGTGATTCAAGTTGCAATAGAAACTTGAATGGATGATGGATGTGATGAAAGAGAAATGAAATTTTGCTTGTGCAAAATATGCAAAATAGAGGGAACTAGAAAATATTCCGGAATCTTTCAACCAAAGAGTACTAGAGTAGTTGGTCACCAAATAGAAGAATTCTTGAATCACTCACTTTTAGAGAAAAAGATAATCCTAAAAACAAAATAAGTAAACTATCCTTACAATAGAAATTGCCATTTATGGTATCAGAGGGGCCTGTAAAGCAACTAGGTTGGTGGGGATATGAGTTATTTTTTGTTGAATGTTGGACACTTGGTTCCTAGAGTATTGTGGTAGCTGGTTAGGTGAGAATTAATGCACTAACTGTTGGTGAAGTTACATTTTTCTTCATCATCATGTTCCCCACCATTGAACAAACTCTACCTTGAGTTTGACAAGTTCATTAGTGAATCATTATGGAATGGAGATAGGTATGATATGTTGAATGTTGACTAATGCGTATCTCACTAGGTAACTCATCTTGGTATAGGTTTGAAGTACTTAAAGATGTGAGATGAAAAAAATCTTCTTATTCTGGAGCTTGTGGTAAGTCCCAATGGGTAATCTCTCTTTGCCTAGATATGTCATCACCAAGTCACTTTTTCATCCTTCTTATAGCACTTGCAAGATTTTTGGAGACCCAGTTTTGCTTGTTTTAAAGCTCTTGTTTGACATCCTCATGTTTGACATAGAATTTGTGCTTGATTTAGGAGGTGCCATGGGTTTCTTCCATAAAGCACTTCAAATAGAGACCTTTTTGTTGATTTGCATCTCGAGGAGTTGTAGCTGATTTCGACTTGAGTAAACATCATTTGGCTTTTGTGGGTGTTAACTTGCTAGGCATTGAAGCATGCCACCAAGCAATTGGTTAACCACCACGATTTGCACATCAATTTTAGGATGGTAAGTACTTGAGAATTGGAGTTGAGGGCCTAGAAGTTTCCTTGGTGTCCTCCAAAATTGAGTCACAAATCACATGTTTCAATCAAAGGTGATTGCCTTAGTCACACCATGAAGTTTTAAAATCTCTTTTATAAAAAAGATTTATAACATTGGAAGCATTAACAATATTTCTACTATGAACAAAACGAGCCATATTTCGAAAACAATCAACAACATCAAATATAGCTATTACATCTTTGTGTTCATGGTAACTTAACCATAAAATTCATGCTTATATCTTTTCCCATGAATGATTTGGAATTGGAAAGGGTTGGTAAAGGCCTTTGTTTTATCCTCTTCCCTTTTCTTTTTTTTGATAAACGATGCGGTCTTTTACAAAATATTCTACATCGCTTCTGATTTTGGCAACAAATAACATTTGTATATCATCGGAAAATCTTAGTGTTTTTTAAAATGTTTTCCAAAAATACCGCCATGTAATTTAGAAATAACTTGCAGACACGAAGTGTTAGTAGAAATGGAAAGTTGGGCTCATTTAAAAAGAAAGTCATTTATGATTGGTAAGTTCATGCCATTTTTCATTTTTTACATTTTCATTGATGCAAAATACAAATAATTCTTATAATGTTCTGTTTGGATGCCAACATTAATGGTTAAGGAGGCAAAACTTTCTACTAAGTGCTTGACTACCTTATTTAAACTCAAACTGACGAAGAATGACTAAATTATGGTCCTAAAGATAAGAGACCTATTTGGCTTGCATAGAATTCGACATTGTTTAGGCATTGAAGAATTGAAGTGCTTTATGACTTGAATGCAAAATAAATTACTTTCTACTAAAATAAGAATGTTAGATTTTAAAAGCTTAAACAGCTATATAACTTTTCAAATCATATGTGGAATATCTTTTTTTTAATCATTTTGTTTTTCACTAAAGAAGGTAATACTAATTGAATGTTATTTTTGCACAACACTATGACTAACATTAGATGCATTATGCTCAACTTCTAAACCTCCATTAAATTTAGAGAAGTATACTAGCTTTAAATGTTAATTTTGCATAACACTAAGACTAACATTAGATGCATTATGCTCAACTTCTAAACCTCCATTAAATTTAGAGAAGTACACTAGCTTTAATTTAATTTTCTCTTAATCAACTTCACTCTCACATGTGATTCTTTAGTTTATTAAATTCTTACAGGTTTCGAACCATCAATTATTGCAACAATTAGAGTTCTAAACATCTAATGAAAACGATGACAAAAAGTAGCAAGTCCAGGAAAGCGTTTTATCTACATGTGTTTGGTGTCAACCATTCTATGATCACCGTTATGTTGGACTCATCAACCTTTTCTCTTTGAGAGAAAATTACATGTCCCCAAAATACTACATTATTAGCATGATTTTTTTTAAAGATTAAATTATTTATCTCTTCTCAAACTTTCTAGAATTGCATGTTAGTGCCTAAGATGTTCATACGGAGATCCCCTAAATATTTGAATATTATCCAAATAAACAAGCACAAAATTTCCCATGCAAGACTTTAACATTTGATATATTAAGTGTAATAATGTATTTGGTGCATGTGAGAAGCCATTCATAGTTTTCAATGTAGTTTTCTATTCATCTTTATCAAATTCTTATTAGATGATAGCCACTTTTAAGGTCAATTTCATAGTATAATTTTGATCCATGTAACACATAGTATGCCATAAAATTTAGGGATTAAGAATTGATATTTAACTGAAATTTTTATCAGGCTTGGTTATCCATTCAATTCTTTGCCTTCTACTTAATGGTAAGAAGTGCAGGCATGAAATAAGGGCTTGGGCTTTATTGAATTATTAAGCAATTGATTGAGTTACTTTTGGAGTTTGGCTTGCTTTAATGGACTCATTTGATAATGAGAGGAATTAGGATGTATGGTACCCAAGGTCAAATTAATTTGGCATTGAATGTCACATTGGGCTAGTCATTAGGAAACTCATAGGTTTGATATTCATAAACTGTATTGTAAGTATGGATAGAAGATTTTATTTCCCTCTACTTTATCTGAAAAAAGAAAAAAAATGGCAACTCCATGCAAGTTTCTTATCTCGGAGATGGACTTTGGAGTTCACAATTCTAAATTTCCTTTCTCTTTTTACCTATCAACTTTTACTTATTCAGAGGAATTTACATGTCAAAAAAAAGAAAATGTCAAAAAAAAAAAAAAGAGTGAAAAAGCTATATCATTATTCATGAAGTGCACCTTTTAAGATTGACATAATTTTTGTTCTTTTGAAATTTTAAGGATTTCATATAAATGCCCACGATGTTCATTAGGAGATCTACTAAATATGTGTATAATATCATCAAGGTAGACAACCAAATTTTTTTTGGTAAATGTTTTTAAAATTCGATTCATTAAGAATATAAATATACTATGTACATTAAATTAGCAAAAAGGCATAACAAATCATTAATAGAGTCCTCTAATTTTAAATGCAGTTTTTCATTCATCTTTATTTCTAATCCTAATATGATGATAGCCACTATTAAAGTAAATTTTGAAAACACATTTGATTCATGTAATATATCTATCACCCTTCAAGTTGAGTGACCGAGAAATAAACATTTAATTATGATTATATTTATAATTTGACTATCTACACATATTCCCCATCCAATTGTTCTTAATACTAAGAAAAATGGGTATAGCACAAAGGATTTGGGATTTCTTGAAATAAACCCTTAAGCAATTCTTCGACTTGCCGTTGGAAATCATATTGCTTTGTTGGACTCACTTGGTAATGAGGCAGATTAGAAGTGGGGTGTCACATGCACGCATTTTTGTGTGTGGGTTGATTTGGGGATGTAATTTATCAATAAATTTATTGGATGTGGCATAAAAAAATGAAGTTTCAACAAATACTTAAACATATATGCAATCCCTTCTTCCTCATATACAGCAAAGAAGCACAACAAATTTTGTACGCCCTTTTAAATATTTGAAGACAAAAGAATAAAATTTCACCCCTTGTCTTGGGTGGAGTTTCTTTAAGTGGTGTTAAAACATACTTGATTCCATTAAGTGGAAGAAAATGAATATTCTTGCTGCCATTATGATGCACATTTCTACATATTGGCTTGGCCTACCTGATAAAATATGGCATGCATCCATATGCAATAAATCACACAATTCTATAATTATACTTACCGATATAAAACTTGATGAATCACCTTTCATTATCAAGAGCTTCACCAACTTTTTGGGTCCAATCAAATTTTGATGATTTTTGCTATTTCTTATAATTTAATTTTAGCATTTCAGCTATTTTTTTGTAACCATATTTTTGCAATTTTGGGGATGAGTCAAAACCAAACAAAGCTTATCATAAGTAGCACAAATAGTATGAAATATATCATTCTGAAGCCAATCTTCATCTGTGATCTTTCAAGGCTTTAAGACTCTTCAAATTACAAAAGTTTTGGTCCTTTCATATAGATCACAAAATTTTTGTGGAATTTATTTATTTATTTGGGCATAGGTACATAGATTGGTTCATCTTTTTCTTTTTTTGTCAATTAAATTTTGTCTTGCATCTTTCTTCTTTTTCAGACCTTTAAAAGGAAGATAAATACTCTTTTCAATGAAAATAAAAAGTAAATTTTACTTTACTATTTGAGAGGACTACATGTTCACTTGTTATCTTTATAGCAAGGGTTTTCGATGCTAACTGAGTTGATAAATTCCAAAAGCTTCATATAGACTATTTTTCTTCCTCCTTTAAAGCCATTTGCTAGGTTTCTCTAGGCATTTAACAACAACAACATCAAGTCTTTATCCCACTATATGGGGTTGGCTACTTGAATACTTTTTCTCAATTGTGTCCTATTAAGAGTCAAATTCTCATTTAATCTAATAAAGAAATGTCATTTCTAATATTTTCTAACAAGTCTTTTTAGGTCTACCTCTACCTTTCTTAACATAAGTCAAATCTAATACATCTACTCTCCTAATTGGGTCATCGGAAGGCCACCGTTTTATGTGACCAAACCATCTAAGCCAGCTTTCACTAATCTTATCTGCCACTGGAGCTACTCCAACCTTTTCACATATATGCTTATTTTGTATCTTGTCTCTAAGTGTAAAGCCACTTATTCACCTGAGCATCCTCATCTCTGCAACACTTTACTTAATATTATGTTTCTCTTTTAATGGCCAACATTTTGTGCCATAAAGCATTGTAAGTATCACCATGATCTTATAGAATTTTCTCTTAAGTTTGAGGGGAAATTTTCTATCACACAACAAGTTTGATGCATTCTTGCACTTCAACCATCCAACTTGAATTCTACTAATAATATCTCCATCTATTTCACCATCACTCGGAACAATAGACCTAAGATATCTAAAATGTGTACTCTTATTAATGACTTGATCGCTCAAAGTCACAATCCCCCCTACTAAAATTACACTCAATGTATTCGTTTTTAGATCTACTCAAATGAAAACCTTTAGACTCTTAAGGTTGACCTCCATAATTCAAGTTTACCTTCAACTCCCTATCTAGTCTTATCAACGAGAAGAATATCATCAGCAAAAAGCATACACCGGGGTACAACCTCTTACGAGAAGAATATCTCTAGACATTCAAGTGATGCAAAAATAATTCATCATGGATGGTCCTTTCAAACTACTTAAATATCTTGCTTCTAATTAATCATTTGTTGTCAGGCTTAAATATTTATAAATCTTTTATCTTACTACATTTTGTCCATTTTTTATTTCAAAAGATGAAATTAGTTGTATCAAATTTATGAAAAATCTATCAGAATGAAATGCTCATCTATGTTATCTTTAATGTTAGGCCATATTGAAATATGTTGATCATCTCTTTGTTCATGGCTTGATATTGTTGCCATCAAAGTAAGGACGAACTTTTGGTTTTCATCACAATAAGTTATGAAGAACAAATATTTCTAGTTACCTTTCGTGTCCATGTTGGATACATCTTGGACATTAAAATGGCTTCGACATGCCCCAACATGTGTCTGACACGTTCAAAACTATGTCAAGGTCTTTTAAAAGTGAAATTCGATTTTGACACTTGTCGAACACACGCACCAAAAACATACAAACATGAACAGTGTCACTGACTATGGAATTTAATGTGGACTATGAAATTTAATCCTTGGTCTTAGCCCATTTGCCTTTTCTTTCGTATTATTGAGAGACAACAAAAGGCGAGCAATTCTTGCCACAACACTGCCTCACAAGGTGTTCTCGACTTCGACGCATAACTTCGACTTCAATGCAAGACTTTGACTTTGACCTTCATGAAATCCTCTATGTAAGGCTTCATGGCTTTGACTTGGCATGCGAGTGAGGTGCTTGACTTCCATTTCCATTTTGATAGGAGACTGCTTTTGATGAGGACATCCATACTTGGAAAGTGTATCGGAGACGTGGTCGTCGATCTACGGCCACGATCGAGTCTTTATATTTTTAGTTCTATTATGATTATTGTTGTCTTTTATTTTCGTTTACCATTGTGCCCTTACTTTAGAGGGATATGTTTGTAAGCCCAAGAGGGCATGTTTGTCTTTTCGTTTGTATCTTGTATTTGGGCTATTTAAAGGCCCTAGTGTACTGTTTTGAGGGATGAATGATTATTATTAAAATTTTTGCATATTGCATCCTTATGTGAGTTTGAGAGCTTGGAGAGATCCTTTGGAGAAGGAAGTGCATCACCCACCAACTTCGATGTGTCGGGTTCGTGGTTTTAAATCTTAGCTCCTCCCTCCCCTCCCCTTCTCCTTCCCTCTTCCCCCAACCCATGGCCCGACCCCTTCCCCCCTTCCCTTCCCCAAACCGATTCCCCACCTTCCCCTACCCCACGGCCCACCCGCCCCTCCTCTACCAGCCGCCGGCTCCCACCCGTCCCCCACCCCTTCCTCTCTCTCTAATTGAGTTTCCTAAAATATTAGGGAATATATTTGGAAGGTATTGAAGATTTGAATTCAATTTAAATTCAAATTAGGATACTTTCCTAAATTATCAAAACTATTTTAGGAAAGTTTCCTATTTGATTTCTTTTGAAATTTTGATTGATAAGGAGAGAATTAAATCTTTCCTTTTCTCTAATTCTAAATTAAGAAACCCCAATCCCCTCCCCAAATCTCTCCCAATCCTCTCTACAAGCCGCCGGCCCCTATCCCTATGCCGCCCCCTCTCTCTCTCTTCCATTAAAGCCTCTTTTCTCTTTGGGATTTGATTTCAAATAATTTCCAACTTCCCTCCTTCCTAAAAATCTGAAATTAAATTTCAGATTTTAAATAACTTCCTTCCCTCTCCAAAACCCTAACCCTAATTCCCCAACCCCACCCCTTGGCCGGCCACCTTCCCCACCCTCTTTCTCCTTGGATTCTCAAAGGAAATCACCACTCTATTGGAAGAAAACATCAAGGGCAGCAAAGCTTCACCGACCATTACTTGTCATCCTTCAACAACATGAATGGACGTGCCCGTATGGGATTACGGGTTGGTACTTGACGAAGACGACAACATCGACATCCTTCGGTCCCCGTTCTTCGACGTCGGGTTTGACTTCGACGACACCGTCGAAGAATATTTCGATCGGATCCACATTACTTTGGTGGATACGATTGACGATCAGAGGAAGAAGGGACGGTGGACCATCCTAGGCCGACTCACGACTGCTTCCCCTCCGGACGCTCCTCCGTTTAGCAAGTACTTCACTCACCTCCTACGCCGCCTCACCTTTGCTATTGGCAAGCAAGTGGCGGCTATCCGACAACGACTCCTCTCCGGTTAAGGTGAACCTTCTTATTTCGTCAATTACTTCACCTTCTCCTAACCTTGTAGGTGATGATGAAATCGTAATGGATCTAAGCCGCTCCTCATGCTAAAAGCTTAGTAAACGTAGGATTACTTGAGTGTTCCTTTATGTTTGCTTGTCTCATTGTTAATCGAGGAATTATGCATGAACAACTACTATGTTAGCATCATTTTGATTCTCTAAATATTTGCTTGTGCTAGCATTATTACATGTGGTTTAGCCTAAACGCAAGCATCCCTCTCTTGTTTTATTTTATCGTTCAAATGTTAGTAATTTAATCTACCAATTGCTCTTTAAATTACACCGTGTAAAATCCAATTTACATTCAAGCGTATTAGTCCTGCATCATCTGGTATCAGAGCATGGTTAACCTAGGCTTACATGCTAGAATTCATCCTAGGTTGCTACCTTGCTAGTTCCATTTAGTTTCGCATACATTTAGTTTCCTAGCATTGCAGGTCTAACCACCATCTTATAGAATTTTCCCTTAAGTTTGAGTGGTTTAACAACAAGCCCAAAATGATGATGCTGAGCAAAAAAAGAAGAAAGTCTTTTTTTAAAAGGTTCTTTTTTCTTCTTTTATGTGAAGTGGTTCCAACCAATCTTGAATCTCACAGTTGAGTGAACAGTTATTTAGGGTTGAAGGTTATGATCCAAAAAGAAGTACATTATCAAGCATTAATGCTATTGAAAGAACATTTAATTTATAAGTTATAGATCATTTACATAAAGAATTTTCTTGAATGTTCTATTCAGTAGCCCTTTCTCTCACGCCTACACCTGGCATGCTAGATTTCAACCTTGAATTTCCTCTCACAGCTATAGAATTTGTCCATGTAAACCTATAGAATCATTGATGCACAACCATTAATTCATTGCGCCTTCCCTAGATGGAAGTTGACACGGAATCACCTCTTGTTGTGGCAGAATTTCCCGTTCTATAAATTCCACCCCCTATTCAAAATTGATTCTCTCTATGTATATATGAGAAAATAATTTTCCTGTGATTGTATAATTACTAATTTTCCTTTGTTTCTGTTTTCTATCTTAGGTCCTCAAATTGAATAGTGTTTTTCTAAGTTTTACATTAGTTACTACTGTGCTATAAGAAAAATATAATGTTTTTCTCTTATGTTTTTTAACCGTATTAGACCTTTTAGAAAAAGGAACATTTAAATCATATTGCTAAGGTGTACCTAAAATAACACAAGGAAGGTTGGTAAGCAACATATCGCACTAGATTCTATATATTGCTTAGGTGTACCCGTTTTAATCGAATCTGGACATCTTCAGTGCTCATATATACCAATTTTATCTACTTAAAGATAGCTATGGATGTGATTCTGATTTCAAAGTCCTATGGTCTAGGGCAAACTTAGACATAACATTCATACAACTCACTAGCAATTTTAAGCTTGCCCGTATGTTTAAAATGTGTTTGAAAAATCGTATTTCTCTTAACTTACATTTAACATTTTAATCTTATGGGTAGCTATAGGGAAACACGTGACATTCGAAGAATCATCCATTAAAAATTCCTCAAAATCACTAATCTTTTCATCAAACTCATGAAAATTATTAGAATCGTTAATTTGATTTTCTTCTTCATATGTAGTCATATGCAAGGTTTTATTTGGACACTCGTTAGCATAATGATCAATTTGATTACATTTAAATTATGCATGGTAGAAATCTTATACCCAAATGTAGGCGCATTAAATTTCTCTTTTGTGTTTTTTATTAATTGTATTTTTTTAGGACACTTAGATGTAGTGCATGCAACTAATTGAACTTGCTTTCTTTGATGAAATGATGCACATACTGAATATGTTGCTAGCCTCTTAGATGCATGAATTTTGAATATGTTGCTAGTCTCTTAGATGCATGAATTTTAGTATTTGTTCAAAGTCTAATGCAAGTTGAAACGAATGGTCAAGTAGTGATATTTGATGGTGTGTCATATCTTGCTTGATAACAAGTCTTAAACCATACATAAACCTAGAGATTGTAGTTTTAGGATCTTCAATGATCTCAAAAGACAACTTTAAGTCCAACACATTAGCAACACTTGCATGAGCTTTATCATTTCTTTCCTTGAAAAACCCTAGATAAGGAATTATCTAAATGAGAGGGAAATATTTGAAGAGGGCAATTAGAAGTATGGCAGAGTGAAGTCATAAGCTCAGTTAGAAAATTTCAAATGAGAGAGACTATAAGATTTCATCTCCTTTGTAGTTGTGTCTCTAAGGATTGAAAAAAATGTTGCAGGATAGGAGGAGAATTAGGATTGGGGAAATATCTAGAAAGACATGAAATAATTGTAATTGGGGTGGGTGTTTCAGTTGTATCAATAATTGGGATAGGGATTGGTGACGATGATGATAATCTTAGGCTTCATTTGAGATGAATTTTTTAACTGTTTTTATGATAGGAAAAGTACATGACAAAATAAGTGTTTGTTTTGAAAAAAATTGAACGATTTATTTATTTATTTTTCATAATTTGCTTTAGAAAAGTTACTTTTAGAAAGACATGAAAATGTGGCCAAGAAAGCATCTTGATAACAAAAGTAGAATATATAAGCCACCCCAAATGAAGATTTGATATCTAATCTTCAAATCTTTTAGATTAATTTTCTTTTATTTCCTGTAACCAATATGACTTGTATAACATGTGGAAGCATGCTTTCTTATTGTGTAGAAAATCAACTATTGTGACGCATCAAAAGCTTGAACTTTAGCTCTTGATTATTCTGAGTAATATATTCTACTAAAACCTTGGATGGAAGAATAGATATCTGAAATGAGTTCTCTAAGCGTCTCAGATATCATATGAAACACAGACGTTTATAACTGATCCTTTTGTTCCATCGCATTTTCCTCTTATTATTGGGCAACTACCTCTTGATAACGTAGTAAATAGGCACTGTATATATATATATTTTAAATTTCCTGTACAATATCAGTATCCTTAGCTTCCAGTGTTATTCCAGGGTAGAAGTAATTATTTTTGCTTAACCCGTACCATCTGATTTGTTGCCCTTCTCAAAATTTTCTGCTGGATGTTTCTTAGTTTTGAAGCCTACCCCCAATGCTTTTGGAAGCTATAGCAGTTGTTTGTGTTGAAATGCTTTATTTCATCTACAATGTTTAATAAGAACCTTTTAATCCTAGCAGGAAAGTTATTGACTGCTCTGGTGTGTGAATACCTAGATTGGGCCCAGCTCGGGCACACTCTTAAGGTTTACTTGCCTGAGTGCAATTTGGTGAGTTTTCTGCCCATCTGGTTCATGTAATTTAGCTACCTTCCAATTCAATAGTGTTCTTAGCCACCTCTTCCTTTGTCTGATGACATGATTTCAGGAAAAGGACTTTTGGAAAGCTGAGTTACGGGACTTTAGTGGCAAAGATGGCTTTGATATTAATAGGAATAATGAAAGCAGGCCTATGCTTTTAGATGTGCTTGAAGGTTTTCTGAAATCACAGGTATTGTCCTTGTTGATATGGTCTATCATCTTCTTGGTTCTCTATCATATTAAGATTTATATTTGATTCATTGATTAGGAGTCTTACCCCAAAATAAGTGCTTTGTAAGTGAGTTTGCATTCAAATTGTCTTGTGTTGTTCAGATATTCCCATAAGAATTGGAGCTAAAGCTTATTAAAAATTTGAAATGCCGTCTATATTTCAATTCCAAATAATTCATTATCAATTATTATTTCCAGATATTGACATGCAAATATTACAATATTTATATGTAGTAGATGCTATATATTATAGCTATGTACTAAATAATATCATATAATACACATATGTATCATTACAACAACAACAAGCCTTTTATCCCACTATGTGGGGTTGGCACACATATGTATCATTGCTGTTGACTAAGTCACTAAATAAAAAGAAGAAGAAAAAAAGAAATCCCGAACACGAAACCCGTCGTTCGACTCATCCCACCTCGCCGCTCCACGCTCACGCATGATCTTCCCAAATGATGCAATTTTTTGCTCTCGTAACTCCTTCACACGGCACAAAACTCCCTCAGAGCCCGCTCTTTCAATTCATTCAAACATGCAATTGCTCATCTCCCTCGTCGGTCTCTCCATGAACTGCATGCAAGGAAGACACACGGTTCTCCCTCTAGTTTTCTCTACACCGTGCATAAAATCCGCTTGTGCTTCCCGATCATGCTCGGCCTGCTTACGAGCTCATTCGCTGCCTCCTGCACGCGACCCAACCTTCTTCAACCCGCGCTCGTGCGCGCACCCAATCTGACTCCTGCCGCACTCGTCGATCAGCCTGCATCCGACCTAGCCCCCTCTCGTGCGCGAGCGTAATGTGACTTGTCTGCTGCTCGATCCATCCCAGCCCAATCCTCCTGCGTTCGCTCTTTTGTATGCGCTTGAGCCCGATTGCCACTTCTGTCTGCTCCCGCAGAGCCGATTCCACTCCAGTCCACACACGACTTGATCGATTTGTCACGGACAACAACGACACTAAGATAAAATTTATAAATTTCTTTCATTACTGTTTGTTTAAGCAACAGGTGCTGAAGTATGGAAGATCGACGTCGTAGATCTTAGATCTGGTCAGGAATGTGCAAATCGAAGACCTTCGCGCCATCGATCTTAGACCCGGCTGAGAAGAAATCAATAGCAAGTGACATCCCGACCTCCTCTTGCAAGGAGAGGACGTTGAGAGGTTGCCGAAATTTTGAATAATAAACGACATTCACATAATTAAATAAAAAAATGAATTTTGAACAAATCTAGAACCACACTATACAACTCAAATTTTTTTTAAAAGATGTCGACTTAAATGCGGCGCTCTCGAACCTAACTGAACTTCATGGAATCTTGAACATGCACTGTATGTTCGCCTCCTTGTTCATTATGCATGCACCATAGCAGTGAGAGTGGCGTTTCTTGTAAATGCTATGTTAAGACATATGCTGATAGTTGTGTTTCTTGTAAATGCTATGTTAAGATAGATGCTGATAGTTCTTCTGTTAGTAATGTGGATGCAATGATAATTTACAAGAGCAGAATTTGTAATGATTTGCAGTCGGCGGCTATTGAAACTAGTAACTTAGTAAGTTCCACTTCAAGTCACGATTCATATGCTGAGAATGCCAAAAGCAAAATTAGTTGGAGGGCCTCTGGATGAAATGCATCAGATGATGTTGACATGCTTCAAGTGTTTTCTAATGAAGTCAGAAGATTCACAGAAATATATAATGTTGAATGTTCATTGGTTATGGATGAGAACTTGAATTTGCAACCCCGGCATAAACAAGAAGATGCATAGAAATAGATTATGTTGACCGTTCCGTTCATTGGCTTCGTTATCGGGTGGAAATTCTCTTTGTTGCATTGGATGACAGGTGCATGAACGGAGAGCTTCTTGAAACCTTCATCTTGACATGTTTAGCGTTTGTGAAAATTCTCAAGTTACCATCTATCTAAGATGGAGGTGTGATCAAAGAAACATCAAAGTGTGCAGTTTTATCTTCGCTTTCTTGCCCTAAAAAAAATCCTGTTGCACTTTTGGTGCATCCCCTTGCTCTTCTGAGAGAAGCCCATGCATATAGTCGTAGGGAAGATGGGCAGTGGAAACCTACGGGCAACTCTTAAGAGGAACCGTAAGCTCCGACTCAATTCAAACAATCGGGCAACTTCCATGGGAAGCCGTAAGCCGCAACCTAAATCTAAACATATAGGCAACTCCTAAGTGGAGTCGTAAGCCCCGACTCAAATCAAATAATCAGACAACTTCTAAATGAAGTCGTAAGCCCCAAACTAAATCAGTTACTGAGTATTCTAACAGATGTAAACCTCAAATCACAATTTACACCCATAAAACTTAAATTAAAACCAAACCACTTCAGTTTACTCAGAATCTCTGAGAGGAGGTAACTCATGGCTGTTATCAGATTCCCTGGACACTACAATCAACGATTGATATTGTTGGTAGACTGAAACTTACGGTATTCCAAAGACGACGGAACCATGGGATTTTGATTAGGTCTACCTTCATACCCCACAAACAAGACTAAAACATCTAAAATTTTTCATCCTTAATCGAGAGTTTGCTCTTAGGCAGTAAGAGGGGTAATTAACTATGAGGGCTTGCGTTCATTGAAAGTAAGGACCCAGAACTAGCCAAACCCTGATGTAATCTTTAGGGAAAATCTGGTTAACTACAATCTGCCTTAAAGAGAATAAAATTCTACATCTGCAAAGCAGTATTCATGTTGAAGCGTCATTTTTCTTGAGCAAACAATTGCAAATAACTAAGAGTCCATTTGTTGCAAATATGTGGACAATTGATGTATTCAAAATATAATATAAAGTTAAATTATGTATTTGAAATACTTTGCAGTGTTTGGTTTATTGTATAAGAAATTTAGAAGTTTAATTTTATATTTTTGGTTGCTTGCAAACCAAAATTTAAACCTTGAAATACAGCACCGGCTGACGGCAGTGACTGTTTGTTGAGGCAATGTTGGCTAGCGATGATGATGACGAGCAGGGTATGATAACTTGAGCACCAAAAATCAGTGAACAAACAATAAATTTCAACAAACCAACAGATTTTTTTTTATAAGAAAAGAAATAAGGACAAGCAAGATACACTGATCCTCTTTCGAGAGGAGGACCTCTCCCAAATTCTAGACGCTGCTAGAATCCCTCACAAAAATTGTGGTCAACAAAAACTCACAAATCTCATCAATAACATGATTTAAATCTTAGGCAATTCCCCCTTAAATAACCTTAGCCACCATAACACAAATGGAACCTTCCTAAACAATTAAACATAATTTAGGAAATTTTCCTAAACAATTAAACATGATTCAGGAAACTTTTCTAAATAATTAAACACTTCTTAAATAGTATAAGTATAATTTAGAAACCTTCCTAAATAATTAAATATGATTTAGGAAATTATCCTAAACAATATAAACATAATTAGGAAACTTTCCTAAATAGTTCCCCCTTAATTAGAAACCTTCCTAAACAACTTCTCTTGATTAGGAATCTTCTAATAGCTTTCCCTGGGCCCCACAAGGTGGGTCCTCTAGTGTATCAATATTCCGTTCCCAAAGAACCACATTGTCCTCAAGGTGTAAGGATGAGAATTGTCTCCTGATCATCTATTTTAACAACAAAATCTGCTTTCTGTCGAGAACTACTTAGCACATGATCCGGTTCTATATATTTCATTACTTGATCGTGCTTCACTCTAGAGAATATGCCATCTTGCAACAATTTAATATCTTTGCTAATGACTTTACTTTTTATCCACTTGCTCCAGTCATCCCAGTCATCAACTATTTTTTTCCACTCAAAGCCATAAAGGTTAAATGGCGCAAAAAATCAGGTGGCAACAAGAAACCATATGGATGCAGTGAGAAGCATAATGGTTGTTGAATCAGTAGTTGCAGATCCATAGATCTGATAAACAATTAGCGGTAACATAAGTTCCAGACCCTTTGTAAAATGACTTATAGAGTACATCTTGTAGTTCTCTGCAAACTTTACATATCGCCCAACAAATCCTTGTCCAGTAACTCTATATTTTGCTTCGCCGTGTAGGATTGTCCATCCAAAGTAATGGGATTTTGTTCCAAGCAAGAATGTAAAGAACACTAAGCACAATTGAAGTTGCATGATGATTATGTCGCCTAATGCAGTTCTGAATCCCCTTTTCAGCTCAATCTCCATGACCGTGGGTAAGGCCATTAATAGACCAAGTTGGACGGCTGATTGAGATACCATAGCAGTCTTCAGAGGATTATTTCCTCTCATCAGTGCCTACTTCATAATGGTAGCCTCAAGCCCACTTAATGACATGTAAGGCTTGCCATAGAGGAAAAGTTGGATTATAATAACTACCATCATTAAGCTGACATAGAACCCTGCAGTTGTGAAGTAGTAAGAAAGCACGTGGAAGAAGTCAAATTGGTGGCCGAAGCGATAGATATCTCTGCTAAGTATTTGTTCTCCATTGCCACAGGCAACCTTTGCTTCAAACAGGGAGATTTGGTTGAGTCCAACATTAGGATCCCTCCCAACCTGAATATACTCATGGTGGGTGATATTTCCTTGCCTTAATGTTGAATTGAATATTACAAAGATATCCTCACTTAGGTTGATTCCATGAGAAGCCTTGCTTATGCCACCTCTAATGATGTGAAAAATCCAGTCAGATACATCTGGATGCCCGTATTGGAAGCGGACCTTCAGTGGAGTAGCCAGAACCTTTTGTCTAATTGTCACAAAACTTGTTTCTTGATTTGACATGAACCATCTCAAAGATGAAATACTTCATGTAAAAATGTGCTCACGTACACCAAGAATGGTTGGTGGGCACAGTCCATGGTCTTCATTGAATTCCTCCAAAAGATTCCTCACTTTTAATGCCTCTTTCAAATAGTTATCCTAGTTCATATCAATTTCCTGAAGAGCCTCCCCTCTGGTAAAGACAACAGCATGGTTTTAATTTTTTGGCTCACCTTCACCAATCTTTGCTACTCCAGGTAATTTGATTATGTAGATTTCCTGATCAGCACCATCAGCTTGGCTTTGCAAGTTTTTTCTTTGCCCTCTTCATTCACATTTTCTCTTTATTGATTAGTTTATCCTCGAAAGAAGCTTGTGTATCACTTATTGAACTCTCACTTTTTTTCTTCTCAATATTTCTAACCCTAGGATCGCCACCGCTTGCATAGCTTCTTCCTCCTCCAGTGTAGCGATTGTCGTGATTCCTCTATGTTTCCCTCGTATATCGAGGGTGGAACTCCCACTTGTTCTTCCATCCGCCTCACATGACTCGATCCCCGTGGCTCGGCCCATCCCTCTTCTTCTCTGATCGTTCACTCCCTTTAACCAAAAAGCCTCTTATAGTGGTTGACCACTCTACCACCTCCACAATAGAACTCCTTTCATGCTATCCCCCCATCCGAACACCCTATTTCCCCCCTTCTCGGAGTCTTAAGAGGTGGCTCTTGATGAAAGGACCTCTTTTTGTCGAACTCTTCCCGTCCGATCTCTTTCCCTTGAGATTCGGCCAAGGGATTCCCTATCAAATCTTGATTAGGGTTAGCAATTGGAACCATCAGTGGGGATTTGGATCGTATCTCCATGAGCTTTCTCATCATCTCCTCCAGAATTTTCTTTCCCTTTGGTTTAACCTAGGAATTGTCGTTGAAGGTTTCGATTGTATCTCGATCATTTTCTTAATCATATTTTCCAAATTATCAAGCCTTTCTTCTATTGCTGAAAAACGCTCATTCAACGATCCCACCTCTATTCGCAGTTGCTCTACTTCCCTCTCCAACTTTTCTCCCGGCCATCAGTCTCAAGAAATTGCTCTGATACCAATTTGATAGGACTTGAGTACCAATAATTAGCGAACAAACAATAAATTTCAACAAACCAACATATTTTTATTGATAAGAAAAGAAATACAAAAAGCAAGATACAATGGTCCTCTTTCGAGAGGATGACATTCTCTCCCACCATAACACAAATAGAATATTCCTAAATAATTAAACATAATTTAGGAAACCTTCATAAACAATTAAATATGATTTAGAAAACCTTCATAAGCAATTAAACACTTTCTAAATAGTATTAATATAATTTAGGAAACCTTCCTAAATAATTAAACATGATTTATAAAACTTTCATAAATAATATAAACATAATTAGGAAACCTTCATAAGCAGTTTCCCCTTAATTAGGAAATAGGAATCTTTCTAAACAACTCCTCTTAATTAGGAACCTTTTACATAGCTTCTCCTGGGACCCACAAGGTGGGCCCCCCTTGGTGTATCAGGGCACTAGAGGGTAGCAACAATGGTTGGCCGTGGTGGGTAGCAGACAAAGTTTCACTTGTGGTATATTTGGAATTTACTCCGATCAAACGAATTTCAAATGATTAAAATTTAAAAATGAACCAGATAGAGAATTTCTCAAAATATTACATTTCATTTGTTTTTCTTCAATACAAGCATTAGAAATTTCAAATCCTTGCATTTGGTTTACTCTAAACTACTAATACTTGCAACAAAATGACAACAACAACATCAGGCCTTTATCCCATTACGTGGGGTCGGCTACATGAATCCTTTTTCTCTATTGTGTCCTGTTAAGAGTCAAATTCTCATTTAAATCTAATAAAGAAAGGTCATTTTTAATATTTTCTAACCAAGTCTTTTAAGGTCTACCTCTACCTTTCTTAACATAGGCCAAATCTAATACATCTACTCTCCTAATAGGGTCATTGAAAGGCCGACGTTTTACATGACCAAACCATTTAAGGCAGCTCTCTCTAATCTTATCTGTCACTGGAACTACTCCAACCTTTTCTCGGATATGCTCGTTTCGTATCCTGTCTCTAAGAGTAAGTCCACTCATCCACCTGAGCATCCTCATCTCAGCAACACTTAACTTAATATTATGCTTCTCTTTTAATGGCCAACATTCTACTCCATAAAGTATTGCAGGTCTCACCACCATCTTATAAAATTTTCCTTTAAGATTGAGTATTACTTTTCTATCACACAACAAACCAGAAGCATTCCTCTACTTCAACCACCCAACTTGAATTCTACTAATAATATCTCCATCTATTTCACCATCACTCTGAACAATAGATCCAAAGTCTCATAATAGGGTATATAAGGATATCATAATAATTTTATTTCCATTGTCATTTTGTTGTCTTTACAAAAAAATGACAATTGAAATAAAATTATTATGATATCCTTATGTACCCTATAATATTGATACTATACTATGAGATAAAGGATATATGAAGTAGTACATATGCTATGCCTTATAATTGCTATCTAATAAATAGGATAGCGTGTGTGTATATATATATATATTTAGAAAGATACTACCCAAGGTTTAAAATTACGCAATTGGATATTGAGGCATTTTTTTGTTTGTGAGGTGAGGCTTAAGCCTCAGAATTAAAAAATGTGTAAAGTGAAATTAAAGAAATCAAAGAAACTCACTTCTTTAGACACTCCCTGAGGATAGTGATTAAACATATATGAGAGGCTGAAGTTACGATGTTTGATGAAGTGAATTTTCTTTTACAAGGAAAATGCATGTTTTTTTGCGCATTATATGCTCTGCATTGTCAAAGTTTCATGCACTGAAAATGCCCTTTTTTAGAGGGTAGGCATACAGCAGGATTTAGATGTCCCAGTATTGTAGATCCAAAGACCATTGTATTTTATCTGGGAGTTTTGGCGGACGCTTTAAGTTGGCTTTGCAGATGTGAATTAATATGAACCGTAGTTTATGATCAGACTGCTATATTTCATCTTTAAAGTTATGTAGTTTTCATTTAATGAAGTACAGAAATAATAGCGTACTGCATATTTTCTCTTTCCTAAAGTATTTTTTGAAGTTAATTACTCCTTTCGGCATTTCATAAATTAAAGGAAGCAGCTTTAGCAATTCTACTTATATTGAGTTTTTTTTTATCTGCATCCACGGTTATTGCTTTAGACATTCTTACTATTATATCTGCCAAAATGATAATTTTGTAATAACGGTCGCTGTTATTGTCCTACATATCGTTAGATACGTTGGGATGTAAATGGTTACATCGCAGAATGAAGAATGATAATCATGCAAATTTGTTGCATTGAAGGTCTCCCCTGGCATGCTGTGATTGGGGATTTGACAGGGTTTTACATTAAACCGAAGTGAGATATTTGAACTGCTCTAGAGATCAGAATTTAGCTCACCTAGTAATGTACCCAAATCATTTGGGCAATCAAGTCAATCTTGGTCACTAAAACTTAAAAATCATCAAAATTTATTGGAAATGTTGCTTGTGTAACTTATTTCAGTATGTCATCATAACTTGTGTGTCCTTTAGGGTTTCTTAAATTTATTTGATGGTTTTGCTTATGGATATTTTACATGCAATAGTCAAAAGTATTTGCTGTTTGGAATCCTTCTAAACAATCTGATCCAAGTTGGTTACGACAATTTAGTAAAGAAAATATGAATTTAAAATCTGGTTGTACTAGGTTTTTGGGAAAAGTATTAACAAATGAATTAGACTAGGTTGACTATGGGTCAAATGTTTTAACATTTAATTAATGGTCTGGTTAAGTTATAGTGATACGGATCGACAACATGTTTTTGCTTACTTCCTACGATCCTTTCTCTGGATTCTTTATTCAATATTTTCCCTGTTTATGTTATTATTACGTGCAACTTCGATTGGTTCATCTATTACACTTACCGTTTGCTATTTATGATAATGGTCTTCTTCGGTCAAACTTGGCAGTACTTTTACGATATCTGTGGTTTTCCTCTGCCATTGAAATTTCTCTATTTTTGATAACAGTGTATATTATATTTTTGGGTTTTTTCTGTTCAATGAAGTCTTTTATATTTTTGGGCTCTTTTTGGGAATTTTAAGGGGGATTTTGTAATTTTAAATAATGTTATTAAACATGCACAAAACAAAAACTTTTTAATATTATATTATATTTTTGTTCTCTTTTTGGGAATGTGAAGGGAGATTTGGTAATTTTAAATAATGGTATTAAACATGTACAAAACAAAATGCTTTTTGTTTTAAATAAAGTCCGTGTGTGATGTATTATTCTTTCTATATCCGGTTTACTTGTCAATCAAGTGATATGCTTGAAGATTTATGGGAGAGTTTATGTCCTTGTACAAGCACAAGGCTTGCTTCTTTTGCTATTTGCAACTTCAATTTTTTTTTTTCAGTCTTCTAATTTTTCCTGTTGGATTGGTTTTGCAAATGATTTTAATCAAATCTGATATAATTTAGCTTTGAATGACTACGCGTATTGCTTGCTTCTCAATTTTTATTCATTATTTCTTGTAAACGGCTGTTGAATTTTCATCTTGATTCACTTTGTATTTTTTGGTTTTTTATCTAAAGTATCAAACAAATGTTACATATTAAGAGTTTGCTATCTTTGAAATTGTATGCTTGTTGCTTTTTTTTTTTACATCTCATAGTAGATTTATATTCTAAGCCCTATAAACTAATACAATTTACATCAAATTTGATATCGGAACTTGAAGTGTTATGCTCGACCTAGAGGCTCAGAATACCGAGGCAAGAACAGGAAGTTGATGCATCTTTGAAAGTAAAAATAACAAAATAGATAGAAGAAAAATACAAGAATACAAATATGGGGGCTGATTTTTTATTACTTCTTCAACAATAATGAAAGATACAATTGATCTATTATTCAAGAGGTAGATCGGCTCTCTCACAACCTCTAGCCGTCGTTAGAAAACTCACACCAAACCCTAAAAAATAAACTCAACACATATCTCTCCCAAACCCGACAAAACTCCCCTTTAAATAGCCCTCACGTACATTAAACAGAATTGAAACTTTCCTAAACAACAAAAACATAATTAGGAAACCTTCCTACATAATTTAAACTTTCCTAAATAACATAAATACAATTAGGAAACCTTCCTAAGCAATTAAAATCTTCCTAAACAGCATAAACATAATTAGGAAATTTTCCCAAACAATTAAAACCTTTCTAAACAGCTCTCCCTTGATTCATTCTCCTTACATAATGAATAATAGCTCCATTTGGCCCCATAAGGGGGGCTGAAATCTCCCCCTTTGCTGCCCCTTGTTCCACCTTGCCAAAGGGCTGGTTCAGTGAACATTGGGCTGATTGGCTGGGCTGGGCTAGTCTGGGTCGGCTAGGTCCCCCTCCCCCCTGTCTGTTAACCACTACATCCCTAGGATCACATCAGTGCTCCCTAAATCTAAGGGAAGAAAAATCTCCACTATATGTATGCCCTGGAGTATCAGTACCAACCTCCTGCAAATCCCCCTGCTCCTTTCTACCTTCCATGTCCCCATCATGACTCCAAAGCTCCTTGTATCCATCAACTTCAATCCCTATTGGCCCACAACCTAATTTGAGATGAAGTTGTGAGTAGCCCCGCTATCCACTAAGACCACCACTAGCCGCTCCCTGATCTGCCCCCTCACCTTCATGGTGTGATTTGGGTAAATCCCAACACTTCTGCCACATCAAAGTGTAGGTGCTCTCCTCCTGCTTCTGCTTTCTCCTTCAACTCGCTATCGGTCTCCTCCTCACAAACCATAAGGACCTGAAGTGTGCGGTCCTTACACAGATGGTTTGGTGCATACTTCTCATCACATCAGAAACACAAACCCTTCGCTCTTTTGTCCTGTACCTTTGCCTCTGTGAGGCGTTTGAAGTTAGCCCCGGGGTGAACTCCCCCACTCTTCTCCCTCGGTGCCTCCCGTTAAAATGATACCGTTTGGGTCATCGGTGCCAGTGAAGTTGAGGCACTCTTGTAGGGGCCTCCCATGACTCCGCTCCTACTGGCCCTCTCCATTTGTCTCCGATCCTCCGCTATCTGGGCTAGCTCCATTGTCTCCCACCCTTCGGCCTCAACATACAGGGGTTACCTCATATGTCGGGCTTTAGGCTCTTCATGAAATTTTCCTCCAACACCTCCTTCGAAATCCACCTTAACCGCTCCGATAATAACTCAAATATCGCCTTATACTCCATGATGGTCTCTTCCTGAGTCAGGCCTGGGCTGATTGGCTCGGCTGGTCTAGGCCGTCCAGGTCGCCCCCCCCCCCCCCCCCCCCCCCCCCCACACACACACACACGTCATCTACATTGCTAATAACAAAATACTTCCAACGTATCGAAAGATTCACTAAAATTCCTAAATTCATTTCTAGTAAAAGATGATGCCCATTATAAATAAATACTTCTCTCTTGTTATGCCATGTCTATTATATATGTTCTCTTCTTCCACTCATCTAATTTCTCAGTATTTTACCTTTATATATTTAAGAATGAGAATGAGTTATAACTCAACTCAATGAATACATCACATTTTCAAATTCTAGTAACATAACAAAATATCAATCCAACATGGATGCTTGTCTTAAAACATAAAACAATAAAAATCATCTAACAATAATTTTTTATTTAAAGATGACATTATAAGAAATTTTAAAATATTCAGTATTATAACAATCATATCATATTTTATTCTATATATTTCGTAAATTGTAAAATAAACACAAGAACTGCCTTCTATATAGTACTAATTTAGATACTTCTTTTCCATTTCATTTTCTAAATTCTTCTTCAATTTATGCAGCGGGTTAATTCCATTAATAAAAAATGCACTCGCAAGCAATTCTCATATGAGTAGTTTCTTTTACATACTCGATCTCATTCCATATTTTTTATAGTAACATTAAATAACATATGCTAAACAATTAAATGTCAATAGAAACTATCCTTCATTTCAACGCGATCAATCTTTTTCATAATATAATTAAATCAAAATTAAATTTGTAGTAACGATTGAGTAACAAATGTCAATAATGATTGATGCATTTGATTTAGAAGAAGTAATATTATTACAATCAATTAGGAACATGTTGCACCGGTTCAGTCCTGTAGGGACCGACTCACTCGTAAAGGAGAGGCGGGATTTCTCCGCCTCCTGTACGTGCCGCTCAAGCCGACCAGTCCAAAAGAGTTGTTTAGGAAGGATTTTTGAGCGAGTTAGGAGAGAAATTTGAATGTAGGGATTGTTTAGAGATTTCCTTTTGGATTGTATGCATTAAATAGTTTGTTTTCCTCGGGTTAGAACATCTTAAATTTGGTTGAAATTTGAGATCTTTCAGGTTTTTGGGCTCTAGCAGCATCTAGAGATTTGGGATAGAAAGATCCTCCTCTTGAATAGAGGATCAATTATATCTTGGTATTTTTCATTTCTATTTCATCAAATAATATAAATTATCTATTGTTTTCCTGGTATTGTGTGGATTTTTGTGGAGAATTCTCACTGTTTTTCAAAGATTGCTAAGAAATTCTTGAGATCTTCAAGTTTTTCATATTAAATTGGTATTAGAGCTGTTCGATCCGGGCACCCATGACTGGAAGAAAAGTAGAAGTTTTGGAAGGGGAGATCAGACAAATAAAATCTGAAATTCAGATCTCCAAACTCAAGTTTCAGATTAAAAAAAAGATATTTCAGCCATCCATGATATAAGTTCAATTCAAAATTTTCCATCCTGGAGGAGATTAGGGAAAAAGTGCTTGAGGGCCAAACTAAAATATCGCCGTCGGAGGTGAGGGAAGGGGTCGACAACCAAAAAAGTGGGGAAAATCCTAAGCCAATCAGATGAAGGGAAGATCAAGAGGTGGAGATTTTGGAGGGAACAGAAAAATGCTTCCCGTAGGGCCTATTCCTAGGGAGGAGTTGGGTAGAGGGTATGTGGGGAGGCGTGAGGGGGTTGGAGATGAGTGGAAGGGTGCTGAATTTGAAAGGGAAATGCGTAATTATGACCAAAGGAGGGTTGAATTTGAAAGGAGAGAGGTTTGTTATGATCCAAGGGGTGATGAATTTGAAAGTAGAATGTGAGAATTTGATGAAAGACTTAGGTGTTAATGTAGAAGGGATGATTGGGACACTTGGGGGGAACCACCCCCTTGAGGAATGAGAAATTATGAATGGAACAGAGGGAACGGAAGCGATCTGAGGGTGAGGAAGTTGAAGATACCTATTTTTTAGGGAGAGGGTGCCTATGGGTGGATCTACAAGGTGGAAAGGTACTTTGCCGTCAACAGGTTGATGGAGGGAGAGAGACCGATGGCAGCCGGGATGTGCTTGGAAGGGCAAGCTTTAGCATGGTACCAGTGGAGGGATACGAGGTGACCGATACGGACCTGGAGGGAGTTTAAGGATTGCTTGTTGGAATGTTTCCAAACCAGCCGGGGAGGGGATTTCTATGAGCAGTTCTTTGCTTTGATGCAGGAGGGGACAATGGTGGAGTACCATGAGCAATTTGAGGGCCAGTCGACTGGATCGACTCTCAGAGACTGTATTAGAGGGGAACTTTATGAAGGGACTGAACTCAAGATTCGCGCAACTGTTAGAGTGATGAGGCCTCGTGACTTAGGAGAGGCTATGGAGCTAACTTAGTTGGTGGAGGTTCAGAGGCACCTGGAGAGAGGAACGGGAGGCAGCAGCTCAAGAGTCTCGTACAAGATGGCCACCACCTTTTTGGCACCCAAGGAGCCAACACCGGATACTCTTCGGGAGACTTCGAAGGAGAAGACTGTAGGAGAAAGCCTGGGGACAACTTCAAGAAGCTCACAGAAACGGAATTACAGGAGAAAAGGGCGAAGAGGCCCTGTTTTCGATGTGACGAGAGGTATACGTCAGGGCACAGGTGTAAGGACCGAACTCTTCAGGTTCTTATCATTTGTGATGAAGAGGAAATGAAGGAGGGTGTGGTCTTTTCACCTTGCGGATAAGGTGGGTCTTTGGGAGGGGAGTATTGTTAGACCAGTCCATTGGACCTGTCCAACCGGCCTTGTAGGGACCGGCTCACGCGTAACATAGGCGGGATTTCTCCGCCTCCTGTACGTGCCGCTCAAGCCGACCAGTCCAAAAGAGTTGTTTAGGAAGGATTTTTGAGCGAGTTAGGAGAGAAATTTGAATGTAGGGACTGTTTAGAGATTTTCTTTTGGATTGTATGCATTAAATAGTTTGTTTTCCTAGGGTTAGGGCATCTTGAATTTGGCTGAAATTTGAGACCTCTCAGGTTTTTGGGCTCTAGCAGCGTTTAGAGATTTGGGAGAAAAAGATCTTCTCGAATAGAGGATCAATTATATCTTGGAATTTTACATTTCTATTTCATCAAATATTATAAATTATCTATTATTTTCTTGGTTCTGTGTGGATTTTTGTGGAGAATTTTCGCTATTTTCTAAAGATTGCTAGGAAATTCTTGAGATCTTCAAATGTTTCCCATCAGAACATGAATGCTCAATTGTGAAAGACTTGGATATCTGCTTTAACTATTACTCCCTTGTTAGGTTGACACCTATAATTATAAAAAATTCACATTAATTACTCATTTAAATTATACTTATTTCTTTTATTTTTAAAGTTAATATCATTAATTAATACTATTTTTCTTTCAATAAAGTACAGAATTTTAATTAACTTTAACTCTTGCTCATGTGTATAAACCATAACTAATGTCTGTAATTTAATTTAAATGCTCATGATTGAATTATTAAAATCCAATCGTATAACATTTAAACTTTCCTTTATTTTGTCCTTATTAATTAAATGACGAATACTTCCTTCTACTACTATTTGATCTTATTATTTAATAATTTTTTTTCTTTTATTCACTTGCTAAAATTGTATTTAATTAATTTTATGAAACCCCAATAACCATAAGAATCACATTTTAAATACTTGCTTAACATAAATATAAATTTAACAATTAATAGGTTTTAACTAATGAATAAATAAGGTTAATATCTAAGAAAAGATAATTGATAAAAGTTGTCATTAAATAAACCTCATATTTAAAATTACTTAAATTTAGTTCAAATTATTCCAATATTCTTGTATAAACTATCACCTTAATACATTTATAAATATATAGTAAATTGTTGAAATTTCTTAATTATGTTTCAAAATAAAAAAAATGTGATTTTCAAATTTCTTAAATAAATTTCTAAATTTATATTTTAAATCTTGACTTGTTCCTGCATTTGAAACATGTTACGATATCGGTTATCTATTCTATTTTATAAAAAAAAAATCTACCTTTTTTTTTTTTGAAATTGAGAACTAGGTTTAGGGTTAAAAATTTACCTTTGATTTGAAAGTATAGAGAAACCCTAACTTTTGGCATACACTCAGCTCAAATCAGAATCCCGCTAGTTTGCTGACATGCTCTGACATACTCTGGCATTTTGTTCGTGCTTTATCTCTCTCACTCCTTTCTAGTCACCTGCAAAACTTATATTCTATTGTGTTTTACTAGCTTTGTTGAGATCTTGGGATAAAGCAAGGAATATGAATGTTATTTTTTAGTACCTCCTTTTTTTAACATATTAATTTAGAAAGTTTTGCAGCTATATTATATGTTCTTGCATTTTAACAATACAATAGGTTTTAAAGTAGTTAATTCCTCGTGTTTTCCTTTCTGAAAGATGGGTACCTCAATTATTGAGTAGGCGTATATCTGAAATTAGTGTCGTGTTCCTACTTGGTTACATTACACAGAATTTGTTGCAAGCAAGGGGTGGGAGAAAATTGGGTACTTCGGATGTTGACTCTGTACTGAGTGTGGATGCCAGGAACACTCGTAGACAATCTTCTTCAACAATTGTTGGTGGCCTGCCGCCCCTAGGAAGGTAAATACTGAAAATTATGGTCCCCTTGGCAATACTCTTGTTTCCCAATTTTACTCTCATATATTCTTTCAAACTATTTTTTGGTGAATTATTCAGGCATGGCCAAACTTCCCAGTCATCAGGTAAGTAAAAAGTTGCTTTAAATTATTTTTGGTAATTTTATAGATAAACATGTGCTTAAATGTATTCTTGTTCTGTGGCATTCAGATCGAAGGTTAGGATCCTCTGCTACCAATTTTCGGAAGGATGAGCACAATTGGAGATATGATAATGACCTCTCTGAAGATGTACTCAGAGCTTCAAATGCGCTGGAGAACATTCAGCTGGACAGAAAAGCTCGTACTTTGTCTACATCTTGGAGGTAATTTGATCTTTGAAGTTTCTAAGTAATTATCATGGTTAAAGATCTATGAAAGTAGATTTATTGTTCTGGTTTTGGCTTAAGTGTTTGATGCTTCTCAGTTTTAATTTTTATCTATATTTTTTAGGAAAATAGACATGTAGCACTCAAACCTTTCTTATTTTAAATGAATTATGATGCTCTTATTTGCCACTCTTTTAAGGCTCATTTCTTTTCCTTTTAATTTTGTATATTTCCTAACTCCACAATCAAGTCTCCTTGTAGTATGATCTATTTCTAGAATGTCCTAAAATTTTATGACTATCTTCTTAATGGAACTAGCTGTCTTATCTCACAACAAGTTTGGCTCAACCAAAGAATTTCAATGTCTCCCATTACTTATTTTGAAAGACTAATTATCTTTCAAATACATATATTTCTTGTGTAACACCCATATATTTCCTTTTCATTGAACTATCACTATCTTACTTTCGTCAAATTCTCACCCAAATATCAAAATTTAGCACAAAAATCTGAACTTTGTTTTATGCTTTTGTTAAATCCCCAATTGTTTGATCAGGTTAAGCGCAAACACAGAGTTTAACTGGTCAGTTTTTAGGGTAGATGTTAGATTAAGCGCAAACACACAGTTTAACTGGTCAGTTTTTTAGGGTAGATGTTAGATTTATAAATACACATGACATCAATCGCATGTTCATAATTCTCACTTATTTCTTTTAATTGTCTAGGTTTGAGTGTTGGATAGTAAAAATTTGAGAAAAGGGCCAAAATGGTCCCTCAACTCTTTGTGAGGGATCAAAATGATTCCCAACACTTTTGAGGGATCATTTTGATTGAGGGACCAATTTGGTCTCAACTCCTTACAAAAGGAGACTTTTTGGTCATAACATCAAATTTTGGGGTTAATGGTGTTAAATCAAGGGGTATTTTAGTCATTTTTTAATTAAATTATTTATTAAATATAATTTTTAAGTAATAGTAATTTTTTTTAAAAAATTATTAAATATTTCTTTAAGAAAAAATTTATTAATAATTCTAGTTTTAATTTAAAAAATTATTAATAATTTTAGTTTTAATTTAGGATCATTATAGATTAGAATTGCTAATAATTTTTTTTATTAAAGAAATGTTTAATATTTTTTTTAAAAAAATATTATTACTTGAAAATTATATTAAATAATTAATTTAATTAAAAAAATGACCAAAATATCCTTTGATTTAACACCATTAACCAAATTGGTCTTTAAAAGAGTTGGAGATCATTTTGATCCCTCGCAAAGAGTGATATCTTAGTTGAGTGTGGCGAAGTCGAGAATATTAAAGATTGATGTGTGGCAAAATTAGGATAAGTTAATGAATGGTTGTATTAGAGGAATTGTTAGAGTAACATCTATAAAAGTTAAGGTAATCAATAATAGGTTTGTATGATTTTGATATGTACAAAGAATGGTAAAAAATGATGAAAAAGGTTGTAAAAAATTAATATCAGAACATTAGACGTAAAAAAGATAGGACTTAAGGTGGCATGAATAAAAATTCAAAAGAATTTGCTAAAAATAGATTTAACACATCTTCAGTCGACACCCTCCAAAAATGAAATGAAAAATTAAGCTCGCTTGACATTATTGTGATAGAGCTAATTATGATGATGCTATACAACAAAATCATTAATCAACAATACTAATATACTTATGGAGTCGCTTATGACCTGAGTGGTGCTATTATAAACAGAGACATTACTAGAACTGTTTTTCATTACACCGATTCATGTTGCAGGCACGCCAGTGATGGCATTGTTGAAGATGATGTCAAGGTAGATCGCTTATAGTTTGTTAGGATGGTCAATGGTTTGTTAATGTAATTTTCTCTAATTTTTTCTGCTTATTTCAAGATTAAGGACGATTTTTCCTCTATCATGATACATCTTTCAGTTTCTCTTGTTACTATCAAAGGCTTTCAAGCTTCAAATGTTTCCTAAATATTTACACCAGGCTTATTGTATTTGTAGCTGTGTATAGTTCAGTGGTCTATCGAGCATGCTGTTAAATGTTCAATTCTTTACCTATGTGCTATTGTCTTAATGAAATATGCAGCTTGGCCATGAACTTTGTCACCTATGGAGTCTTGTTAGTATGTAATGAGTAGAGATTTTTGTGAAATGTTGATCATTCTTTTCTATCAAATTTATGCAATGTTATCTATGGTGGTAATTAGTTTCATTAATTAAGCTTTCTTAGGCTTCGTTTTAGATAATTTTCTTGTTGCTTTGGAAATGCTCTGTAGAGAAAATAATATTTTAAATTATTGTAGAAAGTAATTTTTTTATATAATTTTTTTTTGTAAGCAACAAAAAAATAATGATCACGTAGAAATTATGATTGTGGGTTGAAAAGTAAAGTAATAAAAAAGTTAGGTTTTTTTTGGGACGATTTTTTTATTGCTTCTCAAAACAGGGTTTTAGCATAAAATTTTTGTTTTAAAAAGCAATACAAAAGTGGTTCCAAACGAAAGCTCATTTTGGATGGCTTTCTTACTGCTTCTTAAAGTAGCTTTTTAGTATAAATTTTTTAATTTTTGTATTAGAAAGTTGCTTTAAGAAGCAACAAGAAAGTTGTCTCAAATGAAACCTTAGTGAGTGCTTCCATGCTTATTAGCTCATTCTATCAATTAATGTTATTTGATTCTGGTGCCAATTAATATTTTAGCTTCTGGAAAGCCTTAATAATTAGATTGACTGGCTTTAGTTTTTTAATTGCTTTTGGACGTTAAATATTTCTTGATTAGGCACTAATTTTGACTTTTGGCTGCTTAGGGTTCTCTGTATTTACAGCTCTTCATGTCACAAAAGTTTTAACTTGTCATCATAACCGTTAAAAAAACCAACCATAATTTTTTTTGGTATTTACATAGTTAAATATTATTTTAGTACTTGCAGCATATCATAAAACAATGTATTTTATTTTTAGAAAAATTAATATTAATGATATTTTTATATGATTTATGGATATAAATATTATAAAATGAATATTAAAGGTTTAAGCATTAGATACTTAAATATATAAAGACATTATAGCATGTATGTAAATCTCTCAATAATAAAATTCAAATATATTTAAAACAGATGGAACTAAGGGAAAAAAAAGGTGACGGGAAGCTGCAGGGGTATCGTGTGTTGTATAAAATGATTTTATAAATTTTTATAGGACTGTACGTGCGCCATCGCAAGGTCCTCTACTCGTTGTGGCCTTTTCCTTCTGTTCTGTTGTCTGGTTGGAGAGATTATTAAGTGCATAGATGTAATTTCCTATCTTGATTTGAATCACATGAAGATATTTAGATTTTCTCATAGGATGTGTATAAGAGTGTAGAAAAGAATTTTGAGGTTTCAGCTAATTGGATCCGGATGTCATCGGGACTTGGCACATAATAAGGGTGTCTTGCTGATGACACTATCACTACCACAATCTCTAATATAGGGCCATCAATATTTGACACGAAAATTTAGGTTTTGGGTCAACTCGTTTGAAATACGGGTGGACTTTTGACTTTGTATTTTGAGCTAATTTCAATGGTTCACCAGCCAGTTCTATAAAAAATTTATTTTTGTTTAAAATAAATTTTAAATAATATTTTTTAATTTATAAAATTCTTTCAATTTTTTAAAATATTTTTTTATTAAATATAATGATTAATTATACCAAAATATATACATATTATCTCACATATCTCATACAATATATTTAGTAAAAAATGTATGCTTCACATTATATAAAAGGTTAAAGACAATTACCACAAACTTTCCATATGATGTGTGACTTAAAAAGTTGTATGAATGCTATATGAATTAGAATGTGAATTTGGACTTTTAAAAAAAATGTGAATTTGAACTTAATTGAGCTATAAATTGGAGAAATTATTATGTGCAGAGTTTAGATGTAGAGTTATGTCCAGACTCCAATGAAACGTTCAGACGTGGTCAAAATATAGCTTTTTATATTACTACGTATTTGTTGAGCATTTACTGAGTATTTATTACGTATACTGAATATTTATTGCGTATTTAATGATCAGTGAATACATAATAAATATGTAATAAATACTCAATAAATAATCAATAAATACTCAGTAAATACACAGAATTCGAACACAACTCTACGCCCAGATTCTGCATATAATAATTTCTCGCGAATATGAGCTAGTTGGGTTATGAATTTGAGTTGATTGGACTATAAATTTTTTTAATGTATATTATAAATTTGTTATAGCATATTATAAGAATTAATAATATAAATTTTTAATATTATAAATTTATATATTATATTAAATATTATTAATGATATTTATATTTATAAATTTTTATTATATTTTTTAAAATTTTATAAATATATTAATGCTTATATATTTATATTATATCAATGATTATATTATATCATATGTATAAATCATATCTAAATATATAACATAAAGTGTGATTTTAAACCTCCAACTCATTTTTAGATTGAATAGTGATATGTATGAAAGGATGAATTTACGTTTAATGTTAGATTACCATATTATTACGTTAATTTTATTAATTTTTAATATTATTATTTATTACGTTATTCGATTCAACCTCGATTCTACCGGTTCGACCCCTCCTTTCAATTTATTGTCCGGTCCAATTTTCAGAACTTTGGATTCCACTGCAATACAACAAATCATTTATGAGATCGGATGAAATTGAGAAGCATGACAGCATGCATAGACTCCGGCTTCATTTGAGACACTTTTCATACTGTTTTCTAAAGCAATTTTCTAATACAAAATTTTTTAGTTTAAAAAAAATTTTGTACTAAAAATCTGTTTTAAAAAACAGTAAAAAAATTGTCCTAAAAAAGCCTTCATTGTTGCTCATTGTTATCCAGTTCCTTGTTAATAATTAATTCAGGCTAATACTATTATGATCAAATTAAACCTGACCAGACACGCCATAAATGGAATCCAGTAGTAAGTTTGCTATTGCCCTATTTTCTTGAACTTTCTACAAAGGTTGCTGCCAATTCTCTCCTGCACTGTTGCTAGTTTTGCCATATTTTTTGGTATAATTGATTGAAATTTTCTTTAACAATTAAGTCGGAGATAGCAGGAAGGATATTTCAATAGAGAACCGAAAGAAATTTTCATGAGCTTCACAAAAAGAAATCTTGAATGATGAAAAGAGAACAAGGGATGCAACTTTCTTAACCTGCTTGAAAATTAATTATCATCCGGTGAAACAATGAACAAACTATAATACAGTACTTGCTGGAAATTTACATAAAAATAAATCAATACTATAGGGCTCACTGATGCATACCAAGTGAAATGCAGATGAAAAATAATCCAGGCTGAATACTGCTCCATCGATTGGCTTGTTCATGACAAAACTATTGCTGCTCTAGCTGTTGGTGACCATTCATATCTTTGGTAGGTGTGGCAGGTTGAAATTGAGTTCCATCACTATCGCCCTTGCTTTCACTTGCTTCCTCAAGAGGGTTGCTTGGTTTTTCCTGAAGTTAAATCTATTACTAAGTGGTATAAGAAATGCCATGTGAATAGCAGCAGCAAAGCCTACTAGAGCAGGAAGCCATTTCATACATACTTCGAACCATAGAGATATATCATAGAAAATAATTGTGGATTCGAACAGGACACTAGGCAGTTAATCTGCTACTTGGTGTTATAATCAAATGCCATAACAAAATGGCTCTTAAAAGGTTAAGAGAAGGCAATTCAACGCAGTTGGTCGTTAACTGACCTGGAACTGGTGCAACAATGTGTTGGAAATGATTTCATATGGCATATTTTTAATGTCATTTTGAACTGCTGATTATTAAGAGAGTTTGGTTGAAAAGTAATTCCTCTCCCAGCTAGTTACAAAACGGATGAATGAAGCTGTGATAACAATTATAGGGTTATGTGGCGGATTTGTACACTATTATTTCCACCCATCCAATCTTATGATCTGCATATCATCTTTTGATTTAAGTTGATATAAAGTTCCTAATTCTGTGAAAAAAATGGAAGCCATTGGCCTAAATCTTTGAAATATTCATTGTTATTTTTAGGATTGAGACACTATATCAGAAACAAGAAGAGGTTTGTAAATGAGGAACTAGTCCGTTTAAATTATATGGAGAAACAATCTGAGGGAAAAATATAATCACCAAGGTTTGAGATGTCTAAGCACACTATACATAATCAATTAAACCAATTCCGAAAATGAGGAAATAGTTTCTGCAGACAGTATCTAACTACATTTTAAAAAAAAATAAAGAAACAAGATTCAAGAGGGTATTAAACCAAATTAATTTACACAGACCTGCTTACTCTATCAATGTGTACTCAAATCCGTAATGGGAATATTACTCCTGTCAGAATATGCAGAGAAATATACCAATTACTATTCATTCCGCTGCCACCAAAGTCAAAGGGTATGTGGACAAAAAAAAAAGAAGTTTGTGTGCAGTCAGTGCCACCACATCAATGATTACATAGCTAAAATTGGTGTCATACTTACTAGGCCTTACACTTAAAATACATGAGCATGTCATTCTCTATATCCATGCCCAGTATATTCTATTAGTCTCAAATCCAGTAACTGTTATAACCTGGACCGTTCGGTCTAGGCATTTCACGCAAACCGGCTGCCCTCTCCCTCGTAGCAGCCGCCAAAATCCTCCCTTCTCCTTCCTCTTCGTATCTTTCTCTCCACAACAGCCACCAAAGTTACCACTCCCCTCTTTTCTCTCTTCCTCGTGGTGTTCTCCCTAAATCGACGTCATTGTTATGAAAGGTTTCCTTCCTACTACATTCCTTCTGTCGGATCGAGGTTGAGCCTTCCTTCTCCTCTCTTTCATGCTGTTTGAGACCGTTCAACAAGGGTTAGTTATTATTATTATTATTATTATTATTATTTGAATTCCTAGATTTGATTGGCGGTGTCATATCTTAATTAATCATACTTATATGATTTTGTACTTTTATTCGTTTTTATAAGTTCACTTTTTATGTTGCGATTTAGTTCAAAAATTAGGGAATCCTATGTTGTTTAGATATACCTTCTACATCGTCGCTGCAAGTTTGATTAAATAAATTTTAATTGAGTTGTGTAAGCTTAGTGTCTTGTGTATTGAAGTCTTTCAATATAATTCTTGTTTGTAGGATCTTCGAGTTGTTGCCCTCATAGCTCTGTCAGTTGAATATCTAGTAGGTTTGGATTTGCGTATTTCTCATCTAGAAGTAAGTAATTATTATTTATTTTGGGATAAATGTACCCTTCTTTGTTAGGGGCGCTATCCTTTTTGCTCGTGATATTTTGTTAGATACTAAGCTGCCAGTTCTATTTTCAATATTTATAATTAATATTGTGCATGTCAGGAATCTTCTTTATGGCTCATATTGAAATCATGTAGTAGAAATAACATTACTTTAATGTGTTGATGCAAGAGCTTTTATCACTTAAAATGATCCATGGTGTGAAAAATTAATTTATACACATCAGTTCTATTTAAATGCAGTAGATGATACTACTATTTTAAATCATGTTGGTTATATCATTTGTGATTTTCATATTGATTTATATAATGCCGGTTGGTTATTTATAACAGCACATGCACTGTTTGATTGTGTGTATGTCGGTAGAACCATATTAGATATTGGCTAGCTTGGCCCGTCAGCCCTCAGAGTGTCAACTCTATAGGAACTCATTGGATTTCATTGGGTTGATATTTACCTTCCCTGTGATGGATATTTGACAAACCGACTATAGTATATGTATATAAATGTATGAATATATATAATTGTACATGAATTGAAAATAATAAATGACTGATAAGTCATTTTAAAGTACAAGGATACTTAGTGTGGTGCATTTGTAAGCATTGAAATGATTCGACATCAATAGCTATTTGACATATATTCCAGCATACTAGAATCTATTATAGGAAACATAACATCTCTCATGACTACTTTGATATAGTGAATATAGGCTACTATCTTTTAATTGTTCATACTGTATGCCACATTTTTTTTGTCGTTTATATTTTGATAGATAGGAGTTACTTGTTGAGTTTGATTTATCAAACTCACCCATTGTCTCTTTTTATAGCCGACGTATTTAGCAGACCTTCACCTCAAGAGCAAATTTATCAGCAGTAAATTATACTTTGGTATTTATGTTTTTTTTTCTTGTTTTCTTTATTAGATTTAAACGAGAATTTGACTGTTAACAGGACACAATGGAGAAAAAGGATTCATGTAGCCGACCCCATGTACTGGGATAAAGGCTTGATGTTGTTGTTGTTGTTTTTTTAGTACTGCTACTTGGGTGTACTATTTATTTAATTTTTTCTAAATGAATTGACTATTTAATTTTCCTTCCTCTGTTTACGTTGGGGTGTGTGTGTATTCTATTGTATCACTTGTATATGAATGGTTCTTTTTGTGAGTACAAAATATGTCTTTATATTCCTTCATCGTGACCCGTGTTGCCGAGGTGTACCGCCTTCAAAATTCGAGGTGTGACAGTAACGTTCATAAATGTTAAACCAACTCAACAACATTATTTAGGTTATTTCTATTAGAACCTTGCATCAGTCAATTGGAAACCATTAGAACGCCAAAAAGGAAATCGGGTTTACCTTGTTTTTGTCACGCCATCCGAGGCCAAATGATCTAGAAAGCAGACTGACTTTTCTGGACGGAATTTCTAGTTGAGAATCGTGATCGAACTTTGCATATGAATTATCCAAGGATGACCTGCCATTCAACAAAAAATTAAAAGAATTTCTTAAACAAATGGTGTACTACTTATCCATACAACTAAATTGATAACTTACAACTAAAAAACGAACACATCTAAATAAATAAACATATGGAAGCAACTTAAAAAAAAAAAAAAGCATATGGAAGCAACTTTGCTCAGCTGTTGAGGGGAAAATTAGTTTTGTAAAAATTACAAATACAAGTACATAAGAGTTTGACAAGCCATATCTAGATGTGATGAACATAGTAAACAAGTAAATGCAACACATGCTAAATATTCAATCTGCGCAAAAGTTCCCTGTAAATAGGAGTGGCATGATCAAAAAATCAGGCAAAAGCTACCTTGGGGAAGGGCATGGAGATTTCTGGGCCTTTATTTGGCTAGACTGGTACTGCAAAGTAGCCTCCAACATTGTTTCCGCCATTATTGCCCTCTTTTCCGTTTGAGCAAACAGATTCATCGCTTCTTCATATTTTTCCTGCATGCATCTGATAGAAGTGGGTAAATACATAAAAGAAGTAGAGAAAGGTAAAGCAATAAAATTCAGGTAGTGATCTGTCATATATGATATGAGAATACATAACGTCAGTATAGGCTTTCAGATTTAGCAAACTCATTGCTATTAACTTTTAGAATATAATGAAGCCACAGAATAAGTGCAGAGACACTCATGGAAACCATTGAGCCGGAGAAAGGAACTCTTCCACAGAACATGAAATGGATGAGTGAATCACATCACTTAATCCCAGATAACCGACAACATCAACTTATTAGCCAAAGTTCGGGAAATCAAAGAAATAATATGCTAAACGTAAGAAAGCTGATTGCCATTGAACATTGACCAAAAGAGCTTTTGAAACCAGACATCTGCTACCAAAAAATAGGGAGAACACGTCAAAAAACATAAAAGGCCACTTAGTGTTGTTTCATCATCTACAACCTTTTATATATTGCTCAGCTATAAAAGTTTCTCAAAGAATACAGCCTGCAATAATCGAGATCCAGTCTGAAATCCCAAAGAGGCGCAGTTACATTCAACTACATAGTACCACTGTCAATACGACGTTTTAAGGTCTGAAGCTTTAATGCAGATTTAAATGAAATGCTATGATAATTTGGTGAAATACAATTTCATTAGGAAGCAAGCCATCTCACAGAACAATTATTTTAATGATGAAAGATAGGAAAATAAATTAAACACAATTTTTAATTGAAGGGTTTTGATCTCCTAACATAAATAAACAGTAAAACATAGAGAGATCATAAAAGTAAAGCAATCCATTAAGATGTCATGCAGAGGAAAGATACCAAAAATATAATGAATCTAAAAAAATGCTGAAGAAAAAGAGAGGAAAAGATAAAGCAAATAAGCATGCCCTAAACTTGAACAAGGAACTTGCCTCTCCCAGTAAAGTTTTAAGTCTGAAGTTTCACATCTAAAGATGGTCAATACCTCGGAGTAGATCAAACAGTTCTTAAAATGCAAAATAAACTGTTAACATAGTTGATTATCTCACGTCTCAAAAACACGGATTTGTAGAACCCATGGACAAGAACAAATACACAAAGAATCAAGACTTTTGGAATTCCCCAATACAGAATCACACAAAAGAAGATAACCATGAATCCAACAGAAACATAAAGATAGGAAAGGTTCCGGAATTCCTGCCATGACAACCAAGCAGGAACAGGAAACCTGAAACACAGTTAAACTAGTGAAAATAAGCTCCCATCAAATAATAACAGTAAAAATTCTAGAAATGGGTAAGGTCCTGTCAGATAACGTCACTGAAGCCAGGGTCTTGAAAAAAACTGGCATAGTAGGAAAAAAAATCAGGAAAAAGGCCTCAAGCAAACCCTGTACAGCAAAGAAATCTAGCAAAAGCATTAGGTAATCCCGGTACTGCTAGAGGGTCACACACATTGATACTAACTCCCATTGGAAAACAACAGATTATATGCATATAAGATGGTTCAACGTGTATGTGGATACAAACTATAACGGTATCTTCTAAAAGAGACAAATGCAATGCAAACATTTTGCTTTTCTAAGGACAATAGTAGGCCGTGAACCCAAATCAACCATGCTAAAGCTTTTGCATGGTACTTTAGAAATTGCCCTAAGAAGAAATTGTTCTTCTGATCTTATCAAGTTCTAAAATGGAAATGGTTTCAATTTTTTCCACCATTCCTTTTCAGTTGAAGCGATGTAAGTAAAACTAACTAGGACTGGCCAAACACCATTTCAATATAAGCATGTGGTATGATTTTTATGTTACACAACTGAAACAGAAAATTTGTCTCAGGTCCTCTGGAAACCTTTTTATGTACGGTAAAAAAATAGATGGGACATAGAAAGGAAAACCCATTAACTAAATTGCAAATTTTAAAACTAGGAAAGAACCTGGAGTATATGTGCAACATATTTTTGTTCAGCAGCATCTTTCTCAGCAAACATGCGTGCATCTTCTGTTACTTTCTGCTCTTGTTCAACCCGCATCAAGACCTTTAGTTATCATTTTGATAATTATGAGGGCATAAGGAAGATGTAGAAGATTAAATAGGGAAAGAAGCATATTATTGTATTAAGTTATAACATGGACATTAGACTTAAGTAATACGAAACCTGAAGCATGGCTTGCTCTTGTTCCTGTTTATCCGTAAGAGCTTGCCACAACTCTGATATTTCCTTCTCCAACTGCTCAACCTATCGAATAAATAATCAGAATAGAAAGATTAGAATCTGGAAGAAGTTTGATAAACTGCTGCTTCATTTATGAAGAATGAAAACAAAAAATCAGTAGCTCTGTTCCAGTGGAGTTTTTTTTTTTTTATATGGTTTGTGCCGGGGGGGGAGGGGTGGGGTTTGTCTAGTTTAGCCAAAAAAAAAATTGTGTATGGTTGCAAAACATTCAAAGCCTCAAACGTGTTTCCATCAATACTGACTTTAGCTCTCATCTTTAATAGCTTATCAATACACATATCCAAATACCCAATCATTTTTATTTCAGCAATTATCAGAATTTCTAGAGGTACATATAAGTCGAGATAAAATATTTTTAAATCTCGGGTATTATTGATGGAATTTAGATGCGGGCTAGAAAAATTCGCGTCACAGCTTTGTTGTGTGAGTGTTGGTTTTCCGGTTCAAAATTTTAAAAGGTAGATTAGATTGAAGATAAGACACTAACCAGAGATTTCACCATCAATTTGCATAACTTTATGATATGCTTCCAAGTTTCCCATAGACATAAGCCCCTAGAATTAATTATAGCTCCCAATGACAAGAAATAACTTTTAACTAAGACCAGTCATTAGCATATAGTAGCAACAATTTGGTATGTGATTTGAAATGTACCACCATACACTTAAAGTGGATGGTGGGGAGAATAATGACAACCCAATGAAGGTCACATGATTCCTTCATCCTGAGTTGTTATGATTCTTAATCTGCTTAGTAAGAGGAGGTAGTTGATCCAATATGACTGAAAAATCTTTATCAATGACCCTGGGTTATTTCGTCCAAGGTAACTTCATTGATCTAAGGTGGATGCTTATCTAAAGGGACAAATTTAAGTTGACCATAGCTAGCCTAGAGCTTTGTGCGATATCAAGTGCACCATATACATCATTACTGAGGATTTTTAGCTATTGAAGAACTTGCACGTTCTAGCCATGACCATAATTAATGGTTATTTTATAACAAGATTATCTAATCAAAGAGCCCCGATCATAATCATTTACCTAATCATATCATTTGGCGGCAAAATCATTGATTAGAGGACAAGTGACATATTCTTTGTGATGAGAGATTATTTGAAAATGAATTGTAGCAATATGCTTAACAAGACATTGATCATTTGTAAGCTGAGGTCATTTTCAAATTTATTACTCTTGATAAAAGGTTGAGAAGGGTGAAAATATTTTGCTTTAAGTTTAAGAATGGGTGAATTTCACTTGAATAATTTTATATCTTAATAAATAATAAAAATTTAAATTTGATAAGAACTTAAACCCAAAGTAGTTGAATTTGAAATTTGAGGGCATTTTGAAAATCATATAGTCACCTCCAATTGATATTTTTAGTCAATGCAGTCATCATCGAGGTATTTGAATGATTTCATTTTGTTATTTAAACCTTGTCAATTTTGCTCGCGTACTAGTAGAGAATCATATTCAGAAATCAATACTATGAGTTATCACTGGGCAATGTGACTTTAGAGTTTGCGTTTTTAAATGAATTTTCTTTAGAAAAGGCATTGAAGGTAAATGTGAATGTCAAAACAAAATATATTATCACTTTAAACTTGTTGTGGGGGCGTTCATTATGGGGTACGAGACTTATCAACTTCAGTCCATGTGAGAAGGATCAGACTTGAAATGAGAAACTTATATGACCCTGCCCTATAAGCAAGACGATTCAATTGAGAAATATTATATAAAAATAAGTTTTATTTTGGTACTTAGGAGAGAGAATGAATTTTTTAAATGGTTGTTCAAAAATAAAACAATCAGGCAACTCCTAAGTGAAGCCGTAAGCCTCGTTCCAAACCAAACCTCCAGGCTACTTCTAAATGCAGAAATCGTTAGACCTATCAAAATAACGAGGCTACTTCCTAATGAAAGTCATAAGACCTATCCAAACAAAAAGAAACAAGCCACTTCTAAAACAATCTGGCTGAATGAAAGCTGTAAGACCCATTTCTAAAGCGATCGGGTTACTTCCAACAGAAGCTATAATCCCCGAACCAACTCAAACAAATGGGTAATTTCTAAATGAAGTCATAAATCCCAAACTAAATTAATCACTGGGTATTCTAACAAGATGTAACCCTAAACTTTCATAAAATTACAACCCACCTATAATCACTTCAATTTACTCGGGATCACTGAGAGGAGGCAACCAATGGCTACTAATTAGATTATCTGAACACTACGATCAACGATCGCTAATATTGGTAAATTGAAACTTACGGTATGTCCGGGATGACAGAACTATGGGATCTTGCTCGGGTTTACCTCCATTCCCCCCACAACTGAAACTAAAATATCTAAAATTATTTATCATTAATCGAGAGTTCTCTCTTACGCAGTAAGATGGGTAATTAACTATGAGGGCTTGCGCTAACAGGAAGTAAAGACCAGGATCTAACTAAACCCTAATACTGCCCTCAGGTGAAATCTGGTTAACTACAATATACCTTAAGAAGAATGGAATCCTAAATTTGTAAAGCGGGATTCATACCAACGCGCTATTTTTCTTGACCCAATAATATTATTCACGTTCTACACAAAATGTTGGTGACACTAGTCAAAACCTCAACTTATGAGATTTTCATCGAAAGCAAGTAGTACTAATATGGATCGAAGACGCATCTAGGCACACAAAGAATCAAAACATACACCAATATAATTTGAATGTATTCTTAAAAAAATACTTGGTACTTTTTACAGTTCAATTAGTTGAGTCCCTAACGTTTAGGTCCATTTGATCATCGATAAACATCAATTTTTTTTTACTTAAAGGTCATTACAGTCTTATGCTAAGGTAATCAGGTGGCTTCAGTTGCTAAACTAGCTCACAAGAGTCACAGCCTACCATTGAAATCAGTTCCCAAGAGCCACTCGTGAGGAAGAAATGTTTATGGTCATTGTGACAATAAAATTTTGTGATTCCATAGCTCTCTCACGTGGAAATGGATAAAGCAATGTTCAACACATAATGGGGTAGAAACTCTCTTTAACAGTTTTCTGATGGTTTACCAGTACAAATCTGACATATGTTGGAGAACCTCAACAACCTAAAACTAAAAACAAAAAGTTTGTGAATCAATAAGCCTTAAAAACTTAAGAACATGCAAGTAAATACGTTTATGTATTCCATATATAAATATCTCAACAAAGATCACGTCCATGTTAAATTATTATATTAGATGAACTGTGAACGTGAACTTACCCTAGCGTTTAAATGGCGTCTGTTATCTTGCTTAACCATCTCCATTAATGCTACCTCCAACTCATCAGCTCTAATATGATAAGATAAAAGGAAAACAAAATTTAGACTGCATATAAACAGGCCGAGGTATTATTTTAATCACAAAGAACAATGTGCTTCCTCAGTTGTTTAAATCAGAATAGTCTCTCATTGATGCAACCAGACCGTTGAAAAACCAAAAGCATTCTGTGAATGCAAACAAAAGAAATGAACCAACCTACAGACAGAAGCACCCTCGTGGAGACTAAAAAAAAGCGGAGAGTGAATTCAAAAAGCAAATAACATAAGGGTCTCACCATCTTCCTCCAGCACTTTAAAGGAAGAACATGTGTTTACTTGACTAAAAACAGCATTTACATTCATTCTTTTCCAAATAAATATAAAAAGACAGACCACAGGAATCGACATTTTTGCAGATGATGTCATTTAAAATTTTCCAATTTAGTAAGGAAAACAAGGATAAAACTGCAAACGAATTTCCAAAAGCTGCTCTAACTAAATTGCAGTAATACTAAACCAGGATGAAACCAAGTAATAATATTCAGGGATGAAACCAAGTAATACATACACACCAAAAGCCTGTGGTTCTAAACCACACCAGCAAAGATCAATTCAATTAAGCCATTCAATACAGGTTCCTTAACATTTGGTTTGCGAGACATAAGCCATAAAAACTTAAGGGTAGTTGAAACCATGTAAGTTGAATTCAACCTGAACAACTAGTGCGCTGGATCAAATAGCAAAATTGCAACTTAAGCTGCCAAAGAATCTAGGTAAGAATTCCCATCAAGGTACTAGAGAAATATACAAATTTGAAATATGGATCGATCAACCATAAAAGCATGCATTCTGAAACTATGTCAGGGGATACGCAATTTGAAGTGACCTTACATAAAGAACATAACTCAGCATAAAAATTCCAGCTTTCACAAAATGAAAATTCCTCAGTTGTAAATTCTAATTATCATAAAGATTTTAGAGTTCTCTAACTACTCATTAGTCCTTGATGCAAAATAATGCCCTGAAGGAAGATTTTATAAATCAAAGTCATCACAGACCCTTACCATTTTTTTTTTCCTCTCAATGAAACTAGTTCTTTGCATGCTTAAATATAGCCAAAAAATGAGTTGCAACAGGACACTGACCTGAGGATAGCTGATCTCTTCTCCTCCAGTAATCTGCATAACTCAGCCTTCAACCACGTTACCTGAGTATAAGTAAACGAAGTAAACTTTTAACAGGGAAAAATAGAAAACTAAATTGAAACATTTTTTAGGTCTTGTACAGGCCACCTTTTTTTACAATCTATCCATAAATCGATTGAGCTCATAATACAGAAAACTTATGATGCCAACAGAGACAGCAGTACAATTTTTACCCATAGAAATAAAACATGATGCTTATGCTTATCGTACTAAAATATAAGCAACTAAATAGATAAATCCATTCCATCGAGAGGATTGTGCCTTGGTTATTTGGGCAATAATCTTATTCATGAGAACCGCTAAACCATGGTGCTAATCGAAAAAATAGACACTCAAAAAGGTGGCACAACAACATCTTTTACAGCATGGGTGTGAGTTAAGCCCCAACAGATTCAACTGGATCCAAATACCATGCAGAAACAGTATGAGAATTGGACCAAAACAAAGAAGAACAAATTAGAGACACCAATACACATATGTAGGTCAATCATAGAAGAGGAAGGAAGCAAAAAGAAGCCACCACATCACCACAAACAGCTGCAGCAAGCTCTCAGCAGCAGACCGCAAGCCAACCAGTCCCATTCAGCCTATTCAGGTCCGATCCAGCAACCAAACCAGTTACTGCTCTTAATATATATATATATATATATATATATATATATATATATATATATATATATATATTTTTATTTATTTATTTATGTTTGTAATAAAGCCAGCAAGCCCCTAGTATGTTTAAAACCCAAAGCTGCTGTAATTGAAGGTTATGGAATAAAATTTCTCTCCATTTCTTCTCTAAAAGAAGTTTTTGCACCTACTCAAAAAATGTTCTACCCTTCTTGACCCATCAAAAACCATAAAAGCGTGGGACCAAGGCTCTCAATGTTGAAAAAATTAGATGAAAAGATTCAGAACATCACATATTTTGTTTCACCTTTCCAAGTTAAATGTAGAACAGGTTTGATTACTCAAATCTCGAGACAATCATGGCTAAGATATGCAATCTTTATCGTGGTCTATCATGAACTGTTTCAAGATAAGGAATATAAATTATTCAATAATAAGGCTCCTAAGTGTATGGAAGGAAAACTTGAACCTTTATTTTTTAAAACTTTTTAGAGCATTTATATAGCATAAATGAAAGAAAAGATATTTATAATAGGGAGCTTTTATCAATGATCTAATATACAACCATCTCCTTTGTAATAACTTCAACTCTCATCTATCAAGTCATTTTTATCCACTTCAGCCCCACAAATCTCATGCCATTGTTCTCATACAACTTCTTAAAGAGACCACCCATTGTAGGAGTGCTTGAATATGAGCACATTCAACGTTGAAATTCCTAACAAAACTCATCATTAGACCAAAAAGTACATCAATGTATAAGTTCTCATTAAAGTATACTTAAGAGACCTTACAAAGTCATTCAATTAAGGAACTTACATCCAAGTCAATGGGATTACACATGATCCATAATCATTCACTAGGCAAATAATATCCCAAAGATGGCTCTTAAAAGTTCAAAATGTACGCCCCCCTCGCGCTATGCAAAAGATATTCAAAAGGTGGCTTCTACGGCGTAGTAGTTTGTCTTGCATGACATTTACTTCACATCATACTGATGGTATATTATTATGATATCAAATGTAACAACCAAAACTATCATCCAACTAGATATTGTTTGTTTTAGCTAACACACCTCACAGCTTTGTCCTCTTAGTGCACCATCTTAGGAAGATTAACCATCCAGAAAGTACTCATACATGAGCATGAATAATTGGATTTTCTTCATTATGCCAAAAGGAACATTGATGTTCATGAGTTTTTATTTCATTGCATTGAAGAGATAATTACAAATTCCCCAGTTAAGAAAAAAAATCCTTGTTAGTTCCTTACATGGCCCACAATCTTTCACTAAGCAAATAGGTTGCTAATGGAAACCCCCTATAAATTCAATAAGTTCCTCCTATGTAGCACTTTGATTCAAAGGGGACTCAAGAGATAGCACCTATGGTAGAGAACTTAGTTCACATCTTCCAACCAGAGAATTGGACTAATATAATTTATAACAAGTCATGGTGGAAAAGATGCACGTAAGTGTGAAAAATAGTTCTACAACAAAAAATTCAAAAGTATGTTGTTATAAAACTATCAAGTGATGGCACTCTCATTTTTCTTGAGCTTTTGGCTTCAAAATGAGTTTGATCACTAGTTTATCCCTACTTTAGTTGACTTTTGTTTCACATTCCCTAACAAAATATTTCAGATCTTAATAGAGAGTATGATATCCATGTAGTAGGAGATCAAGAAGTTTGATAGCACAAAGAATTTTAGTCTTTGGAGAACCAAGTTACAAGGAGAGCTAATCTAGTAGGGAATACTTATAAGGCGTTTAAATATGCTAAAGATTACTAGAAAAAGGATAAAGTAGATATGGATAAAAGGCTCTCTTGGAAATCCAACAATGCTTAGCTGATAAAATCTTCATGGAGGTCTTTGAAGAAACCACTACATTGTAGTTGTGCTTCAAGTTATGATTTGTGTTTAATAAAAAATCTCTCCAACAAACTTTATCGAAGGCATAAATTTTACTTCTTATACGTACAAGAAGAAACATCCATTAAATCACATCGTAGGAGTATAATTCAATTGTTAGGAATTTAAGAAATAATGATGTAATTATTTATGATAATGATCGAGCTATTTTACTATTATTCTCTTTACCTTCTTATTATAATCAATCAAGTATGGTAGAATTAGAATTATCCTAGAGGATGTTATGAATTCACTTTCAATTATGTGATTTCTATGCTCAAGGGTTAGGAGATAAAAAGCTGCTTGAGACATTGTTAGTTGGGTAGATATTTTGAGATGGAGTCTAACTCTTATCATAACATAAGTAAATCTCGTGGCAGATATAATGATGTGACATACTTCTATCACAAAAAAGCATATTTAGAAAGATTGCCAAGCCTTAAAGAGAGAGGATAAGCAAGCCATTGATAATCACTTTGAGAAAGAAAAAGGTTTCCTTATTGGCTACAGTAATTGTTCTAAAATAAAGGAGGGCATATGTTGAGGGTCAAATTATTACACATGCTCAAGTAAATAAATCTCATGTTGCATAGTTTGTCCTACTACAAGATATACCAATGTAGCATTCAACAATGAGACAACTTTGAGAGTATGAAAATTAGTGACAGGTGCACTTTCAGTATCGACAAATTCATTTCAATCAGCAACATATGTGCTTCAAAGATTTTTCGAAAATACTAGATATTAATTGAACTTTCTTTGATTGCATCATGCTCTTCCTTTGTGGATTTTGGAGCTTGAGGAACTCAAATTGGAAAGGAGCCACGAATAAGATTAAACGTCGTAAGTCAAGTCAAAGAATTATTAGGATATTCCCTCAATAATTTTATCAAAGTAACCACAAAATTTAAAATAAACAGCTTTAGCAAAAATATAAATCTACTTGTCATATCTTGCATGAATACAAATTTTGAATAATTATTTTATAGCTTCAAAATTTATCATTTTGAGTTAGCTTCAAGTCAAAATTTAAATTGGATTTAGATTTTAAACCTAACACATTTAATTTCTATAAATACACTAAGAATAAGTAGTAGAATAAAAAATTTAAGTACATGGGCATGTTTTTGAGTAAGAGAGAGTTACTAGAATTTGAGAAGTCATATAGCTGGCTAATGAGAAAATAATTAGAAAAAGCAAATATTTAAAAAAAAAAGATTGTGACGTATACGGGTGATGCAAGCAAAAATTAGGAAAAAGTCCTAATTTTTGCAAGCAAATAAAAATATTACCATACTAGGTCTCCCCAACATTTTGGAGACCATAAAAGACACAAAAGATACATAAAGATACTTTCCATTACTTGAAATGACACTTAAAACAACTTACAACTTTAGATAAAATGAAATAACAACACTTTACTTGACAAACATAATTTAAAAAACCTAAAGAAGCTTTTCATTCACTTTAGAAGAAGGATACAGGTGGGGTGGACACTTGCGGGAAGAAGAAAGAGGTTAGAAGCCTAAGAAGAAAAGAGGAGAAGCTCGCAAGCTTTCTTAGAGGAAGGAGAAGGAGAATGGAACAAGCTCGCAAGCTTTTCCAACAAAACCCTCAAGTTTTTAACTTCCAAAAATTACATTTTTCAACCTCTCTAACAGCCACAAATCAACCCCTATTTATAGGATAAAGGGGAAGCCCAAACAGCCACAAAACATCATTAATATTCTAATAAAAAAAAGGGAAATGAAAGGCCAAAAGTCACCAAACAGCAGCCCCAATTTGGTACAGGAAACAAGGAGGCAAAACCATGGGAAGCCAGCCAACAAAGCCACGGGACAGCAGCCTGGGAAGGATCCGAAAAGCCACCAGGAGAAGGACCCAAAGAGACAGCACAGGGAATGAAACAGCAGGCACGGGAAGCCCAACAAGAGCCACAGGAAGAGCAACAGCCACCAGAAACCGAGAAGGCAGCAAGGGGAAGGGGAAGAGACACAAGTCCACTCCACTTTAATGAGCATACCTTTTAGAATTAATGAGCTAGGAAGTGAAATACTCCAACCATCATTGAGCTAACTTCAGTTCAAACAGCCCAAAGGACCACAAAATTTTCATCTTGATTTGACCCCCCCCCCCCCCCCCTTGCCTACATCAATTCTCCCCCACTTGAAAATTTGCATCTCCTGATGAAATCGTATCTGAGTTTTTCATTTATGCCGAATGTGCAACTTCTAACTCCTGAATTAGAGCTTCATACTTTCTTTGGATTTCTTCGCGTTCTTGCTTAAACTGTGTTTGAAGAAGTTTCTTCTTTTCCTCATATTTTTCGTCACAAAAGTATATTAATTTTTGTATTTTGAAAAGCTCATTTTGAATTGGGTCAGTTGAATTTCCCTGAGGTGGAACCCCCTCAATAGTTGGAATCTTCACATCCTGAATAGTTGGTTGATTTGTAAATTTTTCAGGGTCACTCCAGGAAAGCATAAGCTCAGATTATACACCCCTCAGTGTGTCTCTTTTCACTTCTGATGGATTTTGAATCTATCATTTCTCCTAGGTTAGTGAATTCCATCTTTGATCTTTTAAACTCAAAATTTTAATTACATTTTTATACATTTAAAAATGTTTAATCATCACTAAGGATAAAGAGAAGAGTTTCTCACCTTTGGAATAGAACTTAAGAACTTTCTCCGTGCACCGAATTAAGAAGAGAATAATACATCGTCCTTAATCGAAAGTTTTCTTAGGCAAAGGTCTAAGATGTAATTAACCACGGGGGCTTGCGCCCGTGGGAGACCGATTTCCACATCAAATAAATCTCATTCGAGCTGATGTATCGAATAGGGGAAATCTCGTGACATTTTGGGTCATATATATTATTATCCATCGAGGTGTGTAGACGAAAGCCGCTATCCTCTATGGCTAATCGTATATATGACTCCATCTGCTCTTCCATTGACCTGTTTGGGTAGAGTGTAAAGGCCTACAATCGTTTTATCCTACGGGATAGTGCGGTCGTACCCTTTGCATTCTGTTCCATACAAGCAGAGTCCTTTCGGAGACCCACAACAATGTAAATGTTAAGGTTCCAATGATTCTATAGAATAAACAGCATGGACCAAAGACCAACTACGGTCTTTCAAGTCAACAAACCCTTAATTGCTTTGAAAACAGACTAAAGAGATCGACTGTATATTAGCATTATCTAACTGTCCATAAAGCAAAGGTGAGAAATGAACATTACCTGTTCTTTAAGATCGGGTCCAGAATCAGACTCATGCTCAGCCCTTAAACTTCCAAGGTATCCATCCACAGACTCCATCATGTGCACGCCACCACATCCAAGCAGACCATTTAATCGATGTGTGGAGTTTGTTACTGTCGGAAGTAATCCAGTGTCACGTTTGAAACCATAGAACTTTGACGCAAGGCCCTGGGAGTCCCTCCAGATATTCAAACCCTTTGCTCTCTCTTCTAGAGCAGCAATAACTGTTGGCCTATGCTTCTTTCTCAATTCTAATAGCCTTGTTTCATTTATAGCTTGATAACCCATGCAAGCTGTCAAAACAAGCTGGCTGCTGTCAAAAGTTGAGCCAGCAAGTGACTGCAATAAGGTAACCCCATCTCCAGCATCCTTTGTGGTTACCAATGCAGGACCTGCCAACCATAACATTTCAAACAAGTAAGCTCCATAGCTGATAGTAAAAAGTGTAAGTCAAACAACTTATGAAATAGCAAAATCTAGTAATTATAAAAAGGAAATGGCCTAAAAGTACCGAAAGCTGCAAAAGCATAATAATGGGTTATACAAACACCAAAAGTTGAAAAAGAATAATAACGGTATATAGTGATAAAAATCAATCAAGCAATAAGAATAGTTCAAGATAAGTACCATATAACTCCATTAAAGCAAGAGCTGTGCGGAATAGCATCACACGGTTTCCTTCAAAAAGAAGAACATCCCAAACACGAAGAACTGCAATAGATTAGATGATATTATGAGATCTATATATTGGCATTGATACATACACTCTAAAAGCATATCATGAAAAAGGAGGGGAGGGGACAAACTACAAGAAAATTATGGCTTCAACCTAACAACCCAGTAAGAATGGTTTAACATAATTCAGAACCTGACCACTTTCCCAAGGAAGCATATTCACAAATATTGAAAGAAACCAAGGTCCTGTAATCCATGCTACATCCACCCCAAGGTAATCCAAATGATTAGCTGCAGCAAAAATCCAGAAATGCCTGATTACCAAATCTATGAGTTTAATTATGTCAAATTAGCATGAAAATAGGAACTATGGTTTGATTTGTCCGTGAGTTACATACATAACTTTGGGAATCTGTCACGAACTAGCTCCTCCAATACAAGCTGATCCACCTGAAACGAGTTTATTTTTAGCAAGTTTCTAACAGAATCAGCTAAATCCCTACACTAGAAAAGTTCTGAACATTTAAAAGATGAAACCACAAGAAAAAAAACTTTTGCAAGATAACTGTGAGCAGAAAGATGTAAAATCAGATGTTACCTGAGATTCAATCATCTCCTCGGAATAATAACCATCAAAGTAATCATCAATAATTGCCATTAATGTCCTAAAATAGTCATAATGAAGAGATTAGTGGAACTACTAGACAATAAAAAACGTTAAGGCATCTAGTATTTGAAAACTGAAGATTAAACATCATGATGCATCATGACAATACTTCTCGATCACTCTTTTCTAAATAACCTACTAGGCTATTGGTTGCAGGTATTTGGAAAACATGTATATTCAAAACATAGTGTAAATTAAATATAATATTTTTGAAATAATCAGAGTTACTTGGTTAGCTGTAAAATAAATTCACAATTTTGTGTGTGTGCGCGCGAAGTAGTAAGAATCTTAAATTTTATATGACCACATTTTTTTCAATATATATTTGTATATTAATGTGCTCTTATAAACTTTTTAAATTGGATTTAGGGCACGGTAAGCAAATGCAGTGTTGAAACATACGATGGTGTTGGCGGGATCGACAAGGATGTGGAGATGGCGAAAAGGGGAAAGACGAAGGTTGCAAGTGCGCTATCAACACTGAGATGTCAGGCTTTGAGGCGGCAAGGCCGTGAGGATATATGGTCGTGGGGTCAACACCAGGATAGCAAGTTCGCGAGAAAGAGATGCCAAGCCAGCGATTTTCCAAGCATGGGGAAGCTAGCAAATTTTCAAGCATGTGATTTCACAATGATGCAAGGTTAAGAGGGCATGAGTTTGGAATTTGCATGACAGGTGAATTCTAAATCATAAAAAATGGCATGTTGGAGGTATTCGAAATCTCTGAGAGAAATACTTTGAATTTGTTTTAATCATAACCAAACACCTAAAAATTTAAAACCCCTGCATTTCAAATGCAATACACTCCAAAAACTCACAACCAAACCATCCCTAAAGCATTTATTCCTTCAACTCCATAAATCCAAATAAAATAAAAGTACCAAAATGCATTCTCCTCGGGCATCAACAGTAGTAGAAGACCTGCAAAGAAATTCATAGCCTGCAAAGCACGGATTCAAAAACACAAAGAATAGTATATTAAAAAATAGATGATGAAAATTTTATATGAAAAAAAAGAAGACATGAGTGGAAAACTATTAGACTGCTTAGCACAAGCTAAAATAATGAAGGGGCACACCATTAAGAAAACTTATATCAACAATTTACTAATATTGAATATTCGAAAATTTATATCTAACAATTTACTAATATTGAATGTTCATTCTTGAACAAAGTAGCGAATACATTAAAAAAAAAGGTTATTAGAAGTTTATCAAATTTCTGTGAATTTAAACCATAGTTTTGAAAATCACCTGAAAACAACTAAATTTCGGTTATTAGAAGTTTATCAGATTACTATGAATTTACACCATAGTTTTGAAAATCACCTGAAAACAACTAAAATTTTGAGTTACCAAATGATTTTTGTAGTATGAGCAATGAAACTAAGAGACTTTTCGTTTTGAGCTAAACTAATTGCGACACATTAAAGAAAAAAGTGCTCCAACTTATTTCTTCTTCTACAAGTTTAGAACCACCCATTCCCAGAAAAGCCTACAGCATAAACCACTAAACCAAGCATTTTCTTCCTTAATGTATGAACAAAACTTTATCTTTAACAAAGAAAAATAATAGTAATCATGAATTAAATGTTAAGATTATTTATAAATAAACTCTTTCATAAAATATAATTTAGTATAGTCATTCATTTAATAATAATAATAATAATAATAATATATAATGATTTGAGCAATTTAAACTTATTAGATTTATTATTATAAATATTGGTACTACAATTATGCCTCATAAACTTATAATTTAACACAGCATATGCCAAGTATATGTTAACCATAATTTAAATTTAGTTAAGATAACTAGAGAAACAATTAATTTAATAATTATTAATTATTGGAATTTTATTAGTATATAGCATAGAAAAAAATATCTAAAACATATTTTAAATAACAATCGGAACAAATAAATGAAACTGTTAATGAAAACTACCGGTAATTATCAAAACAACTGGTAATAAAACTATTGTTAGAATACTACTCAGGGAGGTTATTTACTGATCGATTTCCTTAAGGGCACAAAATAGATTATATTCATCAAAATTAGGTTTAAATGATGCTTACAATTGGCTATTTCTAGTGATAGCATGATCAAGACTATTACTTAATAGTTTTACACTTATTACAATAACAACATCATCATCAAGCCTTGTGAATCTTTTTTCTCCATTGTGTCTTATTAAGAGTCAAATTTTCATTTAAATCTAATAAAAAAATATCATTTCTAATATTTTCTAACCAAGTCTTTTTAGGTCTACCTCTACCTTTCTTAAAATAGGCCAAATCTAATACATCTACTCTCCTAACAGGATCATCGGAAGGCCAACGTTTTACATGACCAAACCATCTAAGGCGACTCTCTCTAATCTTATATGTCATTGGAACTACTCCAACCTTTTCCCGAATATGCTCGTTTCATATCCTGTCTCTAAGAGTAAGTCCACTCATCCACCTGAGCATCCTCATCTCAGCAACACTTAACTTAATATTATGCTTCTCTTTTAATGGCCAATATTATGCTTCTCTTTTAATGGCCAACATTCTACGCCATAAAGCATTGCAGGTCTCACCACCATTTTATAAAATTTTCCCTTAAGATTGAGTGGTACTTTTCTATCACACAACAAACCCGAAGCATTCCTCCACTTCGACCATCCAACTTGAATTCTACTAATAATATCCCCATCTATTTCAACATCACTCTGAACAATAGATCCAAGATATCTAAAACAAGTATACATATTAATGACTTGATCACTCAAAGTCACAAACCCCCCACTAGATCTATTACTACTAAAATTACATTCCATGTACTTGGTTTTAGATATACTCAAACGAAGACCTTTAGACTCTAAGGTTGACCTCCATAATTCGAGTTTACCTTCAACTCCCTCTCTAGTCTTATCAACAAGAAGAATGTCATTAGCAAAAAGCATACACCAAGGTACATCCTCTTGTAAATTTCTAGTGAGAACATCCATGACTAAAGCAAAAAGATAAGGGCTTAAGGCTGATCCTTGATGTAATCCAACTGAAATAGGAAAATACTTGGTCAAACCACCTTGTGTTTGAACACAAGTAACAACTCCTGCATACATATCCCTAATAATTAAATTAGACCTAAAAGAAAAGGCATGAAGGACCTAATCAAATAAAGAAAAGCATAACTATTATCTAATGCTTTTAATGCCTAAACAAATATAATTATGATGGGTAGGATATGGATGATGACCATGAATGGCTCATTACCTTCCATCAACTCTCTACTGGTGAGAAGAATTTGTCTCTAGAGAATTAAAATCCTGATGGCGACATCCACATCAATGAACCAGATATTTGTGAATGTCAGATGGCCCAAGAGGCAACCTCTGCAATCAACCTCATACTATATAAGATGATGACAGAACTAGACATGTTACAAAGGAAGCAAACACTCCAACTAAAACACTTAACAGGAATTACTTGTGAATTAAATTTACAATGCAAAGGCAAAAGATCATTTATATTAAAAGTGAGATTAACATGTATGTCAAGTGCAAAATCAAACATTAAAGCTTTAGAATCAATCATCATAATCTTTACTACCCTTATCCCACCTATTAGAATAAGATATATTAATAGTCATTTTTCATTTATTTATCTTCAATGTTGTATAAAGTTCTTAATGCTGTTTTTCATTGATCATTTTGACAACTTTTATCCATCTTAATTTGAGTTTACCTTTTCTTCTTCCAATTTTTTCAACACTAATCATATCAACCTCTGGCTAAATGGTGTGTTCCCTGTTTGCACATGTCCAAACCACATAGGGTTATTTTTAACTATTATATATTCAATAGATATTACTCAAAATATTTCTCTAATATAATCATAGGAAATTAATGGAAGGTCCTATGGTTGACTATTATTTATTTTTAAGTCCTTAGAAATTCTTGTATTATTTTTTAGTCCAATAAATTTTTTTCAAATTTTAAGAAATCACTATTTTTTATACCAAAAACATATCTTTCTTTCTTATGACAAGCGTGCCCCTAGTTATACTTTCTATCCAACCTGTACTCACTTCTCTGAATCTGGTTATTTACTGAAAACAACTGGCTATTGCTTTACATATGATAATTTTTGTATGTCTGATAATAATCGGATACAATCTTTTAATAACCAAAGGACTTCAAACAATAACCAAATTGAAAAGATTTAACAGACACTTGGTAATAACTATATCTAATTCTTAATAATCATATGCTACCAGAAAATAACTAAATTGAATGAAAAAAAACTATCCTAACCCATTGCAAAAGTCACATGTAATCCTACAGCCGCATGTGCCTCCTCTTCCATCGTGAAGGATCCGTGAATCAAAGCACCCACCATAGCTTTGTCAGGATCTACAAACCCACAGAAATCCTACTGCGAGCCTCTTCTATCGTGGAAAGCCTCTACAGAGGAACTAATTTTACTTGTTCCTATCTTTTATCATATAAACAAGTTGGCTAATATAATTACAAAAAAAAAATCTTTTATCATATAACAAATTGAAGTGATTTACTAGCTCCCGACATTTCTTCTACAGAGAAACTGCATTTTGTTAAATCTTTTTGAAGCTGATGATGTAGTGTTCACCCATACTCTTTAAAATTTTCACATCTCAAAGTAAGTTTTTTTTCTTTCTTCAGAAAATAGGTAAATTTACAGTTCATTCTTTGTAGATGGTCCCCCACCTGAGATCATTCAGGCTCTGGTTCTGCTGTCAAGCAATGGAAGCCATCCATAGAGATGACGAAGGAAAGTATAGTCTTGCATCTCAAGTAATATAATTTAATTTGAACATGCATTCTAAGCCATGGTGAGAACATTTTAGAGGCATAAGAGTCAAGAGGGAAATATAGTTCTTCCATGGCGCTAAGTTTTCGGTTATTGTCCACCTATTTATCATAAAACTTATTTATGTTTCCTTTGTGATTCTTTGTGGATAATTTTTGCATTGATAATACTTATTGTGGAACTTGATTTTATTTGCGAGCACTTCAGTCGCTTGGTTTTTTACAGCACATATAAAACAATATAGCAAAACAAGAAAAAAGAGTTTTAGGCATTGTTTGGGACGGCTTTCTTACTGCTTCTTAAAACAGCTTTTTAGTACAAAAATTAAAATCTTTGTGCTAAAAAATTGTTTTAAGAAGCAGTAAGAAAGCCGTCCCAAACGAAGCCTTAATGTTAAAAACAAAGCTCTACCGCAGGTCTGCCAAACAACAACTTTTCAACTGCAGCTTTTCACCGCAATTTTTCTAACAGAAGCTTTTCACATGATTTTTCAAACAACAACTATTGTACCAAATAAAACTTAAGTAAGATTTCCTTAACTGATTTTTCTCCCTTCTCATAAGCAAAACTGTGTTTTTTCAACGAAACTAGAACGCTCATAACATCACATGTAAGGCCACGTGAAACATCTTTCCAAACCATATAAAGCCTTGCGTCAAATAACAAAACCAATAAAATGCGAGTATAAAAGCAAGTTAAAATAGCTACCTAATAGGCTTAACTCACTAGACAGTAATTTAATAAGACAGCAGTTTGTGACCGTCACCAACATAACTAACAAAAAAAAACAATTACTGATGAATAACAGTACTATCAATTTAAATCATAACATATAACTGCCTACCTGGCAATAACCAACAGATGGATTATGCCGAGCATAAGCCGTGAGTAGCCGCCTCAGAGCATTTCTTCCATCCTCATCCAACGCAGGATGACCTGGAAACGTCCTTGGCAAGTCCTGTGATTGGTAAACACATAACACGCAAATGAAATTTTCTCAAGCTCCTGTTTTGTCCGCAATGGCTTTAACATGTTCACAGAATCCCCAGTCTAAACTTTGAGATTCCATGCATATAGTTACCTTCTCAATCTGCCCCTTCCATTTTTCAGTTGGACTTGCATTAGGCTTATTTGGGCCATCACTAGCATCATTCAAAGCACAATCATCAACTCCATTGCTATCGACATTTTTGGTTTCCGAAGCCAGCAAGTTTTCGTAATACCCTTCCTCTCTGTGCTTTCTAATACCGGCAAAGGCCTGCCATATCTGTAGCCACAAAAGAAGATAGAAGTAGTTAAGTGAACAATAAGTAAAGGACATAATGTAGTAGCAAGCTTTGTGTGAAAGTTCCACCTCTCCTCTAAGAGCCATTGGCAAACCACCACGAACAAGGAATTCCAGCTCTTCCTTCCAAGGGGTGGGCTCCAACAGCGCTGCCTGATTGGCCATATTACCGGATGAATCAGCACCACTGCCATAACCAGATGACACCTCCTGGTTCACATCGGATCTCTCTATATCATAAAACTCATCCTCAGAATCCTCCAAGGGCTTTGAGGCTTCATTCAGAACAATCCCGCATGCAGTCCTCCCTGCATCTCCCTTGTCACTCATCAAGTATGTCTTCTTCTTTACACGATGGCTCATCAACTGCTCGATTGCAGCTAGAGAAGGTCTTATCTGAGACCAAATCTTAATTTTGTGTGCCCTCTCCTCTATTGCCACTGGCTCCTTCCGCATGACAGTTTCCTCACTGCCGTCATTTCTTTTATCTCCGCTATCATCTCGATCATCTTCCGATCCGCTACCTGCATCAACAGGCGACGCTGCTTCACTTTCCTCACCGGCAGGAGCATGGTTGAGCTCTGTTTGACTCTCAAGGAATTTCTTCCATCGATCTGATCTCTCTTCTTCCTCCTCCTGGAGGTGTAACAACAAAAAAAAGGTATTTTCAGAAAGAATAAGCAAAAGTTAAAATCCATAGCAAACAAATAGCAAAGGAAACATCACCTTGTAGATGTTGGCATACTCTCGGTATCTCTGCAAGTGTTGAGGTCGCACAGTAAATCCATACGCATCCCTGATCAGATCTATGACCATCAAATCAGAAACAGATCAAAGCAAATCGATACCCAAAACCCCTCACCAATGCGATCAGCATAAACAATGTGAAATAAAAATAAATTCGAAGAAATAATCTAGTAATGCAACTTAATCATTGTAAATAAAAGTAAAAGGAAAAAAAAAATCGCTACGGGTCAACTTAACTGACTTGCGAAAATGGCCAAAAAAAATTAAAAAAAAAAGAACTTTCACCACCCCCCACCCCGGTATGAGACCTAAAACCCTAATTCCCAAGCCGGTACAGTCAGCACCGGAACAGCGAGAAATATCTCGCAAAGCTAGCTATCAATCAATCAACCGTATACCCAAAGATCACCGGGATTCAGAATTTCACAGTCAAAGAACTGGAAATTCGCTATATCGAACAGCATTCCAAAATAGGTCGAAGAAATGGAATCCTGCACGTGGAAGGAATCAAAACTCGCCTTTTATGATCAAAAGTGATGAGAGGAAGGCTTCTAGACTTCATCTGCGGCAGGTACGTGGCAGTCCGAGCGTCTGATTCGCAGGGGTGATGGCGACAGATGCCGAGGAAGTTGGAAACGCCAAAGCCGTGGACCTCGCAGTTGACGGCGTCGGTAGCGAGGAGACTCCGGGGCTCGGTGAGGGTGGTTGAAGCGCAAGCAGAGCGGAGCTTGAACAGATGAACCAGAGAAAGAGTGATGTGGCCGCTGAGTGACAAATGGCAATTTAGCGGATATTGGGATTCATCCAGGGCTGTAATTATACTAATGAAAAGCTGAGAAGCCGTAGAAAAGTTTCGTTCATCTTCCTTTTTATTTTAAAAAATTAAAAATATTTTAATTAAAGTGTTAAAAATAATACAAATTTAAACAATGGCTCATTTATGCTGTTAATAACCTATTAAAATTAATTAAAATATTCATTATTAATTAATTTTATTGCTTATTTTATATTATCATATCAATTATTTGTACTATATGCATTTTAAAATTTATTTACATTACAAGAAGTGTAAATATTATAAAATATTGAGTAAAATTTTGGATGGAAAAGATTAAAATTCAATTTTTTTATTGACATTAATAATAAAATATTAAAAAATATCATATAAAATTTATTTTCCATTAGCATTTCATAATAAAAATATTAAAAAATATTGTTATATCATCAAAAAATTATCTTGATCGAGCACGAATCTTGAGGCAAAATCAAGTTGGAAACTTCAAACATTAAATCGGAGACCATCTGAATTCTGATTTCAGTAAACTTATAGTCGAACTGAGCGTCTCGGAAACACGAACCCAACGACACCAAAATCGACCCAATCCGAGCCCAAATGAGTCCAAATCAAAGACTCGAAGCACTTTTGGAAGGATCAAACCACAGTTTGAGTTACCAAACGGTCTCCAATCATGACATTCTTATAGTCGAATCGAGCGGCTCGACGAGACGAATCCAACGAGCCCAAGAACATTAAATTTTGATATCATTAAGGCATTCAAATGACCATTGAACGATATATAATCGTAAGAATCAAGATCGACCGTCCATCCGAGCCACTCCCAATTTACCCTTAATCTTCCACTTATTTACAAAGCTATGCCACTCAAGAATTCTATAAATAGAACCTCATTTCATCTTAAAGAGGGGATCGAAGCCAAGAAAGAAGGAGGAGAATGAAGAAAGCTCCAGCCGCCTAGCTCCTCCTCCTCGACCACTACTGAAGTTCTGCCGCACCACCGCCGGAGTCTCGCCGGACTACCACCGGAGCTTCGCCAGACCACCACTTGAGGGCCTCACCTTCGCCGGACCACTGCCGTAGGCCCTCACCCTCGCTGGACCACTGTCGAAGGACCTCGCCTTCGCCGACCACCACCGTAGGCCCTCACCCTCGTTGGACCACTGCCGAAGGACCTCGCCTTCACCGAACCACCGCCGGATGCCCTCACCTTCGCCGAATCATCACCTAAGGCCCGGAGCTCTGCCAGACCACCATCTAAGGCCTGAAGTTCTGCCAAACCATCACCTGACACCCGGATTTCTACCGTACAATTGTTACTTGTAATCTGATCGCCCTTGGAGGTGAATCGGCCCATTGTAACTAACTCAAATTCTAGTGGAATCATTTTCAACTGGGCTAGGCTCCATGGTTTTTCCCCTTTCAAGGGTTTTCCACGTAAAAAAACTCTTATCTTCTCTGTGTGTGATCTGGATATCCGTGCAACGTTAAGACTGAAAATTACAACTCTATCGCCGCGTATATTCTAGCCCACAACAAATATCAAGATGGGTTGATTAAAATTTAAGTTTTATTAATCATAATAATAATTATTATGTTGATTAAAATTTTCTTTTTAAAAATATATTTATTTTATTAATAAGAATTTTTATTAAAAATTAGCTCTTTTTTTTACAACTATTCTTTTATATTTTTAATTTATTTTGTTTAATTCGTTTTCATTATTTCTTGAAACCATGTATAAGATATTCTATTTCTGCTGTGTACTTATTGTTTTTTAAAATAAAAAACAAAAAATAATAATTATAAATCCTATGAAAATTTCTAGAAATTATTTTGAAGTTAAAATATAGAAATAATAATATATGACAGCTTAGTTGACGTAAAATTAAAAAATTTTCATGCAATTTTTTTATTTTCATTGTTCGTGGAGTTTTGGAAATTTATTTATTGCTAAAATTTAAAAAAAAATTACATCTTACATAATATTCTATCTTCTTAATTTATATTCAATATATTGACACTCTTTTCTCATTCTAATGCCGTGCTTGACCTATTGAGAAAACATTATAGGGTTTATTTAATTTAGAGATTTTTAGTAATGTATTCCAAATGTGGAAATTTAAAAATAAAAAAATTTGTGAAAATCTTAAGTTTTTAATTTTATTCGAGATTAAAATAAATTTAAGTGTTTTTTTGAGACTTTATAATGCATAGTTTATGTTTTTGAATTTAGAATTTGCTTAATTTAGAGAAATTCTCTAAGTATATTGGATTGCATGCACTAAAGATGATTTCCAGACTATCTCCTTCTACTCTGCACAACAACCTCCTACATATCCCGCACAATGCCCTCTCATGCAACTTTCATATATTGTAACGGAAATCTCTCTTATGATCTCGTAACTTATAGCTTTTTTGATATGCGAATCCGCTCGGATCATCTCGGCTTTCTATTTTGTTGCCAATAAGCCAATGACCCAACTCTATGTCCTAACAAGAATAAATTCAAAAAATTATTATTATTATTATTATTTTACTTTACTAAAATCTTAAAAAAAATATTTCAAATATATTAGATTTATTTTAAATTGTATTTATAATACACTTGAATTCTAAATTCAATCTAACTGTCTCTTATTTATTTTTAGCAGAGAAAAAGTTTTATATATATATATATATATATATATATATATATATATCTCTTTGGACTGGCCGAGTGACTATATAATTCGTGCATATTGAATAGTCTGATTGCGTCTATCTTCCCTTGGATTAGGAGAGCCTAGATATTCCACTATGCAAAAAAAACTAGAAGAGAATAAAATAGAATTCTTAATCGAGAGTTTTTCTAGGTTGATGCATGTAATGTAATTAACCATGAGGGCTTGCATCCGTAGGAAATCAACACCCATATCAAATAAACCTCATTCGAGCTGATGTATTGAATGAGAAAAATATTGTGACTATCGAGTTATGCATATTATTATCCATCGAGATGTGTACGTGAAAGCTACTATTCTCTATGGATAATCGTATGTATAACTCCATCTGCTCTCTCATTGGCCTGTTTGTGTATAGTGTAAATGCGTACAAATATTTTATCCTATGAGATAGTGCGATCGTGCTATTTACATTTTGAACCCCACGAGCAGCATGCTTTTGAAAACCCACATATATTTTGAAAATATCAATCACTCATTCAATGATATCTTTAAATTTTACAAAATAACTTTGAATTCTTTATACTTTTTTTTTGAAAAAGAGTTCAAGGTGTGCCAATACTTATGAGCTTACGCTTGTTTGGAATATGTTGCCAGCTAACAATCTAATATACAAGCAATCATCTTAGATGTAGTGTATGATAAGATCAACTCTATCCTAAGAGATCAAAGGATGAATCAGACTCTAAATCAATCACTTGACATGAATAATTTTAACTTTACATTCAAATGACACTAAAGATGACTCACTAAGTACTATACATTTTATCTTATTTGATTTTTCTAACTAAATTATCTAACTCCTAAATAATGGCCATATATATTCAGCTGTGCATGCTCTTTTTGCATATTTCCATCATACTAATATATATTCAGTAAGACTACACCAATGAAATTTAATTATAAACTACCTTGCTATGAATGTGCTCAATGTTGAACTTACCGAACGGTTATTTCTTGCATGGATTCTTGGCCATAAACATCACTCTGCGTCTCACCACCAAGACCATGACTAATACAATCACGAATTGGTGATAAAACTATTTCATCACTAGTAATAACCATTGGAATCACCTCAGCTTCCACATAATGAAGCATAACTTCTCCAACAGCAAGGGATAAAAGAACTTCACATGCTTCATCATCCTCAATTGGCGAAGCGATAAATTCATTGCCAACTAAAAAACGACCCACAACGTTGACTGTGAATCTTGACGTATCACACTTCAGTGCTCTAAGAACCCGTGTTTTAAGCTGGTGTAAATTTGACCTTGCGGGAACTTGCAAGGGACGGGTTTTACCTCCAATATATGTTGGGGCAAATTTATCATCTAGAGATAATTAGAGATAATTACTCATCATACATGATTATAAATGATGGTGGTTGTCCACACATCTCAAAAACATACCTTAAATTTAGAAAAATAAGGACAAAATTTATACAATTAAATTAAATTTAGAAAAACAATCCAATTTTTAACAACTTAATCATTATCCTACACTGAGTAGTCTGCAATCTTTTTTTACGCAAATTTCGAGCGCTGTTTGACATCCATAAAAATCATCCACACAGTACATTTTAGCACAAATAATTATATGTAAATAAAAAAAAGCAACAACCTCATTCCACTAACAATCATTCCACTAAGAAAATATATGCCATTCTAAACATCTTTAAAAAACACCTAAAACATTAAACATTCAAATTAATGAACTAAACATAGTATTCCTAAATCAACAAAAAAAAATCACAAATGAAATTCATACAATTACTTCTACACAAATTTTTTTTTTTCACATTCTTAAAACAACTCAACATGCCAAATCTTCCATCCTAAAAAAAATATAATGATAATACTTTTGTCAAACAAACAAATCACTTCAATTTCTATCACAACTTAAACAAATCTGGCTTAGCAAAATACAAATCAAACCAAAAATATATATTCAAAGACCTAAAAAAAAGGCTCCTACAATCCAACAATCACTTGCAAACTCTAATACATGAAAAAGCTGTACATCTTAAGCAACACAACGCCTCCCAAACTCTAATACTTCAAGAAATTTAGCAAAAAAATAAAACTCACCTTGAGCTTCCTGTGAAAAATGGCCGCCGAAATGCGACTTTAGCTAATGAGGTCGGGCTTCGGGGGAGGAGAAAAGGGAAAGTTGGGAAAAGATCTTTCTTTTTTTTTTTAAATTTAACAAGCTTTAGTCGCCCGTTAGTCTAGCGACTTAAGTATGCCACCTCAGCCGCTGGTTATCGATTTAGTTAGCGTTGACTAGATTAAAATATATCCAGTTGTCCGTTCAATGGGCGACTATAATTTTTTAAATTAAATTATAAACATACTTAATCGCTAATTAGTTCTTAAACGATAATTACTAATTAGTTTAAAATTTAGCCCCTTATTCTTTCCTATATAATTTTTTTATTATTTTAATTAAAATTGAATATGATTGATATGTCATCAAAAAATTATCTTGATCGGGCACCAATCTCGAGGCGAAATCAACCCGGAAACTTTAAAAATTAAACTCGAGATCATTTGAACTCCAATTTCAGCAAACTTATAGTCGAATTAAGCGTCTCGGAAATACGAACCCAACAACACCAAATTCGACTCAATCCGAGCCCAAATGAGTCCAAATCAAGCACCTGAAGCATTGTTGGAAAGTTCAAACCACAATTTGAGCTACCAAACAGTTTCCAAACATGACGAGCTTATAATTGAATCGAGCGGCTCGATGAGACGAATCCAACGGGCCCAAGATCGTCGAATTCCGATATCATCAAGACCTTCAAATGTCTGATAAATGATCCACGATCAAAGGATTCAATATCGGTCGTCCATTCGAACCACTTCATATTTGCCCCTGATCTCTCATCTATTTACGGATCATGTCATCCTCAAAAAAACTATAAATAGCCTCTCATTTCTCATGAGAGGGGACCCAAACAAGAAGAAGAAGAGAAAAGAAGGATATGAGGGAATAACTCCTCCTCGACCACCGTCGGACTTCTGCCCGACGCCCGAGTGACGCCGGAATTCTTCCCAAGTGAAACCAGAATTCTGCCCGACGCCGGAATTCTCCCAGACTTCGAAACGACGCCGGAATTTTACCCGACCTCCGAAGGACGCCAACATTCCGCCCGATCTCCAAGTGACGTCGGAACTCTGCTTGACATTGTAACTGACTTTCAATCCTAAAGAGATTCATTGTAATCTGATCGTCCTAAATTTTAAATACGATTCAGCCTCTTGTATTCCAAGCAAACACTAGTGAAACTATTTCAACTGGGCGTGGCACCATAGTTTTTCCCCTTTCAGAATTTTCCACATAAAAATCTTGATGTTATTATTTCTCCTCTATTTGTGTGCTAGATATTTATACAATACTGAGACGAAAATTTTTAACTCTATCACCGCATATATTTTAGTCCGCAATAATAATTATCCTTAATTTGTTTCTAAACGAAAAATTCTCAAAGTGCCGACCACAGTTGAATAATTATTAATTACACGCCTCCGCTGGTCGGCCATATTCTCCCGATAGTAGCATTATAAAATGGTGCTTCAAATCTTCCTATAGTACTACCCTGGCCGATTCCTGCGGGATCAAGAGCCGTACTCTCACGTGAGTTCCACGTGACTGGTCCAGCGAGGAGGGAGATCGCACTGGCGCGTATGATTTTGGACGTGGAAGTGCGGGAACATCAAATGCAGCACATGCGATTGTGCTATTTGCCAACGTGCTGCTGAGGCTGAGATGAATTGCAGCAGTCCTTTCTTTATATATAATATCAATTTATTTTTATAACATTAAATCTTTAAATTTTATTAAAAGAATCAGACAAATTATAGTTGATTTGACTGAATCGACTACATTGATTTCGTCGCTTGGGGTTGCAAGGAGGTGAAGAGGTTTCACACCTTAAATTACGAGAGGGGGGGAGAAAAGAGGGACATTGAGATCGAAAGCGAGAGATAAGAGAGGTATTAAGGCAAACAATCGAGCGGGATGTTTCATCATCTTCGACAAGAGATGAGGTTGACATGGTTGAGCTTTCACGACCTAACCCAATACAACCCATATACTTGACAGATCATGTTAGATCAAATGTGTGACAACTCAATTACTTAAATTTTTTTATCAGAGAGAATTTCTTTTCATCATTTAATTTGTAATATATCTATTAAAAACCATCAATATATAGAAAGAAAACATCATCCAATATTAAAGATTGCTATAACACACCTAAGTCATTTTAGAGTGAGAAAATATAGTAGCAGGCAACTATTTGTATTTCTTCCTGTGATTAATTCTTGTGCAGTGATTTGCTTATATAGATTGGCGTGGTACACGTGTAAGGCTGGAATGCAAATAGTTTGTTACACATGAGCGGTGGATAAGTTATTCGGTTTGTTGTTGTCAGGAACGTTAGTAGCGATAGGAGTGTTGTGCTCCTTTAAATATGTATGCGTGTCTCAGATCTATACATATCAAATTGTTTTGTACAATAATCATGGCTATCTATCATCTTCAACAAAATACATTTAATCCATGATTACAAAATAGTTCATTTATATCATTAAAAAAAACACCTAACTACAACTCTTTGGATCTACCATGCAAGTATCTTACCATTTCCTAAAACATATAAACAAATAGAGTGGATGGACAAATCTATAGGTTACATGAAACCGACAATTGTATTCAATGTAATAAAAGCAGAACAATATGCATGTTATTATCAATTGAATTAGAAAAAAACTAATCATATATTGAACTAATATATTTCTATGCTTACTCTTATACATGTATCACACTATAGAAAAATGATTGATTTCTAGCGGCATTTTTTATCTCGGAAATTTTCAAATTTTCGTCGAAATAACACATTTTAATAAAACACGTGTCAGTAAACAAATGCTTGCTAAAAAAATCCATTGGAAACATTTCCGGTGGAATTTCTTGTAGATTATTTCAGCTGAAAATATTTCTGGCGAAATTCCAACAAAAAAAAAGCTTCCAGAAAAAATTTAAAAAATATTTACTCAAATTTTGCCAGAGAGGGCCAGGCGGGCCTGCTTGATCGCCCACATGTTAGCCCACCAATAGGGCCAACCAATCGACCTGCCTACCTGCCTGCCAGCACGCCTGCCTGGGTCAATCCGTTGGCTCTAACAAGGACAGACGCAACTCGCAACAAACCACGTGCTTTCAATCACAGCCACACACGTGCAACTCAAGGAAAAGAATCACAGCCGATGATTCACTCAGCTATACAGTATAAATACACATGTATTGTACATCCAAAGACATAATGAGAATGAACAGTGATTAGTCACTTTTCCCGCTTAACTCCTCTTTATCTCTATTCCCTTTCTGAATTTCTTTATGGTATCAGAGCAGCAATCCTGCAACACAAGTGATCAGTAAGAGGTAATCTACCAAAACCTTCCATGGCTCACTCTTCTTCATCTCAAACCGCACATTCAATCTCTGAAACTGCACCTGATTCATGTCCCATTCCCGCATCCCTGAAATTTGTCATTTCCAACATTAAAACAATTGTCCCAACACAATTATCAAATGAAAACTATCCTATATGGAAGTCACAAATCACAAAACTACTCAGAGCAAATGGCTTTGCTCATTTCATAGATCCAAATGAAACCCCGCCAGCCCCAACACTACATTCAGTAAATGGATCTGTCATTACAAACCCCAAATACACCGAATGGGTTCTGATCGATCAGAACCTAGCCGCTGCCCTTTGCTCCACAATATCTCCAAGCATCCTGCCATACGTCCTACATTTAGATTCATCTGCAGCCATATGGAGCACAATTGAAAGAAGATTACAAGCATCAAACAGATCAAGAGTCATACAACTCAAAAACGAATTACACAATGTATCCATGAAGCAAAATACAATGGCAGAGTATTTAAATGAAGTCAAGCTATTGGTAGATAAGATAGCAGTGTTGACCTCATTTTTATATGAGGTCATTAGAGCCTAATCCAGACTTCGAATCAATCCTGAACCTAAGTCAATCTAAACCTTGATTCAGTTCAGACCTCAATCAAAACCCAGACTTCAGCCAAGTCCAGGATTCAAACTCTAGTTCAAATCTTGATCCTGCCTTTGATCTAGTTCAAATCATTTCCAAACACTTATGATCACTCCAAATGATCATGAATGATTGAGATGATTCAAATCCAGATATTCAAACCCAAAATCTATATCAAATCTGGATTTCCAAATCCAGAATTCAAGGCCGAATACCTGAGTCCTAAAAGCCTTTTTCAGGGAATTTTCAAACATTTCAAACCCCAGTCAAATGACCTCCGATTCATGATCTGTCAGTTGCATACTGATTTGATACGTCTCTAGAGGCAAACCTCCAAGTTTGAGCCCATTTTGGAGTCTCTAACCCCAGAAACTAAATTTAAATCCCAAGGCTGTAAAACCTTCAAATATTTACGGCCTGTGCCACTGGACCCATTATTTTGGGAAATTTGACCTTGGAATTTCCCCCAAACCCTCTAATCACCTCTAGACCCTTGATATTGATGTGTTTAACATTAATCTACATCTTTTTGGACCCACCTCGACCCAGGATTCATCCGGGGTCAAAATGACCAAAATACCCTTTAAAGGGGTTTTTGGACTTTTGACCAAAATTTAACATAGTTCAACATTTTTAACTTTTGAAACCCCTTCCAATGAATGTTTTATGATATTTGAGACCCATTGAAATCAAACCCACTCCTTGGTTTGACCTGTTTGACCAAGTCAACTATGGTTGACCAAATCCACCTTTAAGCTAACTATTGTTATTTTCAACATTTGAATCCATCTCAAACCAATTTAATGCTTCAAAAACACTTGTTTGGACACTCATGACATGTCCAAAGATTTCCAAGTCAATCCTCCCTTGGGTTGACTTGGTCAACCCATTTGGAGAGGTCAAAACCCTCTCCAATTTCATGTATTCACTTAGAGTCTCAACACCATGGCCCCATGTCCCTTGATATTGACTCTTACAGCACATTTGACTCCTCCCATGCACATCCTAGTCATCATTGACTAGTCAACAAGTCAATGGGTCAAGTTATGTTGAAATGAGGCAAAATCATGGGCTTTTGACCATGCCACATGGGCAAGCCCTTCCCCTCTCCCAAAACCTGCTCTCACCTGCTCAAAAGGGACTGATTTCCCTCCCTAAGAGGCCACAAACCAGCTCCCTAAACCTTGCTTAGGCTTGGTTTAGCCAAATGAGGGAAAAGAGGTGTGGTCCCCCCCTCTTGGCTCAAGGCAATCCCTCTCAATCCACCAGCCTTTTCCTAATCTTGGGCTGCTCATGGGACACTTGGCAAGCATCCAAGGCACCCATGGTGGAATCCCAACCATTCATTTCAAATCATGAGGGTTAAGTGAAAAAAAATTGGCCCTAACCCTCATCTTACTCATTTTTTCACCCTAAGTCCCAAACTCCAGCATCCCCAAGACTCTCCAGCAGCTCCCCACACTCTCCAGCACCTCCCAAGGCCATTCCAAGCCTTCCCGCACCATTTCCACCATTAAAACCCTCATTTTAGTGGAAAAGGAGAGAGAAAAGAGAGAAATACCTTCTCTCTTCGATATCTTCAAATCCAGCCGTCAAAATCTGTTGGGGTCTTCTGCAAACTTGAGCGTGGACAAACTACAAGTTCAGAGAGCCCAAGAACACAAAAATCCACCGGGTAGATTGTAAGATATCTCAACTTTTAGGTAGAATTTCAATTTGAAACTGTACAAATTTTACAATGCATGGAGCCTCCAAACTCCAGGCATTGCAAGATCATGTTGCCCCTAGCTACAGTTCAAATTTCGTTGAATTTCGTCGAGTATTTTGAAAGTTATGGGCGTTTGAAAATTTCAAGTTCTGGTTCAACCAGAGCCGTCCGATCGCGCCTTCAGCGCGATCGGACGGCCCAGAAGCGGCCACGTGGCCAGGACGGACCGCGCGTCCGCTCCAGGACTCGAGCGCGGGTCCGGCTAGGCCGCGGGAGGCCACGTGGCTCGATCTGAGCCGTCGGCTCATCCCGCGGCCGAACCAACGGTCGGATCTTCGATCCGACGTGGTTAAGTGGTCGGCCCTGGGGCCGACACGTGTCTGGGACGCGGCGCCGCGCCGCCGTACGACCCAATGATTGGTACGGCGGCGGCGGCGCCCGATTTGACCATTTTTGGTCTCAAAAATTAAAAAAAAAATGCCCAAAACTTTTAAAATTCACAGAAATTTCATTTTTCCACCAAATTTGATGTTTTTGGGCTCGTTGGAAAGGTAATTAAGTGTAGAATTTATTAAAATTAAATTTGAGTTGTTTTGATCTCTGGATTGAGAGAAAACTGCAGTTGTTTGATTATCATTTTTCTCAATTTTCTTGCAATCCAGGGGTCAAATGGACCTCAAATTTTGGTGGAATGTTTTTAAGCATCTTAGGCATGTTCCATAATTTTTCTAGGGTCAGATGCTTAATAGTTTTCTGTGATGTGAATTTTTAAGGTGTTGGGTCCAATTTGGACCCAAAACTTTGAAAATTCATAACTCCCTTCCTGTGTAGAATTAGGCTGCATGTTTTGTGCTGTGTGTGTGCATTTGGGTCAGGGTTAGTCACACCAAATTTCAGGCCCATTTGAACAATAGGGACACCTAGGGAAAATATTTAGGGAAAAGTCTAGAAAACTTAGAAATTGCCTAGGGGATTGTACACACACCCAATAGGGGTGAAATTTGAACACAGTAAACTTAGTGACATAATGAGCCTTAGGTCCAAATTTCACTGAATTTGGAGGTCATTAGGTCAGAAAATTAATTACCCAAAGTTTCAGCCTATTTAAGGACCCAGAAAATTCAAAAAAATGCAATAAATCCAAATTAACTCCAAAAATTACAAATAATACCTCAAATTGACCAGAACTTAGTCCTCTTCCTAGGAAAAATAAAAGCCCCTTGACTAGATTCCTAATTTAACTTTAATTTGACTTTTAATAAAAATTAATAATTAATTATATTAATTAATTAAAAATTATTAAAAATCCAAAATAATTTCCAAACACTTGGAAAAACTCCCATGGGTCATTCCTGACCTTTGGGATTGATTCCATGCAGTTTGGGATGAGTTTGGATCAAAATGATCAAAACCTTCCTAATTAAGCAATTTTAAAAAATTCAATAATTAAGGAAACTTTGAAAATGCATAACTAATTACAGAAAAATCCAAATTGAGCAAACTTAGTGTCAATCAACTCCAATTAAGGTCTAGTATTTTCTAAAAATGTCAAACCTCCAAAATCTGGTCAAAGTCAAAAAGTCAACTTTTCAGTCAACCGTAGTTCAAAACTAGGCTCGAACTTCGAAAAATCATAACTTTTCATAGAAAACTCCAAATTGAGTGTACTAACAGTCTAACAACTCGTCATAAGGTCTAATATTTATTAAAAATCTGAAACTTACAAAATTAATTTTAATTTGAAAAGTCAACTTTGGACCCCTTAATTGACTGATTAAAATAATCCATAAAATTCTAAAATTCAATAAATCATTCAAGATTTCAGAAAACATCAATTTTATTTTAAAACCAGCAACCAATCAGTTTAATTAAAAGTTAATTAATCTTTAAACTTCAATCAAACTCAAATCACTTAATTATATCGGGTATCACTGGATAACCCAGGCCTACGAGGCTATTAAATTAGCCCCAAGGAAGGTGAAATAAACTTCATGGCCTCGGTGTGCAACAAAGGTGGTATTCAACAAACAATTAAAATCAATTTTAAAATCAAATTTAAACCATTAAGACTTAAACTTCAATTAAAATCTCACTTAGCCTTTTAACCAATCAGAACATTCAACAACTTCAATCAAATTACCCAGCTCAGGATCTACCCCAGCTACACGACCTACTACGCACACTTTAGATGGTTTGCTAGGACAACCGACTCTAGATCTAGGCTAGGCCGGTGTTTACTTTTCTGCTGTGTGCCGGGTTTTCTGAGTTTTCATTGCATGTTGTGATTGAAATTGGTTGATGTGTTTGTTTACTTTCTTTACTGCACTCTGTGGATTGATGTGATGGGCGATTAGATTACCCTTAGGTTAGGAACGATCTGGATGCTCACTAGATTTTCTGCAGGTGGCCACGCTTGTGCAGGGCAATAAAGGGGGCTAAATAAATCATAAATATAAATGCTACAGGTGCTTCAGCTGCTTAGCCCCCAAATAAAAGGAGCGTGGCCAAGTGTGTTTACTTTTCTGCACATATACATATATAACTGCTTGGGATGTATTTTAATATTTAAATGCTTAGGATAACCCTGCAGGAGAGTCTAGAATTTTTATTTTTATATTCATGTAATTTGTTTGAGTATTGAGTTGTGAAAGTGACACTTTGATTTTGGGATACATGGATCCAAAGGTTGGATTCCAAAGAGGAAAGGATACCCCTTCGGGGGATAGTCCTTATCCATTTGGAGCTCCAAATTTGGATCACTTCACTACCCAAAGTGGAAAGAGTAACCTCCCCCTCAAGGGAAGAGTTCTCTTTTCCATTTGGGTATCCAACCACGAAGAATCTAAGGAGCTCGAGGAAGAGAAGACCGAGAAGTTGAAGACATAGAGTATCCCACTCAAAGTCACTTGCGTCTGTATTAGGATTAGAATCCGGGTTGTTGTTAGTGGTGCCCGGCCACTTTTAATTTATGTAAATCTGGGTTGTAATAAGCAAGGCAATTTGCCTATGGACATTTACTTAATTAATTTGATTATTTAATATGTTGTGATTTAATTTGATTGCGTATAGGATTGCCTGTTTTTCCTAGTTCTTTGGCGCTTGCATGTCGTTTTTGTTTTAGCCTGGACTTCGTTAGGCTCTTTAAGGACGAAAACTATTTCTACTTATAATTAATACTTAAAATTTTAAGATTTAAATAACATAGAAATTTAACGACCTAGGGAATAGCCGGAATCGTCCGGGGTCGCATGCATATTACTGCACTTCTCTCTCCTTGCTATAAGACACTTCCCCGCCCGTGGGTAGAGTCCAGATAATCCGACCTATGAGGATGAGGTGCTGGATCTGGGGAAGTCTAGTCTTTTCAAAAAATTATTTTATAAGCCTTTTTTTAAAATCTCATGCATATCTGATTGGGATACTTTAACCAGCATGCATCGCATTAGAAACTTATTAAATTAAAATTTTAATTGCATTTTAGTCTAAGCATTCCACCCGACATAAGTTAAGGGGTCAATTAGGAATCTGCTCTAGATGTCGACCCCAACTTCTTAAACCAATCTTAAATAACATCCATGATCACTCTGCATCAAAAGACCGGACTCATGGTTTTGAAGCGTTTAGGTGGTTTAGCTGGCTCCCCAATCCAGGCCGGGGTAAGTCCAGATTTTGCACTGCATTAGTTAGGTTCGGACTACTGTGTTCCAGTGTCCAAATTTAGATATAGGATCCGGGGCAGGTTTCTTTTTGAGTCATAAGACCCCAATCTCCGGGAATATAATCCCAAATTTCTAATAAAATGCTCAACTCAAATTAAATATTCTTTCAATCCAAAATTTAAAGCCTAACACCTAGCTTAGATCGGGGCACTTCTGAATTATTTCAGAATTCTAAAGTGTCCCCTACCCTTCCTCATTTGATTCCAAAATAAATGTTCAATCTTGCTCCAATCCCTTTTCAAAATCCAAATTCACCTCTTTGGCATCACTCCTAGAAATCTCTAAACAAAATTTCTGCCATTATTCTAATCGAAAGTTTTCGTAGGGGACTCCGGCCTCCCACGATGTAATTAACTACGAGGGCTTGCGCTCGTAGGAGATTTAGAACCCACATCTAATTTTTCAAAACTAATTTTTCAAACTCGTTTAGTTATCTTTGGGAAAAATCAAATCACTAATGATCGTTATCGTTATGTTCGAACGATTATTAACAAATGATGTCTTCTCCCTTCAAGGAGATATATCTTTTGTTAAAATGAATTCGAATATAAAATTAACGATCGCTCCTCTTGATTATTATAGCCCGATATTTGACTGAACCTTATTTTGACCCTTTAGGGGTCATATGAAGTTCTCTTTTGAATTTGGCTATGATATTCAAGATAGAATTCTTAATTCTAAATCTGAACCCCATCCTGAAATTTTATTTCCACCTCCCGAGGTGGTATAATATTTTTGATGGGATGTTTGATTTTAGAATTAAATTTTAATGTTAATTCAAAAATTCCCAAAGAAGACTAAATTTTTCAAAACCCGCTTTCAACATACACAACAAAAAAAATGGCGACCACGGTGGGACTTAATCTCTCTTTCCATCTTTAATAATGGCGAAACTTTGTTGCATCGGTAATTTTGATTACCTTTCCTCCTGTTGGTCCCTCTACCCATTTCTCCCTCGGATGAGTGCGGCCAACATCAAAAAGAAAAGACATGTCAAAAAAAGAGGTATTACCTCCATCAAAATATATATATATATCAGACCCTGACCTTCTGCCCCTAAGTCAATTGGTGGAGCGATAGTGTCGGGTCTATCTCTTGAGAGCCTTACTCTCAAACTCTACGAATTTTGACTATCGAGTCTTCCGTCAATATGTTGAGTTTTAAAGTAAAAAAAAAATAGCTCTCTCAACTTTCAAAACTTTTCAATCTTCCAAATTCTTAGCTTTGACCCTCTACCCCCAAGCAGATTGGTAATGTGGAGGAGTCAAGCAATCAAAGCCTTTTTGAATTTTCCTAATGATTTTGTGAACTTCTAGGTTGAGTGAAAACTTGACTTGTTGAGTTTCAAAGTCTAAAGGAAATTCATCAATTCCTTAAAATTCTGTTACGCTCCTAAAATTCAATCTTGAATTAACACCGGCATATGCTACTTTATGACACAATGTTGTAGTCTGGCATGTGTCGTGGGAATTTGAATCTTTTTTTTGTCATAACAAATCCTTATATTTTATTATCATACATCGGGTTATATGTCCTATAGCTCGATATGTGATATGAAATATAGATTTCGTTATGATTCTCTCTCAAAAAATTTTCAATTTCGAGAAAATTCTAATTCTGATCCTTTTGCTTCAATTTCAGAAATTCAAACTCCACAACAATGGTTGGTAAGTTGATCTTGTCCTTCGACAAAGACCTTGTCTGTGAACAGATTGACTTAGGAAGCAACATACTGTTTGGGGTAGGATTCAACACCCTTGAGCTGTCGATGGATGGACATAAGATACTTGATTTGGATGCTACTAAGAACAATCCCCCTGCAGTAGAGTTGATCATAGGGACAGGACCAGGTCCCCTTGTTTTCAGTGATGAGGAGAAAGAACCCAAGCTAACTGTTGAATCCCCCACTCCTATCAAGTCTATTTTTGAGGAGGGATCGAGTTCAGGGGTCCCATTTACTAGTAAGAATCAGAAAAAGAATTACCTGAGACGAGTAAGGAAGAAAATAGCCAAGTCAAGGAAGGCTGTGGGGGTCCAGACTTTGAGCCAAGTAGAGCCTGAGGCTGTCGAGGACCTGCCTATTCCTGCTTCCTCCCCACTCCTTAAAGGGAGTCGTTTTCACCCCCTTTCTGCTGCAGAAGGGGAAGAGAGGGCAGCCAGGATAGCTAGCTCCCCGCCATGCCTGGTCGACTACTCAACCAAGAGAACCCTTAAAGAAAAGCATCTCCAAAGAACGAGGACATTGAGAAATATAATCCACACTTGTGCTGCTCAATCAGGGCAAACAAAAGAGGAGTACATGAAACAATTGAAAGGAGTTATCTCCCACCGTTTCCAGAAAGAAGTCTTAAAAGAAGAGGCATCTGAAGCTAAGAATTTGACTCCTCAACCCATTAGGGGGAACAAGAAGTTTATCCGACAGCCTGCTACATCAGTATTAGTTGATGGTTATCATTGGGTGCCACGCCTTCCATCCTCTAAAATGGAGGGTATTGTACTTACCGGGTCCGAGAAAGGTCGCCATCCTACCAATAGGCCGCCGGTCCCTTCCCCAAAGTTTAAGAAGTTGGCCTCAGTGATAGTCAAGACCAAACAAGACCCTGAAATTAACAGAATAATTCATGTCAACGGAAAGAGGCCTCAGTCTCCAGAAAAGAGATATACTCCTAAGAAGATCAGTAAAGTTGATGTTCCTCCTCCGTCAGCTAGATTACTCCAGTCCCCAGTCGAGTTACCACGATTTCCGACCAGTGCTACCCAGACCCCAGTTGGTTTGATTGCCAGTTCAGATATCTCAGTTGCGGATCCAGTTGATACCTTAGTTGATAGCTCCAAGTTCCTACCTGTTACCCCTGAGCTCCCTACTCGGAGGTCTGAGGACTCTACCCTACCTGATGTAGGAACTTTCACCCTCCAAACTCCTACACCATCTATTGAGGTAGATGTCTCTCACCTGGTAGAGGATGCCACCCTTCTGACTACCGACTCTAATACAGTCGAAGGGGAAGAACCAGTTCAAGATGAAGATCATGCGATGATTGAGCAGTTAATAGCTGAACCTCCAATAGCAAATGAGCTTAAGTTATAGGCCATTATCTCTAGCCTACAGCAGGATGAGCTTTATGATATGGTAGAATACAAAGGTTACCTACCCATAGGCCCTGAGGAGATAGGAAGCCGGCCAGTCGATGAGGTGGTACAAGAAATTAAAGATATCTTGAAAAGAAAGGAACTTGATGAAGCATTTGACCCAGAATTGGATGATATGTTGATAGATGAGGATCTCCCTGTTAGTGATGTTTACATGGTTGAAACTAGAGGGTCCGTTAAAGAAACTGAACCAAGTAAACGCCGATCTGGCAAAGAGGAGGGTTCAGCAGCTGTGGATTCAGATTCAGATGAGTCAGTGAGAGCTAGAGATGAGCATCACATCAAGAACCTGGAAGCACAAGTGGCAGAAATGTTACTACAGGTTAAAGAAATGCAGCAACAGTTGGACAAGTCACATGAGACTTCCCTTGAGTTACAACAATCTGCTCGGGAAGCCACCGACAGAGCAAAAAGGGCAGAGGCCAGTTATAAAATCTCAGAGTCTGTGTCGGTGCTTCCGCCTGTCCAAAAGCCAGTATTACCAGATCTCCCAGTTCAGCCGACAGCCTCTTCAGTCCCTCCGATCATTCCTCCAGCACCAGCTCAGAAAGATATTAAGCAACTAATTGAGGATCAGGTAAGGGAGGCCTTAGCCCAATCGCAAGGAGCTACATCTATTCCAAAGGGTAGACCTTACCCTGAGGAATATGATTTGGTTCCTTACCCTAAGGGCTTCGTGCCACCATCTTTTAAAATCTTTACTGGAATTGAAAACCCGAGACAGCATCTGGCCCACTTTCGTGCAAGCTGTTGCAATGCCGGGGGGTCGGATGCTCTACTATTTCGCCAATTTGTTAGTAGTCTTTCCGGCATAGCTTTTGAATGGTACGCAGATTTGCCCAACGGTTCAGTAAGAACCTTTACTGAACTTGAAAATCTATTCTTAAAGAGATTTTCAGGAGCACAGCAGCGCACTACTGTGGGCGATCTGGTCGTTGAAAAACAAAAGCCGGGAGAGTCTCTGGTTGAGTACATCTTAAGGTGGCGAAACCTTTCGATGAAGTGTGAACCCCAGCTGCAAGAGCAACATGCAGTGGAAATTCTTTTGAAGAATATCCACGGCCCTGTTGCTTTTCTTCTGAAGGGTTTCACTATAAAAACTTTTGAAAAACTTCTAAACAAAGCTAGTAACCTACAGGAAGAGGCTCCTAGGATGCCATTCTTGAAGGATCTTTCTGGAGAAAAGAAGGTTGATAAGCCGATCAAATCATTTGAAAAGAGAGCTACAGTTTCAGCAGTTGATAAGGGGAAACAACCAGTTGTTAGCCAGCCTAGTGTTCCTTCACCACAGTTAGCTCAGAAACAACCTTTTCAAGTGACCTCACAACCTACAAGAGATTCCTCTTTCATTCCCTTCAAAGAAAGGTTGACAAAACCTTACCTATTCAAGAGGGAGGTGATAGGAAAAATCTTTAAGAGTCTTTCGAAGAAGTCAGATTTTCAATTGCCAGAAGCGAGGCGGCCAGATGACATAAAGAGAAAGGATGATCCAAACTACTGTCCTTACCACCGCATGGTCAGCCACTCCATCGAGGACTGCATTGTTTTCAAAGATTGGCTTGAAAGGAATATCAAACAAGGTAATATTGTGCTTCCAAAAGAGTATTTGGTCAATCCGGAACAAGGGTCCGTCAAGATAATATCAAGTAACAATTCTAACCCTTCTCTTTCAATTGAAGATGGTTGGGATATTGCTTTATCCCGGGCACTTAAAAGGTCGATTAACAAGTCTTATCATCTTTCTCAACAGATGCCCACGACAGCCCAGGGCCCGATTTGGGAGGTTGACCTGGATGCTTCGCAGGAGGATGTTGAGCTACTTCCCTCTCCAGTAGTCGTAGGAACTACTGTATTGAATGAAAAAGAAAAGAGAGATCTTATTGTAGAGAGGAAGTATATTGATGAGAGATGTATTCGAGCGGCTGATGGTGGCATTAAAGCCCCATCCCCACTCTTGTTATCTGACTTTTACTTTGCCCCATCAAAGGCAAAGGGTCGTAAGTCTAATAAAAAACATCCTTCTGCTTCAATTTTGATGATTAACCATGAGAGTGAAATGCAAATTGATAATTCTTCCAAAGAAGTTCAAAATTCTATTGAGATCGATCCAAAGCCTCAAAAATTTGATCTTCCAGATTTGACTTCTATAGGGGATGTCGAGCTTGAGATCTTATCAGATAGCGACCTCCCTGAAATTAATTTCACTGGGAAACCTATCGTGATAGAACTTTTAGATTCTGACTCCTCTTCAGATAGCGACGATGTGCAGCCTATGGAGAGTGTAGACTCCCCCATAGTTTGTCCTCCCGATTCAATCGTAGAGGTACAACTTCGTGGTGGCAAAGTCTTACCCCCTAGGCTTCCTCCTCAGGAAAAAGGCAAGCGAGTTGTCTCTAGCAATCCAATTCCAGATTCTCCTCATCATCCTGATTTTCCATTGATTCCACCGGGTTTTGAGTCTGTCGCTCCTAAGGTTGATTACAATGTCCTAGCCCATCTTAGGAAGTTGCCAGCCAAGTTGAGCATTTATGATGCCCTCATTTTGTCTAAGGAAATGAGAGAGTCTTTAATCAAGGCACTTCTCGACCCTGAGATTTGCCTTGCTCAACTGGCTTCAACCTCAAAAGATGAAGCCCTCTACTTCAAAGAGGTTCCAGGAGTAACATTCTCAGATGAAGACCTACTATTGGGAACTGCTGATCATAATCGTCCTCTCTACATTACCGTTGATGTAGGGAATTTTAAGTTATCAAGAGTCCTTGTTGATCCGGGTGCATCGGTCAACGCGATGAATGTGAAAACCCTCGCCTACCTTAGAGTTGATACCAGTAAACTCGCCACTGACAGGTTGGTGCTACGTGGGTTCAACGAGAAAGGTGAGAGGGCTTTGGGTTCGATTACCCTCTTGTTAGAGATAGGAGAATTGAAAACCGAAGCAAAGTTTCATATTATTGATTCGGCAACGTCCTTTAATGCACTTCTAGGTAGGCCTTGGATTCATGAATACAGAATGGTTCCATCTACCCTACATCAATGCGTCAAGTACCAACGAGATGGCATTGAACATGTAATTAGGGGTGATTTGCAACCATTCTCGATTCAAGAGATAGGGATCTACGAGGATCCTGCATATTTCATACCAAAAGGGTCCTCCCCTTATTCTAAAGTTGAGATCAAAATTGAGGAACACAAAAGTGAGCAAAGCTCCAATCAAAATCAAGAATCAAAAGGAAAAGAAAAAGAAAAAGAAAAGGAAAAAGATCAAAAGATACAAGAATCTGATAGTGAAAGTGAGCTCGACATCGTTGTCCTTAGGCCTCCAAACATGTTACCTCAAAGAGGTGGGAGGATGGCTCAAAGGGCACGGGGTCGAGGCCGTGTTTCACTTGAAAGAAGAACAACCCCGGTATATGTTAATCCGGAGTCAAGCTCCGATGAAGAGCTGGAAAAACGGGGGATTGAAATTCCTTTTGATTATCAAAATAAAAATGTTTCTCCAAAGTTTGATCTCACTTTAGATCAGGATAGTGACCCCGAGGTTGATGTCCCAAAGATTGAAAGTGACGAGCCTGAATTGACAATGTATGAAAAGCTTAGTAGGAGAATTGAGGCCCTATCCTTGACCCCGCTGTCGGCTGGCAGAGTTGCAGGGTTAGAGATTAAGGAGGCCCCTAACCTAAACGGTGAGATAAGGAAAGCCCGAAAATTCTTCCCTGGCTCCTCCTCCTCAAGGGATGAAGGTGATGTAACCCTCGAGGAGGCAGATTTCAATGAATTAATGGAATTACCTTTTGGCTACTTTCCTGTTTGTGTAAAGAACACTTTTTCTAAAGGTCCCGTACCGTATCGATGGACTAAGGGTCAAGCTAGATACCATGAAAATATTTGGAAAACAAAGATCAATAAAAATTCAACATGTGGTATTGGCTTTGGTACCGTTAGTTCGTTTGATGACGACGAATACTGCTTAATGATAACTTATCATCTTGAATCTCAAAATGTCCCTACTGAAGCCGTCAGTCCCCTCGACGGACTTTGTCTGGAGACTTTAGACGATCCCGATGAGCCTCAAGTTCGGGATGCACCCCCTGAATTTGAGGAAGAGATTAAATCGACAGTCGACGAGCTAAAAGAAATCAACCTAGGAACTGACAACGACCCTCGCCCTACTTTTATAAGTGCTTTGCTAAGTGAGGATGAGTCTCAGGATCTAATACAACTCCTTTTTGAGTTTAGGGATTGTTTTGCCTGGACATATGATGAAATGCCAGGTCTACCCGCCGAGGTAGCAGTTCATAAACTTGGAATTCGACACGATGCCATTCCTGTCAAGCAAGCCCCTAGACGCATGCGTTTGGAGATCGAGCAACAAGTCATTTCTGAGATTAAGAAACTGGCTGAGGCTGGCTTTATTCGAGAAGAACAATACCCTTCTTGGGTAGCTAGTGTCGTGCCGGTTCGAAAGAAAAATGGTCAAATCCGGATCTGTGTCGACTATAGGGATCTGAATAAGGCATGTCCCAAGGATGAATTTCCTTTACCCATACCCGAGCTTATGGTAGATATTGCCTCCTCGCATGCTGTTTTCTCCTTTATGGATGGCTTCTATGGTTACAATCAAATCAGGATGGCCCCAGAAGATGAGAGAAATACTGCATTCAGGACCCCTATAGGCATCTTTTGTTATAAAGTGATGCCCTTTGGTCTTAAAAATGCCGGCGCAACCTACCAGCGGGCCATGACCTACATCTTTGACGACTTAATCCATAATCAAATCGAGTGCTATATTGATGATCTAGTTGTCAAGAGTAAAGTCAAAGAGTCTCACCTTTATGACTTGAGAGTTGTTTTCGAGCGGTTGCGCCGCTATGACCTTAAAATGAATCCCCTAAAGTGTGCTTTCGGTGTCACATCGGGGAAATTCCTAGGGTTCGTAGTGAGGCACCGTGGGATTGAGATTGATCCTTTGAAAATTGAAGCCATCTTAGATATGCCACCTCCTAAGAGCCTTACTCAATTAAGGTCTCTTCAAGGTAGGTTGGCATATATAAGAAGATTCATATCTAATCTCCCTGGGAGATGTCAACCTTTCTCGGCCCTTGCTAAGAAAGATGCCAAATTCATTTGGAATGAGAAGTGTCAAAGCGCTTTTGACAATATCAAGGAATACCTTACAAATCCACCAGTTTTGGCAGCCCCTATTCCGGGGAAACCTTTGATCCTCTACACTGCGGCCCTAGATGAGTCTTTAGGTGCCCTGTTAGCTCAGGTCAATGATGAAGGGAAGGAGAACGCTCTCTATTACCTTAGTCGGAGGCTTCTTCCTACGGAAATTCGATATCCTTCAATCGAGAAGCATTGCCTTGCTCTAGTTTTTGCAGCCCAAAAACTAAGACATTATATGCTGTCTCATTCAGTTTGTTTGATTTCTAAGGTCAACCCTTTACAATATCTTATGACCCGGCCAACGTTGTCAGGACGCTTGGCTCGCTGGTCCATGATATTGCTTCAATTTGAAATTACATTCATTCCCCTGCGTGCAGTGAAAGGGCAGGCCGTGGCCGACTTCCTCGCAGCACACCCGCTGCCGGCAGATTCTCCTTTGAATGATGATTTGCCAGACGAACAAATCATGAGTTTAAGGGAATCCAATGATCCTGTCTGGGAGTTGTATTTTGATGGTGCGGCTTCTTCTCGACGGGACAAAACCCAAAAATCTACTATCCCCGGGAAAGCTGGCATTGGCCTAATTTTCATAACACCAGGGAAAGGGATGATGCACTTTTCCTATCATTTGTCAGAACCTTGCATAAATAATGAGGCTGAATATGAGGCTCTGATAACTGGCTTGGAACTTGCAATCTTGATGGAGGTTAAAGAGATTAAAATCTTTGGTGATTCTCAACTGGTGATCAACCAGGTTGCAGGAACCTATAAGGTTTTGAATCATAATCTCTTCAAATACCATCAATACACTAATCACCTACTTGAGCAGATCCCTGTAGTAACTTTGTATAGGGTTCCACGTGGAAGTAATTCTGCGGCCGATGCCCTAGCAAAGCTTGCAAAGGAATTTGCGTGCCCGGAAGAAGACTCAATTCCTATAGAGATTCAGGTTCGTAAGGTCCTATCTCCCATAGACTTAGAGCACATTAACAAACAGTCATCTCAAGTCCTTTCTGCCTCTTCAGAGATTAAGGAAGAGGGCGATTGGAGACAACCATTAATCGACTATCTCGAAGGTGGCAAACTTCCCCAGGACAAGTCCCTCGCCAACCAAATCAAGAAACGTGCCCTATCCTACACTTTAATCAACAATGCGCTATACCGCCGCTCGTTCGATCAGATGTGGCTACGTTGTTTAGATAAACAGGAAGCCCTGAAGGTCGTTAATGAAGTCCATTCCGGACTATGCGGTGCCCATCAATCGGGTCCAAAAATGAAGTTGAAGATTAAAAGACTTGGATACTACTGGCCTACGATGATTGACGATTGCATGAATGTTGCAAAATGTTGCCATCAATGCCAAGTTCATGGTGTGATCTTACATCAGCCGCCTAATGTATTGCACCCCACGATAGCTTCGTGGCCCTTCGAAAGTTGGGGCACAGATATTATCGGGCCGATTGACCCTCCTTCTTCGAAGGGTCATCGCTTTATACTAGCCGCGACTGATTATTTTTCAAAATGGGCGGAAGCGATCCTCTTACGCAATGTAACATCACACCATGTTCTAAATTTCTTTCGTGACCATATCGTATATCGATTCGGCGTGCCCCGCAGAATCATATCTGATAATGGGTCCGCATTCAAGTCTACAAAAATCAACAGTTTTGTAAGACGTCATAATATTGATTGGAGATACTCGACAATCTACTACCATCGGGCTAATGGGTTGGCCGAGGCCTTCAACAAGACTTTGGTGCAAATTATTAAAAAGACCCTCGATGATAATAAGCGCCAATGGGATGAGAGGTTGGTGGAAGCTCTATGGGCCTATCGGACCACTTATAGAACACCGACCCAATCCACACCATTTGCACTGGTGTATGGGTCCGAGGCCGTACTCCCTTTAGAAGTGCAAATTCCCTCGCTCAGAATTTCCATTCAAAATCAAATTACAACTGAGCAGAATGCAAAGCTTCGACTTGAAGAGCTTGAAGGCCTCGAGGAACGTCGTCTCCAAGCCCAACAAAATTTAGAGTTATATAAGGCCCGAATGGTTCAAGCCCATGATAAGTTAGTGCGACCTAGAACTTTCCAAGTAGGAGACTTGGTCTTGGTTCTTCGGAGGCCTATCTTAGCCCATCGAAAGATCGGTGGGAAGTTTGAACCAACCTGGGAAGGACCCTTCATTATAGAGATAGTCTATGAAGGGGGCTCGTATCAGCTAGTCGATTGTAAGGGAAACCACCCGATGTTACCTGTCAACGGGCGTTTCCTTAAGAAGTACTATGCTTGATGTAGCTCGGACCCAATCAATAAAATATATGCCAGTTTGAATCAAGTGTGTTTTATGTCTATATATCTTTCAGATTTTACGCTTGCTCACCTTCTCCTTTAGGATAGGATTCCTCCTTTCCTTAGGATCACGTTCACTAGTGGTGGATAACGCCCTTTGTGGCACCATCCTAGTTTCCCTCCAGTTCTGATCCTCTGTGTGGAGCAAGCTTCCTCCCCACATGATCGTCTACTAGTGGTGGATAACGCCCTTCGTGGCACCATCCTAGTTTTAATCCAGTTCTGATCCTCTGTGTGGAGCAAGCTTCCTCCCCACATGATCATCTACTAGTGGTGGATAACGCCCTTCGTGGCACCATCCTAGTTTTAATCCAGTTTTGATCCTCTGTGTGGAGCAAGCTTCCTCCCCACATGATCATCTACTAGTGGTGGATAACGCCCTTCGTGGCACCATCCTAGTTTTAATCCAGTTCTGATCCTCTGTGTGGAGCAAGCTTCCTCCCCACATGATCATCTACTAGTGGTGGATAACGCCCTTCGTGGCACCATCCTAGTTTTAATCCAGTTCTGATCCTCTGTGTGGAGCAAGCTTCCTCCCCACATGATCATCTACTAGTGGTGGATAACGCCCTTCGTGGCACCATCCTAGTTTTAATCCAGTTCTGATCCTCTGTGTGGAGCAAGCTTCCTCCCCACATGATCATCTACTAGTAGTGGATAACGCCCTTCGTGGCACCATCCTAGTTTTAATCCAGTTCTGATCCTCTGTGTGGAGCAAGCTTCCTCCCCACATGATCATCTACTAGTGGTGGATAACGCCCTTTGTGGCACCATTCTAGTTTTAATCCAGTTCTGATCCTCTGTGTGGAGCAAGCTTCCTCCCCACATGATCATCTACTAGTGGTGGATAACGCTCTTTGTGGCACCATTCTAGTTTTAATCCAGTTCTGATCCTCTGTGTGGAGCAAGCTTCCTCCCCACATGATCATCTACTAGTGGTGGATAACGCCCTTCGTGGCACCATCCTAGTTTTAATCCAGTTCTGATCCTCTGTGTGGAGCAAGCTTCCTCCCCATATGATCATCCGTTAGTGGTGGATAACGCCCTTTGTGGCACCATCCTAGTTCTACCTTTTCTTCTCTTCCTTTAGGATAGGTGCTGCCTTTCCTTAGGATTAGAATCACTAGTGTTGGAGAAGCCCTCCGTGGCACCATCCTAGTTCTACCTTCTACCTGGTCCTCTAAGGTTAAGGTTTCCCTCCTTTCCTTAGGATCAAAGTTCTAGACTTCACCTTTTAATTCGGTCAACGCCAATATGTGCAATAGAATTTCATTCTATCACACATATTGGGGGTCCATTTGTTGACCTCATTTTTATATGAGGTCATTAGAGCCTAATCCAGACTTCGAATCAATCCTGAACCTAAGTCAATCTAAACCTTGATTCAGTTCAGACCTCAATCAAAACCCAGACTTCAGCCAAGTCCAGGATTCAAACTCTAGTTCAAATCTTGATCCTGCCTTTGATCTAGTTCAAATCATTTCCAAACACTTATGATCACTCCAAATGATCATGAATGATTGAGATGATTCAAATCCAGATATTCAAACCCAAAATCTATATCAAATCCGGATTTCCAAATCCAGAATTCAAGGCCGAATACCTGAGTCCTAAAAGCCTTTTTCAGGGAATTTTCAAACATTTCAAACCCCAGTCAAATGACCTCCGATTCATGATCTGTCAGTTGCATACTGATTTGATACGTCTCTAGAGGCAAACCTCCAAGTTTGAGCCCATTTTGGAGTCTCTAACCCCAGAAACTAAATTTAAATCCCAAGGCTGTAAAACCTTCAAATATTTACGGCCTGTGCCACTGGACCCATTATTTTGGGAAATTTGACCTTGGAATTTCCCCCAAACCCTCTAATCACCTCTAGACCCTTGATATTGATGTGTTTAACATTAATCTACATCTTTTTGGACCCACCTCGACCCAGGATTCATCCGGGGTCAAAATGACCAAAATACCCTTTAAAGGGGTTTTTGGACTTTTGACCAAAATTTAACATAGTTCAACATTTTTAACTTTTGAAACCCCTTCCAATGAATGTTTTATGATATTTGAGACCCATTGAAATCAAACCCACTCCTTGGTTTGACCTGTTTGACCAAGTCAACTATGGTTGACCAAATCCACCTTTAAGCTAACTATTGTTATTTTCAACATTTGAATCCATCTCAAACCAATTTAATGCTTCAAAAACACTTGTTTGGACACTCATGACATGTCCAAAGATTTCCAAGTCAATCCTCCCTTGGGTTGACTTGGTCAACCCATTTGGAGAGGTCAAAACCCTCTCCAATTTCATGTATTCACTTAGAGTCTCAACACCATGGCCCCATGTCCCTTGATATTGACTCTTACAGCACATTTGACTCCTCCCATGCACATCCTAGTCATCATTGACTAGTCAACAAGTCAATGGGTCAAGTTATGTTGAAATGAGGCAAAATCATGGGCTTTTGACCATGCCACATGGGCAAGCCCTTCCCCTCTCCCAAAACCTGCTCTCACCTGCTCAAAAGGGACTGATTTCCCTCCCTAAGAGGCCACAAACCAGCTCCCTAAACCTTGCTTAGGCTTGGTTTAGCCAAATGAGGGAAAAGAGGTGTGGTCCCCCCCTCTTGGCTCAAGGCAATCCCTCTCAATCCACCAGCCTTTTCCTAATCTTGGGCTGCTCATGGGACACTTGGCAAGCATCCAAGGCACCCATGGTGGAATCCCAACCATTCATTTCAAATCATGAGGGTTAAGTGAAAAAAAATTGGCCCTAACCCTCATCTTACTCATTTTTTCACCCTAAGTCCCAAACTCCAGCATCCCCAAGACTCTCCAGCAGCTCCCCACACTCTCCAGCACCTCCCAAGGCCATTCCAAGCCTTCCCGCACCATTTCCACCATTAAAACCCTCATTTTAGTGGAAAAGGAGAGAGAAAAGAGAGAAATACCTTCTCTCTTCGATATCTTCAAATCCAGCCGTCAAAATCTGTTGGGGTCTTCTGCAAACTTGAGCGTGGACAAACTACAAGTTCAGAGAGCCCAAGAACACAAAAATCCACCGGGTAGATTGTAAGATATCTCAACTTTTAGGTAGAATTTCAATTTGAAACTGTACAAATTTTACAATGCATGGAGCCTCCAAACTCCAGGCATTGCAAGATCATGTTGCCCCTAGCTACAGTTCAAATTTCGTTGAATTTCATCGAGTATTTTGAAAGTTATGGGCGTTTGAAAATTTCAAGTTCTGGTTCAACCAGAGCCGTCCGATCGCGCCTTCAGCGCGATCGGACGGCCCAGAAGCGGCCACGTGGCCAGGACGGACCGCGCGTCCGCTCCAGGACTCGAGCGCGGGTCCGGCTAGGCCGCGGGAGGCCACGTGGCTCGATCTGAGCCGTCGGCTCATCCCGCGGCCGAACCAACGGTCGGATCTTCGATCCGACGTGGTTAAGTGGTCGGCCCTGGGGCCGACACGTGTCTGGGACGCGGCGCCGCGCCGCCGTACGACCCAATGATTGGTACGGCGGCGGCGGCGCCCGATTTGACCATTTTTGGTCTCAAAAATTAAAAAAAAAATGCCCAAAACTTTTAAAATTCACAGAAATTTCATTTTTCCACCAAATTTGATGTTTTTGGGCTCGTTGGAAAGGTAATTAAGTGTAGAATTTATTAAAATTAAATTTGAGTTGTTTTGATCTCTGGATTGAGAGAAAACTGCAGTTGTTTGATTATCATTTTTCTCAATTTTCTTGCAATCCAGGGGTCAAATGGACCTCAAATTTTGGTGGAATGTTTTTAAGCATCTTAGGCATGTTCCATAATTTTTCTAGGGTCAGATGCTTAATAGTTTTCTGTGATGTGAATTTTTAAGGTGTTGGGTCCAATTTGGACCCAAAACTTTGAAAATTCATAACTCCCTTCCTGTGTAGAATTAGGCTGCATGTTTTGTGCTGTGTGTGTGCATTTGGGTCAGGGTTAGTCACACCAAATTTCAGGCCCATTTGAACAATAGGGACACCTAGGGAAAATATTTAGGGAAAAGTCTAGAAAACTTAGAAATTGCCTAGGGGATTGTACACACACCCAATAGGGGTGAAATTTGAACACAGTAAACTTAGTGACATAATGAGCCTTAGGTCCAAATTTCACTGAATTTGGAGGTCATTAGGTCAGAAAATTAATTACCCAAAGTTTCAGCCTATTTAAGGACCCAGAAAATTCAAAAAAATGCAATAAATCCAAATTAACTCCAAAAATTACAAATAATACCTCAAATTGACCAGAACTTAGTCCTCTTCCTAGGAAAAATAAAAGCCCCTTGACTAGATTCCTAATTTAACTTTAATTTGACTTTTAATAAAAATTAATAATTAATTATATTAATTAATTAAAAATTATTAAAAATCCAAAATAATTTCCAAACACTTGGAAAAACTCCCATGGGTCATTCCTGACCTTTGGGATTGATTCCATGCAGTTTGGGATGAGTTTGGATCAAAATGATCAAAACCTTCCTAATTAAGCAATTTTAAAAAATTCAATAATTAAGGAAACTTTGAAAATGCATAACTAATTACAGAAAAATCCAAATTGAGCAAACTTAGTGTCAATCAACTCCAATTAAGGTCTAGTATTTTCTAAAAATGTCAAACCTCCAAAATCTGGTCAAAGTCAAAAAGTCAACTTTTCAGTCAACCGTAGTTCAAAACTAGGCTCGAACTTCGAAAAATCATAACTTTTCATAGAAAACTCCAAATTGAGTGTACTAACAGTCTAACAACTCGTCATAAGGTCTAATATTTATTAAAAATCTGAAACTTACAAAATTAATTTTAATTTGAAAAGTCAACTTTGGACCCCTTAATTGACTGATTAAAATAATCCATAAAATTCTAAAATTCAATAAATCATTCAAGATTTCAGAAAACATCAATTTTATTTTAAAACCAGCAACCAATCAGTTTAATTAAAAGTTAATTAATCTTTAAACTTCAATCAAACTCAAATCACTTAATTATATCGGGTATCACTGGATAACCCAGGCCTACGAGGCTATTAAATTAGCCCCAAGGAAGGTGAAATAAACTTCATGGCCTCGGTGTGCAACAAAGGTGGTATTCAACAAACAATTAAAATCAATTTTAAAATCAAATTTAAACCATTAAGACTTAAACTTCAATTAAAATCTCACTTAGCCTTTTAACCAATCAGAACATTCAACAACTTCAATCAAATTACCCAGCTCAGGATCTACCCCAGCTACACGACCTACTACGCACACTTTAGATGGTTTGCTAGGACAACCGACTCTAGATCTAGGCTAGGCCGGTGTTTACTTTTCTGCTGTGTGCCGGGTTTTCTGAGTTTTCATTGCATGTTGTGATTGAAATTGGTTGATGTGTTTGTTTACTTTCTTTACTGCACTCTGTGGATTGATGTGATGGGCGATTAGATTACCCTTAGGTTAGGAACGATCTGGATGCTCACTAGATTTTCTGCAGGTGGCCACGCTTGTGCAGGGCAATAAAGGGGGCTAAATAAATCATAAATATAAATGCTACAGGTGCTTCAGCTGCTTAGCCCCCAAATAAAAGGAGCGTGGCCAAGTGTGTTTACTTTTCTGCACATATACATATATAACTGCTTGGGATGTATTTTAATATTTAAATGCTTAGGATAACCCTGCAGGAGAGTCTAGAATTTTTATTTTTATATTCATGTAATTTGTTTGAGTATTGAGTTGTGAAAGTGACACTTTGATTTTGGGATACATGGATCCAAAGGTTGGATTCCAAAGAGGAAAGGATACCCCTTCGGGGGATAGTCCTTATCCATTTGGAGCTCCAAATTTGGATCACTTCACTACCCAAAGTGGAAAGAGTAACCTCCCCCTCAAGGGAAGAGTTCTCTTTTCCATTTGGGTATCCAACCACGAAGAATCTAAGGAGCTCGAGGAAGAGAAGACCGAGAAGTTGAAGACATAGAGTATCCCACTCAAAGTCACTTGCGTCTGTATTAGGATTAGAATCCGGGTTGTTGTTAGTGGTGCCCGGCCACTTTTAATTTATGTAAATCTGGGTTGTAATAAGCAAGGCAATTTGCCTATGGACATTTACTTAATTAATTTGATTATTTAATATGTTGTGATTTAATTTGATTGCGTATAGGATTGCCTGTTTTTCCTAGTTCTTTGGCGCTTGCATGTCGTTTTTGTTTTAGCCTGGACTTCGTTAGGCTCTTTAAGGACGAAAACTATTTCTACTTATAATTAATACTTAAAATTTTAAGATTTAAATAACATAGAAATTTAACGACCTAGGGAATAGCCGGAATCGTCCGGGGTCGCATGCATATTACTGCACTTCTCTCTCCTTGCTATAAGACACTTCCCCGCCCGTGGGTAGAGTCCAGATAATCCGACCTATGAGGATGAGGTGCTGGATCTGGGGAAGTCTAGTCTTTTCAAAAAATTATTTTATAAGCCTTTTTTTAAAATCTCATGCATATCTGATTGGGATACTTTAACCAGCATGCATCGCATTAGAAACTTATTAAATTAAAATTTTAATTGCATTTTAGTCTAAGCATTCCACCCGACATAAGTTAAGGGGTCAATTAGGAATCTGCTCTAGATGTCGACCCCAACTTCTTAAACCAATCTTAAATAACATCCCTGATCACTCTGCATCAAAAGACCGGACTCATGGTTTTGAAGGGTTTAGGTGGTTTAGCTGGCTCCCCAATCCAGGCCGGGGTAAGTCCAGATTTTGCACTGCATTAGTTTGGTTCGGACTACTGTGTTCCAGTGTCCAAATTTAGATATAGGATCCAGGGCAGGTTTCTTTTTGAGTCATAAGACCCCAACCTCCGGGAATATAATCCCAAATTTCTAATAAAATGCTCAACTCAAATTAAATATTCTTTCAATCCAAAATTTAAAGCCTAACACCTAGCTTAGATCGGGGCACTTCTGAATTATTTCAGAATTCTAAAGTGTCCCCTACCCTTCCTCATTTGATTCCAAAATAAATGTTCAATCTTGCTCCAATCCCTTTTCAAAATCCAAATTCACCTCTTTGGCATCACTCCTAGAAATCTCTAAACAAAATTTCTGCCATTATTCTAATCGAAAGTTTTCGTAGGGGACTCCGGCCTCCCACGATGTAATTAACTACGAGGGCTTGCGCTCGTAGGAGATTTAGAACCCACATCTAATTTTTCAAAACTAATTTTTCAAACTCGATTAGTTATCTTTGGGAAAAATCAAATCACTAATGATCGTTATCGTTATGTTCGAACGATTATTAACAAATGATGTCTTCTCCCTTCAAGGAGATATATCTTTTGTTAAAATGAATTCGAATATAAAATTAACGATCGCTCCTCTTGATTATTATAGCCCGATATTTGACTGAACCTTATTTTGACCCTTTAGGGGTCATATGAAGTTCTCTTTTGAATTTGGCTATGATATTCAAGATAGAATTCTTAATTCTAAATCTGAACCCCATCCTGAAATTTTATTTCCACCTCCCGAGGTGGTATAATATTTTTGATGGGATGTTTGATTTTAGAATTAAATTTTAATGTTAATTCAAAAATTCCCAAAGAAGACTAAATTTTTCAAAACTCTCTTTCAACATACACAACAAGCAGCTGCAGGATCTACGATCGACAAAGAAGATGTGATTCTATATACCTTAAACGGCTTACCTCCAACCTATCAATCCTTCAAAAGCACAATCAGAACCATGGTACACCCCATAAGCTTAGATGATCTCTATGCTTTTATGATCAGTGAAGAGATCAACATCAATGCCGAAGCAGCCCGTCAATACAATCCTCCTGATCACACCATGGCTCTCTATTGCACTAGAGGCAGGGGAAGAAGAGGCCGAGGCAGATTCAATTTTCAATCCAACAGATAGAACAACCAACCTGCATCACAATGTCAAATCTGCAACAAGAAAGGTCATACAGCAACCAACTGTTGGCACAGGTTCAACAGCAATTACACACCTACACCAACAAAAGGAAATACAACACTTACTGCCACTCATGATAATACCAACCCAGATTGGTATTTAGACTTAGGTGCTACCTCACACCTCACTAATGACATTAACAGTCTCACTCTAGGAGACCCTCTTCCATACAATGGCACAGATGGAATACATATTGGAGATGGCAGCACAATCCAGATAGCTCATACAGGAGCTGGTATCCTACCTACCCCCCACCGTAAGTTCAAACTACCTCAACTCCTCCACATTCCAACCCTATCTCATAACCTCCTCTCTATTTATCATCTAACAAAAGACAACAACATTACAATTTCATTTGATGCTTCTGGATTTGTTGTCAAGGACATCAAGACAAACAAAACATTGCTACAGGGTCCAAGCCGTGATGGACTCTATCCAATTCCTACCTTCCCCAGTACACATAGCTCAGCTTTCTCTGCTACTCACAATCACCACGCTGCTACAACATGGCACAACAGACTTGGTCATCCACAACCTCGAACCATGGCAACCATAGCAAATACCAACAAACAGTTACATATACCCACATTTTCTACTTTATGCTCCCCATGTAAGGTCACTAAAGGCCACAAGTTAAAATTCCCAAATTCTATTTCTGTTTCTCAATTTCCATTAGAACTTATCCACTCTGATGTATGGGGTCCGACCCCAATCACATCATTTCAAGGTTTTAGATACTATACCATTTTCATAGATGACTTCTCTCAATTTATATGGATTTTTCCAATGAAATGCAAATCAGAAGTACCATCTATTTTCATTTCTTTTCATACAATGATAGAAAAACAACTCTCCTACAAACTCAAACAACTAAGATCAGATGGGGGTTCAGAATACATAAATCATACCCTACAAAACTACTTACAGAAATAGGGAATAATACATCAAATCTCATGCCCATATACCCCAGAGCAGAATGGAAGAGCAGAAAGAAAGCATAGACATCTGATTGAAACTACAAGAGCTTTAATAAACACTGCATCAGTACCATATGACTATTGGCCGGATGCTGTACTCACGACTTCCTATCTAATCAATCGGCTGCCATCACCTAAGACCCATAACAGTGCACCATTGCAGATCCTATATCACAAGAATCCATATTACTCCATGCTCAGGACATTTGGCTGTGAGTGTTTTCCATGGATACCCCCACACAACAGACACAACCTGGCCCCACGAGCTACCTCATGCATTTTCATAGGGTATTCACCATCCCATAAGGGATACAAATGCTTAAACCCCATTACCAACCACATCATCATCTCTAGACACGTCACCTTTCACGAAAATATATTCCCTTTCCAAAAACCCCACAAAACCATCCCACATATACCCACCGTACCAAACAATCCATTTCTCCTCACACCAACCACTCAGACAGCCACTCAACCCACCCATTTCAGAAACACCAACATCAGCCCCACCAATGAAACCACATCCATCACTCCCAACCCCTCCCCACCAGCAACCACAAATAACATTTCCCACCTCCAAACAACCTCTCCCACACCACAACCCCCAATCACACACCCAATGTTGACAAGGTTCAAGACCAGCTCCCTCAAATCAAAAACCATTCTAAACCTTCTACACTCCAACAACCAAACACAACCAACCTTACCACTAGACCCAACCACATACTCAGAAGCTTCCAAACACCTAAACTGGAGACAAGCAATGGCAACAGAATTCCTTGCATTACAACAACAAGCCACTTGGTCTTTAGTGCCACCACCCAAGAATGATCCCATCCTTGGATACAAATGGACATTCAAAATCAAGTTTCATTCAGATGGATCCATAGCCAGGTACAAAGCCCGCTTAGTAGCTCAGGGTCACAAACAGCAATACAACATCAATTACTCAGAGACTTTCAGTCCAGTGGCAAAATTCCCCACTATCAGAATGTTACTTACAAATGCTTTCAACAAAGAATGGGAGGTACAATCGTTAGATGTGGCAAATGTTTTTTTACATGGGAAACTAACAGATACAATATACATGAAACAACCCCAATGATACGAAGACAGCCAAAATCCAGACCACGTGTGCCTCCTTCACAAGGACATTTACGGGCTCAAACAAGCATCAAGACAATGGTTCACAACCTTCACAGCTTTCATGCAACAAATTGGATTCAACCCGAGCAAAGCTGACCCATCATTGCTCATTCTCTCACAACAAGACTCACACGTTTACCTACTTACATATGTCGACGACATTCTCCTCACAGGTAACAATTCTTCTCTCATCTCTAGCATCATCTTGCAGTTGCATAGCAAATTTTCCATGAAACATTTAGGCACAATCAATAACTTTCTAAGAATTAACATTTCTACCAGCAACAACTCCCTATTTCTTTCCCAAACCCAATATGCCCAAACACTACTTCAAAACACAGGCCTTGACACCTGCAAACCCCTAGCCAACCCTTCATGCACAAAACCACCTCAAATCATCCATCCCGACCCAATTCTTACAAATCCACACACATACAGACAAATCACAGGCTCCCTTTAATACCTCACAATCACAAGACCAGATATTGCATATCATGTTAACATTCTCTGTCAACACATGCACAACCCACAACCATATCATGCATACCTTCTCAAGAGACTACTCCAGTACATCAAAGGCACCATCAGCTACGGCATACCAATCTCCTCTGGATCGCTACAACTATAATCATACTCAGATGCAGACTGGGCAAGCGACACAGAAACCAGAAAATCCACATCAGGCTACTGCTCATTTCTCGGACACACACCAATTTCATGGAGCATCAAGAAACAACATACCGTGGCTAGATCATCAACCGAAGCAGAATACAAATCACTGGCGGCAGCTATCACTGACATAATATGGCTACGACAACTTCTACAAGACTATACCAACGCCACATCCGACGGACCTATACTGCGACAACACTTCGACCATAGCCATAGCCAACAACCCCATTTTCCACGCAAGAACAAAACACATCGAGATCAACCACCACTTCATCCGCCATCAGATTCACTCCAATATAATTCGAGTTCAACCGATCAGCACCCAGGATCAGCTCGCCGACATCTTCACCAAGTCCCTTTCCACTCCGCGCTTCCACTCGCTGCGAACCAAGCTGAAGGTTTGCGATAAACATTAGCTTGAGGGGGGATAACAAGGATAGACGCAACTCGCAACAGACCACGTGCTTTCAATCACAGCCACACACGTGCAACTCAAGGAAAAGAATCACAGCCGATGATTCACTCAGCTATACAGTATAAATACACATGTAATGTACATCCAAAGACATAATGAGAATGAACAGTGATTAGTCACTTTTCCCACTTAACTCCTCTTTATCTCTATTCCCTTTCTGAATTTCTTTAGGCTCATGCCTACATCGAAGTTCAAACCCATCTTGCCCATGTCGTGCATGCCCATGTCTATGCTGGCTCATTGCCTGATCGTTACCTACAGAAATATTCCCGGTCAAATTTCCGTCGGAATAACATATTCCCATAAAATACGTGCCAGAAAATAGACACTGGCAAAAAAATCCACTGGAAATATTATCAATGGAATTTCTGGCAGATTATTTCCACTGAAAATATTTCTGATGAAATTCAAGCAGAAAAAGCTGCCAGAAAAAATTTAAAAAAATATTTATTCAAAATTTTCCCAAGAGGGCCAGGCAGGCTTGCCTGACCGCCCACTTGTTAGCCCACTAGTCGGGCCAACCAACTGGCCCACTACTTGCCTGCCTGCCTGCCTGGGTCAACCTGCTGGCTCGTGCCTACAGCAAAGTTCGAACCAAGCTCGCCCGTGTCGCGCCTGCCCACGTCTATGCTGGCCCGCTGCTCGATCGCTACCTACGTGAGGTTCAAATGCTGCTTTTTCGGAAAATTTCTAATGCCTATCCACTCGGCCACGAAGAAAAATCTGATGGAGTTCTTATTATATATTATTTAAATTATAAATTACATAACGTTTATATCAAAAAAATTATATTTAAATTAGTTAGTTTAAATTAACAAAAATTATTAAAATTACTTATTTAATTTAATAATATTTAATTTAGTTAATATAATTTGACAATAAATTATTAAATTAGTTAATTTAATTTACCAATAATTATGAAAACTATTAAAATTATAAATGTATTAGTATTTCCTAGAATACTTTAAATTTCCTCAAAAATCCAATAAAATTTCTGCAGTTAATTTGCATTTTTCCCCTCCTGATCAGGCACAACGCAATCATGATGAAGATCTTCATGTTGAAATTATATGATTATGTGTTATTTCATATCATCGTGCATACTAATATATCATGACATATATTGTATGTGTATAGATATCACACATTATAAGTGAGATGTTCTGAAACATCATATTTATGTACATCAATAATATGCATCATATCAAATAAGAAGTATCATCATATATGGTAGCATTAATATGAAGTTATCATGCATATGATGATAATATACATGACAAAACTATTAAAATGATCAAGTATCATCATATGATGTATTCTTATGCATCATCATTTAATATCATATCATATCATTTGATCCATCATATCCAAGCATCATAGCATTATATACATATATATCATAAGTAAGGTGAAATTTATGGCTAATCATGTCATGTGGTTGCCCCTATACAACATCACATACCATATATTATCATGTCATATTAATAGAACAGTAACAAGAGTCGTCACTTAAATCATAATCATATAATGTCTTCTTAAATCTCTCATCATATCATGTATCGAGTTCATTTAAAGAGAAGTCTTTTAGCCCACCATCCTACATAGAATATTATATCAAATCTTCCGTCAATCTGAATTATATAATAGCTAATCTTTTTCGTATATAGACATTTCACATAATATTATCAAAGCACATGAATATACAAGCAGCTAAACGGTTTGACCAACAACCAAATAAAATAAAGAAAAAAAGTCCCTTTATTGCTAAGTATTCAATGTAAAAACAATCTTAACATCTATAAAGTTTAGGATTTTCCACCTTCTAATTTTAAGTCTTTTTTTATGTTTATTAAGTGAAGGAGTTCGATAATATTAAAGGAATATCTTTTATGCAAACAATTGTTCATTTTCATTTAGATAATATATAAGAAATATGGAAATAGATTTTCTTAATGAGCATATCAGGGTGCAATGCATATTTGAACTCGGAAATAATAGAGAAGGGCAAAACAAGAAAGCTTCCGCATAAGAGGGCACATAACTTGCTCCTGAGAAAAGTACAAGAGAAAAGCAAGCAAGTAAAATATTTAGGAGATTCTTTGTATAAAATACATATAAAGTTACAAGCAAACCCTTTTGGAAACAGATTATCATAGCCTTAAGGTTATCAAAGCAAGCCATCCAAGTGAATATAATGTACATAATAAAGAGACCTTTGTGCCAAATGAGCTTATGTTATTGAACATCAAAGAGGTGCAAAGGCCATTTTTAGTTGCTTCAATCGAAGAGTAACTATCTTATAATATATTATGTATGAAAAATAAAAAAATGAAGATGGAGTGATATAATGGATAAAAAAAGATGTGGAACAATCGTCCACTAGCCATTACTAATAATATACTGGTTGCTCTCACGAGGAACATCAAATAAAGCTTATATATGATTCATATAGTATTTACAAAGCCTAAAACCATTAAACCAATGATCATGATATGTTAAAAAAACATGCATTAAATTCCTCCGAATAAGAAATTCAACTTCTAATGTAGGTAGTAATGAGGAGAAAATTTCTCCAAAATGAGATGAGACAGCCTCATGTCAAGCCCATATAATACTTAAATAAGCACTGCACTTCTTGCTAAGGAGATCTATATCATGAATAAACATCTATATGACCTCCATGGTTCAAAGGTCTTCAAGTTATCTAAAAAGAGAAATCACAATCTGCCTTTAGATTTATGTCTATTTATATGATTTATAGATATAATATGGAGCTTATTGAAGGGACACTAATCCAAAAACAAGCTTAAACAAAGCAAACAAGTTAAGTTTGAGCTAATCATGAATTGGCTTATTAGCTTGTGAGTTGGCTTGCTAAAAATAAATGTTAATACATAATACATTAAAAATATAAAACAATTTTAATATTAGGAGAGTAAAGCTATTACAAATATTTAAAATTTATATATTTCTTCCTTATATCTTAAAATAGTTTTTATTATTGATGTTTTAATTTCTCATTCTTTTTCTCATTTTATTGTAAGTGCTATTACAATTGAAATAATTTTTACTCTTTTATAATAAATGGTTAGCTTGAGCTCAAATGTGAATTCAATTAATTAGTCAATTTCAAGGTCAAATAAGTCTTGCTAGAGCTTTGACTCATTTAGCTTACTACCTCATACTCAAAATTCTCCCAACTTGGCACTAAATGGACAACTTTAGTGTCATATATAGGGGTGCCCGTTTGAGTTCTTAGGTTGACTTTGGGTCAGTGCCAAATTTGACATGACCCAACCTACTTGACATGAACATGACTCAAATAATAAACTAGTCACTTGAATCCTTCTCATACGAATTTGAATACCATGTACTCGACCTGATTATATCTGCATACATATTATAAGCTATAGTGTTTCTTGCGGCTTGCGAAAGAGAGAAGGGGCAAATGGCAAAAGCCCGAAGACGAGAGATGAAACCTAAAATCTTTGTAGCTGTGAAAAGGCTTGCGGCATGTGAAGAGAAGCAAAATGCGAACAATAAAAATTTGAAAAGGAGAACCAGAAGTTAGGAACTCGGAATCCTTGAGACTTACGATTGCGGGAATGAAGGTTTTCGACTATATCAATTAAAAGCTAGGTTAAAAAGAAAGAAAATAGGCCCTTTGTAATATTAGGGCATCACATCCAACTCATGTCCAGGTCAATATTTCAGATCAAAGTCAGGTCAAAAAATTAATCGTGTTTATATTTCAGATTTATATTGAACTAAAAAATTACTCGGATCATCCCTAACTGAAAGTTTTTTAATCGAATTTGGTTGAATCGGGCCACCCGCCTCTCAAAGTCCTAAACGCCGAATCGTCCAACACCTAGAGCGCGCCCATACCAAGGCCATTGCTCCAGATCTGTTGCCCCAGATCTGACCCGAATACCTAGGTCGGTTTTCGTCGCGTCGTGCGAGCCGTGTTGCTCCTGTCACCTCTTTCGATAGCTATATATATATCACGAAGAACCGATCGCTGTTTTTTATTTCTCCGCGACTCAATTCGTTTTTAGTCTGCGCCGCCGACACTGGTGTCAGTCGCGGTGCTGATACGAAATCTACCACCATGGACTTTAGCATAAGCGGTCGGCAGACTGGAAAAAGCGGCGTCGCGCAATTGGGTGTCAAGAGTAGGCTGCCGGGTTTTCTATCGGATCGGGGTAGTTGTGCGGGGGACGCGAGAAAATGGGCCGAGGGCGGAGAGAGGGAGGGGAAAAGGGGGCAAGATATGGATTCTCTTTGTCATCAGTATATATGCGAGAAAGAAGAGACGGAGATGGACGGAGGGAACTTGCATCCATTGCAGCAGCAACAAGGGGGTTCGGCCGGATTTTTGACGCTGCCGACGGTGCTCACGCTTGGGAGAGTCGCCGCCGTCCCGCTTCTCGTAAGCAGTAGGTTTTGATCCTCCTGTCTTCTCCCCCTCATGGTTTAGTTTCGGAACGTTTGTGAGTTCGCTGAACAACTTGGTTTTGACACGATTTTCATTGTGGTTTTGTTTATTTCTGATATAATATTCAAAATGCTATGATCTATGTTTTTTAAAGTTTATGAATTTGAATTAAGCTAACCGCTTTCTGATTTCAGGGTGTACCAGGAATCTTTGATCTTGTTGAAGAGGTCGGAGATCCTCTTTCCCACTTTTTGGATTCTCTGAATGAGGATAATACTCCTTTTGTTCAGCTATTCTTTAGGTTTTTAAATTTTGTCGTCTTTTTATGAGGACCATCTGATTTAGTTTATGGGATATGGCATCGATCTTCTACGTTTGATTGTGACAATTTTGTACCATATGATGGAGTTTCATTAGTCTTCTATGCGTGTTATCTTTCTTGAATGGAGCATTGACTCCCTCCAAAATTTCCAATTTTTTTTTACTTTTGTCTAGGGCTATTCACTGCTTTAAATAATATAACATAGAGATAAAAAATTCCATAATCTGTTTTGTTCTTCTCATATGGCTTTTTATGCTATATTTGTGATCCCATCTTTGGTTTAATACATAGGTACTATTGCCAATCGGAAAAGCCGATACTGTAGCTTGTTTTCCATTGATACCGTGTCATTTGAATCAGTCTCATTAAACATTCCCTGGTTTTAGCAGACCCTTCGTAGCAAGATCCTCGGTTGTTTTGTCTAACCACTGCATCGTTCTTCTATCTTCATACATACAACTACATTTATACTTCTAAATATTATGATATGCATGCCTCAATTTTACTTGGTAAATTTGCTTCCTTGGTTGCAAAGCTTGTACTTCCAGTTCAGTATGCTTGCTAACTAATTTGTCTTCCTTGCCTGAGATACATTGCTGTGGGTTCGTTTAATCTCATCTCTTTTACATCATTTTCTTTGGCACCTTGTAATTTTAATTACCTTTTTGAACAAGCCGCATTCACCATTTCCTAACTTCAGGTGCACTTAATAACAAATCCTCAGTTGTCTGATCTGATCACTATGTTGTTTCTCTCTCACTTACTATTATAATAATGCTTGTGGAGACTTGTGATATGTATTCTTCAATTTTACTAGGCAGATTCTTTTACGTTTGAGAAAGCATAGTTTTGTGGGTGTTATTTGCACTAAATATTGTGGTAATATGATTGAAAAAGTCAAAAGCAAAGGCTAAAGAGCTTAACTATATATAGAGCTCTTGTTAATGTGGAGTTTAGGAAGGGGCTTATATTCGCTGCGTTACCTCTGCCTTCATGGAGATACCTCTGCTTTCACGAAGATACCTCTGCCTTTGCACGCAGATGATAAATTTCTTAATGGCATTTGCAAGACATAAAAAAAGAAAAAAACTGAATTACATTGTTTTTTCCTAGTCAATAGTTGAGCCACTTGTAATAATCAATCCCACAAAATTGTATTTCGTAGTATTTTTTTTTTCTACAATGGACTTTTCCAAGCTTTATTATGAATAACTTAAAGTTAATGGAATGGAAAAAAAAAACTCAATTAAAGTTTCATGTCATTTTTCATTGTTTTCTGTTTCCATCTCATTTCAATTGAAGTGTGACTATCATGCTTGATCTTTTTTGACTATCCTTAACCTTATTATTTATTAAGAATTTTTTTCTTATTTTTTCTATGTTGACTTTCCCTTACCATGAGATGGTTGTGAGAATTGGAAGAAGTCAAAAGACATTATCATGGATTGGACACTTAATCTATCTTGTAAAGTTAACCTCAATTTGAAGGGGTTTTCTTACTATTTTGCGTGCATCTGATTTTTGGAGAAGTGATGTACTTTATAACAACAACAACAACATCAAGCCTTTATCCCACTACGTGGGGTCGGCTACATGAATCCTTTTTCTCCATTGTGTCCTGTTAAAAGTCAAATTCTCGTTTAAATCTAATAAAGAAAGATCATTTCTAATATTTTCTAACTAAGTCTTTTTAGTTCTACCTCTACCTTTCTTAACATAAGTCAAATCTAAGACCTCTACGTTCCTAACAGGGTCATCGGGAGGCCGCTGTTTTATGTGACCAAACCATCTAAGGCGACTCTCTCTAATCTTATCTTCCACTAGAGCCACTCCAACTTTTTATAGAATATGCTCATTTCGTATCCTATCTCTAAGGGTAAATCCACTCATCCACCTCAACATCCTCATCTCTGCAACACTTAACTTAGAATTATGCTTCTCTTTTAATGGCCAACATTCGACACCATAAAGCATTACAGGTCTCACCACCATACAACAACAACAACAACATCAAGCCTTTATCCCACTACGTGGGGTCGGCTACATGAATCCTTTTTCTCCATTGTGTCCTATTAAAAGTCAAATTCTCGTTTAAATCTAATAAAGAAAGATCATTTCTAATATTTTCTAACCAAGTCTTTTTAGGTCTACCTCTACCTTTCTTAACATAAGTCAAATCTAAGACCTCTACTTTCCTAACCGGGTCATCGGGAGGCCGCCGTTTTACGTGACCAAACCATCTAAGGCGACTCTCTCTAATCTTATCTTCCACTGGAGCTACTCCAACCTTTTCACGAATATGCTCATTTCGTATCCTATCTCTAAGGGTAAAGCCACTCATCCACCTGAGCATCCTCATCTCTGCAACACTTAACTTAGAATTATGCTTCTCTTTTAATGGCCAACATTCAGCACCATAAAGCATTGCAGGTCTCACCACCATCTTATAGAATTTTCCCTTAAGTTTGAGGGGTACTTTTCTATCACACAATAAGCCCGATGCATTCCTCCACTTCAACCATCCAACTTGGATTCTGCTGATAATATCCCCATCTATATCACCATCACTCTGAACAATAGATCCAAGATATCTAAAACGTGTACTCTTATTAATGACTTGATCGGCCAAAGTCACAATGCCCTCACTAGGTCTATTATTACTAAAATTACACTCCATATATTCCGTTTTAGATCTACTCAAGCGAAAACCTTTAGACTCTAAGGTTGACCTCCACAATTCTAGTTTACCTTCAACTCCCTCTCTAGTCTTATCAACAAGAAGGATATCATCAGCAAAAAGCATACACCAAGGTACATCCTCTTGCAAATGTCTAGTGAGAACATCGATGACTAAAGCAAAAAGATATGGGCTTAAGGCTGATCCTTGGTGTAATCCAACTGAAATAGGAAAATACTTGGTCAAACCACCTTGTGTTTGAACACAAGTAATAGCTCCTGCATACATATCTTTAATGATTTGAATATAAGCGTTATTAACTTCGTTCTTTTCAAGAACTCTCCATAGCACTTCTCTTGGAACTTTATCATATGCTTTTTCTAAATCAATAAATATCATATGTAAATCCTCCTTATTCTCTCTATATTTCTCCATCAAACCTCTTAATAAATGTATGGCTTCCATAGTAGACCTACCCGGCATAAATCCAAATTGATTTTGAGAAACATTAGTATCACGCCGCAATCTATGCTCCATAACTCGTTCCCATAGTTTTAAAGTATGACACATTAACTTAATTCCTCTATAAATCGCACAATCTTGTGCATCACCTTTATTCTTAAAAATAGGGATTAACACACTCATTCTTCACTCATCTGGCATCTTTTTAGTCTTCAAAACAGTATTAAAAAGTTTAGTAAGCCAAGAAATTCCTTCATCTCCTAAGCATTTCCACACCTCTATTGGAATATCATCAGGTCCAACAGCTTTTCCACCCTTCATTTTCTTTAAAGCCTCTCTAACTTCGGTTTTACTAATACGCCGATAAAAACAGAAATCTTTATTTTCATTTAAGGTGCTAAGGTCACTACAGTCAATTTTATTTTCACATTCTTCATTAAAAAGTTTAGCAAAATATCTCATCCACCTTTGTTGAATATCATCTTCTAAAAAAAGTAATTTTTGATCTTCATCCTTAATACACTTCACTTGAACTAAATCCTTACTACTCCTATCTCTTTGTTTGGCTAGCTTATACATATATCTTTCTCCCTCCTTAGTATCTAATCTATTATATAAATCACTAAAAGCTAAACTCTTTGCATCACATATTGCTTTCTTAGATTCCTTACGTTTGAGGGGTACTTTTCTATCACACAATAAGCCCGATGCATTCCTCCACTTCAACCATCCAACTTGGATTCTGCTGATAATATTCCCATCTATTTCACCATCACTCTAAACAATAGATCCAAGATATCTAAAACGTGTACTCTTATTAATGACTTGATCGCCCAAAGTCACAATCCCCTCACTAGGTCTATTATTACTAAAATTATACTCCATATATTCCGTTTTAGATCTACTCAAGCGAAAACCTTTAGACTCTAAGGTTGACCTCCACAATTCTAGTTTACCTTCAACTCCCTCTCGAGTCTTATCAACAAAAAGAATATTATCAGCAAAAAGCATACACCAAGGTACATCCTCTTGCAAATGTCTAGTGAGAACATCCATGACTAAAGCAAAAAGATATGGGCTTAAAGCTTATCCTTGATGTAATCCAACCGAAATTGGGAAATACTTGGTCAAACCACCTTGTGTTTGAACACAAGTAATAGCTCCTGCATACATATCTTTAATGATTTGAATATAAGCGTTATTAACTCCTTTCTTTTCAAGAACTCTCCATAGCACTTCTCTTGGAACTTTATCATATGCTTTTTCTAAATCAATAAATATCATATGTAAATCCTCCTTATTCTTTCTATATTTCTTCATCAAACCTCTTAATAAATGTATGGCTTCCATAGTAGACCTACCCGGCATGAATCCAAATTGATTTTGAGAAACATTAGTATCACGCCGCAACCTATGCTCCATAACTCGTTCCCATAGTTTTAAAGTATGACACATTAACTTAATTCCTCTATAATTCGGACAATCTTGTGTATCACCTTTATTCTTAAAAATAGGGATTAACACACTCATTCTCCACTCATTTGGCATCTTTTTAGTCTTTAAAATAGTATTAAAAAGTTTAGTAAGCCAAGAAATTCCTTCATCTCCTAAGCATTTCCACACCTCTATTGGAATATCATCAGGTCCAACAACTTTTCCACCCTTCATTTTCTTTAAAGCCTCTCTAACTTCGGTTTTACTAATACGCCGATAAAAACAAAAATCTTTATTTTCATTTAGGGTGCTAAGGTCACTACAGTCAATTTTATTTTCATACTCTTCATTAAAAAGTTTAGCAAAATATCTCATCCACATTTGTTGAATATCATCTTCTAAAAAAAGTACTTTTTAACTCTTCATCCTTAATATACTTCACTTGAATAAATCCTTACTACTCCTATCTCTTTGTTTGGCTAGCTTATACATATATCTTTCTCCCTCCTTAGTATCTAATCTATTATATAAATCACTAAAAGCTAAACTCTTTGCATCGCATATTGCTTTCTTAGATTCCTTACGTGTTTCTTTATATAATTTTCAATTATCAGAATTTTTACAATTAAACCAATTTTTATAACAAATATTCTTATTTTTAATCTTTTCTTGCACATTTGGATTCCACCATCAACTATTTTTACTATTAGGAGCTTTTCCTTTTAAAACTCCAAGCACATCTTTTGCAATATTCTTAATACCACTAGCCACTTTTTCCCACATAATATTAGCATCCTCATGCACATACAAAATCTTAAGATCTAAAATCTTACTCTCAAAAATATTTTTGTTAATATTCTTTAAATGCCCCTATCTAATTCTAGAAAATCATTTTACTTTATTTTTTATTTTCTTCTCCATTATCTTCAAGTCCAAAACTAATAAACGATATTGGGTACATAAATTTTCAATCGGAATAACTTTACAATCTTTGCAATCTAAATGATCTAATTTCCTTATAAGAAAATAATCAATCTGAGTTGTACTATATCCATTTTTATAAGTAATGAGATGCTCATTCATTTTCTTAAATAAGGTATTAGCAATTAAAAAATCATAAGCTAAACAAAAATCTAATATGGACTTACCACCTTCATTTGTCGTTCCAAACCCATGGCCACCATGAATGCTTTTAAAATCATCTACCTCTCTACCAACATGTCCATTTAAATCTCCTCCAATAAAAACTCTTTTTTCAAGAGGTATCTTTTGTATTAATTCTTCTAAGTCATTCCAAAATTTTAATTTTGAATTCATATCGAAACCCACTTGAGGAGCATAAGCACTTATAATGTTAACAATCTTAGCATCAACAACAATCTTTAAAGCTATAATTCTATCTCCATTTCTATTAATATTTATAACATTATCCTTCAAACTCTTATCTAAAATTACGCCTACACCATCTCTAGTACGATTCCTACTAGAATACCAAAGTTTAAATTCTAAACTATCAATCTCCTTAGCCTTCTCTCCAACCCATTTAGTTTCCTGAATGCACATAATATTTATCTTCCTATGAATCATAATATATATTAATTCCATTAATTTTTCTGTAAGGGAACCTATATTCCAAGTTCCTATCCTAATTTTAGTTTCATGGACTAGCTTCTTTGCCCACATCCTTCAGGAGAAGTGATGTACTTTCTCAAACTAAAATTACATCAATTAATTCATGTACTTGCTCAATTATGTTTTTCGCGGTGGTTCGGATGAAACTCGCTGGTGAATACTAGTGGAATGGTAGAACATAAATTGAAAGGAAATATTTTATACCTTGTCCATTGATCCTGATTCGTGGGACCATATCACTCTTTTATTTTAGTGAAAGTCTTGATAAGTTTTGAACATCCAAAATATAATAAATTGTGAAAGTTCAAGTTTTTATTCCTTGCAATGAAGAAAAACATAGACATAGAGTGACACAATACGACCTTGATATACGGTATGACATTTTAAAGCTTTTGAGCATAATCTCCTGATCACATGTGGATTTTGTTTTAAAACACATGATAACATGATAACTAAACATAGCAGTTTTTTTATTTCAAACATTTAATAACTAAAAAACATGTTTGTTTTTGTAGGCATTGATTATTTCTTTGTTTGCTTGCAATTATTTATAGTTACAAGGATAATAAGTGCATGCTCGTTGTTTTAAGAACAAATTCCAAATTTTAAGTCCTTTCGAATAAATCTAAAATTTTTGCATTGGTTATTTTTTTAGACTTATTTGTGGTGGAACTCCAAAATTGTATCAAATTATTTTAATTTTTATATGGTTGCAAGTTGAGCTTTGGCAAGTACCACTAGATACAACTCAAATGTGTGATCTATGATGTTTAACATCAAAACATTGGATTGAGGAAAAGAGGGTCTTGAAAAAGAGGAGAATAATATGCAACAGTTTTATTAGTTTTGAAATGTTTATGTGAAAAATCCACTAATAAAATAGATAGGCAAAATTAATGTTGATGGATGAGAAAAGAAGAGGGTTAGTGAAGCAAATCTCCTTCCTATTGTAGGTATTCAGCAATAGTCCGTCGATCTTATGCTCCTTGGCTAATCCTGTTCATGTTGCTCCCGTGCCGTATCCCTATCACTATCTTTGTTTCATGTTATAGTTGTTATTTTCTCGTGCTTATGCCTTCTTAGCCTATGTTTATTCTCCGCTGTTATTTCTACTATCATTCACCCGTGCTTTTGATTATAATTTGTTGTTGCTCCTTCACATGATTTTAATGCTTGGAGGTATTAATTCATTTGTTAGATCTTGGATGTTTTTGTGGGGTGGGTTGCAGTTTTTTTACGTCAATTTGTGTTTGAAAAAATTCAAGGATTATCAACTTTATTTTTTTAATGGTTATAAATATACATTTTGTGGCATGTAAAGGATAGTTTTTGCTTTATAAATATTTCAATTTTCTCTTAGACTTGTGTGCTTGTTTGATGCTAATTTCTTCAAGTGTGCTATGCAATTATATATTTTTGTGAGGTCTTCTTTTTGTACTAATACGAGGCTTGAATTTCTTTATTAAATGATGCTTTACCTTGTTTTCTTTCACCAAAATGATTTGATATTGGTTTCAGCAGTTTCTTGATTTGAGACAAAATAGCCATAATTGGATTTCTTATAGCGGAGTGAATCCTAATTGAATTGTGATTTTTTTTTCATGATTTCATTGAATTTCTATTTTGATGATCATTAGATTTTTATTTGGGGTATATTTTATGTAATGCATCAAAAGAGAGCAAGTAATTGTTTAATTGATAGTCTTTGCACCATAATTTTAAATATAATTACTTTGGCTTCATTCATTGCCTTATTTAATTTCATTAGAAACCATAGATCCTAAGACATCCTACATCGAATAGGAATTAAAGCAAAAAAGTTTCACCATCTTATCAATTAGAATCAAGAGATAATTGTTGGCTCAATCAATCAAACAATAACTAATACAATTTAAACAAATTGGATAAGTTATGATTCTAGACACCTACAACAAAATTACCTTTAGGCTTAAAATTATATTTATGCATTTTATAAGAGATATAATCTTAGTAAGTTTTTTAATTTGATTGATAATTTCTTGAATACTATAATACATTTGATTGGCCATTAAAAGAGAAGCATAATACTAAGTTAAGTGTTGCAGAGATGAGGATGTTGAGGTGGATGAGTGGCTTTACCCTTAGAGATAGGATACAAAATGAGCATATACGTGTAAAGGTTGGAGTAGCTCCAGTGTAAGATAAGATTAGAGAGAGTAGCCTTAGATGGTTTGGTCACATAAAACGGCGGCCTTTCGATGACCTGGTTAGGAAAGTAGATGTATTAGATTTGACTTATGTTAAAAAAAGGTAGAGGTAGACCTAAAAAGACTTGGTTAGAAAATATTAGAAATGATCTTTCTTTATTAGATTTAAATGAGAATTCGACTTTTAACAGGACACAATAGAGAAAACGGATTCATGTAGCCGACCCCACGTAGTGGGACAAAGGCTTGATGTTGTTGTTGTTGTTGTTGTTGTACCATAATAGGTTTGATTCCTAAAAAGTTCAGCGTGGTAAGGGGCTATTTAGTTGGATGTATTTTGGGTCTAAAGTAAATCAAATACAGGGGTTTTAAGTTTAATTGTTTGGTTTGATATAAAAGTAAAATCCTAAATATTCAAAGCCCCCTGCTTTAGGGACTTACTGATTTGCTAAAAAAAATGAAGTGTCAAGTAAATACTTTGAGGCTGTTTGGTTCTCTGTAAAGTGAATGCATGAGAACGATTTTTTCTGGTTGAGTGGGTATATGCAAAGTAAAGTAAATCAGTGCATTTTCAATAGTTAGAGGCTATTTGATTAGGTGTATGCAAAGTAAAATAAAAATAACTAATTTGATCAAATATATTGAGTTTACATTAACAATTAAAATTCTCTTATGTTTTTTTAAAAAAATTACATACAATAATAAAATATATTGCTAGAAGAACTATCACAACTCTGTACTCTTTAGCATACTAGCAACAGCTCAATTGGAATTGTAGGGCTTTGTTAGGTATACTTGAGGGGAAAAAAGTGAAATAAGCAATACAACCAATTAATGCTAGAAGTTTATCATATTAATATAATGGGGTTGATACATAAATAAGCATAAATTATCATCAAATATAATATTCTCCTTAAACATAAATATCTACAACAGTACATCAGTACATCATACCAATTTTTTCAGTTCAATAAAACTCGATATAATTTAGTTTAAAGGTACAAGTAAAAATTCTAAGATATTAACATTATAGACCCAAAATCTCAACACTCGACAGACCTTACAAAGGCTATGACATCACTATTGGCATTCAAAAGATCTATTGTTCATTATGATTTGTTCTCCATATATATATTATCATCAAGCACCTAAACTCCCATGACGGAAACAACTGGAATTATAAAATAATAATCAAACTAATGACATTGCTAAAGAATGAAACCCGCTCCAAAGTGCTAAAGTTACAAAATACCAATTTCTTCAATTCTAATGTAAATAAATCATTTGTTTAACTCCTTTCGTATATATCCAGTCTTTGACTCTACTAGTTTTGATAAGAAGAAATGAATCATCGTTGTATTCTTGGATAAGTTATCATATATGATGTCTATCTCTTTCTAAAAAAAATCTTGGAATGCAAGATAATTTTGTCATGAGCTCAATAAATATTTTTCTTTTTTCAGAAGCTCTTGTTGTTGTTTGAATTGCATTTGTAATTTAAGCTACACTATTAGCCATCATGGCAATATAGACACGGAGACTATGATCATCAATATGCGTCTTATTATTTTTCCTATAGATGGGACCCTTAGAAGATGATGACATTGCTCATTTTGTTGTTATTATGAGATCTTCTGTGATGTACTGCTCATTACATGTAGTGTTGCATCTATAGGAGTCTCTATAAAATCAAATATCTTCTCTTCACCAAGTTAATCTATTGAATATCAAATGGAGTTTGGCAATTTCCTGGCCTAGCTTAATCTTTCGTTCTTGCTTTTCACCATAAATTTTCTCTGACTCTATATAATTTGAGAGAGGAATATTCAAATAGATTGCATCTTTGTGAAAAGCCTATAATTATCCATAATAGAAAGCATTAGCATTAGGTCTTGTTATATTTGTAAAAATAGTTATCTAAGTTTGAAATTTTACCTGAATAAAAGATAGAAACACATTTTGACCCATCGATATCATCTTCTTACTATCATCCCAAAATACTGCAAACTTATTTTTCAACTCTCGGATGTGATTTCATATAGTTCTTTGATTTAAAATTTGATTTTTATATTGCTTTGTTATAACTTATAACATTAATCCCAAATTTATCTTTTAACTTTTGAGCAGCATTTTGATAGGCAGCATCTTTGAAGCCTTGAGCACTCCTCATATTTGCATTAACATACTCACACATTATTTGTATTAACTCAGCTACCCATTCAAATTTTAGGCTCCATAAATTTTTTTTTATCTTCTTGGATTTAGCACTAAGTGCACCAGATGGTTGTTGTGATTCCATTAATCATGTAAATAATAATCAGCATACAAATAAAAGTGTAAATTTGAACTCCACAAAAAAATAAATTGATTCATACGAAACTATTTAAAAGTCATGTGCATTTCTATCTAAACCCTCATTCTCTACATTAGAGGGGCCTTGATTTTAAATCGAAATTTATTACAATTTTTAGATGATGAAGTTTGGGTGATGCTGTTTGACGATTGTAGTCAAATAATGATGAATGGACTATAATGCTAAGCGATGGTAGTTAGACGATGATGATTAGTTGATGGTGGTTAGACAACAGTAGTGCCTTCATGTGATCATCAAAGTCAAATGTTAAATAAAGCTCTAGAATTATTCATGTCTCCAAGTTCTTTCCAGATTTAAGTCAATGCCCCCTCTAATTTATTTTGCTTTGTATACACCCAACGAAATAGTCTCTAAGTATTAAAAATATATTGATTTTATTTTACTCTACATATACCCAATTAAAAATTAAAAAAAATCCTGCATTCACTTTACCGACAGCTAAATAATATCAAAGTATTTACTTATCTTAGCTGTTTGGGGCCAGCTCTGTGAATCCCATTAAAACAACTGAAATGTCCATGGTTTGCTTTGCTGCCATCCCTTACAAGTTTATGATTAGATTTGTTGTGATAATATAGATGATGAAACGATCTTTAACGTTATGCATTCAACTGAACTTTGAAAACATATGATTATTGAAGTTTCCAAAATATTGTGGAGCTTGGGGATTTTGACAGTGGTTGAGTCTCATGCCTTTTCTTTTGTGATATTGACTGGTGTGGGAGTATTTTCCCTACGTACATAAAGTTTGCTAAAATCGTTCTTAATTATTTCTGAATAGCAAATTGATGGTTCATCTATCTGCATTTTTTAATATTCTACTTTTTTTTTTGGCTTCCAAAAGCGTTTAACATGTTTTATTTTGTATATAGCCTATCACATGAATGGTTCATGGGCTTCAACTTTAACTAGCAGCATCTTTCTTATCGCGGCACTTACAGACTGGTTGGATGGTTATCTCGCTCGTAAGGTGTGTAACAATCAGTGAGGTCTTCACATTTATCCCTGCTATTTGATATTCTTGTTGCATCTTTGATGACCATTTTCCTCTATATTTTTGTGTATAACAGATGCGGCTAGGAACTAGGTTCGGTGCATTTTTGGATCCTGTAGCTGATAAGGTTTATAACTTTATATTCTTTTTTAGTTTGTAACATCTATATTTTGGATGTTCAGTGACATAATAAGTCCAGTTGCTTTTCTGCATGATGACTAAACACAGCTTATGGTTGCTGCCACTTTGGTATTACTGTGTACTAGACCTTTAGAGGTGGCCATCTTTGGAGAAGTTCCATGGCTTTTGACGGTCCCTGCAATTGCTATTACTGGTAGAGAGGTCTGTATGAACAGAAAACTGATTCTAATTTCCTTTAATCTAACCAATCTACTGTCATTAACTACATATAATTTCCTTACGCATTGCAGATAACAATGTCTGCTGTCAGGGAATGGGCTGCCTCACAGAGTAGCAAGCTTCTTGAGGTCAAAAAGAGGGATTTACATACATACCCCAAATTTTTATGTATTTTTATATTTACTTATATAACTCTCAAATCTTCAAATCACATAAAAAAATATCACTAAAATCAATTTATTTAAGGTTAAACATAACTTTTTCATCCGCTTGTTTTGATGCCAATATAATATATATGTAAATATAAAAATTTAGTTGCTAGATATGTAAATATATAAGAATTTTATAGTATATGTATACACTAAAGTCCCCCCTATTTTTTTCATTTTGCTTCATTTTTCATGCTTTTCCTAAAAAACAAGAGATCTTATTCCTACAGCATCTGATTCAGGCTACTGCAATGTTTTGTCAGGCAGTTGCGGTTAACAATCTTGGAAAATGGAAGACAGCAACTCAAATGACAGCTCTAACAATACTCCTCATTATCAGAGATCCCAGGTTTGGTGATTCTCCCATCCATGTTTCCACCATTTTAATGATATTAACAAAGAAATAAATTCATTATCTTGTTTTCTATGGCTTATCTGGTGCTTTGAACAGCCTCACAGGACCAGGCTTTCTAGTGTCTACTGGTGTGTTTCTCCTGTATGTTTCTGCTGGTCTTGCTTTATGGTCATTAGCAGTGTACGTGGGGAATGTATGGAGATTCTTGATTAAGTAATCGTGTTCAACGATCAAATCAAGAAAACATAGGAAATGGATCATCCTTTTCAGCTAACTTGTTCGGAAAGATGGAAATTAGCCTCTTAACCTGGATTTCTCCGGTCCTTTGGATTTAACTATAGGCAGCAAGGAGTTCTGCTCAACATTGAAGAAGTTTTATTATCCAAAATTGTGGAATATTTTTATGATTGTAGCCTTTCTATCCTCATTAAATAGGAGATTTTAGGTCTCAAAACGTAGAAGACTAGTTATTTGGGGTTTATATGAATTGTTATAAACGTGGTTGATATTATGTTTTAACAAAAAAAAAAGGGAGAATTTATATATATAGCCTTGAAAACTATTCAATCGCATTGCACTCAAATTTTTAAATAATATAAAAACAACACCATTATCACCTTTTCATTACAATCCCATCACCTAACTTATCTTTAACACGCCATTGGTACCATTTCCTTCAAATTTTCTAACACAGCTGAATCTAACGGTTGGACAAGATATCTCTCCATTTACCATCCGACTCGCTGTATTCTCAGAGCAGCATATCGGTTCTGTTTTCTCATTGAATATGCAAGCCTTATCTATGATGGAAAATTCTTGGCCATCTATTCCTCTTCAAGAGGTTTGCTAAGATATAATAACAATGATATACATAATAAAAAATCAGATAATATATTATTTAAATTATCTGATTTTTAATTGTTTCCAAGATGATAAGTGCCAAAAGCGCCCATAAAAAAAAACATTCGTGTAATTATAGATGAATAAATACATATTTTATGCATATGACCAAAACAAAATATTCATTTATAAATCATTTTAGACCTAAATAATGTGGGCTGATGGAATGGGTGAAAATAAGTGCCTAATGCTGAACATCTAAGAAAAAAAACATCACCATTTTCTTTATAATGTCAAATTAGGAAAGAAACTAATGAGACAGGTCTATCTTCTTAAATCAAGATTGAAAAAGGCAATCGTCAATCTGAGATAGCAAACGAGTAGATAGATCAGCATGAAAATGAATAGTACACAGATCTAATATTCAACAGTATGCGTAAATTGCCCTCTAACCAAAAAGTAAAGGCATGCATCAGCAAAAACTAGATGGAGAACAAAATATTTGCAAGCCAAAAATTTCCTACAACAGTGTGGCTGCAGAGTATGTTGAAAAAACAAAAAAAATGCATGTAGACATTCTGTGTAACAAACCATCTACACCATGAACAAGCCACTCCACAAACTATGTCAAGGTGAAGCAGCTTCAACAAAATCAGACAAGAAGCCAACTTGTTAGCTAACCAGAATCTGCAAAAAGAACGTAGCACAAGTGATTCAGGCAAGATTATGCGGTCATATTACTGATAAGAACGCACAAACTCGTGAGAAGAAATAGTGAAGTAATATGAAGTAAGGGACAGTTGAAATAAGTACGCTGTGGCTTTAGCTGCCAAAGTTATATGGCCTAGGTACCACCTCCTGTCTCAACCGTGGCTGCCGTCTAAATTTGAACAAGACAGAAAAATAAACTTCCAAGTAAAGCAACCAAGCTCCTCTTGCATTAACTACATCTTAAGTTGAATGCTGACCTTGACATTGCTTTCAGATGAAGAATTAGATGTTCCTGAAAACCTGTGGAAGTTAATAAGAGAATTTTTATGAAATCACTCTATCAGCACTCGAGCACGAAGAAACATCGATTCAAAGATGACCAAACTGGGACTATAAAAACCTTGCAGCTCTGGCTTTACTTTTCTCTTCTTCCAAAGCATTTGACTTTGGTTTCTGGGAGAATCTCTCCAAACGAGCCTTCTTCTTTGCAGCTTCATCAGTTGAAGAATGTTGGACAAGTCCAAACCTGAGAAATGGTAAAGCAGCAGTAATACGGATGATCTCTGAATACGTACACCGTACACAGGTAAATCCATGTTATCAATGGATGGCTGCTAAGCAAAAACTAATTAAGCTTATTAATAGTCTTCACAGGAAAAAGCAACTAGGTGAGACCTCTCTGCCCGAGCCTTCCTCTTCTGCTCTTCTGAAACTCCCACATCTTTTCCAGGAGAGGGCGAATTAGTGCCAAACCTGTCATAAAAATTAAAACTAAATAATCGATCTGTGGTGAAAAGACATCCATGCTCCATTCTGGTATAAAAATGATACAAGCAATATTACATTGGTTCCAATGAAATCTCATAAAAAATGGATCTAATCTCTATGGGTTGATTTCCAAGTTATCTTAACAACTCCATGGATAATCCTAAATTACTTGTTCCATAAAATGTTGTTTCGAGGAAAGATATTCCACTAGTGCAAACCAAGGAAAAACATGACTTAGTTATGAAATCCAAAATAAAATACGTTCAAAAGATTGGAAAAAAAAAAGGCGTTTCGAAATCGTATCAACGTTTGTACAATGTTAGATTTGCAAAAAACAACAGCCACGAAGCAATAAAGGGTTCTGTGCTGAAGCCACTTGAAACATATCTCAACCTACCGAACCACCACAACTTCTCTCTTATCATCCTATTCTCTTTTGCCTCCACGCAACCTCAAGCTCCCTCCTATTTCCGATTTGTAGATATAATAGCTAGAGACCCCACATGGCTGCTTTCTCTTTTTTCATTCTTTCTTACTGAATGTTATTTGAGGTGCTAAGCTTATTCTTAGCACAACTTACATCTATATAACCTTATGTTTACTCATTTATCTTCATAATCTTCTTACATTAATTTTCTCAACATGTCCATGGGCATATTTTCCATCTCTTTGTTGTACATGTCCAAGGCACTTAAAATCTATTTTTAGTCACATTTTCAATAAATGTCACTTTAGCATTTCCTCTAATCTAAACATTTCTTAATTAATCCTTCCTACTTTTACCACACATCAGTTTTAACATTTATATTTCTATCACACTCAATTTTGATATCAATGAATTTTTTATAGCCCAACATTAGGATCCGAATATCATCAGCCTGATTACGATTATATAAAATAACCTTTAAACCTCCATGACATCATCTTATCACATAAAACCCTATAATCATTTCTCCATTTTAAATATTTTACCTTAAATCAAGAAGTTATATCTTAATTCTTCTACGTAATAGATTCAAAGATACTTAAATTCATCAAACCTGCTAAAATTATATATTATATGCTCAATCTTTGTTATACAAATTCTAAGATCTTTATCTTCTAAATATTAACTCCAATTGTTTTTATTTTTTCACTTATTTCAGTTAATGCATCATTAAATAGAACTATAAATATCAACTGAAAAAAAAATATATACACCAAGGCACCTTGCTTTAAATATATTTTATAAACATTTCTATAACAAATATAAAAAATTATAAACCCAATGTTGATAATTCATGTAAACCCATTGATAGAGAGAGGTGACAACTTTATAGTTGTGTTAAATTAATGCCTCACTTGCATTAGGTGGTTTTCTTTGCATGAAGTGGCAGATGATGGAATAGGACGTCTAAAGGTTGCTGATGTGAGGGGGACGAAGTAAGTAGAAGGAGAAGGCTTAAGATGCTATTGGTTGGATATGAGAGGAAAGAGAAGATTGGTCGTGAGTGGATGAGAGGCTTGTAGAGCTTGGAAGAAATGGTTGGGTTGGCTTTAGTGGGAAAAATAGTTGGATTTATAGCTGAGACAAGTAAAATGAAGGATATATGAGCCTTGCAAGACTCATTCAGGATGGTTCGCAAACAAAGCCTAACTTTCAAACCCGACTGCACAAATACATAATGATTTGATAAGCAATGAAAAAGTTTCTTTTTCATTCCTCGTATCATCAATATTTACAGTACAATGACATATTAAAGTTCAAAATTCAAAAGCTAAAAAATTGTAGTTATCTTAGTCATCCATTCAGGAATGAAGCCTTATGTAACTCCCTCATTGTGTTTTTGTTTGAGATGGCTTATGCTTTTCAGCTTTTGTTGTTAAAAAACTTATTTCCCTACCTTGATTTCAAACATGCCATCCAAAAGCAACTTTTAAATATAAAATTTTGAAAGCTCTAAACAAACTATCCAAATGGACACAATTTTTTATTGGGGCTGCTTTTTCTACCACAAAAGCTATCTAAAACAAAACCTAACTACTTATTAAACAACTACTTTGACGATGCCTGTAATGATCGTGAAATGTAATTCCCTTGATTTCAATTTTGTAACTCGAATTTGAATCATCCTTGAATAGTTATGAAATTACTACTTTGATGATGTTTGTAATGATCTTGAAATATAACTTCCTTGATTTGAATTTTGCAACTCCTCTTTGAGTTTGAATTGTTCAATTCCTTGCATTAATGGGAGACCCTGAATGACTTAACCAAATTATAAAAGGACTTCATTAATTCAACTCACTTCAAAATCCCAACTACAAATAACTTCCAACTAATACAACTCAACCAACTTTCAACTAACTCTTAACAAAGTTAACTAACTTATAAAATCAAGATTATAATAATTATTTATGATGAATATAACATCGAGATGAACATGAAGCTACTTAGTTAAATATCATTGATGTGATGCATCAATTCTCTCCCACTTAAAAACTCTGCTCTAAAAAGTTTAAATTGATGCAACGGGATGAGGGTCAATAGTTCATGTAATTATAAGGGTGATGAAGTGTCTAGTTGTAGCTACATCTTGTATTACAATGTTTGTAGCTGCTGAGAAATTTGAATATAAAGAGAACTATAAAAGTGGGCCTATTTCTCCTGCAAGTGTGTTGGTCTCCCAATCCCAAGGATTTATGAATCCTTTTAAATGGTAGAATATTATTTGCAATGAAAGCAAGAGTGTAAATCATGTTAAAATATTAAACTATTAAAATAATCATTCAATCCAAGGGTCCTATGTAACATGTAGCATTTCATAGTTGCACAAGAGAATGCGATATAAAGTGTAAGCACTATAATTATACTCACGAGATGAATTCTTTTGAAAATTAGCTATGATATATTTATCATGTTCATGTGAAATGGTAGTAGCACATGTCAGTGAAGACTAAGGAGAATGTTGTACCAATAATAAAGCAATAATATGAAATGAGTGATGCATTAGATCAACTTGTTAGGAGATCTAACAAATGAATCATCTATAGTGTTATGCACTAAATACAATTACTGTGGTAGATCATATTAGATAGGTAACTTAAGAGTAAGGTCTAAAGTAGCTTGAATGTTTGAAATCACAACAGCTGTGTGTCTTAGGTGCCAAAGATAAATCATCCCTCACAAGAAAGATAAAGTTCAGTAGTGGTTTACAAAAGGATGTAAATGTAATTCATTAAGGCAAAGGCACATCATCCTTCATAGGAAGGACATCTTTCAAAGAGAAAACTAAGAGACTTGTCAATAAAATCATCATTCTCAAACGGGTTGCCCAAACTATATGTGCCACAAGAAATACCTTTGATGAGTGATGATTTGGGGATACCAAAAGAAGTGTCTAGAATGGGTTGCTGGTTATTAAAATATGATAACTTAACAGTAGGTTCATTATGAACTACAAGCAAATAATCTTGAAGCAAAGTATTTGTGACCCTTGACAGAAAATGATGTGTTCTCCCATGCTGGAAAGCCTCTTTAGAGGATTCTTTTTTTTGTTGTTTTAACTACTTTCAATGGAGTTAGTAGAAGAATCAATCATTATCATTTTCTCTTTCTAGTTGGGGATAGATTTTGTTTGGGATAAGAATCATAAGATACAAGTTGGGGTCTTTATTAAGTTGGATTGACGGGAAAGTTTGGAAATATTGCTTTTTATGTTTAAAGATGAAGTATTATAAAGACTGTCATACATAACATTCTTTTCAGGAATCATGTCTCTAGAAGGATATGCATCATGCCCAAAAGAAGGGAGTCATTTTGACTTCAATTATCAAAATAAAGAATATATTTCATGATAGATAAAGAAGCTAATTTTGAATGCATTATGACACAAATAAACACTGCCGTTGCCAAGTCCCAAGTCCTGGATGAGAAAAGTGGAGGGTTACGTTAGGTAGTCGACAACCAGCGTAAAAATTGTCGAATAATAATGGCATGAATCCTTTAAGAAATTGTGTTAATGCGAGGGCGTACCCTGGAAGCGACGCGCTGTATGGCCTGAATACAGCGACAAGTGTGCAAGGGCCGCTGCACCACCGCCCGGGTGCAATGTTAAATAGGCAAGGGTTCCCACATCAAGGACGGATGTGGGCAAAGAAGCTAGTCCTTGAAATAAAAATTAGGATAGGAACTTGGAATATAAGTTCCCTTATAGGAAAATTAATGGAATTAATAGATATAATGATTCATAGGAAGATAAATATTCTGTGCATTCACGAAACTAAATGGGTTGGAGAGAAGGCTAAGGAGATTGATAGTTTAGAATTTAAACTTTGATATTCAGGTAGGAGTCGTACTAGAAATGGTGTATGCGTGATTTTAGATAAGAGTTTGAAGGATAATGTTATAGATATTAATAGAATTTGAGATAGAATTATAGCTTTAAAGATTGTTGTTGATGCTAAGATTGTTAACATTATAAGTGCTTATGCTCCTCAAGTGGGTTTGGGTATGGGTTCAAAATTAAAATTTTGGAATGACTTACAAGAATTAATACAAAAGATACCTCTTGAAGAAAGAGTTTTTATTGGAGGAGATTTAAATGGACATGTTCGTAGAGAGGTATATGATTTTAAAAGCATTCATGGTGGCCATGGGTTTGGAATGACAAATGAAGGTGGTAAGTCAATATTAAATGTTTGTTTAGCTTATGATTTTTTAATTGCTAATACCTTATTTAAGAAAAGGAATGAGCATCTCATTACTTATAAAAATGGATACAGTACAACTCAGATTGATTATTTTCTTATAAGGAAATTAGATCGTTTAGATTGTAAAGATTGTAAAGTTATTCCGAGTGAAAATTTATGTACCCAACATCGTTTATTAGTTTTGAACTTGAAAATAATGGGGCAGAAAATAAAAATAAAGTAAAATGATATTCTAAGATTAGATGGGGGCATCTAAAGAATATTAACAAAAATATTTGTGAGAGTAAGATTTTAGATCTTAAGATTTTATCTGTGCATGAGGATGCTAATGTTATGTGAGAAAAAGTGGCTAGTGATATTAAGAATATTGCAAAAGATGTGCTTGGAGTTTCAAAAGGGAAAAGCTCATAATAATAAAAATAGTTGATGATGGAATCCAAATGTGCAAGAAAAGATTAAAAATAAGAAGATTTGTTATAAAAATTGGTTTAATTGTAAAAATTCTGATAATTGAAAAATATATAAAGAGGCACGTAAGTAATCTACGAAAGCAATATGCGATGCAAAGAGTTTAGCTTTTAGTGATTTATATAATAGATTAGATACTAAGGAGGGAGAAAGATATATGTATAAATTAGCCAAACAAAGAGATAGGAGTAGTAAGGATTTAGCTCAAGTGAAGTGTATTAAGGATGAAGATCAAAAAGTACTTTTTTAGAAGACGATATTCAACAAAGGTGGATGAGATATTTTGTTAAACTTTTTAATAAAGAATGTGAAAATAAAATTGACCATAGTGACCTTAGCACCCTAAATAAAAATAAAGATTTATGTTTTTATCGACGTATTAGTAAAACCAAAGTTAAAGAGACTTTAAAGAAAATGAAGGGTGGAAAAGCTGTTGGACCTGATGATATTCCAACAGAGGTGTGGAAATGCTTAGGAGATGAAGGAATTTCTTGGCTTACTAATCTTTTTAATACTGTTTTGAAGACTAAAAAGATGCCAGATGAGTGGAGAATGAGTGTGTTAATCCCTATTTTTAAGAATAAAGGTGATGCACAAGATTGTGTGAATTATAGAGGAATTAAGTTAATGTGTCATACTTTAAAACTATGGGAACGAGTTATGAAGCATAGGTTGCGGCCTGATACTAATGTTTCTCAAAATCAATTTGGATTCATGCCGAGTAGGTCTACTATGGAAGTCATACATTTATTAAGAGCTTTGATGGAGAAATATAGAGAGAATAAGGAGGATTTACATATGATATTTATTGATTTAGAAAAAAGCATATGATAAAGTTCCAAGAGAAGTGATATGGAGTTCTTGAAAAGAAAAGAGTTAATAATGCTTATATTCAAATCATTAAAGATATGTATGCAGGAGCTATTACTTGTGTTCAAACACAAGGTGGTTTGACCAAGTATTTCCCTATTTCGGTTGGATTACATCAAGGATCAGCCTAAAGCCCATATCTTTTTGCTTTAGTAATGGATGTTCTCACTAGACATTTGCAAGAGGATGTACCTTGGTGTATGCTTTTTGCTAATGATATTCTTCTTGTTGATAAGACTAGAGAGGGAGTTGAAGGTAAACTAGAATTGTGGAGGTCAACCTTAGAGTCTAAAGGTTTTCGCTTGAGTAGATCTAAAACGGAATATATGGAGTGTAATTTTAGTAATAATAGACCTAGTGAGGGGATTGTGACTTTGGGCGATCAAGTCATTAATAAGAGTACACGTTTTAGATATCTTGGATCTATTATTCAGAGTGATGGTGAAATAGATGGGGATATTATCAGCAGAATCCAAGTTGGATGGTTGAAGTGGAGGAATGCATCGGGCTTATTGTGTGATAGAAAAGTACCCCTCAAACTTAAGGGAAAATTCTATAAGATGGTGGTGAGACCTGCAATGCTTTATGGTGTCGAATGTTGGCCATTAAAAGAGAAGCATTATTCTAAGTTAAGTGTTGTAGAAATGAGGATGCTCAGGTGGATGAGTGCTTTACCCTTAGAGATAGGATACGAAATGAGCATATTCGTGAAAAGGTTGGAGTAGCTCCAGCGGAAGATAAGATTAGAGAGAGTCGCCTTAGATGGTTTGGTCACATAAAACGGCGGCCTCCCGATGACCCGGTTAGGAAAGTAGAGGTCTTAGATTTGACTTATGTTAAGAAAGGTAGAGGTAGACCTAAAAAGACTTGGCTAGAAAATATTAGAAATGATCTTTCTTTATTAGATTTAAACGAGAATTTGATTTTTAACATGACACAATGGAGAAAAAGAATTCATGTAGCCGACCCCACGTAGTGGGATAAAAGCTTGATGTTGTTGTTGTTGTTGTTGTTGTTGTATGACACAAATAAAGAAGAGTGTTTTAGCTGTAAATAATGAAAATAATGTTAGTGCATGAAAGAGTTTTCAAAGTCTTTAAGCAATTATCAAAAACTCACTTCCATTAATAATGACAAACATATAAAAATTGAGAAATCAAAAGAGAACCAATCAAGGAAATATTAGTCAAGAGTTTATGATCTAAATCACATGCATGGGTTTTGCAAGTTTATCAAATGGATCACACTACTCATAACATGTAACTTTCTAATAAATAAAATAGTGGGGTCGGTTCTACTGGTTTAGGCGTTGAGAAAATATAAAATGAACATGCTAACATCCTTTACATCTAAGAAAGTAACTAAATTATCATATAAAAAACAAATCAAAAGGTGAGGTTTGGAAGAGGTTACCCACAGGCAAAAATGAGATTTACCACTTGTTGAAATCAATATGGAAGCCTTGTTGATGTTGTCTCCTTGTGCTTTCCAATTCCTCTAAACATGTCTCTCATACAAAAAATAATGGAGAGGAGATGGCAACTCTGCAGCTAAGGTGGTAAATTAATGCCTCATGTGCATTCAAGAGTATGGTTGGATATAGGGGAGTGAAAAGTAGTTTAAGAGCAAAAGAAGAGATGTAAGGCTTGGGATAAATGGTTGGGTCGGCTCAATGGGAAAGCAAGATGGATTTAAAAGTGAGATAAGTGATAAAAATGATATGATGAGCCTCAAATAGCATAATTCGCAAACCAAGCCAAAGTTTCAAACATGCATACAAAAATATAAAATGATTTTATAATCAAGGGAAAAGTTTCTTTCTTTTTCTCACCTCATCAATATTTCTAATACTTCAAATTCAAAATTCAAAAGCTATAAAAAAAAATGAAATTACATTAATTATCCACTTATGATAAAACTTGCATAACTCCCAAATATGAATTTGAAATCCCTATTGAATGATTATGAAATTGCAACTTCGATGAAAGTTATAAGATGAACTCCCTGATTTGAATTTTATAAACTCCCAAATCTGAATTTGAAATCCTCTTAAATGCTTATGAAACTGACCCTTTGATGATGCTTGTAATGATATTGAAATCTAAATCCCTAACTTCGATTTTGTAACTCTTGAATTTGAATTGTCATATTTGAATTTGAAATCCTCCTTAAATTTTGATGAAACTGCCACTTTTGATGATGCTTGTAACAATCTTGAAAAGTAACTCCCTTGATTTGAATTTGTAATTTCTCTTTTGTGCAACTCCGTATATTAAGTGGGGGGGGGGGGGGGGGGGGGGGTTGGCAACATGATGAGGGCGCCTGATTGGCTTAACTACATTATTTAGGACTTCATTAATTCAACTCACTTCCAATTACAAATAACTTTCAAGTAGCACAAATAACATAAGACTAATTCAACTAACTCTTAACCAAGTTAACAAACTTTTGAAATTCAAAATTACAATTATTATTTGAAATGACGATAAAATCAAGATGAACATGAAGTTAAAATCCTCTTGATGTGTTGCTTCACTTATAATAATTGAAAAACTGATTGGTCACTCCACAAGTATTTTTAATATTAGTCAATGCTCTATCCTATATATTTTTAATAATGTCAACACGTCTTTAACACACATTTCTTCCTTAAAAGTATACCAAATCAATTCCCTATGATACAAGTTATACCTTCTCAAGATCAATAAAAAATATTTAAAGGTTATTTCTTTGTTTAATATGCTTCTTCATTAATCACCTTAACACAAAAATCAATTGATTCTCCAAAATAATTTTCTTGACATGAAACAAAATTGATCCTCAAAAATTGATGCAACTTTTTAAAGCCTGTGTTTCATTACATTCGTCATAACTTTATTGTATAGATTTTAACTATGATTCATCTATAATTAGCACAATCTTAAACCATTGTCTTTGTTCTTATATCAAATAGTTCTTTTTCAATTATTTGGCATCCTTTTTATCTTCAAAATTTTATTGGAAAGACTTGTTAACAAAATCAATGCAATATCCCCACAACAATCCAAATTTAAATACGCATATCATCTGGACCTAAAGCCTTACTTTTATATATCATTTTCAAAGTTAACCCCAATTCAATTTTTAGATTAATATATAATATCCTTCACTATATAATTCATCCTGCTCTTCCAAAATAACTTTTCCTTAAAGCTCTCATTTAGAAATTTCTTTTATCCATTCTTGATGATGTTTTCATCTTTAACCTAGATCTTAGAATCTTCTTTTCTCTTATCTTAGTTTTTTTAATATATATATTCAATATTATTGGTACCAAGCCTATTATATAAATCATCAAAAGTTATAAATTTTGCTTTATGCATTACCATTTTTGCAAGACCTTTGATTTTCTTATATCCGCTATAAACTTCAATAGTATTCAAAATTTTCACCTTTTAAAGGTGCATTTCTTTAACTCAATAATCCTTTGTACACTCCCACTCCACCAAATCTCCTTATCATTATATGATCTATTTCTAAACTCTTCTAAAACGTCTGCAACAATTCTCTTAATATAACTAACCATCTTATCCCACATCAGGTTTGACTTAATTAAAGAATTTCAATCTCTCTCTCTCTTAATAATTTCAATCTATCTTTCTCTCTCTTAATAATATCTTTTGAATGTGTTTTTTCGTATACACTTTAGGCATACATTCATAACTCCTATCCTATGCTATGTGGTCAAACTTTCTCCTTTAGTCACCTTACAATCTTTACAAGAAGATTTAATTTGTCATATAGTAAGTAAAAAGAAATCTATTTGTGGTATGATGATTCCAATTTGGTAAGTAGTTTCTTCTTATTACTTATAGTGTTCAAGACCATAAACTACTACAAAATCGAGTAAAACTTCTCTCATCGCATTTATACCTCCTATTCTATAACCATCATGAATCCTCTCATACCCTAACCTATTATAATCTACACGATCGTTTAAATCACCATCAATAATTATCATTTCTTCAGCGGGCATATATTATAATAGTTTATCAATCTCAAATCAAATTTGATTTTTTGAACTATCTTCTAATCCAACTTTAGGAGCATAATCTTAGTTGTCATGAAATGGCTTGAAGAAAACTAAAATAGCAAAAAAATTGATCAAGAAAACATTTTTTTAATGCTTATATATATACTTCTACCATGAATATAGCAGGATCCAAGAAAAAAAAACATTTGTACAAGCCAACTGTAGAACCTTAAAGCACTTTAATTACAATGAATGAGCATACTTCTAGCATTCAAATGTTTATAGAAAAAACTATCCAGAAAGTAAATACCTCAGTGTACTGTAGGAAACCAGAAGACCATGAACTGCCACATTACCCAGGCCAGAGTGCATACGTTCATCAAAATAACCACAACATACTACTATCAACCTTTCCACCCCTCAAAAGGATGAGGTCCCTGGGGACTCAGTTTAGTGGTACTAAAAGTTGATTTAGAGCTCATAATATAACCAGAAGCCTAACAGCAGTATTAATTTTTATGCCATGGTACCAATACAATGAAAGTTTATTTGGTTTCCTCATGCTCGGTGAAAGCTTTAAATCAATACCGATTTTCCATTTAACTCCAAGAAATAAACAATGGTATTAATAGAGCCAAAGATCATTTGGTTTTACATAAAATACGAATCGAGAGGCAATCTCTATAAACATTGATAAATTCTTCAACAACGCAATTGTTTTTTCCAAGTTCTGCAAATCTCTCTCCCTATCATCCTGAACCCCCCCTTAAATTTACCTCTGGTAAACTGTCTGAAAACTGCCCTCTCTCCCTACTCTAGTGGTGAAAGGTGGTCTAAAAGGTCTTTAATAAGCTATAGAAAGAAGGCGGAGAAAAATTCAAAATTGAAACAAGACAAGCATAGGTACTTCTACCGAACTTCTTTTCCATTTTCTGTTTTTACACAACGATCCAATGAAAATTTGTACAAAATGATTTGTGAAGATTGCATTCAACTCTTCAGCCAACACTAAATATAAAATGAGTATTCATAAAGCTAATCCCAAAAAGTTGGGAAAGGCTGCTGCTGCTGATGATGATGTACCAATGAAAATTTTCATTAAAATTCAAAATTACAAGATTCATCCTACTAAAAACACTACCATATAGCCTCATATCACTTTTCTGAGGGCAGGTTAAAGTCTTCCTTTGTAACTAAATCCTAACAAGTAACAAGAGCTAAATTTCCTTAAATATCCAATTCATCAAGCCTCGATATAAGTAATTATCACGAGCTTGTCATCTGCCTTTTATTCCTGATAAAGAAATGCTGCCCATCAATCATTTCATGCTTTTAGTCCTAAACAGCTGAATTTCAACTATAACTATTCAGTGTTCCGTGATGCGCTTTCGGTTTGGCCTTGAACAATTGATAGTTTTTGAGGCTTCATTAATGTTAAGCAACGGTTAGCTAAAAAAGCAACCCAATTAACAGTTAATTTTGATTGACTCTTCACAAGAACCATGATGTATAAGAAAAAAAATGAAAAATTAATACATAAATTATTGCAACAGTCAAATAAGAGAATAAGTATCCAACATAACTATGTAAAAGGGGAATACTTGACAGGTATTTGAGGTTTACCTAGTACCTTTTCAATACCTAAATAATATTTAGGAAGATCTGTTACTCACATAAGAAAGCAGAAGTAAATCAAGAGGATATGGGTTGAGGAAGAACAAAAAGAAGTCAACTGTAGACAAGAAGATTTGGTCAAAGGTTTTTTTATTAGTATTAGGTCAAAATTTTCAATAATTTCATGGAGAACAAAACAAGGGAAAAAAACCCACAAGGCAGGCTTAGAGATTTTGTGGTTCTATAGAAGTAGAAATAAGGACCAACAATGAAAATGGGTGTTTAGCTACATGCAATTATGCAATGAAATGCATCGTTTGTGATTTGTTGGTTTTATAGTAGTAGAAAAAAGACTATCAATCTTTGCCTGTATATCCCAAGGCTAGATGAAAAAAAGTTGTGGAGTCATATACATTAAAAAACCAGTATTTTCAATTCCAATCCCAATCCCAAAAAGAAAAGTTGAGGACTAATATTAGATTAACAACTGAGCATAAAACTTATGCAAAAGTTAATGAAATAAATTCAAACTCAAATTTTATTAATGCTATGATGCTCCCTAGAAACGGCACACCGCGACTTAACTTTGATTATAGTGAGAAGTAGGCACACCACAACTTGAACCCAATTACAATGAAAGTTGGGTAAGTCTTGTCTAGGATGTAACCCTTCAGAGATATACAACTTAACTTATTTGTCATGAAAAGTAAGCAAGGGTTGAGTAGGTCTAAAATTAAGATCAGATTTTTCTACATGCAATTTGGGGACTTTAAATGAGATGTCAAAAGAATTGGTAGACACAATGATTAGAAGAAGAATAAATTCTGTTTGTTTAAAAAAAAATACGTGCAAAGAAAAAAAAAAGGAATAAAGATTATAAATTGATATATGTTGAAAATGTGAATAATAGAAATAGTAAAAAGAAAATTGAAAGATAAAATTGTTGAGATGAATAAGGTTAGTGATAGAGTGACTAGATTTAAGATAATTGTCAATGAAAACATTATAAATGACGTTAGTGCTTATATTTCACAAGTTGGTTTAAAAGAAAGTATAAACAAAATCATTTTGGGAAGACATGGATGAACTACTACAATGTATGCTTGAGAAAAAAAAATTGATATATTTAAGGTAACTTATATGGGTAAATAGATTTTAGTAGCATGGTCATGAGAGGATTCATAGTGGGTACGAGATAAAAAAAAATACAATGAGAAAAGCTATATTTGACTTCTCAATAGCCTATGATCTTACAATAGCAAACGTAAGCCTTAAGAAAAAAATAAAACACTTGGTTACCTACAAAATAGAGATCAAATCACAAACAAGCCTCTAACTTGGAGTGAAGATGTGCAAAATATTATTAAGGAAACAAAATATGATTTTAAAGAGTATAACAACAACATCAAGCCTTTATCCCACTACGTGGTCGGCTACATGAATCCTTTTTCTTCATTGTGTCTTGTTAAGAGTCAAATTCTCATTTAAATCTAATAAGAAAATGTCATTTCTAATATTTTCTAACCAAGTCTTTTTAGGTCTACCTCTACCTTTCTTAACATAAGCCAAATCTAATACATCTACTTTCCTAACTGAGTCATCGGAAGGCTGCCATTTTATGTGAAAAAAATAAAATATTATTGGGACTTATAATAAGAAAATTATAGTGAACAAAGCAATAACTATAGTATTTGATAATTTATATAATATATTTAGAATTAAGTAGGGAAGAAAGAGATATATAAAGTAGCTAACACAAGATATAAGAGATTTAGATATTTTAATCAAAATAGAGACATTAGAAGCAAATAAAGGGCCTTAGTTAAAGTTGAATACACCAAGAAAAAAGAAAATATTACCTTCAAAAACTATTAAATAAAAGTTTTAACAAAAAAATTGTATTTACTAATATTAAAAAAAGGCTAGTGATTTCACCAAGAATAAATCTTCACCTTTAAAAATCCTAGCACTTCATATCTCCCATATTTTCTATATACCTCATATCAAAATTTAAGTATATCTATAATTTCAAACACTTCTCATGTACAAAAAGACTTTCCCATATAATGATGTTTCAATAGTTACACAACAATTAAAAAGGCACTTGAATCTCTTAACTCCTAAACTCCATCTTTGCTTCCAAGACAATTATAGATTCCAAACTATTATTATAACTTCTCACCATCAATTTATTTTGGTACTAAAGATATCTTGCAAATATATACACATGTATCTATTTCTTAATGTATCTTTATGGGATACAATTGATTAGACACCATCAATTTCTTTAAATAAACAAGTTTGAACAGCTATTTGTTCAACTCATTTATAGTTTCAAGCTCGTGAATAGGCTTCATATGAAGCTTGATAAGAAGCTCATTAAGAAGCTTGATTCATATTCAATACAAAGATCGAGAACAAACTTGTTTATAAGTAGTGTTTGGAACTAAATACATTTCTTAAGATTAGCTTAAATCTTTATTTGATATATTTTCACACAATTTTAAGTTTTATTATAATAATTAATTATTATTTATAAAAATTAATTAAATTTTTTATGTTATACCCTTTCATTAGAATGAATTTGTTCATGAATAAGAAATACTTGTTCGTGTTTGCTGAATTATTTGTTTAAGGTGTTCATGAACAAGCTTGTTTATGAGAAGAATCATTTATGAGCTCGTTTGTTTGTGAAAAGACTCGTTTAGTAGCTTGAAAACATTCAGTAGATATGTTCATGAACGAACTCGTTTGGTAGTTCGAAAACACTGGTTAGATATATTTGCGAACAATCTCTATAATAATTATTTATTAGTAGGCTCGATAAAGTTTGTTTGTTTAAAGCTCGTTAAGCACGAAATGAATCGAATATAAGCCAAACATGAACATCTTTCATTTTAAACTAACCAAGCTTGAACACAAATAAAAAAGCTCAAATCGAGCTCGAACTAAGCTTGAACACAAATAGAAAAGCTTGAATCGAGCTCAAACTAAGCATGAACACAAATAGTAAAGCTCGGACTAAGCATGAACAAGTTGCTAACAAACGAGTTCAAACATGAATAAGTATCTGCTCGGCTCGGCTAAGCTTGGTCCGTGTGCATCCCAAAAAAAATTTATTAAACAAATTAAAGTTAGTAGAACTAACTAGTCTTGTAATCTTAACTAAATATATGCTGTTTTGTATTGATTTCAAAAAATATGATGAAATCTAGGTCATATTTCAATGCACAAGCCTAAAACATCCAATTATAATTAACATAATAATTTGAGATAGCCTCAAAGATTAACTAGGCAATTTAATGAAGAATGTGGTATATTAGCAACACTCAAGCAACACTAAAGAATGAGAGGTTCAAAAATCAATAGTTCGACTGGGGGTTGAGACTAATAACTAAGAATATTAAAATTATTCAAATAATATCTAAATGACATAAAAATAATATGATAATTATGCAATAATATAAATATGCGAGTTAAAAATAAACAGAATTTATACATAATAATATTTTTTGTAATTTTAAATTTAAATTACTTCAATTTGATTCATATTTAATAAAAAATTAGTTCACATATAAACTATTACTAATTTATATTATATGTTTAGATATAATTTACACATATAAATTCTATACCACATTTACTATATAAATTTGGATATATATATATATATATATATATATATATATATATATATATATTATTCATATTAGATCATTTATTATTAATAAATAGTTAAATAATTAGTTTTCATAGTGCATCATTAAATAAATAAAAAATTAACTATTATTAACTAAAAAAAATATTATTCACATTCTAAAAAAAATTAAAATCTATTTAAAAATATATAGTATGTGTTGTGAATTTTAGAACTTCAATTTAGTTATTTAGTTTCACATCACTTAAATGCTTTCACTTAGTATTATTTATATAACTATTTAGGTTTGCATATGCTAAGAACTCACATGAAGTGGTAGGGTCATGAAAAATGCTTAGTTGGTGCTTCTTTGCCAAATGTTTATTTTAGAAATTTAATGATTATTAAAAAATTAAATATATTTAATTTTAATTAATTTGTTAAGAATTATTTATTTAATATTTTATAAAATTATTAAATTAATATAAATGATTTAACTAGTTCAATTGAACTGGCCGGATTTCGAAAATAATGATTGGTTTGCTAGTTACCCGATCGAACCGATGGTTCGCTCTAATTTTGATTGGCAATGCTAAAATGGTCCTTGGTTTTGAATGGATCGGTTACCCAATTGATTCTCTATTCAACCGGTTGAATCGACCGGTCTAATCTGATTTTTAAAACATTGCTCATAATAAGCAGTTAATAATAAGTATGAATAAGTGTTAGTTAAAAGTTAACAATAAATAGAGTGCCTATTATATGATAAATGGCAATTAGAGACTAATTGCACCGAAGGTATAAATGGAAATTGCCAACGATATCTAATTAGAAATAAAGAATGCTGTCAATAAGTTAAATTTTAGAATTAGTTACAAGCAAATAAAAATTAGATAGATAATGATTACAATTGCTAGCAATTAACTTATAAGCAAAAATAATGCAAAGGATAACATGTGAACTAAAATTTGAACGGACTAAATCCCAAAAGCTACACTCCAAATATTTAACCCAAAGCCATCAGGGAACTAGATTGGAATAAGATATATATATTTACATTAGAAGATACATTCCACTTAGTTAGCCTCAATAATTAAATAACCTTCTTTTTGGTCTGGACTAGGAAGTGAATACAACAACATCAAGCCTTTGTCCCACTACGTGGGATTGGCTACATGAATCCTTTTTCTCAATTGTGTCCTGTTAAAAGTCAAATTCTCGTTTGAATATAATAAAGAAAGATCATTTCTAATATTTTCTAACCAAGTCTTTTTAGGTCTACATCTACCTTTCTTAACATAAGTCAAATCTAATACCTCTACTTTCCTAACCGGGTCATCGGAAGGCCGCCGTTTTATGTGACCAAACCATCTAAGGCGACTCTCTCTAATCTTATCTTCCACTAGAGCTACTCCAACCTTTTCACGTATATGCGCATTTCGTATCCTATCTCTAAGGGTAAAGCCACTCATCCACCTGAGCATCCTCATCTCTTTTAATGGACTAGGAAGTGAATGAAAAAAAAAAACACTTGGAAAATGGGGCTCGTTATCTTGTTGGTTTTTAATTTCAAAGGGATTTTGGTAGCCTGGGACAAAGAGCACATCAACTTAAGCAATAACAACCCTATAATAGGTTTTGAAGTTTGCCGCATGGAAAAAGCTCAAGAACCAAGCTAATTAGCCTCGAAAGATTAGTCTCACGGAACTTAAAAAATTAAATACACAACGATGTGCATTCGCTATTTTGAGCGTTAACTTTTCTTTGTAGTAATTCTCTATTTTGAACATCAACTTCTATCAAGTTCCTGAAATTTCCACAAAATGCAAATGAAAGTTATGTAGAAGGATTAAAGAACCTGTTCCCATAAGAGGGAAACAAACCCAACCCACAGAAAACAGTGACATCCCAATCTCTAACCAAAGAATCAAGGAGAAGTTTTCATGTCTTGAAGAGTATCGCATATCTACCGCTAAACACTTACCGTTCGGCACGAGAATTACGCTTCTCCTCTTCGGAAAGCTGAACTGGCACCCCGAAGCGCTCGGCGCGGCGAATCTTTTTCTCGAGGCTTGAAGCTGGCCTCGTAGTCTCCGGAGCGGCTACTTCCGAAGGGGAGGTACTCGAATCTAAGGACTTCTCCGCCATGAACTTGTTTGCTTGTACGGCGTCTTCCTGAAAGGTCACGACTGCGGCGGAAGAGATAGGAAGTGGAAGCCTGGAAAAGATGGTGAGTTGAGAGATCTAGGGTTTTATTCGGGGTTTCTTTTTCTCTGCACTTGCTTTTTGGCATTCGGGTAAAGTGCGGCACTCTCGCGAGTGATCGAGCGAAATTAATTTAAGTTTGGTATTAATATATATATATAGGATGACTCCAATTAGTAATTTTCAAAAATAATATTATACTTTTTTTTATCTTTATTCACGTCATGTCACAAATTTAATGTTTAATTTTTATGAAATAGTTTCAATTTATAAAAATAGAAAAATAGTTGTTCATGGTGATAGAGAGTAAGTATTTATTTTTTTAATTTTATATGAATATATACCATACATAATAATAAAAGATGAGTTATGTGCATCGAGTTCTTATATTTTATATATATATATATATATATATATAGAACTTGACATAGTTGAAATAATTATATTAATTTATGTTATCAAATATAAATGATGCCCCTTTTTTGTAATTTGGGAATATGTTAATATAATACAATATATGTAAACTTTAAAAAATAAGTATGTGGTGGAAAGTGGCATGGGAGACTATAGATCATCAAGTGCAACATAAATTTATGTGTTGACATCAAGAGCTAGCATTGGTGTTGATTGTGTATGTAAGCCTTACAAGTGATGACATGCATCAACTTTGTTGATGATGACATACAACAAAATCAAATAGCATCAATGTAGTCAAGGGACCATGATCAAAAGGCTGTGATTGGGGTGGCTGTGTTTAGAAAATTGTAATCAGGCTATAGTGGTATGAGGATTGCTGTTAACTGAAAGTAATTAGAGGACCATAATAAGATAATGATGATTGGGGGGGGCGTAGTTAGGTATAATGGTAGGAGGATTGTGATTAGGTGATAGTTGTCAGAGGATAGTAGTATGGTAATGATGGTTGAATGATCATAATTGAGCAGTAGTGGTTGGAGGACTATGGTTGAAGGCAGATAATCAAAGGCTATAATCAGGAGACAATGATTGATGGACGTGGACTAAAGTTAGATGACGGCAATTGGATGACCATAGTCAAGTGAAGGTTTTCAAAAGTCCATAGTCGGACTAAACGATTATTAGATCGTAGTTGGGCGATGGTAGTCCTAGGGTGGAGGTCACATGATTATGATTAGAAAACACTAGTTGGACTAACATGGTATGACATTTGTGGTCGAACTATTATGTTTTGATGGTGATGGTGGTAGCCTATTGGTGGTGGTTTGTCAGCGGTGGTCCAACAAAAGTAATTGGAGGAAGGTGGTTTTACGGAGATTTTAGATTCTTTAGGCCATTGAGCTGTATTGAATCGTAAGACAAGGATCCTCTGCATGTTAAGAATGGAGGCCCATGCCCTATAATATTGCAGCATGATATCTCAATAAAAATATTGTAATATTATATAAAATAATAAATAATTTTATAACATCTTTGAATATGATACAACTTATTTTTTGCCAAGTTTTCAACTGTACTGACGCTAAATTTTCATGTGGAGTAATCTTCATAGAACTGTGCCTCCAATCTTCTAGATCTAGTAATATATTGGTTTTCAAGGATATGATTTTATTCATGATTACATATTAAAATCATAGAATTTTTTTAGGTTGAACAACACCAACCATATTACTAGGAAGGTTAACAACAAGGTTGTTTGGTTTGAAGTTAAAAGAGTGTGAGCATTTTTAGGTTTTGAGAATATTTGTATTTGGTTTGAAGTAAAATAAATGCAGTATGCAGTGTAAAATTTTGGCGCATTTAGAATTCGCACTCTAGTTGATTTTTCTGTATTTGAAATTCCTCAGATTTAGACGAGTTCTAAATACACCTGAAATTCATTGCAATTACTGCTGACCGCTGTCGCCATGCACCTGCCACAAGCAACCAGCCACAGCCATTGCCGACCACCAATGCCCGCTGTCAACCACCACCTCCGAGCACCGCAGCCGACCATTGTTGACTACCACCGTCACCACCCACCACCATCATCGACCGCCACCATCCACCACTACAGCCAATGTCGGCCACCTACCACCACCTTCTTTGCACATGAGATTGCATTCATTTTACTTTAAACCAAACAAAAAATAGTAAACCAAACAAAAAAAAAGTAATCCATTCATTTTTTACACTCAAAACAAATAATTTCAAAGTATTCCTTTTATACTATATTTCTTTTTTAGCCGACCAAATAGCCCCTAAATCATACTTGATAGACCCAAAACTATAGAATGTGTTTTAATGAGCAATATCAATCTAATATAGAAAAGAGCAAGACTCCCACATAATCACATATTACATATATTTGTAATCGAGACTTAAAATAAGCATATTATTGAGCGTTAATCAAGTTTAATAACAAGATTATTTGTGGTTTATGATCATAAACAAATCGAACAAGAAGCAATTCAAGCTTATGCATTTTTCTATCAAGTATTTATAAAAGTGATCATACTTATTTGATTAGTTAATTAAACAATCATGAACGAGAAAAAACCGTGCCAAGCTATAAGTAAATTGTTGAGCTTATTGGTTCATTTGCAGTGCTAGCCAGGCATATGAGAAGTTACTGGCATGAAGAATATTATATGGCTAGATGGTTCTAACAACTGAGAAGCAAATAAGAAGGGAATCAAGCTTGCAACATTGCATTGATTCTCAAAGTCATTATGAATGAGGTACTTCTTATGCAAATTCTAGAAATTTAAGAGCCTAAGAGGCCATTAACTTTTTCTTGGCTTTCCTCTTTGGTACCAACAAGACATGAATTCAATTTTTTTTAATAATGAGATTGTGTCATTAAAGTAAGGTAATATAATCTTCTCAACATTTTCTTATAATTGAGATATTCTTTGATGAGATTAATATTCATGATCTAAGTTCTCATTGTGATGAACATAAGCATCATAAAGTATTGGTTCATACCCTGAATTGAAATTATCATCCTAATTTGACTATTTATCCAATTGGGTAGCTCCATCTAGCTTAATTTAGGCTTTATTTGGGACATCTTTCTTACTATTTTATTTTTTAGACCGCAACCATAGTTTCTGTTTGACAATTATTTTTTTATTGAATTTTAAAAATTTTTGTGGTAGAAAGTTATTTTCTACAACAGTTTTATAATCACCTTTATAAAAAACTGTAGATGTCCCAAACGAATCCTATCTTGGAGAATTTATTTATTAACCAATAAGTTCAAATTATCAAATGGATCTTGTTTTTTATGAATTAAAAACCAAATGTAAAAGAGATTAATTTCTTCTATGTCTACTTACTCATTCTTATATTTTAATCATGTTGACTATGTTTTTAGCATGAATAATAATTTAATTTTTATTTCCTAACTATTACATACATGATAGAATGGCATTATTTAAGCCTAATAAAGATTTGAATCTTTGTTAAGGCCGCTATTTATGATGGATTACCACTAAAAGAAGGAAAATATTAAGCTTCATAGCAATATAAGTGTTATGAGTTCTTATCCTGGTAGAACTCCCAAGCATGACAACTATGAGTTATGACTTATAAAATTAGTGATGTAGGACAAATGCAAATTTGTGTAGGATGAATGTAAATTAATGCATCGTGAAATCAAACTAAATTTAAATTTGAAAGTATGTAAGATAAAATTGATGTTTCAACATATTTCTTACTCAAGCTAAGGCTTCCTTTGAGACAATTTTTTTATTATTTTCTAAAGCTCCTTTTTAGTATAAAAAATTTTAGTGCAAGAAATTTTTAACTAAAAAATTACTTTAGAAAGTAGCAAGAAAGTTGTTCCAAATGAAGTCTAAGGCTTCGTTTGAGATGACTTTCTTACTGCTTTGTAAAGTTATTTTTTAGTACAAAAATCTCTTGAAAGTAAGGAAAAAGCAGTGATCTAAAACTATCTCAAACGAAGCCTAAGGCTTCATTTGAAATAGTTTTCTTACTGCTTTCTAAAGTAGCTTTTTTACAAAAAATTTTTGTTCTTTGTGCTAGAAAACTGTTTTAAAAAGCAGAAAGAAAATTGTTTCAAATGAAACCTAAATATACAGTTTTCATAGACACTGATACAATCACAAGCACAATAAAAGAATTTTGATGCAGGTTCCATCATCTTAACTAGTTAAGATTCATGTCCTTAAGAAAGCAACAAAATATAACAGTCATATAGAATAATCTAACCATGTGAATATTTTAACTCAATAAGTAATGCATCAAAGCATAATTGAAGTCAAGTCTACCTCTGTGAATAGTTTTTTTTTTCTTTATTGTCACACATTTTTAGGGATTGTATTTTTCATGGAAATTACTATTGTATTATGTATATTTTTATTGTATTATGTCATTATTGTAATTATGTAAGGGTATAATTATTGCATTCATTCATATAGGAAAGTTCATGCCAACAAAATTATTAAGGACAAGCCAAAGAAACATCATGATCAAGGCAAATGAAGAAGTAGTCAACCAAAGTTTCCTAAGCTGTATTCCAATGGGTGGAGGTCTACATGATGACTGATCCAACCAAAGGTCCACATGATGATTAAGGCTTCGTTTGGGACTGCTTCTTTTGCTGCTTTTTAAAACGGCTTTCTAGTATAAAAATTTTTTGAATTAGAAATTTTTGTACTAAAAAGCAGTTTTATAAAGTAGCAAAAAAGCTGTCTCAAATGAAGCCTAAGCCAACCAACTTCACAAGTCAAGGGGCTGTTTGAGGTGGTTTCTTAACATTGTGTCATGTCACCCACCTCTACAAAGCAAATGGTTGTCCATTGGCTCCTCAAAATTGAGACAATGCTATATTAAAAGGGAAGAAAATATTTTATTAAAATTTAATTACTAGATGAATGGAATTTTAGAAGTGTTGCTAGCATTTTCTCCCTCTTTTGGCTTGGTGACTAAAAGTTGTCCAATTCTTTAATGAAAATTAGAATTCTTTTTTATTTGTTGGTATGTATCTCTATATAGAATCATCTTCTCCAATGATTCTTGCATGTTATCTTCATCCTCTTAACAACCACTACCATTCCCTCATCCTCATGCAAAAGAAAACTTAGATTTTCAACCTCCCGTCTTTGCTCTTCCCAAACCTTAATTTGATATAATTGCACCTATGATTCTTTACAACCCTCGCTTCCACCTATTAAATTTCAAAAGTTGTCTACCCCTCTCCACCTAACCCTAAACCTTTCCACACAGTCCACAAACCCATCCAATGGCTCTATTAAAATTCTAACTCTAGAAGTGTCTTATTGGATTTTCCAAGGTTCAAGAGCATAAACAACATATTACAAGTTCGCATCACTTCTCCTCTAGCCCTAGACCTCTCCTACTTTGTCAGTACCTATTTAATCCTCTTACCCTTCCTTTTAAACCCTTGGCAAACCTACTTAGCCCTCCACCATTAGTGGTATCAAAGCCAAACCCTATAAGAGAGAGAAGCTACACAAGTTGAGATAGACTTTAACTGTGTAAAATTCTTCGCCAACATTAGCTACCGTTCTTTTCCTATGATATTTACTTTTTTATATGTTATGTTTTCTTATAAAAATTATATAGTTTTTATGATATTTGGCTATTCCAACGAAATATTACTTAGGGTTCAATTTAGTTGCTTCCACATATAGCCAAGTCATTTTTTCTCGACTAGCCTACCTTTTTAATTTATCACATTAAGTGATTTTCTTTTATGTGAGTTGTGAGTTCTACAAATTGAATTATAAACTTTCTCATTAAATATTTATCATTCATATATTTATCTAAATTGATCTTCTTCAACAATTTTAATTGTTTACCATGTCCCAAAATGCTTAGTGCATGCTTTTATACATGTTAAACATACAATTTTTGTGTAAGCCATCAATGTGATACCCACTTATACACTTACTAGAGAAAACCTGAAAATTGAACTACGGGTGGATTGCTTCATGTGAGTTAGATAAATCACTTATATCTCTTAGTCACTATAATTAGATGTTTGTTGCCAATTAAATAGGGAGTTATGAGAATCATATGTAATATGATGTACCCCTTATAGATATAACCTACATATTACTAGGAAGGACTTAATCGTTTGACATGAATGCCATATATTATAAAAAAGATAATATTTATGTCTTCAAGCATAATGACAAGACTATCAAATTTATCCACTTAAGCCTTCTAATAAGGTCACCCTTCACTTCGACACAAACTCACTTTAGAAAAATAATTTAAACATCATCCACAAAAGCAGTGTCAAAATTCATTTGATTTAGATTGAATAGCATGAGTTTGGCTAAAATATTAGTGAGTACATTCTAGAGTAAAATATCACCCTTGAGAGTGTTGAATTTAGGAGTTTCTTTTGTGAGCTTCATGATATATCTCTTGTTCATCTTCTTCAAAGAAGATCAAGTCTATTTCCAATGAGATTTCCTTACCTATTGTGATCTTAGACTTATTGCTAGAGTATTCTCATATTTGTCTTAAGGATATGCTAGATGAGCTTCCTCTTATGAGGGACATTCAACATGCCATAGATTTAATTTTCAGATTTACAATTATCAAATATTCCATATTATCAGATGAAATCATTTGAGCATATAGAGTTGGGTAAGTAAATGGATGAGCCTTTGAGGAACGGCTTTCTCCACAAAAGCCTTAAGCTTCACAATTAAAATTTTTTAACTAAAACTCCATTTTAAGAAGCAATAAATAAGCCGTCCCAAAGGAAGCCTTAATCCATATGTGTTATTCTATCATTTTTTACACCTGAAAAGGATTTGTCATGTAGTATGTGCATTGATAGCAGAGATATCAATATGATTCAATCTTAAAGAGACCCCCGAAACACATAATACACAGTTGCTGTAACGCCAGGAAATTCAGGTATTAATCAATTTAAATACTACTGTTTAATTTATGTTAAGAAAATATTAGTATTAGTAATAAATAATATATTAAATTAAGTAAATACTCCTTATTTTCCAAAAGATGCTTTCAATGGCTGTAAATGGGTAGCAGTTGCATTGTGGGGTCCACTCCTTTATCATTATTCGGTTTGGAGATTCAGCAAGCCAACTATCTGAAGAAAGAGGCATAGTAGAAGTCTTCCCTATAGCAAATTTTCAAAAGAAATTCTGTGGAAAGATTATCGAGGCAACAATAATTATTTGCTAAATATTCTAAATATGAATTCTGGCAGAAGAAAATTTCATTCTTGGGACACATCGTAAGTGGAGAAGGAATATATGTGGATCCAGAAAAGATCAAAGCAGTAGTGGAATAGCCAAGACCAACAAAATGTGACCGAGGTTAGAAGTTTCTTGGGATTGGCAGGTTATTACAGAAGGTTTGTTAAAGGCTTTTCTCAAATTATTTTTTCTTTATCCAAATTGACCAGGAAGGATATTAAATTTGAGTGAACTAATGATTGTGAGCAGAGTTTTCAAGAATTGAAACAATGTTTAACAATTACACCAGTGTTGATAATTCCTTCTGGAACTGAGGGATTCCAGTTGTTCAGTGATGCTTCTCTAAAAGGATTAGGTTGAGTGTTGATGCAAAATAAAAAGGTGATTGCATATGCTTTCAGACAGCTTAAGCCTCATGAAAAAAATTATCCAACCCATGATCTAGAGTTGGTTGCAGTGGTATTTGCATTGAAAATTTGAAGATACTACTTGTATGGGATAAGATGTGAGATCTTTACAGATCATAAGAGTTTGAAATATATTTTCACTCAAAATGAATTAAATCTGAGGCAGAGAAGATGGTTAGAATTGATAAAAGATTATGATCTTGACATCCAGTACTTTCCGGGCAAAGCTAATGTAGTAGTTGATGCTTTGAGCAGAAAGTCCAAAACATAGTTGAATTATATGTTGATTAAGGGAGAAGGATTGATTAGAGAAATGGAAAATTTATAATTGAAAGTAAGAGTGCAAGGAGATCAAAATTCAGTTAGCCTTAATCAGATGTCAATTCATCATTCTTTAGAAGAAAGAATCATCAAAGCTCAAAAGTCTAGTATTGAATATCAGAAGCTTTTGGATTAAGAACAATCAGGAAAAAGAGAGGATCTCAATGTTGATGAACATGGAAGAATCATGAGTAATATGCATTTATGGATACCAAGAGAATCAAAATTGATTCAGGAAATTCTATATGAAGCACATAATTCAGGTTATTCAATCCACCCTAAAAGCACAAAGACGTATAAGGATTTAAAGATGGTGTTTTGGTGGCCAAGTATGAAAATAGATGTGACATACTATGTGGCAAAATGTTAAAATTGTCTAGTTGTTAAAGTTGAACATAAAAAACCTAGTGGAATGCTATAATCATTACCAATTCCAGAATGTAAGTGAGAAGAAATAACAATGGATTTTATTACAGGATTTCCCAGATTAAGGCAAGGGCATGATTGTATATGGGTTGTGGTTGACAGACTAACAAAATCAGCACATTTCCTTCTTATTCGTCAAACTGATTCAGTTGAGAAATTGGCCAAATTATTTGTGAAGGAAATCATTAGATTATATGGAATTTCTAAAGCTATTATATCAGATGGAGATGGACGTTTTACATCTAAGCTATGGAGGAATATTTATGAAAGTTTGGGTACAAAGTTAAAGTTCAGTATAACATTTCATCCACAAATTGATGGTCAATCAGAAAGAATTATTCAGGTGTCGGAAGATTTGTTAAGATTATGTATATTGGATCTTGGAGGTAGCTGGGAAGATCGTATTCCATTGATAGAATTTACCTACAATAATAGCTACTAGTCCAATATCAAGATGGCTCCATATGAAGTTTTATATGGCAGAAAGTGTAGAACTCCATTGAGTTGGGTTGAAGTTGGTGAAAGACAATTGTTGGGTCCACAATTAGTGGATCAGGCTACTGAAAAAGTCAAATTAATTAGAGACAGCCTAAAAGTAGCTCAAGACCGCCAATAGAAATATTATGATCCCAAGCATAAAGTGGTAGAATTCGAAGTGAGAGATTTTGTATTCTTAAAGGTGAGACCAATGAAAGGTGTGACTAGATTTGGCCAAGGTGGAAAACTCAGTCCTAGATATATTGATCCTTTTGAAATAATTTAAAGAATGGAATAAGTTGCTTACAAATTAGCATTACCTGCAGATATGTTTGATATACATAATATTTTTCACGTATCAATGCTGAAAAAATGGGTTACAGATGAAAGTCAAAGGGTTCCTCAGAAAGATATTAAACTTCAAAAAGATTTGACTTATGTTGAAGAGCTTGAAATGATATTAGAAAGGCATGTTCGTAGATTGAGGAGCAGAATGTTTCCTTTTGTAAAAGTTAAGTGGAAGCATAGATCAATAAAGTCGGCTATATGGGAAAAAGAGGCTGATATGAGACAAAAGTTTCCTAACAAATTCGAAGATAAATGAAAAGTCAAATTTTGTGGATGAAATTCTTATAAGGAGGGAAGATTTGTGACACCAGAAAATTTAGGTATTAATCAGTTTAAATACTACTTTTTAATTTATGTTAAGAAAACATTAGTATTAGTAATAAATAATATATTAAATTAAGTAAATTATTCCTTATTTTCCAAAAGATACTTTCAATGGCTGTAAATGGGTAGCAGTTGCATTATGTGGTCCACTCTTTATCATTATCTGATTTAAAGATTATGCAAGCCCATTGTCTGAAGAAAGCGGCATAGTAGAAGTCTTCCCTGTAGCAAATTTTCGGAAGAAAATTCTGTGGAAAAATTTCGACTGAGTGCAAAAATTACTGTACTTTGTTCGATACAGTGCTTTGCAAAGGGTGGCACAGTGAATTCTGAGTAGAGTTCTCGGTACACTGCAAGGAGTAAAGTTGCTGTGAAGAAGTGATCAGTACAAGGCAGGAAGAATCGGGTAAGCATGGCAGCCGTGGATATTGGAGTCAAGAAGAGAATTTGAGTAGAGGTTTAGTGAATGTGTGAAGCATCAATAAATTTAGTACAGAAAATTTGGATAAGAGAAATTGTGACTTGGAGTTTGTGTGGATTAGAACAATGACTGTGTACGTAGGAGCATGAAGCATTGAGAAAGAAAGAATTCAAAGAAAATTCAGAAGAGAAAATCAGGATAAGAAAATTTGTTATAGTGCAATGTTAAGGTTGTTTTATTAAATTCCAAATGGTAGTGCAAAACCTTAAATGAGATTTCTCCAATTATAAGAATTATTGGGATATATGCAGAAGGAAAGTTTTGAGGCAAATTTATGTTAATTATAAGTTGATGTTGTGCATTTGATTGAATAATAGATTGTGATATTTATAAGATTACAAGGGATTGTAGGTGACATACAAGCGTAGAAGAGTAAGAGATACTGAAGTAGAAGAAATGGCTCATTAGAAAGATAAGTTATGTAAATATTAATTTACAAATGCAAGAATTAATATTCCTAGATATATCTATGATATCACTTGATTTAATGGAAGTGATAAATGCATTATGAAGATTCCAAAAATACAAATGATTATGCTTCCAAGTTTTCATATATGATCAACTACTTGCATATAGGTATCACTGAAGTTTAACATAAGATTCATGATAATTATTGTAATATTTTTCTAGTTGATTATAAATTGAAAAGAGCTCATTTAATTCATGTTGTCAACACATTCTGACATGTAAATATTAAGAGACAGATGCTTATATAAGTTTGTAAATGACAAGTCAAGTATGAATAATGAATATGTAATGTGTACTGAATATCCATTTAAAGTAAAATTTAGCTATAAAAAATGTATAACTTATAGTGTCAGGTGAGGCAAAAGGGTCCTCATGTACACTGCATTGTAAGTGGGGCAAAAGGGACCCCTAAAGAGCCAAAAGGGACATCTATGTAATTCAATGGCGATAATGCCAAGTTTACCTGGGCTCCATTAAATATTTTAATGAAAGAATAGTCAAATCTTTTAATGAATAAAATTGATATTCAGTATGAATTTAAGAGAAAATAAAAGTAAATGCCAAATGGAATTTTATGATGTTTTTTGAAGTTGTTTAACTTTTATTTATGTTTTTAACATTATGAATTTTATAATCATGCATATTAAAATGTTGTCTAAAGTTGCATAACTTACTAAGCCTCATAACTCACCAGTATTTTCTTACTTGTTGTTGTTACAGGAAAGGGCAAGAAGAAGATTGTGGCAGATTAAATTTGCAAGTTATTTCTTCTTTTATGTTAAGGTTATCTTTGTTAGTGAGTTTACTTGTGAGGTATGAAAACATTTCAGTAATATATTAGTTGGGTTGCTGTAGTGGCTCTGTAAGTTTATAGGTGAATTAACTTGAATTTTAGATGCTTTCATGTATTCAGTGAATAATCTGTTATTAGAATTTTAAAATTCTATAGTAAAGGAAATGTATGTTAATGTCTAATGATGTGGATATGGATGTTATGCTAGTGATACCTTATAATACTGTTAAGGAGTACTGTGGGATGTTACAGTTGCAATCAATGCATTCCTTTCTTTCATGGTTGATCTCTATCATTTGATATATAACAGCTTCAATCTTTAAGATCGGCACAGTCGTGACAGAGAATTATGACTCAAAACATTTTCTTAAAACAAAATAAAGTTTCACATAAATTGTAAAAACAGTGAGATATATTAGTCAAACAATGGTAATTAATTAATTAATTAATTAAATTCTGTAAAAAGCAGCTATAAAATGCACACATAAGGCTTCATGTGCTCAACGTTGTCTGTGCATTCCAGAATGTGAAAGTACTATTATGTATTAGATATATACAAAAATCACAACACAACCAACAATAAAACAACCCTTCAGTAATACTATTATATATATATATATATATATATATATATATATATATATATATATATATATATATATATATATAAAGACCGTCTTACCTTTAGTAATGGCAAGGGGACAAGATCAATGAGAAATATAAATGCCATTTCAAAGTAGAAACAAATGCAAATGGGGGAGATTTTCAAAGTAAATCTCCAATCACAAAGAATCACTGCCACTTTAACGAAATTTATTACTTGAATCCTCGATTATGAGAAATCATATTCCTTTAGGCTTCAGCTTTCTACAACAATTTTTTTACAACAATTTTTTTGTATAAAATTTTTTGATAATAGCAAAAAAAATAATGGGCAAAGTTATTCCAAACGAAGCCTTAAGGCAGCTTTCTTAATGCTTTCGGAAACAATTTCCTAGTACAAAAATTTTTAGTTCAAAAAATTTTTATACTAAAAAACTGCTTTAAAAATAGTAGAAAAGCCGTAACAAACAAAGCCTTAGTCATCTAATCTGAAATTTGCATTTGATCACTCAAAGAATCCAAAATGTCAAGTATATCAGTGAGTTGACTATTTGATCCATCTTCAGACATGAAGCTGTAGACCTTATTAGCAATTTCAATCCAGCTGTATGCAGGGTTTGGCTTGAGACCTTTCTCCTTCATTTGCTTCCTAACCCTAGCTACCTGGTCCCAACGACCCACACTTGCATACAAATTAGCAAGCTGCTGATGAGTTCCAGTGCAACCAGGATCAAGTAAAAGCCGTCTCTCTGCAGCATGAATTCCTATCTGAACATTTCCATGAACTCTGCAAGAAGAAAGCAGTGAACCCCATAGAACACCACTAGGAGGGACTGACATCTTGTGAATAAAATCTAGAGCTTCCTCGAGCAAGCCGGCTCGACCAAGAAGATCAACAATGCAAGAGTAATGGTCTAATCCAGGCTCTATCCCATGTTTAAGCATTGAAATATAGCAATCCCAGCCGTCTTTTACAAGTCCTGCATGCCTACATGATGAAAGAACACCGAGGAAAGAGATCTTGTCCGGTGCAGTGATCTGTTGATCCATTTCTTTCAGCAAACATATAGCCTCCTTGGCAAGCCCATATTGTGAATACCCAAAAATCATTGAATTCCAGGATATTATATCTCTACATGAAATTTTATCGAAAATATTGCGTGCTGCTTCAATATTTCCACATTTGGAATACATGGATATCAGTGCATTTAAGACATGGGTGTATGAATCAAAACCCATTTGCAGTTCCAGGCAATGGAAACTTCTCCCAAGAGCAAGAGATGCATTGCTTCTACATGTGCTGAGAATGGTTGCGCAGGTGAAATCATTTGGTTTTGAGCTTGACTTCCTCATCAGGTTAAATAGATTCAGACATGCCTCATGCTGGCATTGTTGCGCATGGCCAGCAATGATTGCAGTCCATGAAATAGTATTTCTCATAGGCATATTTAAAAAAATTTGATTTGCGCTTTCTAGCTGCTGGCATTTAGAATATAAGCTGATCAATGAGGTCCCAACTAAACAAGATTCAGAAATGACAATTTTCACTGCAAGAGCATGAAGCTGTACCCCTTCACCAAGGGCATCCCAATCTCCACAGGAACTAAATAAGCATGAGAGGGTGCTTTCGTCTGGACTGATTCCTTTACGGTGCAGTGAAATAAATGACAACACCAGATCCTCAATCTTTGAGTTGTTTGATCCCCAAAAAGTAAAGAAATTATCAAAAATATTATTATGGTACATAAATCCAACTGGTGCAGCATATTTACCACCAGCGTTACTTTCTATGAATTTTGAATGATTCTGCTGGCCGACTTTCAGATCATGCAAGCAACTCTCAATAAGGCGAAGATGACGCTGATCTTCTTGAACTTTACTTTTACCAGGAGTCACAAAATCTAGAATTTCCAGTGCCTTCTCAATATTCTTGAGCTCTAAATTTAAGTACTTTCCGATATAAATTGTTGCAGATCCTGATAATGGTTGGCTGATTGTGGAGAAGTGCTTGAACAGGGAAGTTAACTGGTGGGAAGAAAATTTAGCAACTAGTTTATACATCCATAAGCCGGTCTAGTTTTCCTGTCATCAGCTTGTTATTATCTGACAAGAAACTAATCCACATTTGTGCTTTTTAAGTATCAACAGACGTTGCTCATCTAACCTTCAAACATCTTCACACTACCAGCCATTTATGTAGCTGAAAGCACAAAGGACAATATAAGACAAGGTTTGATATGCCTTGGTAGATGACCACACACATTACGAACAGTAGAATTTAACTAGTCTTTATCCTACTCCGTGGGGTTTGTGGCATCCAGCAATCAGTATAGAATTCGATCCTTTGGGAAAAAAAAGTTTCTTACAGCTTTTTTACAAAGTTTCTTACAGCTTTTTTAAAAAGATTTTAACCAAGATGACCTCATATATATAAAAATCTCTCCTTCAAAACTTCTCTTCCAAAATTACCAGTACTATGAGGCGTTGCATGCTCATAATTGATGAAAATTGAACAAATTTAGCATTCAGATGAGGAGACATTGTAGGAAAATCTACCAAAACAATACAAATATATTTACAATTATTCTGAAGGATTTGCAAAAAGTTTCCATTCATAAGATAGATCTTAACCATAACCTAGTTCTTATATTATATTATAGCCTAAAAAAAATAGGCCTACCACTCCCATCTTCTATATGCTATGCATCATTGATAAGGAGAGAGAAAGTTCCTACTCTTAAAGTCATAAAGGAGATGGCTCGACTTTTAAATGAAGCCCTTACAAAATTTGAGAATTGTTAACTTCTAAGAGTTATCCAACTAGGAGTTCGTTTGGCAGTACTTTCAGCTTTCTGCTTCTACCTGAACAACAGAGATGGTCTTAAGGTGCTTGGTCTAACTGCGGCAAGAAAGTTTAGCTGAATGAAAGCTGAAAAGCATATTTTCTAAAATGGCGGTTTAGATGGTTTCCTAGAAAAGTATTATCATGAGATTTAATTGTTCCATTAAATAAATAAACAAATTCATTCTTTTAATTTATTATTTATTATTCATAATTAATTTACAATTTTATAATAATATTCATTTCAATGATTTAGGCTCTGTTTGACATTATTGTGTTATGTTGATGTTGGCGCTGTGGAGTTAGGTGGATAACTATTTGATAAGAATATTGTATAAAGTGTTGTAAGAGTTACAGCTATTTGGTAAAAATCGTTGAAGAAAGCCATCTAAACTAGTGTTCTAAGAAAAGCGCTTTTCAGCATTAATTCAGTTGAACATTTTCTCAAAACAATCAAATCAAACACCTTAACTATTTTTGTAGGCAAGGCATCAGACACAAAAAGCAGGAAGTATAACCAAAGGAACCCTTGGTCACTTATAACTTATAAGTGTGCCATAACAAATTTTTAACAAATAATACTTTGGACAATACTATTACGAGACAATTATCTGCTTTGCTCTGCAACACCAGCACAACTCAACAATGTCAAACAAAGCTCTACAGTACAACCACTATTGCTAGGACCAACCAAGTAAAAATGTAAACACGGGCACGTGAAACAATGAAAACTGAACAAATTTTGAATTCTAAGAGGCCGCATTGTTGTAAAATCTACGCGATAAATTAATTGTTGTAAAAGGGTTTACATGTAAAGTTTCTTTCAGTAGGCATATCTTACTAAAACATGGTTATATATATATATATATTAGCCTAACAAGGAAAAGGCCTACCATTTTTATTCAAGTTACGTGATTAAAAGGGTAGCTGCTATTCCTAAAAGCCATAACCAAGTCAAATGTAAACATAAGGAAATAAAAGAGATGCCAGAACTAGTGGTATCAACTTTTAACAATAACTTGGCCAGAACAAACCAAAAAAAATCAATGTTTGGGTCAACCCAAATATACAACCAGTCAGAGTTCGAGTTCAGTTTCTATAGGGTTAAAAATTTTCAAGCTGGGTTTCGGTTGATATAACAACTAGAATAGAAGTCAGACCTCTGTAGTCATTACCATCAAATGAAGATAAAAAACTATAGCATCCTACTCACTAGCTTTAAAATCTACACTATTCTGTTACAGCTTTGCCGGCCCAGGAGGGGCCGGCTGGACCGGTCCTGGTTTACTCCAGGCGGAGTCGCAAGCCACCAGGAGGGGGGGCAGAAACCCCTGTGGGCCCCAGCAGGTTTTGAACACTAGTTTGAGAGGGAATTTTTGAATGTAAGGGCTGTTTGGATAATTTGTATTTCTCCTTTGGAGTTAATTAGAAGTTTAGGAGGGCATTAGGGTTATCTTGAATTTTGGGTGAGAATTTGAGATCTTCTTGGAGGTTGGGGCTCTAGTCTTCTTGGCTAGAGATTTTGTAGAGTTAATCTTCCTCTCGAATTGAAGATTCTTGTATCGTTTGCTGTTTTCATTCTTCTACTAGTTGAATACAAGTGTTGTTTGGTTTTGCTTAAGGATTTTCCCTGTTTTTCTCTGTTCTTTGGACTGTTTTCCTGCAGAAACAGCAGAATTTATGCTGTTTACTCAAGTATTGGAGGCAGGTTTGCTTGCGAACTCAAGTATTCCCTTAGGGTTACTTGCGAACTCAAGTATTTCCTATCAAATTGGTATCAGAGCATCGATTTTGGACCTTTGGTGGCTGGAATTCTGAAATTTTCATCGGTTTGTGGGCATCCAAAAGAAGAATTCTTGCGATCCTTGGAAGAAAGATGGCCGGGAAGAAAGTTGAAGTCTTGGAAGGCGAGACCGGACAATTGAAATCAGATTTGGAGGGAAGATTTTTTTATTTTCAAAATCAAATCACCTCCAACAATGAGAGATTGGAAGGGAAGTTCACCGTCATGGAAGAAATGTTGAAGAAGTTAATTGAGATGAAGACGAATCCGGTGACATCGGAAGTAAGAGAGACCACCGACGGCCAGGGCAAAGATGGGAATCCGAACCTGCCTCGGGGGAGGAAAAATCCGGAGGTGGAGATCCTTGAGGGGGAGGACGACATGCCCCCTCTAGAACCACTCTCTAGGGAGGAGATGAGCATGGAATATGATAGAAGAGGTGCAGATTTTGGCGGGAGAAGGGAGGAATTTCAGCACCGAGGTGCTGATTTTGAAGGGAGAAGAGGGGAATATGATGAAGGGTTCGGGTATAATTGCCGGATAGACAATCGGGACACTTGGGGAGCACCACCTCTATGAGGAATGGGAGGATTCGGATGATGCTGGGGATATGGAGGAGATCCCAAGGTGAGGAAGCTGAAGATGCCCATCTTCGAGGGCGAGGATGGCCATGGTTGAATTTACAAGGTGGAACGATACTTTGTCGTCAACGGGTTGACGGAGGAGGAGAAACTGACGGCGGCAGGACTGTGCTTGGAAGGAAAGGCACTGGCGTGGTACCAGTGGCGAGACATGAGGCGACCTATTCGAAGCTGGAGGGAGTTCAAGGACAGTCTATTAGAGCGTTTCCGAACCAGTGGGGGAGGAGACTTCTACGAGCAGTTCTTTGTCCTGACACAGGAGGGGACAGTGGCAGAGTTCCGTGATCGATTCGAGTACCTAGCTAGCAGGCTGGATCGCCTTTCGGAGACCGTGCTTGAGGGAAACTTCATGAAGGGGCTCAAACCAGAGATCAGAGCAGCTGTTAGGGTGATGAGACTGCATGACCTGGGGGAGGCCATGGAGTTGGCACAGCTGGTCGAGGATCAGAAGCATCTGGAGAGGGGGGGCTCGCGGCAGTAGCTCTGGGGGATCTTACAGGATGACTACTACCTTCCTAGCTCCCAAAGGAGCGGGACCAGGAGGACTACGAGAAGTACCAAAGGAGAAGTATGGAGGAGGTGAGCCTGGAGGAAACTTTAAGAAGCTGACAAAGAAGGAGATCCAAGAGAAGCGGGCTAAGGGGTTGTGTTTTCGGTGCGATAAGAAGTACATGCCAGGGCATAGGTGTAAGGACCGAACTCTTCAGGTTCTCACCGTCTGTGATGACGAGGAAGCTGAAGAGGGAGGTGGAAGCGGGCTAGAAATGGAAGAGGAGGAGAAGTTGCATTTGGATGTGGCGGAAGTCTCCCTAAACTCAGTAGTGGGGTTCACTCCGAATCACACTATGAAGGTGAAGGGAGAGATAGCTGATAAAGAGGTGGTAGTGCTGATAGATAGTGGTGCTACCCACAATTTCATCTCCACCCAGATTGTTGAGCTTTTGGGGGTGAAACTTGTGGATACAGGAGGGTACGGGGTGATGATGGGCACCAGAAAGGTAGAAATGGGTAGAGGAGTTTGTAGGGGAGTGGTGTTGACCATTCAGGGAATACAAGTGAGGGAAAATTTTCTTCCCTTAGAATTGGGGAGTACAGATGTGATTTTGGGGATGAAATGGTTGCAAACCTTGGGGGAGACCAAGGTGAACTGGGGAGCGCTGAGGATGGAATTGGTAGTGGAGGGGAGAATAATGGTGATACAGGGAGATGCCGGCCTGTCTAAAACGGGGGTGTCTCTCAAGTCCATGATATGAACCATCCAGGAGGTTGGGGGTGGATATTTGGTGGAACTGCAACGATTGGAGAGAGTCAGTGTGGGGGAAGAGGGAGACATTCCTCTGGCAGTGCAACCGGTCATACAGCAATTCAAGGAGGTATTCCAGCCACCTCAAGGGTTACCACCTTCCAGAGAACAGGAGCATGCAATTCTGCTAAAGGAGGGGATGTCACCAATTAGTGTACGACCTAGATTCAGAAAGACGAAATTGAGAAGCTAATTAGAGAGATGTTGGAGGCGAGAATCATCAGACCAAGTGTGAGTCCTTTCTCTAGCCCTGTATTACTGGTCAAAAAAAAGGATGGTAGCTAGAGGTTTTGTGTGGACTATAGAGCGTTGAATAAGGAGACTGTATCGGACAAATTTCCCATCCCGGTGATTGACGAGCTTTTGGATGAACTGTATGGAGCGGTGATATTCTCCAAACTGGACTTGAAGTCAGGGTACCATCAGATCCGGATGAGAGAGGAAGACATCTCTAAGACAGCGTTCCGGACACATAAGGGGCACTATGAGTTTCTGGTTATGCCTTTTGGGCTTACCAACGCCCCTGCTACGTTCCAGTCTCTGATGAATAGAGCGTTCAGACAGTATCTCCGAAAGTTTGTGCTGGTGTTTTTCAATGACATCTTGGTGTACAGCAGAACTAAGGAGGAGCATTTGAAGCACGTGAAGCTGGTAATGGGAGTTCTACAGGAGCATCAGCTGAGAGCCAACCTGAAGAAGTGTTGCTTTGGCCAGACTAGTGTGGAGTACTTGGGTCACGTCGTATCCAAGGAAGGGGTGGCAGCTGATCAGTCAAAGGTGGAGGCGATGCTGAGATGGCCCCTACCTAAGAATCTGAAGGAATTGAGAGGATTCTTAGGGCTGACAGGATACTATAGGAGATTCGTTAAAGGGTACAATACTATAACATGGCCACTAACAGAGCAACTGAAGAAAGATGGATTCCTATGGGGAGAGGCAGCCACAGCAGCATTTGAAAAACTAAAGAAAGCTATGACCACGGTACCGATTTTAGCTTTACCAGACTTCACTCAGACCTTCATAGTGGAGACAGATGCTTCAGGGTACGGATTGGGGGCAGTGCTCATGCAGAACCGGCGACCCATTGGCTATTTCAGCCAGGTCTTGACAGCCAGGGCCAGGCTGAAGTCAGTCTATGAAAGGGAATTGATGGCTATTGTCTTAGCCATCCAGAAGTGGCGACCATATCTGTTAGGTAGGCATTTCATTATCAGAACAGATCAGAGGAGTCTAAAATACTTGTTGGAACAGTGGATGGTGACTGAAGAGCATCAGCGATGGCTGTCGAAATTGCTGAGGTATGATTTTGAAATTCAGTACAGACCAGGAGGGGAGAACAAGGCGGCTAATGCCTTGTCCAGGTGTATGGGAGAACTACAGACAGTGGTTGTGTCTGTTCCTTTGATGCTAGATTGGGAGGCCATTAAGGAGGAGAGCTCGAAGGATGAGGAGTTGGGAAAGATCGGGGCGGATCTATTGAGGGGAGGTGATAGCCACCCAGGGTACTCAGTAGAGGGGGATAGACTGCTGTATCAAGGGAGGTTCGTGATGCCCAGGACTTCAATCCACATCCCAAATATACTCCAGGAATTTCATGAGAGCGCGGTTGAGGGTCATTCAGGGGTGCAGAAGACCTACAGGAGGATTGCTGCTGAGCTTTACTGGAAGGGAATGCATAGAGATGTAGAGGAGATGGTGGCCAGGTGTGAGATTTTTCAGAGGAACAAGTACATGGCTATGTCACCAGGGGGACTACTACAGCCGTTGGCATTACCGAGACGGGTATGGGAGGAGATATCCATGGACTTCATAGATGGGCAGCCCCGTTCAGAAGGCTTCACGGTGATTCTGGTGGTGGTGGATAGATTGAGCAAGTATGCTCATTTTATTCCCCTTCGACATCCTTACACCGCGGTGACAGTAGCGTCCGCTTTCATCAGGGAGGTGGTCAGATTGCATAGGGTACCAGAGGCAATAGTGTCAGATAGAGATAAGGTATTCCTCAGTCATTTTTTGAGAGAGTTGTTCAGGTTACAGGGGACAATGTTGAAGAGGAGTACCGCATATCACCCACAGACAGATGGCCAAACGGAGGTGGTCAATAGGAGCTTGGAGACCTACTTGAGATGCTTCGTGTCAGAGACACCTAAGCTGTGGGCCAAATGGCTATCCTGAGCGGAATACTGGTACAAAACCTCATTTCACTCGGCTTCACAGATGACGTCATTTAAAGTATTGTATGGAAGGGACCCTCCTCACTTGGTGCACTTTGGGAGTAGCAGTACTCCAGTCTCTTCAGTGGAGGAGTATTTGGGAGAGAGAGATCGAGTGTTAGAAGAATTGAAGAAACATCTACTGAGAGCACAACAAATCATGAAGAAACAGGCAGACTCACACAGGAGGGACATGCAATTTGAAGTGGGGGAGAAGGTTTTCTTAAAATTACGACCCTACCGGCAGAGGACAGTAGCGAGAAGGAGGAATGAGAAATTGGCTCTAAGGTACTTTGGCCCCTATGAAGTGTTGGACAGAATCAGAGCAGTGGCGTACCGACTGAAGCTTCCCCCATCAGTTATCATACACTCAGTTTTCTACGTGTCTCAGTTGAGGAGAGCTATTAGGGAGCATCAAGTTAGTATGGAGTTACCAGAGACACTGACTGAGGATTTGGAAGTGATATTAGAACCACTGGAGCTCCGAGGAGTCAGATCAGATAACAAGGGAGACAAGAAAATGATGATTGGATGGAAGGGTCTCCTCGAGTTTGATGCGACGTGGGAGCCATTTGCAAGAATTAAAGATCAGTTTCCCTCCTTTCACCTTGAGGACAAGGTGAATCTTTGGGAGGGGAGTAATGTTACGCCTTTGCCGGCCCAGGAGGGGCCGGCTGGACCGGTCCTGGTTTACTCCAAGCGGAGTCGCAAGCCACCAGGAGGGGGGCAGAAGCCCTTGTGGGCCGCAGTAGGTTTTGAATACTAGTTTGAGAGGGAATTTTTGAATGTAAGGGCTGTTTGGGTAATTTGTATTTCTCCTTTGGAGTTAATTAGGAGTTTAGGAGGGCATTAGGGTTATCTTGAATTTTGGGTGAGAATTTGAGATCTTCTTGGAGGTTGGGGCTCTAGTCTTCTTGGCTAGAGATTTTGGAGAGTTAATCTTCCTCTCGAATTGAAGATTCTTGTATCGTTTGCTGTTTTCATTTTTCTACTAGTTGAATACAAGTGTTGTTTGGTTTTGCTTAAGGATTTTCCCTGTTTTTCTCTATTCTTTGGACTATTTTCGTGCAGAAATAGCAGAATTTCTGCTGCTTACTCAAGTATTGGAGGTTGGTTTGCTTGCGAACTCAAGTATTCCCTTAGGGTTACTTGCAAACTCAAGTATTTCCTATCATATTCCAACAATCATGTAGCCTCACTCAATGTACATGAACCTGACTAATCTCAACATCAACGTCTGATGTAGATATCTCCATGAAACACCTCATCATTATTTCACAACAAGCAACCTAGCTGCCAAATTAAGATGTGAAGAACTTTAAGGATCTTACTCATCATCTAATTTGATCCTGAGGATGGGGAGTCGCATCTTCCCCAACACTATTGTTGGCTGGAGACCTCAAATCCTTCGTCAATCCTTTTCATCATTCCAATGGAGGCTATCAAGATTGATATAAAGGAAGGCACCACAATGGTTCTCTCTCTCTCCCCCTGTCCCCATACTAAAAGATCACGCATAAGTATGCATTGAGCAGCATATAACACACCATTACACATAAAATCTAACTAGTGCATACTTGCCAACGGTAAATGGCATACCATGGTGCAAAGCATCCTGTAAAGTCATGGGGCATAGCGCATGGCATGGCACGTGCCATTTTGAACATTGCGTAAAATATAAAATAATTATAAAAAATAGTATTAATATGTTAAACTGAAAGACAAACTATCATAATAATAAAAGACAATCAAATTGATGCATAAGTTCAAATAATCAACACATCAATCTCTTATAATTCAAAATATTACAATCATTTTGTTTAAGCATAAAGATTTTGTAAGAATTTAAGCTACTCTTCTTGGGAAACATCAGCAACAGAAAAGGTCAAAAAAGCTCGATAATCTTCATCAGCATTGTCTCATATTTCATAAATTTCTTCATCACTCTCATCAGTAATATCATGCCTAGATGAATATTCTTTTTCTTTGCCTCGCTCTCGAATGTTATAGCTTTTGTCATAAACACTAGTAGTCTTTGCAACAGTACTCCATGTCATTTTTTTCTCTCCAACAATAAATTAATTTTCTTCATCAGACTCATCATCTATTTTTCCTATTAACTACTCATTTACATCATCTATGTCAATTAAAGAAATATGGTCAATCACACCACGATGATTATACCTGCAAATCAATGCCCTATTATATTTTATATAAACTAAATCCCTGTGGCGACCATGATCCATTCTGCTTCTTCTTTTGCTATGAAGCAGCAATTGAAACATCATTACAATTATTATACTATAATCATGCATAAAAAAACATGTGCTTCATAAAAATACGTATATATATGTTCGAATATATTTCAGTTACACTTGCATCTAGATGAACTATAGGTCAGACTAAGGACTTTAATAACAAAACTTTATAAATGGGGAGTTCCTTGGTCATATGTCAACCACCAATCAGCTGGAAGAAATGATATAATATCCAACATTTGTAAATGTAAGCATACAGTTTTTACAATCTAAAATATTTATTTAAATGCATCACTGTAGCAAATCCACTTAAAGTAGCATGCAGAGACTAGATGCAATCACACGGCTAAGAGTGAAGGATAGTGGAATTTGTGGCAGAGCATTAGTATTAGTTTATTATATAATAAAAGTTAAGTTAAAACCTTTGCATTGGTTTTATAATTGGGGAAATTGGACTCAACACTGAATGAGAGAACAACTTCCATTCTAAAAGTTGGGAAGCTGGACTCAACCTTGAATTGGAAAGTTGAAAAGGTGCAAAAGCTTATAGCCATCATATGACTTATTTAAATGTGTTGAATAGTTATGGCAAGATAAATAATTCCGCTAGGCATTTCTTATGCTCAATATGGCTCAGTATGGCATTTTAATATGTGTTTTAACTATGTTAATATTATTAAAAAATTCTTAATTGTTAGCAATATTATTATTATTTCTTATACATGACTTGTATATTTCATTGAGCCTAGCTCATTAACAGTGGTTGAACTACAAGTAAAGGGAAAGAGCCAATAAGGCACTAGGCGGGAAAAGAGGTGACCATTTTTTTTGTGTAAATATATTTTGGGTGTACAAAGAGATCTGAAGACTAGATGTACAGACTTTTGGGTATGTACAAAAATTTTAAAAATCTTAGTAGAGCTCTGTATTTGCTTTAATTATATTTGATGTTAATTGAGATACAATACATGCTTCCTATTATTAGGTTGTGAAGTTTGATATGTTGACGTGTTAGGAGAGTCTAAATAGATTCTTTTTACTCACTTGGTTCTGAAAGTAGTGGGTCGGAATGGGTGTTTGAGAAGGAGCCGGTTTAGATTTTTTTTTCTCTGTTCTACTCCAGGTTGACCATTAAAGATTTGGGCCAACTGGGGTGTGACAAATGAAATATTTATTTTCTATTCATATGGAATTGATACTCAATCTTAAATTTATGCAAACATTGATATCTGGAGATTGAGTAGCCCTTTGTCTTGTAGTTGGAGGAATATCAAATAAACATTCACCCCTAATATATAAACTTAATTCATTACTGATTTTGCCTTTTTTATCTACAGCTTAAATAATCTTCCAATAAAGTTCATTAGCTATTTCTTTGTCCCGGAATATATTAGGGTTATTAAAAAAATATTCAATAATAAGAACAACAACAAGCCTTTATCCCACTATGTGGGGTCGGCTATATGAATCATTTTTCTCCATTGTATCTTGTTAAGGGTCAAATTCTCATCTAAATCTATTAATCTAATATAGAAATGTCATTTTTAATATTTTTGAACCAAATATTTTTAGGTCTACTTCTACCTTTTTTAACATAAGTCAAATCTAATAAATCTACTTTCCTAACCAGGTCATCAGAAGGCTGCCGTTTTATGTTACCAAACCATCTAAGGAGACTCTCTCTAATCTTATCTTCCACTGGAGCTACTCTAACCTTTTCACATATATGCTCATTTTGTATCATGTCTTTAAGAGTAAAGCCACTCATCCACCTAAGCATCCTCATTTATGCAACACTTAATATTATGTTTCTCTTTTAATGACCAACATTCTGCACCATGGAGCATTGCAGGTCTCACTACGATTTTATAGAATTTTCCCTTAAGTTTAAGAGGGACTTTTCTATCACATAACAAGCCCAATGCATTCCTCCACTTCAATCATCCAACTTGAATTCTACTAATAATATCCCCATTTATTTCACCATCACTCTGAACAATATACCCAAGATATCTAAAACGTAAGCTCTTATTAATGACTTGATCGCTCAACATCACAATCCCCCCACTAGATCTATTATTACTAAAATTATACTGCATATATTCAATTTTAGATCTACTAAAAAAAAGCCTTTAGACTCTAAGGTTGACCTCCATAATTCAAGTTTACCTTCAACTCCCTCTCTAGTCATATCAACAAGAATATCATCAGCAAAAAGTATACACCAGGGTATAACCTCTTGCAAATGTCTAGTGAGAACATCCATGACTAAAGCAAAAAGATATGGGCTTAAGGCTGATCCTTGATGTAATCCAACTGAAATAGGAAAATACTTGGTCAAAACCACCTTGTGTTTGAACACAAGTAATAGCTCATGCATATATATCATTAATGACTTGAATATAAGCATTATTAACCCCTTTCTTATGTAGAACTCTCCATAGCACTTCTCTTGGAACTTTATCATACATTTTCTCTAAATCAATAAAAATCATATGTAAATCCTCCTTATTCTCTCTATACTTCTCCATCAAACCTCTCAATAAATATATAGCTTCCATAGTAAACCTACCTGGCATTAATCCAAATTGATTTTGAGAAATATTAGTGTCACGCGGCAACCTATGCTCCATAGCTCTCTCCCATAGTTTTATAGTATGACACATTGACTTAATTCCTCTATAATTCGCACAATCTTGTGCATCACCTTTATTCTTAAAAATAGGAATCAACACACTCATTCTCCACTCATCGGCATCTTTTTAGTCTTCAAAATAATATTAAAAGGTTTAGTAAGCTAAGAAATTCCTTCATCTCCTAAGCATTTTCACACCTTTATTGGAATATCAAGGCTTTTAAAACAAGACCGGACCGGCCGGTTCAACCAGTTGAACCGCGAATCGGCCGGCCGGCTGATTACGGTTCACATAATAACCGGTCTCACAGAAAACTGGTAATGAACAGGTCGAACTGGTGGTTTGACCACCAAACCAGTTCCGATTTCCTATAACCGGCCGATTCAGCTACAGTGTATATCCGACGGTTGAGATGAGATGCGAAGGTGAAGGCACGAATCTTATTATGTGAAGGAGAACTGGTCAAACTTATAGGAAGCCGAAAAAAAACCCTATTTCATTCGGACGAATCGCCTTGCATAGTGGCATTTGTTCTTTAGCGCCCCGTCTCCGGCCTTTTTCTTCTCGTTCGGCATTCCGTCTCTGGCCGACATTTCCTTCTTGTTTGTGAAGCCAACACCGGCAGCTCATTCCCGAAGCTAGAAGCCATCATCTCTGGTTCTAGTTTGTTTCTAAATGAGTTTTTTTTTTTTTTCAAAATCTAGAGACATGAATGTAGTCTTTAATCTTTAATCTTTGTAGTTTTCTTGTATGTATATTTTTTAAATTTCATTTTCCCGTGCCCTCATGTTTCTATTCTGAAATGCAAAATGCATTTAGGGTTCTGTCATCTGTCATCTGTGGATTGTATTCTGGATTTTTGTATTATCTTTTGAGCAAATTTTACAGTTGATACTACTATTCACCTATTATGATGTAGGAGGATGAGTTGTTCAGCAAATATATTTTTGGTTCATAAATATTTGATTATTTTCAGAGCAATCGGCACTGGAACTTTTATTCTGCATATTAAGTATTTTGAGGTCAGTTGATACTCAGAGAATGAAGGAGATATAGGCGGCATAATCGAGCTCAATCAATCAGATGCATTTGGTTTTGAATATTTTGGTGAAGCGAGACCTGGAGACTTAACTTATGTGGATAGATTTGATGATGCTAATTTAGGAGATCTTTGAGTTTTAAGCTTTGTAAAATTATTGAAACTATTGAACTGAGAAAGTGAAACATAGTTAACATCATCTCCATATCATGAATATGTTTTCTTTTTGTTATCAGTTTGTATAAAGTGTTAAAATCTTTCTATGATTGATTATATCTTCAAATGAAATATATTATCATATTTTTTAATTTACTTTATATAATGTTAAGTTTTTCTATACTTCATTATATAATTATGTTTAATTTTTGTTATATATTTATAAATAGTTGTGTTATTATTATAATATTTAAATATAATAAGTATTTATTACGTCTTCCGGTTCGACCCCGGTCGAACCATCGAACCGCTAACCTCTCCTTCTTCCGGTTCATTATCTGGTCTGATTTTCAAAGCCTTGTGGAATATCATCAGGTTCAACAGCTTTTTCACACTTAATTTTCTTTAAAGCCTCTTTAACTTCGGTTTTACTAATACGCTGATAAAAATAAAAATCTTTATTTTCATTTAGAGTGCTAAGGTTACTAAAGTCAATTGCATACTCATTGTTGTTGTCAGGTTACAAGTCCTGGATAAGAAAAGTGAAAGGTTGCGTTAGGTAGTCGACAGCCAGCGTAAAACTTGACAAATAATCATGACTAAAATAATACTCGAGATATAAAAAATGTGTTGATACATATAAAGGTCGGTGTAGTAGCACTTCCCATCTTCTATCAATAATTTTAAAATTTTATTCATATTTATCACTGTTGTTGAAGCTTGTAACAATTGTCTCTTTTGCCCTATCCTTTGCTTCATATATATATAAGTCATTGAGGGCTTCCTTTCTCCATCAACCAGCCTGAGAACCTTCAATAAAGGGCCATCTATTTTTAAGGCATACATAATAGTATTCCAGAATGATTGCTACAGAACACTTGAATTGCGCTGCCCCTCATTTCCTTCTTAGCAACATCCATCTATTTGCTAAATTGACATTTTCTCTGCTTCACCGCGTCATCAAGATATGGTGTAAGATAAGTATCTAACGGTCCCTCGAGTCTTGATGCTTTGAGCATTGATGTTGATGTTAAACTTTGACTAAAAAGTTAAATTTAGTTGTCTGATATCTTTTAGATAGTCCAACGACAAGAATATCATCATCTACTATCACATCAAAATTATCTTATTTGCCAATAATAACATATAATGTGTTATTAATCTGTTCTTTTAAATCCTTTTTCTTCAGCATAGTCTTCTATTTCATCCTTGACCTTTTTGGGGCAATTAGAACATGCTTTAGCATATCTAAAATCCCCAATTAAGTGTTGCCTGTGGCGTGTAATTTCTCCTTTTATTATTTTGCCCAAAAAATACATATGACAATATTGTTATCTGGTTCATTAACCAATATTACATATTTCAATACAGAATATTTTTTTAAAGATTAAATTGAATCTGACATGTTTCTATCACCTATGAACAAACAATTTTAAAAAATTAAACATTACAATCATATAACCAAATATCATGCTTCATTTCAAGCTAGTTCTAGTGTTTTATTTGTCATCAGTAAGATCTTACATTTATTTTATGTACTGATATACATATATTTTATATGTTTGAATGGAAGAAATTGTAAAAGTTATAGTTAGTGCTTTATTCTTTTGTCTATAGCATTGAAGTTCAAAGTTTTAGCTCAAAATACCTAATTTTAGATATGATTCGAAGAAAATGTTAATTCCCAGTAATTCAGAACCTAGAACAGCGAACCAAATTGAAAGAGCACGTTTCTAGCTTGTCATTATGTATTTTTTACATATTCTCTTAATCACGGTGGGTTCATGACTAAGACAATTAAATAACAAGTAACAAATTTAAAGTTAGCAGGATCACAAATAATAAAATATGATCATTTCATCAAGCTTATTATTATAAAGAAATATGAAAGAAAATGATGCAAAACTTCAATGCCAAGTACATATTTCATGAATTAGTTGGAGCAATCTTACTTTACATAAGACTAAGGCCTATCATCGAGCAAAACATGCTAGAGTGATAATATGAAGATAAACGCATATTCAAGTTTAGAAAATTCATTAGCTCTTAGAAGACAAAACCTAAAAATGTATATTTTGTCATCTTCACAGAGCAATATAAAAAAAACTTAACATTTTTCAGCACAACTGACCATGTCCAACTGAAAAACTCATTTAACAATTCAAAATGCAATAATACTCTAAAATGCAGTAATTCAATCTCCAATGGAACTTCATTTCGTGACGGAATTTATGACTGAAGTCAAGAAAATATAATGCCAGTTGTGTTCAAGGTTGAGTATTTTGCTTCTTAAGTTCCTGGAGCATCCATTGTGGAATGAATGTATTTTTTGCTGTAATTCGACTTATTAATTGATGAATAAGATGATATTATGTTTTGCTACTTTCTGTATTTGTGGCTTCAGCAGAATTGTTTTCAATTTTAGTTGCTCCCTTTTTTAATGAGATCATTCGTGATTTCTTTTAAGTTGGTATATTGCTCTATGAAGATGACAAAATGTATATTTTTAGATTCTTTGCCCTCTAAGAGCTAATGAATTTTCTGAAGATGAATATGCACTTATCTCCATATTATCACTCTAGCAGGTTTTGCTTGATGACAGGCCTTAGTCTTATGTAAAGTAAGATTGCTCCCACTAATTCATGAAATCTGTACTTGGCATTGGAGTTTTGCATCATTTTTTTTCATATTTCTTTATAATAATAAGCTTGATGAAATGATCATATTCTTCCATTTGTGATCCTACTAACTTTAAATTTGTTACTTTTATTTAATTGTTTTAGTCGTGGACCCACCGTGATTAAGAGAACATATAAAAAATACATAATGACAAGCTGGAAACGTGCTCTTTCAGTTTGATTCGCTGTTCTAGATTCTGAATTACTGGGAATTAATGTTTTCTTCGAATCATATCTAAAATTTCGTATTTTGAGCTAAAACTTTGAACTTCAATGCTGTAGACAAAAGAATAAAGCACTAACTATAACTTTTACAATTTCTTCCATTCAAACATATAAAATATATGTATATCAGTACATAAAAAAATGTAAGATCTTACTGATGACAAATAAAACACTAGAACTAGCTTGAAATGAAACATGATATTTGGTTTCAGCTTTGATCGGTCCGAAAAACTAGTTTATATTGAGATTACTTTTTTTATTTGTTCTTACAAATAGAAGGTTTTTCCTAGATCATGGCATAACTAACAATGATTTCTATTCAATTACATAGTTCTGCAAGTAGGCAGTAGATATTGATCACAATTAGATCTCTCTAATTAGTTAGCAGTAACATAGAGATCTCTCTAATCTTTGCAAACAGGAAGCATCACTTTTCTCTTCTTTTTTTAATGTTATTTTGTAGAAGATATTCATAAGGAGATGCCCTTACCAGAGAAGTCGCAGATTGGTGCAGACATAGGCATTCGGAAGGAAGAAATTGTGCGGGATTTTTCGTTACCTAGCACGATGGTGTGGTAGAACTAACCATTCGACCACGAAGAAACTGCAAGTGATGGTGTGGTAGACCTAGGCGTTCGATCGGGAGGAAGAAGCCGTGAAGAATGGTGCATGCGGCAGTCTCCTAGGCGTTACTCTGGAGGAAGAACTACCTAGCTCACGAGCTTATCAGGAAGAAGAAATACTTAGCTCACGAACTGATCCAGAAGAAGAAATACCTAGCTCGCGAACGCGCGCACCACGTTTTAAAGAGGGAACCGGAGGAAGAAACACACTCTTTATTTAGCGCCAAATAAGTCTTTGTCTCAATAGTTTTTTTTTTTACTGTATTTAATTAACAGTTTCTTAATAATATTGCATTTTTTGTTTTTTTAATACAGTGAAAGTCTATGAGCAGTCTTGATGTCAACGACATGTATTGATCTTATTGGTGATTATAAATGACAAAATGGGTATCAGTATTCGTGATTATGGATGCTCAAGGTTCAAATTCATCTTTTATTTCTCCCGTTTTATGACTCATGTGAAGAATATGAGTTTATTTATAATTTCTAGTGGCATTTTAATAGTTTTAATTAAAAACCCTCAAACACTCCAATGGATTGCCCTTATGAATTCTCTCAATAATCTAATTTTTTTAAGGCATGTAAGTGCCTAAATGATATTATAATTAATCGGTATTGAGCTAATGCGCTCTTTAGATTCCTCTTGTTGAAATGCTCGATTTAATTACAAGCACATAAGATTTAAAATTATTTGATTCTAAATAGTATCATGAAATTCTCAACTATACTTTAAGTTCTTGATTTTGGCTCATTTGTACTTAGATCAAAAAAAATTTGGTGTCATTGCGCTCGCCTCAATAAGATATTCATTTTGATTATAAATTTGCTGAAATTGTAATTTAACTTATTCAAATTGTATTCTAGAAGTTTTCAATTCAAATATTATGTCAATACTCTTATTAGATCATATGGGATATTTTTATGACGTATCATATCTCTTCTAATTCGAGTCATCAAAATCTCCAAGTCCAAAAATAATGACATGCGAAAAATATGTGCTATATACACTTAGTTACGAGTCATATCATACTTATTATTAAAGATGTCTTAGACCACATAATGAAAACTCTTCTAAATGTTAATGTTAATAAGGTATTAGATCACATCATGATAAGTTTTTATGATGGAGATTGATTGTAAGTCTCATATTTTAGTTTTATGACTCTTTTCTTGAAATATTTATAATTCTTTATAATGGAGACTAAGTGTAACTACCTTGCTCTAATATTTATTATGCTTCATAATAGAGATTGAGTGTAACTTTCATCTTTAACCTTTATAATGGAGACTAAGTGTAACTACCTTGCTCTAATATTTTATAACACTTCTTCAATAATCCTCCATGCATAAATATCCCTATGGGGTGATGGAAAACTTAAGATTCCCCATTTTATAGGCTCTGGTTTTTCTTAATCAAGAGATTTGATATTGTCTTGTATATGCGGAATTATTAGCTCCCACTTAGTATGCTTTGATTTTTCTTAGTAAAGGGTTCTGAAACTATTCTACGTGGGAGAAAATTTTAGTGGTAGTCGAGATTAGCAATCCGTTCTATGGAGCTTCAGTCTTCCTCTTAAAACAGGTTTGACTTTCATATTTGGATATGTGATGTCCCATAATTTAATTTGGAAAATTTATTTATTTATATTTTAACATACGAAATCAAAGCAATATAATATCATCTATCAATATAAACAACAGAAAATAATTCTATAATTCAAAATATTAATGTACATATGTATTCATTTATCAAAAAATTATATACACTACTCAAGATATATATAATCATATCACAACTATTCTGAACTGAGTACAAAAAAATTAGCTTAAAAAAACCTAAACTTGAAGGAATCCTGATCAATATCACACTGATGCTCCCTTGTCTTGACATGAAATCATTTAACCACATATAATGAGCTCAAGAGCCCAACAAGTAATGAAATCCTACATCTGAACTTAAAGCACGACAAAAGAGCAATATGCATGTCAGTAGTCAAATCATAGCAGTAGTATCCATACAATTATAGGGCAATATAATATAGAAATCAGTAAACCATTATAGGTGTCAAATCACTAAAGTAATTGCCATCAATATTATAATCAGTACATAAATCGTATAAATCATCAAATCAAAATTTAATAAATACTATCAAAATTATGTCAATGCAGTAAAATCATATCAAAATAGCTATATATATATGTATCACATACTCAGAAATATCATATCAGTGTCAACTCAATGTTAGTGTCTAGCGCACATGCTCAATACATATCACATAATCAACATATTAATAATAGTATAACAGTAGCAATATAACAGTAAAACAATAGTAACATCAGCATCATGGGTGGCAGTAACAATAAAGTATAGTGGCAATGATTCTAGAGCATGCATTTTAATAATCATATTAAATAAGTAAAAGTTCTGGCTACAATGGTATTTTTTTTCAGTAATAGTATTAGTATCAGTAATCGTTGGCTAACAAATAGAGTCGTCACTCTTTGCTGTTGGCATAGTAGTTATCTCCTTATAACTCTCAATTAATGTATCACATGAATAAGTAGTCGAGAATAACACCAAATCACATATTTAAAGGAAAGTTCGTTGACCCACCATCCTGTACAATTCAATCAGTCTCCAACAAACGTAAGTGAATAACTTGTCTTTACTTTTTTTTCACACACAAATTATTATCGCATTACTATAATAGTAATAGCGACCAATAAAACACATACCCACATTCTCAATACATTATAATAACTAAAGCATAATTAGGCTTAATTCAAAAAGTGCTAAAATGACCTAACGTTAGGCAACAGAAAACCCTACTGAGCAAAAATTTATATTTTCAAAATTTTATCAAATTACTGGAGATTGTATTAAAAAATATTCTGAAGTTTTAGTGAATTAAAACACTATTTTTAGGTGTCAAAATAAATTTCTGAATTGGTAAAAATAACCGCATTTTCAAAATCACCTAGCGAAAAATATCAAATAAATACTCAAAATATTTATAATCTCAATTTTTATAACATATAAAAAGTTACGGGGTAAAAAATTTTCCAATACAAAATTATCCTTGTTTTCTGGCAATGAAAATGCAAATTTGATTGAAAAAAGGTCAAAAACATGAAATTATTGAAATCATAAATAGGATAATGATTCCTTACGGCGAGATGAGCAAATCTCCCAACAGGACCAACTTTCAAAAATCATTCTGTGATCTCCAAATTCTAGGTTTATTTTTCTCTCTCCTCACATTTTCCTCTGTTATTTCCCAAAATCCTCTCATGTAAATTCATGTGAGTGGAAATAGATATTTAAAATAATAATATAATTTAATTAATTTTTAGTATAAAATTCATATAAATATTTTTTGGGCCATAAAAATTATAGAAAAATATCCATAAAATAGTTCATTTTATTTAAAAAATATAGGTAAAATCGGTTTGCAAAACGGACATCTGACGGCCCAAAATCCATGTTTATTTTAACATGTGTCAATTTCTTAAGGATTTGCACAAGTGTCTAAAAATTAGTTAAACATTCTGTTATTAAAACGCTATAATATCTATGTTATGGCAAAGATGATTTATGATTTGGACTTATAATGACTCCAAACAAAAAATTTATTTGATTGGATTAAAATACGGACTATTACAAGACAGATGGGATCTAAGGCTCTAAGGCCATGAGGATTTTTCACCCATGTCGAAGCTTCTATTTTTTTCATTTAAAAGAGTCTCTAGTCATCAAATTTTGGTTTAATTTATGCAAGAGATGAAGATTGATATAATAGCGTGTCCTCGATGTGACAATGTAGAGATGAAGATGAAGATGAAGGGGATCCCCCAAAAACACTAACAATACGTTTATTACTTTGATTTCTTCACTTCTTTGAGCAATGTAAACTAATTTCTGCACTTGTTAGTAATTTAGTCTAAACTTTTTGGGATGTCCAATCTAATGAGGACATATTAAGCTAAACCAAAGGCCTACAGTGCTTAATTTTTGAGATGTCTAATCTAAACTAAAGGTCAAAAGCATTTGTTGCATAAATCACCACATAAGCATGCGAAATAACAAATCATTCAAGCAGCTAATAGAGCAAATAAATAAATATAAACAGAGAGCAACAGGCATTATAAATTTTTACGTGATTTATCCCCTAACCAACCAACACACACATCAAAGCTTTTATTATTATTATTATTATTTAGGATTCCATTAACCTCTCTCTTTTGCTCTTCAAATCGATGAATTTACCATTGTGCTACCTTTTTAAGGAAAATATGATCACATCTTAATATAGCGCCACCACTGAATCTTAATAAAGCTTAAAGATTGAGATTTTTAGCTTAGTTTGAGACGGCTTTCTTACTGCTTCTTAAAGCCGCTTTTTAGTACAAAATTTTTAATTTTTGTACTAAAAAACTGCTTTAAGAACCAATAAGAAAGCTGTCCCAAACGAAGCCTTAGTTTGTAACGACTTTCTTACTGCTTTTTAAGAAAGTTTTTTAGTACACAAATTTTAATTCAAAAATTTTTTTTACTAAAAAACTGCTCTTAAAAGCAGCAAGAAAGTCATCCCTGAGACGACTTTCTGTCTGCTTCTTAAAGTAAATTTTTTATATACAAATTTAATTTTTATACTAAAAAATTGCTTTAAGGAGCAGTAAGAAAGCCATCACAAATGAAGCAAGAGCCTATGAGAGAGAGAGTTCACTAAATGAAAGCTTTCAAGAATATAAAAAGGGTACTTTCTCTTTCAATTTTCTTCCTAAAAATCAGAAAATTCAAGCCATCTTTTCTTTGTTTTTCATTGAAATTTTTTTACTGAATTTATGTAGTATTTGTAGGTTCATAAAAAAATCTTCCCCAAATCCTCAAAAAAAGAAACTTTTCAATGGCTAGAAATATAGGAAATTAAAGATCAAATTACTTTGTTAAAAATATGCATGACTTGGATAATAAAGATGAGATATTAAGCATAAGATCACAAATTAGATAATTAATATATTAATTTTAACATAATTAAATAATTTAACAATAAAAAATTAAGTCAAATGAATTCTCAAAAATTATGAAATGATTTTTCTAATGTATAAAACATACTTTGAATAAATATAACTAACAATACATTTGTTTTATTTTTATGTCCATCATCCTATAATTATTGGATGATGAATAATGCATCAACATACATTTAGCCTAAACTTTGGAACCTTAAATTTTTTACTTAAAAGACTTCTTGAATTGGGTATCTTGAGGTCTCCTCTAAATAATAAGAAGTCTAAGCCATCATTTGGGACAACATTCTTACTGCTTTCTAAAGCGGTATTATAGTAAAAAAAAATTAGCTCAAAAAATTTTTGTACTAGAAAACCGCTTTATAAAGTAGTAATAAAGTTATCCCAAACTAGGGGTGCAACTGAGTCAAGCTGGCTCAGACTCGACTCGGCTCGTTATCGAGCTCGCGAGTCGAGCTCGAACACTATTTTGAGCTTGATGGCTTATCGAGCTCGAATAGAGCCCTGCTCGACTCGTAGGCTCGATGAGTAGCTCGATGGAGGAGGCTCAGAGCGGAGTTTGCTCGACGGCGGGAAAAGCAAAATGACGGGCGGGAAAAGCAAAATGACAAACGGGAAAATCAAAACGACAGACGAGCTCGATGGTCGTACCTTAGGACGGCGGAGGTCGGAGAATCAGAACTCGCGTGCTTCGTCGAAGCTTGGCAGGACGACGGATGATGGAGCTCACGGCTTGGGACGATGAGCTCGTGGCTTTGACGGAGCTTAACGGACGACGGAGCTCGATGGTCGCACCTCGGGACGACGGAGGCCGGAGGCTTGGAGCTCGCATGCTTCGTCGTAGCTTGGCAGGACGACGGAACTCGCACTTGGGACGACGAGCTCGTGGCTTCGAGCCTTCTACGGAGTTTGACAGGACGACGAAGGTTGGAGCTCAAGTCCTCGACGGTCGACGTAGCTCGGGATGACGCAGTAGCTCGGAATGATGTAGCTCGACTAGCCGCTCGACTCGCCGCTCGACTCAACTCGTTTCGTGAGACGAGTTGAGCCATAGCTCATTTTTTGAGCTTGACTTGAGCTCGGTATTTGACAGTCGAGCTCGACTCGAACACTCTCTGGCTCGAGCTTGACTCAACTCATTTGCACCCCTATCCCAAACTAAGCCTAAATTAATTGAGTCTCATATATGACGAATAAATTTTATTTAAAATAACAAAAAATTAATTATATTTAATTTATTGGTGAATTATTGAAATCTCCTCCAAATAACAATAAATTTAAGTAATTTTTTACTCATAGAGATTTCTTGAATTGGAGAGTATGCATTATGACGTCTAATCTTTACATTATTCCGAATATAACCGACCAAATAAATTTAAAAATATTTATGAATATTGTTATTTGGTTCTTGTAAATATAAATTATGTCTTTACAAAATATTTAAATATGCTAAATTAACTCTTTTGGTCAGATGTAATTAACAAAAGTTTAAAGTTTTGTTTGGGATAACTTTCTTACTACTTTCTAAAACAGTTTTCTAGAACAAAAATTTCGAGTTCAAAAAATTTTTGTACTAAAAATTGCTTTAAAAACTAGTAAGAAAGCTGTCTCAAACGAAGCCTAAATCTTCACAAATTCTTAGCATTCAATTTTCACTTGCAAAATAAATTCTGTTTGAGATGGTTGTTGTTGTATTTTATAAATGTGACTGTGAAGTTGTTATGGGAAAAATAACTTATTTAAAATTGTTGTGAATATTATATATATATATTAATCAAACAATTGGTTTAAAATATGTTCCCACCACAGAAATGTTTTAAAAATAGCAACAAAGCTGAAGACAAATAAAATTGCAGTTGCGATATAAAAAATAAAGCAATGAGAAAATTATTGATGTATGGTGTGTAAAGACCATTATAATTACTATTTTTAGATTTTTTTTCGAACCCTTATGTTTGAATTACCTCTAACCAATTAGTGGACTTGAAATTCATAATAACATTGCTTACAATCAAAATAATTTTTTTTAGAATTATAATATTTCCAAAGATTATATATATACACGTATATATTTAAAATGTTCTTTTGTATAAAAAATAAGAAATAAGAAATTAAATGATCCATGGTAATGGATACTTTATATATATATATATATATAATTTATGTTGATTAAAATTTGATCATGATAATATTTTATTCTGATTTTTAAAATTTATTTTCTATAAATTGAATTTGTTTTCAATATTCTTTCTCCTCTTGCTCTTAAAAAAAAGTTTTTCTGCTTGGTTTTCATTTGAGATAGTTTTTTGAACTAAAAATTTTATATTAAAAAGTTGCTTTAAAAAGCATTAAAAAAGTCACCCAAACGAAACCTTAATAATAGTTTACTTGTAATTAGGTAAGCCCCTAAATCCTCCTCCACACATTATTAAACAGATTCTCTTCCACACCTCAATAGATTCTCTTCCACACATTATTCAAATTAGATTCAATATACTAAAAATATCATTGAAGCACCAAAATAACTAAGTAAATAACTAAACCTTGATTAACTATTCTTATCCAAGCTCTGAACCTAAACGAAAACCCATCCACATTCAAGCCGTGGCAATCTCATAATTTCAATAAAAATCAAGCCCTATTTTAGGCAAGCAATTCTGAACCATGGGATCCCACGCCAAACACGCTTCGTCGCACAATAAAATGCCCCCTTACTTTTATTTATTTACGATTGTACTCCTCCTCTTTACATAAAAGCCAATCGCCCTCTTGCTTTTATCAAGACTTTTTCTCCTGTGAGGTCCCTTCAACAATCTTAAAAGCTCCTTTGAGGATCAAAAGAGAGGTATTAGCACATATTTAATTAGGATATTAGTAATGCTAATGATGATTTATTGTTAATTATCAAATTATGATTTCCACTATGCAACTGTTGCATATATCAGAGAAATGGCATTAAATCAGACCACACAGTTCGCTACCACAGTTTTTCTCTTCGGTTGTTTATCTTTTGTTCTTGGAATCGTAGCAGAATTGAAGAAGGTAATGGTCTTTTTCTTTTCTTTTTTTAATAATATTTCCTTTAAAAAATGAGTTTTTACATTTTTAGTGATTATTTTAATAAATTTCTTTGCATGTTTGTAGCCTGCAGCTGGAACGCCAATACCAAGAAAAGATGGTGTAATTTGTATATTTCCAAAGGATCCCAGTGTCGCTATGGGGGCTTTATCAGCTATATCAGTGTTAATCTCTTCTGCTGTTGGTCTGGTTGCCATTTATTTCCCCTATAAGGGACAATCTGTCCCAAGGAAAGCTCTCCTTGCAAGCAAAACAATGAAAATCTTCTATTATGGTGCAATGTAAGTGCAATTATCCCTCCATGTTTACATAGTTGAATTACAACAATCACAACATCAAGCCTTTATCTTACTACGTGGGCCGGCTGCATGAATCCTTTTTCTCCATTGTGACATGTTAAGAGTTAAATTCTCATTTAAATCTTATAAAGAAAGGTCATTTCTAATACTTTCTAACCAAGTCTTTTTAGATCTACCTCAACCTTTTTTAATATAAGTCAAATCTAATACATTTGCTCTACTAACTGAGTAATCAGAAGGCCGTCATTTTATGTGACCAAATCATCTAATGCGACTCTCTCTAATCTTATCTTCCACTGGAGCTATTTCAACCTTTTCACGTATATGCTCGTTTCGTATCCTATCTTTAAGAGTAAAACCACTCATCCACCTGAGCATCCTCATCTCTGTAACACTTAACTTAATATTATGTTTCTCTTTTAATGACCTACATAGTTGAATTAAATAAAAAAAATGAAAATTTAATTGAAGAATTCAATAGTTATTTGTTGAAATAATGGGTTAATAGGATTGGCAATGATGCATTTATTATTGCTTAAACAAATAAAATGAAATGTGAATGTATATTGTGATAAATAAAAGGGAAAATTTTATAAAGGAGTAGGATTATTATCAAAATTAGTAAAATGAGCATTGATTAGTTAAAATTTAGATATGAGCAAATACGTTAAATTAAATTGTGTGTTGTGAAAATACGTCAATTAATTTAGCATATTACTCCCACATAAGAGAGAGAGAGAGAGAATACGCCATTTAAAATGGCTTATTACTCACATAAAAGAGAGAGAGGCAGGTGAGAGAGGGTGATGGCAGTGGGGGAAGAGAGAGACTAGTTTAATAATTTAAAATTTTATAAGATAAACTTTAATAATTTAAATCTTTATAAGAAATTTTAATAATATAAAATTTAAAATATAATTTAAAACATATATTTAATAATTTAAACTAAATTTATATAAAAAATTTATAAGTTTTAATTAAATATAATAATTTATACAAAATTTATTTAAAAACTTTATATTATTAGAAACTAATATTATATTATTAAAAAATTATATTTATTTTAAAAACTATTAATATTATATTAAATATATTTTTAATCCATTTAAATTATATTTCATTAAAATTTTAATATGTTTTTATAAAAATTTTATTAGAATAAAATTTTAAAAGTTTTTGTAATAAATTAAATTACTAATATTAAAAAATCATTAGAATATATTTTATTAAATTACTAATATTAAAAATAATATTTTATTATATTTTTAATCTATTTTTTATCAAAATTTTATTAGAATGAAAATATAAAAGTTTTTGTAATAAATAAATTTTTTTATAAAAATACATTGAAAATATAATGAAATATTATTTTTTTTTTCATTACATCTATATTAGATGACCTAAAAAATTTAATTAAAAATATATTTTTAATACTTGTTTATTTTAATTTAAAAGTTTTTATAAATAATTATTTAATAAATTGAATTATCAATATTAAAAATAATATTTATATAATATTATATAAAAATACCTCCCTCATCTCTCTCCTCCTCTCTCTTATTCTTCCAATCCGGTGGCTCTTTCTCTCCCTCCTTTTCTCTCTCCGCCTCTTTATCTCTCTCTCTCTCTCTCTCTCATTCTCTCTCCCCATATCATTTGATTTGTTTTAGTTTAAAGCAAAAACGACAAATCAAGCGTATTCAGAATACGCCACATTATTTGATTATTTTGCTCTTTTTTAATTTTTTTTAAAAATTTGCTCTTTAAACTAATTTTAGTAAATGATATGCTCCTTTCTAAAATTTGGTCTAAATAAAACTGACTTTTGAGCATTTGGTTATGGCAATTTACTATCAATAAATTGATAAAAAGTTTAATTTTTAAAAATCTATTAAAAATTTGGTCATAGCAATTTACTATATATATTTAGAGTGTATTGAATTTAATTTGAAGCTGCCTCCATGAGATAACATACTTTGAATAATAATAAATACTAATAAAATGCCATAATTACTACAATTGATCATTGTGAATAATTGAGCAATACTATTAAATACATTTCATTAAACAAAACAACTAAATAATTTTCTTGCTATTACATTTATGAAAAAATTTAACTCTAGCTTAACTTTTTATTATTTTTGGAGTAGAGTCCTAACCATAACAGGAGCTGGAGCTACCCTCTACAACACAATCAATGAAGGGCTTATTCATGCAAGAAATGTGCATGAAGATCTGAAATATCGTTGCCCAACTGTGAAAATCGGCCTCTTCGGCGGTGCATCCTTCTTAAACCTTGACGCTTGTCTCTTCTGGCTCGTATGCCAGATGCTTGTCAGAAATGCTCGAGAGGATTACTTCGATTACGATGAAGAGGGTGAAATAAAGGATGATTACATTCAGATTAGTAACAATTGATGACGAGGAGGAGGAGAGATGCATGATTTAAAGTCCCATGAGGGTGACAATGAGACCCTAAATGTACATATATAATTAATTTCTTATTTATTCGTTCCTCTTTCGTTTTTTTATTATTTCTAAAAATTTTATTCAAAGTTGTGATGTAATGATGTTGTATTTAATTAAGTTGTGGATTGTTAATTATAAATAGTTAGTGTCTTAATGAATGCTTGGGGGATGGAATGATGAACCATTCTATATGGTTTGAAACCAACACATAAATCAAAGTACATTGAGGAAATAAGACTAACAAGTTAATTATGGGCCATGAAGATTTTTTATTAATTTTTGTGAAAGAAAATTAGATAATTAAGTGAAATTAGGGTTGTGATCTCCCTCAAAAAAGTCAGATGGTTGACTTATGATCGGGCCAGTATAAAAATTATTGGATGGTTAGATTGCATTTGTAGGTCTTAGCAATGACAGTCAAATAAGAGGTATTATATAAGATATTTAATAGATAGTCAATTTATTCTAAGAGTCTTTATAATATCATAATTTTTTTTAATTTTTATTTTTTTAAACTAACACAGACATTTATAATATCATAATTAATACATCTCCTTGAGAGTATTAGGGCATGAATGAAGAAATAAATAATCCCAATTGTTTGTAATTTTCCTTTTTCCCCTTTTGAAATATAAATATTTGCATTTATTGATATATCATCCAAATCATTAATACTATTAGTATATAAGATTATTCTATTAACTCTTATTAATTTACAAAAAAATATTCTCTTAAAGTATTTTAAAAACTTTACATTTTCTTATTTATAAAAATTGCTAAATTTATTTGTATATTTTATTTAGAGAAAATAATTATATTATTTATTCTTTGATTAGGATGTTTTGAACTTTTGATAATAATTTAATGTGTAATCTTAAGAAGATATTATTGTAAAAAGTATAAATACTTATTCAATAAAATCATTTTTCTCAATAATTAAACATCAAGTATTTGAACTCGTTAGAAATAAATTTGAGAATAATTTTGATAGATCCAATGTCAGATTTAGAGAGGGGGGCTAGGCGGGCCCCCACCCTCCCCGACCCCTCGGCTAAAAAATATGTACATATGAGATTTATGACTTGCATGAAACTGTTGTACCGTTATGACCACCGGTCAATAAAGCACACTATGTTGAAGCTTGCCTATAAATACAACAGTCCAATCAACAACATGGCGATGAACCAAGCAATATCCACGCCATCACATATCAATCTATAAAAAATATAAAAAAGTGTAGAAAATACTATTACATGCCTTCATGATAAACTATGAGTTTTTTTCACTTTGTCTATGATAATTTTGAATAAACATTATAAAAGTTGAAAGTTGCGGTAGAATCTTAAAAAATTTTGAATAATAATTTTTTAATTTTAATATATCATAATCAATATTTATCTGATTTATAAATAATTTATAGATTTGAATAAATTAATTATAGCTAGGATTTATTCTTTTTTTTCCCTTAAAATTGCCTATGCTAATTCAAATCCGGATGAAAAAAGTTGAGAAAAATTTTGTCAAAAAAAAATTTAAGCCCCCACAAAAAAAATTTCTTGTCTCCACCATTGGATGGATCGGTTTCGATCACTAAATTTGCCAACAAATAAAATAAAAATATAACATCAAATTAAATATCATATTTTCTCCACAAGTAAATGGAGATGAAGATAGTGCACAAGCTTGCAAGCAGCTTGAGATGATAAAGGTGCATACATCTGATGTGATTCCTTTGATAGAATAAAAGAACAGCCCATGTTTGTTGTTGGGCCATTATCTTGGCCCGGCCCATAGACCATGTAAGCTTATCTAGTGACCCAAATATTTTTATTCTATTTATATGAGCACCAAGAGATTTGGTTTTGCTAAGATGGCATACCTAATATTTTATTCTATTTATATGAGAACCAGGAGATTTATAGGTGTGTTGATTCAGCCAAATCATTAACCACGTAGATTAGAGTTTTTTTGGGTGGGCATGTGTAGCATTTAATAAAGAATCATTACATGAAGCCAAGTGTCTTAATCCTAACCATTGGAGACCTTTGCATAATCCTAAGAAGATCATTAGGATGGGTTGATGACCATTTTGCAAGTCTTTATATGTAGTTGTGTAGAATCTAACTATATATGCTTACTATAAACATTAGAAAAGATATGCCAAATCCAATGAGTTTGAGATATGGAAATAGCTCGCATGGTTCTAATTATTGATACTACGAGGATGAAAACCCTCTAACGAGAGCATCAATGGGTCGTAGAGCTTAGGTTCAAAGTAATAAAGAAAAGCAACATGAAGATGCTTGTAAATAAATACAATGGAGTAAAATTGAACGAATGTTTGAATAAACAATATTGCTTCTTATATATATTATGTCTGTGTTAGCTATTTCATGAAATTTTATACTATTGTTGTTAAGATTTTTCATTAGAATTTATCTTATTATTGTCCTTTACTTTCTTTATGAATTTTATATCAAAGAGTTTTAAGAGAAGAGGTGATTTTTATTATCATCAAGTTAGAAAAAAATGGAGAATTTTCATATTTTTCACTAACAACATTCATATATGAAAAATTCACTATCATCGAAGTGGAAAGAGAGTGTTAGTTTTATTTCAAGTGAATATGAAATGGTTTTAAGCATCATAAAAATAACTACATGGCTCCACACTTTTTTCAAATTGGCCGGGTTTGGCTGATTTGTGTAAGCATGGAAACATGCCTAAGATGCCCCCTTGTCTCCCTCCACCTTGCATGAAGGTTCTAATGGTAGAAATAAAAGTATTAATAATGATTTAAAGTGCAATAGTTAACCATATTTTATTTTCAAGCCATTTGTGGAGGGTATCAACTTAGCAAGCAATCAAATATGAAATTCAAGAGGCCATGAATCAATGAGGTTATTGAACACTCCCTCACCAAAAGGAAATTTTATATTAATTTATTTTTATATTTTTATTCTTAAAATATTATAAATAAGGTGTGAGTTATTGAAGAAATCAGAATTATTGGAATTAGATAATGAGTATGCCTTGAGAGCAATATGAGAGGTGGAGTCTGTTGATTCTTTCCTATATAGCTTCACTTAGGGGTGTCAAAATCTGACATGACCCGAAACCCGACCCAAAAAATTCCTGATTTGGGTCAACCTTTTGTCACACGGGTCCAGTTTGAGTTTGTAATTTCAACCCGTTTGTGAAACTGGGTCGGTCTCGCCGGAGCTACTGCTGCCTCCGTCTGTCTCGCCCGCGCTGCTGCTACCGCTGTGTCTTTCGTCCTCGATGCGTTGTTGTTGCAGCAGTCCAGCCCGCGGCCCCGCTCAACAGCGCGGTCGAGAGTCGAGACCCAGTAGTCAGGGGACCTGCTCCGAAGCCTCCGCTGTGGGCGTGATTGACTTATTTCTAGCCCTCACAGGTCGGTTCAACCCGGTAACCCGCACGGGTCGGGTCCGGGTTGACAAGCCTGACCCATTTGCAAAACTGGGTCAGGTTAGTGTCAACCCGTTTATGCCAGGTCAAGTCGGGTTCGACCTAAACCCGACCTGTTGATTCGAATTGACACCCCTAGCTTCACTGGTGAGTTCCATAAATTTTTTTTTATATTTTCTGTCAGTCTTATAAAATTATTATATCTCTTTTATATTAATCACTCTATTTTTCAGAGGAAGCATGCTAGTAGAGAGTTCATGGGGAGACATTTCTCGAGTGAATCATGCCAACCAAGAGCTGAATAAGTAACCATGAAAAATAAATCCCCTCTTTTAGAAATTGGCGATCTTCAACAAATTATAGTGGGCAACAATACATTTAATGATTGATATCAGGAAGAGATGTTGCGCACTGCATCAACTTAGACTTCTTTTGGAACGGCTTTCTTACTGCTTCTTAAAGACTTAAAGTAGCTTTTTAGTACAAAAATTAAATTTTTGTATTAAAAAGCTATTTTAAGAAGCAACAAGAAAGTTGTCCTAAACAAAGTCTTAATTAAAGTCTAGGAGCAATATATCCTCATTTGACTTCCATTCTACATGATGTTTATGCTAAATGCATGCTGTCTATTTAGAGTTATTTGTGTCATTAATGTGTTGATGATTTTCATGTGGCATAAAGGTTTTATATACATTTTATATGATTTTTCAAGAATTTTTTATCTGTATGAACAATCAGGGATCATACATGCAAAAGAACCATATGATGATGAGTATGATCCTCCAACAAAATGCTTGATTATCATGCAGACTTGACATTTGCATGTTATATATTTATAGAAACAATTATAATTAATAACACCACTCAAATCTTAAAGAACATAATAAAATCATGAACTTTCATTCTCAATAATTAATTAAACTTTTAATGATTCATTGTTACATGATAGCTTAAATCTTAATGATGCACAAAATGTCTATATATTATAGGTCATATTAAAATTTTGGATGTTATTAAACAAATAGAAAAATGAATAGGTTACATGTCCAATAAATTTTAGTTGTGTTCATTGTTAACTATTAAGGGATTGTTTGGTTACCTGAAAAAGGAATGCAGTGTACGAAAAATAAATACAATGTAAAATGAATACAATCGGACGGTGGCGGGTGGCGGTTAGCAGCGGGTTGGCGGTGGAGATGGTGGTCGTCGGTAGTGGTCAAACGAGCTTTGGAGCTATGTAAACAGTTCTCCCTCAAAATTGGGCGAGAACGATATACCTGAAAAATGAACTAGAATAGAATACACTTAATTTACTTTATCTTGGATTTGCTTTTCAACCAACCAAACACCGAACTTTTCAAAACTCATGCATTTACTCTACTTTACACCCTAAAATATTCCAACCAAACAGCTCCCAACTAAAGCTGGAAATATTAGATGTTATTTTGGGCACTTAATTGTTCTTACTTTACTACTGTAGAGGAATTCAGCCTCTTGTTACAATAATATTGATGTTTAGTTGCTGCTGAAGAGAATCAGGCGATCTGTCACAAGAAAATAAATTGATCTTCTCATCAAAAGAAAGGAGGAGCTCCACTAGGTTGCCTTCATCGAGCTATATATCATACTCTAATATATGCGTAGTCTGATCGCAACTTAGCATAGAAAATATTCAAATTAATTTAGTAAAGCTTCACATAGGAAGGTGTGGTTCTCCAATATTTCCATTTGCCTGATGGTCAACTTTGTTCTTATCGATCCATCTACTAACTGTAAATAAAATACATTTAAACTTTGAATCATGTGGTTGGTGAAACCAGTCATGTGAGAAACTATATAAACATAAAATGAACTTTTAAATAAATTCGTGCACAAAAGTAGAGAGAGGGGGAGAGAGAGAGAGAGAGAGAGAGAGAGAGAGATTAAAAAAGTATTGCCAACTTAGTAATAAACGATGGAAGAAAGGAGGTAGGCACTGGGTTGGTGACAGGGTGGTGCGAATCTTTATTAATACAAAACGTGCCTTCCACTATACCACAAATCATGCAAGGTGCCAAGAGAAATTGCTTATTTCTTGTCTCATCAAATGAGTTGGTTAAGATGAGAAGAAAAAAATTTATTCTTCGAACAGAACTTTTTGACTACTAGTCTCTCTCTCTCTCTCTCTCTCTCTCTCTCTCTCTATATATATATATATATATATATCGTAAAAATATAACTTTTTTTTGGCTTTAAATAGCTATCCAAATAGGAGCTTAAACATAATATTATGAAATATATTCTTCCTTTTCTCCAAGTGGAGTTGCTTTTTTCATTTTTGTTTTTCAAGTGGAACTGCTTTTACAAAACTTATTGATTCAGCTTACCTTCAAATCTGCATATCCTTCACAGAAAATGAGCAAGCAGCTTGCGTAAGTAAAGCAGACAAAGAAACAAAGTATCACAATTCATTTGAATTATAAAAACAACCTTAGTATTGATTGACGTTACCTGCGCATTCAGATGCATAAAAATCTTTGAAGTTGTTGATTTTTTTTTAGGAACAAAAGTAACAAATAATTGACTGGAAAATGTATTGACCAACATAAAATTTAACGTAATTTAAAGACATTCAAATATTTTGGCTAAGAAGTTTTAAGGATTGATATGATCATATGAACAACGTTTTCAACAAATTAATATGTTGTTGAGATAGTGTAATTTGATGGAAAGAACCCAAAAATATAAGGAATATTTGAAATTTTCTGAGTCGTTTAGGAGGTCAAAGGACATATGAATTTTGAGGGTTCATAATCAAAATGTCTATCCTGCTGAAAGAATCTAATGAGTCCAAACCAAACTCTCTCAATTTCATATTCATTGAGACATCATGGTTTTAACAAAATCAAATGATTTATGGGCATCTTTTTCGATAGCCTAATGGATTGATCGGTTTTTTTAGCAAAAATAACTTGTACAACCCTTAAGAAATCTATAATATATCATATTCCTATCCATTTGGGATGTACTATTGGTGGAGACAATTCCTAGACTTAGAGGATTCCAGAGCACTCATATATCACCATTTGGAACTTGGACTACCCATCTTTGAAATTTAACAAAACAAATAATTAAAAAAAAATAAATATTTTACAGAAAATTTAATATTCTGTCGGAAATTCCATCAGAAAATCCGTCAAAAATCCATCAGAAAATCTGCCGGAAATATTCTGCCAGAAATTCGCCGGAATTTTTATTTCTGCCGGAAATTAGCATTTTTTCTGTAGTGATACCAAGAAGACATTATAAGAATAATAGTAAGCAAAATTTACTTTATGAATGTTCTAGAATCTTTTTAACTAAGGGTATGTTCAAAAAGCTTCAATATTTTGTAAGGATGCTATGAAACTATCATAGGGTAAGTAATTTTTTTGATTGATATTGTGGATATTATAATTATGTTCTTTTTTTTTTTAAGGACGGAGAGTTGCTTGCTTGCAACTATCACTCATTAGTAAATTTGGTTGTAAAAATCAGCTTTTCACAATAATTTTTTTTTAAAAAATGGTGAAAAAACTAATAGTAAGTATAAACAAAATAGTAGCCAAACAAAAACTGAATTATGATCTGCAAAAGCAAATCAATGAAAAAGTTCTCTCAAACACATTCAAAATTTTTTGTTTTCCAGCTTACTCTTTGGCCTTCTCCTATGTTTCTTTGCCTAACTTATAGGAATAAAAAAATAAAAAAGGTTAACAACATACTAAGACTCAAACATGTGCCTCTTTATTGCAAAGAAATATAATTATTTATTGTAACGAGATATGGATTAACGGTATGTGAAGTCCTCTTTATTATTTCTTCTATATAAATTTTAATATATTTTGCATGATCATTTGGATCTACGGCTCTTTAGATTTTCTTTTCCTTTTAGTTGTAGCTTTTTGAGCATATATATAGTGAGCTATTGAACTCTCTAAAGACTTTGCACTCTTTTATGTGATGGAATATATATATATATATATATATATATATATATATATATATATATATATATATATATATATATATATATATATATAATTATTTATTGATTTATAATATTATGAAATCTCTAACAAACATTTAAATCTTACTTATAAAGAACTAATACAGTCTGAAAATGAGAGGTGTTCAGTAGTGCTGTGAGCCTCTATGGATGAGATATTTGTTTATCTCTGCGACTTAGGCTTTGTTTGGGACGGCTTTCTTATTGCTTCTTAAAACAACTTTTTAGTACATAATTTAAAATTTTTGTATTAAAAAGCTGCTTTTAGAAGCAATAAAAAAGTCGTCCCAAATGAAGCCTTAGTAAACACTTATTGATGGGGTATCTAATTGATAGCTTTATCAAAATGATGCATATCAATTTAAACTTTATATGCTTTCAGTAGGAAACACGATTCAATCTCTATTGGTGGAATAAAAAAGATATTGAAGGTGATTTTGGCCCTCTTTAACTTATATAAAAAAAATTATACGATTATATTCATTATAAAAATTTTATCTTCAAATTTTGATAATTTTTATATTATGAAATTTTTGTCTCTCCTTAAGTTTAATATAAACCTTTTTTTCTTCTTAAAAATTATAATTATGCGAATAATTAATCACTGTACAAAAACATAATAATATGAGTATTTTTCATTTTTCCTTTCTAGAATATGTCAAATGACTGAACACCCAAAAAAAATTACTTGTTATATTTAATTAAATTATGTCATAATATTCTTATCCAATTTTGATTAAAATGAACTTAAAAATTATGATTTTAATTTACAAATAAATTAAAACACTACAGGAAAACTCATTGTTACCGGCGGACGAAATCCATTGGTAACAATAAAAATCCGCCGGAAATATACGGTTTCCGGCGGATTTCCGACGGAAATACGTCCGACGGTAATTCGCGCGTCGGAAATAGATTACCAACGGATTTAATCCGTCGGTAATATTTCCGGCGTATTTCCGACGAAAAAATAACAAAAAAACGACATTATTATGTTATTAGTTTCTGGCGTATGATCCGCCGGTATTGCCGGCGGATCATATCCGTCGGTAATACCGGCGGATTATACGCCGCAATAAACCGACGTTACTATTACCGTCGGCCTTTCCGGCGGACTAAGCGCCGGAAATGTCCGGCGCATAATCCGCCGGAAAGTTCGATATATCGTATTACCGGCACCATTTCCGACGGATAATCCGCCAGAAACCTGTAGCATTGACAAAAAAAAAAACCTTCTTCCCTCTAAAATTGGATTTCCACAACCTGCAAATAAAACATATGCAAAACAGATATACACAACGATGTCCACAACACAATAGACAATACACTATATAAACAATGTAACAATGTTCAAAACACATACTCAACAGATTCAAATATCCACAATTATATTACAAAACATGTCCAAAACACAAATATAAATGTCCACATCCATAAAATGAATAAAAAACATCTAGTCTAAATCCGTTTCCTCCTCAGCTGCTGTTCTCTTCCCACTGCTCATCTGCTCCCTCATCCTTTGCATTTCTTCTAACATTTGAGTTTGTTGGATTTGTATCTGCTACTGTATCTCCATCTGCTGCTGCATTTGCATCTGCCAATCAACTTGGGCTTTCCGTACATGTTCTAGCTCAGCTGTAAGGGCAGTTATCTGCTGGGTATATAAAGACTCCTGGGTACTAGATGAAAAACTACAGCCACTAGATGTCTGCCCTTCATATGCATAAGCCTGCGAGCCTAACCCGTACACTCTGCCGTGTTGTATTCCTCCTACCGCTTGCGACCAAGTGCGGAAGTCAGAATATTCAGTTGATCCGCCAGAAGAACCTTCACCTGCTGCAGTCTGGCTCTCTCGAATCCGTGCATACTCCTCCTATGAAAGTGAATAAAGAATTAAGCAATTTTTAGATAACATTACAAAAATTGAACTTATATACTTACAAAAGCTTTCCTCGCACGCTCGTCAACCCATCGCTGGTCCTCCTGTCGCTTGTGGGTATGACTATGTAATTCAACAGGAGTAGGTTCTCTACCTAACACCGCTTTCTGTAACATACATATATTAGTATTCTTATTAAAGAAAATTATTAAAAAATTTTAAAATTTCTTACCAGACGTCTTCTATGCTCAGTATGTGGAATAGAACCCCCAGTATGAAGGGAACTGCCCAAGCCCCCAACATCAGAAGCTCTGTTCTGTCTGTTTTGATCTCTCTTCCTGCTATAGTCTGGGCTACTCCAAGCAGCGCTCAACTCTGCCCATACACTCTCAGCCATCCAAAGTGGTCGCTGGCTTGACTTTCTAAGATCTATAAACATGTCTCGCATGCGATTCGAGCCACGCTTCTCAAAATTCTTTCTAATTCTATCATTATGTTGTGGCAGCCAACAAAAATCTTTATGCATTTAAAAACATACAATAAAGAATATATATTTTTATTAACTTATGTAAATAAAATATATAATACACAATATTTTAAATTAATTACAAACCTCAAACTCTGTGAACCACATATTCCGTACTTCCTTTGGGACTTTCTGCCAAGAAAGATAAGGAGCATCGTATATGCTCCGGATTATATCCCGTATTTTATGTATTGGCTGCTTTGACGGATGAAACCTGAAAGAAATATGTTAGTTGTCAAAAAAATTAAATCAATTTTATTTGCATAGCTGAAATATAATTAATACATACGTGTCACCCTCAGGTTCAATCAACATGCGACCCTCTATCGCCTGCTCTGGTGCAGCTGGGGTGGAAGGTCCACCTGTTGCGGGCTGAGGTGGTGCTGCAGTGGTCTGATGTGGTGGTGGGACGTATGATGCATATGGATATGAATATGGATATGGAAGAGGGCCACTATGAGGAGGTGGGGGTGGAAAGTATGGGTAGAAAGGAGTACTCTGTGTGACATCAGGAGAAGGTAAGCGTGGGTCTGGTGAGTAGAACGTCTGTGGGCTACTAGCTCCAGGAGTAGGTAAAGGCGGGCTAGGCTGACTCTGGGTAGCAGGCTGAGATGAAGAGGTGATCTCAGTACATACAGGCCTGTTGGATGAGCCGCCAACTGTAACCTTCTTGCGCCTACCAAATATATTCTTTATCATTCCTCTCTGACGGTCATCACTTGAAGCCATCTGCACAAAAATTTAAGAAATATTAGCAACAGTAATTAAATAAATGCAAGCACAATAAAATTTTAATTAAACATAAAGCAGTAATTAAATAAATACAAGTACAATAAAAAATTATATACCTTATGATGATTTACTTTCATATGATGAAACTTCTGTACCACTATCGGATTCGTCATGAATGTTCTCTAGATTTAAATCTACTTCCTCTAACTGCAACTCACTCTCAGTAGTTGTAATTTGATAGTCCACATCGTAAGCAAGATCTTTCATGTTTGGCATAAACTCTTCCTGATGTGCTAGTGGTATTGAAGTAGTCTTCTTAATAACTCCCATAAGTTTGGTCTTCATAACTATGAGCCAATCTTATTTTCCTCGTACTCTACTCGGGTAATTAGCAAAGTAGACTTGGCTTGCCTGACTAGTAATGATGAATGGATCGAACTTTGAATATCTCCTACCCCGCTTAACTTCTGTTATACCATAAACTGGATGTATTCTTGTACCTCTATTCAGTACTGGATCAAACCACTCACAGTTGAATAGATACACATTGTTACCATGTCCAGGATATTCCAACTGTATTATTTCTTGTAATACCCCATAGTACTCAGAATCATCACCTGTATGGGTATTCCCTCTTACACATACACCAGAATTCTCTATTTTTTTATCTTCACACCAAAACTTTGTTTGAAATTTATAACCATTAACTAAAAAATTTTGATAACACTTCACAGCTCTATTTGGTCCCCAAGCTAGATCAAGTAGCTCATTATTTTGCAAAATACTATATTGAGTGTGCACCTAATCAGTAGGTGAAATGTTATTAGTAAAATAATTAACTAGTTAAAGATATTAATTGAAATGAATAATCATAATATGTACCATATTTTTAAACCAAATAGGGAATTCTGTTTTCACTATCTTTTGTACTTCAACTTGTTCTGTTGTGTTCAAACCATTAATAAAACTCCTGTAAATATATATTAAGATTTAGATTGAATTCATGAGTAATAAATTTATGAGCAAGCTTATTCATACTTACTCGAGATACGAGATATGACTCAACTTCATCACAGTTCAGCAAGATATATAAAGTGGCAACTTGCATCTCCTTATCAGTCAAATAGCGCATTATGTTAGCGCCTAAGGGTTCACCATTTTCTTTGAATACAGATAAGTTTGAGGATTGAGCCATTTTTCAGGTGCAGTGCTTTGACTTGATTGTGAGGCTATTTCAAAGTAATACGAACAAAACTGAGTTGTCTCGTACATTAAACATGCTTCACATATTGAGCCTTCAGGATGTGCTTTGTTTTTAACAGTCTTCTTAAGTTTATTTAAATATCTCTCAAAAGGATACATCGACCGATACTGAACATGTCCACCAACTCTAGTTTCATATGATAAATGCACGGGAAGATACTCCATAGAGTCAAAGAAACCTGGAGGAAATATCTTCTCAAGTTTACAGAGAATAAAAGATATATGCTGCTCCATAAGAATCAGGTGCTCTGCATTTAGTTTTGAGGAGCATAAATCTTTGAAGAAGATACTAAGCTCGACCAAAGGCTTTAAAATTTGATTCGGCAGATAACTAAAGGTAATTGGTAGCAGACATTGCATAAAGATATGACAGTCATGACTCTTCATACCAAATAATCTCCCAGTTCTAATGTCAACACATCTGCTTAGATTTGAAGAATATCTATCAGGTACTTGTAAACTCTTGACCCATTCACAAACAGCTCGTTTCTGCTCTAAAGTCAAGGTAAAAGGAGCTTTTGGTTTTAAAATTTTTCCATTCTCACCATCCTTCAATTGTAATGCTTTCCTCCTACAAATCTCCTTTAAGTCCATCCTTGCTTTTATGTTATCTTTGGATTTATCTTTGATGTCCATGACTGTATTGAATATATTATCAAAGACATTTTTCTCTATATGCATCACTTCTAAGTTATGTCTGATCAAGTTTATCCTCTAATATGGTAATGACCAAAATATACTTTTCTTGGTCCAATTGTGGTTGACACCATACCCTGGCAATTTGTAATCAGCTAATATTGAAGAATCCACTATTGTGGGTATGGAACTTACTCTTTCAAATATTTCTTCACTAGTTAAATTTGGAGGAGGTGATGACATAACCATTTTATTTTTGATAAAACCATCCTTATTTCGCATGAAAGGATGATCTGTAGGTAAGAACATACGATGACAGTCGAACCAAGTGTTCTTCCCTCCATGCTTTAAAGTAAATGACTTTGTATATTCCATACAATGTGGACAAGCTAATTTTCCAGAAGTGTTCCAACCTGAGAGCATACCATATGCGGGAAAATCACCAATTGTTCAAAGTAATGCTGCTCGCATAATGAAGTTCTATTTGGTGGAGATATCATATGTACTTATTCCCTCTTTCCATAATAAATTCAAATCATCAATTAACGGTTGAAGGAATACATCAATCTTTGCTTTTGGATTGTGTGGCCCTGGAATGATAATCGTCAAAAACATATAAGGAGTTGTCATGCATAACTCTGGAGGAAGATTATATGGAGTGAGTATCACAGGCCAAGCAGACTGGCTAAATGGAGTGAAACCATCTGCACATAAACCTAATCTTACATTTCTTGATTCTGAGGCGAAGGTGGGATTTGTATGATCAAAGTGTTTCCAGGCATTTGCTTCTGACGGATGTGTAATAAAATCTTATTGTGAGATATGTTCTTTATGCCATCTCATATGTGCAGCAGATCTCATGGATGCATATAACCGTTGCAGTCTAGGAATTATGGGTAAGTAAAATAACCTACTAACTGGTACTTCCTTCAGCTTTCTTTTCGTGATAGATTTTGATTTAAATCTTGGTGCGTTATAATAACGGCATGCAATTTCTGATTGATCATCTTTATAGAATAACATGCATCCATTGACACAACAATCTATCTTTGTGTATGTCAAACTAAGCTTGGAAACTAGCTTCTTAGTCCGATATAAATCTGTAGGAATTATATTATCTGCGGGATTGGTTTCTTTGAGCAGCCCAATGAATTGATTAAAATATTTACGGGGGACATTATATTCTGCCTTGATGCTTAACATCTTAACAGTAATGGATAACTCTAAGTGAGTAGTGCAACCCTTTCATATTGGTTATTGAGAAGCATGCAGTAGATCATAAAAATTTTGAGCTTCTTTATTAGGTGACTCAGGATTAGCTTCTGTATACTGTTCAAATTGTGCTCCACTTGCATCATGAATTAAGTCCTCAAGATTAGGTATGATATGCTCTTCCTCACCTATACTAGCACTTATCGATGGGCCACATCGAGAATCGAAATGTGATTCATACTCACCATGAGAAGTCCAATACCAATATTCTGGCATGAAGCCTCGATGATATAGATCAACAGTAACATCATTTGGGCTTAGGTAGACCTGATTTTTATGTTTAGAACATGGGCAACGAATCATTCCATCTTTGATGAAGCTGGACAGTTGAAAAGCTGTCTGAATAAAAATATTCACCCCTTTGATGAACTCATCGGTTAATGTCTTTCTTCCTTGCGCCAATCGATTATACATCTAACTTCTTTGAGTTCTGATATCCATAATATAACCTACACATAATATGGATATATTAAATTTATTGAAGAAATATACAAAGACTCTTAGTCTGCTCAGAAGGCAATCATTTTAATTAAGTGACCAAACCACGTACTCATCCACCTGAGCATCCTTATCTCTACAACACTTAACCTAATATTATGCTTCTCTTATAATGGCCAATATTCTACACCATAAAGCATTGTAAATCCAACCACCATCTTATAGGATTTTCTCCTTAAGGGGCAGTTTGGTATGCGGATTTCGGCCGGATTTGGGCGAAATCCATCCAAACGGCCTAAAATGCAGATCCAATTCTCACGGCAAACGAAATCCTCTCGAGATGAAAAATTCCCCCGATTCGCTCTAAATACTGGATTTCTGAAATTCCACTGACCATGGGAGTCCATCTCCCTGCTCTTAGACATTCCTACGAAAGCTACGTTGTAAATCTGGATTTTTTAATGGCCAATATTCTACACCATACTGCATAGGTTGGTTTGGTTGGCCAAATCCATCTCATTGCCCTAGACCAACTTAAGTAAACTCCCCAAACAGTTTTCAGGATTTAACCCCCTTAGGATTTGGTAAATTATTTGGTAAATCCAGATTTAGAGAATTTACAAAATCCTACTTAAATGAAATCCTAAGTTCTACCAAACAGCCCCTAAGCTTGAGGGGGACTTTTCTATCACACAACAAGCCCAATGCATTCCTCCACTTCAACAATCCAATTTGGATTCTACTAATAATATCACACAAGGGTACAATCTAGTAAGAACATCCATGACTAAAGAAAAGAGAGTGTTACCTCCACACCAAGGAACGTCGTCGAAGGAGCGAAACCGTGTTCGATTCCGAAGGAACGTCGTCGAAGGAGCGAAACCTAGCGGCGAAGGAACGTCGTCGGAGTGTCGTCGGAGCGTCGTCGGAGAAGGAGAGTCCGCCGGCGTCGAAGGAAAGGAATTCGTCGTCGGAGCGGAATGCGTCGTCGGAGCGGAATTGAAAGCCGAACGAGACGAGAATGAGGAACCAGGCGCGGGATGGCTCGAAATAGGGCCTTTACCGGCGAATTTTCTGACGGATACTCCATCGGACATATTACCGGCGGAACATCCGCCGGTTATAGTTCGTCAAGTTTAAGTAAGCCGGCGAAAAATACGCCGGTAATACCGCCGGTAATTTCCGGCGGATATTGTGTTGGAAAACGAAACTTTTCTGGCGCAATTGCGATGTATTATCCACCGGTAAATAAGCGACAGAGAATCCGCCGGAAATTCCGTCGCACAATTACCGGCGACAAATCCGCCGGTAATTACGTCGCTAGTTTCCGGCGGATACCATCCGCCGGAAATTCCGATGGTAACAGACAGTTTTCCTGTAGTGAAAAACAATTAAATACTTATTATGAAATAGATGAAAAAAATAATAGAAAATTATTATATAAACGTGTAATAAAATGAAAAAAAAATCATAAAAATTTAACATGTATCAAGCTTTTACAATATTCTGATGAAAATTGAATCATATTTTGGCACAATTATTTTTCCTAGAAAATATATTCATACAAAAAAATGGATGATTTTGAAAAAAATATAATTCTTCCAAGAAGCTTCGAACATTGTTTCAAACAATGTTTGAAGATGAACCATCTTCAAGGATCTTTTTTTGGAGATTCTTCAAAGAAGTTATCAATCCTTATATGAAGATGCTTTGAGCCATCTTCGAACTATGCTTGAAGATACTTCGAAGAAGGTTCAATCTTATTCGAAGACTTCGAAGAAGGTTCAATCCTATTTGAAGGCACATTGGAGAAGGGTTGATACAATTTAAAGATGCATAAAAAAATGTTTGATCCTATTTAAGGAGTCCTATAGGATTATTCAATCTATGTTTAATCATTTGATCATTATTCCAATATATAAATTTTTTAATTATTCCAATATAATTGATTCATACTTTTCCCTCAGTATCATTTTTAGAATTGACTCTAATTGTCTTATTATGTATGCAAATATCTCACCTGATCATATTAGTTGAGAGGCACTCTGATGCTTGTGTTACTTATAAGGCTGAGGGTATAATGGAGAAATTAGTCAGATAGTTTGTGGATGATGACCTCACAACAATGCCTAGAGTTCTCCCATTGGACAATTCTTCAAAGCTCTTGAGATATAATTTTCAAATGCTCTAATTCATCAATTGTTGCTGAGGATCATTTATGATGTTGAGAATAAATGTTACTTAATTATGATTAATATTGATAGGAAAAATGAAAATTTCAGAATTATAGAATTTGCTTTACTCATTGGGCTGAACTTTGAGGAGCTCCCATCTATTGTGAACTTGCAGATAATGAGTAAAAGTAGTATGTTGCTCAATAATTACTTAGATTGGGACAAAAACTTTAAGAATAAAGGCCTAAAGAGAGCTTTCTTGGAGTGCACTGTGACAGTTGATTCATGGAAGCTTAAATTATATATGTATTTTTTGTGGATGATGTACTCAACTATAAAAAATATAACAATATTTTCACTACCACACTTCATAGAGTTGCGGATGAGAAAGAATTCATTAGATACCAATTTATAGGCTAGTATAAGAGAAAATATTGAGGGGATTGAAAAGAGATATGGCTCATTATAAGTCCATTATCTTAAAAAAATGCCTTAAGTTAGTACCCTACAACTGCATCTACAACATCATTACAAAATATGACTTATGAAGCCATACTAGAGGTGAGTAGATGTGTCAAGTTCCTTGGGGAGAGAGCACGAATAATGCCAAATTGGAATTGCTAACTAGAAAGGATTTCTTATGTATATTGATGAATAAGGATGTGAGAATTTAAATTCTTAGACTTTTTTATGTGTTTAACCATGATTTAAATAATAAATCATTGCATATATTCTTTGCAGGCAATTGTCCATCCTACGTTAGAGCCTAGATTAGATGAACATGACTTCAATGAGTCAATAATACATACTCCTTCATAACCTATCATAATTGTAATTATAAATATGAAAGTGAGCCCATTCATTTTTGGAAGAGATCAGGAGATGTAGCAAAAGAATAGCTAGTTGAGGTGAGGGCGAAATTGAAGAAACATTTTTTCATTATACAAGAGTTGAGAAGCTAACAACTTAAGCTTAAGACTAATCAAATAAGATTAATAAAATTATATGCTCTAAAAATTGTTGTCCAAATGCTCGTAAATAGAGAGGAACAAATGAGGAATAAGAAGAAAGGAGGATAACAAGGAGAAAGGGGCGGAGGTCGAGAAGGAGAAAAAGGTGGATGATGAGGAGGTGTAGAACATAGGGGATTCAACCTCATATCGTATCATCATGCCTCTAGATAGGAAGGTTGAGAAGGCAGGGGTTGTAGCTTCATCTCTTACCAAAAGCAAAGTCTACATAAGAGAAAAAAAAATATTTGATTGAGGATTTCAGAGATCCGTCAAGAAAGAGGTACAAGCACTTGGATATATTTGTCATTGATTTAGTCTACCCCATCAATCAGGAGTCTCTGTCTACCTTCAAGTCTTTGATGTCGAGACTAATTAACAACTCTGAAGAGAGGGAGCTATGAATGGGCACTAGATATGCAAATATGGTTTCAATAGTTAGCTACTCCAACATTATGTTTAGTGATAGGTGAAAAAAAATTTGCTACACTAAAAGTCTGAGAAATTAATTCATTATGCTGACCTTAATTTATTTTTTTTAGCAACATATTAGTTCTTATATTTTCTAATAAGGGAGTGGATATGGCACTATTCAAAGACCAATTGAATAAACATCATTGTATTATATGAACTACTTGATTAGTAATGTTGAGTAATAATCACAATATACAATAAGTCAAAGAGAAGGATTCCTTCAAGTGGCCCAAAGAAGGCCTCATATATGCCATCGGAGAGGAGGAGAAGTTCATGACATGATGCAGAGTTCATAAATTTACCAATAAACATAAATTAAGTTTATTGAATAATATGTGACATCTCTATATCTGCGAAGGCCATAACATTATATGATAGTGGTTTCTTTGCACATCAACAAAGGACTTATAGATAACGAAGGAACCATTCTACAAATGCTTCCTTAGGTTGCACGAGCAATACTGATTATTTAACAATGGAAAGGAACTACTCTCCAAATTTTTATGAAAAATGGAGGAGAGCCATTCATAGATGAGGTTACAAAAGCTAACATAAAATAAACCATTTGAAATTTTAACAAAAAGTGATCTTAATAAAAATAGTTCTTGCATGCAAAATCTTTTAATTCATTTCTTATTTATATCGGTGTCTATGGAGTGTATGTAATATGGCACACAATATACCTATTTTCAAAGAAAAATCTTATGAAAGTTAAATTTGATTACATATAATTATACAAGAAATTTTTGTGTAAATTTATCTCACAAGAATGTTAATCCATATGTTTATTCAAATGCATGTTGTATCCATAGGTCCATTCAAATGTACGTTTCCTTTCTGTTGCACAACATATACATTAGTTCTAAATTTACATATATCTTCAAAAGCATTGTATTGTGTTATATCTTTTATGCTGCATCCCTTATAATTATTGTATTATAGTTGTCGTGTCATACTTGAGCTGTAGTTGTGTGTCGATATGCTAAATCAATCATGATCTGCTATGTTGCATTTGCTGTATTTCAATATTATGTTATAATCTATGTTTGATTATTATTCAAATAATGTTTGAATATTCTTCAAACCTTATATGATCTCTCTTCAAACCTTCATAGAAACTTTTTTGAACCTTTTTTTTAATTCTTATTTGAACCTTTAGTTATATGTTTGAATGTTCTTCGAAATATATTCAAACATAAATTTTATGATATACGATTTAAACCTTCCTTGAATTTTGAATCTTTGAAGACAGAAGGGTCATAAGGGTATTTTGAACAACAAAAGGTTGCAAAGGTCATATGATTAAAAAAAATCATAGAATACTGGTATTTATTCAAAAGTAAAGTATTTTAATTTGACATAAATTTTTAGATGTAATTTTTTTAAGAAATAAAATAAAAAATGGATTTCTCTAATTTTTTATTTTATAGCCTTCTGATATAATTTTATTAGGATATCTTATTTTAATATTTTGAACGTTTTTTTTAAAATAGTTGAGTTGAACTTAACTGCCCTATCGTGGATCATCTATGGCTGTCCTAAATGAGCGGTCAAGATCACATGCATCAATCAGGTCGGTGCGCTCTCAGCTCGTCTCGGAATCCGAGAACTCTTTCCACGATACGAGATTTTGTATCTGGAGCATACCTCATCACTCCAACGGCTATATTTTCCCAACCCCGCCAACCAAAATAGCTACCTCAACGCGCCTAAATAACCAAAGCCACTCTCTTGACCCTCTCTCTCTCTCCCTCCTCTTCCTTCAATGGCGATCTGAGCTCTAAAAAATGGCCGCCTTTTAGGCAATCATAAGCACTGCAATTTCTTTATTTTATTTTATTTTTTGAATTCCTTTCGGCCGCCGGAGATGGGATCAACGGCCTACGTCGAAATCCCCCTCGCCGACTCCGTTGATTTTGAACTCGGCCTTGTCCACCGGACTAAGGACCCATGCTCGCCTGATTCTCCAGTCGTCGGCGGCGGCAGTGGCGTAGGCGTGGGAAAGCTGCCAAAGCCGGAGCACACAAAGAGTTTCGCGAGGCTAATGGTTTCGAGGTCGAGGAGGGAGCCTCCCATGAAGAAGAGCCCATATCCAATTCAGAGACTGCAATCGAACGCAGAAATGGGGCTCAAAGGCCTTCGATTCCTCGACAAGAACAACAGCAAGGAAGGAGAGGGGTGGAAGGCTGTGGAGAAGAGGTTCGAGCAGTTTGCCGTTGCTGGGATGCTGCACAAGGAGAATTTCGGCCGATGCATTGGTGAGTCCGTAAAAAAATTACAATCAGAAAGCCTTTGCTTTCAATGCTGGATTTCAGTCGGCTTTGTTTCGATAGAAGGAAAGTGAAAGAAATGAAAAGTCAATAAATAATGAGTAGATTATGAATCTGTAACCACTGATTTGAATTTTTCAGCACTTTTTTACTTTCATTTTCGGATGCTTTAGCTACTCAAATCCAGATAACTGGGAGTTGAAAATTTGCAGCTATTCTGTGTTCTTCTTATTAGGAATGGCTGATTCCAAAGAATTTGCTGTGGAGCTATTTGAAGCACTGGCAAGAAGGCGAAATTTGGATCCTGAGAACAGCATCTCGAAAGATAAACTCAAGGAGTTCTGGGAGGAGATGACTGATCAAAATTTCGACTCCCGTCTTCGGATATTCTTTGATATGTAAGCCATGAAAGCCTGCATCTAGTCATCTTCAATCCTTCGGTATTTTGTATGATAATTTGTTCTGAACTGCTAGCCGCTGGGCTGCAGGTGTGACAAGAATGGTGATGGCAAACTCACAGAGGATGAAGTGAAAGAGGTTTGCTGTGAAAACACCACTACTCAGAGCTTATTAGGTTGCTGGAAGTTAGAAAGCATATTTGAAAAACATAATTTTTTAGATTCTGTCATTCAATTCGATTCAATTTAGTTTGACATTAATATTAATTAAATTTTATAAATATCCTCTGAATCCTTCAACTACAATTTCATTTACAAGCATGAAATAAGTTAAACTAACGTTTTCATATTTCAAAACCTGAATTTAGGTGATTATTTTAAGCGCATCAGCAAACAAATTAGCCAAACTGAAGGGTCATGCACCGACCTATGCTGCTCTCATCATGGAAGATCTTGATCCAGATCATCTTGGCTACATAGAGGTAACAAGGCTAATCTACTTAATTTCTACTGTTAGCTTGGATAAGTCCCCCAAAAATTACATAAAAATAAAAGTTCAAAATTTTCAAGATATGGCAACTGGAGACCTTGCTTCGTGGAATGGTAAATTCTGAAGAAAACAATGAGAAGTTGATGAAAAGATCACAGACACTTATGAAGACAATGATACCAAGTCGATACCGGAACCCTATCAACCGTTCTGTGAACAAAGCCATGGACTTCGTTCACGAAAACTGGAAAAGAATTTGGGTCCTCAGCCTCTGGCTGCTACTTAACATATCACTATTTTCATGGAAATTCTATCAGTATAGGAGAAGAGCAGCATTTGAAGTGATGGGCTACTGTGTTTGTATTGCAAAGGGTGCTGCTGAGACACTGAAACTTAACATGGCACTCATTCTCCTTCCTGTCTGCCGCAACACCCTGACAAGGCTTAGATCAACAGCTCTAAGTTCCATCTTCCCTTTTGATGACAACATCAACTTTCATAAGGTTATTTACAAAATTATATTCCTCATAACAATATTCCATGCAACACGCAACACCCTGATTATTTACAAAGCTGACTACCCAGTTATTCATAATTTTTTCTCCAATTCTGCAGATCATAGCAATAGGAATTACAATTGGTAGCTTGACGCATACAATCTTCCATGCAACATGCGATTTCCCGAGATTGATCTCATGCCCAAATCAAAAGTTCATGAGAACTTTGGGGATTGATTTTCATTTCAAACAACCAACCTATCCAGATCTGCTGGCAAGCACACCTGGGTGGACTGGGATCGTCATGATCATCCTCATGGGCTTCTGCTTCATACTAGCAACTCATTCTTTTAGGAGGAATGTGGTGAAACTTCCTTCACCTTTCCATTACTTAGCTGGTTTTAATGCTTTTTGGTATGCTCACCACCTCCTAGCTATTGTCTATGTGCTCCTCATTATCCATTCATTCTTTATCTTCCTCACCCATGAATGGTATAAGAAGACAGTAAGTCAGCAAATTCAATCCTAATAAATTAAATGGCATCATTTTATTTCAAAATTCAAACAATTTCAGCTAAAAAAGCTTCATGTTTTATGCAGACATGGATGTATATTATTGTCCCTGTGACATTTTATACCTGTGAGAGGTTCATCAGAGCATTCCGTGAGAAAAAATATCGTGTGAATATTGTTAAGGTAAATGCAAATTAATATTGTTGCCTTCTATCAGAAAACATCAACAAATCCAAGTAACGTAAGGAAATTTCTTTTTGCCATGCAGGCAGCCATCTATCCTGGTAATGTTCTTTCAATACAGATGACAAAGCCACCAGGTTTTAGATATAAAAGTGGGATGTATCTTTTTGTCAAATGTCCTGATGTCTCACCATTTGAATGGTATTCTACCAATCAGCTCAGAAAATGGATTCAGATTTCAAAATATAAGTTCCTGATTCTATCATAATTGTCAACAGGCATCCATTTTCCATCACTTCTGCACCTGGTGATGATCACTTGAGTGTCCATATTAGAACCTTGGGAGACTGGACAACTGAGCTAAGAAATTTATTTGGGAAGGTACAATGTTAAAGAAAAAAAACATGCAAAATCAAACCATGCAACACATAATATTCAAAAGAAATTTATCTGGTTACAGGTCTGTGAGGTTCAGGTAACTTCAAAGAAGGCAAATCTAGCCAGATTAGAAACTACAGTAGTAGCAGATGTTGAATATCAAGAAACAAGGTAATTGTAGATAATAAACAAAATATTGTTTTTTTTTTCTCTCAGATGTCATTGCATAAATTCTGATAAAAAATTACAATAACTTTTTGCAGATTTCCAAAGCTTCTAATTGATGGACCTTATGGAGCACCAGCTCAGAGTTACACAAAATATGATATCCTTCTACTCATTGGACTTGGAATTGGCGCGACTCCTTTCATCAGCATATTAAAGGATCTCTTAAACAATATAAAGTCAAATGAAGTAAATAGCAAAAACCTATTTAGTAAAGGTTAAAACAGTCATTTCATATTCAGAGTAACAGCTGATAAGCATAGAACTGCTGCAGGAAGCACAAAGCATACATTTATCAGATCCAAACAGCCTGAAAAGTAAAGGTCCAGAAAGAGCCTATTTTTACTGGGTGACAAGAGAACAAGGATCCTTCGAATGGTTCAAAGGTGTCATGAATGATGTTGCAGAGAGTGATCATAATGTAATTAATTCATCATGAGCTCAAATTTGCCTTACTAGTCCCTTTATTGGTAACTGCTAATATTTTGGTCTGCAGAATGTCATAGAAATGCATAATTACCTGACAAGTGTATATGAAGAAGGCGACGCAAGGTCAGCTCTTATAGCTATGGTTCAATCGCTGCAACATGCCAAGAATGGAGTAGACATCGTCTCGGGAAGTCGGGTAACTGTCGTCAGACTGTAATTTAATAGCAAATTCTTGTGCTAAGCAACATATCAGTAAAAAAAACTCACTGATTTATGGGCAACAGATTCGAACTCATTTTGCAAGGCCAAACTGGAGAAAAGTGTTCAGTGAATTAGCAAGTACCCACAAATCTTCTCGTATTGGTAAAACAGCTATGCTCTAATAATCTACTGCTGTTTTAGTAATGGCATTGAAATCCCATTTTTCATACTGATATTGGAGATGCAGGTGTTTTTTACTGCGGCTCATCTGCACTGACAAAACAACTGAAGGAACTTTCACATGAATTCAGTCATACTACAACAACCCGGTTCCATTTTCACAAGGAGAACTTCTAGTTTTAGCATAGGAGAAGTGAGTTTAAATGTAGAATAAATTTGTACAGTTACGAAAAAAAGTGGGGAAAAAGGAGAAGATATATGTTTTATTATAATCATGGTGTAGGCGGGTTAGAATATGTTTAGAGAGAATTTCAATAGCAGTGTTGAAGTGAAGCTGTTTTTCGTTATAAATGAGGGTTTTTTTGGTGTATGACTTCTAATTATGTTGATGCAATGAATTGAAGAAATTATTTTCTTTTCATTTTTACTTAATTTTAATTTTTTTAACACTATTAGTTGGGTAGGAGAGTTCTTTTTTTTATTAACTCTTCACCTCTTCAAGGATTTGTCAGTCATATCTGATGGAATGTAATTAGGAGCATACCCTACTAAAAACAATATTATATTTTTATTCCTGAAATACATAATCATGAATATTTCTTGCATACCCAACTATGCATGCAAGTTGGATAAATAATTTAAATTCAGTGGGTAAGTAAACAATTCTCATATTCACTACAAACTATTAGGGCTGCAAACGAACCGAGCCGAGCCGAGTATGTGAGTGTTCATGTTTGAGTTCGTTTATCATAAGCATGTTCAAGTTTGGTTCGTGTTTGATTCGAGCTTTATTGTTTGTGTTCATGTTTGGTTCATTTAATTTAAGGGTGTTCATGTTTGGTTCATGTTCCCGTTTAGTGCTTATCGAGCTTTAAACAAACAAGCCTTAACGAGCTATGTTCGTGAACATATTTAACAAACAATCTATTGAACAAATAAACCTTAAATTTGTTCATGAACATCTTAAACAAACAATCTAGCAAATATGGGCAAATGTGAAATGTCTCTTGTTCATGAAATTAAATTTATAATAAAAGCAGTTGTCTATTTAGAATGAAAATATGAATATATTTTCAAATGAAACTTACCTGTTGCATTTCTCTCCATTTGGTACAACAGCTGAAAGATTATCTTCTACGTTCGTAGAAATACTTCAACGATTCTGTCAGAACTACAAAAATACACTATAAGAACAAATATATCCTATTAAACACACTATCAAAATAAATACATCATATAAAATAAAGCATGTTCAGGATAGAGCTTCTAGGAGAACGAACAGGAAAGTCGCTTCCAGTCGGGGCTTGAGTGGCATTCGGGAGTCAGCCAGTCAATTCGTTCGGGCAGAAATATGAAGGTTCTCGTGTTTAAGGAGATAGATTAGGGCAGAATAGAGGGAAGGTTTCGGTTTTCTGCCAATGCCTCTTTCATGATTCCTATTTTTTAATTTCTCTAAACTAATTAAAAAATAATAATTTTAATTAAATAATATATAATATCGATTTAATAAATATGTAAACTTTATTTTAGTTAACATATATTATAATATTTCATTACTTTAAAATTTATTAATTAAAAATAATTATATCATTATATTATAATAAATTTAAAATATTTATATTATGTATATTCATCAATTTTATAATTAAATATTAATCGAATTTTTATCGAGCTTATTTATGAGTTCTAAATCGAACACGAATCGAGCTTTCTATCGAGCTTAATGTCGAGCTTGTTCACGAACTTCAAATGATATTGTTCGTGAACATAAATAAACCGAACACATTAGTGTTCAAGCTTGTTTATTTAAGGATCGAGTATTTAAAATATTGTTCAAGTTTGTTTGTTTAGTTAGATAAATGATCACAAACGAGCTTTAATCGAACCGAGCATCGAGTAGCTCATCGAACGTTTGGTTCGCTTGCAGCCCTACAAACTATATACAAAAAGCTACCTGCTAATCATGATCAATTCCGCATGTTTTGACATAATTTAATTTTATAATAATGATATATAATTAAAAATTATATATATATATATATATATATATAGAACATTCCGACAACTAATTAAAATAAAGCTAAAACTGTACCTAAACTTGACGACAAATTAGTCAAAAATAAAATTCTTTTAAAGGTAAACAAGAAAAGCTGCTTTATCCCTTCAGAAAAACATAAATTTGGTAGGAAAGCATGAAAAGCAAGTAAAAAGACAGATTAATTTTAAAATAAAAAGAAACAAGACTAGACTGATAAAAATGATGCTCCTTCTGAATGGGTATTCAAGTTGGAAGAAAGACATGTTTTCTATTCATCAATTATGAAGGAGAGTTTGAATGGATATTCAAGTTTTAAAATCAACTTGACATCTATGACAGCATTATTTTTTTGGAAATAGATGAAAATCCCATAACTACATAGCACATGTAAGACGTTAACATAGGTAATAGGTTTCCTGCTGATGAAGGCAGGCTAGGTAGAGAAGTAACACTGAAACAACAATAAATAAAAATGTCCAAGATGGGCCACTTGGTTACTGAGCAAGTAAATGGAAAATTGTTAGCATTTGAAAGAGTCCAGCAGAAGTCAATTAGCGTCCCAAGAAACTGTTCTACAACAGCTTTACAGCAGTAAATAAAAATAAAAAACAAATAAAGTATTCAATGCATGAAACTCTTGCTACTATGAGTTGTAAAGAGATATTGATGTAAACAATCCTATCGTTATGTTTATAGAGAGATTATTTCTATAGTTAATAAAACGAACGAAGTCCATACGAAATCCACATATTTTCCACAGCGTTTCACAAAGTGCAAAAAAAAAATGATAAGTACTCATTCAAACTACCACTAAACTAAAATACATAAACTGATTGTATCATATGAAAAAAATTTAGTTCAGGATACCCAAAACCTAAATATAATTGGGATGAGTTTTTTCATCAATTGAAATTTCCTTTTAAGAAGAGTGCAGTATATGATTAATCAATCAAATTTATATTATACTCATCTCCAAATAAATCCAACAAATAAAAATTCACCCTAACTAACATTTTAGTCATGATATGAAAATTCAGCTACATATGAGACCATAGGGAAGTAATATGTATGAGTACAAATTACGTATATAAGGATACAGAAGAGCATTTTCAAATGTTCTACCACGTTTGTATTGTTAATAGAATAAGTAATTCAATGGTTAGCAAGAAAAGTGAAACAAAATGAGAAGAGATTAGGTTAATCTGTTCCAATAGATATTTGCTTATACATTCTCTTGTTGATTGATCAGCAAAGCAAAAATAAAGATGGCAAAATGGTCAAATACAAAATACCTTGCACACCCCCTCGTGTGAAAGTCAAGGGTAATCTTTATATCTAATTGCACTGGCTTCGACTGAGGATTTTTTTATTCTCTATTGCAAAACAGCTCTAGCCATTTCCATGGTTGGCTAAGAATCCTTTTATGATTCTACTAAACTTTGAGTTCTCTTTGTATCCTCATTCATACTAAATTCTAATGATTCATGACCTTCTATTTCCATAGGCTTTTGGAAGATACAGCAGAAATATCTTCTGATTTGTAAGCAGATTTCTCAAAGCTTAAACTCTATCGTAGTTTTAACACTTTCTGATAGAATTATATTTTGCTTCTGTAACACTTTCTGAAAGTCCTCATCACTCTTCCAAGATTGTTTGTATTGTGACATGGCCCCAATTTCTTCCAGCTTTGTAATCTATTTGAATAGGTACCTCATATATTTGCTGGCTGATTTGGCAAGGCTCTGAAGTCTTCTCCATGAAAGGATGGCTGCTTTTTGTTATTGGCATAGTAATTTTTGGCTCAAGAAAATACTTATCTTGTAAGAAACTCCGGAAAGGCAGCAATTTTAGTGGAATATTAATATCAAGTGGCAACAAGATCTCCTCTAGCTCATGCCACTCAAGATCTTCAGAATCGCCATCTTCATAAACCACTCTATACCAATTCACCTCAGAATCATATTTCACCACTTCTCCCTGGTAATATTGGCCTCCAAATAATTTTTTAACCTTTCTTCCTTCCAGCAACTCGCCAAAAACTGGATCATCAGCCAGCCGCATATCACAAGTCGCAACACAACTAACTACAGGTTTCCTATTGCATGAAATGTTCTTTGGCAAGCCATTAATCACAACAGCCGGTTCTCCATCAACCTCAAAAACAACTGGAGAATCTGCCTCTTGTCCCTTAACTGTCTTCTCCATTCTGAACATCCAGTTTTTTGCATAAGGTTGACAGAAGAAAAGAATATATCCGTCTGTAAGGATAAATTAAAATGATTAAAATAAAAGCGTTAAATGAGAACCATCTTAATACAGGAAATCCATTATTGACCTCTAACCTACAACCAAGGAAAAGAAACAAAAATATGCATATAAAATTAAAAAAAAAATGATTACTTGCTCCCGGATCACTACTGCCCATCCCGTATCTCTGCTACAGTCGCATCCACGCCGCCTGCTACAGTACTCATAGCTCTCTGCAAACGGCGCCGAACGCAGCAGTCCACGCCTCGAGCTTCGCCTCTTTGCGTCAATAAAAGGAGGAGGAGGCTTCGGCTGGATCTCTCGCTCACTCCCTCCTTCCCACTCGCAAAACCTCCGAATCCCACGCTCAAATCCTGCAAGTCTCCCTGCTCTATCTTCCTTCTCCGATAAAACCCACAAACCCCAGCAACCGGATCCCGTCGATCGCAAGTCCCGAACCTCAATCCCGACTCTACCCGAGCCGATCCCAGCACCATTCGACGCCTCTCACTCAAGTAGAGCTCTGTCCGATCCAACCCAGCCGAGCCTACCTCCTCTCCGCCTCTACCCTTACCTCCTCCCGATTCTCTTCGGTCCACAAACAGAGAGAGAGAGAGAGAGAGAGAGAGAGAGAGAGAGAGAGGGAGAGAACCCTACCTCCACCACACAGCAGACCCGACGCCCCCTCTACCCTCCGCCTCTCTCGACGACTTTCCCTTCCCTGTAGGATCGGAAGTTACGAAATTTTGAACAGAAGCAACACTGGGAACTCGCTTGCTTTGAAGGTAATTCCTCCCCTTTCGCGTGCTTTCTTCGGCCAAATCCCAGATAAATCCTGTTGCCAAACAAGCCTAGGGCAAGAAGATAGAGGGAAACAGAGGATTCATCTCGCCGAGAGATTTAATAGTTCTGTAAATCCGTCAAACCTGAGAGTAGAGGGAGAGTTCTTTGTAATTATGTTTATTATTAATTATACTTAATTATTATTTAATTATAATTATAACTAATTAATTAATTATAATTAATTGTTAATGAGTAATTAATTATTAATTATAGTTATTTGATTAATTATAATTAATTCTGATTAATTATAGTTAATCATTAACTCTTTAATTATAATTAATTAAATTATTAATTATTAATAATTATTTAATTATTATTATAATTAAATAATAACTGTAATTTGAAGAGAGGAGTGCTCCTCCCTCCCTCACCTCGATCCATATGCCAACCCCGTCGGCCCACTTGCAAAGGTATAATTCCTAAACCTAGATTCTCATTCTCGTCGTTAGCGGCGAGCTGGCAAACCCCCTACGCACTCACGTAGCGTAGTAGGGAGGGAAGCTAGCGAGACGCCTACGACGAGGCGGGCAATCGCCTTAAACCCCGCCCTCGACGCTTGCAACGAACCGGCAAACCCCCTACGCGCTCACGTAGCGTAGTAGGGTGGGAAACCGGTGCGGCGCCCGCGACAAGGTGGGTAATCCCCGGACCGCTCATGTAGCGTGAAGGGGAACAAAATTAAGTACCCACATGTGGGAAAATCTTTGTGTTCTTTTGCAACAGGTGCCCGAGACCCCTAAACGCTCATGTAGCGGGCGGGGATTAAAGAAAAATTTGCTGCCGCGATGTCTATGGACATCTACCTGAAGCGCCCACGTGGCGTGGAGGGGAAGGCAGCCTCTTGATTTTTCCCCTAAACGGGGGAGACGCCGGGAGGCTGCCGAAATTTTATTTGAAGATTTTGAGGACTTGAACAAAAAAGGGACTTGACTTGAACTATTTGAACACAAGCAAAATAACTTACAAGGACTTGAACTTGTGAACTGGAATTGAACATTAAACGAACCAAACTCAAAGCTGAGTAAATGAATAAAAGTCTTAAATCAAACACTCGACAAAAGATTGAACTCAAACAAGAACTTGATTCGAGTGTTAAGCATGACTTGAACATTGAAACCTAAGCAAAGACTTGAGTCGGACTGTAAGGGACATAGAACTTGAGTTTACTACTTAAACTCAAGCAAGGATTTGAACTCGCAAAGGATAACAGGGGACCAATTTGAACATTTACAAAGAACTTGATTCGAGTAACAAAACTTTTGCAAATGCATTACAATAAACCATAGTTGGATTCAAACTTAAACAAATAGCAAAAGTCTGAGCTTTGGATGCTTAAGCATGAGAATGCAAATGTCAGTTCAAAGCTGTGAATCATTTGATGGAATATAAATCAACACCTCATGGTTAGTATTGATGCATAGTCATTTATGTGAAGTCTTACTATCAAAGCCGAGCAACTTACAAGTACAGTGGTCCACCAAATAAAGGTAACATCCAGTGAGTTGTAAACACGATGAACTCCCTGCAAGCATGAATGAGAAATATGCAACAGGTGTAATAACCCCCATATAGTCAATCTCAAACTGCAAATAAGATTATCAAATCCTTATGTGTTATGACAATCAGTGGGTAATGCTTACAAAGGTGCTCTCATAATCAACATATTAAGAGAGATTAGCGATAAGTCATGAACTCAATGCACAAGCAAACACAATAATCTGCTAGCTGATGTTCATAGAGAAAGTATGTGGGTAAATGCTGCAACATCACAACCTGTCTGCAAGCAGAAGAAGAAAGTTGTAGTCTGAATATTGTAGTTTGCGAAAGGACAAGGGTAATAGGTTTTGATGAAAGCATCAATATTGTGATTAAATGTTATCCCATAAGCAACATCAAGGGAATTGCAATGAATATAAGTGCTTGCAATACTAGAAGATTCATGATGAATGTTTCTCAAGCGACCATAGGAGACTTGTAAGTGTTCATGAACGACAATGAAAGACATGCAAGTGAATATATAGCTTGTAGACATAAACGATAATCCATTCATAAGCTATGAGAGGCCTATGGATGTTTGTGGACAATAAGAAAATATATACGAAGGAACACAATATACTCACCAAACTACAAATGAATTCAAGGGGGCAAGAGAGTGAATACTATGATGCTCTTTCATCGACATCAGTTAGTCAGCAAACAAAAGCTATAGTTTCCTACAAATATTGAAATTTAGTGTGCGGCAGTGCTCTCCAATTGACATCCTATTTGCAAACATTAATGAAAGTCTGTAATGAGCACATCAGCTTATTTGTAGACAACGACGATAGATCAGACGTGACAACAATGATCTCTTTGCAACCAACGCCAGACATCTAGAAGATATAAATAACAAATATCACAATAATTAGAAGATACGCCAGAACCTACGGGCCACTGAAGGAGACCCATCGCGCACTCAACATATCACCTATAAACAGCTATCGAAGCCCTACGACAAGTATAAGACTCCTACGAATTACTGAAGAGGATATCTAGACATCCAGTATATCACCCACAAGCAAAATGCAACATGATCAAGCCAAATGTAAATGCTTATGGGCTGCCGTAGAACATTTGCCAAATATTTGGAAATACCCCCCGCACGTGCACTATAACATGTATACACATAGGTACACAAAAAGGGGGGATATGCAACTAAAACCCGCATGGGCCCCAGCGAGCGTGTTATTGGTACACACGTGACGTCTAGGGATGCTGCGCGGGTCAATAAGTGAATTCCAGTTCGAGCCCGATCCTCCTATTCGGGCAGATAGGAGTCGACACTGCTCGAACCATTAAATAAATATGCGGTCGCGAGATCGACCGGGATATTTATTTTATGGTTCATATTAGGCCTTCAAAGCCTATATAATCAAGAGAATTCATTAACAAAGGTTCAAAGCTTATGAAACCCGATCCTCTATCGACCAGTAGATAGAGTCGGCAGGGTCCAATCAATAAAATATAAATGAGCTCGCCACCCCGATGATGGCCGTGTTGATAGAAGATCTTAACCGGAGGGGTTAACTTCAACCATTTCAAATATCCTTAAATTTTCACAAAATTCAGATAATTTTCAAGTGACTTCAAGGTCACCCCAATGATGGTCGTGTTGAATGCAAATCTCAACCGGAGGGGTCCACACAGATCATTTCAAATACCACCCAAATACCCAAAACCCCAAAACTCCACAAAAATTCCCAAATACCCAAAACTCCACAAAAATTCCCAAAATCATCAAAATCCCAAAAATATTTAAAACTGAAATCCAATCATCAATCACATAAAGTAAAATTCATCCATCCTTCGCCGAGGTGGACAAATTAAAATCTACTTCAGCTCACATAGAGCTAATGCCTAGTCGAAAATATCACTAGGATCCATTCTCAAACAATCTCTTGCCAGCAAGGACGTGGTATGAGTCCTCTAATCGATAGTTTCGCCGTCAAATGGCACTGCAGGATTAACGGTTATGACTCGGGGCCCTCTGAACCAGGTGGTCGCCGCCAAATGACACCATTATATTATGGTTATGGCCAGAGCCCGTATGCTCCCCAATGGCATCAAATCCTTGAGACATGAATCAATAGGATATGATCGATAGGGCACAAAGCCCTCTGTTAGCTAAGGTGGATTCAAAGTTGTCCCCTTAGACAAACATTCCCCCCAGGTCTACAAGGTACCCTTGGACGAAGCAACCCATGGCTGCCGACAAGGATCCTTCTGTCAGGTTGGGTCGACTACCTCCTCTGACTAAGTAGACCAGGGACCACGTTGACCCGGGATGACGGAACCATGGGATCTTGATCGGGTCCATCATCCATTCCCCCACCATCCGCTTTAAGTGCAAGGTGGTGAAACTTCTGTTTTAAATATTAAAATTTTCAAACTTTCAAACCTTCAACCCATGCTGCTACTATATGCCAGATGCACGTATCTTCTACGTATCTGATTGACGACTAGCCTTAATCGAAAGTTCTCTCTCGTTACTGGGAGGGGTAATTAACTATAGGAGCTTGCGCCTATAGGAAACCAGAACTCAGATCTTAAAGTCCTCGCAAAAATGAGGGCGAAATCTCTGGGTAGTGTCTAATCTACAATACTCATCTGTCTTCCAAAATTTACCCCGGAACTTAGTTCGTTAAAACTTCCCCCGAAGAAAGCAAAAAGCGGGCGGAGGACGGGGCCGAATTTTCGGAGCCCACATCCATTGATGCAGCTACAATGGACTATTATTAACAGTTGATAAAGATTCCATAAGGCATCACTCAGTTCAACATTGAATCATACCCAAGAAAGGAACAGTTAATTATGCCACTAAAATGGAAGGGATGCACTGATAATCAAAACCTTTCAAAACAGTGGACCATGTTTCTCTCGAGTATTAACTTGTGGGCTCCGAAATTCGCGCCCCAGCCTCTCCGCGGACCCCTTTCTTTCTTCATTTTTCTTTGTTTCGGGTCGTTGAGGAGAGTTTTAACAAGTTCCGAGGCAAATTTTCAGAAGGCAATTTGAGCTTTAAATAAGACACTACCCATAGATTCCGCCCTCATTTTGCGAGGACTTTATGATCTGGATTTAGGTTTCCTATAAGCGCAAGCCCCTATAGTTAATTACCCCTCCTGATAACGAGAGAGAACTTTCGATTAAGGCTAGTCGTCAAACAGATACATAGATATACATAGTGTCTGGTGTATAGTAGCAGCATGATTTGGTATTTGACAATTTAACATTTAAAATTGAAAATTTCATCATGTTGCACTTGAAGCGGATGGTGGGGGGAATGATGATGAGCCCGATCAAGATCCTATGATTCCTTCATCCCAGGCCATTGTCATCTGTTGTCTACTTAGCCAATGGAGGTAGTCGACCCAACCTGACAGAAGGATCTTTATTGGCAGCCATGGTTTGCTTCGTCCAAAGGTACCTTGCAGACCTAAGGTGAATATTTGTCTAAGGGGACAAATTTGAATCCACTTAGCTAACAGAGGGCTTTATGCCACATCGATTATATCCTATTGATTAATTACTCAATTATTTGAAGCTGTTGGGAAACTTACAGGCTTTGATCATGATCGTAATATAATGGTGTCATTTGACAGCAAAATCACCTGATCAAAGAGTCCCGATTATAACCGTTTACCTGCAGTGCCATTTAGCAGTGAAACCACCAGTGTGGTGCCATTTGGTGGCAAAATCACAAGTTAGAAGACACTTGCCACATCCTTACCGACAAAAGACGGATTGAGAATGAATCTTAGTGATATTTTTGACTAGACATTAACTCTTTATGAGCTAAAATAATTTTCATATTTGTCCACCTCGACAAACTGTTGTGGAAGGTGGATAAGTATTTATGCTTTAAGTGTTTGATGATTAGTTTTAATTTTAAATTTCTTAGATCTTGGGTGATTATTTTAGAATTTTAAAATTTTATGAGAATTTGAGAGACATTATAAATGTTTGTAGTCCCCTCCAGTTGAGATTTTCTGTCAATACGGCCATCATCAGGGTATTCATAAGTTATTTTATTTTATGTTGATTGAACCTTGTCAACTTTGTCTACTTGCCGGTAGAGGATCGGGTTCGAATCTAAATTCATTTCTTAACCCGTGCGGCATCCTCAGACGTCACGTGTATACCTACAACACACTTGCCAGGGCCAATGCAGGTATATGCTGTTAAGTGCACTTTGCGCGATGCATTTATATGATTGTTATGTATATGTAATGGATGATATTACTGGAATGATACCCTCTGCATATTACAAATGCATACGAAAGGATACTTTGGAGTATAGTTGCAATGTCAAATGACAAGCTTGAATGAAACCCTCTGTATCCTAACGATACATGAGAGAGATCATTTTAAATTATGATTGCACTGTCAAATGACATGCTTGAATGCAACCATATGCATCCTAATGATAAATGCAGGAGGTCATTTTAATATGCAATTATAATGTCAGATGACATGCTTGAATGAAAGCCTCTGCATCCTACAAATGCACGCAGGAGGTCATTTTGAATTGTGATTGCAATGTTAACGAACATGCCACAATGAAACTCTCTGCACATTGCCAAAGCATGCATATGATGGAATGCATATGAATATGCTTTTTAATACATGGGAGGGGTGTTTTGCATGAATCGTTATACCTGCTACAATACATGTATGAGGGCATTTTTAAAATATTTGGCACTAATTAATTATGCGGTCAGCTATCATTCGAATGTGCGCAACATTGTACTTAGAAGCTTGTAGGCACCTTTTGTCTGTTTGTACGAGTGTTGAGATCCAGTTGCGTGGCGTTGCGCTTCAGTGGCCTGTGATTTTTACTACTGATTCCATGCTTTTGCTTACAGGTAAATCGTAGTGTTGCATTTAGAATAGCCATGAGATACTTCATTGTTCTGATGCAAGCTTCATCATCTCGTCCTTCGAGAAATCGGATCAGCGAGTCATCTAATCCTTACCTAGATTAGATGAAGACATCCAGATTGCATGAGGTCATTTTGTGACAGATGATGTATCATAATCTGATGAGGCTAAAGGCTTGGCTGATGTGCTATTAGATTTCTTTGTCTCTGTTTTGTCACAAGGTAGTCTCCTCGAAGCATGGATGGGACAGAACACTGGATAATTTTCAGTATCCCAACGATATTCTAGCATTTGATATGCATAGGGATGTGGAGACTTTTCCTATAGTCCAGGATAATGTGCTCGAGGAGCTCATTCCACGCATTTACGATGCAAACATAGGACATTAGGTTGTGAAGCTTGATCTCCAGGTACTTATCCGTTATTCAGATAATACGACATTTATCCAGAAACCTCAATATTTTTGAAGAGATGTTAAAATGAGACACATTTTTTCTTCAACTGTTCATTCTTTGACTCTACATAACCATTCATAGAATCATCCAACTTCGCATGTTGAGTGTCACAATTAGGATCTACATCAACGGACTACCTCTTTGTACTAGGTTGCCTTTGTTTCAGTTGTTACTATCAGAATTTTTGAAGTTATTAATTGGAGGACTTAGTTGTACTTGATCAACAAACTTAGCTCCAACACGAGATAAACACGCTTCTTCTCAGCATGGTTGTTAATTGCGAGGGTCTTCTATAGTGGTTCGTAGGCACTTGCAATTGCCGTAGTTTTCATGCATTGGCTGCATATTTAAGTTCATAAAGAACCCATTATATTTGCAACATATCTTCCGTCAGTACTCGCCATCAAATTGACACATTCATCGATGATTTGATGTTGGATGGCAGCTGAATTACATTCATTACTAACTTTCTCATGCATATTGACTAGCAAGTTGTTGCATCTATTTGCATATTAGTTTTGTGTTCATAAAAGACTGGTGTATTTACTTAGTGATGCTTTGCCATTTAATTGTGCGAATGCCCTGGTACTTATTGCACATTGCATGCATATGTTTACAGGGAGTTGGGGCGGATTTAAGGGGGGGGGGGGGGGGGGGGGCGGCGCAGGGGGTCGAGGGCTACTCCTCTTTACAAAAATAAAAAAATCCTCTTATCATATTCTTATTTATGGCTATCACCTTATCCCCGCTCCTGGCTCCCATCTCCTACTCTCGCTCTCGCCTCGTTTACATTTTTTTTATTATTCCATAGAGATCTAAAAAGCCTTTCCCACCATTTCCTGACTCCCGCCTGCAGTTTTTTTTATACACAGAAATGATGGAACAACCAAACTTTCAGTACATTAGCTTTTACATATTATATATATATATAACATGAAAATATCCTCCTTGTAAAAGCTTATTTTCTATATTTCTATTCTTGATTTTAACTAATGCAGAATCTCTCTGCTCCTGTAAAAACTTATCTTTTTTGGGGAAAATATATTTCTTATTTAATTTTAAATTTTTTTATTATCTTGTAAGTAATATTTTCTTTTTTAGAATAATAAATGCAACAAAAAGATATTCAAATTTTCAATGTTGGAGCCAAGCTCGAATGAAAAAATAAAATTGTTAGAATTAAAAAAAATTATTTAAGCCCCCTATAAAAACTTGCTGGCTCCTCCACTGACACCCAGTTGATACTATTTGATACTAATCGGAAGGATATTGTAGTACTCATTGTGTGTTGCATTATACATCGATCATTTTGCCCTTTGCTCATGAAGAGTCAATATATCTACTTGCTATTGAGTGGTCGTTGATTGTAGGAATGATCTAACATACACCGCATGTTGTTCATCACCGCCTGTAGGTGGACTACTGTAACATGATGAGTCTTTTACATTTATTTGCAAGTGGTGTATATATTTGTGTCCACAGGGGATTCGCTGTACTTGCGATATATCCTCTGTTGCTATCCACAAATAGGTCATATCAACCGTCTTTGCTTGCATTCAAATCAGTGCATTCATCTGATGTTGCATCGAAGTTGATTGTATGAATCCCCTGGCATTTGCATGTTGTTGCAGGCTATTGGATGAGTTGCATTTATCATTGACTTCTCCTACGCATATTGATTGATGAATTACCATATTCGTTGTCATCATTTATTGGCAAATTGGTGCATTCGCTTATCAACTAATGATTGTAGCTTGTAGGTGGGTTATTTTCACTATAACCTTTCTTTCCTTCATTTCTAGTCATGCTGCATCTTTCATATGTAATTGTGGGTGAATCAACGTGCTTTTGTCATTTGCAGATGCCTGCGAACTAGCTGTCATATTTTCCATGTGATCAGGAGAGCATCACATTTGCTTCAAGATCTTCGATCATCTCTTAGTTGGCAATTTACTGCATGCTTGATTATTGTTGCTTGTAGGGCATTGTTATTACTGACTGCAGGCTAGTGGAAAAAGATGTCGCAATATTCATTGCATGCCCTTATAATATGTTTGTAGGGAACTTATTACACTCAAGTCTTGTCCGTTGTCAGCTGATGTTGAGCGTAAGAAAGATGTCACATTCGTAGCATATTGCTCATTGCTACTTGCAAGTGAGTTTGACATGTTCGCTCGTCATTTGTCTTATACTTATTCATTTTTATTTGCTTGAGTGACTTGAGCCATTAATTTGAATCATTGTTTAATACTTGCATTTTTAATTTGATCATGCATTTTAGAGATTAGGGTTTAGTTCCCTGCTGTTCAATTCAAATTCAGTTCCTTGCGCTTCATACAAGTCCCTTGTGTTTTTTTTTGTTCAAATTCAGGTCCTCTATCAATTGAAATTTTGGCAGCATCCCAACTTCTCCCCCGTTTAGAAGAAATTTGGGGAGCTGAGCCTTCCCACCACGCTACAAGAGTGTGTATGGTAGGTGTCATGCGACAGCGCGGTTGTAGTCTGCAATCCCACCATGCTATAAGAGCGTGTATGGGTCTTCAAGGTACCTGTTTGAAAATACACAATTTTCTTTGCCCACAAGTACTGTAGCATGTATACGGGTACTTAAAGTTATCGTTGCCATGCTACAAGAGTGTGTACAGGGCATACCTTCCTCGCCGCAAACGCCGCATCGAGCTCCCTCCTACTATGCTACAGGAGCACGTATAGGGGGTCCCCGGCGCACCGTGAGCCTCGAGAATGGGGTTTGGAGCGTTATACCTTGCGCATGGGTGATGTCAGAAGTGTCGTCGGTGTCAAGAGCACATAGAATGAGGCAAAAATTTCTTTCTTTTTATTTTTTTGAATTCTTCATTTCTTTTTTTTTTCTTTTTTTTATTCTTCTCTTTTTTCTCCTTTTTTTCTCTTTTTTCTTTCTTTTTTTGCAATAATAATAATAACAATTATTATTATTATTATTATTATTATTATTATTATTATCATAATAATAACAATTATTATTATTATTATTATCATAATAATAAAAATATTATTAAATTAAAAAAATTAATCAAAGAGAGATGGAGAGTTTACCCTATCTGTGAGGGAGTTGGCATAGGGAATGCATCTGTAGGGCATGAATCGGTTGGATTTGGGTGTTTGGCACGGTGAAGATCCTGACTATTTGTGGGAAATCGGTACAGTAGGTTGGATCGAGCCAGATGATCGACTTCGGTAGAGTGTTGAGGATCAGAAGTCACGGTTGGGTACGGGGCAGGCAAGGGCTGGAGAGGCTTTGGTCAAATACAGGTAGAGAGATTATGGCGTTGATTGGAAGGGAAGATTGATAGTGAGGCGGGAGGCTTACAACTGCAAGGTGAGTTTAGCTTCAACAGATGGATTGATGTCGGCTTGCAGGAGTTGAATGAATCATGGTCAAAGGTTGATGGGGTTGTGATGTAGAACTAGATGCGTATGTAAATATCCAATGTTGAAATTAAATGCCTTAGATTAGAGCAACAATAATTATTCTAACTTATAACGGATTAAGCAGAGATTAAATACAATAAGAGGGATGATGTAGCTTAGGCCAAATTACACGATAATTAGGGAACTTGTTGGAAGCTCTAGGCAGCAGTACAACAATTCTGGATGTTTGGATGATGATCGAACAGTTCCCAGAAGTCGGGACAGCAAACTAGACAAGCTCTGGATGGTGGGATAGCAAGCGGTCAGCCGGTCACGTGTTGGAAGCTCTGGATAGCGAGCTAGGAGGACCTGGACAGCAAGGCAACAAACTATTGCATGCAGGAAATTCTGGACAGCAACTAGGATGATTTCCGGATGCAAGATAGCAGTCTTGGTGAAGGAGAAACCCTATAATAATCGATGTACAGGTGGGAGGGAGGTTAAGGAGGCTAATTCAAAGTGGAGGGGTGGGGGTAGGAGCCGGCCATAAAGGAGGGAAAGGGAGGATTGAGTTGTAGAACTTGTATTTGAATCAATGAGGGGAAAATCTGAAATTAAATTCAGATTTAAAGGAGGAGATAATTAGGGAACTTGATTTTAATTTCCCTAAAATGAAATAGAGAAAGAGGGAATAAGGGGGAGGGGGCAGCCAATTGTCTCCTTAATTGGAGCTCCCAATTGAGAAGGAAATAATTAGAGAGAGAGGGGGGGGGGGGGGGGGGAAGAGAAGGTGTCCACATACATTGAATGTGTCCACATATGATGAATGTGTCCACATACAATGAATGTGGATTTAAAATTAAATCCTAATTAATTTCAGATTTGCAGGAATTGGGGGGCTTTTCTAAAATAGGTTTATATCAATTAGGAAGGGTTTGAAATTCAAATTCATTTGAATGTGAATTAGAGACCTTTCAAATTAATATTGTGATAAATTAGGAAAATAGTAAATTTGGGTAACTTTAGGATCTCGGGATGGGGGAAATGATGGCCAACGGCTAGGGTTTAGAGGTGGAGGCCAGCGGCTAGGGTAGGGAGGAAGAGGCCAACGGTTATGGGATAGAATGGGTGGGGGAGGTGCTTGGGTATGGTGGTGAGGATGATTTTGGGTGGAGTTGAGGTGAGGCCGCCAGCTTAAAGGAGGAAGGGGAGGGCCGGTTAGAGTAGAGGAGGAAGAAGACCACGAGCCCGAACGCTTCATGCAGCTGGTGGGTATTCCGTTGCCCTCACCCAGGGACTTCAACTCTCACATAAGCTCACAAGCTCTCCAAGAACACTAAGTGGAAAAAGAAATCTCATAATAATCATCATCCCCTCTCAAGAAGAGAAAAGGGGTATAAATAACCAAGTACAATAGTAAACATCAAAAGACAAAAGTGCCCCTCAGAGGTCACAAGAACCTACTCCCTCAAGTGAGGGTAAAATCAGAAACAATACAATAATAAATAAAAATACAAATAATAACTCAGAAATAAATGGATGCAATCGTGGTCGTCGATCTCCAGCCCCGTCTCTGATAAACCCTCCACTGTCGGATGTCCTCATCTTTCTCCTGGGGTGAAAAAGAGTTCGACTCCGTCGAGTACGGATCCCGGGTGCTCTCATAAATCCGTAGTGCATCTGGATCAATCTGCTGAAGCTCCTCGCACTCTAGCCAAGTGTCATATGACTCTGGCTTACCTCTCCACCTTACCAAATACCTTCTTCATCCACCCCCACCCTCTTTTGTGGAAATGATATCATCACTTAAAATCATGTCAACTTTCTCTGCTATGGGTGTTTTGGGAATATTTGAAAGTGGAGGAAGGCTTAGGTTCTCACGGGGTGGGGTCACACAATGCTCAGTTTGTAGTGGATTTGATGGGTTAAACTCTGGACCCTTATAGGCTACTAAATCTTTAATGTTAAAAGAGGGATTAATATTAAATTCTACAGGCAGATCCACCACGTAAGCATTGTCATTGATCTTCTTGATTATTTTGAATGGTTTTACACTTTTAGCATGTAATTTCTTAATGGCTCCTTGCGAAAGTCATTCCGGACGAATCTGCACCATCACTGAATCACCAACCTCAAATATTTTAAATCTTCATTTAAGATCAACATGAAATTTATAATTAATGTTGCTCTGTTCAATTTGGCATACAATTTGTTTATGCAATTCATGCAAATGCGATACAAATGAGGATGCAAACTTAGAAATCCTATACTTATGACATATGGGTATGAGATCTAAAGGCTACCTAAGTTTATACCCATATATAATTTCAGTAGGACTTAAACCAGTGGTGTGATTCACAGAATTATTGTAGGCAAATTTAGCCGTGGAGAGTTTGGAATTTCAATCCTTAATGTGTTCACCTACTAAGAACCTTCATAAATTTCCTAGGCTTCTATTAACCACTTCTGTTTGACCGTCGGTTTGAGGGTGATAGGCTGTGGAGAATTAAAGTTTGGTGCCCATTTTCATCCAGAGAGTTTTCCAGAAATAGTTTGTGAATTTAACATCCCTGTCAGATACAATGATCTTGGGTAAACCATATAATCTGACGACCTCATTAAAGTATAGTTTGACAATAATAGATGCATCAGATATCTTAGAACAGGGTAGAAAATGTGTCATTTTGGAGAATTGGTCGACTACGACACAGATGATGTCATTCCTACAAAAAGTCTTGGGCAAGCCAAGGTGAAGACCATGCTGACATCTTGCCACGGACAACTGGGAACTGGTAAAGGAGTGTAGAGACCGGTGTTTTGCTTACGTTGTTTGGCCAGTTGGCAAGTGTGACACCTACTGACCATTTTACCCACAGCCTTCTTCAGGCTAGGCCAGAAGAAGCAGTACTCTACGGCTTCAATAGTCTTATCACGACCGAAGTGTCCAGCGAGGCCTCCGGCGTGAAGTTCCCAAACGAGGAATTCCCGTAGGGAAGTGCTAGGGATACAAAGCTTTTGAGCTTTGAAAAAGTGTCCGTCTTCAAGGAAAAAATCATCCACAAGGTGCGAGCAACCCGTGGATAAAAGGGAGTAAGTCTCCTTGAAATCGGGGCATTCCAAGTAATCATCTTTGACTTGCTCAAACCCTACGACTTCTGCTCTCATTTCGGTGGTTGTCATCATACGACGACTAAGAGCATCAGCATCCTTATTTTAAACTCCTGTCTTATGCCTAATGGTATAAGTGTATTCCTTTAAGAACTCTACCTAACGTCCATGGCGTGCATTCAACTTCTTCTAAGAGTTGATTTAACGAAGAGCCTCGTGATCCGAAAAGATGACGAACTCTTGCGGGAGCAAGTAGTGTCGCCAATATCGAAGGGATTGGATCATAGTATAGAACTCTTTGTTGTACGTGGAATAACACAACCCCAAAGCATCACAGGTAACTTCAAAGACTTTGGAGATGTCAGGAAGTCTCATCATTAGGGCTTCCACCATTCTTTTCTTAATTTCCTCAAAGGCTTTGGTGGCAGTCGGGGTCTAGTGAGAATCACCTTTCTTAAGGAAATCAATGATAGGAGACACAATGGTGCTAAAATTTCTAATGAATCTCCTATAGAAGGTGGCCAAACTATGGAAGCTGCTGACTTCCCAGATATTTTGAGGAACTGGCCATTCTACAATGGCTTTCACCTTCTCGGGGTCTGCAGAAACCCCTTGCGCATACACGATAAAGCCCGAAAAAACTACGCGATCAATAAGGAAGATGCATTTTGTTAGGATTAGCATAAAGTTGTTCCTTCCTTAAGACTTCACAAACCTGCCTTAAGTGGTCTAAGTGCTGACTCACGGACTGACTATAGATAAGAACGTCATCGAAATAGACAATGACAAACTTACACATGAAAGGGCGCAGCACTTGGGTCATGACTCTCATGAATGTATTCGGGGCATTACTCAACCCGAAAGGCATGACCATCCACTCATATAGACCATCATTGGTCTTAAAGGCAGTCTTCCACTCAACATCAGGTCGGATCCGGATTTGGTGGTACCCACTTTTAAGGTCAATCTTGAAGAAAAGAGTGGCTTCAGTCATCATGTCAAGCATATCGTCTAACCTCGGGATAAGAAAATGATATTTAACCATGAATTTGTTGATAGCGCGGTTATCAACGCACATTCTCCACGTACCATCATTCTTCGGTTTAAGAAGGGCTGGTACAGCATAAGGGCTGAGACTTTCCTTGATATAACCCCGCTGCAGTAACTCATCCACCTGCTTCTTAAGCTCAACATGTTCCGTGGGGTTCATGCGATAATGGGGTAGATTGGGAAGTGAGGCTCCAGGGATAAGATCTATAGCGTGTTGGATATCTCTAAGTGGGGGTAATTGATCAAGGAGATCATTAGGGAAGATATGAGCAAAGTCCCCCAGTTTGGGTTGGACCTCCTAAGGAATAGGCTCATTAAACTCAGTGGGAATGTCACGGCCAACCAAGGCGTACAGGGGTGCGCCTTGGGCAATCTCAAAATCCAAGACCTTGGTTGTCATAATGTTCAACCCTTTCTTAGGCTTGACTGGATTAGGTTTGGGGTCGTCTCTAACCCTGGGCTATGTAGGAAGAAGCTTGATCTTCTTGCCGGCATATTCAAACATATAGGTGTTTGAACGTCCATAGATGTGGACATCATTGTCAAAGAGTCAGGGACGCCCTAGGATGAGTTGTCCAACATCCAACACCAGAATGTCACACCACACATTCTCTTTATAGTCAGCGAAGGAGATGGGTATGAGGCTTCGTTCCTTTACCTCTAAGGCAGTGGAGTTGACCCAGGCTATCTTGTAGGGGTTAGGGTGAGAAACGACAGACAGACTAAGTTTAGACATCATACTAGAGGAGACAATATTGATGCAACCGCCACTATACACTATGACTTTACAGTTTTTATCCTTAATTTTGGTGTAGGTGTGAAAGATTGATGCAACTCGCCCTTGCAGCAAATCAGATAATCGCCAAAAGCTACAATGTATTCTTTCACCGGTTTGTTGCCCTGTGTTAACCTATTTCACCTATCTAGGAACCTAGGAAAGTACGAAGAAGGTAAGTATTTCTTCTTGAGCTCGCGCTTTCATTGAAAGTCAATCAGTGATGGGGTATTCTGATGAGGACATCAACCCAAGTTTTCGACACGTGTACCATCGACGGAGGCATAGATCGACGAAGGCATAGATCGACGGCCACGATTTGTAGTCTTTACTTTTGATGTATTTTACATTTTGTTTATTTATGTATTTTCAGTTTTCCCAGTTTACCCTTAGAGGGGGTGAGTCTCTATTGTAGCCCCGAGGGCATATATGTCTTTTATTTTATTTTTCTAGTCTTGAGGCCTATATATAAAGGTCTCCATGCATTTTATTTGGTTAATGAATTTTTGAATGAAATTTTCCACCTATTTTCTTGTTCTCTTAGTGAGTTCATAGTAAGAGAAGAATCTCTTTGTGAGTTTCAAAAGTCCAAGGTCTCTTTGTGAGTCCTTGAGGAAGACGTGCTTGAGGTTGGTAGATTCGTTGGTTCTCCTAGCTTTTCTCTTCCTTTTCCCAGATTTAATTTTCTTCCCCTCCCCAAGCTCCCCTTGCCACCGCCGGCTCCACCCGCCACCTCCACCTAAACCCCTTGGCCGCCCCACCTCTCCTCCACCCGCCGGTCACCCCACAAACACCCGCCGGCCACCACTCCTTTGACCGCCGCCCCCATATCCTCCACCACCCCACCGTCCTCCTTCCCTAGTCCCACCGCCGGCCCCTCCCATTAGTCCCCAAATTTGAATTTCAAATCCCAAAGGAACATTAGTTCCTTTCCTAAAATAAACTCTAGCTAAAAGGAAAGTTTCCAATTTGGATTTCAAGTAATTATTGTAATCCAAATACTTTCCTAATGTTGGGATTTAATTTAGGAAACCCATCTATTTAAATAAAATCTGAAGTAAATTTCAAATTTGATTAATTCCTATTAAATCCTCTTGGGGCCCACATACATTAATCAAAACCCCTCTCTCCCCTCCTCATATGGCCGGCCCCCTCTCCATGAATTTCTCTCTCCCAAATTAAATCCAAGGCCCCACCAAATCAGCCCCCAATTACCTCCCTTAACCGGCCCCTCTCTCATCCCCTTTTGGATTAATTTGTAATTCAAATTAATTCCCCCCTTCCCTCCAAGTTACCTCAAATCTGAATTAATTTCAGATTGCTGAAATTTCCTAACTCTTCTCCCTCTCTAGCCGCCCCCTTCCCCTTCCTCTTGCACCAACCCTAGCCGCCCTCCTCCCTCAAGGACCACGAAGCCGCCGGCCCCTCTTCCTCCTTGTACTTGACTTCTCCCTCACATCAAGGCAAGTATGAATGGCCGATCCGAACGTTGATCACGGATTTGTTGAAGACGATCAAGGAAGAATCGACATCCTACGCTCGCCGTTCTTTGATCTCGTTCCGGACTTTGACAACTCCGTGGAAGAATACGTGAACCGCATCTTGTTCCAATTAGCCCTCTCAACGGAAGAGCACATCCTCCCGGGACGTTGGTACATCGTCAACCATCCAACCACTTCTCATACTCCGATCACCTCTTCGGCGACTAAAACCTTACGCAACACGTGTCTCCTAGTGGCATCCCTAAGTTTGCTTGCAACGTTCTTCCGCTAATTCCCACCTTCAAGAGTTTGAGTGAGGGATCTCTAGATGACGTTTTCTAAATTTTAAACTTTGGGCTTTGTTAGTGTGCCATTGCATTTACTTTAATTTTGGTTATTAATTTTGCAAGACTTGTAATCTCAAATTGTTGCTAATTGCTATTATTTAATCTCTTCACTAAAGATTTCTAAAATCCAACTTGAGCATGTAATAAGTTTATCAATGACAAAGCAAAGTTCCTCCATGTTCTTACTGTCCTAATAGCAATTTCCGTTGCATCTTACTTGTTTCACATCATCTTGGTATCAGAGCATGGTAAGCATGTATTGCATGTGCTAGAAGTTCCTAGGGGTCTAGTTTAACATTTCCAAAACCTGTTTGCTTGCATACCATTGCCTAGTTAATTTATTTCTCTATTTTTGTTTGCTGTCCTTTAGATTCCTGCACCATTTACATCACTTTTGGTAAGTCTGCTTCATTGTTTAGGTGCTGCCCATGTCACAACAACCTCGCTAGTTGTCTAGGTTACCTAAACAATCTTCATAGCTTGCTGTCCAGAACTTTCCTGCAGCATTTAGAGGGCTTTAGGTGACCCTAACCTAGTGTTAGGTGCTGGCCACTTCATAGAAACTCATCCTAAACACCTAGGCAACTCCACCAACTGCTGTAGTTTGCTGTCCACACTAAATCTGCACCATTTAGTTGCATTAGGGGCATTTCATTCTAGTGTTCTAGTGCTGTCCATTTTCCCTTTGCCACCCCTAGTGTCCCCTAACACCTACCCATGGATCCGGACCAAATTCAGGCGACTCTAAACCTTATAGTTGGTCAATTGGGAACGGTTACTCAGCAAATTAGAAACATCCAAACTGATTTAGCGGACTTTAGGCGCCAAACGGGTGAGCGACTTGATAACATCGAAAGGATAGGAAACCCTGTTATGTATACACCCTCTAGACCTCCTTCACCTTATGTCGAAGAAACTAGAGCTGACTATAGACCTCAGAGGGAACCTTACAATCCCCATCTTAGACCCAACCATGAGCCTGTAGGACATGAACCAGTTTGGAGAGACAACGATGCCCAACTGTTGAAAAATATTCGAATAGACGCCCCTTCCTATGATGGGACCCTCGACCCTCAAGTCTTCTTGAATTGGATTAAAGGAATAGATAGCTACTTTAAATGGTACAACATTTCGGAGGCTATGAAGGTTAGGTTCGCGGAAATGAAGCTCACTAATCGAGCTAGCCAATACTGGACCAATTTAGAAAACATGCGCGAAGCTCGTGGTGAATATCCCATCACCGATTAGCGAACCATAAAACAAGAACTTAAAAGGAAGTACCTCCCTCCATCCTACTATCCTAAGCTCTTAGATAAATGGAATAGGTTGACCCAAGGTAGTAGACCCGTGAAGGATTATATCTCCGCCTTTGATGACTACATGATCCGTTGCAGCGGAGAGGAAACCACTACCCCGGCCCAAATCCTTTCTATGTTTAGAGCTGGTCTAAGGGAAGATCTGAGAAATGAATTATTTGCTAGAGGAGTAGATACGTTGGAAGCTGCCTGCAGCTTAGTGTTGGATCTTGAAGAGTCTAGAACCCACTCTCATTCTAAGCATTTAGACTCACGCCCAACCCCTTTCAGAACTTCATCCAATCAACCCCTTAACCGACCTACTGGCCCGGTAGTGACTCGACCAACCACTACTCAACTTCCACCTCATTCTGACTTTAAAGGAAAGGCCCCTGAACGTGACACACCTAAAGCGACCTCTGGGACCAAATGTTATCGGTGTCATGGGTATGGGCACATCGCCTCGCAATGTTCTAGCCCCTACAAGGTTACTATCATAGAAGAGGTTGAAGAAGACGAAGCTGAACCCGAGACGGACCTCGCCCATCACGTTGATGAAGAAGAGGAATTTTTCTGTGATGATGACCCGGTAGAATTACAAGTTGTTAGGTGCGCCTTGTCCCAACCTAAGCCTAGTGACGATTGGCGTAAGACCTCTATTTTCCACACCTTTACCAAAATTGGAGACAAGAATTGTAAGGTCATTATTGATAGTGGAAGTTGTATTAATGCGGTCTCCTCAACTATGATAGCCAAACTCAATCTGAAAACCACACCTCACCCGAATCCATACAAGGTTGCTTGGATCAATACGACGACCGTTGAGATAAAAGATAGGAGCCTGATTCCCATTAAGTTTGTTGGATATCAAGAGAAGATTTGGTGTGATGTGTTGACTATGGACGTAGGACAGATTATTCTTGGCCGACCCTGGTTGTTTGACAATGACGTCCATATCTATGGGAGAACTAACACCTGCATATTTGAGCACAATGGAAAGAAGATCAAGCTTATGCCTTCCCAACCGAAATCCCACAAACCCGAAGTCAGACCAACCCCTGTTCAACCTAGCAAAGGGCTCCACTTCCTAACTGCCAAGGAAGTAGAAGTTGACATAAACCAAGGCTCACCCATGTATGCCCTTGTCGCTAGAGAAGTGACTTCTGACCTGTAGGAACCTATCATGACGTTTTCCCCGAAGATCTGCCCTACCACCTCCCACCTCTTAGAGACATCCAGCATGTCATAGACTTAGTTCCCGGAGCATCTCTGCCCAACCTCCCTCACTACCGTATGAACCCTACGGAGCACGCTGAACTTAAAAAGCAAGTGGATGAACTACTGCAGCGTGGTTACATTAAAGAGAGCCTGAGCCCATGTGTTGTTCCTGCACTACTAACCCCCAAGAAGGATGGCTCTTGGCGTATGTGTGTTGATAGCCGTGCTATCAACAAAATTACCGTCAAGTACCGATTCCCCATTCCCCGACTCGATGACATGTTAGATATGATGACTGGCGCAATCCTGTTCTCCAAGATTGATCTTAAGAGCGGTTATCATCAAATTAGGATTCGCTCTGGGGATGAATGGAAGACAGCCTTTAAAACTAAGGATGGTTTGTACGAATGGATGGTAATGCCTTTTGGCCTGAGCAACGCCCATAGTACTTTCATGCGAATTATGACCCAGGTCCTTCGACCCTTCTTAGGAAAGTTCGTCGTTGTATACTTTGATGATATTTTGATTTACAGTAGCTCGGTGGAACAACATCTAGATCATCTGAAACAAGTCTGTGAGATTTTGAGGAGAGAACAGTTATACGCCAACCCAAAGAAATGCATGTTTCTCACAGATAGTATTACCTTTCTTGGATTTATTATTTCATCTCAAGGAATTTCAGCCGACCCTGAAAAAGTTAGAGCAATCAATGAGTGGCCTGTACCGACAAACATTAGAGACGTTCGGAGTTTTCATGGATTGACCACCTTCTATCGACGTTTAATTAGGAATTTCAGTACTATAGTGGCTACAATAACGGATTGTTTAAAGAAAGGAGAGTTTCACTGGAGTTTAGCTGCCACTAAAGCATTTGAAGAAATTAAGAGAAAAATGGTTGAAGCCCCAATTATGCGTCTACCTGATTTTTCTAAAGTCTTTGAGGTTACTTGCGACGCATCTGGTATTGGAATTGGAGGAGTTTTATCGCAAGAAGGACACCCCGTTGCCTATTTTGGCGAAAAATTAAATGATATCCGGCAACAATATTCTACTTATGATAAGTAGTTTTATGTGATCATTCAATCCCTCAGATATTGGAGGCATTATCTCTTGCCTCAAGATTTTGTAATATTTTCGGATCATGAGGCTCTGCGGTACATTAACTCACAAAAGAAACTCAATGCCCGTCATGGCCGTTGGGTTGAATTCCTGCAAGAGTACACTTATACAATTAGACATAAAGCAGGAGTTGAGAATAAGGCCGCTGATGCATTAAGTCGTCGGATGATGGTTACCCGTGAGATGAGAACTGAAGTAATTGGTTTTGAACAACTCAAGGAAGACTATTTGGACTGCCCTGATTTCAAAGAAATTTATTCCCTGTTGGCTAATGGAGGTGAACGTATTGCGGATGATTTCTTTGTGGAGAACGGATACTTGTTTAAGTCTCAGAATTTATGTATCCCCAACACCTCTCTACGAGAGTTCCTCGTTTGGGAATTACACGCTGGAGGCTTAGCAGGGCACTTTGGGCAAGCCAAGACCATTGCCGCAGTTGAACATAGGTTTTTCTGGCCCAGCCCCAAACGGGATGTTAGTAGACTAGTCAAGAGGTGTCACACTTGTCAGTTGGCTAAGCAAAGAAAGCAGAAAACCGGTCTTTATACCCCACTTCTTGTCTCCAATTGCCCATGTCAAGATGTTAGCATGGATTTTGTTTTAGGTTTACCCAAGACCATTAGGAAGCATGACTCGGTGTGTGTTGTAGTAGATCATTTCTCCAAGATGGCCCATTTTCTTCCCTGTTCCAAAACTTTTGATGCCTCCCGGATCGCTAAACTTTATTTTAATGAGATCGTCAGACTACACGGTTTACCCAAGACAATAGTGTCTGATAGGGATGTCAAGTTCACTAGTTACTTTTGGAAGACTTTGTGGTATAAGATGGGTACCAAACTCCAATTTTCCTCTGCTTTCCACCCACAAACGGACAGGCAGACTGAAGTTGTCAATAGGAGTTTAGGTAATCTTCTTAGGACTTTAGTGGGTGAACATATCCGAGATTGGGATTCCAAACTTCCTATAGCTGAATTTGCTTATAACAATTCCGTTAACCGAACAACAGGTATGAGTCCTGCTGAAATTATGTATGGCTTCAAACCTAGGCAACCTATAGATTTGATTCCAATGGGTCCTAAGTTTAGAACATCTGAGTCAGCATCTGCATTTGCATCACATTTACAGGAATTACATAAGGAAATTAATAACAGAATTGAACAGAGCAATGCCAACTATAAACTTAATGTGGACCTCAAGAAAAGATATAAAGAATTCAAAGTGGGAGATTTTGTAATGGTTCGGATTCGTCCGGAGCGGTTTCCGCAAGGAACCGTTAAAAAGTTACATGCGAAAAGCGCAGGACCTTTCAAAATTATTTCCAAAATAAATAGTAATGCTTATGTGTTAGACATTCCTGAAGGTTTTAATATTAGCCCCACGTTTAACATTGAAAATCTCGTAGCCTATGAGGGTCCAGAGTTTAATCCCACCAATCCACTAAATAATGAGCCTTGTGTGACCCTACCTAGTGAGAACCCTAGCCTGCCTCCACTCCCAAATATTCCTACTTTACCTATTGCGGAGAAAATTGAGGCAATACTTAGTGATGACATTATTTCCACTAAAGACGGTGGTCGCCAAAGGTATCTAGTTCAATGGACAGGGAAACCGGAGACGGAGAACACGTGGATTGACCGAGACGAGCTGCAAAAATTGGATCCAGATTTACTAGAGTGGTACGAGAGTTCCAGGGACACTTACTCGACGGGGTCGAGCTTTCTTCCACCTGGGGAGAATGATGAGGACATCAACCCAAGTTTTTGACACGTGTACCATCGACGGAGGCGTAGATCGATGGCCACGATTTGTAGTCTTTACTTTTGATGTATTTTGCATTTTGTTTATTTATGTATTTTCAGTTTTCCCAGTTTACCCTTAGAGGGAGTGAGTCTCTATTGTAGCCCCGAGGGCATATATGTCTTTTATTTTATTTTTCTAGTCTTGAGGCCTATATATAAAGGTCTCCATGCATTATATTTGGTTAATAAATTTTTGAATGAAATTTTCCACCTATTTTCTTGTTCTCTTAGTGAGTTCATAGTAAGAGAAGAATCTCTTTGTGAGTTTCAAAAGTCCAAGGTCTCTTTGTGAGTCCTTGAGGAAGACGTGCTTGAGGTTGGTAGATTCGTTGGTTCTCCTAGCTTTTCTCTTCCTTTTCCCAGATTTAATTTTCTTCCCCTCCCCAAGCTCCCCTTGCCACCGCCGGCTCCACCCGCCACCTCCACCTAAACCCCTTGGCCGCCCCACCTCTCCTCCACCCGCCGGTCACCCCACAAACACCCGCCGGCCACCACTCCTTTGACCGCCGCCCCCATATCCTCCACCACCCCACCGTCCCCCTTCCCTAATCCCACCGTCGGCCCCTCCCATTAGTCCCCAAATTTGAATTTCAAATCCCAAAGGAACATTAGTTCCTTTCCTAAAATAAACTCTAGCTAAAAGGAAAGTTTCCAATTTGGATTTCAAGTAATTATTGTAATCCAAATACTTTCCTAATGTTGGGATTTAATTTAGGAAACCCATCTATTTAAATAAAATTTGAAGTAATTTCAGATTTGATTAATTCCTATTAAATCCTCTTGGGGACCACATACATTAATCAAAACCCCTCTCTCCCCTCCTCATATGGCCGGCCCCCTCTCCATGAATTTCTCTCTCCCAAATTAAATCCAAGGCCCCACCAAATCAGCCCCCAATTACCTCCCTTAACCGCCCCCTCTCTCATCCCCTTTTGGATTAATTTGTAATTCAAATTAATTCCCCCCTTCCCTCCAAATTACCTCAAATCTGAATTAATTTCAGATTGCTGAAATTTCCTAACTCTTCCCTCTCTCTAGCCGCCCCCTTCCCCTTCCTCTTGCACCAACCCTAGCCGCCCTCCTCCCTCAAGGACCACGAAGCCGCTGGCCCCTCTTCCTCCTTGTACTTGCCTTCTCCCTCACATCAAGGCAAGTATGAATGGCCGATCCGGACGTTGATCACGGATTCGTTGAAGACGATCAAGGAAGAATCGACATCCTACGCTCGCCGTTCTTTGATCTCGTTCCGGACTTTGACAACTCCGTGGAAGAATACGTGAACCGCATCTTGTTCCAATTAGCCCTCTCAACAGAAGAGCACATCCTCCCGGGACGTTGGTACATCGTCAACCATCCAACCACTTCTCCTACTCCGATCACCTCTCCGGCGACTAATACCTTACGCAACACGTGTCTCCTAGTGGCATCCCTAAGTTTGTTTGCAACGTTCTTCCGCTAATTTCCACCTTCAAGAGTTTGAGTGAGGGATCTCTAGGTGACGTTTTCTAAATTTTAAACGTTGGGCTTTGTTAGTGTGCCATTGCATTTACTTTAATTTTGGTTATTAATTTTGCAAGACTTGTAATCTCAAATTGTTGCTAATTGCTATTATTTAATCTCTTCACTAAAGATTTCTAAAATCCAACTTGAGCATGTAATAAGTTTATCAATGACAAAGCAAAGTTCCTCCATGTTCTTAATTTCCTAATAGCAATTTCCTTTGCATCTTACTTGTTTCACATCATATTCGTTACGGGATTCCCTAAGGCTTTCTAAGTTGGCCAAATACTAGCTAGATCTACCCGTGAGTTTTATTTCAGCGAACCTAACCGTCCTAGCTTCCGAAATGTTGTACCACTTAAAGAAACTATCCATGCCCTTGATCCAGTCCAGAAAAAGCTGGGGATCAAGAGTTCCGTCAAAGGTTGGGGCATCGACCTTGATGTTTTTCAGCAAAGGTGTATCTGGGTCGTTATGAAAGTCGTGACCGTACTGTGAAGCTTGATAAGGGGCACGAGGGTGTCCCTCATCCGATACGGTGTCATCCCTATATATGGAAGGAGGCCCAGACGGTGTGTAAGGTATGGGATGGTTCCTACCTCGGTCTAAGGTATCAAATCATTTTGTCGTCTGACGGCAGAGCTCGACTAAATCAGCTTAGTTTTTCTTAAGTTGTTGACTGATAGTGTTCATTTGACCTACTAATAGATTTAAAGTTCTGTAAATTTATTCTGGGTCCATTCCTATGTCTAAAGGTAACTCAAACTTATGCAAACTTAAAAAAAATTAATATGATAACAAGCAAGTGATTTTGATGCGTGCAAGATGCGATTTAGATGCTAAGATACGTAAGAAGAAAATCCAAATAGGCACCTAAATGCAACCATGCTCTGATACCAAAATGATGTAGAACTAGATGCGTATATAAATATCCAATGTTGAAATTAAACGCATTAGATTAGAGCAACAATAATTGTTCTAACTTATAGCGGATTAAACGGAGATTAAATACAATAAGAGGGATGATGTAGCTTAGGCCAAATTACACGATACTCGTTTAGGATCATAACATTAACCAATTCAATCAAGCTTAGCATAACATGGGGGATTTTCAAAAAAAATTCCTAAATTAACATTTAGACTAGTCACTGGTTTGGTTCACTCACTCACACTCTTAATAAATTGGCTTACGGAGAAAGTTTACACAATCTTTATGATGCCACAATTGAAGGGGATTTAAAAGGTACAAGGAAGGGAAAGAGTTTACCAACTAAGAAGAAGATTCGAAGCTCTGGCGAAGTCGTTTGGTTGCTTATGCGGAGAATTGGCTACACAACCCTTCCCACATGCTTTAGGCAACAGTACAACAATTCCGGATGTTTGGATGATGATCGAACAGTTCCCGAAAGTTTGGACAGCGAACTAGACAATCTATGGACGGCGGGACAGCAAGCGGTCACGTGTTGGAAGCTTTGGACAGCAAGCTAGGAGGTCCTGGACAACAAGGCAACAAACTATTGCATGCAGGAAATTTTGGACAGCAACTAGGATGATTTCCGGATGCAGGACAGTAGTCTTAGTGAAGGAAAAAACCTGTAATAATCGATGTACATATGGGAGGGAGGTTAGGGAGGCTAATTCAAAGTGGAGAGGTGGGGGTAGGGGCCAGCCATAGAGGAGGGAAAGGGAGGATTGAGTTGTAGAACTTGTATTTGAATCAAGGAGGGAAAGACTTGAAATTAAATTTAGATTTAAGGGAGGAGATAATTAGGGAACTTGATTTTAATTTATTTAAAATGAAAGAGAGAAAGAGGGAATAAGAGGGAGGGGGCGGCCAATTGTCTCCTTAATTGGAGCTCCCAATTGGGAAGGAAACAATTAAAGAGAGAGAGAGAGGGGTCGGCCAAAGGGGGGGGGGGGGGGGGAAGGAAAGATGTCCACATACATTGAATGTGTCCACATACGATGAATGTGTCCACATATGATGAATGTTGATTTAAAATCAAATCCTAATTAATTTCATATTTGCAAGAATTGGGGGGGCTTTCCTAAAATAAGTTTATATCAATTAGAAAGGGTTTGAAATTCAAATCATTTGAATGTGAATTAGAGGCTTTCCAAATTAATATTGTTATAAATTAGGAAAGTAGTAAATTTGGGTAACTTTAGGATCTCGAGATGGAAGAAATGGTGGCTAGCGGCTAGGGTTTAGAGGTGGAGGCCGGCAGCTAGGGTAGGGAGGAAGAGGCCAACAGTTATGGGATAGGATGGGTAGGGGAGGTGCTCGGGTATGGTGGTGGGGCTGATTTTGGGTGGAGTTGGGGTGAGGCCGACGACTTAAAGGAGGAAGGGGAGGGCCGGTTAGAGAAGAGGAGGAAGAGGTCATGAGAGCAGAAGAACGAAAGTTATTTTCATTCTCATTTAATAACATGGCCTGAGTAGAGATCGTGCGTAGCCTCATCGTCAACATGCCTAATTCGTGGCCAGAAGTGCGGAAATTATAGGTCGATGTGCGGAGGTACGTGAGATTTCGAGCATATATATCTTTCTTTTTTTTTTCGTTTGCATACAGGTCAACATAACCAAGAGGAAACTTACATTATATTCAAAGCACGCATGGTTAACAAAAATAGCACCATGCCAATATGGTATTAATTTTGCATTAAATTAAGCTAATTTTATATATAATGGAAAATACAATTTCATATAAGGAAATTCTAGCAACATCTCTTTTTTTTAAGACAATAGCCGCCCAATACATGCTTCACCGCTCTCTTGGTTTCTAAATAATAACAAGCCAATACAATTAATAAGGGCAGCTCCCAGGCCAAATAACGAGTTAAGACATCCTTGGCACATGACTAACAACGGGAACAATAAGAAAGGGCACTGGAAGATCATACAACACAACAAGGAATCGTATAAGTACAAACAAAAAGAAGGATACACATACAACAGGGTACATGACAAGGCAGAGTAATATATTTATGCATGCATGTATGGAGGATAAGGCATATACATAAAGATATCTATTCTCTTAAGCTGCGAGAGACCTAAATCTTCTATCAGATAATTTCTATCCATATTTTTTCATCTACTTAATTTGTAATTGGTGCATGATTAAAATTTTGTCAAATGTGGTATATAACATATTCCTTTTGTTTGTTGTTGCTGAAATTTTATGTGTTCACCTCTTTTTCTCCTGGGAGAGGGATTTTAGATTTTGGTGACTATAACACTATTGTTTGGAATGAAAGAAGCTTGTTGGTTGTTTTCACATTAAAGGTGACTATTTTTTAATAAAGCAGCTGTGGTTTTAAAATTTTTTATATTGTGCATCTCACTCTATATTGCATTAGTGGACCCTAAGCCCTCAGCATCCTGCATCATTAGGTTCACTAATACAAACCTAAAATGAGATTTACCAAAAGACAGACAAAAGAGCACAGTTCATGAATTCCCAACTTCCAATTTTAACAAAAACACGTCACTTTTGATGCAAAAGCAACAAACATGTTTATTTCATTCCAAACAATAATATAATAGAAACCAAATTCTGAAATTCCACATACAAATTGAGAGCAAATATAAAATTCTATGGCGATAAAGGTTCACCCAATAAAAAGGAATACGATATACATATCAAACACAACAAAACGTCAATCACACACACCAATCACTAAGAAGTTAATAGAAACTGACTAAGCTGAGCATCACTTGTCACCTGATAACAACTTAGACATCTCAAAACTTCTACTTTCACCATAAAAGCTATAGTTTACAATTCATGTACAACATATTATATTAATATATTCTTCAAATATGAGAAAGAACATCAAAAGCCTCAAGACATTTTGAGACGTGAGCCTCAAAATAAAAAAATTATGTATAGTACGAATAAATGTCAAAAATAATTTATTATATAATACCCAAATAAATAAAATAATATGTTAAAGGATGACATATTAACTTTCTTTTGAACTATAAACACAAATTGACATACATATGAAATAAAAAATTGCACTAGACATAAAATGACAAGTGCTAAATTGCGTGAAATATTATTGAAATACAAATATTATATGAGCAAAAAAAATATTAAATATAAGAACTGCATGAAAGTATCATATCAAATTAAGTTCAACTAAAAAAAATTCCCAGTTTCCTATTCATCCGCATTTAATTTCTAAAAAGGCTGAAATAGTTGCCAACAACTAAAAAATTATCTGTACTATCATCATTGATTGGATCTTTATTTGAGTCGTCATCATAACAAATTAGTCTCTCCCCAGTCTCATCCTGTGGAGTCCAATGCCTCCCAATATTCTTCTTCTTCATTTGTTTTAGTCATATTCCTCTTTCATAAATGCTTTTCATCAACATAAAGATGAGATCAATATTCCAAAAAATTTAGGGGAGGTGGTGGTAGTGTGCGGCTTTCAAGTGATCCTTGACGGCGTCTACAACAATGGTGGGCTGTGGTGAAGATAGTGGGCTGGAGGTTGAGGCAGTCGAGAGAAGTTGCTGCGACTCGGGAGTGTATGAAGGCATGATTGGTTCGGGGCTTTACTTTAGCATATATATATATATATATATATATATATATATATATATATATATATATATATATATATACACGCACGCGCGCACCTCAAGACGTTTTTCACTGAATTACACTGAGGCGAGCCTCATATTACGCAATTTTAAACAATGATGCCATCTCAACCCTGTTTATATCCTCGGAATAATATTTATGTCAACATCCCATACAAGATCATAGTAGAGCAATTAATCCATAGATATATCAATTTTATGGGAAGTAGGTCAAGGTTGGGGAAGCAACCTTACTTTCAACCAAGAAAGGACATTCACGTTAATATCTCATGCACAATTGTAGTTGGACAACTTTTTACTTCCACCATCTGGATTTAGCAAATCTAGGGCTTACTGTGAAACTGGGGAAAACGCCATAAAATGCAGCTTTGACTTATCGTGAGATTTAACTTTGAGCTTTTTAAGGTTCGGCTAAATCCAGCATAAATCCCGTGTAAATCCTGCGGCCAAAGAGGCTCCTATGAAAAGAGGGAAAGACTAACCTTCGGAAATGGCAGAGAGCGATGACGTAAGAAGTTGGAATGCTATTAGGGGCGCTTGAAGAGTGGCCGACAGAAGGTTCGCGTGTGACAAAATCAGAGAGGTGGAGTATTCAGATGGAGGAGGCAAATACTACAGGCTGACCGGTTGTTTTGCAGAGAAGCTCCCAGAATCAAATATCAAAGCCCTAAAAGTGCTTTTCGCGGCCTTTAGGGTGGTCTCAATGCAGTTGGCGAGAAATGGAATCGCTCGAGAGGAAAAAGCTTAAGACACGATGAGGAGAGTGCCTTATTGTTAACTACACCGGCCGCGGCGTAGAAGATTCTGATACCGACCGCAACAATGAAGACAGCTGCTAGTCAGCCCTCATTTTTTTTAATTTCATTATAGGTGTAATTAACATTAGATATATAATTATGAGTAATTCTTTTAAATAATAAATGAATTCATAATGTCACAATATCAAAATAAATTAAAATTTTGCATTTAAATAGAAATATTGTAAAATAATTTGTTTAAAAAAGTGTTTTTTTTACTAAAAAAGAATACAAAATAAAAGGAATATAACGTAAAAAAAATATAATGTATTTAAATTATTTAAAAATATTTGAATGAGTGTAAACAAAATAGATGATTTTTTTTACTTAAAGTTAAAATGAAGGCAATGTAAATTAAAATGGTAGTAGTGATTGAAAGGTGATGATAGGTTGAGGTTGTCTGCAGTGACATTGAAATTCCTTAGATTTGAGTTCTCCCTTTAGTTTTATTTTGGTGTATTTGAAATTCCTTAGATTTAAGTGATTTTCAAATACACAAAAAATTTATTGTTATTGTCGCCGCCCACCTTCAACAGGCCACATCGTCGCCTGCCTCCGCCGTTGGCCACCACCCACCTCTGGTTACCACCACCACTAGCCACTGATGCCATCAATCTTCACCGCCGCCGGCCACCACCCACCTCCGGTCTCAACTACAACCCACTTATAGGCTATCACTGGTCACCACTGCCTTCACTCTCTACAACCACCCAGCACCACGGTCTTAGGCCAGCGCGCCACCTCTAGCCGTACCCACCACCACCCGCCTCCACTGATTACCCACCATCGCTGCATATAGGTGTCACCAACCCATGTGATTATAAACAGTAAGTTTGAGATTGTGTTGGCCCTTTACTCGGTCTTCAATCCTATTTGTACAGAGCTTTTCAAAACATTCTCTGTGATGTGTAGCATTATGTTGGTTTTCTAAGCTACTGCCGCCTGGAGCTATCAAAACTTTTGCAAAATTTAAGTAGCAGCTTGCGTCAAACTGCTCAGATTTGCAAAAGCCACGTAAAAGCAACCAAATTTTATTACAAGAAAGCCTAACATGACTTATTTAAGGAATTCCATACTAAGGGGCTGTGCGGAGTCCGGACGTAGCTCCGTGTCTGGACTCCAATAAAATTGTGACACCTATTTTGTACAGGTGGATATTCTTTTCTATTCCTTATTTAATTTTTTTCTTACCTGCCCGACCTACCCAGTCCAAAACAAATCTTATTCAAATTTTAAGGTTGAGCATTGACGCTATTTTTTTAAATGGAATACCGCGAAAGTATTATATTTTTTAGGATTTTAACTCAAAAAATATTTCATAGCTGCTGAGAAAGAAAAATGAAGGAAAATCGATGAATATGAAGATTGGTTTGGAGGAGGAGAAGTCAATAAAGATGAAGACTGGTCTGGAGAAGGAAAAGCCGATGAGACGAAGATTGGTTAGGAGGAGGAGAAGCCGATGACGATGACGACTGGTTTGGAGAAAAAATTGATGAAGAAACGATGAGTAATAGTTTTTTTCTATACACTTAGGGAATATGTAATTTTGAAATATTGTTTGTATATTGAAATTTTGGCTTGCATCAGTGGACATTTTAATTAAACTGAAAATGTATTGATGTACCATTATGATTTATGTGTTTTTTGTGATGTTTCACACAATCAACTATGTATTGCTGCTATACATCGCTATTGTGTACCTCTGCTGTGTATCGCTTTACAGTTTGGATAATATAATAGTGCATTCTTAAATAAAGTCCACTGTGTACCCTTATATATTGATTTCGATGTAAAAAATATGATTAAGAAATATATATTGTTTTGTTCATTTTGATGCTATGTACCGCTGTATTCCGCTGCTATGTACCACTGCTGTGTTTCGCTGTATACTGTTGTGTATAAAGAATACGAGCGAAAACTATACATAGAAACCATGGACCTCAGTATCTTCATATTTAATGGCAACTTTGAGGATATTTGATAAGTTAACAATTAGAATGCTGGTTTAAATTCATAGCTTAATCCCGAAAAAATGATTTCTTTTTTCTGTTGAAGAATAACCAAAAAAAACTTATGAAAAAATAAAATTAAGCTAAAAGATTTCTTAAATTAGAAACCTCACAACCGTGATGACCACTAATTATGGTCATACTTATTTTTGGTTTATGCTCAATTGTACATAGTAGCATACACAATGGTACAAAGCCATATACAGTAGCAATACACAGTGGTACACCGCGATACACAATAGTGGTACACAACGATACACAACATCAAAATGAAAAAAAAATATCACATAAACAAAAGAGAAAAAAATATAATAATTACATATGAGCGAATAAATTAACATCCACAGCGGTACACAACGGTACACAGTGGTATACAGCAGCGGTACACATCAACAATACACAACAATACATATTAAAAAAACCCATTTCTCATATAATTTCTGTAATACATATATGTGAAACAGCTAAGAAAGTTTTAAAATGAACAAAAATATTACTGAAAAATTTACGTAGTTAATTTACAGAAGCAAGCGTTCTCTCGCTAGGGCGTATAAACACTGCGCTTTTATAATAGCAAATTACGGAGTACAAATGACTTACAAAATTTAAAAGCAAGCAGAACTTTAAAATTACTATTACAATAAAAATTTGTTCAAGGAGTGCTGCCCTGGAAACCCGCGACCTCATCGGACAGGTTGAAACCCGTCAGGGGGCGTTGCCCCCTTGGAACCCCCGGCATATTTCCTAAATATACAAAAAAAACTATTATTCCTCTTTTCTTCTAAACCAGTCTTCATCTTCATCAGCTTTTTCACCTCCAAACCAGTATTCATCTTCAACTTCACCGGCTTCTCCATCTCCATACTAGTCTTCATATTCACCGGCTTCTCATTGTTTCTTCTTTCTCAGCAGTTATAAAAAGTTTATTGAGCTGAAATCTTTAAAAAATATAAAATTTTTGTGGTATTTTATTTAAAAAAAGTGTGTCAATCTTAAACCCTAATATTTGAGCTGGCAATTTCTCGGCCGGGTTAGTCGGGCTGACAAGAAAAAAAATAAATGTGAAATAGAAATGAATATCCACGTAAATAATACAGCTGTCGCAATTTTATCGGAGTCCGGACACAGAGCTACGTCCAAAATCCGCACAGAATAATTTATCCTGTTTGGTGTAAAAAGAATGCAGTGTAAAAGAAATATTTTGGAATTGTTTGAATGAATATATAGTAAATACAGGTGAATGTTTTTTTTTTTTTTTTTTTTTAGAAGTAATGAATGTTATGTAAAGTTCAAAAATGGTGGAGGCTAGTAGGTGGCAATGGCAGTGGTGGTGGCCATGGCGGTTGATAGTGGTGGTCAGCAGCAAATAGTGGTGGGTGGCGGCCGGTAGAGGGTGGCAGCGGTGACCAGCGGTGGCAGTGGCCTGTGGTTGGCGATAGTGATGGCCTGCGGCGGGTGGCGGCAGTGGTGGCTAGAGGTGGGTGATGGCGGTTTAATAAGCGTTTGATGGTGGTGGTCGGCGAGCGGTAGCCAACGGGCAGACGGTGGTTGGTGGTGGTGACTAGATGCAGCAATGGCCGGCGATCAAGCGAGCTTGCTTGTGATGTATATGGTTTTCACTCAAAATTGGGCGAGTATGGTTTACACTATATTTAATTTACTTTGTGTTGCGGACTAGAATATAAGCGGTAGCAGAATAAAAAATACAACGTCTTAGCAATGCACGTATAACCAGCACACCAACAGATAGTTGAGAGAGAAACACCAGAAATTTTTTATGTGGAAAACCCCGAAAGGGAAAAACCACGGGGCCTCGCCCAAATGAGAATAATTCCACTAAGTTTGGGTTGATTACAGAGTTTGATTCGCTCCTTTACCTGGAGACGTTAGAATTACAACAGATGAACCGGCGAAAATACAACAGTGATTGAGAAGAGCTTCAGCATCAATCAGAAAAACTCTAGCAGCGATCAGATGGAAACTTTGGCGAAAGTCAGAATAATCTCCGGTGATGGTCGGCAGGAACTCCGGCGGTGGTCGGCAAGAACTCCGGCGGTGGTCCGAAGGAACTTCGGCGGTGGTCGGCAGGAACTCCGGCGGTGGTCGGCAGGAACTCCGGTGGTGGTCCGAAGGAACTCTGGCGGTGGTCGGAAGGAACTCCGGTGGTGGTCGGCAGGAACTCCGGCGGTGGTCGGCAGGAACTTCGGCGGTGGTCGGTGGCAAGAGCTCCCAAATTCCTCCCTTCCTTTTCTTCTTCTCTTTCTTCTCCTCCTCCTTTTCATAAAAAGAGTGGGGTTATTTATAGTTTTTTGAGAGTGACATGACTTGTAAATAAATGGAGGATCAAGGTCAAAATTAGAGTGGTTTTGAATGGACGGCCGATATTGATCCCCTTGATCATGGACCATTTATTGGTCATTTGAATGCCTTAATGATATCGGAATTCAGTGATCTTGGGCTCGTTGGATTCGTCTCGTCGAGCCGATCGATTCGACTATAAGCATGTCAAGTTTAGATACCGTTTGGTAATCCAAATTATGATTTGAACCTTCTGAATGCGCTTTGGGTCCTTGATTTGGACTCATTTGGGCTCGGATTGAGTCGAATTTGGTGTTGTTGGGTTCGTATTTTTGAGACGTTTTGTTCGACTATAAGCTTGCTGAAATCAGAGTTCAAATGGTCTCCGATTTAATTTTTAAAGCTTTCAAGTTGAGTTTTCCTCGAGATTCGTGCCCGATTCAGATATATTTTTTACTGATATATCAGTTGCCCCCCTGTTTTCGGACGTCGAAGTTCCAAAAGTCCGAAAATATATATTCGTATCTTCTCCTGAATATTCACCAACATAAGCAGTAAAAAATGATAAACATAATTTATAATTAATATATCCAAATTTATTAATAAAATGAATACCAATTTTGGTATATAAAAATTTAAAAAATAAAGTTATTATAGATCGGTATGATACCATGGATATTGCGTGGTACATATTATACTATTGAATGTTTATTGGACTTTTGGATATATATGTTGCCTTAGGCTGTAATTATTTTCATAAAGCAATTCGTTGCCTTGTTATAATGATTTTAATGTAAGCCATGAAGCCATCACCTTAAGCTACAGAATATACTTTTATTTTTTTTATTTTTTTTTTATATTTTTTACCTTTAATCTGAAAGCTTTTTGAACCGAGGCGGCAAATTGATCAGCATGGCATCTGCCTCTTGGGAAATAGGAAGGGTAGATAATATAAATTATTATTATTGTTGTTTTTAAATATTATATATACATTACATGGAAATTTCTGGAAAGGAAACAATGAGGAGATAATGCCGCCGCCTCTTAGGAATTAGAAAATTTTTAATTAAATTATTTTATTTTATTTTATAGTTATTATTATATGTATTCTAAAAATAATAAACAATTCAAAAAAAAATTCTAGAAAATTTTGAATTGACTTTTCATCTACCTATCGCTGCCTTGATTTGAAGAAAATATTAATTTTCTATTATTAATATATTATTTAATTGAATTTTTTGACTTTAAAAATTTCAAGAAATATTAAAAAGTTATAAAAGGTTATAGAAAATTCTGGAAAGACCTTTCATCTCCCCTTACTTGCACCTATAAATACCTCCTTAAGGGTGGTAGGAGAAGCACGGTTCTCCTGAGTCAGTCCAAAATTTCTCTTGTAAATTGAAAGAGAAACGGACTAGCAAATTTGGAGGCCGTCAATATTCGGAAAAGGCTCGGTCCTTCGGTGTGGGCTCCGGTCTTCATCTGAAGGCCGACCTGAAGGAGTCGCAAGACCGTCAAAACTTGGTAAAGGCCCGGTCCTCCGGTGTGGGCTCCAGTCTTCATTTGAAGGCCGACCTGAAGGAGTCGCAAGACCGTCAAAATTTGATAAAGGCCTGGTCCTCCGGTGTGGGCTCCGGTCTTCATGTGAAGGCTGACCTGAAGGACTCGCAAGACCGTCAAAATTCGGTAAAGGCCCGGTCCTCCGGTGTGGGCTCCGGTCTTCATCTGAAGGCCGACCTGAAGGAGTCGCAAGACCGTCAAAATTTGGTAAAGGCCCGGTCCTCCGGTGTGAGCTCCGGTCTTCATCTGAAGGCCGACCTGAAGGAGTCGCAAGACCATCAAAATTTGATAAAGGCCCGGTCCTCCGGTGTGGGCTCCGGTCTTAATCTGAAGGCCGACCTGAAGGAGTCGCAAGACCGTCAAAATTCGGTAAAGGCCCGGTCATCCGGTGTGGGCTCCGGTCTTCATCTGAAGGCCGACCTGAAGGAGTCGCAAGACCGTCATTTTCCAATGAAGATTTGATCTTTTAATACCGAATGAGTATATTGGTGGACGTTCGTGGTGAACAAAGTATGAGTTTCTTATGTCAGTCCAAGCTTTCCTTTGGATTTGTAGCTTGAAGAACAATGGTGTTGACCAAAGCCTTTCCCTCTTATGCCAGTCCATTTGTGGATTAGTAGCTCGGAGGGCATTAAAGATGATCAAAATTTTGCTTTCTCGCAAAAGTTAGAAACAACCTGACGGTGGCCTCTCTTGGGGAGAGATTTGGCAATAACAATGCCTTCAAGGAGATTCGATGATAATCAGTGGATAGGTGGAAACCCATAATGTGTGGCGACCGGGTGGAAGTTCGATGGCAGCCAGGTGAAAGTCTGACAACGATCTGGCAGAAGTCCAACTGTCGTCGGGCAAAAGTCCGACGATGCTTATGCGGAAGTTAGATGATGATGAGTTTTCAGGAAGAGATCTGACAAAGTTCAAATAAACAGACAAAAGTCTGACGTTGGAGATCATGTGGTAAGCTGATGATGGAAGATAGAAGGTAGGCATGCTGACGGGGGCAGATAACTGACAATTTAATGGAGGGGATCAAACATTATGTCGACTGCAGCTGCCTAGTGACACTTTAATGATGTCAACAGAGTGGAGGCATGACGGGGATCCGATCCTTTTTTGAAGGAGCTGAGAAAGTTGCTTCAAAATGCTTTGTGGAAGAGGTCGATGGGATCCACTAAAGACGTATGATTTGTCAGATCGTTGCTCGATGACGTTAACCTGTGTGGAAGAGGTCGAGATAATCCACCAAGGATGCATGACCTATCCGAGGTTATTTGTCAGAGCATTGCTCGATGACGTTAACCTATGTGGAAAAGGTCAAATCGAATCCCCCTGGAATCGATTATGCCTTGATTGGGAGGGGGCGAATGCCACGTGTATCCCGAATCAAAGGTAAATATTGGTCTGTCTTTAGACCATTATTATCTTTTTGAGGTTGAGGTTAAGACCTTTTCTAAGGAGTAGAAGTCCAGTCAAAACTTGCAATATGTTGGAGGAATCCTTGCATTTGCTAGAAACTTTATGACAGATGGTTTCCCAAGATATCATATTGGATGTTGGAAGCATTAGAAGAATCTCCTTGACTACAGTTGCAGCCAAGGTTGCCCCCCATTCTACATCTGATTCCAATGAAATTGATGCAACATGGTTGATGTTAGGAAGTTGACTTGAACAATCTTTTAGAGGTTGGAGTAAAAGTTTCCCCCCAGTCAGGAACGACGTTCCCACAGATGGCGTCAAACTGTTGCAGACTAGAATATACGTGGCAGTAGAGTAAAAAATACAACGTCTTAGCAATGTACGTATAACCAGCACACCAATAGATAGTTGAGAGAGAAACACCAGAAACTTTTTATGTGGAAAACCCCGAAAGGGAAAAACCACGGGGCCTGGCCCAGATGAGAATAATTTCACTAAGTTTGGGTTGATTATAGAGTTTGATTCGCTCCTTTACTTGGAGACGTTAGAATTACAACAGATGAACCGGCGAAAATACAACAGTGATTGAGAAGAGCTTCAGCATCAATCAGAAAAACTCTAGCAGCGATCAGATGAAAAACTTTGGCGAAAGTCAGAATATTCTCCGGTGATGGTCGGCAGGAACTCCGGCGGTGGTCGGCAGGAACTCCGGCGGTTGTCGGCAGGAACTCCGGCGGTTGTCGGAAGGAACTCCGGCGGTGGTCGGAAGGAACTCCGGCGGTGGTCGCCAGGAACTCCGACGGTGGTCGCCAGGAACTCTGGCGGTGGTCGGTGGCAAGAGCTCCCAAATTCCTCCCTTCCTTTTCTTCTTCTCTTTCTTCTCCTCCTCCTTTTCATGAAAAGAGTGGGGCTATTTATAGTTTTTTGAGAGTGGCATGAATCGTAAATAAATGGAGGATCAAGATCAAAATTAGAGTGGTTTTGAATGGACGGCCGATATTGATCCCCTTGATCATGGACCGTTTATTGGTCATTTGAATGCCTGATCTTGGGCTCATTGGATTCGTCTCGTCGAGCCGCTCGATTCGACTATAAGCATGTCAAGTTTAGATACCGTTGGTTAATCCAAATTATGATTTGAACCTTCCGAATGCGCTTTGGGTCCTTGATTTGGACTCATTTGGGCTCGGATTGAGTCGAATTTGGTGTTGTTGGGTTCGTATTTTTGAAACGTTTTGTTCGACTATAAGCTTGCTGAAATCGGAGTTCAAATGGTCTCCGATTTAATTTTTAAAGCTTTCAAGTTGAGTTTTCTTGAGATTCGTGCCCGATTCAGATATATTTTTTACTGATATATCACTTTGTATTTCTTTTTATCCAATCAAAAACTTGAATTTTCAAAACCCTTGCATTTAGAATACTTTACACCACTTTATATTCCTACCAAACAACCCTATGATTCAAATGAGAAAGTTACCTAGACCACCTTAACCTATGGCTTAAAGGATGGAAGGTTCCAAGTTTACAGTAAGAAAGAACCCTTCCGACACCATTGATAACTTATTGGCTAAGATACAAAAATATATGAACGCAAACGAATTCATGAAGCTGTCTAAAATACCTTGCTCAATCTATTGAATCAACTCCAATTGACTCTAACAGCAATGGAAAAGAAGGCTGATTTTCATTCAAGGAATACTATTGACCGACTTTTATAAGGTCAATCTATTGCTGGCTCCACTCTCACGTCCAGCAACAAATTACCCTAGACATCATATGTTTTCCATCGCTGATGATTGCTACAATTCAAAATAGAGAGTACTTCAAGTGACTAGAGAAGTTAAAAGTTTTTTTCTTAAGCAGTGAAACCCAAACAAGTACTACTTGCACCATAATATCCATGGGTGTGATATTGATTGTTGTTGATAGCTTGAAGTGTTAGTGCAAAAGCTCTCAAAAGTGGGGGCACTTGAGTTTCTTGGTGGTTAACATGACAAGCAAAAGTAGCTGATACAAGAGTTGCCAAGTCAAAGTTTGTCGTCAATTGCTAAAACGATGGGGGTAATTATGGGCATATGAATAAAAGCATTGAAATATTCTTTTGAGGTTCCATTACTTGATGAAGAGAAGATGATCGAGAGTAGGAGCAACATAAAGTTTGAGGGCTAGTAGTTGCATTTTGTCATTAAAATTTAGGCTTCGTTTGTGACAGCTTTCTTACTGCTTTTTAAAGCAATTTTTAATAAGAAAATAAAATTTGTGCACAAAAAATTGCTTTAAGAAACAGTAAGAAAGCCATCTCAAACGAAGTCTTAATTTTCAGATAAGATTTAATGCTACAAAAAAATGTATGCATCCGAAATTTATATTATCTAAAAAATTCAATTAGATAATGATACATGTCATGCAATTGAAGGTATTTTATTTGAATTTATTTATGACCCATAAGAAGCCTATTTGGCTTGGTAACTTCTTGACTTAGCCTGGCAACTCAACACTCTTGATGGATCATGACTTGGGATGGCCTATGGTAAGATATCCAACTTAGGCTTCATTTGGGAATGCTTTCTTATTGCTTTCTAAAGAGCTTTTAAAAATTTTTGTACTAAGAAATTATTTTAGAAAGCAATAAAAAAACTGTTCCAAGTAAAACCTTAGTTTCTTGGCTCGACCCGACGTCTACACAGGGAGACAAAAACCTTTCAATTACTAAAATAATTAATGAGATTCATAAAATCTCGACCTCAATCATGCTTAATTAAGCCTAATAAAAGAGAAAATTTTTCATTGCTACAAAAAATTAACTACAGGAACAACTCTACTTGAAGCATGAAGAAGACCATTCATATGTTAGTTGCTAGAGCATTGTTCTGCCAGTTCATTGAAGCAAATGTCCTTCTAGAATGCCTTCCTCTCTGCTCGGCCAGAGGCTCACTTATATATACTCTCTAGCATAGCTAAGGAGGGTTCTATTTGGCTTCTCGCCTATGAATTATTGTTAAAGATAGAGTGAAACCTTCTTTATATTGTGCATGGTATTTGAAATATTTTTTTCCCTCACTCCATTAAATTCTTTGTTTGAGATTTGTGTATTATTTTTACACTTGAAAATCCCATCTCTTACTAGCAAATCTCTTGCCCAACTCAATACTTTTTTTTTATTATTTGTGATATTAGCACTCGAATCCATGCAACTTGAATATCGGACTATAATTTTGTAAAACTTACCTTCAGATCTCCGTAATATCTTCTTAGCAAAATATTGATGAGATATTTCCCCTATTGATCCATTCATATTTAACCTTAGAAATTTATATCATCATCTATATGTTTTATATAATAGATCCAAGATACTTAAATCTATCACACCTTGGTATTTTTTTATCTTCTAATAATTTCGATTGATGATTACTAATTTCATACTTGCTAAAATTACTTTTCATATGCTTAATCTTTTTTTTTTAAATAGTTGTAAATCATCAATAGTCTAAATATTTTCTTCATTATTCTAATTTTTCATTAACTGAATCAATATATTCTCTGTTAGAACTATGCCATTTGCAAAAAAAAACATATATTGAAGAACCCAATTTGGACATCATTAGGAAGCATCTACATAGCTAATATAGCAAGATGGCCTCAACGCTAATTATTGATGTAATCCTACTTTACATGGAAACTCTTTGGTTTTTAACGTATTTTGGACACTCACATTTCTTTCTTAGTACGTATAGAGATGTGTTTTTGATAAGAGATAGCTTATTGAATTATAGTAACACTTGGAAACAAAACAGAAGCGGGTTTTTATTTAAGTTGACACTTGGGATCAAAAGCAGATTCTATTTCTCTTATTTCTTCTAGTATTCTTGGTCGCCATTGTTCATTTTCTGCTCACGTTTGTTGTGCTGTAATGCTTTCATATCCTATTTTAGATCCACTATGGTGAATGGTTCTTTTCTCGTTCAATTGGGTATGAAGACATCCAAGTTCTAATCATCCTGGTAAAGCTGTCCCAAGGATTTTAAACCAAAATGTGAGCTGCCATTCAGAAACAATATATTGTCTTAGTGACTTTCCAAGCATATTATTAACTGATTTGCATACAAATAACAGAAAAATGTTGATTTCCGATGAAATTTCCTGCTGAAATAAATCCGTCAGAAATCGCCGGAATTTCTGACGGAATATTTCCAACAGTTTTTTCAGCGGATTTCCGACGGAATTTTCCAGCAGATTTCTGACGCATTTTCCGACAGATTTCTAATGGAATTTAAAGTTTTTTGGAAAATAATTATTAAAAATTACCGGCGGAAATGACTGCCAGAAAATGACTTCTTTTTTTTGGTATTTAAATCTAGGTGCAACAAGAGTAGGTTTGCGTAACTCTGAACTGGCTCAAGGTCTCCCATCTTTGTTCTTTTTAAATGCCAGTAGTACTTTTAATGATGGATTATTGAAATAAGTGAATTCAATCATCTTTACGATTTAGTGAGTGGTTGGTGAACGATGATAGGACTTCCTTTTTTTTCTTATGGGTTTGACAGTTAAGACATTTTATTTCTATTTTAGTTTTCCCTCAAAAGACCAAATCTTGTTGGACGAGGAAAGATAAGCATTATGTTTTAAATGAATGTTCTAAGGTTTATTTGTGAATCTAGTTACTCTAAGATGGCTAGCCTAGCATTCTTTTCAGCCAGTGAGCAAGTAAACAAGAAATTGTTAAAATACAATATGAAGTTTTGCATCTAAGATGGTTACATGATAATTTTTTATACATGCGAGTCATATGTTCCTTCAATAACAACTTTTTTTATGGCGTCAAAAACTCTTTGATAGTTGGAACATAAATCTTGATGGTAACTTTTGCACTCGCATTGATCATCTTGTGTATTCAAAGGCCATGAATCTCTAGATCAACTCCGCCAAGCTCCATCTCTCTCAGAGTTGGTCCTAGTTTACTAGTTATGTTTGTTGGGGATGGAAGTAAACCACGCAACGAAACAAAGAAGAAAATAAAAACAATGGAAAGTAAAGAACACCAGGATTTAACGTGAAAAAAATTCAAAATCAGGAAAAAATCACGAAGCCACACCACACCAAGAAATCCACTATGAAAATTGGAAGAAATAAGTATATATTTGTCTCTTATCTCTCACTCTCTATTTTCTTCTCTTCTCTCTTACACCATTCTCACGCACTAAACAAAAGAGAAAAAAGTCACTATATACCACAAAGGGACGCCACATTTGAGAAAAACGAGAAAGAAAATTGTTAAGTCAGCTTTAAAGCACCACAGACGCTAGTTTAGAGCACTGCAGCTCTCAAACCTGTGATCCCAATCGGTCTAACGATGCTGTGACGCTCAAACCCGCTGCGCTGTAGCACTACATAGCTGTGGAACCGAATCTAGAGCGGAACCCCCCCCCCCCCCCCCCCCCCCCCCCCCCCCCCCCCAAATGAGCATGAGAAATTGACTTCGAGACCCGTGGCAACAATACAACCCGGTTGATCAACACAATTAGATTCCACACAGAACTAATAATGCCTCCTCTAACAAGCTCAACTCTCAACCCAGAATGATTGAAGGAAAATTGAGGGGGATAATGGAGATCGAGTTTCAAACTCCAAAGAATTTGTTGCCACCATCGACGAGCTCTTTGAAGGAATATGTGAATCACATGTTATCTTACGTTTGATGGCTACATAGCATCTAATTACGTTCATCAACTATAAAGCACAAGTTTGTTTTTAGAGAGATGTCATTTTTTCCCATTTGAATTTTTCTACTAATGTTATCATGCCAGAGTAATTCATACTTGCATGCTATATGCTTACACTTAACCAAGCTTTGGAGTTATTGAAATTTAGAGCTTGAGATTATATTTGTTTCTTTTTGATAAACTACCCCAAGATTCCTTAACTAGAGAACAATCAATCAATTACATAGGTAAGGTGGTCATTGAGTAATTTGAATGGAGCAGAAAAATGAATTTAAATTTTACAAAATAACTTATGTTTAGATGAGCCTGATTGTTTTGTCTCTCATGGATTAATTTTCCAAGTATCAGAAAGTCAAATCTGCCCTAAGGGCATCTCTAACCGAATTCTATTCGGTCGTTTGCAATTCCAGTGAGCCTCCACCCGAACGGTATATGCATACGCATTTTTACGGCTGCGAACAGTATGACGCCAAACCCATTTTTTAAAAAAAATTTAATTATTAAATTATCCTAAAATTATTAAATAATAATATTTTGATCCCAAACATATTAGTTTGACTTATGTTATTAATTTTCTAATTTTAATATCTTTAATTTTTTATGTAATTAACTGATTTAAATTAGGTTCTTCATTTAAAATAATTTAAAATGCAATAGCTTAATTAAAATACAACATTAACATATAAATAGAGATGAGAAAGAATATACACAGTATATTCCTTTTGGATCTTAAAAATAGAGTTTGGTCGGAGATGAATTACTTTTTGATATGATTGTTACTATATTTCGAAGTGAAAAATAGGGTTTTTGGTTGGAGATTCCCCAAATTTATATGAGGATTTACTTGCATACCATATAATTCTTATCTATTTATTTATCAAACTCCTAAATATTTATATTTATTTATATAATTTCATAATATTTAAATCATATCAAAATATATGCATGCAAAAGTATATTTCACTTTAATAAGTTAATTTTAGTGATATTTTTTTTTATGAAATATTGAAATTAACTTTGGAGTTTCTACTGAATTTCTAACCATTAATTACATCAAAAGGCGTAAAGATGTTTAAGAGTTTAGCTTCTTTTTACTTAAAAGATATTACAACTTAAAGCAAAAATTGGTTTACACTTGAATGCATGTGTTAACGAAAAAATAAGGCAATCTCACAATGAGGAAATGCCGATAGAAGGACCATTATTCTTTCCTTAATGCCTTTGAATATCTAGATTCTACATCTTGTCCTGAATTTCTTGACCAACATAGAAACTTTCTTTCTGAATATTGGTTGATGCCATCCATGATTTGACTCAAATGGAATTTTGAATCCCAAGTTTTTATTTTTTTTTGTTGGAATACCCAAAAAACTTAGTTGATGAAACTACACCATCAAATCTTGTGCCACTTTACAATTTCCTGATCTTTTGCAGGTTCCATTGATTGATAGCTTCGGTCAAAATCTATGATGGTTAAATGCCAATAGGCAATAGGTATCTCTCTATCAACTCACTATACCTAACTATGTGATGAAAACTGCTAGTCAGAAACACCCTCCTACTTCGGATTGCATTTTAGTCTTATTATATGGTCAAGTGATTAGTGGGTATTTAGAATCATTTTCTTATCCCTGGTCAATATAAGCATCCAGGGGGTTGCTTTCCTCATTCCCATGCTTGTTTTTTGCTCATTACAAAAACTAAAATAATTTAGACAGTAAATAGTGCTTGTTCCATCTAGCTCACCAAAACACTTAATGCACTGAATCTTAACACCTCACATGATGCTTTCCTCCACCATGACAAAAAAAAAGAGAACTACTGCTATTGCTGTTAAATAATCTCCAACCCATCATTGTGTAGCCTAAGCTAGTTGTCACCTTTTGCTCTTAGCCTTCTTAGATACCCTTCTAAAAGTACTAATTTGGAGTTTTAATTGCTGAAAGTTTCAAGGAAAAGGCCTTAGAACTAATTAGCATTTGGGGTTTATCTTAGTCAGTTTTGCCTCTCTTGTCAGCAATATTTTTCTTCTTTTCTTTTACAGTCCATATATCCATCTAAACAATGAAATTTTCGTTCTTAACTTGTCTGATTCCATGGCCCAGCTAAGGTGTAAAACTGCGTGAATTCTTCAAAATGCTTTCATTTAATAAATGAAAATGAATTGTTTTCTGTTTGTTTGAGTGGTATCTGAAAAACTTTCGAGTTTCTGGACTGCACATTAAAGATTGTTCTGGGTGTTTGGAACCTTTTCTAGAAGGACATCATCTTAGTGAGAAGAAGAAAAGTTAACACGCACTTTTGTATTGATATGCAATATGCTGCCAGTTGCAGTTGATTGTTTACCTAAGAATACACTTTCATTAGTGGTTGCTGTAGAAATCATTGCAGTTTTACTGTTATTACTAGTTGCACACCTTCATAGTTAATAACTATGTTATTATATTTGTTATCTTGGTCTGAGTGGACAAAAGGAATAAGCATAGTCACAGTAGGCCTCTCCTTCCCTCTAGAGAGGAAGAAGGCCCTTTTGCTCTCTCTTGATTACCACATAGCCTTTGCTTAAAGCTAAGATTCCATGAGCGTGGGGAGAATTGGAGAAATTTCTTTTCTGTTCTATTTAATATAAACTATAGCTATTAATTCTGTTCTGCTTTGTTTTTTGGGGAGACAGGTCACTGATTACCTCTTATAAAAACAGTTGTACTTGGGAGGCAGAAGAGATTGGGCTGCATGTGTGAAGGTTTTTTTTTTCTGTTCTTTTATATTTGTTATATGGGCTGTTCTAATGTATAAAATAAGACCTTAGTGCACAATGAGGTGTTTTGTTTAAGCATAAAATCATATTTTTTCTTTCTCTGTTATACTCTGAGTTAGGAAAAACAGAGAATTATTAAGTAAATAATACAGATTTAAAATTGATACTATGCTTAATCTCTTATATGATTAAGGCTTTGTTTGAGATATCTTTCTTATTATTTTATGAAGCAATTTCTTAGTACAAAATTTTTTGAATTTGAGAATTTTGTACTAAAAAGCTGTTTCAGAAAGCTGTCCCAAATGAAACCTAAGTGATTGGAATAACTAAATTAATTTGCTCTTGACCGAATATGCTTGTTGTAGTAAAAATGTGTCTATAGAAATAAATTGTTTTGTTTGTAGTTTGCATTAAAATTTTAGAAATATTTAAACTAGTTAAAATTTACTGATTTAAGTAAAAAAGAAATGAATAAAAACATATTTTGTTTGCTGATTTTATTTTTCCAATACAAAAAAAAATTTTAATTTAAAACATTTTAATGTCTTTATCATTTGTTCAGAGTTTAATTTACATCTTTCAACATTGCAAAGCAATCTTTTTAGACTCCATCCTAACATAATTAATTATTTTGTTTTGATCTATGACCATTGACCAATGAGGAAGAAACTTATCACCAGTTTCTTGAAAGCAGTAAGAAAATAATAACGAAACAGAAATTGTGATTACAGTTTGAAAATCTAAGCAGTGAGAAAGTTGTCCGAAACAAACCCTTAATCTCTTGAAATGGATGATTGAATACTAAGTTAAGAATTAGTTATTTTGTGAGGCCTTATCTACCTAACAACTTTTATTTCTCTTTGACTCAGATGGTGTTGCCTTGCTTTCGCACATCTTCCCAATCGCCCATGGTTTGGGATTCTCCAAGTTCCTCTTCTAGTGTCATTTTTGGCCAATGGTTACCATTCACCCACCTATACTTATTGTCACGATTAAGACTTCGTTTGGGACGGCTTTTTTACTGCTTCTTAAAGCAGCTTCCTTTATTTTTGTACTACAAAGCTGCTTTAAGAAGTAGAAAAAAAAAAAGCCATCCCAAACTAAGCCTAAATCTTTTTCTCGAGCTAAGAACCCTACGGATTGCTTCACTATCCCCTTTGATAATCAATCTCCAATGGTTACTTTGTTTAGATTTATCTTTAGATTTCATTTGAGACAGTTTTCTTGCTTTCCAAAGTAGCTTTTTGATATAAAATTTTTTTGAATTAAAAATTTTTATATTAAAAAATTGCTTAAAAAATAATAAAAAAGCCGTCACATTCTTCTTTTTTTTGCTTAGGAGCAATATATCTCTCTAAATAAAAATCATAATATTTATTTATATATTATTATTATTTTTACTTTTATCAATATAATATACAACTAAAAAAAAAGATTTCCTTCTCTAATGATTTCCTAACAGTGAAATGTAAAAGCTCTATAATTCCAACCTTTAATGATTTATTATTCTTTAATTCAGTGTCATAATTAGCAGAGGGGCCAAAGCTGAAGCAATGTACAAAAGAAAATTACAAGAATCCATTCACATTTTCATCTCCAGTAACTATGACCCCTTTTCTCTTCCTTTTCCCTAAATATTAATTTCCTATTAAGCATTAACCTTAATCTGTAATTCTAATCTCATCATTAACACAGCTTTTTCATCAGCTTATGCCCCCTTATTTATATATAAATATTTTCTTTATTTCAACTCTCCCTATGGTCCAGTTGAATTCCCCACTGATGCAACCCTGGCCCAATCTAGTTTAATTGGTTTTTAAAAATTAAATTCCAAGGGCAGGATCATTAAGCTCGTGGATTAAGAGCTAAGTTGGGTTAATTTTAATTAGCTTTATGATAAGTGGATGCTAATTAAGCTCAAAATCTTGGTATTATTTCAAAAGATACAAATTGTTAACAAAAATCATTAATTTCCTTTATGGAATTACCTGTTTGTTTTTATTATTATTGTTTTAACTATCTTGAAGTCTTTAAGAGGTAAGATGCATTTACAATATTTTGTTTATTATAAGTTGATCATAATTAGTATTGGGGTTCTATACTAGTAGTCCAGTGTGGAATCTGATTACGTCGATCAATCGAGTTGTATTGTTGATTCACACCTCAATTCCGTAGGTCGAGCTCCTAGGGTTTCTAAGGGGGTCTCCTTCTGAAGTGAGATAAAGAGAGAGTGAGAGAGAAAGAGATTTGTATAATTTCTTGCATATCATTTGGAGACTTAAAAAAATATGATTTTCAAAGTAATTTTAAATGTTTGTTTGATTTCCCTTTCTAGGCTGAGAGTCTATAAGAGTTGAGTATCTAAACTCTATGTTTAAGGTATATAATTCCCTTTATAAGTATCTTTTATCAAGCAAAGCCAATCACTAATTAAGGCTTTATTTGGGGAGGCTTTCTTGCTGCTTCTTAAAACAACTTTCTATTATAAAAAAATTAATTTTTGTACTAAAAAATTGTTTTAATAAGCAGTAAGAAAGCCGTCCCAAACAAGGTCTAGATTTCTAAAATGAATAATTAGAAATCAAATACTAAAATTAATATTATTCATGAATTTAATCATAAGTCTTTTTTTCAGAAATAACTCTTAAAATGTAATTAATTTTGAGAACTTGCTCTTATGGAGCACCACTAACCAAATGCAATACCTAGTTGCATTTGAGAATGTTATCTCTATTTATAATATCACTAATATCATCAAGTATAAAGCCTTTATGATGACAATAAAATATTTTTCTTGAAGGTAGTAAACAATTTGTCAATGCAAGCACCATCTATTTTGGGAAAGTTTCTTTCATATTTTTTGCCTCATTTTTGACCTCTTAAAACACTTAAAAACTTCCCTATCTCTATTCTACATCACACAAAAAAAGGAGTCATTAAGAATATGTTGATTGTTTCAATTGTGCTACCATAAAGCTATGAACTTAGCTCCCTATCATGAAGTATAATCTAATTTTGGGCCTTCAAGAAGATCCTTCAAAAATTTTTATCTTGAAAAAGTTATTAATGATAATTGAAGGCATTTTATATACAAAAATGCATTGTATAATTACTGAAGATGTCAGGAGCGCCACAAATAGTTGATTAAGTTGATTTTAGGTATTCCAAGATTTTTATTTTGATCTCCGAATTTGATCTTCAAGGTCCTTATGGCCTACTTAAGCTTAAGAAAAAAAATTTAGGTATCCCAAGAAATAATAACTAAGATGATTTTAGGATATTTTTAATTTGATCTCCTAATTTTTGTGAGCCTTGTACGTACATTTGAGTTTAGTTTTTTTTTCTTATGAGGAGATATGATTTTTAGAATTTTTGTGGTGATAAATTATATTTATTAAATTGATTTATCTTTCTCCCTTATGCTTTTCACATGGTACCATTGGCTATCGTATGTGGCAATGGGACATATTTGTCTATAGTGGACAGGAAGAGCTTAGGTCCAAGATTTAAAATTTGATTACATATAGTGCATCATATATCACATGCATGATGGATCTCAAATTTGACTCGATGATATATTGTTTTCAACTTATCCTCTTCCTTTCACAATCAACATTCACTTTTAGAGCTTTATATAATTTCACAATAGCAGGAAGGCAAGAAATCAAGTTGTTTTTTATTTGCGTTCCATTAAAAACTCAGCAATAACCTAAATATAAGCTTATATCAGACAACCATAAACAAGTATCTCAAAAAACAAGAGATCCTTGAGCCATTAGCTAGAGTTTAAGTATTTGCCTTCAATATATCTAGTCCAATGATGAATTACCCATACTAGATTGATTTAGGAGAGATGAAGACAACATATGTTGGTAAGTTTCTTGAAAAGGAATCAATTACTTGAAAGTTGATTACACCATCTCTTAAGATCACCAGAGTTGGTGCTTTATGTGCTTGAATGCCCCTTAAGGGAGGAAGACAATATGAGATAGTTTTTGAATCCCTAAGGAACCTCATGGAATTAAGAAGAATTCAATTTCTCTACTAAAAATCTTTATGACCTAAGGTTTAAAGCATGGGCTATTTTCACCTATTTAGGGCTTTATGGCTATTCAAACCCCCATGTTATTAATGTAAGACCTTTAGGATGCCACTAAGTGGACCAAGAATGTCTAGAGAGGCATGGCATCATGGAGAGTGGAACATTTTGGTTTGTACCTCCTAAGCATGTAACTTGGGCTAGGGACATTATTGGTTCTTCGACTAGGATCAAGTTTGATTTGGATGGGCTTGGAGACCTAAGGGAAGTCATATGTGGGTTTAATTAGGCATAACTGGATTAATGCAGCTTAATTGAACTTGATTAGGCATTGGCCAACCTAATTGGTTGCCTAGGGTCAGCCAAATTAGGCTAAGTTGATTTTTGTACAAACCTAGGGATATTAGGGTCAATTAGGGTTCATGTTCATATTCAATTGAGCTCATATGAGCCTAATTGTCTAATATGGTGAGGTGATTCATCGGGTTAGCTCTTGTTACCCTAATTAAATTGAACTTAACCATTTAGATTGGGCTAGCTAGGTAGGTCGTTAGGTTAGTTTGGTTTAACTAATAAGTCTAAGTTTAATGGAACTATAAGTAAGGTCAATTTTACTTCTAGGATTGTAATAATCCAAGATCAAATTTTGAAAATTTTTTTATTTTAATCTCTTAATTAATCAACTAAAACTTATATGAATTCATCAACATGAACCAATCCAGTGGAAGCAATTAAAAATCATATATATCAAAATATAAAATTATATTCATCCCTCACAATTCATGTACAATAACCAAGAGTTTAATGCATACATTCAACAGCACATCTCTTAGCTCTTGATTACAAAAGAATACAGCTAAAGGAAATACATAAATAAAACAAAACCTAAATCACTAATCTGTCCTCACTCCATTGAATCCTAATCCTTTACTGAAAATAAAACTATAGAGTGAGCTAACATCTCAGTAGTTTACCAAAACTTACAACTAAAATCAATGCAAGATACTATAAATAATATACATGTAATTATTCAGTCAATATAAGTTTAAATATATTATTGTATAAGTATGTAACAATTAATGAAATAATAATATGTCATATGATTAGTAAACCAAGGCTTGAAAAATTAGACAGGACCGGCTGGTTCAATAGATTGAACCGCGAACCAGCCGGCCAGCTGATTACGGTTTACTATAAAATTGGTTTTACACAAAATTGCTATCAAACCGTTCAAACCGGCGGTTAGACCGCCGAACCGCTAGACCGGTCCCTATGTTGAATAACAGGGCGATTCATTTAAAAAACGATTCTAACCGTTCAAACCAAATTGGATGGCCTAAAATTAACTAGGGTAAAGCTTATACTTATACAAAACAAAAAATAAAAATAAAAACCCTTTCTACGCTTCTTCCTGTTCGCCCGACTCCCCATCTATTTTGCGAAGCCACAAGGAAGAAGGAACCAAAGAAGAGCGTGCTCGACTCCTGCTCTCCGACCCACTGCTGTGAGTTCATCACTTCTTCTCCTCGACCCTCGCTTTACTCCATTCTCCTCGCATTCACGACGTGTTCTTTGATTCTTGCATTTACTATTTATTTTAAAGGCTTTTTTATTAGCATGTGGTATCTGAAGATTGAAGAAGATGTTGTGTTCTTTCATTCTTAGTCTGATTTCTTTTGGAAAAAAACTGCATAATAATAATGTATTTAATTTTAAATTTACTAAATTTATTTATTATATTTTTTTATGCTTTATATTATGATTATATTCAATTTTTATTATATATTTATAAATAGTTGTATCATTATTATAATATTTAAATATTATAAGTATTTATTATGTCATCTGGTTCGATCCCGATTTGATCCCGGTCGAACCATCGAACTGCTAACATCTTCTTCTTCCGGTTCATTGTTCGGTCCGATTTTCAAAGCCTTATAGTAAACATCAATATAACTTTATATCTTAAGAGCAGTGATCAGTAAATGATTGTTATTGGAAGAATTCTTTTTTTTTATGATACAAATATCATAGTTATCTAATTTCATCTATCAGTAATAAACAGCAAAAATAAATTTTATAATTCAAAACATCAATACACATTTATGTTCATTGACCCAAAAATTAATCATATACAATACTCAGAAATTATATAATCACAATATAGCATTCAATTCTTGAGTACAAAAGAATAATTAAAATAAAATTAAAGAAAGAGAACCTGAGGAATTCTGATCACTCTCATACTCCTGAACCTCTTTTCTGACCTGTAATTATTTAAATCACCTATAATGAGCTAAATAGTCGAGCAAGTCGCTAAAATCCTATGAATAAATCAAAGCATGATAAAGAAGCAGTATGTATGTTATCAATCAATTTATAATAAAAACACTCATATAATTAAGAATTAGTATAGAAATAGTAAAACTCACATGTAATATATGATACATAAGCTAATAAAATAGTACAGTAGAAAAATCAGTAAACTAGTACGTGTGTTGAATCAATAAAACAGTCATCGTATCAGTACTATCAATGAATAAAGAAATTGTATAAGTTGGTAACTTTAAAGCATCAGTAAAGACTGTCGAAATTATATCAATGTAATAAAATCATCTAAGAGTATACACATATTATCCCTATATTAAATATCAGTATCAAATCAATATATTACATGCTCAATATATCACATACTTAATATCAGTACAATGAATCAATAGTATCAAGCAATATCGGTGTCTATATCAATAACAGTAACAATCTAGTGGTATGAGCAGTAAAATAATGCAGTACAATAAATTCATGTAGTAATAATAAATTCATATACAATAATAGAAATAATGCCTCAATAACATGTATTTCAGTAGTCACACTAAATAAAATAAGAAGTTCTAACTATCATGATATTTTTTATTAATCAATAATCAGTAGTCAGTAATCATTAGCTCAGTAAACATAGTCATCATTCTTTGTCTGTCGGCACAGTAATATCTCCTTACAACTTCCATCAGTATAATAATAACTCAGTATAACTCTTAATTATTGTATCGTCCTATCAGTAGAGGAGAACACATAATCATAGTATTTAAAGGAAAGCTTATCGATCCACCATCTTGCGCAGGTTAATCAATCTCTAACCAATGAATCAACCATGTGTCGCTTATGAGAAAACCGATATCAAATTCTAGAAATAGAATATCTGCTGAAGAAGTTAATGTACCTCTGAATATGAGCTACAGAGGAAACCTAGAGAAAATTTTGGCTTATGATGTCAGTAGATTAAGAAACAAATAGATTTCAATGGTTAAAGTTTAGTAGAAGAAAAGAACTGAAAGAGAAGCTACTTGGAAAAATAAATATGAGATGATACAGTTATATCCTAATTTGTTCTTATGGTTGATACAGTTATATCCTAATTTATTCTTATGGTCTGAGTTTTAAAATATTAAGGATGATATTTCTCTGAGGAAAGGAGAGTTGTAACACATGTGAAGTCAATGTGCAGTTTAACATGTTCTGACTCGATTAGACTGAAGAAAATTCATTAATTTCTACATTTGAGCTCTTCTACATGTATTTGGGAGTGTTTTGTATATATATTAGAGTTTGTCTATATTTTAAAGCATGTCCCAGGGATCTATTTGGGTGTTTAAAAAATCTAATTTTTTTCTCTTGGAACATCGCAACGCTGCGGCATGCACCGGTGCTCTCGGGTTTTTGAAAATTTGACTCTACGCTCTGGCACGTGGCAAGTACGGTAGTGTCGATTCCTAAAGGGAGCATCGTGTCTAGCGCCGCGTGCCGCCACGGTGCTGGAACAAATTTTAATAGTAAAAATATCCAAATCCATTATTTTACCTTTTCATTTCCCTTGGGCAGCCAGTAGTAGAGAGAGATATGGGAGGACTTTAGAGAGAGAAAGTTAATTTTGTGTTGCTTCGAGTTCTTTTTAGCGAATGACCTAGTTATGAAAATTATCCGGATCAAGATATGTTACATTTTTTCTATCTCCATTTTCAGAAATATGAAAATTTCCTAAAATTTTTTATTAAATTTAAATTTTCATAACAAAAAATAAGGATAACTTTTCACTCGTAAATCGTGTAACTTTCTTTATGTTGTAGAGACAATGATTCAGAATTTTAGGCATTTTTAGAATAATTTTATACTGAGGGTTTTGAAATGTGCACCTTTTTAATCATCTCAAAAATAATCCTGAATCAAAAGAATAATGGTGTAGTATAATTAAAGTATTAAAATAGTGTTCCATCCCTGATAATTTGGTTATATTCTAAAATAGTGAATTTTTATACCATAGTGTAATCTGTTGCCTACCATTACAGTGTTATGTGAAATTCTGAAATAAGTTTATTTATACTTTAATTTTTGCAATGCAATGAATTATGTGTTTATTAGATCGAAATGTTTGATTCAAAGGAGGTTTTGGTGCTGAATATACAGAGAGTTTTAATGACCTGAATTTTTAAACATCTAATATGTGTTTAGCATTTGGAGTAATAAGATTTTTTTTTTAGTTATGCTAGAATATGGAGTCATAAGGATCTGAATTCTAATATATTTCTGATTGGAGGTATAAGGGCCTGAAGGAAATCTATCACTTTCTTTTTTGATATATAAAGTGCTTGTTTATTTTCTTTTTTGCTCAAGTTCCTAATAACAGTAAATATAGTTTTGTTCAGATAATGATCATTATGAAATGCTTTTAAAACTCAGCTCTACATTTAGTAAATGATATGATTTGAATATTTAAATTGATAAATATGTAGTCAGCTAAGATGTGTTAGTTCAAAGATATTCTACTTTTTATTTTTAGGGTTTGTGAAAGGGAAGGAGCCAGTTGAGTAGCTGAGTCAAGATTTGGTCTGAATTATATTAGTATTTCTTGTTTTGCGATTTTGTACAGTTATATCTAGTTATTATCCTGCTTTATAATTTTGTTTGTAGTCATATATTGTAGTGTAATAATTAAGTATATATTTTTTATGACGAGATGAAAATAGTTTGTGGATAAATTTATTTTCAATAAACTAGATGTTATTAGTAGCTCTGTGGTCTATTATATTAGAAGAGAAATCTAAATTTTTTTCAGAACTTAGATCTTGGGGTTTGCTTGTTGCAAGCCAACACGATAAGACCAGTCCAGTCTGTGAGTCTTATCAGGTTGTGTTGTGATAGAATTAATATGATTAGGCTTATTCTAACCTTAGGCTAAGTCAGGATTGGGTCCCATCTAGTGGATCCTTTGGCTTAACTAACCCTCAAAAGTGATCAAGATTTATCCATATGATAGTCTTGCACATAAATGAATTTCTTGATATGCCAATTTAACTTTTGGGACTTAATGGGTTCAATTGAACTCCTAGGAATCCAATTGGGACTAACTTAGATTTGGCTAAGTTCAAATGAAACATCCTAACATTAAGACAACCTAGAGCGAGAGAGAGAGAGAGAGTGAGAGCAAAAGAGGGGTGAACGATCACCTTTAGGATAGAGATTGAAAATCAATCTTGCCTCAAAATATTGTAATTATTGCGGACTCAAATATACGCGGCGATAGAGTTTAATTTTCCGTCTCAGCGTTGTACGTATATCCAGCACACAAACATAAGAATGAAAGAAACACCAGGATTTTTACGTGGAAAACCCTAGAAAGGGAAAAAACCACGGGGCCATGCCCAGTTGAAAGAGTTTCACTAGTGTTGTATGAAATACACGAGGCATATTCGTCCATTAAATTAAGGACGATCAGATTACAATGAGTATCAGTTAAGCAGAGTTCCGATGTCACTCGGGTATCCAGCAGAATTCTGGCGTCACTCGGGTATCGGGTAGAATACCGGCGTCGGGCAGAATTCCGGCGTTGGGCAGAGCTCCGGCGTCCCTCGGGTGCCTGGTGGTGCTCTGGTGATGCTCCGGTGGTGTTCCGGCGGAGTTCCAGCGAAGTTCCGGCGGTGTTCCGGTGGTGGCCGAGGAGGAGCTGTTCCCTCCTAGACTTCTCTTCTCTTCTTCTTCTCTTCTTGGCTTGAGTCCCCTCTTAAGAGAAATGAGGGGCTATTTATAGTTTTTCTGGAGTGGCATAGCCCGTAAATAGATGAGGGATCAGGGGCAAACAAGGAGTGATCCGGATGAACGGCTGATATTGAATCCCTTGATCGTGAACTGTTTATTGAGCATTTTAAGGTCTTAATGGTATTAGAATTCTACGATCTTGGGCTCATTGGATTCGCCTCGTCGAGCCGCTCGATTCGACTATAAGCTCGTCAAAATCACAGACCGTTTGGTAACTCAAATTGCTGTTCGATGTTTCCAACAGCGCTTCGGATACTTGATTTGGACTCATTTGGACTCGGATTGAGTCGAATTTGGTGTCGTTGGATTCGTATTTCCGAGACGCTCAGTTCGACTATAAGCTTGCTGAAATCGGAGTTTAAATGATCTCCGAATTAATTTTTGAAGTTTCCAACTTGAGTTTTTCCTCGAGATTCGTGCCCGATCAAGATAATTTTTTGGTGATATATCAGTTGCCCCCCTATTTTTGGACGTCGAAGCTCCACGAGTCCGAAAATACTTGTTCCGATATTTTAAATTGGCCGAATCGTAAAAAATTGCGTTCAAAAAGATAGAATTTTCCTCAAACTTGATTGTAGGGGCCTCGTTGAGCTCCGTAAGTGTCAAAATTGAGTCAGGAACGTCGAAAAACGTGTCCGGAAACCCCAAAAATTTCGAATTTGGACCGCCCGGCCCAAAAATCGGAACCCGGGAACCCGTAGGCGGCCGAACCAGCCGGTCGGCCGGCCGCCGGCAGCCGCCGCGCGGCGCGCGGAACCGCGTCGGGGCCGCCCGTCGCCCCGCGCCTGGGCCTGTCTGTGGATGGCCGCGGCATTTGGCCGCGCCGTTTGGCTGGTCCGTTTGGCCGGCGGTTAGGAAACCGCCGGCCGGTTTTAATTAATTTTTTTTTAATGTGGCAGGGCCCAAAAATTCCGAAAAATTTGAAAAAATTCAAAAAATTTAATAAAATTTTGGAATCCTCCCCCCCTCAAAAATACTATAAATAGACCCCCCAGGGCCTAGGAGAAACTCGCCCCTTCTTCCTTTCTCCATCTAGCTTTTGGCATTTTGAGGCCTTCCGCCGTTTTTGAGTAGGTGACTTTCCCTACTTGACTCGGCGCCCCTCCCTTTGCGCAGAAGTTAGAGTATTCCTCTCTTCTCCCCTCTAGTTTCTGGCATTTTGAGGCCTTCCGCCGTTTTTGAGTAGGTGACTTTCCCTACTTGACTCGGCGCCCCTCCCTTTGCGCAGAAGTTAGAGTATTCCTCTCTTCTCCCCTCAAGTTTCTGGCATTTTGAGGCCTTCCACCATTTTTGAGTAGGTGACATTCCCCACTCGACTCGGCGCCCCTCTCTTTGCGCAGAAGTTAGCCGCTTCCCCTTTTTAGGAAGGGAAGCAAAATGAGAGTTAGAATTTCTCTCCTTTAAGAGATCATGTGGAGGTGAGATGTTAGTCGGAGGGAGTCTAAAGATGGTTGGAAGTCAGACATTGAGAAGAAGTACGGCGTCAGGTAGAACTCCGACGAAAATCCGTTGGCGGGAAGAAGTCCCACGACAGGTAGAAATTTGGTGTCGGGTAGAAGCCCGACAAACATCCGACGACGCGCAGAAATCCAACGTCGGGAAGAAGTACGGCGTCGGGTAGAACTCCGATGAAAATCTGTCGGCGGGAAGAAGTCCCACGACGGGTAGAAATGCGGTGTCGGGTAGAAGCCCGACAAACATCCGATGACGCGCAAAAATCCAACGTCGGGAAGAAGTACGGCGTCGGGTAGAACTTCGACGAAAATCTGTCAGCGGGCAGAAGTTCCACGACGGGTAAAAATTCTGCGACGGGAGAAAGATCAACATCTGTTAGAGTTTTGACGAAAGTCCTGCGATGTGCAGAAGTCCTTCAACGAGAGGAAGCTCAGCATCGAATAGAATTTCGATGCTATTTTAACGGAAGTTTTTTTATGATGAACGATCGTGTGGAAGTCTGTTAGCAGTCAACGACCAAGTGGGGAGAAGAAGGAGAGAGTTCAAGGGTGCTGCTATCAGCAGTTGAACGAGAAGCCGATGATGTCTGATATGAAGCAAAGAGCCACCGATAAACATCAGGCGAAGGGCTGATGATGACAAGTGCCATTTTGATAAGGCAATATGTATCCAAACTGAAGTATGTCGACATCAGATATCCCTCTTGGAGGAAGCTGACTTGTTATTGCATATTTGAGACATGCTTTGATATATTGCCCCCCATATTTTTGGAGGCATTGTTAGAATATGAGTGATGATTTTGTCAACCGCTCGCTTTCATGGAATCTTTATAGAGAGAATGTTATTCACTTAGAACACTGCTTGTTGATGTTGACCTCTATAGAAGAGGTCAAGAGAATCCACCAAAGATGCTGAACCTATCCGAGATTGTATGTCAGAGCCTATGCTCGACGGTGTTAACCTGTATGGGAGAGGTCGAGAGAATCTACCAAAGATGTGAGACCTATCCTAGGTTGTATGTCGGAGCCTTTGCTCGACGACGTTAACCTGTATGGAAGAGGTCGAGAGAATCTACCAAGGATGTGAGACCTATCCGAGGTTGTATGTCGGAGCATTTGCTCGACGACGTTAACCTATATGAAAGAGGTCGAGAGAATCCATCAAGGACATGAGACCTATCCGAGGTTGTATGTTAGAGCCCTGCTCGATGATGTTTACCTATATGGAAGAGGTCGAGAGAATCCACCAAGGATGTGAGACCTATCCGAGGTTATATGTCGTAGCCTTTGCTCGGCAACTTTAACCTGTATGGAAAAGGTCGAGGGAATCCACCAAGGATGTGAGACCTATCTGAGGTTGTATGTCAGAGCTCTGCTCGATGACGTTAACCTATATGGAAGAGGTCGAGAGAATCCACCAAGGATGTGAGACCTATCTGAGGTTGTATGTCGGAGCCTTTGCTCGACGACGTTAACCTGTATGGAAAAGGTCGGATCGAATCCGCCTGGGATCGATCTTCTAATGATTGAGATGCAAAAAAGACTGCGTATTTCTCAGATCATGGATAAAGAGACTATATTTGTCAGTAGTTTTTTATTGTTATTTTTTATTCTTCTTCTTTTTTAAGAGAAGGAGACAATATTAAAACTAGGCGAATAACACATTATATTACAGTAAGACAATATAATAGTTCCCTTGTATAATATATGAGATACATATATGGACAACCACATCATTTGACTTGGTAGAAATACTAAGGACATTAGAGTGACATCCTACTTATCATAGAAGAGATACACGATGACACATGACAAGTAGTATTACTAATACAACTACACAAAGTGCGTGGTCATTCAATCTCGCCAACCATTTGAATATTATTCAACTGTTGTCTTTGTTGTTGTTGATTTTGCCCCCTAGTTGGACCAGCTTCATCTCGAGCAGGTGGATTTTGGATGAATTGTCGGAGATATCCTTGTCGGATCAACCTCTCGATCTCATCCTTGAGTTACTTGCAGGCTTCGGTAGTGTGTCCACGACTACGGTGGAAATAACAATATTGCTCATGGTTTCCAACATTCGACTTCAAAGAATTAGGCCACTTGATATTTTCTTTATCTCGAATGGCCATTAGTATGTTAGTTCGAGTTGCATTGAGAGGCGTATACTCTTTTTCATGTCGGAACTCGCATTGTGGTACTGGGGGTCTAGGAGATGAATTTTTCTTTCGTTGCGAAAATGAGTCCTCTATTGTAGGGGCGTTCTTACGCTTTCCAGTTGTTTGCTCAAATTGCTTTTTATGAGCATTAATGGCTTTATCAGCGGAGATTTGAGCTTCTACACGATGGATCAGGTCAGCATATGAATGAACTGTGTCTCGCATGAGTGCCGAATAGAAAGGGTCAGGACGGAGGCCGCCAAGAAAGACCCCTCTCAGCAATTCAGGATCCACTCCTGGAATTTGTCGAGCCTCGATGAAAAATCGTTGAAAATACTCCTTTAACGATTCTCCTTCTTTTTGACGGATCCCGAAAAGGTGAGAAGAATCTTTAATAATTCTTCGATTGGCAACGAATTGTTCGACGAACACTTTGACCAATTTGACGAATGTAGGGATCGTTCCGGCTGGAAGTGAATAGAACCACGTTCGAGCTTGTCCTTTAAGGGTAGCAGGAAAAACCTGGCATAAGAGTGCATCAGATGCTCGCTGGATATGCATGATAGTTCTGTAATGATCGATGTGCTCTTACGGGTCGGATGTCCTGTCGTAGGAATCGATGCTTGGTAGTTTAAATCCTGCCGGGATAGCGAGTTGAAGAATAGCTTCTGTCAAGGGTGACGACTCCTGCAAGTCCCACTGACGAAGGGGTTGCTTTATGCCTCATGTAGGGAACTCTTCTAGGACCAATCGTCGCAGTTCGTGGCGAAGAGCATTGCGAGGGAGCTCAGCAATGTGTGGTCGGGCTAACTCTTCGGGGAGGTCTAAAGGAATACGAGGTTGCCGACCTGTGTGCGAAGGATGGGTAGAACTTGCTGTATCAGCCAGTTCATTATCTTGATGTGACTGTAGATGTCTCCTTGGCGGAGGAAGAGGAATTTCTGCTTGAAGATGTTCGAGTTGAACAGCTTCTACCCGTGGTGGATCTCGAGGGAGAAGAACCTCCTCCTGTGGTGCTAGTGCCGGTTGTCGAGTCTCTCGCAGGAGTTGTAGGATCTCGTTCTGAGATTCTTCCATTTTTTGGATTTGCTCCTCCAAAGAAGGCCCTGAGGTTCCTTCTCCAGCAATGTGTTGCCCCCCATGAAAAAAGGAGGCAGAAACTTGATGTCCATGATTTATAGACTGGTTTCTGGATTGAGGAGAGTGGGAGCGGGAGGCTCCTATGAGGCGATTGCTACGCTTATTGGCCATGAAAATAATATTTAGGAGTGTGGGATAGTGTTTCCCACAGACGGCGTCAAACTGTTGCGGACTCAAATATACACGGCGATAGAGTTTAATTTTCCGTCTCAGCGTTGTACGTATATCCAGCACACAAACAGAAGAATGAAAGAAACACCAGGATTTTTACGTGGAAAACCCTGGAAAGGGAAAAAACCACGGGGCCACGCCCAGTTGAAAGAGTTTCACTAGTGTTGTATGAAATACACAAGGCAGATTCGTCCGTTAAATTAAGGACGATCAGATTACAATGAGTATCAGTTAAGTAGAGTTCCGATGTCACTCGGGTATCCGGCAGAATTCCGGCGTCACTCGGGTGTCGGGTAGAATACCGGCATTAGGCAGAATTCCGACGTTGCTCCGGCGTCGGGCAGAGCTCCGGCGTCCCTCGGGCGCCTGGTGGTGCTCTGGTGATGCTCCGGTGGTGTTCCGGCGGAGTTCCGGCGAAGTTCCGGCGAAGTTCCGGCGGTGTTCCGGCGGTGGCCGAGGAGGAGCTGTTCCCTCCTAGACTTCACTTCACTTCTTCTTCTCTTCTTGGCTTGAGTCCCCTCTTAAGAGAAATGAGGGGCTATTTATAGTTTTTCTGGAGTGGCATAGCCCGTAAATATATGAGGGATCAGGGGCAAACAAGGAGTGATCCGGATGAACGGCTGATATTGAATCCCTTGATCGTGAACCGTTTATTGAGCATTTTAAGGTCTTAATGGTATCAAAATTCTGCGATCTTGGGCTCGTTGGATTCATCTCGTCGAGCCGCTCGATTCGACTATAAGCTCGTCAAAATCGGAGACCGTTTGGTAACTCAAATTGCTGTTCGATGCTTCCAACCGTGCTTCAGATACTTGATTTGGACTCCTTTGGACTCGGATTGAGTCAAATTTGGTGTCGTTGGATTCGTATTTCCAAGACGCTCAGTTCGACTATAAGCTTGCTGAAATCAGAGTTTAAATGATTTCCGAATTAATTTTTGAAGTTTCCAACTTGAGTTTTTCCTCGAGATTCGTGCCCGATCAAGATAATTTTTTGGTGATATATCAGTAATCATCATCCTTAATTTAACTCACTTACAAGCATCCTTAGACAATTTTTTTAATAGAAAGAATTTCTAAATAAAATAATATGTTATTATATATTACTATTTGAATAACCCTAATATAATAGGTTTTAACATATCTAGATATTATAGATCAACTAAAGTAGGTGATGGCAAGTTAAATAATTGTATACTACCTTTTGATGAGTCAAGCATCTATCTCCTTAGCATTTATTGACAAATATTGATATTATGCCCACCATTATGGGACACATGGCAAGTCGTGATAGGCCAAAGCAAAGCACTTGGGGATTATGAAATTGAACATGATACATTAATCCATCAATTAGAGGAACATATTTTTATTATAAAAAAATGCAGAGTAAAAAAATATTTCAAAAAGTGAATAACAATTTTTTTTAGAACAGGGTATCTACGCGCTGCTAATCTCTTAGGAGCACATGGTGGCATAACTAATCCCTCAACGGAACCTAGCGGAGCCAACCCACAGGCGTCGGGCCTACGCTTTGCTACTCCCCTCAAAGGAGGCGAGCCGCTTGAGAGGGGATTCGAACATGAGTTGGAGGTTCCCAACCATGCTCGCCCATCAACCAAGCTAAACCCGGTGGGTTGAATAGCAAAATTTTAATATATACATAAACATAAAATAAAATTTAGCCAAATCTTTCTTACTAAAAATAATTAACAAAATTATTTATTGACTAGATTTTCTCATCAAAAGGACTCATCAAAAATACTCAGCCTGTAAAAAAACCTAGAGCCGAGCCACACAACCACCTTATTTCCACCTCAGCAGAATCTATCACTGCTAATTCAACTCATGCCAGCAACAAATACACGAGAGTGAATACAACGTTACAGAACTCCTTCCCAAATGGACTTCATGTGATGAGACCACTTTTTCTCTCTCCTTTGACGGAGATCCATTGACATCACTGCTGATGTTAGTTGACAAACATGTAATTTCAGTGGAAACAATTCACACCGGACCTTTTAAGACCGAGAAAAAATTATTATTATTATTATTTTATTATTTTGAATACGTTTAAGTGATTTTTAAATCATTAATATTTGATCGTAATGAAAAGGTTTAAGAGCTTAAATCACTTAATTTTTCCTTTTGCTTTACAATTAAGAAGATCACGAGGGGCTTGCCTTAGTGTTTAGCGCCTTTAATTCTTTTCAGCGTTCTTTCTGTAAAAGTGGAAATGCACGGGGTGGATTAAAGGGTTGCGTTGTTCATTTGAACTTTGGAGGTATTGAATTCAGAAATTTGCAGGAGAACCAAATTTGCAATTAAAGTAGAAAGTTGCGATAAGAGAAAGAATGGAAGGGAGATTACGTAGCCTCGGTCAGGCTCTTCTCCTTCTGCTTATAAAACAACTTCAATTTATCAATACTAGTAGAAACTAAACACTGCTAATCATGTTCATTAACCCCTAATCCTTCCTTCACATTAAGTCTTTAAGAGAGTTCACTGCTCAATCAAGTTCATGGCGAAAACACTCTCAAAGCTTGCCCAAAGATCCTCATCATATCCACTCTCCTCCTCATCGGTGGTCACCAAAGCCGCTTGCATTTGTCTCAACCAGTCTCCAGCACCGTCTCCGGCGCCAGCGACGGTTTTATCTCCGTTAACGCCGTACGCATTCCAGCTATCGAAGCCGCTTTCCATAGACTCTGTTTCGGCCTCCGTTTCATGCTCTGTATCGCCATTTCTTGCAAACCGTCCCCTGACTCTGGGCCGGCTGTCAGCTAAGGTTTTCCTGCAAGCGTACTACAACACAGAAACGTTAAAATTTTCATCTTTTTGATCAAGGAGGATTGGAAATGGTGAAAAGAAAAAGGAGAGTACGGTGATCTTCTTGTGGAAGTTCCTTTGGTTGCGCTTGGTTCGGTACCTCTCGATCCTCTCCCTGCGCTCTTCCGCACTGTATCGCCCGATTCGGCCGGCAGCATCGGAGTGAGAAGAGTCCGCGGAGGCAATGGAGCCGTTCATGCACTGAAAGATATGATTTTTATTCCAGTTTGGGGTGCCAGTGATCAAAATTTACAGGAGGATAGACGTAAGGGCTCATATGATTGAACTATGTATATTGACGACGTAGTTAGACATTATTATTGGTTTCTAATTTTCAGATCATTTCAAAACTCTCAAAATTAATGATTTCAACATATTTAAGAGAGAGAAAGACAGAGGAAGAGAAAGCAGCAAAATTTTCCCCAAGCCCATAATTTTCTCCCTGTCTTCGCACCTACACAGCCGAAATGTTATGTAAACTAACCCCCTGACGTCTAAATCTAAGCGTCAGGAAACTTTCTACGTAAATCCCTTTCAGATTTTTAAAATTCTCTTCCTTTAAATCCTGATTCGGCTGCAACGGGTAACGGAAATACCTGTAGATCACCGGCACTGAAAACGCGGCGAACGGGCTCGGTATGGAAGCCATGAAAATCGCGGGGGTCGGCTGCGGCGGAGGGTAGAGGAAGGGAGTGGGAGCTGCTGCTCCGGTGGAAATATGAGGAGGGTAAGGAAGAGGAGAGGAGAGAAAGCGGCGGCGGTTGGTTTCCGCCGACGCCGCCAGCATCGAGGAACGTGGTAAAGGCGGCGCCAGCGTTATAAGAGGGTGGAGAGGTGGAGGAAGAGTACGAGGAATGGAACATGGCGGCGGAGCAAGGAGGAGTAAGAAGGGAGGATGAGTGATGACGGAGCAGGGGAGGAGGGAATGGCGGGGCATATATGGGCGATGGGTGGTGGGGACAACGGGACTGGCGACGTGAGAAGGCGCAGGTGGGGCCACAATGGTTGACCGGTGTGGTCCCACCGAAATTTTGGAGGATTGCAGGACATGTGAGGTTTAGGGAGTGGGATTTTCCGGCGTGATGGATTTTGATCTTTAATGGATTTCGCGGAAGGGTTGTCGTTGTCATTTCACAGTTTGTAATTCGGAGATTTTGGTGGACTTTTATGTTTAATTTTGTATTTTTTCCCAAAAAAAATTTGTATTTTTTATTTGAATTATAATTCAACTTAAACCTGAAAGAATTAAATTATGATATTTAAATTGCTAAGTTTTCTTTTTAATTTTGATTATATTATTCTATTTCAAAATTGCGGAAATGAAAGTCAAAACTATTGAAATTGCAAAAACAACCAAAAAGGTTGAGCTCACCCACTACCATTAAAATTCACTTTAAATCACGAAATTTCAACTAAAATAACCGAAGCTAATCCTATCCAAATTATTATTTATTTTCTTATTTAAAAAAATGTTCTGAAAATAACATATTTTGATAATACTAAAAAATAAATTTAAAAATAATTGAAACTTAAATTGAATTTTAAAAACTTTTTGGCCAAATATAACAATATAAAATATCACTTATTGATATAACACTTGACTTGACTATTTCTTAACATTTTAAATAATAATAAAAATATCACTTACCCTAACTTATGTCAATGTAATCATCCCCATCATTGCTAAGCCTAGCTTCGCTCTTTGCGCTTCGCTACGAAGAAAGGGGCTTCCATTGGGAAGCGTCTTCTTGAAGTGAGAAAGTTTGGGGTAGCGAAAGAGGCCATGGTCGACTCCAGCACCAACTATAACGTCACTTTTCGTTAATTTTTCATTCTATCTCAGCTGTCTGCAAAGGAATCAATAGCGCAAAGACTAAAAATGACAAAAATTAGGATGATATCTATGACAAGTTCAACAAGAATTTGGTGTGAAGCCATCCGCAAGACTGGCGGAATAAACGTCCTTCGTAGAAGTTAGGACAAACAGTATTCTTATTGTTATTTAAAATTTGAAATATTATATGAATAAATAATAAAATTTAAATATTAAGTATATTAAATGAATAAATTCATGTGATATATTTAAATCTCCATTAATTTTATTCTTTATTTGAGCATAATTTGACGCTGCCTGTAATCACTGGGAAAGTGGGGTGCCACTGTTAGCTTCGAGAATTTTTCCAGAATTGATGATTGTTAGATCAAATTCGAATTTAGCCATATCAATATCAATGAGCTGATTGCTTTGACTGAGAACTCAGACGTGACTCATTATCTTAAAATTATGCAATTTCTGTCCAATCAAGAATCGGGTCAAGGGGAGAATAATGGGTCAATAGTAAATAAAAAGGTTTAGACATAAATAAAGAGATATAGAGAAGATAATACAGTAGAAATATCATGTTCCATATATAAATGAATAATAATTGATTAAAAGAGAATATTATATCTTTAATATTGCATATTTTATGATTTATCATTTAGTATTTCATGAAAAGAAGAGATTTTAAATATGTGATTTAGTTCACCTAATTTGTTATGTTATTTAACAACGATGAATTGATAAGATTAATGTAACAGCTCAAATTCTTAACTATCGAGATATTGTCCGCTTTGGTCTAAGAGCTTCACGGTTTTATCATGTTGGTGTAACTTCCCAGTAGGTCACCCATCCAGAATTACTCCGGGATGAGCACACTTAACTGTGGAGTTTCTTACGGAAATTCCAGTCATTATACCAAAGGCATCTTGATGTTTAAGAGTTTAACTACTTTTATTTAAGGGGTTTCACAATTAACACTTTGCTTCGCTAAAAAGAGGTATTATATTATATGCGAATAAAGTTTTATTTGGGGTAACTTTCGTACTACTTTCTCTTCAAAAAGTTTTTTTAACTAGAAAGTTGTTTTAGAAAGTAACAAAAAAGTTGTCCCAAATAAAGCCTAAGTTGAACTTGAGCAAGAAAGCAATAATGTGTTACAAATGAGTGATTGAATGTTGTCAGTGAGTGATAGGATGTTATCAATGAGTAGAGGTCTAGAAACTTATCTAAAGTTTAGGGAATTTTAAAGAGTTCTTTTAAACAAATGAATGGTGTTGGATCCAAATTTATTTGTGGGCAACCCCAAATTCTTTCTCACAAAACTCACTAGGCACAAAAAATAAGAAGTAAAGGAGAGAGAAGGAAAGAGATAGATTCGAGGGTGAGAACTAAACTTTTTTATGTTTGGCTTTATTTGGGAATTGGTATTTTTTTTGCTTCTTTCTAAAACAATTTTTTTAGTATAAAAATTTCTTGAGCATAAATGACTTAGTGTCTCATATTTATCGCTTGCTTGGGACACTGCATATAGGATATGGCTAAGAGATCTTAACTATAGGAAAAGCTATACAAAATAAGAAGTATATAATAAGTTTTAATAGCATCTTACTATAAAATTACAAAAGGTGAGTAGCCAAGAATATAAGAAAATACATATTATTCTATGACAAAAATCATGGCTAAATGTATTTTGTTAATTAGTTAAAATCTTGATTTGAGTGAAGTAACTTGGCTGGACGAAACTCTTTATCAACGCTTAATCAACATAATCAACGCTTAATAAAGACCTCATCTTTTACCAAACTCTTTATCTTCGCAAGAGTTATCATCCAAACTCACTGCCTAGAAAAGACTAATATTACTACTTACTATAGATCTTATGGTAAGGAGGGTAGGGATAATCATTTAGATTCATCACTTATAAGCGATTATTTTCGTTATCCAATGCAGATCTTCTAGCAAAGGTTAGAGCTTGAGTTATATGGCTTGGTTGAAGCCTAGGATGGGCCTCATCTTTTGCCAATTTTTTTTGTCTTTGTTGAGGTAACCATCTAAACTCACTATTAAGAAAGGATTAATCTCATTACTCGATCAAAATCTTGTCACAAAGAGGAAATTCTAAGTTTTATGGCAAGATTTATATCTAAAGGATGCAAAAAGACTTGAGCGTGATGCTTGAAGTTGGTCATGTTCAAAGATTTGAATTTAGGTTTCGTTTGGGACGGCTTTTTTGTTGCATCTTAAAGCAGCTTTTTAGTATAAAAATTTTTAATTTTTATACTAAAAATTTATTTTAAGAAGCAACAGAAAAGCCATCCCAAACGAAACCTTAGTCAACTTTCAGTTGTATCTTGGAAAGCAAAGTTTTTCTTTAGAAGAAATTGCAAATCATCTAAAAATAAATAGAATTAATTTAGAAAAGTGATTTGAATTTCTACTATTTCAAGTTTATTAAATATATATTGTTTTAGTATAATGAAACTCAATTAGAATTAAGAATAAATGGTACCTTTATTAAGCACAAGTTGTTTGTTTACTTGGAGGCCTTAGTTTTCGAATAGGAAATAGTCTTGTATAACTTTTAAACTTAACCCTAAGCCATTCTAACATAAGTTACCTTATATTTTACTTAATTAGCAGAGTGCTTAATTTAGAAATTATTGAATCTAAATTTGTTCGTGGATGACATCCGACCTTACCAGCAAGCCAACTCTGTGAGTGGGTGAACTAGAACGTATGTCAGAATGGAGAGAAAGGGAAATGCTAGAGAACAACTATTATAAGTGCTCAAGAGGCTCAAAAAACTCAATCAGTAAAAAAAAAAAGATTGAGGATAAAAATATCCAAAATGCTCATCTTCACTATTTATTTATATGGCTCTAAGGGTTATAGGAAAAGCTACACCCATAAAAAGTAAAAAGATACGATACTGCATAAACTACACTGGACACATGTCACCTCCTAATTGACCGAGGGAGAGCAAGGGCTGTAGCACCCTAATTATGTGTCTCTAGGTGAGCTCAGTAATGCCGAGTGAGCATAGGCAAGTTCAATAATGCAGCGTGTGTATGTGCAAGTCTGTAAGCGAGTACCAAGCATAGGGTACTCGATGGCTAAGCATCGTTTAGAAGCTGTTGACAATCTGTGTTGAGGCCTAGATCTCTTGAAGGAGAAGACAAGTAAATTGAGGTTGTGGAGGATGAACTCAGTAGCCGAGTGTCACGGTGGGTTGAGCTGAGGACTCTCTGAGTAGGCATTTTCCTGTAGTTGGACTTAGATGTGTTGGGATGAAGGCACTTACCCTGGGTAAGGGAAAGTTGGTGCAATGGCAACCTTCCTTCCATGAGGTGAGTAGTGGGTTATTTGGTTGATGGGATTCTCCATTGCCCCCTGAGAGGGGCGACCTTCCTTCATAGGCTCGAGACAGTATGACTTGATGTTCCTTGGGCAAGTTACTTTATGGGGCCCATCGAATGTGAGCGACTGCCTGCTAGATACCTGTGTAAAGAAACGAAGCAGCAGGATGAGAGGGGAAACACCGAGACAGAGAAGAAAGGAATGAACCGTATTATTATTATATCATAATGCGGTTACAGAAGCCATATTTATAAAAAAGTATAACAGCGTAACAAGAGCCTGACTAATGACAGGGTTACACGTGGAAAGCTAAATAATGAAGTATAAGAGATGGCTTGGCTTGTATATGTTAACACCCCCCCCCCCCCCCCCCCCCCCCCCCCCCCCCCCCCCCTCTCAAACAATTGCGTCGGGAGAGGTAACTAGTTTGTTGGATAGAAATTGAAACCGAGGAGTAGCAAGAGGCTTCGTTAGAAGATCAGCGAGCTGGTCTTTGGTAGATATGTGATGAACTTGAATTGCCTTTTCTTTGATTTAGTTTCTGATATAGTGACAGTCCACTTCGATATGTTTTGTACTAGCGTGGAAGATAGGATTGTTGGCTAAGACAATAGCTGAGGTGTTGTCACATAGAATAGGAGTAGCTATTGATTGAGGACAATTGAATTCTTGAAGTAGGCGACGTAGCCAGATGACTTCGGCGGCGGCAGAGGCTAGAGCCCGATACTCGGCTTCGGTGGATGAGCGAGCAACCACCTTCTGTTTCTTGACGCTCCATGAAATGATAGAGGAACCCAAAAAATTGCAGTAACCGGTGGTAGATTTGCGATCAATCGAGTCCCCGACCCAGTCGGCATCCACGTAGGAGTGCAAGTTGAGGGAGTTGCGAAACAGCAGGATGCCGTGATGTAGAGTCCTTTGAATGTACCTCATAAGACGTTTAAGAGCATCAAAGTGAGTAATTAGCTCTGATACCATTAAGAAACGAAGCAGCAGGATGAGAGGGGAAACACCGAGACAGAGAAGAAAGGAATGAACCGTATTATTATCATATCATAATGAGATTACATAAGCCATATTTATAGAAAAGTATAACATCATAACAAGAGCCTGACTAATGACAGGGTTACACGTGGCAAGCTAAATAATGAAGTATAAGAGATGGCTCGGCTTGTATATGTTAACACTGTGAAGCTATATGCTAACATATAGAAATAATTATGTTTTTTCATTATTGATTGAAGTCATCAATGCGTAAACTCTATAATTTGAAATTAAGTTGGTTGGCTTCAAGTTTAAAAGTTGATTTTTGAATTTTTAAATCCAACTTCTTTGAAATTTTTCTCATGCCTCTTCATCCTTTATTTTTATTTTTTGACAAAAATTATTTTCTGAGAGAGGAACAGGTTCACCAAGTTCTGCCTGTTTGATTTAACTGAGTTGTTGAGATCTCACTTGGACAACTCTAGTTCTTTGAGGAGTTGAACTCTCCTTTGGACAACTTTAAATCTTAGACATGTTGAACTCTCTCTTTGATGATTTCAATTTTTGAATGAGTTAAACTCTCCCTTGGATGACTTTAATTTTTGAATAAGCTAAACTCTTCTTTTGGCAACTTCAATTTTTGCGTGAGTTGAAATCTCCACTGGAGAGTTGAACTCTCATTTGGATGATTTCATATTTTAGACGAGTTGAACTCATAAGACTTTAATTTTTGGATGAGTTGAACATGCATAATGAGTTCACTGAGTAATTATTGAATTTCAAAGGTGAGTTCCTCGAATTCTTGTCAAACTCCAACGATAAGTTCCCCGGATCAATGTTAAATTCCTTGGACTAGTCATCTTTTATTTGCGAAATCAAGTTTTTTTCATGTAAATATATCCTCTTTATTTTATTAGTTTAATGCTTGTAATATTTGATTTTTTTTAATTGACATCAGTTCATGCTCTCATCTTAGAGAGTGTTAGATCTAAATTTATCTATGCCAAATATCGAAATCTTACTTATAAGACTCATAAGATAGATAAAATAAGGAGTAGCGGAGGGCTATGAAAACTACTTATTCTTGATTTTTAGCTTGCGAAATTCTAGGAGAGAGCCGTTTCTCGTCATCGTAATGATTAGTTCTATCTTGAACATTCCTCGAGAATTTAGGGCCTTGATTCCCTAAACTAACTTCCTAGATGATGCAAATTGAGGCATTTTTCAAATCCTAAAAGGAAAGAAATGAAAATAGAGAAACCATTTAAAAATGGAATATAATGAAAATTTTCCTCCAAACAATTTTAAGTCATGGTATAATTCTCCTCCTTGATTCAATATTATGACAACTTGAATAACCTCTATGAATTCCCTCTCCAAATTTAGCACTTTTAGCTCCCAAAGTCATAAAAAGTAGAACAAAGCATTATCTTTAAATACCTAGGAGGTATCAATTTTGTACTTTTATAACACAATAATGAAAAATTCATAGATACCTAAAATATACTTAATCCAAAATTTTTATGACACTAAAGAGAACAATGAAAATAATGGTAATCAAATATGAAACTTTGGCTTCATTTGGGATGACTTTCTTACTGCTTCTTGAAGCAGCTTTCTCGTACAAAATTTTAATTTTTTACTACAAAGCTGCTTTAAGAAGCAGTAGGATAGCCATCTCAAACAAAACCTAAAAAATTCTATTAATTTTTTTTCAATCAAATAACCCAAATGGTAGTAAAAAAAAGAATCAAAATTTTCTTGCAATTAACAAAATCGACGGCATTGTTTTAACGGCTTTATTTCTATTTTTTGAAAATTAATCACGTAGAGAAATGAAGAGTATATAAATAAAAATAAGGTAGCACTCTTGAAATGTATGGTTTAAAATTTTGATATTATCAGTTCGATTTTGATAGTTTAGTTTAAAACCAATTCAGAACTTACTAAAATTTTTATTTATGCTGATTTTATGAAGAATGTCGACCAAAATTAAAGAGTTTTGATAGAGTTTCATAAAATTTTATTAAAAATCTTGAATAGCTGTAAATGTTAAGGTAGAATTCTATTACTAAGGTTCTATGTCATGAGTATTTTTATTTTGATTAAGGCTTCGTTTGGGTAGCTTTTTTACTGCTTTTTAAAGTAATTTTTTAATACAAAAAATTTAAGTTTAAGAAATTTTGTATTAAAAAGTTGCTTTAGAAAGTAATAAGAAAACTATCTTGAATGAAGCCTAAGATATTTCTCTTTATTTTGTTATTTTAAAAAATTTATTATATTTTATGACAAAATAAGAACCAAAATTATAATCGAAATTGAATTTGGAGATTAACAAAACTATTAAAATACCCAAACTAAGAAATTAGAAACGGTAGTAAAAACAAAACTAACAAAACAAAACAAATAAATTTATAACTAAAATCAATTTTACAAATTTGTTTAAATAATTCTTATACCTAATTTTCAAATATAAACTTACTACTTAACACCCTTAAACTTCATTACAATATTTAAGAGGATACTTTAAATTGTGCACCATCTTATTCAATCCAATGTCATTCATGAAAAATATCAAGATTCTACTATAGGTATGGAACAAATACAAAGAGGAGACATAAAAAGTTATAAAATGGTCTTCGAGGGAGTACCTTGGATGGATTTCAATGCTCAGAAAGATGAGAAATTATTAGGTGTGGAGACCGGACGTAGCTTTACGTCCGAAGTCCAATAAAATTGTGACACGTGGCCTATACACATGGAAATTAATTTCTATTTCATTTTTTTCTTGCAAGCCCGACCGACCCGGCCCAAAATATTCCTGTTCAAATTTTGGGTTTTGAAATTGGCGCGCTCTTTTTTTAAATGAAATACCACGAAACATCTATATTTTTTAGGATTTTCGCTCAAAAAATATTTCATAGCTACTGAGAAAGAAGAAAAGAGGAAAAGTCAGTGAAGATGACGGCTGGTTTGGAGGAGGAAAAGCTGATGAAGATGACGACTGGTTTGGAGGAGGAAAAGCAGGTGAAGATGAAGATGAAGACTGGTTTGGAGGTGGAGAAGCCGATGAAGATGAAGACTTGTTTGGACAAGGAAAAGCCGATGAGATGAAGATTGGTCAGGAGGAGGAGAAGCTGATGAAAATGAAGACTGGTTTAGAGAAAAAGTCGATGAAGAAACGAAGAATAATAGTTTTTTCTGTACACTTGGGGAATATGTAATTTTGAAGTATTATTTGTATATTGATAGTTTTTTTTTCTGTACACTTAGGGGGAAGATGAAGATGCTTTGTTGTATTGATATTTTTTTCCATTGTAGATGGTTATTGGAAAAATAAAGAAAAGTTCATTTTCTACTTTCTTTTATGTTATGTTATGTTTATTTTAAACTCTCAGTACTCATGCTCAGTACCATTTGGAACCACTTGGTACCAATGCTAAGTACCGCTCGATACCGCTCAGTATCAATGCTCAGTACTGCTCGGTATCGCTCAATACTGCTCGGTATTGCTAGGTACTGCTCGGTATTTCTAAATAACTATTTATTTCTTAATCAGATTTCTTACATCAGAATCAATATGATTGATACACAGCGGTACCGAACATAATTTTTTATTTAATATCAATTCAATGTTTATACCGATAAACTCTATATACCAATGCTCGGTACCACTCGGTACCAATGCTCGTTACCGCCCGGTACTGCTCAGTACTGCCCGATATTTCTTAATAAATACTACTCCGTACTATTCGGTATTTCTAAATAATTGTATTTCTTAATCATATTTCTTAATTACATCAGAATCAATATGATTGTTTCTTACATCTGAATTAATATGATTGATACACAGCAGTACCGAACATAATTTTTCCCTTAATATTAATTCAATGTTTATACCGATGAACTCTCCGTATCAATGCTCGGTATCGCTCGGTACCAATGCTCGGTACCGCTCGGTACCGCCCGGTACTGTTCGGTACTGCCCAATATTTTTTAATAAATACTACTCGGTACTGCTCTGTATTTCTAAATAACTATGAATTTCTTAATCAAATTTCTTACATATGAATCAATATGATTGTTTCTTACATTTGAATCAACATGACTGGTACACAGCATATAAACAAGTAGAGAAAGCTTCAAAGTTTCTGTAACACTTATTTGTGAAAAAGCTGAGAATGCTTTAAAATGAACAAAAATATTACAGAAGCATGTGTTCCCCCTCTATGGCATATAAATCATGGAGTACAAACGACATACAAACTTTGAAAACAAATAGGACTTCAAAATAACTCTTACAATAAAAATTTGTTCCGGGGGTGCTGACCCCGGAAACCCCCGTAGGGGAATCCCGCCAGGGGGCGCTGCCCCCTTGGAACCCCCAACCTATTCCCTAAATATACAGAAAAAAATTATCATTCATGCAAGTTGTTCTTCTTTCAACTTCAGCTATTCCTCTTCCTGGATGTCTACATAGCGTCATATTCATCGCCTTTCCCTCCTCCAAACCAGTCGTCATCTTCATCTGCTTTCCTCATTTTTTCTTTCTTAGCAGCTATGAAAATGTATTTTGAGCTTAAATTCTAAAAAATATAAAAATTTCGCGGTATTTCATTTAAAAAAAGAGCATCATTTTAAAATCCTAAATTTGAACATGAATATTTTGGGCCGGGTCGGTCGGGCTTGCAAGAGAAAAATAAAAAAAAATGAAATAAAAATTAATTGACATATGTACAGACCCGTGTCACAATTTTATTAGATTCCGGACGTAAAGCTAAGCCCGGTCTCCGCACCTAATAATTTCTCTTTAGATAGGGCTTTGGTCTAAGTATAAGATGATGTCATGCTCACGTTTCAGCTCTGACATCGTATGTATAGGTGAGATCCAATGTTTAACATTACATGAAGGCTATATGAGAAAATAATAAGCAAAGTATATAATTGACGGAGTAGGTGAGTTCTTAAGTCCATTTGGACGAGTTTCGTAGCTGAGTACCAAGAACGGAATAGGTCCCGTCTCTAGGCTGACTCGAGGCTTGGTGAGTACCAGGTTTATTCTTAACCAGCAACTTATGAAATTGAGTTCAAAGTTCTTATAATGATTTTAGTTTGGGACGATTTTCTTGTTGCTTCTTAAAGCAACTTTTTAGTATAAAAATTGTAATTTTTGTACTAAAAAGTTGCTTTAAGAAGCAACAAAAAAACTGTCCCAAATGAAGCCTTAATCAATCTAACTCAAACAAACATAAATGTATAATTCTAATTATTTTTGGAATATAGAAGAAGTGAAGAATACCCAATATTTCAAACAAAAATAGCAGCAACATCAAGTCTTTATCTCACTACGGCATTACGTGGTGTTGGATATATGAATCCTTTTTCTCTATTGTGTCATATTAAAAGTCAAATTCCCATTAAAAAAACAGATAGGAACTACTGATGTATTTTCAAACCTCAAAACCTTTAAATAAATGATTAAAATAAAGAATATTTAATTAAAATTATAAGACATTATCATTTTGTTTATTGTTTTTATAATTATTTCACCAAAAAAAAAAAAAGAGTGTATTATTACCACCAGACATTTTTATTCTAATCCAAATAACCAATATTCCACAAGAAGAAAGCTTGCGAAATAGCTCTTTCACTTGTTTTTTCCTAGATGCCTTAATAATTCTGTAGGCGGTCTAACTAAGCTTTGCCATTCGTAAGAGACAGTCAACAAAGTCTTAAGCTTTTGGAGATTCCAAATTGAATAAATAATGTACGGTGTAGAGCATTTTACAACAATATTGATCCCTATACATATATACTTTGCCTTGAGCATCAAATATCAATATTTTCATATGACCTCCTTTTCTTTCTTTACTTAAACTTTTTTTTTTTTCCTTAGTTCTTTATTAATTTTGTTTGTCTCATGAGATGCCTTCTTGTTCTTTTCATAGGCTTAGTGGGTTACATTTTGACTAAGATACTTCTTTAACAAAGATTTGAACCCACATATATTTATACATCAACTACTTTGGCTTGCCGTTTGATTTATAGAACTTCTATTTTTCTTCAAAATTTATTTTGAACGGTTTGTATTCATGCTACATAGGCTTCATTTGGGGTGGTTTTTTTTTAGTACAAAAATTTTTTGAATTAAAATTTTTGGTTCTAAAAAGCTGTTTTAAAATGCAATAAGAAAGCCGTCCCAAACAGAACTTTAAGCTTATTCCTTTTCATTCATTAGTCCTAACACTAATTATATTTATCAGTTTAATGAGTGTAGTTTTTTTATTTTTATTTGTTTCATATATTTAAAATGTGTAAATTTATTTTTATTTAATTTAATTAATATAAATTATTTTACGTATTCTTTTAATATAATTATTTTATAATTTAACCCTTCTGATTTTACCCACTACGAAGATAGATAGAAAATAAGATATATTCATTAAATTGCATCTTAATAAGTTTAATTTAGTTGTTAGGAATTTGAGGGATATTTAGGTTTCGTTTGGGTCTGCTTTTTTCACTGCTTCTTAAAGCAGCATCTTTGTACAAAAATTATTAAAAAAATTTAACTAAAAAGCTGCTTTAAAAAGCAGTTAGAAAGCAGTCCCAAAAGAAGCCTTACTTGATGGGTAATAATGAAGGTCGACATTTATTACTATCATGCTATTTATCTTCTTCTTATAAGTATTTTTTGTGACAACATATCTTACGATAAATTTATTATATTATCAACTTAGAAGTTATTAATAATTCACATTTTTTTTAAGGTGTTATTGCTAAGCTTGATCATGTTAAAGATGAAAAATAGGGTAATTGATTATTAACTGATTTGGAGAAGATTATTTAACTTATTGTTTTGTAAAAAGAAAATATATATTAAGATATATTTCAATGCTTCAAAAAGGAAGGAGGAGATATAATATATAAGTAGAGAAGTCATCAAATGCTAGCATTGTTGCAATTTATAGACAGTTTGTTACTGATTTCTAAAGAAACTTTTTAGAACAAAAATTTTTATTTCAAAAAATTTGTGTACTAAAAAGCTACATTAAAAAGCAATAAGAAAATCTATCCCAAATGAAGCCCGGGATAGCTTTTGGTCATTACCTTTTTACAGCTTTCATTAAATTTTCATATTAGAAAGCTGCTTTTGAAAGCAATAAAAAAGCAGTCCCAAACGAAGCCTTATAAGTCTTGTTGGGATAAGCAATGTGATGTAGATGAAAGGTGGGTTATCCATGATAAAATAATAACAACAAAAAAATGAGATATTATTATTCAAAGAAAAATAATAATATGAAAATATAAATAAAATTCTTAGGCGTGCTCACTGAAGGAGTCAAGTAAGAGTAAGTAAAGAAACTTCACCTTTTACTGCATACAAATAATATCTTACATAATTTCAATGCAACATGATATTATTAATACAAGTCACTCCATATTTATAATAATTAATATGTATATTTTATTACATAATTTAATGGAGAAAAAATTAGAGTCCAAAATCTTCAATAATTAATTGCATAATTGATTGCTATCATGCTTATTTGAATCATTGATTTAAGGCTTTGTTTGGGATGGCTTTTTACTGCTTCTTAAAGTAGATTTTTAGTACAAAAATTTTAATGTATATACAAAAAAGTGCTTTAAGAAGCAAAAAAAAAAAAAACTGTCCCAAACAAAACCTCAAGATCCAAACTTCATTCCTTGAATTAAAACCTTATGTTTTCTAGCTCAAAACTCATAATTTCCTTTCCTTGTTAAAAAGAGAGTGGTTCTCAATGTTTATTTTTATAATGATCAATATCTTCCATGATTGTTTCACCCAAAATCTAAGATATTATGGCTCGTTTTTTTCATAAAAGAAACAATATGTATTTTTCTAATTGTTTAATGAAATGAAAGTTGAATTCTTTTTTATTTTAATTAACCATTTTGATGGTAGCCAACTTCCTCCATAATGATGGTGGCAATATAATAATTTTTAAAATAAAAATAATTATAAATTCTTGGTAATTATTTCATTTCATAAATAAATTATTATTAAATTTTAACGGGATTTATATACATGCCACATAATTTTTATATGTTTACACATCTAATACATAAAATTTCATATTTACCTATATAAAACTCAAATTTTATATATTTTTTGATGTGATTGAGGTAATAAAGTCTTTTATAAATAAATATCAAAACTTATGTATTAAATATGTAAATACATAGGAATATTGTGGTATGTACCCCTTAAATTTTTATATGTTCTGCCATATTTAAGTATTTTACCACTATATTTATTAATTTTCTGAGTTAAGATGTAAATAAAAATAAATGAAATACACATTGAGATCTTCCCTAACCATCATCACTCTCTATGTTAAAAATATAGAGTCTCCTTAGTACAACAACCCGAGTCAAATTTAATGTTATCTAAGCCAATGCATCTTTGAGACTTTTTAGAGGTCAACATTTCCTACATCTAACCGTTGACATCCATTGACATTGAATTCCTAATGCTCTCTAACTCCCATTATTGACCTCAACGAGTAGCATGTACCAACCCTTTTAAACATTCTCGACCCATATCACTAGATAATTACAAACCACCCATAATGCTAGATAATTATAAATCAATGTTAGATGTCAATAATCAATTAACATTCATTAATATCTAATTAATGATACTAGTCATCACCCCATCATAGACATAAAAAATTTTCATTGACCATTTAACTTTCTAATTGATTAACATTCTATAATGTCATAAACTTGACGTTAAACATAACCCTTCATCAATATCTATAATTGACTTTTAGAATCATTCGTCAAAGTCGTCACCTACTACTACTAACAAGGGAGGTAGCTTCCAACTAAGTTTGTGCATTTTATTTTATTTTTTTTCTTCTTATGTTTCTTGGAAGGCTGAACTTTTGTAACCTTAAAATAATATTAGCAGATATATTCTTATTGGGTAAGTTCCTATGATTTTTCCCTTCCATGTTTTCCACTTATAATATCAATGTCTTTCGATACAAACAACTTTATGTCTATTTATTTATGTAAACCAAGACAACTTTCAATATATCTATCTTATTTAATTTTCGATCAAGAAACAATGGAGGTCATCTTTGGGTAATGTCCTCTAAGTTTATGTTATTATAGCTCTAATGGAAAGCAATCAATATGTCCATAACACCAAGGCTTCTTAGTATAATTTGTATCAGTTAAGAAATCATTCCACTAATACAGTGAGTCTTAATCTGATTATTACTCCACTACTTCTTGATAGAAAGAAGTCCTAGCGACAACAGAACCTCTAAGTCATCCTTAAAAGATCATATAAGCTATATGTAATATTCCTAGAATGAGATTTTACATCAATTTTGTGAGATTCATCATTTGGTTCCCTTATAATATGATCCATTAGGGAATCACCTTCCTCAAGCTCAACAACAAGTTAGAGGCCATTAGTTGATAAATGATCATGTAATAGCTCCTTATTTGTAGACTGAGGTCTCTTAACCTATACCATCACTTGCTAATGATGCCCACATTAGTACACCAACTTAATATATTATCACATAATCTCTTATAAACTATCCCTAGATGTCGTAAATTTGAATCTATATCACATCAATGATGTTTGATGCAACATATAAATTCTGGTAATTAATACATAAAGATTTTCCCATAAGCATATGATTCAAGCTACAAAAACTAATCCTTAAGATGGCTCTTTTGACCTCTATAAGCATAATGACCAATTTAAAAAAAGAATGTACATGCAAGATACTTATGAATCAATCATATACCAAATCTTTCCTACTACATTCAAAAGATAAGCCTAGACCTAATTTTATCCTCTCCCTTCATATTATGTCATTCATCAACCATAAATTAGTGCATAAACAAAATATCTCATGTTTAGTCCCCATGACCAATCAGCCATCCTTTACTCATTTTCTAATCAAGATTATGTACCACCTTGATAAAATCAATTAAAATAAGCCATAAAACCTTCGTAAGGAGTAAATCAACATTGGAGGGGAATATTAATTAATTAAATCCTTAAAAGGTTATTCATTTCAATGTCATGCATGGGTATAACTGAAACCAAATAACTCCTTTCCTTACAGTCCATTAGAATGTTAAAACAACTCCTTTTCACCCAAAGTAATGTCAAGAATGCCAAGGTGGAAGCACTTTGCATTAGCAAATTGTCACCATTAAGTTGGCTTGATATTCTATGTAGACTACAACCTTATCGGGATGTCCATACTGGCTTACAAGGAATAATTATAATTGAAGGAGATATTAACTAGAATATCAATTCTCCATCGCTTTTTACATGTAAAAGAAGAAACATTCAAAAGAATCTGATAACTATATGAAGTTTCCAATTGGAGTCCTACTCCCATAGAAGAGTTCAAACTTTGATCTTAAAATACTATTAATTTACTAAATATTAAAAAAAATTGTTATTCTTGATTTCAAAAATATGTATGTAATTTTATCTCTTAATTAAGATTTAATTGATCACAATGGGATTTGATTCAACCACTTTGGACATAGTAAAAAGTTATTAAGTACAACTATGATGAATCAAAATGTTTAATTTTATTATATTTCATATATATGAATTTAAACTTAAAATTGTAGTTAAGAAAATCATCAATAAAGCATAAAATGTATGAAATAAGGCAAATTGAGTTTAACTCGTTTCAAGCATGTAAATGTAGGGCAAACATTATTACTCTTAATTTTTTATATTTTTAAACACTTAAAAGTAAGAATTGAACAAAGTGAGTGACATGGAAGTGGTAAGGAGTTGAGTTAGCTTTTTATAACAAAGAATAACTTTAATATTTGCTTAGAAACTCTAAAAAGTTATGCCTAAAATATTCATAGGTGCTCATTAAATATGATTCTAAAAAACATGATTTGATTGCTAAGTATGATTACATAATCTTGTTATAATTAGTATGATTAATATTACTTATAATTACTAATATTGTTATTTTTACTTCTTCTTGTTGTTGTTGTTATTGTTATTGTTGTTACTATTTTCATTACTATTATTATTATCATTTATTAATCCATGATTACTGTATGGCATATGGAAGGATGGCAAGGCATGTGACATGTAGTGACACATGGATTGGAGGAGCTTTAGTTTAGTGGAAAATTGATAGATTAAGGGCACATTTAGGACATCTTTTTCATAGATTTGCTTTATAGACCATCAAATTTTTGTTTAGATTCAACTTTTTTTCTCTTTTAAATTATAGAAAATGACTTTTTTATAATCAAATATGCTAAAGTGAGGTATCTAAAAGAAATATATTATCTATTTTTTTTAAATGAAAATGTCTATAATACTCATAACAGATTTCAAAAACTATAATTTTTATCTTAATAGCTTCAAAACTACATTTATATATAGTTGTAGTAGTTCCGAACAGATCCTAAGAGGGAAATAACTTTAGAGATGTGCTTTCTACAACAAAGAAGCTAAGGACAAACTTAGATGAGTGCTAGATGAAAAGATAGGAAAATGAGGAGCAAAGCTAAGGTTTTTATTGGAGGGCTTTGGATGTCAATTTCTTAAAGGTTTCTTATGTGCAAAAGGCATGAACATTTTTGCTGCCATAGAATTCATCTAATCTCTATCTTGCATGATGTTTTAAGAAATGGTGTGTGTTAGAAAATGTACACATGTAAAGCTGTGTATGATTCTTAAAAAGATAAACTTTGATAATAAAAATATTTTCATGTTAAACTTTTTATAATTCTTGAGTGTACTTTCATGAAATATATGTATGAAATGTTAAAACATCATAAAATCCTAACTGATTAAAACAATTATATCACTCCATTTTGTAACTTTGCATATTTAGTTACAGACATTAGCTATGATAGGTATATATAAGTTTATGATATCTCATATAAGTATGTTGTGTGAAGATCCTTTTATGTTGATTTTATATATGAAATTCTACCATGATTTTGATAATATATAAAATGTCCTACATATTTGCACATGAATTTGGAATTCTTATGATGTAATTGTTAATTTAGACATACAAGCCATATTTTTTTTTTTTTTTTTGTAAAAATTTTTTTACATACAAGCCATATGTGGAACTCAAGAATTATGTATAATATGCTTAAGCCATAACAAGATATTTTTTATGGAAATAATGATGCATCATTTTACATATGTGTGATGGGTTATATGAACGATATTAAGTGTATGTACATGATGAAAGGATGACTATAAAATGATAATCCATAGTTCGATAGATCTAAATATTATTCTTGTAAGAGGACAAGCTAATGAGCATATTTAAATGATTAAAAGAGAAAAAAAATGAAGAGTTGCTTCTATGCTATACTAAAAAATAAATTATTATACATGAGTTGGGTAATGAACTAAGTCTTGAAAGAATGATTGATTTTTTGTGCAATTTATGAAAAGTTGCATTTGGGGAAATGTTTCATGGCTTTCTATTAATATTTTATATTTGATCAAGTGATTTAGTAGTGAGTATAAACATGGAGAATAAGAAGGGAGATTTAATTTCTGATTTTGAGGATTGATATAGAGTTAGAAGCCCAAAAGTTTTTTACCAAAAACTTATAATGATGGATCTACCAATACTGTAGTCAAAACCATATTAATATTAAGTCAAAAAGATAAGCTCAAAGTAAAATCACTATACATATTCAGGTAAAATTGTATGCACTAAGGCTTAGTTTGGGAAAACTTTTGTACTACTTTGTAAAGCTGCTATAAAGAAAGTAACTTTTAAAATTGTTATAGAAATCAGCTTCCTAATACAAAAATTTTTTGAAAGTAATGAAAAAGTAGTTGCCAAGTAGAAATTGTGGTTGCGATCTGAAAAGCAAAGCAGTAAGATAGTTGTCCCAAACAAAACCTAAATCAATAAGACATCAGATGTGACGATAGGAAATGTTTTATTTTCAAGATATTTTAGTAGAATTTACACTTGATCAAAGTGCAGTTCATTCTGTTATGGATAAGAAATATTTGAATCTGCTACTTAATGCATTGCCCCATTATTTTATACTAAAAAGTTACTTTAAAAAACAATAAAAAAGCTATCCAAAGCAATCCCTTATTCGATGAAAAATTGAATTTTAATTTCTTCATATGATAACAATTTTTCCCCCATTTTTCAGTAATATTGGATAGAAATTGCTAATGAAAATATGCATTTGTTCATGCTTCTTAGATAAATGTATTATTTTATTCCTTCAATCCAAACAAAGCCTTAAATCTTTTCAAAATTCATAACAAAAAAATGACTAGAATAAATCCATCTCTTTCTTCTGTTTTCTCTCTTCCACTTGAATGAAAATGTCTCTTATATACTCTACTAAAAGCACAAGGAGCAACAGTGCTGTTTATTGCTCGCCATGTGAAACTTTTACCTACTGCCTTATTAGAAGCGGCAATCATTGCTTGCAATATGCAATATGTTAGGGCTTCTGTTAGCTAAACCTAGGTCGGTGAAAGCTGCCTCCAAACTTTATACGCATAATTTAATTTATCAATATTTTTATTTCTATTTTAACTTTTTTTTTTTTTTTTGGAATAGGGTATCTACCCGCTGTCACTCCAAATGGAGTGCTTGGCAGCGTAACTAATCTCTCGACGGAATCTAGCAAGGTCACCCACCAGCATCGGGCTCACACTTGCTTTGCCCTACTGAAGAGGCGAGGCAGTAGTAAAGGGGATTCGAACTCAAGATGGGGGGTTCCCAACCGTGCTCGCCCCCCAACCACCCTAAGCCTCTTGTTGGGTAACCTTTAAATTGTTGAAATAAGATTTTATTTGTGACAACTTTATTACAGCTTTATTTTTCAGACCGTAATATATCACAATTTCTGTTTGGTTAATGTTTTTTCGCTGTTCAAAAATTTTGTACAAGAAAGCTACTTTTACAACAGTTTTAAAAAATTATTTTTTCTACAACAGCTTTATAAGGTAGTAAGAAAGTTATGTCAAACGAAGCTTAAATCATTAATATGATAATCAATTGGTACAAAAATTAAAGCTTTGTTTGGGGACAACTTCCTTACTGCTTTAAGAAGCAGTAAAAAAGTTGTCCCAAACGAAACCTAATTCAAAATGGGCTTCATTGTTTTTGAATTTGAGCAAAGTTTAATGAAATGACTACAAACATCCTTCTAATACATAAATATTCTAAAAAGGATAAATATTCTGAGTTAAAAATTATATTTCAAATTAATCCATATTTTTTAAAAATCATTAATTTTAATCTATAGTGTTCTAATTTTCAAATATATACCAATTTGTATAAACATTTGTCCTTACTAACAATATGAAATTTTTTTTTTAATGAATTTAACTCATCTGCTGCAACTATTAATTTCAATTTAAATGATTTAAAGTTTTATTATGAAAAAAAAAATCTCATTCAGACTTCTTGAGTGATGGGAATTCTAAGTCAACGACCAGGCTGTAGATTAGCTCATCAAAGTTTTCAACGGAGCAGTAGATAAAAAGGTGATCGAGTGCATAGACTTCTTTTTTGTTGATGGATCAAAATTACAAAAAGAGAGGAAGAGTGAGAAATATTAATAAGAATAGTTTTATATTAGTTTTCTCCCAATTTAAGATTACCATATAGAATTTTTTAAAAAAAAAAATGAGTTTTATATACTCGGATATGTCAACGGCCTAGCTCGACCAAGTCCAATCTAGGCAGGGAAGGTTAAAGGAGTACTCGCCAGGGATACAAGAACCACTCATTGCATGGCAAGTGAATACTTGCCATCGAGTACTCTCTATTGAGTACTCGTAATGAGAACACTTGACCAACGATGATCTGTGTGTCAATTGTCTATATATATTTTCAGGGCTACATATTGGACTACACGTCTTTTGTTAATGAATATATTCTTTATATAGTTTTTCCTGTAACCTCATAACCCGATAAATAATAGGTCATACGTCAATTTTGTGGAGCTTATTTTGGGAGCACTCAATTCAATGATATAATACTTAGAATTATGGGTGTCAATATTTGACACGACCCAAAAATCCGACCAGGCCGGAAAATTTTGGATTCAGTTCAACCCGAATCTGAACCGGGTCGGGTTCGGGTTAGGGATTTCGACCCGTTTGTAAAACTGGGTCGGGTTCGGGTTGACTCGGAAACTTAAAATCAACTCGATTTGACCCGTTTTTAATTGATTTAGAAGTGTTTTAAAAGATTGTTATGAAATAAGTAAATACTATTTCCAAAAAATAATAAACCATGTTGAACAAACTGAATTAAGTTTGATTTATTTTAAATTGATTGAAGTAAATCTTACCTTAATTTGATTTAGGTTTAAATAAATCAAATTAAATAAAAAAAATTTAGTAAAACATATCCGAAGCAGGTCGGGTTCGGGTTGACCAGGACCCGAAGCGGGTCGGGTTCAGGTAGCGTTAAAAAGTGTCAGGTCTGATTCTGGTTCGACCCGAATTCGATTTTGACAGCCCTACTTAAAATATCTCTTGCACAGTCGTTTTTTCTCCTTTTTCTCTGTCTATTATTTTGTTGTGAGCCTTTTAAGAATTTGGATCCAAAAAATTTTATAAATAGAAATATAGATATATACATGATTTACTTCATAAAGGTTGGTTTAATCAATGTTATGTGGGGCTCTCATTGACCCATAATCTTAGTGCTGTTTAGAAGTCATCATCATCTGCTAAAACAGAAATGTTTGAGTTGACTTTTTTCATTAGAAATGCTATGAAAATAATACGTACAAAAAAGCTTGGTGCTTAACAACATGACAGATGTCTATATAGCTGGGAAGTGGAACTTCATCAGAACCACCCCAATAATGAAACATTTTCACATAAATTTGAGCTAAACCACTGTTCAAATTTATTGGCAATGGCTGCCAATTAGATGGAAAAGCTACGGCGAGAACTTGAGATTGTACAGAGAAGATGTGTGAGCTCGGAGATCCAGCAATTTTTCACGGCAGTTCAAGTGAAAAATTGTATACTTTTGGACTTTTTAGAACGCTAATTATAACTTAACTCAGTTATTAGAGATTGCATGATGATTTACTGAAGAAGTGTCTAAGCCAAGAATGTTGAGTTGAAGCTCAAGTTGACTTAGGCTTTTTTGGAGGAAAAATTATTCAGTGCGGTCATCGGATGTCGTTCAGAGGTGAATCAGAACGGGCCACGTCACTTTTTTGCTGTATATCGGTGTTGTGTACCGCTATGTACCGGGTGACGTGGCGCATTCTGATTTGCCTCCAGACGGTCTGGTGACCGCACAGAATAATTTCTCTTTTTGGGGATAGTTTCTTACTGCTTTCTAAAGTAATTTTTTAATATAAATTTTTTTGTTGCTCAAACCAAATACTGGGATAACTTCTTATTGCTTTTTATTGCTGTTGTAGAAAGCAATTTTTTAGTGTAATTTTTTTTTTTTAAACAACAAAAAAAATAGTAATCAACCTCGACTACTCTCAAAGCATTGAAAATTTTCTGAAAAAGGGAAAGAAAATATTGAGTAGGCGAGTTTGTGAGTAGATGACTAGGTCATTGATTAGTGTACTTTATAAAATAATTTTATCTTTCTTTTTTTTTAAAGAAGTCCTATAAATTATACACGGTAGAAGACTTTTGTAATTATATACTTACTGAAATGAAATATAATATTATTTTTCATTATGGTGTGATGTCCCTATGAGGGGAATTGTTATCTTTCTCCTATGATGATAGATTTAGAAAACTTTTGCTTGTGCATATATAATAAAGTCATCACAAGCCTTTTAACTTTTTTTTTCCTAATCTTTTTAGGGACAAGTCTTCATATTTTTAGGTGGATCTCTATCTTGTGCTAAAGTTTTTTTTCAACTCTTAAGGTAGCCTTCTTATCACAAATAGAGTCTTACTTATAGAGATCACTTAGATATTTTCAAGACCTAATAAGTGTGATATGTATATGCAATGTTGATAAATATGAGAGAATGTTGAGAACTAATGGCGTCAATCAACTTATAATAAATAATCATCTAGTTGGAACTTATAGAAAATGATAACCGATGAGTGGTCAATAACAAGTTGTCAATAGTAAATAGTGATAAATTACTTTGAGATTCTAACTTGCAGTGCTCCAAATTGAAATCTTTAGAAAACAAGAAGTAGTAATTTGAGATAAATGCTTGTTTTTATAAGACTTCAAGATTAAAAATCACCTAGTGATTTGAAGTTTTATTGATTTCATATTATAGTTAATTTCATCTAATTTTGTTTGTTCTTGAATATTATTCATGCTTTATTAATGTGACCTAGTCAAATGTAAATTGATCATCTACTAGTGTGTCATAATAAATAGAATCAAATTGGGACTTGTAAATATTGATATGTGATGAGTAGTCAATGATGAGGAGCCAATAGATAATAGTGATAAATGAATTTGAGTAAGAAATGACATTGAGGTTCTAACTGATAGGGAGCAACGAGTAATAATTTGAGATAAGAGTTCGTTTTGATAAGCGACTTCAAAAAAAATCACCTAGGGATTTGAATTTGCATTGAATCTCATATTATTATTAAAAGTTCATCTTGCTAAGTTTTTTTCTTGAATGATACTCATGTTTTATTAATGTGACATCTTTAAGAATAAAATAAATTGATCATCCACTTGTGAGTCATAATAAATATTATCAAGTCGGAACTTGTAAATAATGAGAAGTGATGAGTGGTCAATGAGTAGCCAATGGATAATAATGACAAATGACTTTGAGATTATAGGGAATAGCAAATGCCAAATTGAAGTCTTTAGTTGATAGCAAGTGGTAATTTGAGACTAGTGGCTACTTTCATGAGTGACTTCAAAAATATAAATATGTAAATGATTTGAACTAGTATTGAATTTGTTCCTATTATTAAGTTATTTACATTAAGTTTTTGAAACTTATATTAAGTTCCTAAGTGTATTTAATGTGTTAAGTATAAATTCATGTATATGTCATTTTTGTTTATTTGATGAGAATAAATTTTATGTGGTGTCACCTAATGATGTGCTAAGTTATTATTTCATGTTCACCATTTCATAGCAATAATCAAGATGAGAAGTAGTTTCACTATACCGGATTGAAAGGTTGACTACTTAGAGGAATGTCAGAGTGTGAAGACTTGAAGACTAAGATTAATTATGATTTAGCTTACTCTGAGTAAAGTTTTCATAATATTTGATTTGGTAGATTATATCAAATGATCTCAACAATGATGAACACTAATTAATTGCTTAGAATTATTCAAACTTATTTTCAAATATACTACAATAATAACATCATCAAGCCTTTATCCCACTATTTGGGATCAGCTACATAAATCTTTTTCCTCTATTGTATCTTATTAAGAGTCAAATTCTCATTTACATTTAATAAAAAAAGATCATTTCTAATATTTTTTAGGCAAATCTTTTTAGGTCTACCTCTACTTTTCTTAACATAAGCCAAATCAAATACATCTACTCTCCTAACTGAGTCATTGAAAGACTGACGTTTTATGTGTCAAAACCATCTAAGGCGACTCTCTCTAATCTTACATGCCACTGGAGCTATTCCAACATTTTCACGTATATACTCGTTTCGCATTCTGTCTCTATGAGTGAAACAACTAATCCACCTGAGCATCCTCATCTCTGTAACACTTAACTTAATTTTATGCTTCTCTTTTAATGGCAAATATTCAGTACCATAAAGTATTGCAAGTCTCACTACCATCTTATAGAAATTTTCCTTAAATTTGAGAGGTATTTTTCTATCACACAATAGGCCCAATGCATTCATCCACTTCAACTACCCAACTTGAACTCTACAAATAATATCCTCATCTATTTCACCATCACTTTGTGATTAGTTAAGTGCTGATTTTATAATTATCTTATAAATTTGAGGTTAATTCATATTTCATTGGGTTCTTTGAGTTATATATATATAAACTAAATTAGCTTAGTTTATTTATTTCTCTTTATTTACAAGAATGCCATCATTTATACCCTTCAAGCAGCATTCAAACACGTTCAGGTCCCCTTCTCAGCTGAATTGTTGGGTTGTGGGTTTTTATTATCTGGTATGTTAAAGGGTTAATGGGTCGCCTTACAGGTTCATTGAACTCGATTTCTATGATTCTATCGGTAACAATTTCGTATTGTCCTTGATGTGACATGACAGTTCCAGTAAGGCACCAGGCTGAAAGCTCAATGAAGAAAGTCACAAAACTATCATACTGACCTTCAAGGTAGCTTCCTCAGCCTTCGTGTTGCCTCAGATTCCACTAAAAACAAGTAACATGTAAAGCCCATGATCTCTAAAACATTGCCCACTACTCTGCATGACTGTTTCATTTTTCCAGTGATTTAGTAATGTTAGATTCACAGAAAAGGAACGCAGGTGGGTGGAAAAGTGAACGCAAGGAAAAGAAAAGACTTGAACCTACCAAAACCTCCAAAAAGCCCTGAATTAGCCAAGAGCATTTTGTCTTTCCCTCCTCCATTCGAACACATGGGGAAAAATAAGAAAAAGTTATTCAGATCAGCAACAACATAGGAAAGTTTTTTTATTTGTTTAGGATGCCATATTCTTAATTCCAGATTTGCCACCAACACTGTAGCGCAAGCCAGTCTTAGCTTATATGCTGATTCTCTGCTCTAAGCAGCAAAACAGGTAAAACTTCAGTTAATTAGCAACTACTACGTACCTGAATGGTAAATTAGCAGCAACCCTTCCAGCAAGAGATAACCTTTTGACTCTCAGCTCAGGAAGCATTAAGAGCAAGGGGCCACCATTAGGCAATCCCCACTACAATGATAAGGACAGTCATTTGAAACAACCTTGATAATTCTTCAAAACCAGGAATTTATAAAATGATAAAGCAACAAAATTTCCAAGTTTTCCACTTTATTGTTTTGTCTCTTCAGCAGAATTGAACCAGCTCAAAGTTAGCTGACATTTTATTGATCTAAGAAATAGGCGAGAAGGTTCAGAAATGTTACCAAAAAGTTTACAGTAAAGCCAGTCAAGACTATTAAGGCATCAGATAGCTTTCGACAATAACTATAATAAAATACCATCACGTGGAAGCATGAGACTCCATCCAATGGGAATTTCTTTCAATGTCCATTCCTCAAAATCCACCAAAAATAAAGAGTACTCAAATGCAGGTAGTGCAATCTATTGTCAACGTAAAGGACTGAAGGATGCAACAGCAAGACAGATATCTCATGAAATAACAAAGCATATTTATTAGGTCAGACTATTGGCGAGACTAGCTGTTCCAGTAATTCCCCAAAATAATGTAACCTCATGCCTTCCTGCTTTAGAGCACTTGAATAGGTATTCCCAATCAACTAGCAGTTGACCAGGGAAAAAGTAGATCCTACCACTTGCTTCATGGAGCAAATTAAACAGGAAAAACCGATCAAAAGAAAGGGAATGAAGAGAGATTTGAGCAGGACATCTTAAGAGGCCAATCTATGTTATATAATTTTTTTTTCCTGGACATGATGTATAGTTAAGTTTCCAAGTGCATGAGAACAAGATGAGAATATATGCACTACACATCTGCTAGTGTGTGTATGGGTAATAATAAATCTTCGAGCAAAAAGTTAAATGAAGGTGTGAGAATGAACATATAAGAGATCAATTTTATAGAGTTGGGTGAGATCCACGTATGCTAACAACCACACAGATTAAGTATTTTACTAAACTCTAAAAAAGGGGTACATCAAGGATTTATGTTCATACAAAGTTAAAAAGATATGGATAAATAGGAGTTTCTTTATGTCAATGACTAAAAAGAAACACAATCACCTAATGAATGACAAGGCTAAACATGGAATAAAATGATGCTACTATTGTTCTCTTCCTTTCTTTGTTTAGAAATAAATTCCGAGGTATAAAACTTCTCACAAAATATAATAAGATCATTCAAAGTTAATAAAAAAACACAAAAACTCTCAAAGATAATAAATAATATCATCAGATATTGCATTAAATACGAGATCTCCAAAATTTTCTCGAATAAAAAAAAAAGAAATCAAAGATTTATAATGAAATCGAAGATTCAATCAACTATTGTGAAAAGTTTATCAATACGAATTTTTTTCTCTATCTGGTTATTAATCTCCCATTTGAAAAAAAAAATTCAAATTTACTAGCTTAACGATCAATTTATAAGCACCTCTTTATGCAGCACCTCCAAATCATATTCGTAGAGATTAATAAAGGACGTGCAAAGCCTAAAAATTTTCAACATATACCATTTTTATAAGCATATCAGTAGGATTTTTCTCCCTCTTGATCTTGACGAACTTTAGAACCCCTCTGAGTAAACTACATAAGAAGTTGTATTGACGTGCGGGTATTTTGCCTGGGAATGAAATTGACATTCTTTGTTAAATGAATAATGCCTTAGATTTTACAAAAAGTGTAATGTCTTCTTATGACCTGGTGAGTTTTTTAGCAAGCTTTTAAGCCAAAACATCTCCTTATTGGCTTCAACATAGTTGTACATGTAGTTTCTATTGTTATTAGAGTGACTATCTTTTGAAACTGTGACACCAAACTAATAATGATGTCACCCAAGACTTAGATATACTCGACGATAGTTCTTCTTATATATAAATATCTTATTAGATTTGGAACGACGTAGTCCTATAGTTTTGAGTTATTTTTTAAAACTTCTGAGAAAAATTGTTTGTATCTTTCACATGCTACAACATCTACTTCATAGCATCCCAATATTATTTCATTGAATTGGACATGATCTATTAACTACTCCTATTACTTATGCAACATCTAAAAATCTTCAAACCATTGCATGTATAATAGATTCAAAAGCTGATCGAGGTATTGGGGACTTTGGCCATGTGCTTATTTTCCCGTTGATTTTCAAGCATATGCTCTTTAGAAAATTTGAAGTGCTAGCGAGCAGTGTACTTCAAATATTTTCATGTCATACTAAACTTTTCTAATACCTTTTCCAATATGTTATGAGTATGAAAATCTTAATTTACTTGTGGTCATGCTGTAATTTATTCATATCCCGATAATCTTTTTTGGATCCTCTCAAATATTTTGTACCAATATTTTTTTATTGTTATACCTTCATATTATTGATCTTTTGAATATTAGTCTCTAGAATTGACATGTGATCCACATATAATAATAGAATAATGCAATATTTTCTTAATTCTTTAATATAATAGCAATGAGGATACATCTGCAGAATTTGATCCTATATATGCATGCATGAATCGATTAAAATTTAATATAATTGGTGATGCATTTGCTTCAGCTTGCACAAGGCTTTTATGTCCAAGTTCAATAAGTCCTTCAAGTTGTACCATATAGATATCTCTTCCTCCAAGGAGGAAAGTTGTCTTTACATCCACTTATTCAAGATATAGATCTTTTATTATTATAATGCTCAACACTAGATGAATAGTTATTAGTTTTACTATATAAGAGAATAACTTTGCAATATGTAACTTATTTCTATTAAAACCCTTTTCCAATCCTCATACATTTGGCTCTTATTTATTCTTCCTTCACTTTTTATATCTATTTATTATGCAACACTTTTTGTCTTTAGGCAGCTTGGTCAGCGTCAAGTACTCAAGTTGTCTTATAAAATTTTTTTATTTAATATTCCATAATAAGCTCCCACATCACATAATTATTTACCTATATGGCTTCATTATACTACTTGGGCTCTTCTGCATGTATAAGCAACAAGCACTAAAAAATATGAGAATAGCAATTAATCAACTTGTGAGTTCTTTGTGGCCTTTTAACTAGAGTCACACATATGCTAGGCTCAAGCTACTCTTTAAGTATCCTTCAATGTTTTCTATTTTTATTCCAAAACAATAGCTCCTTTAGTTTGGCATGCTCTTGTGTAAAGGTGTCTTTGGGAGTGGTGATTAATCTATCTTTATATAAAATAAATTCATTATAAATAATATTTTCATCTATAACGATTCTTTTACTTCATTATCCCAAAATATGTAGCCGGACTCATCTTCTATGTAGCCTCCTTGTTAGTCCAAGCTTCTTCAGGAAGCGCATTAATGAGGGCATCTTATACTACTCGATAACAATATATGATATTGTCTTTATTGCATCCACCCATAAAGTTTTGGCAATACCTGTATCAATCTCATGCTTAATGAACATAGGCTAAAAGTTTTATTCATCCTCTAAACAACTTTATTTTGAAGTGGAGTTCCTAGGACCATTCTCTTCATATGAATCTCATAGCTGCACAATAAATTTTAAATTCTTTGCAGTCTCCACATCATTGTTAATCGTTAGCACTTAATTTTATCTTTGATTTCATTCTTCACAAGAATTTTCGAATTCAAAATAGTTGAGAACATGTCAAATTCTCCAATTTTGGCTCCACATGATTAACACTATGGAGGATATCAAACTCTTTATCTCTGGCAGCAGATAAATATGTTCTATGTATTTTGGTTACCTATAAAAACATATCACATGACAGTCCTTGTAGCCGTGTATGACAACCTTAAGCCACCAAGCTAATGAGATATCTTGTTATGGCAATATGTGGGTTTGAGTGGATGCCTGATTTAAACTTGGAAAACATTTGTCCATAGAGGAACCAGATAAAGCTTGGCTGAGATTCATGATGTTCACTCTCATATTGGCAGGAAAGTGTTCTGTTTTTATCACTTAATTGGCAAAAATATGCTTCTTCGCCTGATAGTGTGCTACAAACAAGCAATGGTCCAAATCAATTGGAGCATAATCAACTCCCATAGATATTTGGATTCTCTAAACCCCACAGAACAAAAGAAACTACGTATCACATTGATGTAACCAGACACTACAAAATCACCAACTTGAGGCAGGCACTCATGGCCAAACAGACATGATAAAATCCATGAACAGTACCTGGTCCCATTTCTGCAAGGTTTTTTTACCTCTATGTACATTATATTGAAATTCTATTGCTGAGCATTTGTGAGCAGCGTGATGTTAACCGGTCATAAGTATGTGGCTTCACTGTGTTTTGCTAGCTAATTAATGAGTATATACATGTTTGCATTATGCATGTATGCATAAGTATGCATCTATAACTAACCTATTCAACATGTTGGTGTCCTTACTATTGATTTTATCTTTTTACTATGTTCACCAAAATATCATATCAATATGTTAAATTTTGTGTTCATCTAGCAAATTTTAAGCTCTCTCCCATGGTAGATTAACAGCTTATCTGAGGCTTTCCCTTTTCCCTTCTTAGAACGAGTTCAAGGATGCATCCCTCCAGAAGGCAAACAGACCAGCTCCCCGATAGTTACAGGCGACAACCACCTGTCACACTTTTGCATGTGTCTTCATCTTTCATCCTTGAAAAACAAATCCCTTTGTCAACTTCAACCAAGATATAAAGAAAAAATTTTCTCAACATGTTAGCATATTTTTATTTCACTAATAAAACAGCTTTAAGTCCACTTAAGACTTATATTTGGTTAGGCCTTAAGCCGACTATCTCATTGTTTAGTTTATATCACTTAGCATATCCTAATCCTCAACCAAACAGGCCCTTAAAGGATAGAAAGGAGTTGTAGTTGGACCAAACATTAGCGTGTAGTATAATAACATTATAGAGAAGTGATGAAATCAAGATTTGATGTAGCTCTCTTTTGATTATAAATTAAATTTCCATTTTTTTACTAGGTTAATAAAGAAATAAGAAAAATAATATCACCACTTCATGGGGGTATGCCCTATTAGCTAGCTGATGAAAAATAGGGGCTTTACATGCAGCCATTTGTGCCAGATGTGCAGCTAAGGTTTGAGATAGCCTCTATATCCCTCCACTGACCTCTAATGTGATTGATATGAAATGCAACTGATGAATTAGATCTGGCAAGAGCAAAAAAACTAAACAGTGTAACATTACAAACTATTTTGTGAGCATTCATTAATCAATTCTAAAGAACATTCACAAGTAGACTATAAGAAAAAAAAGAACTAAGCATGGCTAAGAAATAATTAATCAACCTGGTTGATGAGGTCATCTTTGTCAAATCCTAAGCTAAATTTTACCATTAAATATGACCTTCTTGTTGAATAGATTCATTAAAGAACGCATTGTACGTAGAGTTTTAGCAGAAAAGACCCTAACCAATATTGGCAAGCTAACATGAAAAGAAAGAGGTCAGGATTCTCAAATATTTTTCAGTTTACATAGCTCTCGACATGGATAACTGAAGTTCATTAGCTAAACATAGTAACCTATACCTTCTGAAAACTGACTCTTTCTCTTACAATAACCAATGATGAAATCAGGAAGAGGCTGAAGACAGTTCTCGTCGTTCTTAGAACTAACAAAAAATTTTAGATGAAATTGTTATCGTTAAATTTTCATAATTATGTATAAAATAGAAAATGTTCCCCTTTAAATTTAGAGTAAAAAATTACGCCCCTCCAATTTAAAAATCTAAATGTCACTGAAGTCAACTTTTCACATCTCCAATCTTAAGAGATTCTTAGAATCAATTGAATGACTAGTCTGAGCAATGCCCTAAGTAGGAGATCTAGAAAGTCACTGTCACTTTCCAAACATTGACTAAATAGACCAAGAAGTGTAAAACTACAAAGAAATCAAAGTTAACATGGTTTGGATCGAGTGACTTTATGTCAGGATATTTCAGACAAATGTGTGCAACAAAAAAGAAATTACAGTTCTAGGCTCGTGATAGATAAGCTTGGTAAATAGACCATCATTAATGGGTTCATAGTATGTGTATAATGCCTAAAAAAGCCCAAGTTCTATGAGCCACAACAAACTTTTTTCCATGTTACTTAAGCTTTGAACTCTGATTGTCAATTTCTATCTCAAAGAAGGCACTTCCACAACTTCACTTTCTATTCTACTATATCTTCTCCTCCTTAGTATCAGTCTGGCAGCAGCGACTCTCAGCATGTTCAAACTTGAACTTGAAGCAAAAATACAATCAAGATAAATAAAGAATTAGAATGGTTTAAGATAAATATTTATTATTTGTTTTTGGGATAAAATTAGTTTTGAATTTTTGTTATAAAATGTATTCTGAGCATCATGTTAGTTTTGGGCATGAATTGGTCGAGCCGGTATGAGACTCAGATTGATTGTTTGAAGAAGCACGTTGCTTTATTTTTGGGCAGTGAGAGTTGTCTAGTACAGGGAGTTAGAGGTGTTTTGTCATATCTGATTTCTTTTGTGAAAGTAGACAAATTTTGATTTGCATGAGATTTTTAGCATCATATAGGGATAGTAGGATAGATTCTGGTTTTATTATCGATGTTCCAGTAGTGCAAGAATTCTCAGATGTGTTTCCTAAGGAGTTAGTCAATTTGCCCTCGGATAGGAATAGAGTTCTGTATTAATGTATTTTCGTGTACGGTCCCGATTTCCAAAGCTTCATATAAGATGGCACAAAGGAGCTTCAGGAGTTGAGGATTCAGCTTCAGGAGTTGGTTGATAGGGGATTTGTCCATCCTAGTGTCTCTATGAGGAGTACATATTTTATTTGTGAAGAAAAAGAACAATATGATGCATATGTGTATCGATTACAGGGAGTTCAACAAAGTCACTATCAAGAATAAGTATCATCTGCCACAGATTGATGACCTATTTGATCAGCTTGTTGGATCATCTATATTTTCTAAGATTAATTTGTAATCTAGATATTATTAGGTGAAGATGAGAGAGTCTAATATGATGAAGATAGCTTTCAAATACTATGTACGGGCATTATGAGTTTTTGGTCATACCTTTTAGGGTAACGAATGTGCCAACTGTCTTTATGGATTTTATGAACAGAGTGTTCATGGATTATTTGGATCAGTTTGTGATCGTATTCATAGATGATATTTTAGTTTATTCCTCTTTTGAGGAAGATCATGTTAGACCTCTGAGGATTGTTTTGTGTTGACCTCCATAATAAAAAAAAGGGTTTGAAATCATACCTCTGCTAGAGCCATGCACAAATCTCTGCTTGAATCACGCCGTCTGCTATAGTGCCCATATCCTGCAGTAGGCGCCATTGCAGTCGTCCCACGCATATCGAGCGTCACCTCTTTGCGTCAATAAAAGGAGGATGAGGAGGCTCGGCTGGGTCTCTCCCCCACACGCAGAAATCCCTCCCACTTCCTGTACGCAAGCAAACCGAGGACTACTTCCCACTCGCGATCTCCCTCAGATCTTCCGCCTTCTTCAGTACCAACCACTGAAGCCAAACTCCATTCCTTCCTCTGACCCGAACGAAGTTGATATCCTACTCCAACAAACCAAACCTCTACCTCACTCCGACCTGCACGGGCCCTAGCGAGCGTGTTATTGGTACACACGTGACGTCAAGGGATGCTGCGCAGGTCAATAAATTTGAGCCCAATCCTCCAAAACAGGTAAATAGGAGTGGACAAGGTTCAACAAATAATTATAAAATACCCCCAAATACCCGCATGGGCCCCGGCGAGCGTGTTATTGGTACACACGTGACGTCTAGGGATGCTGCGTAGATCAATAAATTTAAACTCGATCCTCCTAAGCAGGTAAATAGGAGTCGATAAGGTTCAACAAATAATTATAAAATGCCCCCAAACACCCACATGGGCCTCGATGAGCGTATTCTTGGGACACACGTGACGTCTATGGATGCTGCGCGGGTTAATAAGTGAATTCAAGTTCGAGCCTGATCCTTCTACGCGGGTAGATAGGAGTCGACACGGCTCGAACCATTAAATAAATATACGGTCGTGAGGTCGACTTGGATATTTATTTTATACATTCATATTAGGCCTTCAAGGCTTTCAATCAAGAGAATTCACTCACAAAGGCATAAAGCCTACGAAATCCGATCCTCTGTCAACAACCCGACATAGTCGACAAGGTTCAAAATATAAATATTTTAAAATAACTCCATCACCCCGATGATGGCCGTGTTAAATTTTTATCTCAATCGGAGGGGTTCACAAATACCTTCAAATGCTCATCAAAACTCCAAAAAAGGAAACTCCACAGAAAATCTAAAGTTCCTAAATTTTGAATGTTTAAAGTTGAAATCAAACCATCAAATCACTTAATACAAAATCCATCCACCCTCCGCAACAATTTGCCGGGATGGATAAATTAAAATTTACTTCAGCTCACAAAGAGTTAATGTCTAGTCGAAAATATCACTAGGATCCATTCTCAAACAATCTCTTGCTAGTAAGGACGTGGTATGTGTCCTCTAACCGACAGTTTCGCCACCAAATGGCACTGCAGGATAAATGGTTATGACCCGGGGCCCCCTATGAACCGAGTGGTTTTGCCGCCAAATGGCACCACGAAATAGCGGTTATGGCCAGAGCCAATACGTTCCTTAGTGGCATCAAATCCTTGAGATATGAATCAATAGGATATGATCGATAGGGCACAAAGCCCTCTGTCAACTAAGGTGGATTCAAATTTGTCTCCTTAGGCAAATACCCACCCCAGGTCTATAAGGTACTCTTGGACGAAGCAACCCATGGCTGCCGACAAGGATCCTTCTGTCAGGTTGGGTCGACTACCTCCTCTGACTAAGTAGACCAGGGACCACGATGGCTGGGGACGATGGAACCATGGGATCTTAATCGGATCCATCATTCATTTTCTCACCATCCGCTTTAACTGCAAGATAGTGAAATTTTAATTTTAAATATCAATTCCCAAAACCATATACCCATACTGCTACTATATGCCAAATGTGTATTCCTTACGTATCTGATTGATGACTAACCTTAATCTAAAGTTCTCTCTTGTTATCGAGAGGGATAATTAACTATAGGGGCTTGCGCCTATAGGAAACCAGAACTTAGATCATAAAGTCCTCGCAAAATGAGAGAGAAATCTCTGGGTAGTGTCTTATCTACAAATCCATCTACCTTCCAAAATTTACCCCGGAACTTAATCCGTTAAAACTCCCCTCAAAAAAAGTAAAAGCGGGTGGAGGCCGGGGCTGAATTTTTGGAGCCACAGATTTTTGGCGACTCCGCTGGGGATTGATTTCTCTTTCCATCTTTGGCTAGTCATCTCAGTGCCATAGTAGCAGCTATTTCAACTCGCATTTAAAATCTTAAATCATTCAAAACGATCTTTGAATACTCTAAAAATGATCGTTCAAACAAATTCATTAAGATAACGCCTTTAGCAGGATTTCTGAATTTATTTTTATTTGCTTGCTAACGTTATCTACTTTATTTTGTTTTTCCTGTTCTGTGCAAGTCTCCGTACTTTGAAAGAGTGGGGTGATGTACTAGATTCTGATTACTAACCCTTACCTTTCATTCGTGCAGATGGATCTACAGAATACACCAATGACCGTCCGGCTAGGACAAGGAGCTAGAATTCAGCTGGCAAATACTGTTATTGAATCTAGAAATGCTGGAGTTGTTATAAGGACTATTGCCATTCTTACGAAGGGCAGAAATGCTGAAGGGCCTGCCAAAAGGCCTCACTCTACTGAAGCTGCCACACATCGTGCGCATCTGCCAGCGCCACCAAGAGGGTCATAGCTGGAGGAAAGATCTCTGTAGTGACTACAAACACCACATCTCTGTCGACTGGATTATCTGCACCTGGAAAGAACAATGCTGAAGCTTCCTCATCTGGAGGGAGGCTCACTAGGAGGCAGAGAAGAAAGAAAAATATTGAACTTCAAGCTAAGCAATAATTCTCAACCTATCCCTCCAACCTGTCGGCCCAAGAGCCTAAAGCGACCATTCCGACCCAGAATGGGTTCCCAAACCTAAAGTCGGTTAAGAGAAATAACTCTACTGGAGAGCTGAAGAAGTTTTTCTGGGATTAGCAATCTGAAGTCCCAGCCCCACCAAGGAAGAAAGAGTCTGAGACCTTGTCAGCCCGAGTGTATAGGGTGCTAAAGACAAATAAAAGAAAAGGGGCTGAAGAAGAGAAGATACCAGTGACCACTGATGGTTGAGACTAGAAGGACACCACCAAGAGAGCGCTCCGCGTGGTGAGCATCAGGGCGTGACACCTGAACCTCGAGTTCAGGGATCCACCGCTGACAGGTCCTGGCGGAAAGGAAAAAAAATCTGGAGGCCGAAGCCTTAAAGAGAAGAAGAAGATAGGAGAAAAAGAAGAATTGATCTAGGCGTGACATCCGGTACTGCTTCCCAGAGATCCGCCCCCGCCTACAATCAACGTCAGAGGTAGGTCCCAAAGAGGACCCATAATGATGCACTTTCCGATGGTCGACACTTTGGAGAATCCTCCAGGGGATCCCGTCGTTCTCTGACCCCTCCAAAAGAAGAAACCAACTTTGATCGCAGCCCGTTGGTCAAAGAAATCTTCTTACCAAACCAAGAACCGAAGATCCAGTGGTGCCGCCGCTCGGAGATTCGAGTACTAAAAGGGGAAGGGGAAGAAGACATAGAAGAAGAAGAAAATATAGAAGAATATATGAAAGAAAACTTAGAAGAAGAAATGGAAGATATAAATAACACCTTAGACATGAAAATGGCCTACATGGTGAAACACAACAATGTCGATGAAAAGGCCTACTACGACGACGATGAAGATGACAACCGTTGGCAACCGCCACCTAGGCGAGTACACCAACGTCACGATGAAGCAGGGTCCGTCGTCGGCAGAGGTGGCCAACCCCAAGGAGGATATGAAGTAGAAGAGATTGAGGGGAATCCCCCCCCCCCAATGATGAAAATGCCACACTCGTCGATATGAGAAAATAAATAAGACGATAAATGAGAGTCAAAGACAGAGAAATCTCTCAACTAAATGAGAATATGAGTGATATGATGGCTCAGATGAAGGCAATAATGCAGATGATGCAAAGCACTGCCGCTATCGGTACTGTGCCTAATCCTCCTGTAGATCCTCCAAACTTTCAAGTGCCTCAAGTCTCAAGAGTACGGGGCACTCCTGAGGGTGGTCATGAGGCTCAGAATACCACTCGTCAGCCCACTCCGTAGAACATTGGAAGTACCTCCGAGCCTGTGACTGTTGCACAGCTCGAGGGAATAATTACAGAGAAGATTAAGACTATTATAGTCGTTCACCAAGCGGAGAAATTAGTAGGCAAGGGTCGTCCCTATCCGGCAGAGTACGACCAAGTGCCGTACCTGAAAGGTTATTCAGTCCCAAAGTTTAACACTTTCAACGGCAATAATAATCCCAGGCAACACATAGCGCAATTCAAAATAACTTGTGGGAACACGGGAGGCAATGACGCCCTACTCTTCCGATAGTTCGTCAGCAGTTTGACAGCAATTGCTTTCGAATGGTACGCTGAACTACCAAATGACCATATAAAGATATTTGCAGAGTTAAAAAATATATTCGTGAAGAGATTTGTCAGTGCAACTGAAAAGATAATGATCACTGGCCTTGCTCTGGATAAGAGGAAAAGGGAAGAGTCAGTGACCAAATATATCACTCGCTGGTACAATTTGAGCATGAAATGTGAGCAGCAACTTGAAGAAGAGCACGTCGTGCAATTGCTAATGGGAAACATCGATGATAAGATGCAACATTTTCTGTGCATGGCCACAATCAACACATTTCAGGATCTGCTGGACAGAGTGGTCAAATTTGAGAAATTGAACTTGCCCAAATCAGAGAACCATTCTGATAAGCCTAAGAAGGCTAAAGCCTCGGGTTCTAGAAGAGGTGAGGCTGATTCTATTTTTTTCTCCAAAGCTAACAAAGAAAAATAAGTGGTTTATAACGTAGACAAAGGCAAGCAACCGATACAATATGAAAAACAGCCAAAACAGGCCTACAACCCTAACCCCCAGCCGAAGCTGATACTCGGGGGCAATGATAAACCGCGAACTTATCTGGGTGGTGGAGAATGCCCGCGGTAAACAACGGGAACTGGTGATCGAACGTTCCCCTCCCTCAAAGATAAAATGAATAAAGAATATTCGTTCAAAAGGGAAAGTGTCGCCAAGCTGTTTTGACAAGTATTGAAAGCGGGCTTAGAACTGTCGGAGTGCAAGAGGCCCGAGGAGTCAAAATATACTAGAGACCCAAATTATTGTCCATATCATCGGGTAGTCAGCCATCCTATTGAAGATTGCTATATCTTCAAGAATTAGTTAGAGAGAAAATATCAAAGAGGTGAGCTCACGTTGTCGGATAATGTGTTGGCTCATCCCAGAAAAGAATAGACTCGGGTGGTCATGACTTCCTCCGTACCCCTGATTGAAGAAAGAAGAAAGGAAAAGAAGCTGATTCAAGAAGAGCAGTGGGAGACTGTGATCTCCAAAAAGACTGTGAAAATGCTGAAGCAGCTCGAAAGAGTTCCGGGTGTGAAATAGAAGTCTCCCACTGACCCGGTGATAGATCCCAAGGTGCTGCCCACGGTACGAGCTTCTACTTCTAAGCAATTCTTCAACCAAGCCGGCTCTTCAAAATATGGGAGGGTGAAAAAGTCCATGAAGAAGACCAAATTGAAGAAGCCCAGAGAAAGAAAAACAGCAACTCAGAGGGTCATCAACAGTTTGAATGAATATTAATAATTGCAAGATGCCCTATTAAGCTCGTTGATTTCATGTCAGAGCTTAAAATAGAAGAAGCTGTGGAAGATAATGAAGACCCTCTTCCGGTAGAAGTATGTCGGGTCATCTCGGTGGCGCCAAATACACTGACAAAAGAAGAATGCACTGAGGAGATACCCTCTGAATCCTGAATGATGGTGTTGCTAATGGATTACAGTTCAGAGGAGGATTTATATTTTCTAAAGGAAAACTAGTCAGACCCCGACATAGCGTCACAAATGGGACATATAAACCTGGGCAGTAACTCCGAATCAATGAATGAATCTCTAGACTCAACAATGGCTGACTCTGAGGAAAATGCATCATCAAATGAATTTGAACTAGAAGAGATCACCCGGGTGCAGTTGAGGAGTGGCAAGATATTATCGTCTCTGCCAAAGAAGGAGATCTCCAGTAAAGATAAGGGGAAGGAGATAGTTGTCAACGAAGACATTATCCCCAAGGACCCCAAGAAGAAAGATACTCCAGTCAAAGGGTTAGATTATAATATCTTATCCCATCTGAGAAAGATCACTGCCCAGCTTAGCATATATGACGCTCTGGTGATGTCTAAGGACCTTCGGGAGACTTTGATTCAGGCTCTAAAAGATCCTAAAAGATACGAGACGTATTTCGCTGAGCGCAACTTGACTGAGGTCCTGCAAGCTCGTAACGAACCGTTCATCACTTTCATCGAAGACGATATGATGCTTGGAATAGCAGATCATAACCGCCCTCTGTATATCACTACAGAGAGTGACGGTTTAATAATCAGTCGAATCCTGATCGATCCCGGATCCTCCATCAACCTTATAAGCCTGAAGGCACTAAGGTCGTTATGCCTCGACGTGGAGCACCTCGGGCCAGATAAGCTCATAGTGCATGGCTTTCACGAGAAAGGGCAGAAAACCCTTAGATCATTTATACTTCCTCTTGTATTTGGAGAAGTTCATACAGAAGTCAAGTTCTATGTAATTAATGTAGACACTTCATTTAAGGTGCTACTAGGTCGCCCCTTGCTGCATGAATACGGCGTTGTCCCGTCAACACTACACCAGTGCATGAAGTATCTCAGGGATGAAGAAGAATTCAGGATCTCTGGTGACATCCAGCCCTTTGCAGTCCATGAAGCAACGGTCTATGAGGATACATAGTATTTCATTCCAAAGAAGCGAAAGCTGTCAAGCTCTCTTGAGGCTAAAGCATCAAACTCAAAGGCTGCAAATCGGTCTGGACAAGAAGTTAAGAAGAAGCAAGTGGGGAGAAAGAATGCGTAGCCGACTCTTCCCAAAGAAGCTGCCACTTCTAAAGAAAGAAAATGTGTACCTCACCTTGGGAGCGACACAAATGAAGATGATGTCACCCCTACAAAATCCTAGAGGATATACCATTCGATGGACGAATGGAGTAGGGAGGTCGAATATTCAAATGATGATTATGACTACGACTCTATCTACATGAACACGGTGAAAGATGTATTCTCCAGAAGAATAGATAACCTGTCAATCTTAGATAGCGTGCTCGTAGTCACGCATATTCCCCTACGGTATTTCAAAGAAATGATTCCGCAAGAGGTGCATAAGGTTGAAGAACTTGCAACCATTTATTTGCCTCCTTTTAAAAAGGGGACTGAGCTGGAAAATATACTTTATTCCGTGGGAAAGCTCGAGGAAGTGAATCGTGACTGGTGCCAGAGGTTCGTCAATTTTGAAGAGTTATTACCTATAAGGCTACCCATGTTTAATACCAAAGGTATTCAAAGAATGTTGCGAAAGCAGATCAATATTCCTACCTCCAAACGACAGCTTCGCATGTGCCTATGCCTCTGGTATGGAAGGAAACCGCGTCCCTTACGAAGGAAAGATATGGATGTGTATAAAGGAATCAGATTCATCAGGCAAAAATACCTCCAGAAGGAGACTTGCCAAGCAATCACATGCGGGAAATCAAATCTGATGACTGCATCAATGAGAAGATATATGAAGTCGACACTCATGAGGACCAACCCGTAGAAGCCAAACCAACACCAGAAGAACTGGAAGATGGTGGACATGCAGCCACTATAGATGAACTAAAAGAATCAATTTGGGAACCGATGAGAACTTTTGCCCAACCTTCATTAGTTCCCTTCTACCAGAAGAGCAGGCAGAAAAAATAAAAGAACTTCTCTGTAAATTCAGGGGCTGCTTTGCTTGGACATATGCTGAGATGCCTGGCTTATCCCTTGATGTAACAGTTCACAGATTGGCTATCAAACCAGATGTGGCACCTGTCAAACAAGCTCCAAGGAGAATGAGATTGGAGATTGAAGAATAGGTGATTGTAAAGATGAAGAAGCTTATAGAAGCGGGCTTCATCCGCGAAGAGAAGTATGCCGATTGGATCGCCAATATCGTCCCTGTGAAGAAGAAAAACAGTCAGATCCGTATCTGTATTGACTTTCGGGACCTCAATAAGGCATGTCCAAAAGATGACTTCCCACTCCCAGTATCAGAACTTATGGTCGACAACATATCAAACTATGGCATGTTCTCGTTTATGGATGGATAATGAGGATACAATCAAATTAAGATGGCACCTGAAGATGAAAAGCATACATCATTCAGAACGCTCATCGGCATTTTCTACTATACAGTCATGCCTTTCAGCCTAAAAAAATGCTGGTGCCACCTACTAGCGGGCGATGACTCATATTTTTGATGAGTTGATATATCAAATGATTGAGTCCTATGTAAATGACCTCCTCGTCAAGAGCATAGACCGCAGAGATCATTTAAATGACTTGAGAATTGTATTCGAGAGAACCAAAAAGTTTGATCTAAAGATGAATCCTCTCAAATGTGCTTTCAGGGTCTCCTCCGGCAAATTCTTGGGGTATGTTGTTCATCACCGAGGTATTGAAATTGACCCCAACAAGATTAAGGCGATCATAGAGATGCCACCACCAAGGAACCTTCAACAGCTTCACTCTTTGCAAGGACAACTGGCTTTCATTCGGTGATTTATATCGAATCTGTCGGGTAGGTGCTAGCTATTCTCCAAGTTGATGAAGAAAGATGTCCGCTTCAAATGGGACGCAGAATGCCAGGAAGTGTTTGACAGCATCAAAAGATATCTGTTAAATTCACCCATTCTCGCAGCGCCAATTTCGAGGAAGCCTCTTATACTGTATATGGCAACACTAGAAGAGTCCCTTGGAGCATTATTGGCTTAACACAATGAAGAAGGAAAAGAGAATGCACTCTACTACATCAGTCGGAGATTGATATGAGCAAAAGTACGTTATTCTCCTATCGAGAAGCATTGTCTGGCACTGATTTTTACAGTACAAAAACTTTGTCACTACATGCTCTCTCATAAAATCACATTGATATCAAAGATCGATCCGCTGAAGTTCTTGATGATAAGACCTGCGTTGACAGGTCATTTAGCAAGGTGGGCAGTAATATTACTGTAATTTAATATTATATACATGCCACAGAATGTGGTAAAAGAATAAGTTTTGGCAGATTTTCTTGCAGCACATCCAATTCCAGCAGACTCTCCGCTCAATGATGATTTGCCCGATGAACAAATTATGCAGGTCGAGAAAGAGGAGAAGCTACAATTTTGAGAGATGTATTTTGATAGGGCATCATTGATCAAATCTCTCAGACCTCCAAATCTTGCAAAGGCCTAAGCTAGCATCGGTCTCGTCTTTATAGAACCCAAGGAAGGTATCATGAGATTCTCATTCAGTTTAACTGAACCTCGGACCAATAATGAAGCCGAATACGAAGCTCTAATAGCGGGACTGGAGATTGTGATTGGTGTCCAAATCACAAATCTCCAAATCTTCAGTGATTCTCAACTTATGATAAATCAAGTTCTTGGTATTTACAAGATTTGCAAACTTGAATTGGCCCACTATCACCGACGAACTCTCGAGCTCCTAAAATATGTGCCAAATATTAAGATAGCTCGAATCCCTCGATGACAGAATACGAAAGCAGATTATTTGGCTAAATTGGCCAAAGAGCTGGTAAATGAAGATAAGGGGATACCTATATTTATTGTGGTTGAAAACCGTCGGATATTAGAGCCAGCAATCTTGTAATTCCCGCAGGCAGAGGGAATACCAGATTCAACCCAGCAGGATACAACTCCGGTTGATCCTCAACCTCCCCGACAGATCACTACTGAAAATCAACCAGGAGAATGTCATGTAGTCAAGAGACGAAGAACCAGTAGATGCTCAGAGTCGTGATTACATTGCTTAGATGTTGAAGTCGAAGACAATTGGAGGAAACCATTCGTCGACTACTTCAAAGAAAGTAAACCCCCGACAGACAAATCTTTAGCTACGTAGATTCGAAAAAGAGCATTGTAATATGCGTTCGTCAATAATACGTTGTATCGACAAGCTTTTGATCAGATGTGGTTAAGGTGCCTGGGGACCAAGGAAGCTGATAAAGTGGTGACAGAAGTCCACGAAGGGCTTTGTGGAGCGCATCAGTCAGGTCCCAAGATGGCTGCTAAGATCAAGAGAATGGGTTATTACTGGCCAATAATTGTGACAGATTATATTGACCACGCTAAGAGGTGCCACAAGTGTCAGATTCACAGTGATGTTATACATCAACCGCCAAATCCACTGCACCCAATAGTAGCATCCTGACCATTCGAATGCTGGGGTACTAATATAATCGAACTGATAGATTCGCCGTCATCAGCAGGGCATCGCTTCATTCTGGCAGCAACAGACTATTTTTCTAAATGGGCAGAAACGGCTCCGTTCAAAGAAGTCACGTCTGAGCGCGTGATTAACTTCTTTACCCATAACGTTGTCTATAGATTCGGTGTACCGCTCCGTGTGATCTCAGATAACTGCACAGCATTCAAAAGTATAGCAATTTATAAATTTGTCGACCAACACAGATCGATTGGCGGTATTCATCAATATATAATCTAAGAGCAAATGATCTAGCAGAGGCCTTCAACAAGATGTTGGTGAAATTGTTTAAGAAGATCCTCACGAAGAACAAAAGAGAATGGCATACGAAGATGACAGAAGCACTATTGACATATCGTACAACTTACAAAAAGCCAACCAAAGCCACTCCTGACTAGTGTTCGGAGCTGAAGAAGTATTGCCGCTAGAAGTTGAACTACCGTCACTTCGAGTAGCAATTCAACACGATCTCACTCAAGAACAAAATGCTCGATTGAGAATGGAGGAGCTCGACGCACTCGATGAAGTCAGATTACAAGCCCAGTAAAATTTAGAGATCTACCGATGAAGAATGACAAAATCATTTGATCGGATGGTGCGTCCTCAGGCATTTCAAGAAGGTGAATTGGTCCTGGTGCTTTGAAGGCCAATAATCCCACACCGAAAAATCGGTGGCAAATTCATATCCAACAGAGAAGGCCCCTTCAACATCGAGAAGGTGTATCAAGGAGGAGCTTATCAACTCATCGACCAGCATGATCAAAGGCTCATGCCACCGATCAACGGTCGATACCTGAAGAAGTACCATACATAAAATTGCATGTTGAAAGTATTATGCTTAATGTGTTATTTTCTTTGTACATGTTTATGAGCATATACATCTTTTATTTTAAAATTATCTTGTGTTACAAGAACGCATTTCAAAATTTCCCATAAGATTAGGGGCATTTTAAATATTTATTCGGGTCGACATCACGTCGCATGCCAAAATCCCTGAATAAATATTTAAAAATAGAAAACACAAAGCCTATCCATAATCTCCCTACAAGACGGGGGGCATTTTAAATATTTATTTGGGTCGACATCGTACTACACGTCGAGATCCCCAAATAAATATTTAAAATCTCAAAACTCCAAATTTATACATTTTAAAACCTCCTTGCGAGACAGGGGTATTTTAAATATTTATTCGGATCGACATCGCGCTGCGTACCAAGATCCCTGAATAAATATTTAAAATTATCAACACAAATATTCTTTCATGCTGAAGAATATAATAAATTCTTTTCAAAGTATATGCAGGTGATATTCCAAAAGTTTGGGACACCACTTTCTCCAACATACCAAGATTCAAAGGTCGGAAAAAGACTTTTGTAACTACACACTCTAACAAATTGAGCCGGAACAGCTTGAAGTTTTCCAACAGCCTGAAGCTTAAGGTTCGGATTAGTGTAAGAGGTCTGATCCAACACATCCAAATATGGCCGGATCGCTGGCAGCTCCGTCTACTCAATACGCCATAAGAAAGGCCATATAGCGGAACCCCCATTTTGTCAGCCTGTCAGTAGGGACTGTAGGAAGTACGAAGGCAAATTTGAATCAATAAGTTCAAGTGATCGCAGTTTACCAAATTCTCCTAATTGACCGGAGAGTCAAAGTTTCGATGGAAAGGAAGAGTCTCAAGCAAATATCGAATGTATATAGGTTCCAAAGCTACAATTACAAAGGAGAACTCCAAATCTACCAACTTCAGTAAAATCAGCATTGGGAAGCGCATTTCCCATAGCTCAAGTCTGAAGCCTGAATGGGTGTAAAAGGTCGGATCCAACACGCTCAAATATGACCGGATCACTGGCAGCTCCATCTACTCAACACGCCATAAGAAAGGCCATAGTAGAGAAACCCCCATCTCAGCAACCAGAGGATAAAGAACTATCAAATCTTAGCTCGCCCGATTTGATGAACTTAAGTGACTCAGATTAAAGTCTCCTCAATTGGTTAAGGATCAAGATACTACCCACATTTGATATTATCAACCAAATCCGAAACCTGTAAATCCTTCAACAAATCCATAAAACATCAAGTGAGGATTGAAGGAACTTTTCTTCAACAAGTCCACCAAAGCACAAAGCATAGGACCGAAGAAATTATCCCAATATTCATGTAAAGTATAAAGCTGAACTAAGAGGATTCTGTCATCAACAAGTCTGTTATGCACAAAGCCCTGAACCGATGGCTTCTCACCACCGACCTAGTATAAACCTAAGGGGTTTAGGTCACTGGCATCTACTCCTTCGCCAAGCCCGCTAAAGCAAGAAGCAAATGGCAGAAGGTATAAAAAAAACCTGACAAGTCAATAAAGACAAATCAGGTAATCCTCCATCAATGTACGCAGCATAAAGCACATGATAGAAGGGATAAAATCTCAGGACTCAAGTTAAAGCTACGAAAAAAAGTATCCTAGATGATATCTACAAATGTCCCTAAAGACTGAGAGCATTTTAAATATTTATTTAGGTCGACATCGCGCTGCATACCGAAATCCCCAAATAAATATTTAAGATTTCTTGCCATAATGCAGCCAAAGGAGGGAAGAATGGGAGATCCTCTGTAAACTGAATATGCCATCAACAAAACATATAAATTGAGCAAGACATAATCAGCACATGAGACAACAAAGTCCCACTGGCTGATGAATCTGTAAGATTCAGATAAACTCTAAACAAATCCAGCAATTATACAACAAGAATATCACATCCAAATATGACTCCGATAAAGAAAGATACGAGCAGTTGCAAAAATGCTAGAAACTAAGGTGATAGTGATGACAAAAGAAGAGCAAGAAGTGGCGATGCTATCTACTATCATCAATCTATGAAGTAACACTCTAGAGAGCTGAGTATGAAGTACTCTATCACTATCCCGTGGATCTTTACTTGACCGAGAGCAAATATATCAACTATACTGAAGATTACAAATGCATCTAAAGATCCATGAAAGTACAGAAATGGACTTTTGGAGATCCACTAAATGAAGATCTTAGTGTGATATCTAAGCAAACTTTTGAAGATCCGCAAAGTGAAAACCCCTGTGTAACATCTAGAACAAATATTTGGAGATCCACAGGGCCAATCAACATACAACAAATATGATTCGCTCCAGGCGCATACCATATTTATTGGGGGGGGGGGGGGGGCAATTGTTGACCTCCATAATAAAAAAGGATTTGAAATCATACCTTTGCCAGAGCCATGCGCAAATCTCTACTTGAATCACGTCGTATGCTACAGTGCCCATATCCTACAGTCGGCATCGTTGCAGTCGTCCCACGCATATCGAGCGTCACCTCTTTGCGTCAATAAAAGGAGGATGAGGCTTCAGCTGGGTCTCTCCCCCACACGCAAAAATCCCTCCCACGTCTTATACATAAGCAAACCGAGGACTACTTCCCACTTGCGATCTCCCTCAAATCATACGCCTGCTTCAGTACCGACCACTGAAGCCAAACTCCATTCCTTCCTCTGACCCGAACGAAGTTGATCTCCCACTCCAACAGACAAACCTCTACCTCACTCCGACCCGCACGGGCCCCGACGAGCTTGTTATTGGTACACACGTGACGTCCAAGGATGCTGCACGGGTAAATAAATTTGAACACAATCCTCCTAAACAGGTAAATATGAGTCGACAAGGTTCAATATATAATTATAAAATACCCCCAAATACCCGCATAGGCCCTGACGAGCATGTTATTGGTACACACGTGACGTCTAGGGATGTTGCGCGGGTCAATAAATTTAAACCCGATCATCCTAAGCAGGTAAATAGGAGTCGACTAGGTTCAACAAATAATTATAAAATGCCCCCAAACACCCACATGGGCCCCAACGAGCATGTTATTGGGACACACGTGACGTCTAAGGATGTTGCACGGGTTAATAAGTGAATTCAAGTTCGAGCCTGATTCTTCTACGCTGGTAGATAGGAGTCGACATGGCTCGAACCATTAAATAAATTTACGATCGTGAGGTCGACCGAGATATTTATTTTATACATTCATATTATACCTTCAAGGCTTTCAATCAAGAGAATTCACTCACAAAGGCATAAAGCCTACGAAATCCGATCCTCTATCGACAACCCGACAGAGTCGACAAGGTTTAAAACATAATTATTTTGAAATAACCCCATCACCTCGATGATGGCCGTGTTGAATTTTTATCTCAATCGAAGGGGTTCACAAATACCTTCAAATGCTCATCAAAACTCCAAAAAAGGAAACTCTACAGAAAATCCAAAGTTCCTAAATTTTGAATGTTTAAAGTTGAAATCAAACCATCAAATCACTTAATACAAAATCCATCCACCCTCCGCAACGGTTTGCCGGGATGGACAAATTAAAATTTACTTCAGCTCACATAGAGTTAATGCCTAGTCAAAAATATCACTAGGATCTATTCGCAAATAATCTCCTGCCAGTAAGGACGTGGTATGTGTCCTCTAACCGACAGTTTCACTGCCAAATGTCACTGCAGGATAAATGGTTATGACCCGAAACCCTCTGAACCAAGTGATTTTGCCGCCAAATGGCACCACGAAAAAGCAGTTATGGACAAAGCCAATACGTTCCTTAGTTGCATCAAATTCTTGAGATATGAATCAATAGGATATGATCGATAGGGCACAAAGCCCTCTGTCAGCTAAGGTGGATTCAAATTTGTCCCCTTAGGCAAATACACATCCCAGGTCTACAAAGTATCCTTGGACGAAGTAACCCATGGCTGCCGGCAAGGATCCTTCTGTTAGGTTGGGTAGACTACCTCCTCTGACTAAGTAGACCAAGGACCGTGATGGCCCGAGACGACGGAACCATGGGATCTTAATCGGGTCCATCATTCATTCCCCCACCATCCACTTTAAGTGCAAGATGATGAAATTTTAATTTTAAATATCAATTCCCAAAACCATATACCCATGTTGCTACTATACACCAAATGTGTATTCCTTACGTATCTGATTGACGACTAGCCTTAATCGAAAGTTCTCTCTTGTTATCGAGAGTGGTAATTAACTATAGGGGCTTGCGCTTATAGGAAACCAGAACTCAGATCATAAAGTCCTCGCAAAATGAGGGCGAAATCTCTGAGTAGTATCTTATCTACAAACCTATCTACCTTCCAAAATTTACCCCAGAATTTAATCAGTTAAAACTCGCCCCGAAAAAAACAAAAGTGGGTGGAGGCCAGGGCCGAATTTTTGGAGCCCACATTTTGAAGAATTTGAGGCATCATCAGCTATATACAAATTTTTTTAAATATGAGTTATAGCTGAGCAGTATTTCTTTTTTAGGCACGTGGTGAGTAGTACAGGTATTTCTGTAGAACCCAAAAAAGTTTAGGCTGTCACTGATTGGCTGAGGCCTGCTCCCATATTTGAGGTACGTAGTTTCTTGGGTATGGATGGATATTACAGGAAGTTTATGAATGAATTTTCTCATATTTCTGTACCCCTGATGAGATTGACTCAGAAGTCAGTAGAATTTATCTTGACATCCGAGTGTGAGGTCAATTTTAGAGATTAAAGAATTGTTTGACTTCTACTATAGTTTTCTTCCATCAGATACAGATGGATTTTAGGTATTCAATGATGCTTCACTAAAAAGTTTGTGATGTGTTCTGATGCAGCATGGTAGAGTTATATCTTGTGCTTCTTGATAAATGAAATCATATGAGAGGAACTATCCGACACATGATCTGAAACTTATTGCTATGATATTTACTCTGAAGATTTGGAGACACTATCTGTATTGTGTCATGTTTGAGATTTTTCACTGATCATCAAAATTAAAAATACATATTTACTCAGAATGATTTGAATTTGAGGCAAAGGAGATGGCTTGAGTAAAAACTATGATTTGACTATTTAGTATTAATCTGATAAGGCTAATATGATAGCAGATACTCTGAGTAGGAAGTCTTCTGAATTTTCATGTATTCAGCTTACTTTTGATGAATCCCTAATACGGGATATAGAGAGATTATAGTTGAAGGTGATTTTTTCTGTTAATCAAGATTCTAATATATTAGCTTAGATGATTATTCTGCCTTCTCTGTAAGAAAGAATTCAAAAATCTCAAAAGTTAGATACATAATATCTAAAGTTGATTGATCTAATCAATACTGGTAAGAAGTCAGAACTGTGAGTATTTGATTCTGGTATTATCTTCTATAAGAATAGATTTTGGATTCCTAGTTCTAGATATTTGAGATCAATTATTCTACATGATGCTCATTATTCAGGATATACTATTCATCCAAAAAGTAGTAAAATATATAATGATCTGAAAAGTATATTTTGGTAGCCTGAATTGAAAAAGGATATGGTAGATTTTGTATCAGAATGTGAATTGTGTCAATTAGTGAAAGCGGAACATCAACGACGGGGAGGTTTCTACAATAATTATCCATTTTAGAGTGAAAATGAGAAGTTGCTATGAATTTTGATGTAAGTTTTCCTAGGTTGAGACAAGAAATTGATGATGTTTGGGTTGTAGTGGATCATTTGACGAAATTAGCTCATTTCATTCTGATCCGACAATCTAATTCTGTAGACAAGTTGGCACAAGTATATGTGTGAGATTATCATATTATATGAGATACTGAGAGTTATAGTCTTTGATAGAGATGGCATGTTTATATCCAAACTATGGATAGGTATTCAGCTAGGTTTGGGTACTAAACTGTATTTCAATACATCATTGCATCTTTAGACCAACGGACAGTCTGAAAAGACTATACAGGTACTGGAAAATCTTTTGAGGTTGTGTGTTTTAGATTTTGGTGGTAACTGGAAGGATCACATTCTTCCGATTGAATTTACTTACAAATAACAATTTTTCAGTCAAGCATAGGTATGGCTCTATATGAAGCTCTGTATGATAGAAAGTATAGGACCCCCTTATCTTGGATAGAGGTGGATGAAAGATATTTGATTGGGCTAGCTTTGGTTGAAGATGCTACTGAAAGGATCCATTTGATTAAAGACAAATTGAAAGATGTACAGAACAGGCAACGGCAGCATTTTGATGTTAAGCTTCTGGCTGTGGAGTTTCAAGTAGGAGATTTCGTATATGTGAAGATCAGATCGATGAAAGGCATCAGCAGGTTTGGCATAGAAGAAAAATTGAGTCAAGGTTACATTGGACCATTCGAAGTTATTAAAAGAATTGGAAAGTTTGCCTACAGGTTACAGTTGCCAGATCATGTTTGAGATTCATAATATGTTTAACATGTCACATCTGTGAAAATGTGTATCTGATTCTGAAAATAAGATATCTAATGAAGACATCGAGGTACCTCTGAATCTAAGCTACAAGGAAGAACCAGAAAGGGTTCTAGCCTATGATGTCAGAAAGTTAAAAATTAAACAAATTACAATGCTTAAAGTTCAGTGGAAGAATATAATTAAAAGAGAAGCTACTTGGGAGAAGGAATCTAAGATGAGAAAGTTGTACCCCAAATTATTTAAGTGATTCGATATTTGAGTTTTGAAATGTTGAGAATGATATTTTTTAAGAAGCGGAGAGTTGTGACACCTCCAGGTTTAACATTTGGTTTAATATGTTCTGACCTGGATTGAAAAAGATAAATACTTAAACTTTTGTGTTTTGAACTCTTTGCATATGTTTCAAAGTGATATGTCTATATGAAAAAGGTCTACATATGTTTTCAAATGAGTTTCAGGGGTTTAAATGCATATTGATGAAACCTGAAATTTTTCCCCTAGAACGTCAGGGTGTTGTGTTGTCTGGCACCGCAATGTCAGGTGCACTAGTTCATATGTACTCAAAAGTGGCGTCCGGCATTGTGCTCTTGGGTTTTTGGAAAATAAATTACGTCGCAACACTAAATAGTGTCGCTGCAGCGCTAGGCCATTATCTGCATTTTAATATATTTAAATTCCATTATTCCATTCATTTGAGCAGCCAACATTAGAGAGAGGAGATGGATTTTGGAGAGAGAGAGAGAGAGAGGGAGAAGAGATTTTGAACCGCTTCGGGTTATTTTTAGCTGTTGGCCTAATTCAGAAAGTTATCCGGATCAAGGTGGGTCACACTAAATGACACATCCCAAGATCTAAGCGAAAGAACATTTTTTTCATTCTCTTTTTTTATACAACCAATATTCATTCATTTATCGGATGTCTCCCAAATTAGATTCTGGGGCGTCACAATATACCTATCTTAATTTTCAAAAATACGTCAATTTCTCGAATTTTCTAATTAAATTTTCATTTTCGTTACCGAAAAATAATGAAAACTTTACACTGATAAAATTTTCACTGTGTAAACTTTTTATATGTTATAGAGACATTGAGATTCTGAATATTTTCTGAAAACTTTATACCGAGAGTTTTGGAATTTGTGTTGTTCTATTAAATAGAAAATAATCTAGACTCTGAAAAAAATAGTGCAGTAGTACAATTAAAGTCTTAAAACGATATTTTACACTATCTATGATAATTTGGTTATATTTTGAAACTATGAATTTTTACTCAATAGAAATTTTTGTTGCCTACCGTTATAAAAAATTATAAAATTCTTATATAAGCTCAATTATGATTTAATTGCTATAATGTGATGAAAATTATATTCAAGTGAATGAATTGTGTGCTTTATTGGTTGAATTGAAAAGTTTTGGAGAAATTATTGTGAAAAGAGCAAGATATTTTGGTGTCTATACTGCATGTTCTGGTAGCTAAAAAGTCATGTTCTGATGCCTTCAAGTATGTTCTAGTGGCTAAAAAATTATATTTCAGTGCCCATAAGGCATATTCTAGTGGCTAAAAAGTCATGTTCTAGTGTCTGCAGGCATGTTTTGGTGTCTGCAGACATGTTCTGATCTATAAGCACAATGAGAGTCATAAATGGGTCAGAATCCTTTGAGATTTTATCTAGGACTGGAGAAATCTATTATGTTTTGTTTTGTGATATGAATTTCAGTTTATTTTATTATTCAGTATTATTACTTGCATCTGTAGATAATTATTATGCTCTTATTACTTTGTTTAGCATAGTGATTTATTATACTACATTTAAATATTATGATAAATATTTAATAAAAGAAATATTTAAATTTTTAGATCAATTTTTATAGTCGGTTGAGCTGTTTTAGCTCACTGTGATTTTGCATTATATTTTTAGGGTCTAAAAAAGTGAATGATCCGGTTGAGTAGCTATTCAGGATCCAATTTGAGTCTGTATAGGTATTCTTCTTTGATTTTGCACAATCATGGCTAATTTTATTATTCAATTTTTTTAGTTTTTGTTTATAGCCATGTACTATGATTGTGTATATATATTTTGATAATGAAATGGAAGAGATTTTATAGATGAGTATAGTATGGATATTTTAGTAGCTCTATTGTCTGTTGTTATTTATTTTTAAAGTTTAAATTGAAAGATGAAATTTGAAACATTTTCAAAACTAGTTCTTGAAATTTATTTGTCACAGCTCAACAAGATAGGACCTGCCCTTTAGCAAGTCTTGCAAGGTTGGGTTGTGACATGAAATTTCTAATTTGTTTTTCTATTTTGATAAATCATTTAGCAATGATCATAGTAGAAATTAGATATTGAATATGAAAGTTCAAATTTACCTTTTAAGAATACTTCCTTATCATTTTCTTCTTCTTTCAATTAAATTTTGAATGACCCTCCCTATCGTGAGTTGGAAGGCTTCCCTTAATGAAAAAGATAATTTGTTGGAAATATTGGAGTGCAACATCAACTGACATTTCCTCCAATGAAATGCTAATAATAAGGGTTTTCTTTCACAAACCATCTTTTTATCGATATCATAATTGACGATGTCAATTTTTGCCTCTAATTTGAATAATTTGGTTTACACTTCTTCACATCGATTGGTTCTTCATTCATTTTTAGAGTTTGATAAACAACACAGCTTCTAAGGGTAGAAAGCGATTCTCTCATTCACTTGTAGCAGCTCTTCATCAGCAGCATAAACCAAGGTTTCCAGGCTATAGTACCAGTTGATACAAAACTACTCATGGCCCTTATAATAAAATAACTTGTCCAAGCGCTTGCTCGGTGCTTCCATCAACAATTATCATTCCAAAACCTTTAGTAAATTTTTTAGATCAAAGAGGGATAAAAAATGAATAGGATATACTGGCAGTTAAATCTATTTTTAATCAAAAACCTAAGTTAATGGATGAAATACAATCATTAAAAAATTTTATAGCAATATATCTTTTAATCATCTAATATGAAACTAAACCCAATACTCTCATATGCCTTAGAACTCTATAATTTATGCTGACAAATGATTCTTGTGCAACTAATACTATGCATGGCATGGTTCTGCACAGACTTAAAGGTCATGGTGATACATAACTACAGGAATTAGGCATTGTATTGCAACAAAAATCATCAATTCTTAGAATCCAGCAAGAAATATATCTTCTTTTCAAAAAAATTTAAATCACACAAACTCAGATGATTCAAACCACACAAAGCTGTCCATTTATGTCTGATTAGATATGTGCATTTATCTTCAAGGATAGATATGTGCATTTAAACCAAGCAGTACAAACCACACCCACATATGGAACTCCAAGCTATTTTTAGTATAGACAAAGTTTTGGGCTCATGATAAAGATAGAAAAGCCCTGAACAAAGTAATTGACAAAGAACCCAAACAGTATTAGAAAACTGTCCATTCCTAAAGAAGTCAGTAGGCATAAGCATCCCAATCACTTCCACTTTCTGAACTTGCCTCCAAACATTCTATGTTTTCCAAACAGTCTGTGCTTCCCCCCAAGCCTCATATGCTTGCCAAATTTCCCATGCTTGAACTTTCCATGCTTGAATTTCCCATGGTGTCCGAATCCATGGTAGGCCATGTGGCCATGATGAGACAGCTGATGAACACCATAAGCAGTGGCTGCAGCAGCTGCACCACCTGCTAATAAAGCCCCCATGCTAGACCCATGGCCTAAAACAAAGGTTTTAAGAAAAATCTATCATCATAAAGATATCAGAAAATAAAAAACAAAGAACAAGGAGATTGAACGTGGAAAGGAGAATGCTGTTAAGTGCGATTAAAGATAAAATGCAGATGGAAAAGGTAAAAAAATAGCTGCATCTGGGGAGGTTATGTGGTATTTATAGAACAGATGATGACATCTAAGTGCAAGAGATGAATGTATATGGAAGAGATAATTGAGCAGTAGAGTCAAATAATCATCATAAAAGTTTTAGAAGAAATATTAAAGTAAATAGGATTTAAGATAAAGATATTAATAGGAAGAACGAGAAAAAACAAAGGGAATGAAAAAACCAATGCCTACTTACTGGGGGATGATGAGTTCGTGCTGGAAAGGATGGATAGTTAATTTTAAACCTAAGAGAAACTAGGAGAGTTAAACCAGTTTACATTTGACAACAAGACATGGTAGACAAAAAATAAAATTAAAAAAATGTCTAAATATGTAGAAATTATTAGCTCTCTAACAGACTTTACCGGCAAAAAAATATCAATTAGGCCTCTCGAGTCCTTCTTAGTTGATGAAAGTTGCTATAATGGTAAATTAAAAGAGTTCTAGTGGGGAGTACGCACCACATTGTCACTGGAATATAGGTAAGCCCACATATTTATTGGCTAAGCAAGAACAATTACTATTGGAGGAATAAACATTTGCAGCAATTAAAATGCATACCATGAGCAGAAGGACCAGGATAACCGGCTGGAGGGTATGCGCCATGGGACTGATGTCCTGTTGGTGGGTAGCCATGCGGAGGATAACCTTGTAGAGGATAACCTTGTGGAGGATAACCATGCGGAGGGTATGCTCCAGGTGCTGAAGGGTAACCTTGAGGTGGATATGCTCCAGGAGCTGAAGGGTATCCTTGTTGTGGATATGCTCCAGGTGCTGAAGGGTATCCTTGTTGTGGATATGCTCCAGGTGCTGAAGGGTATCCTTGTTGTGGATATGGTGGGCGGTATGGGTATCCTGAACCAAATGCATGTGCCAGGTTTGATAAAAAACCCTTCTCAGAAGTGTCATCATGGTTGTCATTTCCACCACCCATTACTGTTCTACGAGAAGCAAACTCAATTAAAGGAAGCAAAAAATGTGAATTATGCCAAAATCGAAGTATGGAAACAGCTTGAGAGCTTTAGATGGGAGAGACATACAGACAATAAGCACAGCAAAAATGTCTGATAATTATAACAAAAATAGAATTATCATACAGCAAGAAACAAGCAGACACTTAGCACTTCTCGTGCCACATACTGCAATTGCACAACAGATTCAAGATGTACACCAATGCTCAGGTGATCTGCTAATTTGAACAGCCACCAAGAAGTCTTTTCAAGCTGGCAGATTTTAATTCAACATAAGAATTTATTTTTTAGTGTTTGTTAGCATTACGAATTAACAGACGCATATCCACAAAAAATAGTTTACACATAATGCTTGCTAGTCTCTGCCAACTTGTGCTACTTCTATGCCCCTATGTTTAGAGAAACTGTTACTCCAGACAGCTCTCATGGATAGTGACAATTTAAAGAGACAATGATGGGGACATCGACCCGAGATTCCGACATGTGTACCGTCGGAAGAATCGTAGATTGTTGGCCACGATTCAGAGTTTATATTTTTGATGTATTTTCTATTCATGTATTTTGCTTTGAGTTTTCCTATTGTACCCCTACTAGGAGTTGAGTCGATGTTGTAGCCTGAGGGCACTTTAGTATTTTGTTTTCTTTCTTTTGGCCTATTTATATGAGGCCTCTTGCATTGTATAAGATGATGAATGATTTATAAAATTTCCCTTTGTCTTTTTCTTCATCTTGTGGGAGCACTAGTGGAGAGAAAGAGAGCTCTAGGAGAGAGCAATCGAAATACCCATCAACCGGTGGAAGAGTCCTCGGTTCGTGGTTCTTTTATTTTATTTCTTTCATCTGTTCTTCTTTTCCTCCCCACACCACCGGCCAACCACCCCAACAACTCCCCCCTTTCACCCCACCCGAGCCCCCCCACTCAAAACCCACCGGCCTCCACCCCTCCTCCCTTGGGCCGGCTGCCCTCTTCATCTCCCAAGCCTACCGCCGGCCCCCCTCCTTGTCCAAAGCCCTTGGATGATGAATTAATTCATCATTAATTCTCCCTTAATTTAGTTGTGGCTGTTTTGGAAATAAATTATCTTCATTTGAAATTCAAATTTTGAATTTCAAATAGTTTCCTAAATTAACCAAGCTAAATTAGGAAAGTTTTAAATTTAGTTTCAATTTGATTTTGAATTGAATTGGATTGAATTATTCTCTTCCCAAATTAGAAATCTCAAATTGGAAACCCCACACAATCTCTCCCCAATCCCCTCTTCCTCTCTCCATGCCGCCAGCCCCATGATGGGCTTCCCCATTAAATCCTCTAATTACCCTAATTGATGGAATTGATTTGCCATTCAAAATTGGTTCCCTCCAACACCTAAATCTGAAATTTATTTCAGATTTCCTAAACCTTTCTCCTTTCCTCTAACCCTAGCCGCCCCTCTCCACCTTCTCTTTCCTCTAGCCACTATCCACCTCCCTCTTCCTCTCTAACCGGATAGTCTTCCACTACATCTCTCCCACGATCATCCGATGTTCTCACATGGCGGATCCCGACCATGATCATGATTTTGTCGTTGATGAACAAGGTAGGGTGATCATCCTTGAATCACCTTTCTTTGAGTTGCACTTTGGAAACGAAGACAACGTTGGAGACTACGTCACCCGCATCATCTACCAATTGGCGTTGTCACTTGAAGCATACATCCGTCCGAATCCGTGGATAATCGTCGGCCATCCACCACCACCCCCACCCCCACCCCCAGCTACTTTTCCGTTGGCAAAGATCGTCGGAACCGTCTTCTTCGTGGTGATCTCGATTTTAGTGTGGAATATCTTCTCCAAACCGAGCCTAGTCTAGCCGAGTGATTAGTTCTTTAAGGTGAAATTCTCATTATTAAATTTTGGATTGTTGTTTCAAGAGCAAGTAGTATTACTTTTACCTTTGTTTTATCCACAAGATTTGGTTATCTTACATGTACTCCTTCGCCTAAGCAAGTGGAAAACTAAGGTTCTTTAATCACTTTGAACGTTATCATAATAAGTTATCATTTGGAATACTTTGCCAATAAAAAAACTTTTAATTCTTATGAACTCCTTGCATGGTTTTACATCAGACAAGGCTCACCTAAAGCAGCAGTTATATACTTCTGCTAAATGTGCAAACTGTATGATACTTATAAGCATTCACCACAAAACATATATATGTGAACAAGAAAAAAAGTTAAGTGGACACGAACAAGTATTATGCAAAAAGATTCCAAGCATCTATTAATTAACAACAGAAATTCGAGAACAGAAGCTGAATCCAAAATGAGTAGTGGCATTAAGATATGCAACCCTTCATTTTAAGTCACTCAATACAAACATGCAAACGCCAAAAGTATCCAACCATCTCACCGCATTATGGAAATTTAGTAAAAGAGTGGACAGGATCTGCTAAGCTTGGACAATGTTATCCTATTGTTCTCATCAGTGTAGGATTTGATCAAGATTGAAAAACATATATGATGAGATACACCTCCAACCCACTGTCAAAAGAAAAAAAAATTGCAAACGATCAAATGCTTATGTAGATTCTTTCTCAAGCCCATGGGCATGGCTCAAATTTTGGGTCTAAGAACTAAAACTGATGCTGAAAGAATCTCAAGGAATTAACTATAGAAAAACCAATTGATTTAGCGATGCCCCTGGATAGACAACAACAGCAATTATGACAAGGAATGCACAGCAAGTCATGTGATTAAGTACATTACCATAGGGTAGCTTGTATCTTTACAATTTTAAAAGTTTAATTAAAAATTTAGTTATATTTTTTATCAACTTCTTAGTTACTCCAAGGAAAAAATTAAATCACAAATCCTAATATATTTTAAGTCAGGATAATAAGACAAAATAATAAAATATTGATATAACAGCATAAAACTGGAAGACATTGAGATAAAAATAGAAAACATAATTTTCTTTTCTCAGAAAATTTAGATGTCCTCTAGTTTTAAGCATATGCCTTCTATATTTTATAATTGTCTTCCTATTCTGACACAAAATTAATAAGGTATTATATATATATATATTTTTTTTATTTTTTTTTTCTTTAATCCATGGAACAAAAAGTCCATTATACAGCACCTACTTTCATTGCATGCATCATAATTTTTTTTGCAGGCTTTCATACAAACTGAAAAAATAAAAAGAAAATATAACTTTATAGAAGACATTTAAATAAAATTTAAAAAAGAACACCTCTTGTAGGGGTTTTTATTAGATAGATATGAATCATCAACACTTACAGATGACGCAATAAAATTTGGGGTCATGAAAATATGCAAAGTTTCAGTCAAATGAATTATATATAAGAGGTCCACTCTAGGGATTAGGACTAAAAATCATCTTAGAAGTGAGAATGATCATTCAACATTCTTACCTCAAATAGATTCCCTCGATGTACAAGACGCTTTTAAGGATAAGTTTTGGATTATAGAAACACAAGATAAATTGAATAAGTTTATAAGAATAATGTTTGGGAGTTAGTCCCAAAACCGTCGAACCACAATATTATTAGAACTAAATTGGTCTTTAGCAATAAGATTACTAGTACAAGAACCTTAATTAGAAATAGAGCTAGACTAGCAGCTCAAGTTTTAGCCAAATAGAAGTCATAGGATTTGAGAAATATCCCCCAAAGCATTCACCCCTCCTCTTAGATCATCGAGAGAAGTAGAGGAGCTCTTTTATGAGCATCTATTACATCAGCAACATGTGTTGTCTAAACGTCGGTCGTATAATCTAGAAGATTCAATTTCATATGTCACCATGTATCTTTCCATAATTATGTAACAATGGATGCAATATTAACAGGACCTCAACTTGTAATTCTTAAGAGGAAGTAGACAACAATTTTAGAACATGTCAACCAACCTCTATATATGAAAAGAACCTTTTAAGAATATTGAAGCTTGTAACTTAACTTGTTTCTTCATCTTAATAAAAGCATAAAATCTTTTAGCTTCAACAATATGCCCAAGCAAAATCTTGGTTTAGACTCAGGAATAGTCTCAGGCATAAGCTTAGGATTAAGCTTGATAAGAGGCTACTTATGAATTACAATATTCATCAAGTTCATCAACAAAACTCGGATCATTACAATAATAATCTTCACAGAACAACTCATCACGAAGTTCAAGTTTTTGAAGCGGTGGAAATAATACAAATGCTTAAACTTCTAAAATTGATGCAAACTTGTAAATCTTTAAAGTTTGAGAAATTGGTGCATAATATGATGTATCATCATAATAAGATGATTTTGGATGGGGATGTGTAGAACAATCATATACAACCATTAGAAGATATATATTGACGTAAGTAGCTATAATTGTAATATAACTCATTGCACTATAACATGACTTTATGAAGGTTTTATATTTATAACAATAAGAACTGCGATTATTTATGCAACCATCATAGCATGCAATATAGTTGTGCTTATAGAATTTTGTCATAATGAAAAGGGAGAATTCGACAAATGAATTTTTTATGTTTATTATGCATCTTCCTAGCATAATTTATGCATCATAAACGTCAACTTTTTTTGTCATGGTGATAGATGAAAGAAATTCATGTGACTTCATGCTAGGGTTTAAATACAATCAAATAAGGTTTTTTCAGCCTTCTCATGCAGTTTAAGCATGAATATCAAGCCAAGCACTAAAAAATAAAGACTACTGCAGGCTAAAGCCTCTTGTTAAGACTCCTTGAACTTCAATATGTGGCTATATACCATGCTGGAGTTGAGTTTGCTAAGTACATCCTTTGGAGATAGCTAAGTTCTACATATCCTTTAGAGTTGGGTAGACTTTGTATACATTTCTTGACTTTATAATGGTTGGAAAATAGCTGAGTCATCAACTACTTTATATTAAGTGAAGATTGGCTTGGCCAAGGCATGCAACTGTGCACTACAGGGGAACATTCTATATGGTAGCCTAACACCCTAAAGGGATCTCCATTTTAAGATTAACATTTAACCATCCAATGTTATTGCATATAAGTATCTCAAGTTGAGAGCCTAAGAACTCATGGGTTCATCTTAGGAATAGTGGGGCATCTTATAAATATCAGTAAGATTATTAATCTATCAGTTAAACTCTTAATATATAGTCGTCAAGAGATTCACGAGATCATGCTTGCTAAAGTTAAAACTTCCATCAGTGTAATCAAATGAATGAACACTCGCATCCCAAATTGAGCCTTAAAAACTTGTCGATCCATCTCAAGCTCGCAGTAGGTTTGACTTAGATAACTCGATCAACCTCATCAAGCAAAAGATGTGGTAACAACAATGAAACCGTACTCAAAAGCTAACCATGTAGAAAGTGTGATGTTGAAGTTATAGGTGGAGAGAGAAATAATGTAGTTGCTGCTCCTCTATTCAAAGGGCTTTGGAGTCAACATCCTAGGGAGGCAACTAGGATTGTAAACGAATCCAAGTGTTCGACGAGCTACTCGTGGCTCAACTTGATAAGAGCTCGTTTATGTTAATTTGATAAGCTAAATGAACGAGCTTAAACACTTTTGATAAATACTCGAAAGCTAAATGAACGAGCATGAACAGCTTGTCGTTCTGATCGTTTATGTTCACGAATAGTATCGTTTAAAAATCGTGAACAAGCTCGTTAAGAAGCTCAATTAAGGCTCGTGTTCGGCTCGAATTGTCTTCAAATAAATAAATAATTTTAAAAATAAATATTGTTAAATTAATTTAACTAATTTAATAATTTAATTCTCTTCTTATTTAATTGACATTTATATTTAATTCACATTTTTATACATTCAATGACAAATAGCTTCAATATAATAAATTATAAAATAAATCTATTACTTAAATAGCTACCCACAAGTTATTAACATAATAGCTTCCACGTTTATTTAATTCATGTTTAATAGCTTTCACGTTTTGGGATACCCCTCCCTCCTCTCTCTCCTCCATGGCACGCCTCTCTCTCATTTGCGTCATCAGCAAAATAAATAAAAAAGTGTGAAGTTTAGTTGATGCAGGACTAAATGAAAGCTATAAGGATTAGCATGATTTAGTAAAGAGAGCAATTATTGATTAAATTACTAAATCCTAAAACGATAAAATAAAACAAGACAGGGGTGCTTGCGCTTAAGCTAAACCACTTGTGAAATGCTTGAACAAACAAAATATCTAGAAACTCAAAAACATGCTAGCATAATAGATATTCAATCATTATCCCTCAATTAATAATGAGATAAGTAAACACAGAAAGTGCACTCAAAACCCTACGTTTATTAAGCTTTAGCAACTTAAGCGGAGTTGATCCTTCGCGATTCTGTCATCACCTACAGGGTTAGGGAATGAAGAAGTAATTGACTAGGAAAGAAAAGTTCACCCTTATTCGGAGAGGAATCGCCGTCGGATGATGTTCTTTTGATTGTTAATGGTGCCAGTGAAGAGTTGTAGGAGACGGATGATGTAACCTTTGATCGAATTTGAAGAAGTAGCTGGAGTGGTGGAAGTCGTGGCTCGGCCGAAGATGGTCCAACGTCCTTTCGATCTTTGATCGTCAATCACATCAACCAAGGTGATGTGGATCCGGTCGAAGTATTCTTCGACGGTATTGTCGAAATCAAAGCCCACGTCAAAGAAGGGGGAGCGTAGGATGTTGATATTATCTTGATCGTCAAGCACCAAGCCGTAGTCCCATTCGGGGACTTCCATTCATGTTGATTGTGAAGGAGAGGGGTTGGAGATGATTTGCCTTTGCTGTCCTTGAAGTTTTCCTTCAAAAGATTGAAGATTTTCTTGGAGAATCAAGTGGGAAAGGGGTTGTGGGAGGGGCCGGCCGAGGTAGAGATGATGGGGGAAGTTGGTTCAGATTTTGGAAGAGAATATGGAGGGAAATATAATTCAAACACTTCCCTAATATCCTATTGATTGAGAATAATTAAAGGGAAGAGGAAGGGGAAGGGGGCGGCGGCAAGAGGAGAGGGATGAGGGTGATTTAATTCCAATTAGATAACTTCCCTTATTGGAAATAAATTAAATAGATGGGGCTATGGAGGATTCGGCCAAGGGGAGGTGGGAGGAAAAATGAAATGTTTCCAAAGTGGGGAATTGGGCTTTAGGAAGTTTGGGGCTGTCGGATAGGGGAGATGAGGGGAGGGAGGTGGAGGCCGGCGGCAAGGTGGTGGTGGCTATGGAATCCGGCGGCTAGGAAGAGAAGAGGATGGGAAGAAATGAACGATAAACAAACCACGAACCCGACCGTCTCCAAGGTTGGTGGGTGATCCACTTCTCTCTCCAAGGGATCTCTCTCTTTAGCTCACAAACTCTCCCAAGAAAGTAGCATGCAGAAATTTTATTGATAATAATTCATTCATTAAACCAAAACGATACAATAGTTGCCTTTAAATAGCCTCAAACAAAAGGCCAAAAAGAAAGGACGATAATGCCCTCTTGGGCTTACAAGCAATCCACCCTTAAGTAAGGGTAAAACAGTAAACGAAATAAAAGAAACAATAATATAATAAAACTCAAAAATACAAAGACTCGATCGTGGCCATAGATCGACGACCACGTCTACGATAGACTTTCCAAGTGTGGATGTCCTCATCATTAGTCCCACACCCAGGGGCGGAATCGGCCTTAATTTTCAGGGGGGGCAAACTTATAAGTAATTAATCGTCATATGCTTCACATATATGTCGGGGGTTCCAGGGGGCAGCGCCCCCGGAACAAAATTTTGGTTGTATTTTGGCTCATCGTTTCCTAACAATAATACCTCTATATAATGTGTTTAATTATGCTGGGGGCAATTGCCTAAAATTCCTTAAAATAAGGCTTAAAATATCTATAATAAATTTTTTTTAATTTTTTTAGGGGGGGGGGGCAATTGCCCCCCTCACTTATAAAGGGTTTCGCCCATGCCCACACCGCTTTTGAGTGTTTTGGTTTTGCTCTATATAAGTAAAAAAATGTATAGAGCATTTGTTGTTCAGCAGTCAGGGTGAAGGCGACGAGAGGCGGGTTGGTGGTTTTTTCGGCAAGCTGCTCGATTTAGTAATTTTATTTTGTTAAACGAGCGGCTCGTTAAGAGGCTCGACAAGCCTAAAATGAATCAAGCTCGAACATGTGTTTTTTAAACGAGCTCGAACAGAGACCAAAAAAGCTCGAATCTTATCAAACCGAGCTCGAACATGGTTTTGGAAAACGAGCTCGAGCTTGAACGTGCCGAAGCTCGGCTAAGCTCGGTTTGTTTATAGCCCAAGAGACAACTCATGCCAACCTTCTCCAATAAGCTTTAGTAGATTCAAATGCATGAGAAAAAGATTATTGGATCCTACCTCGAAAGAAGATGAAACTTGGTTAACCTTCATGCTAGGAGATCAAATGGGTTTCCCCAAAGTAAGCCTATCCATAAGGTGTTCTCCCCAAACGGAAGCCTCCAACAGTCAAATTAGCTACGTAAGTTGGATGAAAATTAGTTTGGTTAGGCAAGGAGGGAGATCTCCCTAAATATATATTCACTTATGCTAGTTTTAATTTAAATTAGATACAATCATCTAGCTAGATCAAAGGAATCTCTCTTAGAATCTACCCACTTCTCATGTCTTAACCTAGAGTTTCTAGAAAACATTGAAGTGATCCAAAATCTAAGATCTTAAAGTGAATGAAAAACTCAACTAAGATCTTGTTTAAAAGCCAATGCCTAAGACTATTTTAAAAATTAAAATTTTATATTGAGAGTTGAGGTGTAAGATTGCGTTAATGTAGGTCACATTGCCAATGAAAAATGTGACTTTAACACTTAACTAATTTGCCCACTAAAATGGCTTACTTGCATTGAACCAAATCAAGTTGATTCAACAGAACAACCAAGTTTCCAGTGGAGTTTGGATTGTTGAAGGATGGCAACGACAAACGACCCATCTAGAAAAGGTGGCATGTATTTTTTGGGGGCTAGGCAACCATTACCCCTAGAGCAGCTGCAGAAAAAATTGGCTATATCAACCAATCACATCTGCTCTTCAATAGCTTCAAGGGTTAAGGAGATGGAAGAGGCTCCCTACTTTGTGTGGTCATCATCTTATGTGAGGCGCACAGTTGCACCTACCTCTTCCTTTTTTTTTTTTTTTTTTTTTTCATTGTATGCTTTCTATCAGTGGCAACATAGCCTTCAGCCGTGAAAACACAACAATGAACACAGCTAGCATACAAAATTGCAGAAAAGGAATCCCTTCTATAAATGCGAAATCTTGAAAATCATGACCCCTATTGAGGCACTTTAAGATCCATGAGGACTCTAGTCATCCTTGCTTCAAAATTCATGCTTGCCTTGAGATCTTTGCGATCCCCGACTTCTAATTTTCTTTGGAACCCGTCATTCCATACATCAATGGAACCCAACAATACCTGTTTTCAAAAAAGGCATCCCTTCTCCACGCAAATATGGCATGAAAAGACCAAAATTTTAGATAAACTATTTCCGATTCAATAGCCAATTTGCCTACCTTTGTGATGAACACATCACAAAAAGAACGAGAAAAAAATGAAGAAAAAAAAATCCCATGCCATTTCATGCGGAATCTCATAAATAAACTCTGGTACAAATTCCGTCTGCGAAATCATAAGAATGGATTGTGACTATCAATCCAGTAAGCCGTTCTTACATACAAAACGAAGCAAGAAAATTGAAATAGGAATGTAGAAACGAGAAGCAGGGGCAAAAGACGATTCACCGTTCGCTTTAGGGAAATCCAAACGAAGAATTCCTGCTTCTCTGTGCGGGTAAATTGGAGAGGAAAGCGAGAATACTCTTTTTTTCCACAAAAAATGAAAAAGAATACCCTTTTAACGTCGACAATTTGGGTAAAAATTATTACGTGCGGACGCGTATGAGATGAAGTGATCATTTTGACATTAGCAGAGAATATCGCGGGAGATGGGCTGCTCGACCCAATGGTCTTTTGTTTATTTATTAAAATTAATTTATTTTTATATTGCTCAAATCTTCAACTTTTTTGAGGGAAAAAAATTCTTATAATACCTTAACACAAATTTTATTAGATGAGCTTAAAATTTATTTAATTAATTTAATATTAATATTAATATTATTGATATGTCACTAGAAAAATCATCTTGATCGGACACTAAGCTCGATGCAAATATGACTCGGAAGCTTTCAAAATTAAGGCTTCATTTGGGACGGCTTTATTATTGTTTTGTAAAACTACATTTTAGTACGAAAATCTCTTGAAAGCAGGAAAAAAATTGTGACAAGGTTATCCCAAACCAAGTCTAAATTCGAGACCATCCAAACTCTGATTTCAGCAAGCTTACATCAAAATTGAACATCTCAGGGAGACGAACCAAATGACACCAAATTCAGTCCAATCTCAGCCCAAATATGCCCAAATCAGAGGGCCAAAACTTATTTAAAAGTTTTAAAATATTAATTGGATAACCAAATGATATCCAAGTATGACATGCTTGTAGTTGAATCGAGTTGTTCGATGAGATGAACCCAACGAGCTCAAGATTGTTTAATTCTAACATCATTAAAACACTTAAATATTGAATATAATGCTTCATGATCGAGCGAATTGATATCAATCGTCTGATGGAACACTCCAAGTTTGCCCTATATATTCTCCATATTTACTAAGCATGTTACTTTAAATAAACTATAAATAGACCCTTATTCTTCACATGAGGGGAGGAATAAGAGAAAAGAAAACTAAGGAGCTCTCTTACATTCTCTAGCCAGCCCAGCCGTTGGATTTCCTTTCGACCACCAAATGTCATCCATCGCCCGGCCGACTATAGTCCTTCTGACCTCCACGCCTGACTATTGTTATTTCGACCTCCATAGCCCGACTACGGTCCTTCCGACTTCAATCGCCAGCCAACCACAATCCCTCTAACCATTATTGCCCGACTATGGTCCTTTTGGCCTTCGTAGTCAGTCAATCATGATCCTTCCGACCATCGTTACACGACTACGATCCTTACAACTATCGTCACTCAACTACGGTCCTTCCAACTTCCGTCACTCACCGACTACAATCCTTCATATTACAGTTGCTCAATTACGGTCTTTCCGACCACCTTCATTTGGTGACTATGGTCCCTTCAACCATCGTTGCCCAACATGATCTTTCCGACCTCCATCACTTGCCGACTACGGTCCCTCTAACCTCTATCGCTCAGATACAGTTTACAAATCAAATGAGCAGGTCAACACTCGCTTGAGAACAACTCTCATGACATTGGGTTCTTCCAACCCCAACAATGTAAAGTGTTATATATGATATATATTTGCTACATTGAGCCAACGAATTCCCTCGAGGAAGGGCATCGTTTTTAATTAATGAATAACAAATACTAGTGGATTCATTTTGACTGAGTAGGGGCCTGTGATTTTTTTTCACCTTTTTAAGGATTTTCACGTAACTAGGACGTGAAACTTTGTATCTCTCTACTGACATGAATGTTCCACGACGCACGCAACAATTATATATAAATAATTTATATTTTATTAATTTGAAAGTCAATTAAAAATTTTAAACTTATATTGATATACTTTAAATTATAATATTTTTAGATTTCTTACATTTTATTTTTAGATTGACAATTTTTTATATACCTATTTTAGATATAATGTTTCTTAATAATTTATGTTAGAAAATTTTTTATAATGAAATACCTATAAATAGTAATTGAAAGTCTCCTTGATTATAATAATAGGGTGAAATTCTTAAATATTAATCATCTAAATTATTTTAAATTATTGACTATTATTTTAAATTTTAAATAATTTTAATCTGTTTTTTTCTTAGAACCCTCATTATAAAGTATTGAATATTATAACCCTTCTTATGAAACTTGAAATGTGTTATCTTTTTAATATCCTTAGAACCTCCATCCATAGATAGCCTGGTAGTATGTTTGCCATTGGAGTGGTGTTAGGCCTGGTCTTCTCAAATAGGAGTAGACTCTAGACTCTAAGGTCAAAATAAAGAGGTAGCAATCTTCTAATTTTCCACTATAATGGCATAGTGGAAAGCATTCTCTAAGGTATGTGGGTTAGACATCTCTACCTCATTCATAATATTCATTCTATGACTAAGAACAAATTTATTGGCCAATTACAAGTTATTGCTACATAACTAGTCCAAAAAATGGAGTCATCGAGTGTTAAGATACCAGGTAATTTAAAGGATTCCCTACATTAAAGTTAGTGGTTACTTACGTAATTCCTTATTATGATGTCTTGGTATATAATTTGTTTAGCATTTCCTTGAACTCTACCCTAGCGAGCTTGGTTATTCCTAATTTTGGATCATTTGCTAAGACATTGGTTAAATAGATATTTACACAAACAAGGACACTTATCTTAGTAAAGGTGGTAATTTAGTAATTATCCATCCTATATCACTTAAAGAACTAATTCACTTGCAAAACTCAATCCAACAATTTATCAAGATAATGTATATTATCATAGAAAGGTGGCTCAACTTTATATCTTTTAGAATAATTATTAATTTTTTTTAGAAAACCTATTATGGTTGTCCCATCTACCCTCATTTTTTTTTTAAATGTGGCCTTCTATTGGGATTATCTTCGTTTGGGTTTAAGTAAGATTCATCATCTTATGAGTCATGGTGTGTGGGCTGTGCAAGTGTAATAGTTGGGGTGGAATTTCTCGATGCTTGGTTTTGCACTTATGCTACCAAAATATTTATTTAATTTCTCAACTTATATATATGATCTTTGAGTCCTTTCACCGTCTTAGTTATACCCTCAACTTGATTTATATAGACTAAGGCTTCGTTTGGGACAGCTTTTTTATTACTTCTTAAAGTAGCTTTCTAATATAAAAATTAAAATTTTTATACTAAAAAGTTGCTTTAAGAAGCAGTAAAAAAGCCGTCCCAAATGAGGACGGCTTTTTTATTGCATCTTAAAATGGAGTTTCAGTACAAATATTTCTAAAACTCTATTTTAAGAAGCAATAAAAAAAGTCGTCTCAAACGAAGCCTAACTTAGGTGGCATGATATTCAAAGGCAAAATTCATAAAATGGTAGATAAAAATTTGTCAATTTTGAAGGGTCCTTTAAGTATATAATCCTTTATCGATTTTAAGATAACATTTAACCTTGATAATTCCTATAAATTCCACCTATTTATCCTTCAAAAAGGATCTTTGGGTTTTTGGGAAAATCACTTGAAAATTTTTAAAAAGTGGATCATCTCTCTCTCTCTCTCTCTCTCTCTCTCTCTCTCTCTCTCTCTTCAATCCATGTCCATTCTGTATAGACATTGACCATGTAATACTAACTAAAGCAGTGTGCAGTTGAAATTTTTTTGACCAGATCTAATAAAAGTAATGTAATGAAATTTCAATATCTCTACTTCATGTATGTGTCTTTGAGTGTTCTATATACATGTGAATGTTTGATACTATTTTGAAGTGTGTCCTAAGGGTCCGTGTGCATGAATAGGAAGTCAGAATTTTTTTTTCTTGGGACCATTGCGACGCTTGGCTTAGGGGTGCTACGGCGCCAAGCTCTTAGGTTTGTTCATTTTAAATTGCTATGGGTCGGCACAACGACGTCGCTATCTGGAGCGCCATGGTATCAGCTCAAAGTTTTACAAAAATATCATTTTCCACTCAAATTTCATTTTTGTAAAAAAATTTCCCCAAAGTGAGCTATAGCCTAAAGATAGAAAGTGAGAGAAAGCTAGTTTTGGTTCTCTACAATCATCTCAGTTCAGAAAATTATTTAGATCGATGTATTTTATATTATTTATATATTAGTTTACAAAAATACAAAAATTTTGATATTTTTTCTGATTTAAATTATAAATTCATAGCATAAAAACAGAGATAATTTTACACTCATTAAATTTTTACTATGTAATTTTCTGTATTTTGTAGATAAGGTCATTCTAAATATTTAGATATTTTGCTGAAAAATTTTCACTTGGTAAATTGAAAATTGCATTGTTTTTAATAATTTAGAAAATAATTTTATCTTAAAAAAATAATATTGTAGGACATTTACAGCTTTAAAATATTATTCTAAACAATTCATAATAATTTGATAAAATTCTGAAAATCTAAAATTTTGCTTAGTTTTTTAATATGTTACATGTCGAGAGCATTTTATGAAATTATGCATTTTAGTTATTTTCATTAATTATTACAATGCAATTATATATATGCTTATCTGCTTGTAATATGTGATTTATGGAGCTCTGATGTTGAAGAAAATTCTGATGTGCTAAATGCAATAAGAGTCATAATGGTGTGAATTTATTGAATATCTGATATACTAAGCATTTAGGAGTCATAAGAGTATGTTCTCTGATATGCTAGCATAGGGAGTCATAAGTATCTGAATTCTAATATTTTATTTCTAATGAGATGTATAAAGGCCTAAGGATTTCTACTCTGATATACGAAGTACGTATTTATTTACTTTGAGTGTAAAGTCCATTTAGTTTAAATTATCTGTTAATATCTCTCTAATATGTACAATAGCTTTATAATAACTACTTTTAAAATTTAAAAATGCATAATAGGTTAATTATTAAAAAGTAAGATTGGTAGGTGTGCCCTACTGAGCTGTGTTGGCTCACACTTATTATGCATTCTATTTTAGGTAAGGGCAATGGTAAATATTTGGTTGATTAACTAAGATTGCATGTTTTGATCTATCAAAGCTTGTACAGATATTTTCTATTTTTTATATAGTCATAATTATTTATTTCTTTATTCTGTTCTAACATGTAGCCATGTATTATAGCATATATATTTTGTTATATATATACTTTTGATGATGAATGAAAAAAAAATGAATTATGGGTGAGTTTATTTTCTATGCATTGAATGTTAATTACTAGCTCTGTAGTCTATTTAAAATTAAAAGAAATCATAAAATTCTTTAAAACTTAGATCTTGGATTTGATTTATCATCATTCTACTCGATAAGACTTATTTTATTTGTCGATCATATTGGGTTGAGTTGTGATTGACCACTAGGTCAATATGGGGTAGCGATGTATATTAATTTTTCATAGTGAACTTTTTCCCATTACCACTCTATGGTTGTAGAGTATAATTTCAGACTACAAATATCTCAATCTTTATATTACATTTCATAGTTGTAAGTTGTAACAATGAATTTAATTAAATATGAATTATTCTAAGTTAATTACTAAACAACCCACAAAATCTATAAACAAACATCATTGCACTAAATCAAAGGCTCTTAAATGTCTTCATCTTTAGGGTTCCTTAATGTTTTTTATAATGATAGTGAGACCCAATGTCGAGTCTAAAATCTCGCCCTTAAGAACTTAATAATGCCAACGAATAACAAAGATGCACAATATTAAATAATCATATTAAAATTTTCCTTCAAACATACATTGAGTACAATCATAATGAAAAGAGATGGAAATGACAAAAAAACTTCATGCAAAATAAGTGTTGCATGTCAAAACATTCGCTGCGACTGAGAGATATAAAACATTTAATGCCCTAGCTTTGTACAGAGATCCATCACACACACACATAAGAGAGAGGGGTGCAAAAGTCATAAGAGACATGATTTTTTATATGAAAAATCCTAAAAAGGTAAAAAATCATGAGGCTTGGCCGAGTTAAAATAGTTTAACTAGTGTTTATCATTTGATTACAAATGATGCCCTTCCTCGAAGGAAGTCATTGGCTCAATGTAGCAAATATACATCATATAGAGTATATTGCATGGTTGGAGTTGGAAGAATCCAATGATATGAGAGTTGTACTCAATAAAATGTTGCACTGTTTATTTGGTCGGTAGAATTGAAGTCGAGTGACAGTGGTCAATGGGATTGTAGTATGTCGACAAAGGTCAAAGGGATCGTGGTTGGGCGACATAAGTCGAAGTGACCATAATTGGTGGATGATGATGGTTAAACAGATTATAGTCAGCGGGTGACGGAGGTCGTAGGGATTATAGTCGACGAGCGACAGAGATTGAAAGAACTATAGTAGGGTGATGGTGGTCCAAGGACAGTAGTCAGACGACGATGGTTGGAGGGACCGTAGTTAGGTGACGGTGGTTTGAGGATCATAATTGACAGGTGATGAAAGTTGGAAAAAATCATAGTCGGGCAACATTGGTCAGAGGGCCGTAGTCGGGCGACTATGGTATAAGGACTGTAATCGAAAAATGACTCGGGTTGGAAGGACTATGATCGGGTGACGTATACCCGAGAACAATGACCAAACCAAGGTCTGATGGTAATGGTGATGGTTAGGTGGAGGTCCAACGACAATGGTCATGAGGAGGTATGGCGGTGGCAGCCTGGCTGAGGTCCTGCGATAGTGGACGGGTGCACATCCGATGATGATTGATTAGTCAAAGTCTTGTAGCAGCTACCACGCGACGATGATTCCCCCAAATCCCTCTATGCAAAGAGTGAAGACCTATTTATAGATTTTTGAGAGTAGCATGCATCATAAATATGGAGAAGATCTAGGGCCAATTTGAAGTGCTCAATCAGACAAGCCATATTAATCCTCTTGATCATAGAGCGTTTGTTCAGCATTTAAGTGTCTTGATGATGTCAAAATTAGGCAATCTTACGTTTGTCGGATTTGTCTTGCTGAGCTGCTCGATTCAAATATAAGCATGTTGTATTTAGAGATCATTTGATTATCCAATTTGGGCTAAAAAAGTGGGCCCGAACGTAATGTGGCATAGCCGGTGAGCACCTATGTATGTGGAGCACGTACTACACCCCTATTTTTATTTTATTTATTTATTTTTTTATATTTTAAAAATTCAAATAAATAGTTTTGAATCCAAAAAAATCTACATTTTTTGGAAAATCTATTATTATTATTATTTTTTTATTATTAAAAAAGGAAATTAGTGTTTCTTTGCTTTTAAAAAATCTAAAAAATTCTAGAAACATCCAAAAAATCAAGAGAACTTTTTTGAAATTCTCCCTCTATGATCTATGAATACGCCCATTAGAGGTGGGAAAAAAGCACACACATGTTACGTTGGCCCCAACTATCCTACGTAAAAGTAAAGAACAACTATCCAGCAAGAATCCAAAATCCATCTGCGACAATCAAAGGCTCGGTCCTCCTATATAGGCTCTAGTTATCTCCTATAAAATGAGGGAAAAACAATCCAAAAAGGGTGTAAAAATTGTTGGCGGCAGCAAAGGCGTGGTTCTCTTATGCAGGCTTTTGCTCTCCCTGGTAAAAGGAAGGAAAAATTGTCATAAGTGTTCATTCAACGTTCCACTGTCTTAACGATGTCAGAATAAGGAAATCTTAGGCTTGTCGAATTCATCTCGTTGAGTTGCTCAATTCGATTGTAAGCATGCCATATTAAAAGATCATTTGATCATTCAATTGGAGTTTTGAAGCTTTCAAATATGTTTTAGACAATTAATTTGTTCCAATTTGGGCTCAAATTTGACAAATTTTGGTGCTGTTGAGTTTGTCTAGTCAAGACATCCAATTTGACAATGAGTTTACTGAAATCAAAGTTCAGATGGTCCCAAATTTAATTTTAAAAGTTTCAAATTCAAATATGCCTTGAGTTCGTGACTGATCAAGACGATTTTTTGTGACATATAAATAAGAAAAATAAACTTCTAGAATAACCAAGAAAAATTTGAAGAAATACTAACATTCATCTAACATTAAGTTGAATTTAAGTATTCAATTTGAGGGATTATATTAAAAATATGGAATACATTAATTTTATTGATAAGATATAAATATATATTTATCTATTAAACGTTTGTTTGCAAGTTCTTTAAAAATTTAAGATCAAAATTGTCTTTTCAAGTAAAATTTTTAAAAACCCATATTAAATTTTTTTCCCTTCAAAAGAATAAAAGGAGACAATTGTTCCTCTTTTTGTATGAGCGGAACGCCGGTATTTCGCATACGCTTGTGGAGTTATTTAGAGAATGAAAAGATAATGTGAGCCATATGTGAGTTTCCAGTGGCACGAGAAATTATTAGGTGTGGAGTGCATATGAGAGAATCGTCCAAATTTGTTGAGTATTTATAAATATTCAGCAAATGAGCAAATACTCAATAAATATTCAATAAATATTTAATAAATATGTAAATAAATATACATAATTTATATATATATATATACATAATTGAACACTAGCTGAGTTTTTATACAAATAAATAGGAAATCCGTCGGACCCGTCCGGACTCCGCGGAGCCACATCGATGCCGTCGTCCATCTATCCAAGTCGAATCATAGCCGTCCAAGCTCCAGAGAATCTATATAGGCCACAAGAAGCCCGAGCGAGGACGCAGAAAGGGCTAGGGTTTCCCTCTTGAGAATTCTCAGGTGCGGTCTCGTTCCAATCTCTGTGAATCTATAGGATTTTTTTAGGGTTTTGATTGTTGAGTACAATTCCTTCCGCTCTGTCTTCATGCTTTTAGGATCTGCTTGCAAGTTCCTTAGTTTTCTCGCTTGCTAGGTTGAAAGTTCTTAGCAAGATTCTAGAACTTTTATTTGAGCCATTTTCTTCGATCGCCAACCTGTTGTGATTAAAAATGTTTTTTTATTGATCTATATTTGTTATACGGGAACTGTGTTCAAGATCGTGTTTCGTTTAACGTTCATTAGGATGCTTCTTGTGGGGGTTTATTGTTTTGACCTGCTTGATGTTGTAAGCTATCTACTATATGGGGAAATATCCCTAAAGTTTCGAAAGATTTCTTTGTCTCGCATACTTCTGTTCTCGATTGCGCTAAGTGCTAGTTTTTTAGTACCATATGCTGTGTTTCGTGGATTGAACTATAAGTCTCCCAACCTCCTCGCATACACCATCCCAATGTGTTATATATTGTTTATTTTGATTGCTGAGTATAATTCCTTCCGCTATGTCTTCCTACCCAAATACCCCCACAAGAAGCATCCTAGTGAACGTTAAACTAAACACAATCTGGAACACAGTTCCCGCATAACAAATTCAGATCAATTAGAAAGTCATTTTAATCACATAAGGTTGGCGAGAGAAGAAAATGGCCAAGTAAATAAAAAACACATAATTCTCAAATGAAAGTTATAGAATTGTGCGAAGAACTTTCAACTTTGCTAGCGAACTTTCAACTTTGCTAGCGAGAAAACTAAGAACCTTGCAAGCAGATGTTGTAACTTGTAAGCTATCTACTATATTGAGAAATATCCCTAAAATTTTGAAAAATTTTCTTTTTCTCTCATACTTCCATTCTCGACTGTGCTAAGTGCCCATTTTTTAGTTCCAGATGCTGTGATTCCTTGATCGAACTTCTGAATTACAAAATATTTGAAAATATGGACTATTAGTTATTGGCATGGTTGGTTCACATTTCTTATAAAATTTTTAAATTTCTCTTTGCTTATTGAGTTTGTTGCCCCTCACAGATAGTATCCCAAATGTGATATAGTATCTATTTTGACAAGTTTCTTTTATATAAAAAAATAATCTTGTTTTTGTTAAAGTCCATATCTTCACGCCAGTTTTTTGATTGACTTTTAGTTATTGATGCATCAGTGATTAGCATGGGTAGTTCACATAATTGGCAAAAGTTTTGAAGCTATTTTCAAAGTTGTTGCACAGGAGTCCCAAAATATATACTTACAAAAGACCATGTCTCGTTGAATTGAAATGTTATCCTATCCATTGAATTGAGAAAGCTTTGTGTAGTTTTTCCTCTATATATCCTATGCTTTCTTTGTTGTTGACTTGCTTATTGGTTGGTAAGTTAATGGTGAAGTAGTTTTATGTGAATTTGAAATTGTTTTTTTGAAACCTGATGTTGTTATTTAAGGGTCTAGCCATGATAGTGAATGAGGTGCTGATCTTCTCAGTGTCTTGTGAATGTGTTGGTATTTCTAATTGCTTCTTTCCATACCATGGATGATATGTTATTGGGTGTTGCATTTTATTCTGTGTTTTTGTTAGTGGATTTGGGCTTGAAACTTCTTAGCTATATGAAGGGATAGGTTGGGTAGGAAATAATATTCTTTTCTGTAATAGTTTACCCCTTATGTTTTAATTTTTATTGGATGAGCAACGCGTTATAAGTGTCATGGACCAATTATTGAGGTTTTTTATTAAATTCTTTGACTTGACATCTAGCTTTTTTGTTCTAGATTCATGGATTTTAATTGAATCAACTAATTTGTGACTAGGTGGCGTGCAGCCTGTTCATGAAATTTTTAGCTTGGTTGCTATTCAAGAAACTAAATGCTAAATCTCTCTAATTCTTTGCATTGGAGTTTGCCTATTTCACAAATTCTGCATACCAAAGTATGTACCAAGTTTGTCCCCTCCTCCCTTACGGCCCCTTTCCCCTTTTATCATCCAGCATTGGAAGTTCATGTTTTGCGCTGCAACCTTTCTTTGTTATCTCTTCAGTCCTCATCTATTTTTTTATTCTTTTTCTTTTGTTTGATGTTGATATTTCCTGTTGCTTTGGAGCTTAATTTCAAGGCTGACTCTACATATCAACATCTATGACTATATGTCTTTCTTCTACAGAGTGACCATTATCAAAAGTGACAAATAAACTAATTTTATCTTTTTATCAATTTTGAAATCAAATGAGGCTGTTTGGCTCCAACCATCTACAACAGGGCGCAGTTCTTTCATTGGTAAAGTTGATTAGAACTTAACCTCTATTGAGCACTATAGCATTGTCTAAGCACATTTTCAGTTCCAATTTATTCTTATGCACCCTTCTGTGGGTGAGTTCTTTCATGGAGGAGCAGTGAACCAAATAGGTGTACCTAAGCCAAGTAATTCTGTTGACATATAGGCCACACTTTTGTTTATGCTGGGTGAAGCCTCTTTGAAACATAAGAGGTGAGGGAAACACTTGCTGGTGTCGGCATCAAAGGATGAGATGGCATGAATGTTCTTAATGTTTTAAAAAACATCTTGTCTTATTCTTTATTTTCCCTTCATACCTTGATGGATTCAAGTCTAAAAAAAAGGAAGTTGAATTCACCCTTAGTTGTTTTTCCACCTTTCTCGGTGACAACAGAGAACAAAGAACACAAGTAAAATGCTGCTTCTCTCTTGGGTGAGCCAAAGCATCTCAACTTGAACTGAACTCCCTAAAATAAATCTGGATGAGAAGTTGACTGGCTCTCTTTCTTGGACTCTGTTTAACTACGAAACATTCTGGTCTCAGGAGACTAATGTATTCAGTCATTGTTGTGGAAAATGTCCCTCATATGATGAAACAAAACAGTCATGCTCAATATTTTCAACTTGTGTATTTTCATTTTAAGATTTGTCATATTTTTAAAATTTTGAACAATAGACCTGTCTTTTGAAAATAATGCTATGATGTTCTAAATTCTCAGCTCATCACTCTCACTTTCTTCTCGGCCTCCTATTACTACTACATATAGCAAATATATTTGGCAGATCTGTTGTCTTCTAGTATGAAACATGATCATGATCATTAGACTGTACAACATGGAGCACACAAAATATGTTCAAATCACCTTTTACTTTCCTTATTGGATTAGTGGCACAGCTAATGGAGCCCTTTGTTCAGCAGTTGTGGGATCTGGTTCAATGGGCATTAGCGCAACGATTCATTTCTTTGTTTAGAAGGTGTTTGTGCAAGAGGAATGAGTTGATGAAAGGCTTCCAGCAAATCATATTCATTTGTCATAGTGCACTTAACATGTTTGAGCTCTCTCTGATCAAGAACTCATGTTCATTTTCATGTCTTCCTTTCTACTGCTTTGATACTTCTTGTCTAGTAGTTATCATTCTAAAGATTCATATTCGATCATTGGAGCTGGTAGTTAAATAACTGGCAGACCATGCTTTCTATGTTTTCAATGGTTGGGTTTTGTTATGTTTATTTATTCTTCTACTCATTGTTTCTCTGCTTTTCATTTTTTTTAATTGTTCATTCTCTTTTTTTCCTGTTAGTTTGACTATATTTCGCCCACTTCCTCTTAAGGCTCTAGTACGTGCACTGCAATGAAAGTATTTTCTTTTGCATAGGGAATACTTGGCTTCAAGCAAATATTTGCTTTATGATTGGACTTTCTTTAACTTCTAGATTTTGTTTGGATCTGAACTTTCCACTTGGTTATCTTAGCTTGCATTTTTCCTTTTCTGTACATATTCTTTTTTATTTTCACATAACATGAAAGGTTTTTAGGTTGGTAACCATGCAAATTTATAAACATGAACTTTTAAATGATATATTTAGTACTATGATGATTTGTCTAGAGGCAAGAAGATGCCACTACATTGATGTAAATAATATATTGCTCTTTTTTATGAAGACACATAAAGGCCAAGGGTGTTGCTAAAGAATAATTAAAAAAAATAAAAACAAGCTGAAAAGAAAACTTTTTCGTTGTGAAGTGCTCAATGTCATATATTACTGTCTTGAGTGGACTTGTTTTTAATGGAAACTGTAATAGTAGTTAATTGATCTGAAAGGGAATTGATATAGGTACATATTGATGTCCACTGGTCAGGGGGTGAGCAGCGATCCCTTGTAATTTTTCATTGCTACTTTTTAATTATACTATAGCTGTGCATTTTCACCTTTAATTGGTGCCTGCTATGAACTTATTTTTTTGTCAAAATCTAGCGCTATATTTGTATTTTGAATTTTGACTATTGTGTAGATCCCTCTTTCTGCTTTAGGTCTTTAACAGCATTTTCTACATTGTTTCAGTGGTAAGATGCCCCGTTACAGTGATCGCCATGGGAGCACGAGACTATATGTTGGGCGCCTATCTTCAAGAATTCGCTCACGGGATCTCGAGGACCTCTTCAGCAGATATGGAAGGTATTATATCCCGCATATTAGTTTTATCTTCATATTATTGCTACATAGCTCTTACCATGGATTTTTTATCTTTGTCTATGTAGCTGATCTCTTGTTGAAGTTTTTGCAAGTTAGTGATATGATTATTATTTAGGCAAGAGTTTTTGTTTACTGTTTTCCCAAATTAATGTTTAATGGAAACTAGCTTAGCTCAGCCAAGTATAGGGATTCTTCCTATAGTTTTCTAGTTCTGTATTTAATCCAAGTCTAGAAGCTAAGCATTCTCTGAGAATACAGCCAAGCTCTGAAGGCATCTTGTACCATTCTTATTCTTATTCTTTTTTGTATTTAGTTTGTCCTTTCCGTGTTTACATCAATTTGACTTATTTGCACATATAAACTGTCTTATCTTCCCTGCTGACTTTTTTTAAAAAGATTTTAATGAGCGTTTGAAGTTTTTTTTTTTTTTTGGATTTGTGTGGGTATGTGGTAGTCTTTCTGGTGATTTTGGGGAGTTCTCAATGTATCTCTCTTCTGAGGCCACGCTTCTATACTCATACATTTTTTGTATAATGGGTTATGGGATGAAACAACAATCTTGTTGGGGTCATATTCCTTTGACAAGCCAGTAACCTACTCTCAGGTTTCTGTGTTTTCTTTTTTATCTCGTGAGAAGGTTCAGCCCTAGGTGTCTTGTATCTTAACATTAATGATCTTGTTGAAGGTTGTTGGGCTTTTTCCCAACCTGGAGGTCCCCGGTGGGAGGGTGCCCTTGGTGGAATTGGTGGCTATTGTAGGAGACTTTGGCGATTCTTTCTGTAATATTATGTTTTTATGGAAATGGCAACAATCACAAAGTGGTGTTTAGTTGATCTTCTGAGGAACGAGTATCATACCCTTAAGTGATGATGGCCTTACTCTTTGTGGCAACCGTTTACGCAGAGTACGGGATGTGGACCTGAAGTACGACTACGCCTTTGTTGTATGTTAACCTCAACTCCTTATGTTACTTTTTTCTGCTCTCATTACTTTTATATTTTTATTTTCGTTTTTTGTCAGATCAAGGTTTTGGTCTTTTACCCAAGTCTATAAGTTGTAATTTTATCCTACTTGGTTTGTAATCATGCAATCATATCAGGAATTTAGTGATCCACGAGATGCTGATGATGCAAGGTATAACCTAGACGGACGAGAATTTTACGGTGGTCGTATTATTGTGGAATTTGCCAGAGGAGTAAGTATAGAACCGTGTACATTAACAAGTTAGATCATCTTGATTTGTTATCTGTTAATCCCTTGTTTTGTAGCATTTCATGCAACTTTGAATTTCATGTGCTAAACATATATGGAGGTCTGTTGTTAGTTTAATCCCTTGCTTTGTGGCATTGCTCGCAACATTGAATTTCATGTACTTGACCATTTATTTAGGGCCCACGCGGTCCTGGAGGCTCACGAGAATATCTTGGGAGGGGTGCACCTCCTGGTTCTGGTCGCTGCTTCAATTGTGGTCTTGATGGTCACTGGGCTAGGGACTGTAAAGCCGGGGACTGGAAAAATAAGTGCTATCGCTGTGGTGAAAGAGGTCATATTGAGAGGAACTGCCAGAACAGTCCCAAGGATCTAAAGTGTGATGCCTTCTTTATCCATTCTCCTATATATTACGTGAACTTGATAACATCCTAGTTGGAATAACCATGCAACTTGTTTTGTATATTGTAGACGTGGACGGAGTTATTCTCGCTCTCCATCTCCTCGCCGTGGTGGTAGGAGCCGCAGTCGAAGCTATAGCCGAAGCCGTAGCTATAGGTATAATTCAATAATTTGTGTGCATTACATTTATATGATGGCATCAGTTCCAATTGGATTTCCCTAACTTTTATAGATTTGTTAGAATATAATACTATGTATTTATCAAGCATTTACTACCCGTCAATTGATGCATTTGAATAATTCCTACTCTCGTTGATGAGGCGGCTGTGTAACTATTATAGAAGTGGTAGAATGCAAGAAAAAGTAAAAAAAACAAATTTTCTGTTACTATAACCATCATAAATTTTTTTCTTTTTAAAAAACTCAGACGACCTTAGTACAGCTATCATATTTTCGCATATCTCTGTTTCTCTTCAGAACAATTATGAAAAACAGTGATAAAAGTGGGACCAAAACAGAACCGTTGCAGTGACATCTTTCTGGGAAAAAAAAGGTTGCCTCAAACTGACTAATTGCGCACTCTTTTGCGTCTTTCATTCATGGTTGCATGGCATTCAAGTAGCTGTATGGTTATCATCTGCAGCTGCCACATTCGTTTTTTTTTTTAAGTTTTCAACTGCTGAAATCTTAGTTTTGGCGATCCAAAATTTAACAGGATTTCCATTTGGGAATAAATTCCCTATTGCTGCTGTACTTTTTTTTTTTCTCTTGAACTTGGCAATTCAACATATTTCATTCTGTAGGCGAATGATATTCTCATCAGGTTTGGTTTTTTCTTTCGAATATTGCAGCCGTTCACGATCTCCTGCTCCTAGGAGGGACAGCCGTTCAAAGAGTCCCCGCGACAGCAGGAGCCCAAGCAGAAGCCCTCCACCATCAAAGGGAAGGAAGCGGAGCCCATCCCCTTACGAAAGCCGAAGCCCAAGTCCTCGAGCGAAGGAGGAACGTAGGGAAGCGGAGCGAGAAGGATCTGATTACAGTCAAAGCCCAAGGAGAGAGACTAGCAGGAGCCCTGCAAGTTCAGAAAGGGGGAGATCCCCAGCTGGTGAGAGGAACGGAAGCCCAGAGGCTAATGGGCGGAGCCCGAGCCCTAGAGATGATGATGATGATGGAGCTGATCATGGCTCTCCAAGGGGCAGCGAATCCCCTCGGGACTAAAAAGCTTGGCAGCTATGCCCAAAACTCATTCTGAGAGACGATATGAACTTTGCTGCTCGAAATTGTCTACTGTTTTCAAACTTGGATATGCAAGATTATGCTCTGCTTTGTTTTTGTTCTCTTTTTGTTCCCCCCCCCCCCCACCCTTAAATTTTCCTTGGAAGTCTCATTGGCACTTTATTTGTTTAGGTTTGAGGATTTTTTACTTGTGCTGTTAAATTGTCTTGTGGTCAAGATTGCAACTGCTATCGGTTTTGTGCGTGTGCCTGTCTTATGTAATAGAAAATCATCGTTTAATCAGTAGATTACAGGTGGTGCTTGACCTTCTTCAAGTTGGAAGGAGAACTAAACCAGTGGCACAGTAGCTGGAATTGCTTCATATATGATAATCGTTATTGTTGAAAGTAGAAAGCAGCTAAAGTAGTAAGCTACCCCCATACCCTTTGATGTTCTTTGGATCATCTAGTTTAAAATAAATAAAAAAAGAATATTTTTTCCATTAATGTTTTCATTATCACTTGTCTGTTATTCGATATGTAAATTAATCAAATTAGAAGAAGAAATGGGTTTACATTGATCAATATTAATTCAATATCTTTGTCAGCTTTTTAGCCTACAGCTGAAGTGAAATTGCGCGATGTAGTTAGGTTTCAAGTGATTATCTTGGTTTCTCTTTTTCTACTGGTCTATTCCTTTTTGGTATTTCCTATGATTTGTTCGGTCAGCTACAATTTGAAGTCTGCCCTAATAAAGATGCTGTACAGGGTCGCGTTGTGGTTGAAGAGACCAAAATGCAGGATAGCCACATGGATAGGAAAGGGTTTAAGGAATGTTATGGGGGAGAAATTATTCTGTCCGGAATCCGAACGTAGAGCATAGTCCGGATTGCTGCGTATTTATTATGTATTTGCTGTGTATTTTTTGATACATAATAAATAAGCAGTAAATTAATAATATTCATTAAATACACATTAAATATTAACTAAAAATGCAGAAAATACTAACAAAAAACCCATAAAATACTCAATAAATATGAACTATGTATTTTTTTATTTTTTCTACGTTTTTAGTGAGTATTTAGTGCGTATTTAGTGAGTATTATTGATTTGATGCTTTTTTACTGTTTATTTATTGTGTATCCAAAATTACGCAGCAATCCAGACTATGCTCTACGTTCGGATTCCAGACAGAATAATTTCTCGCTACGTGGGGGAAGGGTATTTTTTATTGTTTTATAAAGTTGCTATATAAAATAATTTTTTCGAAGTTTTTATAGAAATTATTTTTTTAAAAATAATTGAAAAATAATAATCAAATAACAATTTTGATTAATATTTGAAAACAAATTTGCCTCAAATAAAGTTTGAGTAAAGATTCAAGAAACTGATTGGCCTTAATTGGCCTAAATGTTAATATATTTGTTAACAATTGTGCTTAAATATATTAAATCTCCCTAATACGCATAGCACAGTACGTTAATATTTGTTAACAATTGTGTTGTGATTAGGGTTGTGAATGTCTGATTTTGAGCTAATTCGTGCTTGGCTCAAAAATGGCCGGATGGATTGGGTTATAGCTCGAAATCTAATCGTGGCTTTATGCGTTTGATTATGAGTCAACTCGAATGGAAATTGAATTGAGCTTGATCTCGCTTATTTCTACTCATCTTCTTTTTTGATTTTGCTCTTCATTATTTTTATTTGTATCATCTGAAGTTATTGATAAGCTTTATTTTGAAGACTTCTTAAAACACCTCTCTATAAACTTCATGCCAAATTAGATTATCTAGATAAGAAAGCAACAATCTAGTTATTCCAAACAAAACTGGAATAAATATCACACCCTGATTCAGCTTGCATCAATAAATATCAACAAATTGGGAAAAAAGAACCCAAATACATTGGTTGGAAATCCTGGATGCGTAAAACTGAACATGTATGACTGTAATTTTATTCTGTTAATTTGCAAAACAAAAGGAACTACAATTAATTTTGGATTAGAAAATGAAGATGGTGCCATCCTTTGCATCTTAGAATTTGTTTTCATTGACATTCAAAATTTACAGTCGGGTGAGTTGGAAGATGGGCACCAAATACAGAAAAAACAAAAGCTTTTAGCACTATTTGCTTGTACGACCGTAGCAACAAAACATCTTACATCAAAGAAGTAAAGAACATACAGCTCACTTTGACCTGTTGATTGAGAGCTTAGGCTGTCAACAAAGAGGTCTTTTTAGATTTGAGTCTTTGTGTATGTGTTGTGTGTGTGAATTTGACTTAATTGACCTAAATGTCCAAAAAAAGAAAAAAAAGAAAGAACAATAGGTCCCGAATGTACTTACAGATGCTTAACTAAAATGAAAATTGCAGCAAAGCTTGCTTTTCTTTTGACAATGTGAGCCTGTGAGGAAATTAATTTAGCCGCCAAATTAGCCATTGTAGTTTTCTGCCAAATTAGATTATCTTGACAAGTAGCATTGAAAAAAAAAACATAAATCTGTACAAATTACTTCTCAGGATCGGCAAACTAAGTATTCCAGGCGTCGGGCGGAGCAGACGAATGGCAAACGAGTCTCCCTCCCATCCAGGCAGTCACATACGTCAGAGCAGAACGAAACTTCCTCATAGATCCTCACACAAGGAGTTGTTGCCTCGTCAATCGAGCAGGGATAGTGAATTGCGCAAGCAGCCAAACACACTTGCAGGGCAATTGCAAGTGAAAAAGCAAATTAGGTTTTCGTCTAGCCCCTTGCCAATATAAACAATAACAACAATATTAGTTTCTAATTTTTAGACGGGGGCATGTGCCACCATGATCACTCGTGCTTACCACTACTTTTCACCATCATGCATCATACTTAAATACATCTAAAATATATAATAATAGACTAAAAAAATATTTTAATTAATTTAATTTATATTCAACAACCCTAAACATATAAAATTTATATTACACAAAAGAAAAAAACAATATATTTCAATTACTCTTATATTTATAAAATACATAAATTTAGAAAACATCCGAACAGTCCCTAAACAGTATGGTGTCTTGCAATTCATCTGATCTTTTCGTTCTCTTTCATTAGATCTACCGAATGCGCGCAAATCTCTCTCATACCTTTCAGTCGAAGGTGGGCCTATCTGCCGTCTTTAGACTTAAGCCCGCCGGCGGCGTCGGCAAAGGCGACGATGGCAGCGGAGAGCAATGCCAGTCCCAGCTTCATCGAGCACAGGGCGTACGCTCGCGTGGGGCTTCTCGGTAACCCCAGTGACGTCTACTTCGGCCGCACCATCTCCTTCTCGATCGGCAACTTCTCGGCATCCGTTCGCCTTGAGCCATCGGAGAATCTCGTTATCCGCCCGCACCCTTTGCATGACCTCGTCTCCTTTGATTCGCTGCGCCATTTGGTTTTTTCTCTATCGCTGCCTGGATTCGATCTCTTTGATCTGTTTGTTATTGGAACTTGCTGATGTGTTTACCATTTGTTATCTTATTAATGTTTATTTGATTGCTTGAAGTTAGTAAACATGTTATTAACAAATGTTGAAATTTGTTAGATTTATCACCTGGTTTGGTGATGTTAGAAATCGACATTGATTTTATATTGGTTTATGTTTCGCGGACCCTCAAAAACATTTATTTCATGTTCATACCCAAAATGGCTGAAAAAGTAGAACATCAACATTTTTTGTAACATATTTTCTACCTACAAGCAACCAAATGAAATTCTATCTGGGCTTATCAGCTTTGATGCAAATTAAAAAAAAAAAAAACATTTATTTCATGTTCATACCCTAAATGGCTGAAAGTGGAGATCATCAACATTTTTTGAAACATATTTTCTATCTACAAGCAACCAAATGAAATTCTACCAGGGCTTATCTGCTTTGATGCAAATTAAAATCCACATGTAAGTATAAAACATACTTTTGAAAAGTTGAACGGCCTCATTTGGTTGCTTGTATTAGCAGCAATCATGTTTTAAAAAAATGATAATTTTACTAGATTTCATTAATTGGTTTGATGCAATTAGAAATCAATATTGTTATAAACTCTGCAAACACGTTCAAAGTCCCCTCCATGATTTCAATCTCGCACACAAAATGAGTGAAAAAAATTGTTACTCTCTGAAGCATGTTTGTTTGGAGCTCATCTTAATATTGAATTCCAAATCCATAATTTGAGGTACTTTCATACCAAACTTAATTCAATCTAATTGTGATTTCATTATCATCATATTGTAAGTGAAAATTAACTCCTTACATTTAAGGTATTTAAAATCCACCTTGATTTCTAATTATGTCCAATAAACCAAATGATGTAAAAACATGATTTGTATCTACAAGTAGGAAAATGAGCCTTTAGAGGGTTTTGATAAAGTTTATAGGGTTTAGTTGTAAAGGATTGGATGATTGCAAATAAACTCGAGTTTCTCGGGCGGTTTGGCTTTCTGTTTGTTTTTGAACCAGACTTTTAGGCGATACCATGGATTGGTGATTTTTTTTCATATAATATAAGAAGTACTTCTACGGATTTAAATTTCAGATGGAAGTGTGAAATGCATGCTTATCTGAATCTCAGCAAAGAAATTGCTCACTTGTACGGTAATACATGTAAATGGCAAGTGGAAATTGATGTTTTATGTCTAACTTCCATTTAGATTATCTTGAGCTTTTGAGGAATAACACATTAGTTTGCTTTTTGAACTTCACTTGACTGAGGTAATTGCTTATGATGATTTATGAGGTTTTGTTCTCGCAAAATATTATGATATCAGATAGATAATGATTTTGGAGAATGCATGAGTCACTTCAATTGCATTGTGACATTCATCACTAGTAAATGATTATATATACAGATTTCCTGCTGATTTTTGTAAGCAACATTGCCTATTGTGGTTTGGCATTATGAATTCCTTTTCTTCATGCAGTTCCTGTTAGGTGCTGCATTTGATTCTTATTCCTTTTGTAATGTTCATTGGCGTGCTATGTTTTCCCTGCAGGTATCTCGGTTGCAAAATGAAGGATATTACGGAGGGGTTCGCTTACTGATGGCAATCTGCAATGTTTTCTATAGATACTGCTCTGATAAAAATATTAAGCTAAAGGAGGGAAATTTTACCTTGTCCTATGAGACAAATATTCCTCGCCAGGTGGTTTTGTGCTAACATCACTTTTCATTCATATTGAACTAAAATCACATTTTGAACCTCTCGTAAATAATAGGCAAAATCACAATACAGCTTTTTTTATGTTAGGCTTGTTTGGTAATTATGTTATGCTTTTACAAAAGATATCTCTTGAAGAAAAAAAAATTATTGGAGAAAATTTAATTGGATATATTGGTAGAGGTAGAAGATTTTAAAAATATTCATCGTAAATATGTGTTTGGAGTGACTAATAAAGGTGGTAGGATAATATTAGTTTTTCTCTAGCTTATAATTTTTTAATTGCTAACATCTTATTTAAAAAAAGAGAGGAACATCTCATTACTTATAAGAATGGATATAGTAAAACTCAAATTGATTATTTTCTTTTAAGAAAAATAGATTATTTATATTGCAAATATTGTAAAATTATTTCGAGTGAAAGTTTATGTATCAAATATCGCTTATTAGTTTTGGACTTAAAGATGAAGGGGCTGAATATGTAAAATAAAGTAAAATATTATTCTTAGGATTAGATGGGGTCATTTAAAGAATACTAACAAAAATATTTTGAGAGTAAGATTTAAAATCTTATGATTTTGACTGTACATGACGAAGCTAATATTATGTGGGAAAAAATATCTAGTGATATTAAGAATGTTGTATGGTATGTTATTTTAGATTCTTGATCAAAAGTAAAAAAACTCTTAATATTAAAAATAATTGGTGGTGGAATCAAAATGTGTAAGAAAAGATTAAAAATAAGAAGCTTTGTTATAAAATTTGGTTTAGATGTAAAAACTCAAAATTAAAAAAGATATTAAAAGGCTCGTAAGGAGTCTAAGAAAATAATATGTGATGCAAAGAATTTAGCTTTTAATGATTTATATAATAGATTAGATACTAATGAGTGCGAAAGATATATGTATAAGTTAGCCAAGAAAAGAGATAAGAGAAGTAAGGATTTAGTTTAAGTGAAGTGCATTAAGCATTAAGGATGAAGATAAAAAAATGCTTTTATTAGAAGAAGATATTCAACAAAGGTGGGTGAGATTTATTTATAAGCTTTTCAATGAAGATTGTGAAAATACGATTGATTTTAGTGATTAAATAGAGATTTTTATTTTTATCTATGTATTAGTAAAACTGAAGTTCGAGAGGCTTTAAAAAATAATGAAGTGTGGAAAAGCTGTTGGACCTGATGATACTCCTAAAAGAATTTTTTGGCTTATGAAACTTTTTAATATTATTTTGAGGACAAAAAAGATGCCAGATGAGTGGAGAAAGGAGTGTGTTGATTCCTATTTTTAAGAATACAAGTGAAACACAAAAGTGTGTGAATTATAGAGGAATTAAGTTAATGTGTCATACTTTAAAACTATGAGAGATAGTTATTAAGCTTAGGTTACGACATGATAATAACGTTTCTCAAAATCAATTTGGATTCATGCTGGGTAGGTTTACTATGGAAGCTATATATTTATTGAGAGGTTTGATGGAGAAGTATAGAGAGAATATGAATGATCTACATACGATATTTATTGATTTAGAGAAAGTATATGATAAAGTTCCGAGAGAAGTGCTATGAAGAGTTCTAGAAAGAAAGGGGTTAATAATGCTTATATTCATGTCATTAAGGATATGTATGCTGGGGCTGTTACTTTTGTTCAAACACAAGGTGGTTTGACCAAGTATTTTCCTATTTCAATTGGATTACATCAATGTTCATCTTTAAGCCCATATCTTTTTGCTTTAATCATGGATGTTTTTACTAGACATTTGCAAGAGGATGTACCCTGGTGTATGCTTTTTGTTGATGATATTCTTCTTGTTGATAAGACTAGAGAGGGAGTTGACGGTAAACTTGAATTATGGAGGTCAACCTTAGGGTCCAAAGGTTTTCGTTTGAGTAGATCTAAAACCAAATACATGGTGTGTAATTTTAGTAGTAATAGATCTAGTGGGGGATTGTGACTTTGGGCAATTAAGTCATTAATATGAGTACATATTTTAGATATCTCGGATCTATTGTTCAAAGAGATGGTGAAATAGATGGGGATATTATTAGTGGAATTCAAGTTGGATGGTTAAAGTGGAGGAATGCATTCGACATGTTTTGTGATAGAAAAATACCTCAAACTTAAGGGAAAATTCTATAAGATGGTGGTGAGATGTGTAATATTTTATGGCGTAGAATATTAGCCATTAAAAGAAAAACATAAAATTAAGTTAAGTGTTGCAGAGACGAGGATGCTCAGGTGGATGAGTGGCTTTACTCTTAGGACAAGATACGAAATGAGCATATACGTGAAAAGGTTGGAGTAGCTCCAGTGGAAGATAAGATTAGAGAGAGTCGCCTTTGATGGTTTGGTCACATAAAATGTCGGCGTTTTGATGAGCCGGTTAGGAGAGTAGATGTATTATATTTGGCTTATGTTAAGAAATGTAGAGGTAGACCTAAAAAGATTTGGTTAAAAAATATTAGAAATCACATTTTTTTATTAGATTTAAATGATAATTTGACTCTTAATAGGACACAATGGGGAAAATGATTCATGTAGCTGACCCCACGTAGTAGGATAAAGACTTGTTGATCTTTCATTCATGAACTTTTACTAATGTTTGAGAAATGATTAATACGCCTTATGCTGCCATCATTTATGCATGAATCCTTGTAAAAACACTCATAGTATGCTCATATATTTGTTAGGATGATCAGCAAGTTCATTTAAATGAAGTATTTTCCTAAAACAAGAAGAAAAGTATAAAAAAGTGTTTATTCTTGCTTAAATCAGTAGTTTTTATTATTTTGTCACTACGTATCTTTTTTAGAAGAAGTATCATTATATCAAACTAATTGTGTTGTTTTCTTTTCTCAATACTAATAGAAACTTATTGCAGCATTTTCTAAGAAAGGAATTATGAGAATTTTTTTTGTGGGGCTTGTTCTTGTTGATAGATTAGTTAGTGTGGCAGAAATGAAATGTTAAGGGTATGATTGTTCGACTCCAAACAATAGAGATGAGACTTATTATTATTATTATGACGCCAAATTTAGCTGCACAAATAGATATTTTGTTACCCAATCAATCTTGTTGCACTTAGCAGCCCGGTCAAATCTTGCGTATTTTTCTTTCTTGAATCCTGCTCTCTAATTTAGTAAGGAAATCAACCTTTTTTATCCTAACTATGTCGTTTTACTTAATTCAAAGAAGTGAAATCACTTTTTCATAAGTTGTCTGCTTATGTACAGATTTGATATGTTATTTATGCAGTAATTGGACTCCTTAGGCATCAGCTGCATCCTCATCCAAATTTCTATAGCCAGATCGTATGTTCCAGTGTGATATTTATAAATAAATTTATTATTACTTGTCCTGCGAATATAATGGAGGCAAATGTTTTCAAAAGATAGTGCAAATAATCTCAACTTTCAATTATTAAAATGATATCATTGATTTAGAATTATCTCCATCAAAATACTACAATTTTTTTTTTCAATCTTTAATTCTACGCATATCATAGTTAATGTGCCTAGCATTTCTTCTTGTGAGAGTGGAGCAAGTAGATAAATAATTGCTAATTGAAGAATCTATATATGTCTATGATGTGCCTCGGAAGTAAAATCAACAAATAAACAAACAGAAAACTGCAGGAATATCAAAATGATGGCTGATTTTGTATTAATACTTCAACAATAAAAATAAGATATAGTTGATCTACAATTCGAGAGGTAGATCGGCTCTCCCAAACAACCTAAACGCCACTAGGAAGCCTCCAAGAAAAGAACTACAACAGAAAAAATCCAAAATATGCATAACCCTAACCTGAGGTAAATCAACTATTTGAACCATACAATAAACAATAAATACCAAAACAACCCTCCACTAATTTCCTCCCAAATCACTCCCAAATCTTCCTTCTTTCCTTATTTCCCTCTCTTATTTGAATTCAATTTGGAATTATTTTCTAATTAATCCCCTCCTAGCCGACCCCTCCTTGCATTAATTCCCTAGGCCCCACCCCAATGGGGGCAGACTACTGCTGGGGTGGACCAGGCTTCCGCTTGGAGTAAATAAGGGCCGATCCCTTGTGCTGAACCTGCTAGAGCGGTCGTCTTGGACTAGTCTAATAGTCTATGTTCCTTTTATTGATTTCATACTATCTAGAATGGCACATCTGTCTTATTCGTGCAACTTTTGTCCTTGATCAAGAGTATACCTAGGCGCATCTAATTTGCCAAAAATAGAAACTAGAGTAGCAAACATGCAGCCTTTCTAAAATTTAAAGGATGAAAACATTAAATATGTCACCTAATCAAGTTGAAGATTTGAGAAAGAGAACCACTCACTATTGTGGTTATGAGAAGCTATGATTTGCATATGCATTCTTTTAGTATTTTAGTTATTAATGCTGTAACACCCCACGATACCTTTACCAATAACGCAGAGTGTCACAGAGTGTCACAGAGAAAACATAACATTCATAATTCTCAACGTCTATTACTTTGATCATTTGAATAAATAGTCTCAATTGCATCACACAAGTAATTATAGAGGCATTAAGAAAAAAACATACATCACTACGATTTGACTGTTTACGTACCTCACATGAAGACTGATGAACACTGCTAAACAGAAACCTAAATATTCAATAACCCGAGACTACTATGCTTCAACTTTTTTCATGCATTTCCCTGTAACAATTTTATTTCATTTGAAGCATGTACAAAATATCATAATTAGTCTTTTAAGATTATGACTATCATTTTTCATATAGTTAACTTTCATAAGAATATTCAATGGAGCTCAGGTAAACATGACATTATCGCCATTGACAACATAGAGATTTTTTTTACTCTTTCGGATCCCTTTTGCCCCACTTGTAATGAAGGTTTCATATCCGGGGTCCTTTTGCCCCACATGCTACTTGCATAAAAATTCTATCTACCATACTACTTGCATAAAAAGGATATGTATGCAACATACAATGTAATGAATTCTTTACAAAATATTACCAACTAGGAAAACTTGTATACAATCATACTTCATCTTATTTTAAATTTCAATTATTCAACTGTGCATGTAGTTACTTATACATGAATACTTGGATGTATACTCATATTCATTAAATGGAATGTGCTTAATATCTTATTTCCCTTTAATGAATTAAAAATCAACTCTCCATTCTTATAGATGAAAGTATTTGCATTTTTAATTAGAATTGCATCACTTATATCCTTGACAAGTTGTCTCCTCGAATCCGACACATTGTACTTTTTTTTGTTTGTAAATGACCTAAATTAACACCTTAATTTCTATAGTACCTTCAAATCATTTTTCAATAATTTGTATAGAATCAATTTATCCTAAAATAACCGTTTACCTTGTAACCTTCTCTCCGCATAAAATAGTTGAATCCTAAAACACAATTATGTATAATTACTTCAGAAACTTTTACCAACTTTTTGAAAATCTAAAAGACAACTATAAACATTATCATACAAACAAATTGCTTACCTTTTTCTTTTTCCTTTCTCCTTCCCTAAATTTCTCTTTCTTCTTTCCTCTTCTTCCTCCAACTTTCCTCCTTATTCTTCCTTCAGTGAAATCAAAATTCTCTTAACAACAATTCCACTCCCAAGGCCTACCGCTCCTAGCATTTCCTGCACTCAGGCCTCCGCTCCTACAGAATTCGCAAGAAAGGCTTCGTGAATCCTTCTCCTGGGTTCCTGCTTGCGTGAAATTCCATTGACAGGAAGAAAGGAAGGCCCCACACGTATAACTGCAACTCCAAACCTTCACATCCGTTGCAAGCATCTATTCATGAAATAGAGAATTACTTAACATAATTTAATATTTTGCTTAATATAGATGTTAATATTTACTTAACAGTAATTAACTGTTACTATTAATTTTAAAAGTAATTATAACTTAAATTTTGAAAGAAATATAACTTATTGTAAAATTTTCATATAAATTTATATTTTGGCATAATTTAATTAAATAAAATTCTATAATTTTACTTGTTTTTTTTTTAAGTATTACAAATGCCCTGAGATTAACTTAGCTATTCTAATCATCAATCTAATGGCTGAACCACTCACTATTGTGGCTATTTAGGCAGGACTTTCAGGTTCAAGCGCCATTGTGTGTGCTGCTCTAAACTGCCTCCTTGACTTTTATAAAGTCAGACATCTTGTAAGAGTTCAAATTAGGCCTGATCTCATTCTTAGTGCCGAGAGGGAGCTTGGAATAATTGCTGGTCTCCAGGATAGAGTAGCACAGGTTTATGGAGGTCTTGTTTACATGGTATGTTATTACAGATTCTTGATTAAGCATAATCATGAATATTTACTTTCGTTTATCACATGGAGATGCATATTTGAGCTTAACTTCTAGTCTGCCTACTGTATAGATCTGGACAATAAAATTATACAGTTTTACTGCAGGATTTTAGCAAGGAAAATATGGATAAGCTGGGGCATGGTGTGTACACTCCCATGGACATCAAACTTCTTCCTCCTCTCCACCTAATTTATGCTGAAAATCCAAGTGACTCTGGGAAGGTTAGTTTTCTGTTATCTTTTTCATTTTCTTTTTGTTTCAAAAGCCACATATTCTAATTGATGCTTACGATCTGCATATATGCTATATGTTGTTAATCTTATGAACATTTCTTTTTCTCCATCTAAACCGTAAAGCCAGATGTTATCTCAACTTGCTAGAGCAGTTTTAGTATGGAGCAGGAGGAATATAAAATGTATTTTTTTAGCAAACTTTTTTTTTAATATATATTATGTACTATGTTAATACTACTCAAGGGTGAGGCCCTTTCATTCATCTTCTACTCACAAGGATTAAGGAACATGGCTGTCAGTCAGCCTTGGTTTGTTACCAGTAAGAAAAAGAACTAGCTGTGAAAAACCTTGTTTTACTATTTTATTAAAACGAAGATGGAGAGGTTAGGGGAAGATCTTTCACTTTTCACCGATTAGGTGGTTTAAATTTTATTTGTTTGCATGTGTATTTACTAATTTATCCATCTTCACATGCTCTTGTGCTGTCGGGATGGGAAGCTTTGCATTCCAAGCTGATTTTAATCCATCATTTTGTGACTTGCCTTCCTTCTTTGTTTTCACGCAGATCCACATGCTTGCATGCTATAATACTAATTATCGCTCTTATATTTGATCACCAAATTGGCTAATAATGTCACACTTGATGGATCGAATTGTTACTAGAAGTTTTAAATCTTATTCGTACTTCTTTGATGGGAAAATAACCAAAACCTTGGAACACATCACAACCATAGGTGGCGAAGAGGTCTTTTTTTTACTCCCAGATACTAATGTCTTGCACTACATCTTCTTTATCGCCGTCATTTTATCCCCCCACCCTTCTGGCACTCTAATTTTCAAAATTCTCTCGTTTTCTATAAGCAGTTTAGATTTTTTTTCTTTTTTGGAATACAAAATTTTAACGATGGCTTGTTGCACTAGTCCATCTAATATCAACCAATATCTCATGCGTTCGTAGATGAACAACATTAATGTCTGCATGCTTCGCAACACATTAGATAATGGGTGTTTCTAGGATGCTTCATTACATTTTTGAATCCACTATCCTGTGTTTAATGCAGTTTAGTTCTTTTTAATATGTTAACCATCTTTCTTTTCATTTGTAATGAATTATTATTTTTCACATACATGAAATAATAAAGCTTGATTTTTATGCTTGAGACCATGACAACTCAACCCCATGTACAATAAGAACATTGGAACATACTTTATGCATGTCGTCATTCCGTGGGATCTAAAGTGAAATTTTTTTTTTTCTTTTTCTTTCTTTATTATCTTTTCATTTGACAACTAATGATCAATTATTTACAACCAGATCAATTTACATCAAGATTATTTTGACATCTAGAGTTGATTAGTTCCATTAAAGAAAATCAATAAACAACAAAAAATATAATTTACATTATTATAGTAGTCAATATTTATATTTTGTTGGTAAAGTTCAAAATAATATATACAATAACTTTTATAGGCTATAAAAGAATTTACATAAACCAGAAGAATATAAAGAAAACTAAACATCGTTACTGCTAAGCGTCAATCCACAGGCTTCTTACCTTTACCTGAAATCATATAAAATCACGTAATGAGCGAATAATCCAATATGTAACTAAAATCATACAACTACAATCAATACAAGACAAAAGAGAAACAATATGTTTTAATTTATATAAGGAAATCTATAAATCAATATATATATATATATTGTCTATATCGGTCACCTGTTTCAATTAATTATTATGTATTTATCATACAATCAGTTTCTTTTAGTCATATCATTCAATCATCTTTGTCAATCCATTAGTTATACAGTAGTATCAATATCCATATTCAGTAATGGTAAGCAGTAACAATAATTCGTATCCGTATTCAATAATCAATAATTAATATTAGTAATTAGTATCAGTATTATGATCAATATTCTATCAGATATTCAGTTGAGGGTATTTTATATCTTGCTCCTGCACTTATGACTCTCAATCAGTGCCCCTTATGACTCCCAATCAATGAACTCTTATAACTCTCCTTGAATTACATGACAATTGCCCCGACTCCTTATGACTCCCAATCAATCTCCACTCCTTATAACTCCCATCCACTGACTCCCATTAGTGGACCACGTAGATCTTAAGGATGCCACATGAGATTATCATATCATATATCTGATATCAATCAGTATATTATAATCATACATCACATCAGATTTGGACTAGTAGCAATATTATATTCTTACATAACTCAATCATATCAATCATTTCAGTACATATTACATTGCAATCTTATCATATTAAATCACAGTACAATACTTTTCACCCATTTCCAATCTGCCTTTTTCCCTACTCATTTACCTAGAAATTCCTATACACATATTTAACCGGTAAAAATATAATAAAATTATATCAAATTGTTCAGAATGACCAAATCTATAATATATCAGAAATTATGCGGTGAAAGCTTACGAAATCAAGAGATAATGTATTTTTTTGCAAATTTAGGAGCGATAAATCCATAGAAACCAAAATAATTAAAAGCAAAAGTAAGAGGATAATTACTTATAACGATTAGAACACTTTTTACATTAGAAATAATGGACGACAACGATCAAAAATGGGCTTTCTCTCTCCTCTTGATCTTCCTTTTCCCTTTCCTTCATGAACAAGTCACGGCCGAAATGGGAGAGATGGCGGCGCTGGAATACTTTAATGCTTAATTTTAGAATAAAATATATATAAAAATACTGTTAGTGACCCAACGCCACCCAACGCCGCATGTCAAATCTAGAATTACTGTAGAACAGAGACGCATACGCCACAACGACATTTTCTGGTGTCGCGGTGCTCTCAAACCTAGCGCTATAGCACTCACAAGTACAACGTCGAAGCCCTCCAGTTCAAACATAAAATTAAAAAATTCATATTTTAAAATACTTTTCATTTTCGAGTTGTTACACTTGTTTCCTCACTTACCCCTCTCTTAGCGCACCCTATCAGCTATACATCATTTAGAAAGTAGCATTCTGCCGCCATCCCCTGGCCTTGATGAGCAAACATAGGGGTGTCAATATTTGACACGACACGAAAATCTGACTCGAACCCGACCTGATTTCAAAACGGGTCGGGTTTTGGGTTCCCGGATTCGACCCTTTTGAAAAACGGGTCGGGTTCGGGTTGACCTGAAGGGTTGCCAGGTCAACCCAGAAACCCGTTGAAATGAGCTGCCCGCGCTGCCACTGGTGCCCGCGTACCTGCCCCAGGTGCCCGCGCACCTGCCCCGGCTGCCTGCACACTTGCCCCGGCTGCCCTCGCCCTGCCCGTGCGCCCGCCGAGGCTGCCCGCGCCTGCCAGCTGCGCCCGCCAGCCCGTGGTTGCCCGTGCGCCTGCCAGTGAGGCCGCGCCCTGCCTGCGCCCGCGGATGCCCGAGCCTGCCCGCTCGAGGATGCGCTTGCCCGTGCGCTACACTGCCTACTCGCAGACACGTGCTGCCCTGCCCGCTGTCTAGCCCGCCCGCCGCTTGCCGCCCGCCACTCTGCCGTCTCGACGTCGCGCCGTCCTGCCGCCGTTTCGTGTCGGGTCGGGTCAATCCGGCAACCCGACGGGTCGGGTCCAGATCCGAATTTTCGACCCGTTTACATACCCGGGTGGGGTTGGGGTTGACCCGTTTGAACCCGGGTCAGTTCGGGTTCGACCCTAACCCGACCCGAAACCTGATTTTGACACCCCTAAGCAAACATACCATAAGCTTTGTTCCTGCTGTTATCTTCTCTAGAAAAGAATCTGTAAAGAGTTTAAGCCTTCTCCAACCTGTTTGTTTCAGACAATATACACACCCTGCCTACCTTTCCTTATTTCCAGATACAAAAAAGATCTGTTTAACTGAATTTCACACGCAAGTTGGCGTGACAGGATAAACAAAGCCAAAATGAAAACACCAATGTTGACCGACCAGCCATGAAAAAGGCCCACCTCCTCTTACTGACATGGGGTAGATTTCTATTTAAGCTAGGAAAACTTTAGGTATCGTAAACCATTGTAGTGTTATGCATATGCGGTGGTTTGGGATAATGTCATGCGGTAGTAGTGTTTGACGTTTTTGCATTTAAAAAAAAAGGACGACAGTCAGTATTATGGTGGGTAGTGTGTATTATAGGTATATCTTGTAGTTTTTTTGTTAGTTTATTTCTTTGATTTTGGACTTATGCTTGGTTTATTTTAAAAAAATGTTGATTAGATGGGCAATGCTATTTTACGGGATGGTAGATTGACGATTCTATTCATGCCGTTTTGGCTTGCGGCCATGAGGGATTTGCATTGATCTTGGATTAAAATTGGGATAAAAGAAGGATTGGCTTGCGATTGCTTTGTAGATTCAAAATCAAGATGTTTGCTTTGGCTATTTGGGAAATTAAAATTAAAATGAGTTTTAATTTAAATTTAAATTGAGTTTAATCCTATATCAATCTTTTTTACTATCCTATGTTATAAGGAGTCTATAATCAGTGGTATGAGGCATGTAATTCATAAATTTTAGCTTCAACAAAATTTCTCTTTCTAGTTTCAATCTTGTTCTTTCAACTTTGAGTGCGTTGCAAGTGAGATCACCTGGTTTTTGAGTAGTCATATCGCACCGTCATGAGGCCTAATTTTTTTTACTTAATTTCATTCATTTTCTATTTTTTATTAATAAATTGGTATCAACTAGTTTAGTACTCTTGATTTTGGCCAAAAAGTGACATCAAAAATTTAATTTTGTGAAAATTATTTCTTTTGCTTACAAATTTATGATAATTTCATTATCAACTGGATTTAAACTCTAGTATCACAATTTTCCATTTAAAGATGGTAATTTATTGAAGTAATTGATTACTAGTAATATGTTAATCAATATTTTTCTGAGTCTATGCATCACATCAGTTGCATTAGTAAACTTAACCCTAAGTCGCTGTGCATTAAATGCTTGTAAGAAAATTTCTTTCTTTTTAAGGAAACTTTTGGTTAAATCTTTCCCTCATTTAACTAATCATTACCTCTCGGAGAAATTTGAATAATTGAAGATTTATATACATGGAGCTACTTTTTCAAATGCAGCCAAATTCTAGAAGGTATTGTGATGAAATAAAAAGTATAGTGTAAATTTCAAGTTTCTTTTGTTGTTTGTCTAGGTCTTATGTACGCTTTAATATTTATTTGGCTTTGTGTTTATTTTATTACTAATAAATTGCATATGCCCTAACTGCATATAATTTAAATTAATTTTGCTAAAATTAACTTGCAATGAAACCAAACTATTAATAATGAATCCCTGGATTTAGCGGATTTGAATCAAATGAGTTTAGGTGATTGAAGAATATGCTTTCTATTAAAAATTTAAGTCACGATTTCATCCAGATATATCAAAGGAGTAGCTAATGCATCAAAGGGAACTTTTGTTCCTCGTTCAGTTGATTTAATTTAGTTATTACTCTCAATAGCAAGAATGCGTCTATAGTAGAGGCATGAGGGACTTTGCCTCATTGTATGGCTCAATACTAGTTAAAGTGTTTGGCAAGTATTCACATAATCGCACTTCGCTGCCTTGAAGTGTTAGCTTCCTTAGATTAGGTTAGTGTACGTTTGTGCAATTCACAGATAGTTGCAAGACTTTCATGTTTGTGGCTCGAGCTGCTCACCGCCTATGCTTAGGTTGGTTTTCTCTCTCACCCATTCACCACTTGGCATAAAGATTCTCTACTTGATGATCAACATTGCAAACTCACAAGCACATGGATTCTCAAACATTGCAGTCGTGCAGTGATCTTCATCAGATTAGCCCTCACTCGTATGTCTCTTTCTCTATTCCTCTCTTTTTCTTTTCTTTATGAAGCCTTTGTTTATTAATATAATCCATAAGAAATGTTTAATTGCTCATAGTTCTTCATTGCACGAACCATAATAACTAAAAATCTTGGACAATTATTGTTGCGGGCTAGAATATACGCGGCGATAGAATTATAGTCCTATGTCTTAGCGTTGCAAAGATATCCAGTGCACACACAAAGAACATAAGATTTTTTACGTGAAAAATCCTGGAAAGGGGAAAAACCTCGGGGCCTGGCCCAGTTGAAAATGATTTCACTAGAATTTGAGTAGATTATAGTGAGCTGACTCGCCTTTGAGGGCGATCAGATTACAAATGTCAACCGTATCGTTGAAGTCGGGGGTAGATGAAAATCAGGCATCACTTGGTGGTCCGGCGAAACTCTGGGCGTCAGGCGGTGGTCCGGCAAAACTCCGGTGTCAGGTGATGGTCCGGCGGAACTCCGGGTGTCAGGTGGTGGTCCAACAGAACTCCTGGCGTACGGTAGTGGTTCGGCGAAAGTTTGGCGGCAGGCAATGGTCCGGCGGAAGTCCGGCGTCAGGCGATGGTCCGGCGGACCTCCAGGCGATGTCGAGGAGGAGCGAGGAGGCAAAGAGCGATCTCCGATCTCTCTCTTACTTCTCTTCCTTTTCCTGGGGGGGGGAGGTCCCTTTTCATGAGAAAGGGAGGCTCTATTTATAAATTTTTTAGAGTGGCATGGCCCGTAAATAGGAGGAAGATCAAGGGTATTTTGGGAGTGGTTTGTGTGGACGGTTGATGTTAATTCCATTGATCATGGACCGTTTGCTGGACATTTGAATGTCTTAGTAATATCGAAATTCAGTGATCTAGGGCTCATTGGACTCGTCTCGTCGCGCCACTCGATTTGACTATAAGCATGTCACGTTTGGAAACCGTTTGGTAAACCAAATTGTAGTTCGAACCTTCCAACAATGCTTTGGTCCTTGATTTGGACCCATTTGGGCTTGGATTGAGTTAACTTTTGTGTCGTTGGGTTCGTATTTTCGGGACGTTCAGTTCGACTGCAAGTTTATTGAAATCGGAGTTCAGATGGTCCCAATTTTAATTTTGGAAGTTTCCAGCTTGATTTTGCCTCGAGATTCGTTCCCTATCAAGATAATTTTTTGATGATGTATCAATTATTAATGTTGGAGAAGAATTAAAAACCCAATAATTATCAGTTGAAAATAGATACAAAAATCATACTATGATCTTTGTAGCTTTTGTGACTCCAAATTAATTTCAGGTTGACCTAACATTTGTTTGAAATTAAATCAGGCCAACAAAACTCAAATCAAATCAAAATTGTTTAACTTTATTATAACATGGTCATGTTGCTGATACTTGTTGAAATAAATTTTCAAATTAGGCATTTAATTAATAGAAAATTTTGAAATAAATTAGTTATAAACATAAATTTGGATAAAGAAACTATAGGCGATACTCTTAATTATAGGTTTATTATATAAATATATTTTATCTTAAAATATTTAAATTCTATTAAATTTTTTTTCAATTTGCCAATATCAATCTCAAGTTTAGATGAAAAAGATTGAGAGTATTTTTGAAATATCATTTGTGCTCACTCATAAAAAAAATGCTTGGCTCCACCTGTGCACATTAACCTCTCTATTTTTTACATTATTCATTAATAATTGGGTTATGAATAAAAATACATTAACAATCCATTTAATATTATTGAATATTATTGAAGTGTGAACACCCACACAAGAGGGATAACTAAATAAGAAATTGAAAATTAATTGCTATCCTTTTATCTTCAATAAATTTATCATACAAATGACCATCAAATTAAGACCCATGATTTAGGTATTGTTATAATTATGGCACGTGATTGAGCTTATGAAGTTAAGGGAATATAGTTATTTCTATGAGAATGGTTAATTTTGTTGTAAATTGATTGAAAAAGTTAGTGCTCCCTGCCTTGTTGATTGTGTCACTTCTTGCATGCATAACTGGTTCTCCTGATTCCCATCACCTACCTTCATTGTCAAAATTCTGAGGAATAAAGGTTTAGAAGCACTTTATCTTACCCTGAAGGAGCTGATGCTTACTGGTTCTCCTGGTTCCCACCAACAGCCTTCATTGTTAGAATTATGAGGAGTAAAGGTTTCCACCACGGACTTTCATTGCCAAAATTTCAAGGAATACAGGTTCCCACCACCAGTCTTCATTGTTGAAATTCTGAGGAATACAGGTTCCCACCATCAGCTTTCATTACTAAAATTATGAGGAATACAAGTTACCACCACCGGCCTTCATTGTGAAAATTAATACAGATTCCCACCACCAGCCTTCATTGCTGGAATTCTGAGGAATACAGGTTCCCACCATTGGCCTTCATTGTTGATTTCTGAGGAATACTGTTCCTTTCACCGGCCTACATTGCCGGAATTTTAAGAAATATTAGTCCTTCTACTTCCTTCATGTGTCCAAGACTGAGGAGAGATCGAGCGGGAGGGCTCCTCTCACTGCAATGTCCATAGTTGACTGAGCATAAGCAAGAGAAGTCGAGCTCATGATCTCATCTTGCGTGCATATGAAGTTAGAGAGTTCCCTCTTGTGAGGGTCTAGGGCCAGGACAAGCAAGAGTGCAAGCCTTGCACTCCTTCTTGCGATCCAAGTGGAGGGATGCACTCCTTCCTGCAATCAAACCAGAGGGATCAGAGGCTTTGCGTGCACCTGTACGGGGTTGATCGAACATGGGTGTTCGAGTGGAGTCGGACGATTGATTTGCATTGGGCTGAAGGTTGGCTCAATCGGATAGGAGGAGATTTGCATGCCAATTGCTGAGCCGCTTGAGACGTGTTTTTCTGCTACTGTCCTTGAAGCTTTCTGCAACCCTAAAAACAGATTGTTTTCCTGTTGTCGTGCCTTCATTGCCGGCCTTCCCTTATAGTTGCTATCCTATCTATTACCAATGCAGCCTTCATTTCTGACCTTTTCCACTGCGAGGATCCAGCTCTCACTAGCAGCTAATTATAACTGGCATCTAAAACAGTTGAATGTCAAAAATGCATTTTTACACGTGGACTTGGAGGAAGAAAAATTTATGGTGATTTCACCAAGATTCAAGGAAAATATGGAGGTGACAAAGTGTGTAGGTTAAAAAAGGCTCTATATGGGCTAAAGCAATCACCTAGAGCTTGGTTTGGAAGATTTTCAAAAGTTTAGCTACTCAATGGATATCGGCAAAACCAAGGGGACCATACAGTATTCTTCAAGCACTCAGATTCAGGGGGAGTCACAATTTTATTAGTTTATGTAGATGATATCATCTTGAATTGAAATGATAAAAATGAGGTAAGCATGCTGAGGCTGAAGATAAAGAATTGAAAATAAAGGAAGTTCTCTCCTCTCAAAAGTCTATAGTGAAAGTTATGGTTAAATATCATTACCATGTTAAAGATACTTGTCAAAAAAAATCAAGATGAAAGCGTGCCCATAGCATACAAGAGGCTTCTGGACCACGAAAGTGTAAGAAAGGCTTGGATGACATAATTGTTGATTCAAACAAAAAAATTTGGTGGCAAGATGATTAGAGGTTTTGTGATGACATTGTTGATTCTTTTGATCAAAATACAAGAATGCATAAAATTTTGTATGATGGTGATGTAGAGGTGCTGCTCCTATAGAATGAGTCGTGGGAGTTTATTGAAGGTGAAACAAAGATGCATGGGGTGCAAGAAAGAAAGAAACCGTTGCTGCAGACATTCTTGCGAAGGAACTTGATAATTCTATCTTTCTGGGACTGATTACCAAGCTGGGAATGACAGATTTGTATTCCCTAGCTTGAGGGGGAGTGTTAAATCCCAACCGTCCCTTTGCCCTTGATCTCATGGCCAGCATGGGGATCTGTGGGAAGCTTATCTAGATCACACTGTTAAATCTCAGCCATCCCTCGACCCTTGATCCCACGGCCAACATGAGGATCTGTGGAAGGCTCACCTGGATCACATCAATCTCCTTCTATATTTGGGTGGCCGATTTAGGAAGGATTATAGTAAGGCAATTATGCATGATTTTGTAGTTATTTGTTTCTTTATTAAGACATTTTGTATAAATCTATAAATAGGGATAGTTTCGTATGATAAAATGAAGCCTTTTTCCCTTTCCAATTCTCTAAATTTAACAAAAATTTTTGAAAAACAACAAGAATGAAGTAGGTGAATAGATGTGTAATAGCAGTCTAACAAAGTAAGGGAATAACTACCCCAAACTGAGGGAAAAGATTATGTGAAGTGACAGGTTCCCTGATAATGATATTCGTTTGTCAATGAGAACGATACAAGGGGATCAGGATCAGATAAGTGAAGAAAGTTTCATACTGAATTTAAGTTTGAATAGAGTGAGGGTTGAGATTATTGGTTTGGTTGGATTAAATGGATGTTATGATTTTCTTTCAGATTTAATGGTGTGGATTTTTTCTTCACTTGCGGCTTTTTAATAGCAATATATATCTTATATGCATAGATACCAAAACCAAAATCTTGAGAGGAAGTTGTCGATAAAGAAACAAACTTTCTGTAGAAGTATCACAACAACCTCCCTCTATTGTTGTGCTATTTATGTCCTTTTCCTTCCATTGTTTTAACTGCGTTATGAATAGTCAATTGGGATAGCTAGGCTTTGACTTTCCTTGTATCTCTATTTGAACAAGAGATTTCACGAAACCCCCAAAAAGGGTTACCTGAAAAAGTGATTCTGCCAACAACAACAACAACATGAGAGGATCAGGATCAGGTAAGCAAAGAATGTTTGATGCAGAATTTAGTATTCGATTGAGTAAAGGTCGATATTTTACTTTTGTTGGGCTAGATGAGAGGGTTAGAGATTATCTCTCAAATTTAAAGGTGGGGTTCTCTCCTGTTGAATTCACAAGCTACTTTCTAATAGTAGTATGTATTTTTAGAGTTTGATTGACTAGACTTATGAGTACTTCATGTGCCTTCGATCTATAAGGCACTTATAATAGGGATGTATGTGTGGTTGTCTCAGCCACTGGAGCTGCTGTTTTGTTGGGCAAAATCTAAATACTGAAGTTTTTTTATACACAGCAGAATAGCATTATCAACAACGGTGTTATTAAGTGCTTTGTCCCAAAGTTATGGTGGGTTAGCTTTATGCACGATATCAATGCTGAAGAATGGACATCTTAACTCTTAAATCATATACTCTAGAATGGCCGACAAAACTTATGAAGTTTTTGCTTACTTTACTACCTGTCCATGTGGTGATTATATATTTTTCTTGAATAGCGCAGGATGTGTAGTTCTTTTGTTGTCCAAAAATATATACTACGGCCCCTTCTTTGCATGTATTCTATTATTTTATTTTGATTATCCACTGTTATTTTCTTAGGAATAGGTTCTATCAAATTTTATTGCAGCCAAGTCTTGCACTTTTTTGCAGCTGCAATCATTGAAGGGGTTGTTCTGTTATCTAAATCCTATTTCACCAAAAAACCACTATACTGGAGAAGCCAATCTTCCTTTTGTTGTATGCTGTTGTACTTGTGGATACACACTGCTTGCTTGATTATCATTTTTGGTGAAAGCTGCCATATGGCCTTCATTTAGTCTAAAATGCGGTAACGATTCATTAAGATTTTTAAGGTTGGCATTTATGCATAAATCTGATCATCAGATTGCGTGTACAAAGACTATTCGTACATGATTTGTCTCGTTCATTTAAAGATGATTACTTTGTAATTTGAATGGGCTTTAGTTCATTGGGTTTCATATGTTTTTCATTGAAAACTTGCATGTATAAATTTTTTTGGGATTTTTGATATTATTCTTCGGTTGCTTCCTGTAGGTGCATAGCACAGTCCGCAAGAGGTGGCTTGACGGTGATAAATTTATAATATCATCAATGGAAAAAGTTGCAAAAATAGCCCTAGATGGCCGTGAAGCTTTGACAAGGAACCATTCTGAGCTTGCAAAACTAATGGATAGTAATTTTGATCTTCGAAGGTAAAAGAAACGATACATACTATTAGCTTTGGATATTCTATTTTATAGAAACATTATTCCTTTGCTTCAATATTCATTTGGATGTGGAAAGTTGAAAGTGCTACTAGAGCATGTTATATTAGCACTTTAAGATGTCACCTTTCTGTATGAATAACAATGCCGCATCAAATTTTGGAATTTGAGGGTCTATAGTAATTGCTATTTACTAAGCGAGTCCTTTTGAAGGAATTCATGTCATATGCATATTATAGGACGGCACTTATGCAATTTTATTATATATTATGACCAAATTTGGACTGCATTTGCAAATGGAAGGGTCATGTCAAATTGGATTTTGGCAGTTTCAGAAATTTTGGGTTGCCTGAGGTGTATTTCTATGTTATTTTATTTGTTAAGTCATGAACTTAAATGATGGAAAATGAACTACATATATAGCCTAACAAAGGTGGTCCACGGTTGTCTCAATTGTTAAACTTCTGCTGATTGGATTACCCATTTATGAACAAGTATGGGGAGAAACTGATAGGACTAATGTATCTGCCCATTTGTTCTTTCTCTGCCACATTTCATACGAGCAAGGATGTTGTTAGGTTATGAAACTTAAATGATGTAAAATGAAATACATATATATATGTAAAATTAAGTTCTCTAACTCTTGCAAGAACTCGCATTATAAATTATGTAAAAGAAATCGAAACGAAAATATGAATTTATATAAATCTTAAATCCACAAGATCTTAAACAAGATAATTTTCACAAGATTCTAATCGGAAGAAAACATACCTTGATTCATATTGAATTCGTTGAATTCCAAACTACGGTTTCTCACTATTTTCCCTTTCACTTTCTTCTTTTATGAGTTAATTCTCTATGAAACAAACTAACCCCCATAATGAGAGAGAGAGGACCGGCAGTTATTTCCTATAGATTAGTTATAAAAACCGTTCATAGGAGTTATTTGATCAAACGGTCCATAAATGATTGATCAAATTATCTCTTTTTGACCAATAGGATTTAAATATAAATAATTAAATTCTTAATTAATTATTAAATAAAATTTCAATGATTAAAATATATGGGCCACTTAATGGTTTATATAATTAAATATATATACTTAAATAATTATTGCGACGTCTCGTATAATTATTATATTTAATTATTCTAATAATATAGCCTAACAATAGGAGGTCCATGGTTGTCTCAATTGTTAAACTTCTGTTGATTGGATTACCCATTTATGAACAAGTATGGGGAGAAAGTGATAGGACTAATGTATCTGCCCATTTGTTCTTTCTCTGCCACATTTTATAAGAGCAAGCATGTTGTTAGGTTATGCAACTTAAATTATGGAAAATGAACTACATATATAGCCTAACAAGAGGAGGTCCACGGTTGCCTCAATTGTTAAACTTCTGTTGATTGGTTTACCTATTTATGAACAAGTATGGGGAGAAACTTATAGGGCTAATGTATCTGCCCATTCTCCACACAAGGATCTTGTTTGCTAACTTTGTTTTTTCATGACTTCGTTCTTTCTCTGCCACATTTCATTAGAGCAAGGATGTTATTTTACTTATTGAATGTTACGTCTATTGAAGATAGGATAATTAAAAATAGATTTAGGTGATTTGGATATATATCACAAATGACTTAAAATGCATTCATTAGTATAATACATTAAATTAGTATCAAAAGATTAAGAAGGAGAAAAGATTGACCTAATATAACATAAATAGAAGTTCAAAATGATTGCATCTTTCAGGCAATAATCTGTATGAACAAATGAAAAATAAGGATTCATAAAACCAATTTCAAGTAGTTGGGGGAAAGGCCAACTATGATGATTTGTTATCTGCTACAGTTTCTTAGAAAGTGATACAATTTGAAATTTATATTGTTGATTTCCATTTCTATTTTTGTCAGGAAAATGTTTGGAGATGACGTGCTTGGTGCTCTAAATATACAGATGATTGAGACAGCTAGAAGTGTAGGTGCTGCTGCTAAGTTTACAGGAAGCGGTGGTGCTGTGGTGGCATTCTGCCCTAATGGGCCGGAACAAGTCAAGCTTCTTGAGGATGCTTGCCTGAAGGCTGGTTTTGTCGTGCAGCCCATTTTAGTTGTCCCCTCTGTTCTTGCAGACGATGATCTGGCGATGATATCTAGCTGATAGCGTTCTGTAAACTAATATTCTTTAGTATTTTTCTCTGCTTTGAAGTCTTAAGGTTTTCTTGGGATTATTTTTATTTTTAAAACACATTTTTATTTAATACATTTATAACTATTTTTTATTTTTTAAACAAATTTAATTATTTTTAAAACACGCAAAATAACTTGAAAGTGTTTTTGAGTATTCTTCAAAAAGACTTATTTATGGGCAACACTTGATCAGGGAACTACACAGTGGCGGCTTGGCAGCCCCATGTAGGTCGTGAAATACTAGCACAGCTTCAGTCACGTTTCTTCTGGCCACACCTTCGCCGAGATGTAGCACATTTTGTTTGCCAGAGGTACAAGGCCGTGGTTGTATTTTCCTCTATCGGTTCCTGATTCTATTTGAAAAGATATGAGTATTGATTTTGTGTTGGGACTTGCCAGAACCAAGTATGGAGCTGATTTAATCATGATTGTTATTGATAGATTCTCCAAAATGGCACACTTCATTCTTCAAGAAAATCTTTGATGCCTTTAACATTGCTTGTCTTTTTTTATTGATATTGTCAGCCTCCATGGGTTGCTGAGGAGCATCACTTTGAATAGGGATGTTAAATTTGTTAGTCATTTATGACATGAGCTATGTAAAAGTCTACACACTGAACTAAAGTTATGTTTAGCCTACCATCCTCAAATGGCGACATGCTACGATGTCTTGTCCAACATAATCCTAAAAAATGGGCTGATCTTCACGGACAAGCTGAGTTCGCCTATAAATCAATGCCCAACCCCCCCTCCCCCCCCGCACACACAAATACACACACACACATTCTCTCTTCTAGGTTTTGTTTCAAAGAAGAAATCGACATAACTGATTTGCTTGGTTCATTTGGTTTTCTTTGCTCGGTTTTTTTTAAGATCCATATCTTTGTATGGTTGGCCATAAGCTTGAATCATAGGTTTTTCTTTCTTTCTAAAGGGTTTTTTTTTTAAAGAAAGATTGGCAAAATATAGTTTAGGTCTCTTGTTTACTTGAGGTTGCAAAATTCTATTCCTAAATTTTCTAATTAAAATCACTTGTATAAGTTATCTACAAAGATTTACGATCGAAATTGCTGATAAATGTAGGGTTCTTAAGAACTAGAACCATGTGTTCTTGCTATATTCTTTCTAATTGCTAAATAGATAGATTAGTCTAATTATAAGGTTGTTTAGTTATTATTTTATATAGATTATTACAAATCTCATTGTGATTATTGTCAACATTGGTCAAATAACGGATAACAATCTTATAGCTCAATATGGATAATTATTCATTTGCATTTATATCTCTATGTTTTTCGGTTTTTCATAAAGTTATTAGTTAAATTTTTATTTTAAACTTTGAATGTTAATATTTACAATTTTCTTAAAATAAAAAATCTAAATATTTTGTCTTTGCAGTGCCTAAGCATCCGTCATGAGGAAGGATAGCTTGCTTAATGCAATTTGGAGTTCTTTGTATAAGGCTTTTGAAGAGAAATGGGGAAAATATGTGGATTTGGAGTTGTGCTGATAGTTGTAATTAATAAGCAATTAGTTTGGTGCCCACAAGCATTTTGATATTATTGTCTTTAGCTTAATTTTTTTTTGTCAGATACAACAAATTTCTCCTTAATTATGTGTCCAAGAAGCTATGGTTGAGCTCATCTATGATCTTTAGCTCTAAAATTTGGAGAACAAGCGCACAATGATATACATCCCCGAATATTAAACATATCTAATGATACATACTCCCTAACGTAAAAAATACATGCAGCTCATCTTGATTTGCTAGTTGGGAGCTTTGGTTATCAACTAAGAGATCTTGGGTTTGATTCTTGTGTATGCGTTATGTGTGTGAGTTTGTCTTAATTGATTTTTGTACCTTTTAATCCTTAAATTTGATTCCTTCCTCTGCCAAATTGTAGGTTCTTCGATATAAGATAGAAGTAAAAAAAGAAGCTTAACAAAGATTGGAAAATCTAAGCGCTTAAAGCACCATGAACTCAAAAAATCCTAAGATAGAGTCAAGAGAAGCAAACTAGATGTTCAAAATTTTACAGAGACACGAAGGCGGTGGCGTCGAGCAATTAGGGCATTACTTTTATTTTTTGTGACGAGGAACCAATTTGCTTTGCAGATTGTAAACTCCAGTCGACCTAACAGGGCTACCCACACCAATTAGTCTGGGCCAACGCTTAAGACTGTCATTGCCGCCCATGGGGATCGAACCCGAGACCTGGGCTTTGCCCAGCCGGTTCTTTCCCACACACGCTAGGCGGCGGTGGGTAGGGTATTACTTGTGAGCCGTCGAATGTTTAAAACACGTGATGCGTGAAAATTTGGAAAGAATGCAGCATTGGATTTGAAAATAGCTGGGTTAGGGGGAGGGAATTTTTTTTTTTTTAAAGATTTGTTTAGGGGGGTGTACCCCTCAAGCCCACTTATATCCGCCGTTGACTAGATAAGAACTTAAAAGGGATTATTATTTTTACAATCTTAAGTTAATTCAATCATAAATTCAATTACGCATAATATATGCAAAGAATTCATGCCATCATAGAGGATGAAAAAAATGTGTTTATGTATATATATAATTGATATGTTTTATTAATTTACCATAATATCCTTATATTATTTATGTGAAAGGTGCATCGTTAACAAATTCACCAAAGGAAACTCCAACCCGCTGGAGGACAATTCAGTCATTTCATAAATTTGGAGCGTTTACATTGGTTAATGGATTCTTGCTTGCTCACAGGTCCACGTTCGCCCATCATCGTCAAAGGGTCAGACACCAGAGCGATCCTAAGAAGGCAATATCTCATACATGATACATACACCCAGAGGGTTTATATTCTTTTGTTAATCCCTTCCGTGAATTCTCTCTCTCTGCTCTTTGTTTTCTTCTCTTCTACGACGATTTCAGAATTTCCCATTTCTTCTTTGATTTCTAGAATTTTATGAACCTTTTGTCATTTAATTCGATTATGCTCCATTTTGTTTTTTAATTTTTTATGTTCTGGCGAGTCTTTTCCCCAAATCTTCCGTCCTCCTGATGTGCTGCGGCGAATTAGAAAGGCGGAGCCTTAGGTACCTTCTGTAGGTAAAATTTGGCGGACTTTAGGGTTCTCTTCATCACTTTGTCCCTGTAGATATCCTCTCTCAATTTTGTTCGGTCTTGGCGGGAGCTTGGATGCTGTCCACGGCGAATCAAGGAAGCCAGCCTATGGCTGCGGTGGATCCCAATTCTATGGAGGTAATTCAATCGATTTTGATTCAACTTAGTTTAATTTTCTCTTTGGTAATCCCTGGAAATTTACTCTTTGCAACCTTTGAGGTTGACTTTCTGAGATGTATTGGTTTATTAGATAAGGTATGATGAATGCATGATACCTGTAATATGGTTAAGTGTTATCATTAATTAGCATAATTTGACTTAATGGGGCTGGTGGTTGCTCTTAGTGCGCATGCGCCATCTAGATCGAGCAAACATATTGAGACTGTTACTGATTTAACATATGCATTGTCGGCTTGGCATTTGGTTATTCGTGGGCCTATTAGTCCGTCGTGACTTGTATGTTACGTTTCTGGTTAGTTTTTTTTTCTTTCTTTTTTTCTACGTTTCTGGTTAGGTTTCCTCCTGTATACCACTTTAACTAGGGTTTTATCATGGATAAGATGAGTGACTATAATAACTTAACATTTCTTATATTTCTGGAGTTCTGAATATTGGACACGCTTTCTGATCTGCGCCGTAGGTGCTTGCAAAAGTTTAAATTATGGTCCAGGACGATCTTGGTGATAGGATTCTCTATAAATTCATTGATTCAAGAGGAACTTATAAATTTAGAAACTAAAATAAGTTTTAATATTTTCTAGAAGCTTCCAAACTTTATATCACAAAGCCAAAATATCTACAAAGAAAAGATCATGGAGTGCAAATTACTAAAATGGAGGATTCAAATATAAAATTTATGTTCAAAACTTGAGGATAAGAGGAGGGGAGGGTTTTTTTTTGGAAGGGGATCATGTCTTCAAGATTGAAGGTTAAATTCTAGGGAATATTCTAGCTTCCACAAAAAAAAGAGGAGGGGATAAGCAATTCTCCTAAAAAGGAGGGTGCATACGCCAAAAGAGGAGGGAATAAAGGGAATCTAGTTAAACTTTAACAATTCACTCCATGAAAATCTCCCTTTCTCTTTTAACTACCTATGTCAACAATAACAACAACAACAACAATAAAAAACCTTTATCCCACTATGTGGGGTCGGCTGCATAAATCATTTTTCTCTATTGTGTTATGTTAAGAGTCAAATTTAAATTTAAATTTAATAAAAAAAAGTTATTTTTAATACTTTCTAACCAAATCTTCTACCTTTCTTCACATAAGCCAAATTTAATATATCTACTCTCCTAACCTGGTCATTGGAAAGTCAGCGTTTTATGTGGCCAAACCATCTAAGGTGACTCCCTCTAATCTTATTTGCCACCGGAGCTTCTCCAACCTTTTCACGTATATGCTCGTTTTGCATTCTGTCTCTAAGAGTGACGCCACTCATCCACTTGAGAAAATAGGCAATTCTTAAGAGTATTTGCAATGTATTTTTCTTTAATTATTTAAATAAATTATAATAAGCATTTCGATAATGACTTGTTTTATCTAATAACCAATCTTACTTGCATGGTTAGATAGATTGCGTTTCTTATTTGATAGCTTTTGTTAGGTTTTTAGTTTTTTTATTATTTTGGCTATAGCAGTTGTTATTTCCATCAATTAATGAAGTACAATTTGTCTTTAATTTATTTAAGCCTCTCTCCTCTCCACTCTATACCTTTTTGATGTGGACATCCGATCATGGAAAGTATATTAGAGACGTGGCCGACGACCTACGGCAACGATCACACCGATCTATTTTTGATTTATTATATGTATTTATTTTATTTGTTTGCATTTTTCTTTTTTACCCTTACTTAAGGTCCTGGTCATATGTAAGCCCTAGGGTCAAAGTTGTCTTTTAGTTTCTTGCATTGTATGAGGCTATTTATAAGCCCCTTATGTTTCTTTTGAAGTTAATGAATGATTATTACAAAAAATTCCTGCAATCATGTATTTTTGTGAGAGCTTGAGAGTTGTGGAGAGAAATCCCTAGGAGAGGGAAACAGATCACCCACTAACCTTGGAAGCGTCCGGGTTCGTGGCACTTTTTTCCCTATTTTTCCTCCTCCCTCTTCCCCTTAAACTGCCGGCCCTAACCTTCTCCCTCCCACGGCCGAACTCCACCCAAACCTTCTTAAACCGCCGGCCGTCCAACCCTCCCCTCCCCCACCGAAGGCCCCACCACCAACTCATAACCGCCGGCCACCCTCCACCCCACCCAAGCCGTTGGCCTCCCTTACCCCCTTTCAAATTCTCCCCAAAACCCCCACTTTCCTTATTTAGTTCAACCTCAATTTGGAAGGGAATTGAATTTAAATTAAATTAGATTTAAAATTCAAAACCTTTCTTATTTGATAAACCTATTTTTGGAAAGGGTCCACAATCAAATCTGAGTTAATTGATTAATTAAAGCCCTTGGTCCAAATACATTGAACCTAGACATCTGCCCCTCTCTCTCTCTTGGCCGAACCCCCCCCCCCCCCCCCCGGTCCCCACCTAATTAATTCCTTCCAAAGGAAGTCTCTCCCATTGGAATCAATTCAAATTTCCCTCCCTATCCCCTACTCGCTGCCCCTCTCTCTCCCATCCTTCATTAATACTCTCAAATCAAGAGGATTAATTAAGGAAACACTTTACCTAATTCCCCTCCCTCCTCCACCTTCTCAAATCTGAACCATACTTCTCCACTTTCTCCTCTAACCTAGCCGGCCCTAACCCTAACTCCACCAAAATCTGAACCTAAACTCTCCCTAGCCTCCCACCTTGGCCGGCCACCCTCCCATCCCTCCTTCCTCTTGGATTCCTTGAAGAAATTTCTTGCTCGCAACAAGAATCCTCAAGGACAGCAAAGAGCGTCATTCACAACGCTCCAACGCCACGTATCTTATGCATGGTCGATCCTGAACGTGACTCCGGCTTCGTCTACAACTAATAAGGCTTTGTCGACATCCTCCAATCGCCCTTCTTCGACGTCAATCCAGAGGTAGATAATTCCGTCGAGGAATACTTGAAGCGCATCATATTCACTCTTTCAAATGCTATCGAAGAGTAACTTTCCACCGTTCAGTGGCAGATCGCCGCCAATCCAAGACAAGGTGAGCTCTTCCCCCTGCTCACTTTCTTTCCAGTTCTCCTTCGATTGTGGTTGTATATCAACCATAAGGAATCTTGCAAAGCTCTCCGCCAAAGCTTAGTAAACGTAGGGAATGCGTGATGAACTTTTATGCGTCTAATCTCGTTGTTAATCTAGGGATGTTATTGAAAATCCTCTATATTTGTTTATGTTGAATTTTATAATTGTTTTGTGATCCTAACTATTACTGTGTGACTTAGCCTAAACTAAGGCACCCTTTTCTTGTTTTCCATTTTCGTTAATTGGCTAAAAGTTCTAATTCTTTATTGCTCTTACTTGAAAGTGTGCAAACTCTTTAATAATCATTGTTGCATCATTTAGTTCTACATCACCTTTCCTTGAAATTTCAGCATGCACTGTTTTTAAGAGCTAGGAAAATAGTTTTATTTTAGCCGCTAAGTGCATTCAAGGCATGTAACAGTTGTTAATTATCTGAATTAGTGTCAAAAAATCAAGTCATTCATTGTTTTATGCTAAAATTGATTAAAATAAAGCTAGATAGTAGTCATATAGGAAGAACATCTGATGTGAAACATATATGATGAACTAGGAATTGCCATTAAGAGATTAAGAACATTTTAGAACTTTGCTTTGTCATTAGTAAACTCATTGCATGCTCAAGTTAGACTTTTAGGAATTCCTAGTGAAGAGATTAAGTACTAGAAAATAGTGACAATTTGAGATTAACAAGTCTTGCAAAATTACCAACCAAAATTAAAGTAAATGCAAATGGCAAATTAACAAAGCCCAACGTTTAAAATTTAGAAGTGTCACCTAGAGATCCCTCACTCAACCTTTTGAAATTGATGGTTAGCGAAAGAGAATTGTGAGCACACTTAGTGACGCCACTAGAAGACAAGCAACGCCTAGGGTAGAAGTCGTTGGAGAAGGAGCCGGAGTTGGAGGAGGCGCTCGACCGGTGAGGACCCAACGTCCCTTTGTCCTTTGTTCGTCAATTACGTCAACTAAGGTATCTTTGATACGGTTGATGTAATCGTCAATGGTATCGTCAAAATCAAAGCCCACGTCGAAGAATGGCGATTGGAGAACGTTGATTTGATCTTGATCGTCAAGCACAAGTCCGTAGTCCCATTCGGGAATTGCCATTCATAGTGGATCGAGAGGAGAGAGGTAAGAGGGGGGGGGTCGGCTTTGGGAATAAGGGTAAGAGGGGCGGCTAGGGTTGGGGAAAGGGAGAGGGGAAGGGGCGGCTTGATGGAGGAGGGGAATAAGGAAAATGCAAAAATCTGAAATCAATTCAGATTTGAGGGAATTTGGAGGGAAGGGGGGGATTAATTTGACTTCCAAATTAACCCAATTAATGATGGGAGGAGGTGGCGGCTTAGGGAGGAAAATAGGGGCTGATTTGGTGGGATTGAGGGCTTGGATTGGAGAGAGGCGTAGGGAAGGAGGGGGCCGGCCTTAGGTGTAGGGGAGAAAGGGGTTTTGATTAATGCATGTGGGCCCCAAGAGGATTTAATTGGATTCAAGTTAAATCTGAAATTTATTTCAGATTTTATTTAAATAGGTAGGTTTCCTAAATTAAATTCCAACATTAGGAAAGTATTTGAATTCCAATAATTAATTGAAATCCAAGTTGGAAACTTTCTTATTTATTAGAGCTTATTTTAGGAAGGTAACTAATGCTCCTTTGGAATTTGAAATTCAAATTTGGGATCAATGGGAGGAGGCCGGTGGTGGTGTTAGTGGAGGGAGACGGGTGGGGTGGTGGTGGGATTGGTGGCCGGCGGCTGTTTGGTGGTGATGGCCGGCGGTTAGAGGGGAGGAAGGGGCGGTAGCAAGGGGAAATTGGGGAGGGGGAAAACTAAATCCAGGAAAAAGAAGAAAAAATTTGGAGAATCAATGAAGCTACCAACCTTAAGTGTCTCCTCCTCAAGAACTCACAAAGAGGCCTTGGAATCTTGGAACTCACAAAGAGATCCTCCTCCTCTCATGAACTCACTAAGAGATCAAGTCAACAAGTGGAAATTTCATTCAAAATATTCATTAACCAAATACAATGCATGGAGACCTTCATATATAGGCCTCAAGACTTAAGAACAATAAAAGACATATATGCCCTCGGGGCTACAATAGAGACTCACAACTCCTAGGGGTAAACTGGGAAATTGAAAATACATAAATAAAAAAAATGCAAAATACATCAAAAGTAAAGACTACAAATCGTGGCCGTCGATCTACGTCTCCGTCGATGGTACACGTGTCGAAATCTTTGACTGATATCCTCATCAACATCTCTAAGGCTTCTAAATTAGTAACCCAATATCACTAATTGAATTTTTTGTGTTAGGTTCTAAAATCCTTTAGGCCAATCACATTTTTCTTTCATTATATACCTTTTACAATTGACAGTATCCGAACTCCACCCAAAAACTTTGCATTGTGATCCCATCAATTGAGAAGACTAGATCCGTAGTCTATCTTGGTGGATTCTAGATCAGATTCCCTATACTGAAGAATTGCTCATGTGCTGTTTTCCCCTATTGTATTATTAGTCAGGTTTCTTTTTCATGCTCTCCAGTTTCCAAATTGCTTTCTTTTAGAACAAAATATTTTTTTGTTAGACTAGGCATGAACATGAGTGATATGTGAATTGCAGTTGATTAATGTCAAATGAGAAAATTAGTACTTAAATGTTGTAAATGTCTTACTTTGCGATAAAAGACGCATGTAGATTTAATGAAATTACAAGTAGACCAATGCTATTAGGATCCAAGAATTTTAATGAAATTGCAATTTGACTATCTCAGTCGTATGAATGAGTATTGGAAACAAATAAATATTTGAAAACCAAATTGCATATGCTAGAAAATAGAATGTTAAATTGGAAGTGTGGTAATAATAAATATATAGTGAAAAATCATCAGAGAGATGGAGGAGATGAGTAGCTGTTTGTTTGTCCATATTCAATGGATGATAGAAGTTGCATGAGAAGTGGATAGATAGGGTACATGAAAGGATTAGGAAAAGTTGTTATATCAAAGGTAATATTTTTAGAAGTCGGGAATAAAAGACTTAGATAAAAAAGTGTTTTAATTTTATTGAGCCCTCAATAAGAATGTTTGAAGGAGGAAGATTCATAAAGTTGATTCATAATAGTTGAGATAAGGCTAATGTGATGATGAATTCTGTAGTCGTTTGAGGCGGATCATACTGAGATGAATATTGAGCAAAATTTAGTAAAAGTGCAAAATTGGTTGGGTAGTGTAGTTGTTGCAGTAGAATTATTTGATGCTTTGATTTTCCATTGTGGAGATAAATTTAATAGTGAAATGAGGCTAACAAGAAAACTCATATGGTGGTAAATGAGATAATGGTCAAGGAATGATAAACTTGTATATAGAGAATCTTGATGCACGAATGCACTATCCATAAGTTTTTAGATGAGCCATCTTCATGTAGTCTTGACATTAGACCAATAACATAGAATAACCATACCTCTAGATTTTCTGTTGAGATAGAATGAAGAACTGAACAATGTTGGGGCAAGTTTTATTCTTTGTCAATCTTCCTACTTTAGGTTCGTAAAAGAGAATAAAGCAATGCCTATGCTAATTCTCAATTATTTAAGTTTGATAGCAAAAATCACACAATCTTCTATATCATCTAAGTCCTCTCCTCTAAATAGATGATGAGAATCACTGTAGAAATCAATGAAACGGTTGAAGAAGTCATTCAAGAATCAACTAACTTTTGATTGTCAACATAATAAATAACAAAGCTGAGTGTACAAGTTCATAAAGCTCATGATAATTTGGGCCCCTGGGAGGTGGTTGATGTACCCTAATTTTGTGAAGCGTTTGTTTCAATGATAGTCAACCTAATAAAAATATGAAATGTTAATTTCCTTGGGTTAACTTGCTAAATAAGGTTGTTATAGAATAGGTGGAAGCCTTATTTCATTACAAGTTAGGCAAAGTCAATTGGTAGAATGCCTATCCACTTGGCTACATAGGGATCATTGATCTGTTAAATAGTTTTTCGTGAGAACAGTCACATGCTAGTAGTCATCAAACTAAAATAAATTTGTTTTCCTTGTGTCTGTTTTGGTTATTCTGATAAGCTTTTCTTCATTTTGAGAACAATACTCAATGTATTTGCTCTTGTAATTTTAGGCATTGCTTGTTTGGGGTAATATCCAAGTTTGATTGTTGTTTTCGAAATGCTAAGGCTAATGTGATGCATAAGGGTTATTTTTTTACTTCAATTCGCAAAGTGCAAAGCGAAACGACATCCTTAGTAACTAGAGCATGTAGGGCTTTTATTTCATATATACATGTATTATGTGCACACATGGTTATTTGATTAGTCAAACTTAAATCATATAAGAAAATAATTTTTAGCAAATATAATGATACTTTCAATTCAATAATTATAATTTTTAGCTATTCAGAATTAGGAAGCTGAAAATTGTTTCACTTTACTCATAGGGCGTATCTTAAATAATCCTAAGTTTGGTGATATTATTCTTTTTACTCTCCCTCACATAACTTAACACTAGTAGTTTGTCTATAGTTTCTTTAAACTTCAAAGAAAAAAGATGTTCAACCTAAATTACATATAATTTCATTACAAAACAAACACTAATTACTTTTTCATGGTTTAGATTTCACTAATTTCATTTTTCTTAAATTTTTTTTTTCTTGGATTATATTGATTTTGCGCTTTCTGTTTTTTTTTCCTACCAGTTTTATGTTTTCCAAACAAATATTCTTTTAAGAGAAAATGCTGTATAATTACCAATTTCATATTCATTTCAATGAACTTGCATTTGCACAATTTACCCAATGCTGTATAGTTTGTTTTGAGTTGCATGATTACATTGTTCTTTTTTAGCTTTTATAAGTTTTGTTTTGACTGATGTAATGTGGGGTTGGAACTATGAGTTATTGAACAAAGTGGAAATGAGCAAGTGATTCTGGTGCGGCAAACCTGTTTCAATACTATTTTTTCTTGATCACAGCAAATTATTTTTTTGGTTAGGTCTACTTTTGTTAGGTTTAGGCATGTATTAGTGGTGGAGATGTAGATGAGGATTTATGGAAATCATGTGATGATTTTAGGCATCCTTAATGGGCTGTTGCTAATGTTTAGGAGATAAATTAAGGAAGAACATGGAGAGAGAGGGAGATGTAGAGAATCTAATATTCTCCTTTCAAATTCAGCACCCCTTGGATTATAATCAGTCCTTCGCCTTTAAAATTCAGCACCTATTTGATCATAATTAGCTCATCTCCTTTCAGTTCAGCACCCCTTCAGTCATAATTAGCCCCTCCTTTCAAATTCCTTCCTCTCCTCTCAAATTCAACACCCCTTTGTTAATGTCCGTCCTCCTCACGCCTCTTCCCATACCCTCTATCCGGCTCCTCCCTAGGAATAGGCTCTAGGGTAGGCATTCTCTCTTCTCTCTCAAGAATTTCCACCTCTTGATCTTCCCTTCGCCTTATCGGATTAGGGTTTCCCTCACCTCCTAGGTTCCCGATAGCTTCCCTCACCTCTGACGGCGCCATTTTGGGTTAGCCCTCGAGCAACTTCTTCAACATCTCCTTGAGGATGGAAAATTTCTCATCCATCTTCTCGTGGACGGCTGAGATTTGACTTTTGAAATCTGAAAATTGAGTTTGGAGATATGAAATTTTAGATTTCAATTATCCGATCTCCCCTTCCAACACTTTTACCTTTCTTCCTGCCATATATACTCGTATTTAGGCTCCAATAGTAAAAAAACAACTTTGATGCGAATCTAGCCTCCAAACAGCAAAAAACAGTAAGATCGGAGAGGAAACACAATAGAAATGAGCGAGGAAGACTTCTATTTCAGCCCAAGAAATTGCTCTGATACCAATTTGATAGGAAGAAGATGCACTTTAACAAAATCAGCGGATAAAACATAAGAAATTGGGAGGAAGAACGCCCAAGAATAATTTTTATTGAAAGAACCATAAAAAGAAATGCAAGATTCGATTAGATCTTCAATTGGAGAGGAAGACCCGGCTCTCCCAAATTCCTAGCCGCCGGCTAGAGCCCAAAGCACCTAAGAACACTACAGTTTCAGCAAACAAAACATAACCCTAACCCTAGGGAAACAACCTACTTAAAGTAAAACAAAAATAATGCAATTCTGAATAGCCCCTTTTCATATTAAATTTCCCTCCTATTCCCCCATCTCTCTTTTGAAATGCTCCCTGGGCCTCACTGCAAGGGGGTGGGATTTGCCCCCCTTTTGCGCCAGCTGAGGCGAGTCCCGTGTGGGACTTTTCTTCTGCTTGCTGTAGATGAGGGCCGGTTCAGGAGGGACCGGTCTAAAATAAGTTCAAAATATTTTGTATACAAATTCTAACATCCATTGCAAATGGATCCATAAAGTCAAAACGATAGTTAACAAAAGTCAAAATAATAGTTGGGTACAATTGGTTGTGTTTTTTTGAAGATCGAAACCTGTCGGGTAGCATTTCTTACTTTAAGGAAATAATAGAAATTTGTTTATCAACTTTATTTTGAGAGATTGGTAAAATTTTAGTGTTATAGAGAGAGAGAGAGAGAGAGAGAGAGAGAGAGTTCCTAAATGGGACTAGTGACTAATATGCTTTATCTGGTAGTTGAAGGCAACAACATGAACGAGTAGTGCATTTTAACTTCAACATTTATGACATCTTTTTATGTTTATATCTTATCGATGTTCTTTTTTTAATCTTATATTTACGGGCTGTTGTTACTCTTATGCTAATTCTCATTTCATCATTGGCACTGATTTGAAATGCCTTGTGTGCTTACTAGAGGTCACTTGTTCAGAAACTTGATTCTAGTGTTAATAGTGCTTTTATTGCATGGTCTTTTCATTCTAGGATAGTTTCCTTCAAATATTTGTGTTGTATTCTATTAATATATTGACACTTTTCACCATCTTTTATCAGGAACGTTCTAGAGATGATGTGAGTCAAGGACATGCACCTGTAATTGCAGGTCATTACTCTTGGCCCGCATCAGCTGCGCCAGTGGCAGTCTCATGGAATTATGGGGTAAATAGTGGTCCTCTTGAAAATGCAACAACATCAAGTTCTGTTCACAATTATGATCCACTGAGGGATTCAACTGCTTCTGAAGGTGCCCAGGTTGCAATGAATTCTTTGCCCCAAACATCTGCTTCATCTAATCTTGCTGCAACAAATGGAAGTCAAGCTTATGCTGGTTATGTACAACACTCAAGTTCTACCTATGCTTATGGGTATGGCAACATGCAATATCAAAGTAGCTACTACGGTCACCCACATCAGGCAAGCTATACCTCTTATCAACAAGCGGGTACAAGTCAGAATTCAGGTGCTTCTTATCAGCCTCATAGCTCATTTCAGAATACAGGCTCTTATGCAACTCCTACAAGTTATTCTGGCGCTTATTTTGCTAGTGATCATCAGACGACGGCAGGATACCCAACCAGTGGCTATTTTGACCAGAACAACTATTGGAATGATGGAAGTGGTGGTGGTTATCCACTTCAATATGCAAATTATCCATCCTCAGGTGCAAATTCGACCCCTTCAACTAGCAATGTAGCAACAAGTGCATATCCTTATCAACAGGAGTGTTATCAGTGGTCAACAAATTATGGTGCATCTGTACCAAATGTTAATTACACTCCTGCATCAGGAAGCGCGGTAGCTGGAATTGCTCCAACAACGACATATCCTGTTCAAAGTGCAAACGCTGGTTCTTTGTATGCAAGCAACCAACCACCACCTCCCGGCACCACATCTTGGAGAGGAGATTTGGGGCCTTCTACTTTGCCTTCTCCACAGGTTTGTTGTTTAAAATCATTCTACAAAAGATTGCTTTCCAACTAGTCGATGATTTTTTTTATTCTTTTGGTGTGGAGTTAATCTTTTGGAAGGACTTTTTGGTTAAAGTCTTATAATTTTATTCTGCTTATCATTTTTGATCATCTTAAACATTTATCCTTTCCTTCAAAAATAATATTTTATGCATTCTTGAATCCAACTGTGATACTTGTTCTCACATTAGCTCTATTCTAAACTTCAAATATCACCAACCTTGCCAAAGAATAATTGATTATCATTCTCTTTAGAGGTGGTGCCTATTCGAATTTGAGTGAGCTGTCCTCAACTTGAAAAGGAAAATTTTTTTTTGGCTTACTTAGGTTCTAGTCGAGTCGAAAATAATTGATTTAGTTTATTTGAGCTGAGTCTCCTAAATTTAAAAATGTTTTCTAACTTCATAAATGAAATATAAATAAATAAATTATATATATACACACATTATATTGAGCGAATTTTTAGTTGAATCAAATTAAATTTGAACATTCCATCCTCGAGTCAAAGCAATTCAATTTTTATTACGAGTCAATTAAAATTTGAGCTATTATTGAACTTGTTTTAAGTTTTGAACATAATCACCGGCCTTATTTTCCAAAAGAATTCAATTGTTGAATAACCATCTCAACATAAAGAAATGGAAAATGAGGATTTCAAAAGCTGACCCTCAATAATTTGGATAAAGTTAATGTTGATGATGATGAGGAATAAACATTTTGTTTTATTTTTCCATCATTTTGGAATGACTAGCTTCTGTAGTGTGGATAAAAAGTGCTGATCAACACTACAATGGGCTATTATACATTGAGACACTTCTACTTTTCTTGTACATGTGGGCAATTTTTTAAGTAATTAATAGCACTCCAACTTTTTTTTAAATCTCATATGCAATTTATAGATATCCTCCCCATGTTTTACTTGTTTAGAAAAAAGTAGAATGTTTGCCTTGATCAATAATTATCTTAGTATTAAGATTGTGTATAATATATTTTGGTTTCAGTAGCCATGTCATGAATGTATGTCATCCTTGCATGGTGCACTAGGGAGCTAAAATATGTTGGATCCTTGGCAATGGTAAAATCATTTACCATTAAGAATCATTAAGAAATGATCGCGCTTTGATAGGAATCCGATCTCCTCACAGCAAAAACAACAATACCGAAGGAAAAACACAGTAGAAATCAGCAAGAAGGAAGAGATTATGGGCTAATTCTCTTTGATAAAGGCACAACAAACTAAGATATAGGTAGATCGACTCTCCACAAACCCTAGGCACCACTAGGAATAAATCTAATGAAAAACTACAACCAAAACAATCACATAATGAAAATTAAGCAACCTAATTAGCCCTATATAGGCCTTCTTAATTCCCACCCAAATCTCAATTCAAAACAACCCCTTTCCTTAAATAAATCTTACATAATTCCCTCTCAAATCTCAGTTCAAGTCAACCCCCTTTCCTTAAATAGATTTTTCCTAATTCCCTCATAAATTTGAATTCAAATCAGCCCCCCTTTCTCTAAATAAACTTTGCTAATTCTCTCCCAATTTTAGTTTCTTATGGTAAGTAATTAAAGATGGATTTATTTTCCTTTGGATCCCCCTCTTTCCTTGCCCGTCGTCCCTGCTAGTGGGTCCCATAGGCCCTGCCGATTCATCAATACTCCTCTCCCAAAGAGCCACATTGCCCTCAATGTGGAACGAATGAAATTGTTGTTGAATCATATGGTATGATTCCCATGTTGTTATAGTCGGACAGATCCTTCCACTCGATCAACACTTCTCTAGCTCCTCCTGCTGTCGAGCGGACTTCTTTCACTTCCCTTGGCTCCAGGATTACCTCCATTTCTTTTATCAAGGTCATCGGCAGCGTCGTTGATGAACTATGGTCGTCAATGACTTTCCTCAGCTGGGACACATAGAACACCGATTGTATGGTGGAAGTAGGGGGTAGCTGCAAACAATTCGTCACAACTCCAATCCTCTCCACCACCCCATAAAGCCCATAATACTATGAAAATAACTTTTCATTTCTTCTTTGAGCTAAGATCTTCTGTCTGGAGGGTCGAATCTTCAAATACATTTTACCACCCACCTTTAACTGCATGTTGAAAGACTTCAACCTCTCCTTTATAGTTGCCCTTAAAACTCCACTATTGTTGCCCCCATCACTTCCCCTAGGAACAACACCACCATAAGAACTTTGGCCTTGAATAGAAAGAGACTATGAAATCTTTGCCCAAGCTACCTGTTTGTATTGATTTACATTTTGCTGTACAATTCTTCTTTTGCTGTACAATTCTTCTGTGCCTCTGAACCCAATCATCACCCAATTAATCCTTTGCCTTTGATCTTGGAACGGATCTAACCATGTAGTGGATGTTATTCATAATGAATAGATAAGCCAACGCAGGATCCTTATATTGCTTAGATTTACCGTCCATGTTACTTTGAAGAGCTTGCATAATTCGCATTGTAATAGTTCCTAGTTGAGAAGTTGAATCTTCTCCCACCTTTTCAAACTCCTAAAAAAACTGCTTCAAAGTTGACTGATGATCAAATAAAAACTTCACAAAGTTAATCACATAGCAGTCAAAGGATGCACAGTTCCATCCATCACACCAGTTTTTGTTGCATCTTCTTCCACTGCTTCCTTCAAATGACCAAAAGTTTCTTGAGAAGTCTGGGCTAAGCGCCTTGAAAGATTATGAGCAGCATTCCTCGTCTTAGAACAAGTTTTTCCTTCAAATATTCTTTCAATCTCAAAAAGAAGCTCGTGCATTATTTCATGCATGTCTAGAAGCAAAACAACTTCTCTGGTGACCCCTTGCTTTTAGCTATAGCATCCCCAAAACCAAAAAGCATCAATGCATTGTCTGGTTTTACTTCAACAAAGCAGCGATCAAGAACATTGATACCATTAAAAATTTGATCACAGATTTTTCTCTTAGCAAAAAGGAGTTTCACAACAATCCTCATATAGTGAATCCAGTTTCCAATTTTGGACCCTAGAATCTCCCATGGCATCTTCTATATGTCCTCTTTATTGAGCTTTTCTAATCCTTCACCCTGAATTGCCCTCACCATGGTTTTAAGAGAAACCCTGGTTTTGGACAACTAGCACCCCCCTATCCTCACCTTCCTCCCTCCCACAATGAATTTCATAGTCAATTGCCTTACAGTTCACTTTGGTCTCCCCCAGGATCTGCAACCACTTCATGCCCAAAATTACATCTGTGCTCCCTAACTCCAAGGGAAGGAAATCCTACCTCACCTGGATCTCTGTAGTGTCACCATCAGCCCTAGACAGATGCCTCTACTCTTCTCCATCTTCTTTGCTTCCATTATCACCCCAAAACAGCCCGTGTTGACCAGCTTCAGCCCCAACCGATCCACCACCTGGTTGGAGATGAAAGTATGGGTCGCCCCACTGTACACTAGAATTACCATTGATTCTCTTCTTATATGTCCCCTCACCTTCATGGTGTGATTTGAGATAAAACCCACCACTGAGTTCAAGGAGACGTCCGCCACATTTGGTTGCAAATGCTCCTCCTTAACCACCTCCTCCTTTAGAGTCTCCTCCTCATCACAGACTGTAAGTACCTGCAGCAAACGGTCCTTGCAGCGGTGACCTGGTGCAAACTTCTAATCACAACGGAAACACAGTCCCCTAGCCCGCTTCTCCTGAACCTTTGCTTCAATCAACCGCTTGAAATTCCCCCCAGGCCATGCTCCCAATCCCCTATCCTTGAGTCTTTCTCTTTGAATGGGCATAGGCTGTACCTTTGGTGCCAAAAAAAGTCGTCGTCATTCGGTATGAAGCTCTCGAACTCCCTTGTTGCTTCTCTCAAGTGCGTTTTTGTCCTCCATCATCTAGGCTAGCTCCATAGCTTCCCCAAACCCTCATGGCCTCAATAACCGGACAACGGCCCTGATCTATGGCTTGAGCCTCTTCATGAAATTCCCCTCCAACACTGTCTAGAAAGGTACTCAAACCTCTCCCGATAATCTTTCATTCCCCCTTCCTGAATTAGAGCAAAGAACTGCTCGTAGAAGTATCCTTCCCGATTGGTTCGAAAACATTCTAATAAATAATCTTTGAACTCCCTCCATGATCGGATTATACCTCATGTTTCTCCACTAATACTAAGACAAGGCCTTCCCCTCCAAGCATAAAGCTGCCGCTGTGAGTCTCTCCTCCTCCGTCAGTCCTTTCACCTCAAAATACCTCTCCATCCTATAGATCCACCCATGAGCATCTTCCCCCTAAAAAACGGGCATCTTGAGCTTTCTCACTCTCGGATTCCCTCTGCCCCAACTTCCTCTTCCACCTTCGGCTCCTCCCATCTGGCGATTATTGTGTATCTCTCCATTGTTCTCTCCCACCCCTCCTCTTTTCATAGATATCCTCTTCCTCCAAATCAGCTCTCCTCGTTTCTTCCTCTCAATTTCTCCTCATGCCATATCCTTCACCCATTTTCCTCTTGGTTATCAATTTAAGAGGTGACATATTTTCCCTGTTACTCAAGATTTCAACCTCTTGATCACCCCACAATGTGCCGATATTGAGGTTTCCCCCACTTGGCCACCTGCTGGTGCTCTCGTCTCTGATGTTGTCGGTTGGGTGTGAAGCACCAAAATTTTCTTCATCATATCCTCTAGGTTAGAAAATATTTCTTCCATGGATGAAAACATTCTTCAATTTCAGATTTGAGTTGGCCAACTTCTCCTTCTAGTTTCTCTTCTAGAGCATCCACTTTCTTCGGCGCCATAGATCCCAAATCGTGTTATGATACCAATCTGATAGGAATCCGATCTCCTCACAGCAAAAGCAACAATACCGAAGGAAAATGTAGCACAAATCAACAAGAAAGGAAGATATTATGAGCTAATTCTCTTTGATAAAGGCACAACAAACCAAGATACAGGTTGATCTACTATTTGAGAGCTATATCAGCGCTCCACAAATCCTAGGCACCGTTAGGAACAACTCCAAAGAAAAACTACAACAAACACAATCACATAATGAAAATTAAACAACCTAATTAGCTCTATATAAGCCTCCCTAATTTCCTCCCAAATCTCAATTCAAAACAACCCTCTTTCCTTAAATAAATCTTTCTTAATTCCCTCCCAAATCTCAATTCAAATCAGCCCCCTTTCCTTAAATAAATCTTTCTTAATTTGTTCTCAAATCTGAATTCAAATCAGTCCCCCTTTCCCTAAATAAACTTTCCAAATTCCCTCCTAATTTTTGGTTTCCTATGGTAAGTAATTAAAGGTGGATTTATTTCCCCTTTGGATCACCCTCTTTCCTTGCTCGCCATCCCTACTAGTCAGGGCTACAGGCTCTGCCGGTCCATCATGCTTGTAATACATATTTTACATATCTTTTCAGTTTTTATTATGTATTTTATTGTACACCTGTATATGTGATTGTTGAAAAACATTGCAAACGAAGTTTCCTCATACAAATTTTAAATTAGGGGACAGATTTGAATAAAAAAAAAATCTGATATTCTTTAATGGATGTACACATGTAGCTCATGAAAATGACCTTTTATTAACTTATGTATTATTTCAAGGATGACTTTGTATATCTTCCTAATATATATATATTAGTGTCATTTTTTTCTATTCTGGAAGTTTATAGTGCAGTTCATGTTATATGGGTATTTGGTGTCTTATTACCTCGTGTGTGTTTATTGGCTTTTTCTCTCAATTTTCATGTTTGATATTGGATGCGGACATGCATAGAATTATTTCTCATGCTTAAAGGAACTTAAAATGACTCATCTGGCTCCAATCTCACCCTGAATTTGAGCGTAGTAAAAATTCAATGCTATTATCCTTTTGTTTTATGGTTTTAAGAATAGTAAACTCTAAATATTAATTTTAATGAGAACATGGCCGTCTTTAAAAAACCGCGCACTTTTCTGTTAAGAAATATGAAATGGCAAGTGATTCTCCGATATTCATATCTTATAAACACTTTAGTCTCAACTTTTCCAAGTTATCATAAAGAAAAACACGTAGGTGTTTGACATGCTTTTTTATGTTCCTGGAATCTTGTACTTTGTTCTTTCTTTCAAACAACTATTAATTTTTCATAGTAAGTACAAGAAAAAAATTCTCTTAAATTACATGAAGTTTTATGACTGGAGAAATAGGGCGTGAGAAGTGTTTGATTAGTATTTGCACTAGTTACTAATTATCATCCTTTTCTCTATTACGCTATTGATAATGCTATTATTTCTGTCTTTGGTTTATATTGTGAACACTTTTTTTTTTTCTTTTGTTGTCGTTATGAATTTTTTAGAAGTGCCTGGATGTATAGGTGTTAATTTGAAATAATCTTCAAACATTGCACAAGTTTTCTTTCTGTTGCTTACATCTAACATCTTGTTACCGACCTACTACCAACTGCCGCTTAAATGTATTTTGCTGTTAATTATTGGTAATGAACTTCCTCAGGTCTATTGAGTCATTCTAGTTAAGCATCCCCCATACTACAATAACCATTTTCTCCTAGAACTGAGTGATTTAAAAACATGAAAAAATAAACTCGTGAGAAATTATGATTGAGGTATCTTTTCCAATTTCCAAAAAAGGATGTACATTGCTTTCTCTCATGAGATTTCTGCCAAAAGAATCAATTGCAATTTCTCATTAGCAAACAAGATCGTGCATGGCCTCTGAAAATGCATTGTTAGGTATTTCATTTTTCCATTGAAAGTGAACTTCAACCGTCATCAAATTATTCAGAATATAGTAACTTTCTTAGAACGTGTCTGGGTCCAATAGCAATGATTCTAATTAATTTTTTTTTCTATTATATTATTTCAGAAACCTGAGGGTTTTGTTTGGAATAGCTTGCGAGCTTTGTCCACTTCTTCTCCTTCCCTTCTAGGAAAGCTTGCGAGCTTCTCCTCCTTTCTTCTCGGCTTCTAACCCCTTCTTCTCTACGCAAGTGTCCACCCCACCTGTATCCTTCTTCTCCAAAGCAAGTTTAGGATGACGTTGTTTCTTATGTGAGTTGTATGAGTTGGTGTTTGTTATTGTTAAGAGTTGTAAGCGTCTTTATTTTATAAAAATCTTATGTTTTTGTATTTTCTTTATTTTTATTGTGTTTAAGGTGGTATGTAAGCGTATTTTTATTTTGTATGCAAAAATTAGGTTTTTGCCTAATTTTTGCTTACATCAAATTGGTATCAAAGCAAAGTTTAGGGTGTCCTAGGTTTTGGTTGTTAGGTGTCTTTGTCAAGTGAGTCTTAGTGTCTATTGTAAGGTGTCTTTGTCTTGTTGATTGTTATGTGTTTTTTTTTTGTGTTTAAAAAAAAAATGGAAAAAGATAACAAAAGTGAGCCCGTGATGAATGAAATTCAGCCAGAAGTGTTTCACAATCAAATACCAATGGATAGGTGGGTTCCATCAGAAGGTGATTCTACAGATTCTATCCAGAGAGAGTTATACAAGATTCAAGCAAGAATAGATTTGATCATAGAAATATACGAGAAGAAAAAGAAAGGTTTACAAGAACAATTCAAGTATGAACAAGAGATGATTCTGCGAAAGTATGCGGACAAGATTCAAAAGCTTGATTTCAAAACTACAGCAATTTCATCGGGAGATGAAAAGTTTCAAGAAGGGGAGTCTGATGTAGGCAAGGGGGGGGGGGGGGTCAATTCAAGTTGATATTTTTTGGGTCCCTTTTGGTGGCTGCTGTTCTCGATTTGGCTTGGGCTGTTTGGGTTGGAGCTTGTTTAAGTTGTCCTACTTGGGGTTGTAGCTCATTATTGTTGGAGACTCATTAATGCATAAAGGTGTGTATTTATTTCCTTGCTGCCTTCTCGGTTTTCCCCTTGCTGCCTTTTCGAGTCCCTCACCTGGCTAGTTTTCCACCCCCTTTCTCCTTGGAGTATGTGTGGCTCTTCGGGTCCTGCTGGGCTGCTTTGCCGTGACTTTTGGGGGGGGGGGGATTTCTATGGTTGTTGGCTGGTTGCTGCAGGTTGGTCTCTTGGGTTTCTGTACATATATTGGGACTGCTGTTTTGGGTGAACCGTGGCCTTCATTTCCCTATTTCCTATTGGTGATGTTGGAGGTGAGGTGGCTGTTGGGTTTCCTCTCTCTTGGCTATAAATATAATATGTTTATGAAGTTTAGAGAGAGAGATATGATGTTATTTTTGGACTAAAACCTGAGGGTTTTGTTTGGAAAAGCTTGCGAGCTTTGTCCACTTCTTCTCCTTCCCTTCTAGGAAAGCTTGCGAGCTTCTCCTCCTTTCTTCTTGGCTTCTAACCCCTTCTTCTCTACGCAAGTGTCCACCCCACCTGTATCCTTCTTCTCCAAAGCAAGTTTAGGATGACGTTGTTTCTTATGTGAGTTGTATGAGTTGGTGTTTGTCATTGTTAAGAGTTGTAAGCGTCTTTATCTTATAAAAGTCTTATGTTTTTGTATTTTCTTTATCTTTTATTGTGTTTAAGATGATATGTAAGCGTGTATTTTTTGTAAGCAAAAATTTGGGCTTTCTCCAAATTTTTGCTTGCATCAGAAAGTGAACTTCAACCGTCATCAAATTATTCAGAATATAGTAACTTTCTTAGAACGTGTCTGGGTCCAATAGCAATGATTCTAATTACTTTTTTTTTCTATTATATTATTTCAGAAACCTAAGGACTCGAGTTATGTAAAATACACTATTTTCACTATGAAAGAATAATATTACACTACTATAGATATTTTATTTTTTCATATAAATATGGTCACTCAATAAAGACGAAACGGTTTTCTTATTCTTTTATTTCATATTCATATTTACATACAACAACGCCAAGCCTTTATCCCACTACATGGGATATATTGTATTGTGTTCAAATTTCAATTTATTTATTTTCTTTTCTTGAAAAGAGATAAAAAAGATTCACATCCCAATGAATCACACGTAAAAAATATTGTTAACACACATGGAGTTGATGGATTGCATAGTGTTTGAATAATCATCTGTTTATGAAAGAAATAGAAGTTTCTTGGGAGTCTTATCATATTAATTTGTTTTATTTTCTTTGACGAATGGTCATAACTTCATTTGAGTTCAAATCCTACTTTGAGATCCATTAGAGATTAAAAATTTTGTAAGAAAAACAAGATGTTTCTTTTGTTGTAAATTATAACATTAGTATTCATGTGCAATTATTATTCATGCTGATTAACATGGTGCCTTCAAATTCAATTTTCATGGGTTCTCATACCGATACACGTTTATTGTAGATAATCAGTTTACTGAACTTTAAAAAATCATACTGGACTCCTATGAAACTGACATCATGCATGAAATTTTTCTTCTATTAACTGATATTTCACAATGTCTAACAATTCTTTTCTTTCTATATGATACATGTATTTCACTGTGGAACATGACCATTTTGCAATCAGACCAAAATATTGTGAATTTTCAAAGCTTCAAGTGTCACTGTATAATGAGGCCCAGTAATAGCCTCTTGTCCAAAACATGTTCTTTGTTGGGATTTTGACTGCTTTGAATTTGCTACCTTTGACATCTATGCTTATTATTCTTCTACTACAGGCACGCAATGATGTTGCATCTCGTTTTCCCCATGGTGGTTGGGATGATAAGGCTTTCACAGTGCAAAATTACCATATCAATCAGATACCTTCAGATTTGCAGAAGGCTTCTGACTCGAAGCTTTCTTTGTATGAAAACCATGATGGAAGTGAGAAAATTACATGCTCTTATGATCCAAATTCTAGTTTGCAGGTTTTTTCTACCGGTCAAGTTTCTCAAAACCCTCAACAGCCATTGCAAACCGTCTCAACAATGGATGCATGTCGGGTAAGCAAAATGCAGATTCCAACCAATCCTAGAATTGCCTCAAGCTTGACCGTGGGCATGCCAAAAGTTGACAAGGAAACTTCAACAGCTAATGCAGCAGCTAAACCAGCTTACATCAGTGTTCAAGTACCAAAGCTGAGCAATCAATTGTCCTCCAGTGATGATGCTGATGCTGTTATTAAGGTAATCATGTCCTCATTTTCTGTGATCCATAACTCAAGGATGTTCAAGTTTAAGCTTGAGTCAAGGAACAAGGTGGACATGCAGGTTTGTTTGTGGTAGAGCTTAGGTTAATGATGGTAGATGGCCTGCTTTGTAGATGACACCTCAATGATGGTTTATTTTACTCCTTTAAGGTGATTAGCCAACACAGATTAGGTGAGGGAGAGTGAGTTTTGATGAGTAGGAAAAGAGTATTTTAGGTGAGGGAGAGATGAGTTTTGATTATTAGGAAAAGAGAAGTTGGAAACAAATGGTATAGGATAAAGTTATCTTATGGGTTCACCTTTTTCATATTGTTTAATCACCTTTTATCACCTCCCTTTGATGGAGAGAAAATTTCTAAAGAGAGTTTAGAAGGGAGAGACTGTAAAGGAGAGAAGAGGGGTTCTCTACCGTTTTTTTTTTGGTGGTGGTGGTGGCGGCGGCGGCGGCGGGGGGAGGGGGTGAGAGAAATTCCAATAGAATATATTTGAAAATAAACTATAAAAAGTTCCTATTTATGGAAAACAAAAATTCAAACTATTACTAAAAAATGCTGGAAAATAGGAATCATATGACCAATCCTATTCTTTCTTAATTAAAATTATAGTGTCTTTTCATCCCAATCTTCCTTAAAGTAGGAATTAAATAATATTAATAATGTTTTAGGTACCTGATATTTTAAAATAATATAAAATATTATTATTTATTGTTTATGTGGTCGGCCCTTAGAGGTTATTTTAATATTATAAAAGATAATGGGTGGTTTGGGAGGCTACATACAAAATAATCGAAATAATAAATAAATAAATGTGACAAAACTATGCTTGGCTTGAGTAGCTGGTATCCTCTTAGGCAAATCCATGGAAGCTTGGTATTCCGAAGAGTCTTTTTTTATCATGGCTCCCTATTGAAAATAAAAAATTTAGATGAGGTCAATACCTCTTTCTAGTATGTTGTAGCATCATTTTGCTTGTTTTCTACTTTTGTTTTTCTTGTCTGCCTGGAATGTTTCCTTGATTCCACTTTTGATGGTAATGGACTTTTCTCCACGATGCAGTCTTCTTGTCAAGGACTCTCCTGCATAACATATGGGTCCTCTCTTGTAGGAACCATCTTTCGCTACTCTTCATTATTATTTGAGTAAAAAAGAAGCTTAGAAAACTTAAAAATTTCAGCTTCTCTGACAGTACATGAGAAGAGTGATGTAATTAGAAGATATCATTGACAATTTTTGTTGGAAAAACATATTTGATGGGCTTGATCTATCTTACTTTCTTCTTGTAATCTCTCCTTAGATTTTGCTACACCAAATCTCCTTTCTGGTATGTGCAAGATGCTCTGTGCTTATTATACTTGGCTTTGTATTTCTCCTGGACTTCTTTAATCACTCCACCTTTTGATGGATGTCCTTGATGCTCTTCATGATGTGTCATGCTCTTCATTTCTCATTACTCCTTTCTTCAAAACTACTGATGGAGAATTCAAGATCTAAAGGCCTTTGAGGTAATAAATAAAGGCAAACCTCAAATGACAATGTAGAGGTGGATCTATGCATTAATTTCTATTAGAGGTGAACTTGATATATGGTAAGCTTTTTTGCCAAGATTGTTGGGTGCTTGGAGTTGGATCCTAGCAGCATGTACAACATGGTGTAGTTGACTACTTTTATTTACTTTTAGGTTAGAATGTAGCGCTCTTTTTTTACTTTCATATCCATTAGGCTCCACAAAGTCCTTCAAAACAAATTGAGGAATAGGATGAGTTTGTTGGAGATGGTGAAGGTTGGTATTTCTTACCTTGTGAGTATCTTTCTATAATGGATCAGGCACACCATTATACTTGTCGAAAATCATAGATTGATAATTATGACCCTTTTGGTCTGGAGAAAACTTCCAATAAATTCTATGAAGATGTTTTTTTTACGGCGGACTTGTTACAGGTAGTAGCATGTGAAGGCCCATGTTTTTGTTGTAAGGGTTAGAAGTGGTGCATAAAAGACACCACTTCATAAATTATTACAACTCCAAGTCCATCTTAAGCCATTGCATGTCTTTTGAGATTCAAAAGAGTTTTCTTTGCTTCGAAGTGACCTGTTACCTTTGAACTGAACTGTGTGCTTCCATTGCCCATATGAGGGCATTAGCATCTTTTGGAACGCACAATTGATGGCCTTGTTATGGGAGAGTGTCTTTTATTCTTAGGATGTAGACTGGTTGAGCAAGAACAAGCTCAAGTTTATTAACAATCTGAGAAATTTTTATCGTGTTTAGCTCGTTTTTAGCAAGTTGGAACACAATCTGAGCACTAACTACAAGCCAAGGTAAAGAAGCACAAATGCAACGATAATTTATCAATTGATGGCTTTGATTACATGAAAAATAAGTATGCTATTTTCCTACTATAATATCTTTTAAGCATTATAGGATTTAAAAAAAATATGTCTAAGATTTGAGTATATTTGATCATTCCATAGTACGACCTATAAGTAAATTGAACTTTATTAATATGTGTGTATACTTGAAATCATGTGGAGCTAGCTCTTGTTTATGCATGACTTATTAAGAAAGTAGTTTAATTGCGTATGCACTAAGTGCACTTTGATAAGATTTTAAAAATTAACAAGAGGAAAAAAATACAAAATTAATCATTATTGCATAATTTTTTTTATCTCTTTACTTTCAAAATGAAAGCTGATGATGATTTTGTTGGCAGATGTACTTTTTTTAATAGAATTTTGTTAATGCATTACTAATACTTAATAATTTAATGACTGTCACGTTCATTATTGTCTTACTATATAAAAAGTAATTTTATAAAATAGATATCTTGAAACTTAAGAAGGAATGTCTTTATATTTTTTATGTGATTCCATGTCTTTTCCATTATTTACTGTAAGATTAATATAAAGTAGCGGAAAGCAATTTAAAAAAATTGTGAACCACAAAATAAGAGAAATTAAGAGTAAAACCCAACTAAATCAGTTGCTACATTGGGATAATTTCTGCTATTCGGCTTTGGCTTTTTAGGAAAGTTATTGATGAAATTGTAATTTTAAGAATAGATTATTATATTATATAATATTCACATATTATAACTTTGAAGAACAGTTAGAGTTTACAAAGTTTATGTAGGAATCTCAAAGTACAAGATCTTTGTGAAGCGATTTTTTAATTAGCTAAAGAAGGTTATTAGTTTTTATTTTTATTTTTTTGAGAAATATGCAGTTCATTAAGATCATGAACATAAGAAGAAATTTTATTTTTGTAATGGTAGGAGTTGTTACTTGTGTTCAAACACAAGGTGGTTTGACCAAGTATTTTCTGATCTCGGCCTGTTCGCATGAGCCAAGCCCCTGCTTCCGTCTCTGGCCCGTCCACGTGATCTCCTATGGCCGGATCCCGCTTTCTCTTGCAACCAGACCCGCAACCTGCAGCTCGGCGCCCCACTTCCGCCGCCGCTTCCTCTCGCGACCATGCCTTGTGCCCTCGGCCCGACCATGCCCCTCTCGACTTCCGCTCCTGTTCTGTCCCGAATGAGCGCAATCTTTCTCATGTTCGACGCTGATGCGGTGCAAATTCAACAGTGCATACTAATTAATGAAATCCCTCTCGGTTAAATGAAATCAATTGTAAGCAAAGTAAATGTATAACATGAAAACAACGAAGACCTGCATCGTCATATCTTTGATCCGGCTGGGAGGAACAAAGGCAAGGGCCTACCCAACATCTCTCTATGCAGGGGTGGGATGCCGAGAGGTTGTCTAAATTTTGAGAAAAATATATATAATAAAAATAAATATAATAAGAAAAAAAGAGATTTTAAATTTGAGCTTAAAAATTCAATTTGTATCAAATTATATAGTTTTTTTAATACATTTTATGTAAAAAATTTTAATTAATTAATTGTTATCAAATTAAATAAAAAAAAGAAAAGAATAAGAACAAAAAAAATAAAAATATAAAAAATAAAATAATGAGAAAAAAACTATATCGAAACATTAAGCTTCTAAAACAAAATAGTATTTGCACTAAATAAAAATGTTTTTAGTATCATGATCCAAATATATAAAGCATAACAAAAATAATCAAGTTGGATTGATGTTGGCTCTATTATCTACAAGCAAATAAATAAATGCTATTAAACATTGCATAATATGAAAAAAAAGAGAAGAAGAGTGTCATTTAATGCTAAAACTAAAGAAAAACATAAAACAAATAATGACTTAAATGTATCAGAATTCATTTAATCTGAATTAAACAAATCAACAGACAACTCTGAAAGGGGAGCAGTAAGTCATATTCTAAATCAAATCAATAGGCAACTTCTAATCAAAGCAATAAGCCTTAAATCAAATTAATATGTAACTTATAATTGAAACAATAAGCCCTAAACCAAATTAATAGACAACTTTTAATTGAAGCAATAATCCCTAAATCAAATCAATAGGCAACTTTTAATCGAATCAATAAACCGTAAATTAAATCAATAGACAACTTCTAATTGAAGCAATAAACCCTAAATCAAATTAATAGATAACTTCTAATTGAAGCAATAAGCCCTAAACCAAATCAATAAACAACTTTTAATTGAAGCAATAATCCCTAAATCAAATCAATAAACAACTTCTAATTGAAGTAATAAGGCCTAAATCAAATTAATTGACAACTTCTAATTGAAGCAATAAGCTCCCAAATCAATAGGCAACTTCTAATCGAAGCAATAAGCTCCCAAATCAATAGGCAACTTCTAATCGAAGCAATAAGCCTTAAACCAAATCAATAGACAATTTTTAATTGAAGCAATAAACCTTAAACCAAATCAATAGGCAACTTCTATTCGAAGTAATAAGCCCTAAATCAAATCGATATGCAACTTCTAATTGATGCAATAAGCCTTAAACAAAATGAAGCAATAAGCCCTAAACTAGATCACTAGGCAACTTCTAATTGAAGTAATATGTCCTTAAATTAAGTCGCCCGACAATTTCTAAAAGGAGCAATAAGCAAAACTACAACAAACCAAAGGCATCCAACTATCTTAATCTGTTCGGGATCTCTCAGAGGAGGCAACCCATGACTGTTAATTAGATTATCTAGATGTTGCAATCTATAGGATGTTAATATTGGGTAGACTGAGAGTCATTGGCATACCCGGGATGACGGAACCATAGGATCTTGATTGGGTTTGCCTCCATCCCCTATAAACTTTCCCCTATTAATAAAAATAAATCTTAGATCTAAAGTTATAACAAAGTGACTCTTTTTTAATCGAGAGTGCTCTCCTAAGAGTGGGAGGGGTAATTAATTACGAGGGCTTGCATTCATAGGAAGTAGAGACCCCAAATCTAAATAAATACTGACATGCGCATCAGGGGAAGTTTTGTTATGTAAAATTAATCTACCATAAGAAAAAATTGGAACTGTAAGCCTAGAAGGTGGGATTCATACCAAATTATTTTTCTTGAGTGAACAGTCACGTTGTGCACCCTTTGTTGGATCCACCTATTGAATGCAATTTTGGATGAAGCTTTGCAATCACCCCCAAACTCTCCACCAACTTTTTGGTAATTAAACTTTTCCAGCTTCTAGCTTCAAAAATGATTAAAACAACAAACATCTTTATCTAAACATTGAGGCGGAAGAGTTCTTATTTAAGTTGTTCGTCCTTGCCACAACCCATGAAGGTGAGTTTTGGATCAGCGAGCTTCATCGTGTCAGCTCGTTCACCTCTTTCCTGATAGTGCTTTCTTTCCCTTACTTGAACTACATTTTTTAATCCAGAATGGAGTTTTCAACAATTTTGGCTGCTTTGCTCATTTTGGAGTAAGTATAGATTAACCTCTTATCGTATTTCTTCTCTCTTCCCTCATTCTTTTTCTTTCTTGTTTTTCTTTTCTTTTGATCCAAAATTGGGCGTTTTCTTTCTTTTAAAACTATCACTTTGGTATTAGCCTCTGCAATAATATTGACTTAGAAGAGCTTCAATTCCTGTTGGTGCCCCTCATATAACCCCATCACGTACTTCATGAAGACAAATCTTTCTTGAAATGAGATTTCTAGGTCAATTACTTTCCTACATAACTCAGTGTTGGTGCCCACACATTTTGCTCAAACTATTTAGCAATTGTTGCCGTTAGATGTATTCCTAATCTTCATGTACAATGTTGTAGAATTCATTGGTAAGTAGACGTGGGCTTTGAGTTATGCGTTTCACTATATATATGATTATAAGAATAACATACGGCAAGCAAAATATATCAGGTTGTATTTTTAAATTAAGTAATTCCTCAAAGCGCTCAATTTATTTTTGTATCTTGTTTTCATTCTCCAATCCTTCCAAGTTAGCAACTTCAGTAAAAATTCCTTTCAAGTGCTCAATTTGAAGTTCAGTTCCACATTCACTTTGAATGGAAACATATCTCATGGTTAAGTCTTTGGGAGAGTATTCTACTATTCTCCTCTCTCATCTTCATATAGATTCTCACAATCACTTCATCTCGATGGACTTTTTGTTGATTTCTTAGCACCTTGTATCACCTCCTTGTATGCATAAAAATTTCTTGCAAGGCTCACTTTCAAGGTAGAGCAAGGAGAGAAAATTTTCTGGAGCAAGCTTAGAAGAAAGAAACTTGAAGAGAGAGAATAGAGGGTTACTTGAGTGATTGGTGTGCTAATTTGGAAGATAGGGAATTTGAATATACCATGGCAAATTAATTAGAGATTCTTATTTAAGGTAAAAGATTCAAACTAGTCCTAAAAAAGGCAAGAAAATAGAAATCGTAAAACTAATCAAATCCTGGATCCGCTTAAAATTTCGCACTATTCTCTAATGCTTAGTTGCCGCCCCAAAAAAATAGGAATTAAGTGACATTAAAATAATGCTTTTGGTGCACAACCTTTAAATTGTAAAGAAATATATTATTTTATTATTTAGCCTGGCCACTTAGAAGCTATGCTATTTTAATATTAAAAATAATGGAGGGTTAGTTTAATAATTGTTCGTGTGTCTGCCCCTTAGAGGCTATTTTAATATTACAGGGAGGGGGAAGGATGTCTAAAAAAATGGAAATAATAAAGTGAGAATGTGATGAAGTTAAGTGTAGCTTGCTTTGCAACTTGATATGCTCCCATATAAATTCATGCAAGCCTATCTTGCTGAATACCCTTATGGATCACTTCATCTTACTTTTTAGTATGGAAATGCTTGCGAAGTAATTATGCAACTATATCTCTAGATCACAACCAGTTCTTAGGACGGTGAAGACAGATTTCATGATCTATAACAGTCACTTAGACTAAGGGCTAAGCATTGATTTCAAAACCGAAGTCATCTTTGCAGGTTCTCTTTTTTTTTGGGTTCATAGTTTATGTTCAAATTGATGAAGTTTAATGATATTGTTATTTGAGATATCGATCAGTACTAGTTTTTTCTGATGTTTTTAGGGGATTGTAATAAGATTTTTTTAAGAGTTTAATGACTCGAGATGGCATTTTATTTGTTAGCTATATTATTAGAATGATGGTTTGTTATTCCTGAACTATTTCCTCGGATATCAACCGTAAGTGTTTTTGATATTATTAGCTGGGGGAATTCCCTTTATTACTTCATGCATTGTTTTGTCATTTTTTTACTTCTTTTTTATCACTCCATGCTTATTTCAACTTATTTTTTATTAGATGTAATTGTTTTGTTTCTTTTTGAATTATTGCCATTAGCAGGGAGCATTCCCCCCCTCTGTTCGTGCGTATGTGGAAAGGTGTTTCTCGCGATGCAAGGATGATGCGCAAAGGACTTCCAATAAACTTATATTGTCTGAGGTGAGAACAATTTGAAGAACTTTGATCAATTCTGAAGTTGCTCAGTTTGAAATTTTACTCGCAAACTAATTACGTGAGATCATGCGCGTGCATTTGCATATATTCAATGTTAGTTTTAGATGAAAAGAAGCATGAATTTTTTTAATTATTTCAAGTATAAATTATAAATTATAAATTTATAGTACATTTTATGCTATGAGATTTTAAACATGATGATAAATTTCACATTTGCATATTTTGGTGTTTCTTGATAAGGAAGGGACTTGGTACCATTTTCTATAACGAGGTTAATGCATTGACAATATAGTTGAATATGTCTGATCTCTATATTGTAGGATTCTAATTTTGAGTTTGTGAATTTTATTTCTACATATTTATCATTTTATTCTTTTTGCAAAGCATTAGTTTTTTACTGGAATGTGATTCTATTTTAATATCTTTTTGCTTTACTTTCTTTCAAGGTTGTATGCTCTTTTTTTATTTTATGGTCCAAGAGGACATGCCTATTATTTGAATAGTTATCGGTGATATTGGAGTAGTTTGGTTAAATTTTTTATACGGATTTTAAATTGAAGAAGGTAATGATTTGGTAAAAAATATTTTAATAGCAATATTAAAATATGAAGAGATGTTTAGGATTGCGTTGAGTTAGGGTAATGGAGCATGGACTCATGATATCACGTCGATATCAAAAAAACAAATATGGTTTAATATCTAGAAGATCTATCATGAATGCTAATTATATGCTAAGACTAAAAAAATATTTAAAAGAACGGATCATCTTATGAGTTCTATTGATCTTGAGAAATCACGCGATTGAGTTTTATCTAAAATGATTTGGTTCAAATCAAAGAAACAAAAGGTATGTTAAAGGCATGTTAAAGTTATTAAAGAATAAAGATATACATGATAAAATATTCTCTAGCATTAGAAGTTCTTATGGAAAGACAAAGCAGTTCCTGCTCACTATATGTTTATATCAAGAATTAGCACCATGCTCTTATCGTTTTTTTATTGGTCATGCCTACAAATGATATTTAAAATATAGCTTAGTGTATGCTTTTCATATGGTGTTCTAAACGATGAGCTTTCTCAAGATCTATTTTTCATTACAAATGATATTAAAAATATAGTTCCTTGTTGGAATAAGTGAAAAGTTAGAATAATACAGAAAGTATCTGAAAAAAAGGGCTTTCGATTACTTGAACGACAATGAGAATATGATATATAATTTGGTGGGTGCGGTATCCTAATTATTAACGAATATTTAGTCGGAGATATAGTGATATCTACATGTGATAGGTCAAGTATGTTGAACTGATTGTAAAAAATGATAGGGATTTTGATGACACGACTTTTATAATTTGTGGTTAAAATGCAAAAATATTGATGTAGTCAAGAGTTGTCATTTTATGTTTTCTTTATTTTCTACTTGTGTTTCTAGCTTTCTTTCTCCAGTGACTTTTCAGTTTTTTCTGTTGACCCTTCATTTTACCTGTGCACCCCTCGGTTTCCTAGCTATCTCTCAGTTTCCCTGCTGTCTACTCATTTTCTCTGTTGTCTTCTTGTATACCTGCTGCTGTTTGGTCTTCCCTAAGTGCTGTAAGTGCTGTTTGGTCTTCCCTAAGTGCTGCTGGCTTTCCCCATGCTGTTGTCCTGCTGTTGGCTGCTCGTTTTCCTTGCTGTGGCTGGTTGGTTTCCTCTTTGCTGATTTCTATGCAGGAGGCTTTAAATGTGGGCTTTTTTGGTGGTTTTTATTGACTGTTTTGGGGGCACATTTATGTGATCTATTAAATGCTATTCCCTCTTATTTTCTTTTATAAATTGGGGTTGATTTTCTTTGAGAGAGAGAGAGAGACTTTGAAGAATTTTTGGAATGTGATCATTCAAAACCTGCGGGTTTTTTTAGCTTGCAAGCTATCTTCTTCTCCCTATCCTTCTTATATTTCATCTCGGACTTCTATCTATCCTTCTCTCCACTATTTCCATTCCACCTGTATCTTCAAAACTATTATAAGTTTTAAGTTGTGTTGTGTCATGTTTTATTATAAGTTGTAAGTTGTATTATGTCTTGTTCTATTATAAGTTGTAAGTGGTGTTAGTACTTCTTTATTGTTGTGTTTGTTTGTGTTATTTAAGATTTATGTGAATGAAAAAGGGAGTGTATTTTTATTTGCTTTCCTACAATGAAAGTTTGTTCTTAGGTTGCATCAATTTGATATCAGAGTTTTAGGTTGTCGTGTGAGTCTTCATTTCTCTTTAAAAATAAAAAACAAAAAAAAGGATAGTTAAATCAATCAACAAGCCGAAGTTCCAATTCAAGAGGAAGATCTTCCATCAGAAATAGCGCATTCGGAACATCATGGAAGTTTTGAGGCATTCTCATCAGGGGTTGAGATTCTTCTACCAGGGGAGTATTAATGCAGTTCAGAGTTGTTATTTTATATTTTCTTTATTTTTTACTTGTGTTTCTAGCTTTCTTTCTCCAGTGACTTTTCAATTTTTTCTATTGACCCTTTGTTTTCCCTGTTGGCCCGTCATTTTCACAGCTATTTCTCAGTTTCTCTACTGTCCACTCATTTTCTCTGTTGTTTTCTCGTATACCTGCTGTTGTTTGGTCTTCCCTAAGTGCTGTTGGCTTTCCCTATGCTGGCTATTTTTCCCCATGTTGTTGTCCTGTTGTTGGCTGCTCGTTTAGTGGCTATTTTGGGGGCATATTTATGTGATATATTAAATGCTATTCCCTCTTATTTCTCCTATAAATTGGGGCTGATTTCTTTGAGAGATAGAGACATTAAAGAATTTTTGGAATGTGATCATTCAAAACCTGCTGTTTTTTTCTAGCTTGCAAGCTATTTTCTTCTCCCTATCCTTCTTATATATTGTCTCGGACTTCTATCTATTCTTCTTTCCACGGTTTCCATTCCACCTATATCTTTCTTCTCTAAAATTGTTGTAAGTTTTAAGTTATGTCGTATTCTGTTTTATTATAAGTTGTAAGTTGTGTTGTATCTTGTTCTATTATAAGTTGTAAGTGGTGTTAGTACTTCTTTATTGTTGTGTTTGTGTTATTTAAGATTTATGTGAATGAAAAGGAAGTGTGTTTTTATTTGCTTTCCTAGAGCAAAGCTTGTTCTTAGGTTGCATCAATTTGGTATTAGATCTTTAGGTTATCGTGTGAGTTCATTTCTCTTTAAAAATCAAAAACAAAAAAAAATGGATAGTCAAATCAATCAACAAGCCGAAGTTCCAATTCAAGAGGAAGATCTCCTATTAGTAATGGCGCATTCGGAACATTATGGAAGTTATGAGGCATTCTCATCAGAGGATGAGATTCTTCCACTAGAGGAGAATTGATGCAGTCAAGAGTTGTTATTTTATATTTTCTTTATTTTTCTACTTGTGTTTCTAGTTTTCTTTCTTCAGTGACTTTTCAGTTTTTTCTGTTGACCCTTCATTTTCCCTGTTGGCCCCTCGATTTCCTAGCTATCTCTTAGTTTCCCTGCTGTCCACTCATTTGCTCTGCTATCTTCTCGTATATCTGCTGCTGTTTGGTCTTCCCTAAGTGTTGTAGGTGCTGTTTGGTCTTCCCTAAGTGTTGTAGGTGCTATTTGGTCTTCCCCAAGTGTTGTTTGGTCTTCTAAATGCTGCTGGCTTTCCTATGCTCGCTATTTTTCCCCATGCTGTTGTCTTGCTATTTTCCTGTTGTTGGCTGCTCGTTTTCCCTGCTGTGGCTGCTCGGCTTCCTCTTTGTTGATTCTTATGCAGGATGCTTTAAATGTGGGCTATTTTGGTGGTTTTTAGTGGCTATTTTGGGGGCACATTTATGTGATGTATTAAATGCTATTCCATCTTATTTCTCTTATAAATTGGGTCTGATTTTCTCTGACACAGAGAGAGAGAGAGAGAGAGAGAGAGAGAGAGAGAGAGAGAGAGACTTTGAAGAGTTTTTGGAATGTGATCATTCAAAACTGCGGGTTTTTTCTAGCTTGCAAGCTTTCTTCTTCTCCCTATCCTTCTTATATTTCGTGTCAGACTTCTATCTATTCTTCTCTTCACGGTTTTCATTCCACATGTATCTTTCTTCTTTGAAACTTTTGTAAGTTTTAAGTTGTGTCGTGTCCTGTTTTATTATAAGTATAAGTTGTGTTGTGTCTTGTTCTATTATAACTTGTAAGTGGTGTTAGTACTTCTTTATTGTTGTGCTTGTTTGTATTATTTGAGGTATATGTGAATGAAAAAGGAAGTGTGTTTTTATTTGCTTTCCTAGAGCAAAGTTTGTTCTTAGGTTGCATCAAATATTGTAGGAGTATTATATGATAAGAGAATATTATTGGAGGCGTACTATTAAATTTAATAAAATTATACTTACGCCAGCTATGTTGTATAAGTTTGAGTGTTGTTTATGTGATTTATTGGCAAATTGAGCATTTTAGGAATGTGAATATTAATGATAGAGGCATGAGAATCTAAAAATAATAGATCTGAAATGATTATATCAGAGAGACAATGGGACTTGGGAGTAGTGTCTATTTAATATAATGCAATGAAAAATAGATTTTGGTGTTTTTGACGTGCAACATAGAGGTTGATGCATCAATAAAATAAGATAAAGTAATGTCGAAGAATTGAGAAGTAAAAATGCAAATATGTTGGATAGAAGCCACATAAAAGAATGATTCAATATAGTGAGTAGGGATGAATAAAAAAGGACAAACTCTCTAAGATAAACCCAAGTAATTGGTTTAAGGTTGTTGATGATGATGATGTTCTCATGCCATTTTCTTGTAACTAGATTGTAATTGATGATATTATTGGAGTGGGTATGAGTTAGTGTTTTAGGTTTCTTGTTTTCCATCTTTATTACTTGTAATATCCAATCTTTTAATTTTTTGCTCTAACTAAACTCCATATTTTTTTCCCCCCCAAACTCAATGCAACCTCTTAGGATGTTTGCAGATTTTGGGTGCATTATGTTAATTCATGGTTATGCTTGAAATAGTTGTGATTTAAGATGTTCTATTGATGCTTGCATGCCTTCTAATCATGATTAATGGTTTAGATCATCACACAAATTTTCTACTATAGCCTTTCAAATGACATAATTAGTTCTCCGATTGTTTATGATATTGAGAGATAATTTAGTCGTTTGAATTTTGAATTTCATAGGTAAATTAATATTTCTTATGGACCTTCATGTAGCTTTTGATCATCCTCATTTGTGATACATGCTAGGATGGATGTTCAGATACTATTGAAGTGATGAGACTCTACTTCCAACTAGTTTTCATATAGAAGATGAAAAATAACGGTTGATACTTTGTTTGAAGATTATCTAGTTAACAAATTTAGTAGAATTGTTTCCAATAATGTGATGAGATCTTTCTATTAAAGTTAATAGGCAATGAACAACTGACCTATTGTCATTAGTTGTTATTGGCCAAGTTCTTGTGCAGCTACGTATTGGCCAAAGTAGTTTATAAAAGACCTTTTGTATTCCAATTATTTTATAAATTTCTAAATACTATTAAATTTTATATAGGATTGCGAAGATTTGTGGATAGCAACAAGTGATTTTGGTTTGAGCCATGTGTATCTCAGGTTCGGTTTTGGTGCATAGGTCATTAAGCATTTGGAAAATATTTATAAATAATTAATGAATAGGTTTGACCGTTTGTGAAATACTTCTTGTAGGGTTGGTTTCAAGCATGTCTCACATATATAGTTATTTTTTACTATAGACACATGATAATCAATAAGAAAATTTAATTACAATGTCATTTGGGCCGCAAGCATTTTAATAGTTATTCTACTTTAACTATGCCACTCCTATGTTTAGAGGCCCCTATGTTAAAAAAAGCCTATCGCATCGAGTGTTGTATCTAATATGTTGGAACATATATAAACTCCTCCTATGTAGATTATCTATCTATCTATCTATTTATCTATCTGTCTTTAGCCCTTTTTTATGTAAATTGATCTATGTATCCACATAATATTTACTTGTCTATCTCATCTTTTTGTAAGCTTGGGCCAAATTCTTTAACACTCTTATAAAGATGTGCATATCTTGTTTGGTCAATCTTCTTCGACGTCCAATTTAGGCATAAATTTATATTATACCTAATATTGATACCCCGGTCTGATCTGATGAAACATTGTACTATTAAAGTGTGGCCCAAGGGCATTCTAAACTGGTTTGTGGATGGACTGGGTCCAGTGGAGTTGAAAGGACATTCTTCAAGATTTTGCATGCATTTAATTTTTGTAATGTTGAGAATTTTTTTCTTAATATTTTCTAAAAATTTCTTCTATGGCTGCAATTTCTGAGATTAATTTTTGGAAGATATGCTTAGAGGGTTGAGGTTTTCATTTCTAATATTTGATGCTTTTAAGTACTAGCTAGTTGATTGATCCCGTTGTTTCTATTATTAGGAATTGATATTGAGACACGTGCATGTGTTTTCTATCTAGTTTTTTATAAGGTTTGATATCTAATTAGACGTTCTGAAATCAAGAAAAAAAACTGATCATGTTGAATCCATCCTATTTTGAGTTCAAATTTTTTTTTTCCCAAACTTACCCTAGTCGATAAGGGTATTTTTTTCTTTATTGTACTGATTTTGATGCTTTTATTTAGATCATTGCAAAGGCAAAAGATGATGGTACACTTTGGACAAAGAATTGGGATATGGAGCCCCTTTTCCCATTGCCAAATTCCAATTCAAGTGGAGCTGATCAAAAGTACATTTTCCATTTTATTGATTTCAGCTATTTTCATATGTCGATGCAATCATGTCTTTACGTATTATTTTGGTTTGTTTACATGCATTTTCATGTCTTGTTTATTATTATTATTACATTCAACCATTGTTATCAGTCCTTTGACAAAAGGATCTTATATGCCTATATTGATGTGATTTCTTTGTATAGTCTAGGGGAGTGCTGGAATAATCAAATTGGTGCTTTTGTGCACCCTTCATAAACTTGGTTAAAATAAGAGGTGTAAATTTATCAAGTTGAAATTGAGCCACACCTAGCTTGAGCTTAGCTGATTAATCAAGCTCAAGCTTAATTCAATTAGCTTGAGCATGGAAGAGAGAAGGTTAATATAAACTAGAGGAATTGTGGCCATAAAATCATGAACAATGAAAATTTGGAGGAAGGTTAATAGCTTTTGTGAGACAAAGAGGGGAAGTAAGATTGTTATTTTTTTTAATTACTTTGTAAACTAAACCCTTGAATTTTGATTCTTTTAAGATAATTTATATTAACTTTTGTTTAATGAATTGGCTCTTGAGCTGATCAAACTTGGTTCTTTGGCTCATCAACTTCAGCTAGTGAGCCATTTATTGAGTCTAAGTTCACTTAGATCAGCTGCATTCCTAGTATCAAGTTCCCTCCATTGACTTTCTTCAAGCATTAGAAAATAGAAATTATTTGGACTCATATATCGCTTCTCTTTATGTTCTAAACAATTAAAAAAATGAGGTATTGTGTTAGGTTACATGAGTCAGCATAATTGTCATAATCGACTATCTTGCATGAACTATTTTTCATTCACTTTTATGGATTGTTCACCATTGGTTCGTGGTTGATTCAACATTGGTGTTAGCTTTATTCAAATTAAAACCCTTTTAAGATCCTTATGATGTACTATTTTTTACTTTTTTCTCATCAATTAATGAAGAAAAAAATTCAAGAATATGGGCATTGATTGTATGTTTTATATAACAAAATGTATTTTAATGAGAGCAGTATTTGTTATTTGGACAAAAAAAGTGATATTATTGATAAAATCATGTGATATTTAGTTGTCATACTATAAAGAAGGGTTAGTGAGAAGACACTCGTACACACCTATGTACATGCTTATATAAAAGATATCATTGTAGTTTGGGTAACAATTATTTTTAAAGTGTAATTTGGCATTCACAATATAGCTTTTGATCTTAGTGTGTATGGCTTAGGGGTGCCGAGCCGGCTCGAGCTCAACTCGTTAATGAGCTCGCGAGTCGAGCTTATCGAGCAACGAGTTCGAGCTCGAGCTTATACTCGAGTTTGTATATTAAACGAGCTAGAGCTCGAGTTCAAGCCTGACTCGTCTTGAAAGCTCGTTGAGCCGCTCAAATGTATTTAATAATTAATTTAAAATAGTATTATATAATATATTTTAATAATTTTAAATTAATTCTATATTAAAAAATAGAAATTCTAAAAAAAATTGATTTTTTTAATTTAAACTAAAAATCAAACTCAACAATCGAGTCGAGTTCGAGCCTATGGATTTTTTAACGAGTTGAGCTCGAGCTCGAGCTCAGTAACAGCTAAACAAACTTAGCTCGATTAGGTAGATACTCGACTCGACTCGACTCGACTCATTTACACCCCCAGTATGACTCAAAATGATTGTATTTCATATTTGCCTATATAATTTTAATTAGTATTATTTTTAAATTTGATTTACATGTTTTATAATGTCTCATGCATTATATTAGTGATATCCATACATATAATGATTATCTATAAAAACTTTTTAAATTGGTTTTCTAATTTAATTTTCAACATTGGTATCTTATAAATAAAATCTTGAATATTAAAGTGGATTTTAGATGATTGGAGAAGAGCCGTTTTTGAACTAGTATTTAAGAACAATGTAGATACTCAAGAAGTAATAATTATAGGAGAATCAAGTTTATAAGATATAAAATGAAGTTATGGGAGAGGGCAACGGATTGTAGGCTTGGAAAAAAACATTAGTACAATAGAATTAATTGGTTTATAGAGAGTAAAGGATGATCTTTATATGATTTTTGATGATCTTGAAAAGTACATGCGATGCTAATAGGCTGTGAAAGAACGAAGGACTAGGCCCTTACAAGATTAGACAACTGTAAGAACTCGATGATACTACTTTTTAATGATGGAAAATCTAGAAGGAAACAAGTATTGCAAGGCTTTGTATGACTACTAAACCATTTGTTTCCCAATTGATTCATGTGTAAGTGTGAATAATTCTGCACCAAGAAATGAGTTTTATGCCAAAGATAGCTGCCATCCTTTAGTATTTTGGCAAATTCATCCACTACCACGACTTTCAGGTGGATGTGTAAAAATGGGTTGAAAGGTTGGGTTCAGGTATGAACTGAAATTGATCCGACCCGAATCCAATTAATCCGAACATGACCCATTTAATAAAAAGGCCAAAAAAGACCAACCTGAACCCGACTAGCTAACAACCTGAATGACCTGAATCCGACCCATTAAAGCGTTTTGGTTAAATTTTTTTTACAACTTATTGACTATAAAGTTTAAAATATTTGATAAAAAATAAGACTATACCCACTAGTAAAAAAATTTAATAAAAAAAGATATTAAAGGGGTAATTTTCGAGTCAAAAGCAGGTTCGTGGGTCAATTTGAACATGACCCATTTAATAAATGAGTCAAAAAATACAACCCGAGCTCGACTTGTTTGTTAATCGAGTCAACCTGAACTCAAATTTTTTGGGTCGGGTTCGTGGGTCGGGTCATTTATTGACACACTTACTTTCTAAAACCTTCCATATTCTCATTACAATGACTGCATTAGTTTTCAAAGAAGGCTGGAATTCTAGCCACATATAGTTGATTTTGGAGCTTTTTGAAATGACAATATCCTCCCTATTTTGCCTTCCCAAGCCACCAAGACTTGAAGAATCTATCAAGAATTGGGATATGAGAACCTCACCAAGACGACAGTTACTGATTGTTCAGGCGTAGGCAAAAGGACAAAGGCCTTTTCTCTATTTACTGAATGAAAACTGCCCCCTTACAAATTTTCGGCTATTGGAACTGTGCTGCTATTTGCCTTGGATAGTTATAGAGATGGATTATGAGTGTTGGGATCAATTTTGGCGTAGTGTTGGACTCCACTATGACCATTGATCATCTGGAATGATTTTTTTGTCATTGTTGGAATTGAATTTTCAACTAAAGAATATTAGTAGACAACCATTTGAATTGCTATGGCATGGTCAGAAAAGATGAGAAAATATTAGAAGCTTTGGGTGATTGATTATGGAACAAATGCAGACTCGGCTATGATATCTTACCCTTCTCACCTCTCCAAACTTTGTGGAATCCAACCAAAAAAATGGAAATACCTTCCCAACTTCAGAATAACTTGAAATAAACTCTCAAAAACTCCCATTTTGTCTTAAGGGATTGGGATATTAATGGACAAATAACTTCATATAGCACCTATGCAGCCCCTCATTCCATAAGTACTTCTATATGAAAGGAAGAAAAGAAACTAAGCCCTTTAATAATTAATTAATTAATTATGAAAAAGGACCCTGCTGAATACTATGTCAATATGATAAGTATCACAAGAAATGATTTGGTGAGTATTAAACTTTGAAGTTTTGTGCAAAGGATTGCTGAAATTATTATGTAAGCATTGACTATCATAAAGAATTATTATATAGACACAAAAGAGTTCCCAACAAACATCAAGGATGAGCTTAAGTTGCTTCTCTTTTATTGATTATGGATATGCTTATAAAGGATATTAAAATTATGCTATATATGATATAATTTCGATACGTGAGGACTTTGTTAAAATACGTAGAAGTTATAACACCAAAGTTTAAAACTTTTGAAGATAAAAGGGCTTAGCATTAGTAGAATTAAGGACTATTATGATATAAAATTTTGATGGGAGTAAAACTAATAATGATATATTATTATGTCGAAATATTAAGTTAAATGTGAGAGATTAATTATCTTGGATCTATTATGCATAGAACTGATATTGAGTTGGATTTGGCTTGATGTGAAATTATTAATTTTGGTTCTACTTGATTCACGCTTAAAATTAATTTGGTTCAAGCGAATTTGGCTTGTGATCAATTTTGAGTTAACTCGAAGTTGTTTTTTATTTAATTTTTAACGTAATTATACACATTTTATTATATGATTATACATATATTCTATTATATATTTAATACATTATACCTTTATACACCTTTCAAGTAAACTCAAACTAACTTTTCAATAAAAAAATACTATAATATTTGAGTGTGAAGAATCAAACTTAATATAGACACAAAATCAATTTAGTCCGTTGTAGAGCTCAAATAGAGTTGAAATTGACTCAACTTGATTTCGATTGGAGTCAATTTTCAAGTGATTCAATTATTTTAACAACTTTAAATATGTAGAAGCATGTGATATAAATAGTATATAACTTTTAGAATTATTGATGTTTGTTAATGGTCAAACTGTTTAGAAGTGTTGTGCGATAAGATAATATATAAGCAAAATTGGCCTATGCTATATTGATATGAGTATAAGGGTATAAATAAATCATTGATAGTCAAGTTGTCTTATGAACCACTAAGAATTCTAAAATGGTTGAGAATTAAAAAGAAGAAGAATATTCAGAAGAAAAATTACATTAGGGAGACAATTCAAGTAGCATTTATTGAAGACAATGTATAAGAAAATAGCTGATACAATGTAGGGTAGAAGATTCACCAATAAGTTAAAAAAAATTATTGTAGAATGATTACGAAGAAAAAAAAGATAAGGCTATAATAATTAATTTTTATTTCTTCACTCACTAAACCTCTAACCCCACATCACTTTCTTTGTCTTGCTATTTAATAATCTATAGTGTGTGTTGGCACATGATCAAATTAATCTCAATTAAATTTTAAATTTCTAAAAATAGATGAACACTACCTAATTTAATTTGACATTTTCAAAGTAATCACTTGCAACCTCCCCGCAATTTCATAGAGACAAATCCCATATGCTCGTAGCACCGCCTCCTTGAATACTACAAATCATGCCCACACTACTATTTTCTTTTAATTTTTTGAAGTGAATGATTTCAAAACCATCTCTTGATACCATGCCCATCCAAGTTGCACCACCCAAACAATAGTATTTCCACATTGACTTGATTAATGATATTGATCTTAGCTATATAAAAGACTGAACTATTTCTTATTCTCGCTAAATAAATTTTCCATCTCATATGTTCAGCACATTTAATGATCCTTCTCGCTGACAAAACCATTTGCATAATTTATTTGGCAAAACCCATCTATAGATACCAACATCTGATGGGGTTAGCATATTTTAATTGCGCATAAACTGATCTACCCTGAATAAAATTGAAACTGATGCAATATTCCAAGTAGGGAATTGCACCAAAATACAAAAAAGAATTTTTCTTTTTCTTTTCTAAAGCATTTTCATAAAAGACTAGTTTTCTTTAAATCCATCAAATCTATCTATAGATCATGTTTGGTCTCCTGGTACATATTTGACCTCTTTTGGTACTCACTTCGTGGTACCCTTAGGTCATATCCTTATTCTCTTAGACTCATGCATGATCTTTGGACTCCTTCGTGGGCATGTCTATAGGTAGGGAGATAAGGACCAAAATAATCTCCTAACTCTTTACAAAAGGTCAAAATAGTCCTCAACTATTTAAAATTCTCATTTTAGTCCCTTGAATTTTTAAATAAAGACCTAACTGATCCCACAGAAGGACTAATTTGGTCCCTATTTAAAGAGTCAAGAGACCAAATTGGTACTTTTATATAGTTGGGGACTATTTTGGTCTTTCAGAAAAAGTTAGAGGACCAATTTGGTCATTTTCTCGTAAGGTAGATCAATAAAAAGTTCTTGTTAATTTTTTTCTTCATCATTCTCTTTTTTGACTTATTTTTTCTTCTATATGATTTGGTTGAATTAATGGTGGCTGCACTAAAGATGCATCCCATGGTGTAGGCAGAGCTTTAATGGTGGCCATGAGTTTTGTCAGTAGATTGGATTTTTTGGATGGTCTCTTTAAAATTTTTAAAACTCTTAATCCAAACATGCATTTGATTCATGGCTCCCATCCCATGCATGGGTTTTTATCTCTCTAGAACACTCTAGGTTTTCCCTTAATCTCACACGAATCATAATGAAGTCCTATGATTGGAATTAATGCTTTGATATTGAAATAGGATTGAGAATTGGGGTGTAAAAGGATTGTATGGAATTTGTATAGATTATTTAGGACAAGGAGATGGGGTTATGTGGAGGTTTTGAGTTGATTAGGTTCATTCTCCTAATCTTCTTGATAGGAGAGGGAGAATGGCCTATCAGCTTCTCCTCAGAACTCGTGCCTTAGGGTTTGATCAAATTTTGGATGGCACACATAGATAGAGAGAGATAGAGGGGGGGGGGGGGGGGGGGGGGGGGGGGGGGGGGGGGGGTGCTCAGATAGGCCTCTTAACCAAGAATTTTAGCGGGGGTAGAGAGATTGAGGAAAGTAAATCAATTGCTCCAATTTTAATTTTTATATCTTATGGCAGAGTCCTAATGATATAAAAGTAGAAGCTAATCAATTTCCATCTATAATTTCAAGTGCATTAATTTATGATTTCTTATCATAAATTTATTACATCCTTCATATTTTGGTTAGTCATCTTTTAAAAATGGCTAACAATTCATAAATTCTCCTTAAAAGGTATTGCACTACTTAAAATTAGGGAGGATGATTTTGTGAAGTGATTTTAGAATTGTTTTGCTGATTCCCTTAGCATAAATTTCTCTCGTTATCTTATTTTGCTCACACCCTCCTATTTTTCAAATTTAAATGACAGTTTTGCAATTTCTCAATTTCTCAATTTTCTTGCAAATTTATTTATCTGAGATTAAACTTAAAGTTTTCTTCAGAATCTCCTGGATCAATTATTTAAATTTTCCTATGAGATATTATTGTATTTCTTTATTACTACTATTCTGGCTTATGAATTCATCTTGATATAGTCTGCTCATTTACCATTGTTGATTAGTTTACTGTTGAAAGCTAGGTTGTGGGTTATAAAATGCATAAAATATTTAGGAGTTTGGCAGTAAGGAATCAACTTTCATCTGAGCACTGCTTTCCAAGAGTCACTAGATGATGACAAATATAAATAAATAGCACAGTTTAAATATAAATGTATTAAATATCACATGAAGTGTAAGCATCACCACAAGAGTTTAGCTGTTTTAATATAAGATAGAATCTTGATAACTTGGATTAAAAGAAAGATTCAAAAATTAATTTGCAATTTACCTTTGCGAACTGTTAGAAATAAGATCAACAAAGCAATAGTAGAAACAATTACAAAAAAAAATTTATTCTTGTGGGTAAGGGTTTATAATATCATAACAAGGCGTTGACTTAGCAATGAGCAGTCTAGAGAAAGTATTTTTATTGTTATTGACAAGAATCAAAACGCACTATTATGGGCTGCTCGTTCTTTTTCTGTAGAGGTAGAAACAAAAAATGGTAAATCGGCCCTTGTGGTTTTTTACCGTATAAAATAGAAAAGGTGCCCCAGTTAAGACGGATGCTCTACTACGAGGCATATTTGAAATGGCTATATAAGGAACGCCTTTTCAGGAGGTCGTTCTGATAGTCGGAGCTGTTTTGTGCCTAATGTCGATGGAGAATTGTAAATTGGACAATGCCTCCTTGCTGATTTCTTTAACCATCTGTCATACTTTATATGCTTGCCTAACAAGAGTTGTTCATCTTTTGTACTGAAAACTTTGGTTTGTAATTTGCTTTAACTAAAAAAGTCCATATCTTGTGGAAAAAAAGTCCATATCTTGTGGAAAAGACGTAACATCCATGCCAGTGGCTGAAATAGGCGCTAATACATCACTTGTATATTTTACCTCTTTTTGAAAAAATGATTATTTTGTTGAACTTTTTTTATAATTTCATGAACATCTTTAGTTCTTTTACTGTTGCTTGTCAAAGAGTTGCCATATCTGATAAAAGATATCTCATCACAGCATTTTACAAAGTACAGTGCCATCTATGCCAAAATTTTCTAACAGACGCAGTAAAAGTCGTTGGGAGCCTGTTGCTGAGGAAAGGCTGGATCTTAAAGATGCACCAGTCAATAATGACTCAACAAAAAATGTTAGCTGGGCTGAAAGGATGGTTAGTGTTTTGTTCTATTTTGGATTTACTACGCTTAGGTTATTTGCGTTGTTGTAACTGCAACTCCTTGCATATTGTTGTTTATTTCCAATGCCTCATTGGTTATGTGGCTCATTGGCATTCAAATATATTGAATGGCACTTGAAGATTTTTGCCATTATGAAATACCTTGTGTGCTTTTGAGGATTGGAGTTAGCATTTGTAGTTTTACATGTTGACTGTTGGCTTGAATATTCTTGTTTATTCTTCTTAGGCTGGGAGCCAAATGCTTAAAACTATGGATGATGGACGAAATAGCATGAAGTATCCTCTACAATCTCTTCTAAGCAAAACCCCTCAGAGGCCATTGAAGAAGTCACGTTTTTCTGACACATTGGATATAACTGAGAATGGCAATTCTTCAAGTGATAGTGATAAGGAGCAGGAGTTGACTAAACATTATTCCAGTGCAATCACTCTAGAAAATTCACCTGAAGAAAGGAAACGGCGTGAACATCGATCCAAGCGATTTGAGAAGGGACAGGAAAAGCAGGCAGATGTCAAGCAATCCAAGCCAAAAGGTGCTGGAGTTGGAAGTTTATTTTTAAGAAGAGCCAATGCGTTGATGCTTGCCAAAAATTTTGATGATCAATGTAGAGCAGTTGAAGATATCTATTGGGATGCACTTACAGTTAAAGGAACCTGCCAGGATGTAGAAAAACGTTATCTGCGTCTTACGTCGGCTCCTGACGCTGCAACTGTATTGTTTTATTTTTTATAGTTTTAAATTTAGTGTTCATAATTATAATTTTTAGAGTATTTGATTCCAATCAAGAAGTTTAATCACAGAGCTCTTATAGTTTCATAAATTTTTTTTTAAAATTTGTGTTCAGTTGTTTGAGGCAATCCCTGCCATGCAGGTTAGACCTGAAGAAGTCTTGGAGAGAGCTCTGCATATGGTTCAGACTTGTCAGAAGAATTACCTCTACAAATGTGATCAACTTAAGTCCATACGTCAGGATTTAACTGTACAAAGGATACAAAATGAGCTAACTGTCAAGGTTCTCGAAATTTTTTCCACTCGTACATCCATATTTTTCAAGTGATAATGCTAGTGTAACTTTTTGATTTTTGAAACTCCGAAAAGTGCAAATTTATTTTTTTCTTTTTCTATAGGTGTATGAAACCCATGGACGGTTGGCTTTAGAAGCTGGTGATCTGCCAGAGTTTAACCAGGTCCGTCATTGCTTCTTGGTTTTCATTCCAATGATAAAACAATATGCAAGTCCATCCAGATTAGCCCTTTTCAGTTGTCTAAAAAGTGCAATGCTATTATCTTTTAAGCTTTTAATAATGTATGGTATGATTGAATTATATGATAATTGATTTGTTGAGGATAAAGAAAGATATATGTGCCAAAGGCGTTTTGAAGTTATTAAAATTATGTATAATGGATCATTAAATAGTGTTAGAAGTAGTTTTGGAGAGATCAAGAGTTTCTAAGTACGGTAGGATTACATCATGGATTAACATTGAGTCTATCTCTATAGGTATTGGTCATAAAAATGATTATAAAGTACATTAAAGTTGGTTGCCTTGTGGCATTTTTATTGTATATGATAGTTCTAATAAGTGAGACAACTATTGAAATAAGTGAAAAATTAGAATAATAGAGAATATGTTTATAAGATAAAGGACTATCATATAGTAGAACAAATATTGCATATGTTATGCTATTTTAGTTGGTATGGTATTAATAATTAGTAGTTAATATTATTATAAGATTAAATAATACCTAGGTGTGATAAGTTTAAGTATCATGAATCTATTATATAGAATAATAGGTATATGGACATGGGTGGAACTCTCAAGATTAATTTGAAGTTTTAAGTGATGACAAGTTCATAATTTTGCCCCTCTTAAAAAACTTTCCCTCCTTTTTTTTTCCAAAATGTTTGGGGACTTTGATCTTGGCTGGAGCAGTTGTCGGTTTGGAATTTGATTGTGGAGCTTGTCATATTCTCTTATAGTGGTTCTCCATTTTGCTTCTTTGATATATGATGAGATGGTTATTTTTGTTAGTTTCATTCTTTTGTTTTGAGTTGAATGCATCCCGTTTTCTCTCTCATATTATTCTCTACCTCTTTGCTTGATTTCACGTTTGTTGCTTGGGATGATTTTATTCAAGAATTGGTGTGTCAGGTAGGTTCTATAATTTCATAGATGAGAAGATTATTTTTGATTTGAATTATGTGCTTTGAGGAATTGTCTAATGCTTGGTGTAGTTGGAAATTTGCCTCATACTATTTGTTTTTAGCCAACAACAATAAACAACATCAAGCCTTTATCCCACTATGTGGGGTCGGCTACATGAATTCTTTTTCTCCATTGTGTCCTGTAAAAAGTTAAATTCTAATTTAAATCTAATAAAGAACGGTCATTTCTAATATTTTCTAACCAAGTTTTTTTATGTTTACTTCTACCTTTCTTAACACAAGTCAATCTAATACATTTATTTTCCCAACCGGGTCATCAGAAGGCTGTTGTTTTATGTGACCAAACCATCTAAGACGACTATCTAATCTTATCTTCCACTGGAGCTACTCCAACCTTTTCACGTATATGCTCATTTCGTATCCTATCTCTAATAGTAAAGCCCTCATCCACCTGAGCATCCTCATCTCTATAGCACTTAACTTAATATTATGCTTCTCTTTTAATGGCCAACATTCTGCACCATAAAGCATTGTAGGTCTAACCACCATCTTATAAAATTTTCCCTTAAGTTTGAGGGGGGCTTTTCTATCACACAACAAGCCCGATGTATTCCTCCACCTCAACCATCCAACTTGAATTCTCCATTTTGTTTTTATAGTTTGTTTAATTTTTTGCTCGGATCTTTTGTATTTAATTGTTAATATAGAATCTCATTCATTAATATTAATTATTAATGAATTTCATTTTTTTATCTCATCCTACATTTAATTTTTGGCTTATTCTAACCTTTGTCATTGTTAAGTGCCTAAGATGGTACTATTTTTCATGTTTATGCAAATTTCCCAAAAGTGTAGTTAGCCCTTTTAAGATTAGAAATAGTAGTTTGATTTCTATATTCTTTGGCTTTGTTTGATTTGAAGATTTGAAGGGTAGTGGTGGAAATGAAATTAAATTACAGAAGTTTAGAATTTGAAGCTTTTAATTTATCATCATAGTTCATATATCATTGTTTTTAATGTTAGTAAATGGATCGATATTTAAAGATAAAAAATGTGTAGTAGAAGGAGCAATGACTGATTCAATGATCAGCTAATATCATACATTAAGGAAGAAGTATTTGACTTGATTCCGATAAAATTATATTGCAACATCATAATATAAAAAACGAATGGGATTGCAAAGCTTGTAATCATTATTTAATTCTTCAATCATAATAAATACAAGACTTTGCTTTGAATTATGTCTTATATATATTTTTATTTTTTATATTTAATTATTTATGTAATAAATTTACCCACCTTTAATAGAGAGGCTGATTCCGCCCATGTATATGGATTAGGATATCAAATGTTACAGATAAGATTTCATGATTAAAACAAAAAAGTGCTTTAGGAGTAGTATTATATGATAATATAATTTTAAGAAGGCATACATTTATCACGATAATCAGACCATCTATGACATATGATTCCTAGTGTTTTGTAGTAAAAAGTCACTAATAGTCATGTTTAGCATGGTAGAACTGAGAATATTCATATGGATGCATCAAAGCTAAGAAGAATAATTAAGCAATGATTTTATTAGAAGGGATGGTAAGAGTATCATGGATTAAAGATAATATATTTTGATATTTTGGACATGTACATCAAAGGGTAAAAAATGCTTAAAGATTTTAGATACAAGCAGTCTTGAAGAATTATGGAGGAAAATGGGTAGACTAAAGATAGCATGGATTTATTATTTGTGAACAAACCTGTTTATAGAATGAGTTTAACATTTGATGCAACATTCAATTGAAGCGAACAAAGAATGAGGATTCATTAACTCAACCCCAAATTGTTGGGATAAGGTTGATAAAGCAGATGCTATGGTTCAAGACTAGATGATTTTTCCAAGCATTGATTTTTGCTTCAACTGTAGCAATATGTAGCCTGCTCATGAGAGGGAAGGCATTGATTTTAGTTGGTTTACTCATAAGTTGACCTAGACGCTATGAGTTGAAAATTGAAAACAACTTTTCTACCATGTAGATGTAAGCTTGTATTCATCAAAATTCCCCCAAAGACCACAATAGTTGGAGCCTTTTGCATTAGTTATGCCCATATGTGATGTAGGCAAGGATTCAAGAGAACCCTTGGCTACAAAAAGTAAACTAAATAAAAAAAATTTAGGTCTCCACAATACATTGGAGACCTAAAAAAAGAAAGAAACTTTCCATAACATTTAAAAAGGACACTTACAAACTTTTATAACAAAAACATAAAACAATTAGGACTTCATGACACCCTAAAGAAGCTTACAATCTTTTAGAAGAAAGATACAGGTGGGGTGTAAACTTGTGGAGAGAAGAAGGAGGTAAGAAGCCAAGACGAATTAGAAGAGGACAAGCTCGCAAGCTTTCCTAGAAGAGAGGAGGAATGGAACAAGCTCACAAGCTTTTCCAAAGAAGAACAAACCCTCAGGTTTTTGGCTCCAAAAATATCATCATCACACACACTCTAAACACACAAAACAACTTATATTTATAGGAGGAAAGAGGGCAGCCAAACAACCATCAAAAATCTCTTCAAATACCTAATTAAATGAGGGAAATGAAAGGCCAACAGTCACAACACAGCAGGCCCCAAACCTGCACAGGAAACAAGGCAAAGTCCACGGAAATCCCAGCCAAGAAGCCACGGAAAAGCCACCAGGAGAGGGACCCGAAGAGACCACACAGGTAACAGGGTGGAGAGGACCATGGGAAGAGCAACAGCCACCAGAAACCGAGAGGGCTAGAGGGGAAACCGAGGAGGCACACAAAGGGGGCTGGACCAGCAGCAAAACTCCAAACCGAGAGCAGCCAAGGTCCAAACCAAGAGCAGCCAAGGCCCAAACCTTGTTTGCATCAAATTTAATTTTCAAGTTGATTTGAACCCCCCCCCCCCCCCCCCCCCCCCCCCCCCATGCATCAATATGATTCAGATCAAGTTATTGATATCTTGCAAGTCTTTGGAATTGTGTCAAATGATCTTATGTGAATGTGTATCTCATCACTTTTAACAAGCCATCCAAGTGTAGGCTAGGACCAAATGGCATGACGTGCAAGATAATACTTTTAGTCTTTTATCTTATATTGGTCATCATCTAGATATCTGGTTAGTTGGAAGCTGCAGAAGTGCCTATTGCATGTTTGCTGCATGTTTGCACTTTTTGACAAAAAAGGTTTTGCACTCATAAATAATTTCGGGTATTTATCAGTTTCTAGTATTATTTTTTTTAGGTAATCGTTGTTCACCCTAGGAGTTAGCGAGGAATTTCTAACTCTACCAAAGAAGAGTTGTTCAAATACTATACTATCTTGTTTCTTGAATAATGTGTATTTCAAGTCCTTCCATCTCCACCAAGTTGGAACTAAAGAAGCCGTTCCAAGTCTCCCGCATTGTAAAATGTCTCCTAATTACCTATTGGTATCCTCTGCTAATATGATTAGAATTTTCGCATAGCTAAAGGTGAAACACTTTGCAAACTTAAATGTCATTTATCAATTATTCAACTTTAATGTGTGCCATATAATTTAGCGTTTGCCATTTGGTATACCATTATAATAATTTTAGTTTTAATGAAGAATTAGCCATTGTGAAAGGTATTGACAAAATGCATGGGTTTAGGAGGTTAGTGATTAGGATGTGACTTTCCATCTATGTCAATTTTAGTTGGTTTTTTTCTCATAAATCTATTTATATTGTGAATATAGCCCTTCATTTCTGCATATTATGCCCAATGTGCTGGTCCTTGTTAATCCTGTATCTGTTTGATTTAATTTGTTTTATTTAAAATATCGTACTATAGCTGATTTTCTAGTATGCCAATGACCCTTATCATAGTGATGCGTTAGAACATCCCTGTTTGGGCATTATGCTTTAGCTAACATTGAAAGACGATAAAATAACTGGTACTAGCTTCTTAGGATGTGAGGATCTGAGCTAGTTCAAGCCGAGCATGTGAAAAAACTAATTATGTATTGATAGCAAAAATTGATCTCAGCATGGATTAGCTCGTATGCTTGATGACTTGGCTTCATTTTATTTTAAGAAACGAGAGATATCAGTATTTTTTTTAATTTTGAAAAAAAGTCAAAAAAGTATTTTTTAATCTTAAGGAAATTGGATATAATTCAGGAAAAAAACTTGAGGCCTTTATCTCTTTCAATAAGTGTCCATTGTTGAGCCTGTTGCCAACTCCTATCTTCTTTCTATCCTCTCTTCAGTAAACATGACTTTTTTTTTCCTTTTCCTGTTTGTTGCTTTGATGATTCAATCTTCCCTTCCTCCAATCATACTTTTGTCAATGGGGAATGGCGCACCATGGTGCAAAGTTCCCCGTTGAGTCATGGAGCATAGCGCATGGCGTGGCGCGCACCATTTTGAACACAGCTCAAAATAAAAAATAATTATAAAAATCATTATATGGATCCTATTTTAGAGTATCAATCAATTTAGGTAAAGCTTGATTGAATATGTTTGTGGTCCAAAGTCCAAACTATTAAAGTGAGCTTCAACAACAACAACAACATTAAAGTTCGCTTAAAGTGAGCTTCAAGTTCGTCCAAAATTTTTATTAAAATAAAGTCTAATAAAACATAACTAAATTATTTTAATCATATCAAATAATTTTAAAATTTTATTACATTTTTTTAGAAGTTAAAATATATTAATATTAAAAACTATTTATAATTATATTAAAAAATCCCTAAAATTCAAATTGCGCGTGTCGTGTGCCATTGCGCACACATGGCGCAAATTGCGCACGCCAACTTGAAGATGTGCGTCGAGCCATGCAGCTGGCGTCGTAGGTGCGCCGCGCTGCGCCATACGCCACGGCGCGTGTCATTTTGCTCCATTGACAAGTATGTCTCCAACACCTACTCTTCACCTGTGTCCATTGCCTCATCCGTATCTACTGCCAATTTCATGCTCCCTTATTCCTGCTCTTTTTACTTTTTCCAGTCCTCTCCTATTTGGGATTTCTAGATTATCCATTGCTCCACTGGCAATGCCTTCCTTTTTTTGTTGACCACCTCTCTATAACTGTCCCTTCCTCTGTTTGCTGTTTTTGCTAACCAGCTCATGATTCATCAATCTAATTTACATTAGTTCATCTTAGTGGCAAGTCAAATCCTTTAGAACCTTCTGGCTGTTTTGACTCTCAGTTCTTCATTCAAGGTTTCGCCAATACCCTTCTTATACCGAGGTTTATAATATCAGTTTTGGTTCTTCTGTTTGTAATTAGAGAAATTCATTGTCTGTTGTTCCCACGAGTGGAAAATGCCAAGGATATTTTCCCTTAAAGGATGTGATCAGAATACTGAGAAGCTGCTTCTGATGTAATCCTTCAAAGGTTATTGTCCATTGAAGAATGTTATATCAATAAAGAGAAGCTTCTTTTGATGATTAGGTCCAACTGGATCAATGGCAATATTCTATGATTTTTTTAACATTTTCGGATCATCAACGTAAAATTAACATGAAATTTTACTGCTGTTTTGTGAAAGTTCCAATAGTTTAGAAGTTCACTAAGTTGTTAAATTTAATTCAAATATCCAGCGCAATTGAAGATGTTCATGATTTCATTATTTACCTATTTTTGTTACATCTATTTCTTTTGCAGTGCCAGTCTCAGCTGAAAAGACTTTATGCTGATGGAATCAAAGGATGTCAGATGGAGTTTTCAGCTTATAATCTACTTTGTGTAATTTTACACTCTAATAATAAAAGAGATCTTTTATCATCAATGAACAGGTACTGGAAACTACCTGCATATTTGTTTTACCTATCAGTCTACGCGCATGCCATTCCTTAAATAGCATTCCCAGGATATTTTAAGTTGACATTATCCTTGAAATTGGTATCTTAAAAGTTAATTCTTGGAAAGATGGATTGGGCTCCACGGTTTTTGAGTGCCATTAAGATGCAGGGCTTCGGGTTCCAATCTCTTTAGGGGAGGTGGTTCCCGGCATGGGCAGAGGTGGTGGGGCCATGAAGATGTCTAGATCACCCCTTGGACCAATCCTTGCCCCCATGCCCACCAATCCTCCCTACTAAGTTTCCGCCAAGTGGCATTGGGAACTTGCCCATGCTCTCCATTTTATAAAAGCCAAATTGCATTGGTTAAAAACTATTTTTATAACCTATAAATTGTACTTATCGTAAGAATTTATTCATCATCATGCTAATTACCTCATGCGACTGCCCATCTCATGTCTGAGTGTTTGCTCTCAGTTTGTCAATTGAGGCAAAACAGGATGAAGCTGTAAAGCATGCTCTTGCTGTGCACTCTGCTGTTTCATCTGGAAATTATGTGCTGTTTTTCAGATTATACAGGGCAGCTTCAAGTTTGATTACCAGCCTTATGGGTACATGTACTTAAGACTTGCTCTTTTAATATTTCATTAAATTAGTTTTAAACTTATTTTAGTTCTTTGCACTCTAGATCTCCATGTAGAAAAGATGAGGTTTGAAGCTATGAAATGCATTTCTAAATCATACAGACCAACAGTGCCCGTTTCATATATAGCACATGTGTTGGGCTTCTCAACTTCAGCACAAACAGGTGTTGATGATGAAAACGGTGCAAATGGACTTGAGGAGTGTGAAGAGTGGTTAAAGGCACACGGTGCAGTTCTTGTTGCTGAAAACAACTCCGAACTGCAAGTGGATACGAAGGTATGCTCAGTTATTTCTATCTGATCAATCCTGCATGGGATCTTTTATAATCGCATATTTTGTTTCAATTTATGACCACAACTTCGTTTCAAACTGCTCCTTTCTGTCGAACTGTTTGGAGGATTTAAATATACTTTGTATGGGTTTTAGGATTATGTGCCAAGCGGGTTAACCTGAACCCATCCAAGAATCTGATTATTGTTCTTGGACTTCGACTCCTCGTGGATTGAGACCGAAATGGGTTTTGAATAAAATCCCTGCTTGATTTCATAGTCAGGCAAAGAAATGTTTACTGTTAACTTAAAAACCAAAGTGAGAAATGTGCAGAGTTTAATTGATTGCACTTTTTAACTTAAGTAAACATAAGGTTGACAGAAGGTAGTTGCAAAATAAATAAATAAATCATGTACTTATTTTTTATTTGAAAATTAACATTATAATCCATTTGTTCAATAACATCTGCCATGACGGTCTTAAACTCTTTGCTTATCCATGATTTTTTTTAGATATTTAATATTTTGTAAGTGATCATTCTCGCTTATAAACTTTCTATCGAGTAACACGTCCACTTTACAGTGAACACGTCGCATGTGAATTTTTTATGGAACTTTTTTAGATTCTGATAAGTTAGAAAAATAATCGAAAGTATCTCATACTGGGTTTTAATCTTATGAAGTTTTAATTTAATATTTTTATTCTTTCAGAGTATTATTCATTTGTTACTGTTTGTTGTTGGTTTTTTTTTTCTTCGGTTGATTTTTGCAGGCGGCCTTCCAATGACCCGATTAGAAAATTAGATGTATTAGATATGACTTATGTTAAGAAAGATAGAGGTAGATTTAAGAAGACTTGGTTAGAAAATATTAGGAATGACCTTTCTTTATTAGATTTAAATGAGAATTTAACTCTTAATAGGACACAATGGAGAAAAATAATTTATGTAGCCGACCCCATATAATGGGATAAAGATTTGATGTTGTTGTTGTTGTTGATCTTTGCAGGCTTCCTCCTCTACTCTTTACATGCCAGAACCAGAAGATGCTGTTGCACACGGGGATGCTAATCTTGCAGTGGATGATTTTCTCACTCGGACTTGATGATGTTGCAAAAGTGAGAAAACTCCTATAAAAAATGAGTCGTATGCTTTTCGCCAGGTGAAGAATAGATGGAAATTATCACGTAAGTGACGCTATTTTTTCCTCTTTTTTTTTTTTTATGGCGAAATATTTTGGAATCGGTTGCAGCCCTCCAAACCTCACATAGAATAGTTAGATTCCTTTACATGCTGACGGGTTGAATTGGCATGGCCAAAAGCTTATATATATTCAGGATTATCACTTGTTAATGGAGATTTGGCCTGGAGATTGATTGTAAATCTAATCAGCCCCAGGTAGAGTAGAGTGGGGCTCTGATTAACACTTTGTATCATTTGTTAATTGTAGTAAGATATACATAACATTGTCATCAGGTCCTTTTATCAAATAAAAATTCCTACAACATTGAAAGCCTTTTTTATTGGTCGAGGTTCATTCTGGAACTTGCCATTTCATTAGAATCGTCAATTATCTTCATCGTAAATTTTATTTTTCTTATTTTATGTTTCGGATTGTCTGTAACTGCTTGCAGGAGTTTATTTCTGTGTTTGGTGAATTGTAGTGCTTGAAATATTTTCTGAAAGATATGATTGCTCAGCTCTTGTGTCAGCGTATATGGTCATGAACTGTTTAATGTCTACTCGATTCCACAATTGATGAGTATTAAAGTTTTCATTTTGGATTGTTGGATATCTTAAATGATATAATATATAATATCTTTGACTATTTTTTGACTGAAATATTTGAAGGCTTAAGAATTATTGTCTGTGAACATTATGTCTACTTAGAGCCTAGGCTTTGTTTGGAATAATTTTTTTATTATTTTTTAAAGTAATTTTTTAGTAACGATGTTAAGGAGATCTTAGTCGAGTGATGGTGGTCAAAATCATTTGGTTATCTAATTAGTGTCCTGAAGTTTTTAAATATGATTTAAGTTCTTGATTTGGGCTCATTTGGAATGGAATTGAATAACTTTTGGTATCAATGGATTCATCTAACACAATTTAATCATAAGTATTCTGAAATTGAAGTTTGGGCCCTGAATTTAGTCGAAGAAACTTATGACCCAAAGATTGAATCGAGATTCATGCCGGATGATGAATATTTTGATAATCTATGAATAATAATTTTGAAAGCAATATTCATCAAACTAAAAACTTGTAGGTACAATTAAAATGCATATAAATTTTGCAAGCCAATAAATAAAAGATAATTCAACAACAAGATAGGAAACTTATCAACGAAATTTGATTTTAAAAGTGTTAACAATAGAAATTGATACAATTATTATGCCTTTCCTATTTGTAATTGTAAGTAGACGTATTTATTGGGCCTCAAATCTCATTTGTAAACCTACAATTTAACAAAAAAATAAAAATAAAAATGAGAATAACTAACCCTCGCCGCATGGCTTGCTGAGAACCGTTGTGCTATACTTTATTCAAAATTCACCATTCAAAATAACTAACTCTCCCCCTCTCCGATCTCCATGCTCTTCTTCCCGACAAGAAAATCGCTCATTTTGCATTTCACCATGCTTGATCTCGAACCATGGAGCCAATTTCTGCACCACAAAAGCCCAACTCACTATCTTTTCTCTCTTCCGCAAGCTTGGAGAACCTCCTCTTCCCATTTATCAGTTCCCCACCATAACACTTTTCACCAATCCCATCGCGGCCGCGCTCCAGCTTGGTCAACACCTGCAATACTTCCTTCATCGTTGGTCTACCCGCCGGCTCCCGCCCCGTGCACATTATCCCCAACATAAACACCACCTCCGCCTCCTCCCTAAACTCAGGCGACCCACCCACCACCTCCTCATCCACCATCTCCCCCATCTCCCCACCTCTATCCTTATACCGCCGCCATGCCCAATCCGCAAGGTTCCCCTCTTCGTCATCCCCTCCGTCCCCTGCCTCCCTCCCCGTCGCTAGTTCTAGCAACACCACCCCGAAGCTGTACACATCAACCTTCTCGTTCACCTTCCTCGCCGCCGCATACTCCGGAGCCATATACCCGAACGACCCCGCCACCACCGACGCCGTCTCCGGCTCGCCTCTCCTCGCTAGAATCCGGGCAAGCCCAAAATCAGCAATCTTGGCCTGAAATTCGAGGTCGAGCAGTATGTTGCTTGACTTCACGTCGCGGTGGATGACCGCCGGAAAACAGTCATGGTGCATGTAGCAGAGTCCCTTTGCCACTCCAACGGCTATTTTCAGCCTCTTTGGCCAACTCAGCGACGGCCGCCGGTAGTGATCGCGTTGCCGGCGGTGGAGCCATCTGTCGAGGCTGCCTTTCTCGACGTATTCGTATACGAGTAGCTTGGAGTTCGGGCCGGAAACACAACAGAGGAGCTTCACGATGTTGGCATGGCGAATGGAGCCGAGGATCTTCACTTCAGCCTCGAACTCCATTTCGAGCTTTGCGTCGAGCTTCCGGAAGTTCCATACTTTCTTGATCGCCACAGTTTTGCGGCGGAGGGAGACGCGGTATACCATACCACCGCCACCGCTTCCGATGAGGTTTCTGGTGGTGAGCCCACGGGTGATTGCTGATTCGCTGAAGTCTACGGGATGGAATGCGGTGAGCTTCCAGACCGATGAGTCGTAATTGATGCTCTTAGAACGGCAGTGCTCTCTGTATAAGAAGGCAGAGAGGGCGACAACGACGACGAAGAGGAAGAATCCGAGGATGAGAAGAGTACTGGAGATTTTAGCATGACTGATCGATTGCTCTCTGCAAGTTGGGAGCTCGGTGAGGGTTTGGGAGGCGCAAAGAGATGGATTTGAGAGGAAGCTTTGGTCGTAGGCTTGATTCTGTAATGCGATTGGGATCTCGCCGGTGAGGAAATTGTAAGAGAGGTTGAGGAAATTGAGCTTGAGGCTACCTAGAGTCGGAGGAATCTTGCCGGAGAGATGGTTAACAGAGAGGTCGATGGAGTTGAGCACCGGCATGGCTGCTATGGATTCTGGGATTTCACCGGAGAGGAGGTTTCCTGTAAGATTAAGCTGGTTGAGGAACTTTAACGATCCGATAGTTTCTGGGATTTTTCCGGTGATCTGATTGTTGCCCAGGGAGAGGACGTGCAGGAAAGGGATTTCGGAAAAGCTCGCCGGAAGTTCGCCGGAAAAGTTATTGCCGTCGCCGTTGAACATTCTGAGGCTGCCGGCCAAAGAAGGGATTTTTCCTATGAATTGATTATTTCGAATATCCAATAGCGTCAGATTCCACGGCAGTTTATCCGGGAGAGAGCCGGTGAGCGAGTTTCGCCGCGCAATCACGACGGAGAGATTCGGCGCTGACCAAATTCCGACCGGGAATTCGCCTGAGAAGCCATTGTTTTGAATATGGAGACTAAGCAACGTGTAGCAGCTACCTAATGATTCCGGTATGTTTCCGATTAGCATGTTGTCCGACACGATTAGAGAAGTCAGCGCCTTGCCATCGCAGAGATGCGCCGGCAGTTCACCGGCGATCACGTTGTCGTCCACCTCTAAATTTGCTAACTTTGAATATCTGCCCAACTCAGGTGGTAGAATCCCTGTAAACCTATTGTTGAAGAGACGGATATCAGTGAGCTTAGGTAGCTTGCCAATGCTCGGCGGAATCGCGCCGGAGAACTGATTAAAGTACAAGAACAAGATGGAGAGGTTCCTGAGCTGGCCAATGACTTCCGGAATCGTTCCGGCGAGCTTATTCGTGGAAACATCGATCTCCACCAGCCCCTCGCCTCCAATGGATTCATTGATCCCTCCGGTAAGTTTGTTTGCATATAAATACAACTTTTTCATCTTCTTCAGCATCCAAATCCCCGCTGGAATCTCTCCGGTGAGCGAATTCATAGCAAGGTCCAAATGCTCCAAATTCTCCATCTTTCCGATAGTTTCAGGAATCCGGCCATTCAAACTCATCTTCGCCATCCACAGAAAGGTAAGGCCGGTCAAGTTCCCGAACTCCTCCGGAATGCTCGTCGGAAGAAAAGGGTTGGCTGCGAGCCAGAGCGACTCGAGTGTCGAAAGATTCGAGATTTCCAATGGAATGATGCCATCGAAGAGATTGTAATCAAGGTGGAGTCTTTTGATCGCCGGAAGCCGGGAAATGGAGGTAGGGATGTCGCCGGTGAAGTTGTTGGCGGAGAGAATCAAGTTAGTAAGGTTTCGCGGCATCCTATCGATATCAGCGGGGAGCTCGCCGAAGAAGAGGTTTTGCGAGATGTCGAGGTATTGGAGAGCGGAACAGTTGTAGAGAACAGAGGGAAAGGGGCCAGGGATGTTGTTGAAGGAGAGGTCGAGGTGGGTGAGACCATGGAGGTTGCAAATGGACGAAGGGATCGGTCGCGTTAGGTTGATGCTGGGGATGGAAATGCCGGAGACGGCGTCGCCGCCGCCTACTGCGCATTGGATTCCCAGCCAGCTGCAGTGGTCACCTGAGGAGTTCCAGGAGCTGAGGGATGGAGGATTTCCCCATTCGTCCTTGATTTTAAGCAAAATCTGCTTATCCTCTGTTTGTGCTGTGGATTGGGAGAAGAGGAGCAAAGCAGTGAGGAGAAGGAGGAGAAGGAGGAGGGGAAGAGGAGGGAGAAATGGAGGGTCTGGCGCCATTGGAGATGGCTGTCAGCTATTGCTCTTGAGTTTATTTTATGAGCGGCCGGGTTGCATGTTTGGTTGTTAGTAAAGGTTGAATTTTGGAGCTTTAGATTCCAAGTTGGGGAGATTATGATAAGAAGATGATGATGATGAATTGTGAAGTATGAAAGGGCGAGAAGAGGTGTAATGTTTCTGTCGTAGCTTATCACTTGTTTTCATTCTAATTTTAAATTGGGTTTGAGACAAATATGTCCAAACGGTAATGTCCAAAGCAACATAATAGCATTTTATGAGATTGAAAGCAGAGCCCGATTAATGATTCAAAGTGCAATAACGTTCATTATATGTATATAAAGTAAAGGTCTTATTAGTTATATCTATATTTAAAGCATTTGCGATATAAGGATTTTCTTCACTATTAAGCTAACGTTTGAAAAAAAAATATTAGGCTGATGTAACTCCCTGAGTGGGAATAGAAAGCTAAGGCCATCTCCAACCAAACGTCAAACAGATGTTTGTCGTTCCCCGCCTGCTCCACCCGAATGTTAATTTCAACGGCAATTTCGTGACACGAAAAGTGCAATGCGAATATTGGCGTCGCACTATTCACAAACGTTTTTTTTTTTTGAAAAATCATGAAACAAAAGAGAAAGAAGATGATGAATTTGCCTACCCGATGGACCATTTGATGGAGAGAACTGTTGATAGCAGAGATGCAACAATTCTGGCGGAAACTGGGTGTAGAAACCTAATCTCCGGCGAAGAAGATGAATGCATTTTTGAAGAAAATTGTATAATCATATCGATAATTTGATCAAGTAAAAAAAATCTTAATTTGTAAATTAATAAATCAACAAAGTTATACATTTTTATTATATAATATTTAAAATTTTAATAAATAAGAAAAAAATATACACAAAATATTCTTTTTTGATATTAAAAATAGAGTTCAGTTGAAGATGAGTTACTGTTTGATGTGACTGGTACTGTACTTGAAGTAGAAAACGAGTTTTTCGGTTGGAGATGCCCTAAAGGGAGCAAAAATGAGAGAATATTGATATGACATCTACAATATTCAATATTAATTTTGATGCAATTTATAGATTCAAAAACACTCATAACATGAACTCAAACTTTAAAAATAATTTTAAGGATCAGTTGAATTTTGATTTTGGTGTTTATAGTCAAATTCACCATTTCCTCAAGAAAATTCCAATTATATTAAATATGATTGAGTTTGAGTTCAAATATTCCCTAATGAACTGACAAAAGTAATTCAATGCATGTGGGGCTTATATCTATTCTTTCATTTTCATCAACCTTTCATGTAATTCATTCGCATAATTTTAAACTTTTTAAGGATCTTGCAACCTTAATAGACAATTTCCTTAAATCTATACCTTATGGCTTCTCAAATAGTTGTGACTCTTATAATTCCATCATTGAATTGCTCTATAAGAGAGGAGCAAATTGATACAAAGAGTATGCCATATTATCGTTGTCTACATTGTCCTTAATTTGGATCCTTAGAGCTCCATAAAATTATTTAAGGAAATTCAACCATTAATTTTTTTTGATATGTTACCTTCATTGAGTTTATCAAATAGAGAGCTTCGAAATATTTTCCTTTGTTCATTGATTAGAGACTTTATTGTCATTTAGACAAACAACATATTCATTGCAAGAACCCTACACTTGGCTTCTTAGCTAGATATCAATACATTAGGATTGTCTTAACTTCTTTGATCTACATAAAGAAAATACATCTAAAAAAGTATATTATTAAATCAGAATTAGGCTTTGTTTGAGAGAGCTTTCTTATTGCTTTTTAAAACGATTTTTTAGTACAAATATTTTTTGAACTAGAAATTTTTGTACTAAGAAGCTGCTTTAGAAAGCAGGAAGAAAGTCAGCACAAATAAAACTTGGTATAATAAGAATATGATTACAGTAGAGAATGACTCGTCAAAAGAATATGACTAAATCAACTTAAATCATCTATGATTTCTTTTAATATTAGGTCAAAAAAGATATCAATGAGAACAAATTTATAAAAATGAAAGTAGGAAATATGAGTTGCTTGCCTGTTGGATAGCTGTTCTAAAGGCGAAAAAAATGTAACTGTGCACCACTTAGTGCTGCCTCCATAGCAATGAAGGATTCTTCAAAATTTATTGAGAAGAAAAAGAAAATAAGATGAAGAAGAGATGTGAAGGCATGCCATTCAAAGGAAATTTTCAAAAGAAATGCAGTAGCTGGATTGATAGAAAAGAAGGGTGAAAAGGTATACCTACGAGAATGTTTATGTTATTAACAAGTACATAGTTGATATCTAAAAATAATCTTCAAATTTGCAATATTTAAGATATAAGTATGATGCAATTATCAAATAAATATTTAAATATATAGTTTAGAATTATTTTTTATGAATATTTAAACTTCATCAAATAATAGAAATAATATTTATTGAAGTGAAGTATTTAATTTAAGTTATAAGCGAATTAGTACACTCGATGAGGAGTTCGATATTAATTATTGATATGTCATCGAAAAATTATCTTAATTGGGCACGAATCTCGAAGCAAAAACACAAGTTGGAAATTTCAAAAATTAATTCGGAGATCATTTAAACTCCGATTTCAGCAAGCTTATAGTCGAACTGAGCGTCTCGGAAATACGAACCCAACGACACCAAATTCGACTCAATCCGAGCCCAAATGAGTCCAAATCAAGTACTCGAAGCGCTGTTGGAAGCCTCGAACAGCAATTTGAGTTACCAAACGGTCTCCGATTTTGACGAGCTTATAGTCGAATCGAGCGGCTCGACGAGACAAATCCAACGAGCTTAAGATCACAGAATTCTGATACCATTAAGACCTTGAAATTCTCAATAAACGGTTCACGATCAAGGGATTCAATATCAGCCGTTCATCCGGATCACTCCTTATTTGCCCCTGATCCCTCATCTATTTACGGGCTATGCCACTCCAGAAAAATTATAAATAGCCCCTCATTTCTCTTAAGGATGGACCTAAGCCAAGAAGAGAAGAAGGGAAGAAGAAGAGAAGAGAAGTCTAGGAGGGAATAGCTCCTCCTCGACCACTGCCGGAACACCGCCGGAACATCGCCGGAACACCGATGGGCGCCCGAAGCACGCCGGAGCTCGGCTCGACGCCAGAGTAACGTCGTAATTCTGATCAACTTCCAAGTAACGTCGGAATTCTACCGGACACCCGCGTGACGTCAGAACTCTGCTGGGCCTTGTAATCAACTTTTAATACTCATTGTAATCTGATCTTCCTGAATTTCAAGGACGGATCAGTCTCCTGTATTTCAAATAACGCTAGTGGAACTCTTTCAACTGGGCGTGGCCCCGTGGTTTTTTCCCTTTCCAGGGTTTTCTATGTAAAAATCCTGGTGTTACTATTTCAATTCTGTTTGTGTGTTGGATATATGTATAACGCTGAGACGAAAAATTAAACTCTATTGCCGCGTATATTTGAGTCCGCAACAGTTTGGCGCCGTCTGTGGAAATCCTATCCCACACTCCTAAATATTATTTTCATGGCCAATAGGCGTAGCAATCGCGTCATAGGAGCCTCCCGCTCCCATTCTCATCAATCCAGAAATCAATCTATAAATCATGGACGTCAAGTTTCTGCCTCCTTCTATCCTGGGGGGCAACACATTGCTGAAGAAGGAACCTCAGGGCCTTCTTTGGAGGAGCGAATCCAAAAAATGGAAGAATCACAGAACGAGATCCTATAACTCCTGCGAGAGACTCGACAACCGACACTAGCACCACAGGAACTAGCACCACAGGAGGAGGTTCTTCTCCCTCGAGATCCACCATGGGTAGAAGCTGTTCAACTCGAACATCTTCAAGCAGAAATTCCTCTTACTCCGCCAAGGAGACATCTGCAGTCACATCAAGATAATGAACTGGCTGATACAGCAAGTTCTACCCATCCTTCGCACACAGGTCGGCAACCTCGTATTCCTTTGGACCTCCCTGAAGAGTTAGCCCGACCACACGTTGCTAAGTTCCCTCGCAATGCCATTCGCCACGAACTACGACGATTGGTCCGAGAAGAGTTCCCTACAGGAGGCATAAGGCAACCCCTTCGTCAGTGGGACTTGCAGGAGTCGTCACCCCTGACAGAAGCTATTCTTCAACACCCTATTCTGACAGTATTTAAACTACCAAGCATCGATTCCTACGACGGGACATCTGACTCATACGAGCACATCGATCATTACAGAACTATCATGCACCATCCCGGCATCTGATGTACAACCGAGTGCTTCACCTTCTTCTCCATGCTGGACGTTGTATGTCGATGGAGCTTCAGGAAGTTCTGGGGCTGGGGCTGGAATTTTATTAATCTCTCCACAGAAAGTTACCCTTGAGTACGGGCTTCGACTCAAGTTCCCGGCAACCAACAACATAGCAGAATATGAGGCGCTTATTGCTGGATTAAGACTAGCAATTGACTGTGAGGTTCAGAACTTAATAGTCCACACTGATTCCCAACTAGTCGCCTCTCAAGTGGAGGGGGAGTTTGATATTCACAACCCACAACTGGCTCAATATTGTAGCATTGTGAAGCTACTCTTGGCCCGTATAGGAGAGCATCAAATCATACATATCCTCCGAGAATAAAATATGAGAGCAGACGCTCTTTCAAAACTTGCTACATCAACAACAGGAGACATCTATAGGAGAAGGTGTATCGTGGAGATCCACTTTTCAAGCATTCAAGGTCCGTGGGTCACACAATCAATTGACGAGCCAAGAGAGATGTATTGGATCAAACCCATCTTATCTTTTCTTAAAGATGGGGTGCTATCTGAAGAACCCATGACTGCAATACGACTCCGGAGACAAGCCACAAATTTCACCATTATTGGCAACGAGTTATATAAGCGCTCCTTCACTGGGCCGTACCTCAAGTGTCTCCCACCATCAGAAGCTGATTACGCACTTCGAGAAGTTCATTCAGGAGTATGCAGAGAACATTTGGGAGAAAGAGCATTAGCTTGTAAGATTATGAGACAGGGATTCTATTGGCCTACAATGAAACATGACGCACTTGAGTTTACACAAAAGTGCAAAAACTATCAACTACATTCCAACCTCACTCATACACCCGCTCTGGAGCTTGCATCAATTCAAAGTCCCTGGCCTTTTGCCCAATGGGGAATTGATATAATGGGACCTTTTCCTATAGCCACTGGATAGCAAAAATTCATTATTCTGATTGTAGATTACTTCACCAAATGGGTGGAGGCAGAGTCTTTGGCGAAGATGACTGAAGTAAATGTCAAGCAATTCTTATGGAAGAACATAATATGTCGCTTTGGCATTCCTGCGAAAGTCGTCACTAATAACGGGACACAGTTCACCGGGAAGATCTTTACATCTTTTTGTAAGGATTTTCATATTCAGCTCATTCACACAGCTGTTGCCCATCCTCAAGCTAATGGGCAAACAGATGTTACAAATTGGATAATCCTGAAAGGGCTGAAGACACGCCTGGGGAAGGCTGGGGGGTAATGGGCCGAAGAACTCCCCAATGTCCTCTGGGCTTATCGGACCACCGCCAGAACTCCTACAGGGGAAACCCCATATAACCTTTGCTTTGGTACAGAAGCAGTCATACCGGTTGATATCGGAGTTCCTAGCCACAGAGTTCAGACTTTTGACTTTAATAAAAACGAGGAGAGGCTTAGAGCAAATTTAGATCTCCTCCCAGAAGTAAGAGATGAAGCCTCACTCAGAACCGCTGCATACCACCAAAGAATTGCCCGTCACTACAATCGAAGGGTGAAACCTCGCCCTATCACCATTGGAGACTTAGTACTACAAAGCATTGAAGCCGCTGGAAAAGGCCCTCAGCGTAATAAGCTCTCCACTCTCTGGGAGGGTCCTTATTTGGTAGCGGCTATGGTCAAGCCTGGAACCTTCAAACTGAAGGATGCTGATGGAAAAATGCTTCCCCGAACTTGGAACGTGAGCAACCTTCACAAATACTATCAGTAGGAGTTGATACTACTATCTGTCTATGTGTTATGTTTATCTTGCATCTTATCTTCTCCTGTAGTCGTGTTATGTATCTTTAAAGTTTTTCGTACATCTCTTATGTGTTGATTATAGAAGAACTTTTTTCTTGTATCTCTAAGTTGTTCTAGGGAACTGTTATCTTATATTATGAAGTAATGTGATATTCACTTTGTCGTGATATTATCTCTTCTCTCCAAACTCTTTTTCTGTGATTCGAGAAATACACAATCTATATTATATCTCAATCACTGAGTGATCAATCCCAGGGGGATTTGATCCAACCTCTTCCGCACAGGTTAATGTCATCAAGCAAAGGCTTTGACTAACAACCTCGGATAGGTCGAATATCCTAGGAGGATATCTTAGATATCAAAATTATTTGATGATCAATCCCAAAGGGACTTGATCTGACCTTTTCCGGACAGGTTAATGTCACCAAGCAAATGCTTTCACTAATAACCCCAAATAGGTCAGAACCTTTTAAAAAAGGATATCTCACATTTGCTCAAGTCAAAAAGAGCTCACTAAAATACTCTCATCCAAACTAAAGTAAAACCAAGTGAATTTCATTTGCATGTGAGAAAAGAACATCAACAACTTCTTTATAAATCACTGAACATCGAGTACACCAAATAGAAACAACAACATCGAGTATACATACAATCACTAGAAAGAAAGCAAAGTGATACAAAATAATATCAAAGACATCCTATAGAATCTCAACATCATCCTCGTCCTCCTCCCAGGCAAAAGCTCGCTGCAACTCACTCTCCAGCTCTTCACCACCAGAGTCTGAAGAAGCATCACCATAAGCCTAGCTAGGAGTCAACCCCTCGATCTCCGCTCCAGTCTTACGATGTACTGTACGTACGCCCTTCATAAAGCCCCTGATGAAGTCATCCTCTGCGCACTCTGCCTCCAAGGCCTTCACCTCCACATCATAAATATGAATGTGAGCTTCCTGAATGTGGTCCTCAATGATGATCTTGAAAGCATAAGACTTCTTGAACTCTTCAATAACGGCAGACGACAACTGCTGGGCCTCCTTCTCCGACAGCACACTCTGAAGCCTCTCATTCTCATCCTCAAGGATTTGCTGAGTCTTTTCTTGCTGCTTGATCGTCGCCTGTGAAAGTTCGATAGGGATGTTAAGCCCTAGCGAACTAGTCCCGAGACTAACCAAGAGGGGGGGTGAATTGGTTATTTAAAAATTTCACGATAACAATGAAAATCTTTTTATAACGTGCAGCGGAAACGAATTAAAACAATGATAAAAAGATCAACCATAGATATTCACCCAAGCAGTTAATATCAAAAAAGTAAAGTGCAAAACTGAATCAGAAAAGCAAACTAGATTTTATAGTGTTCGGTCAACTTGACCTACGTCCACTCCCCGGAGCCTCCCCTCCGGGTATTACACTAAACAAAAGTGTCTCTCCTTTTGCTCCTACAGCAAGGCGGAGAAGCCTGTACAAAAACCTCCTTTTCACCACACGGTGAGGCAGAGAACCCGACCTCCTTTCGCTTCCTCCTGAAGCAGGCAGAGAACCTTCGAACTCCTTTCGCTTCCTCCTGAAGCAGGCAGAGAACCTTCGAACTCCTTTTGCTTCCACCTGAAGCGGGCAGAGAACCCCGGATCTTCTTGCGAACGATCCTCCCACGATGAACACCGACTAGACGAAAGACGACGAGCGGAGAAGACGACTCTGATCCGTGCTCGGAGCAACCTTAGTGAATCCCTCACTAACTCCCCCTCATAAGATCTTCTCTCTCTCTCCCAACTCTCTCTCTCTCTAGGGTTTCTCAGGGAAGGAAGGCAGCAAAAGATATTTCCAAAAATTGGAAAAAGTTCTTTTAAAGGAGGGCTTAAAATTTGCCCTAAATCTCAACTGGTCGGCCAAGATCGTCCTGTACGATCAGTTCAAATTCAGCTGTTTCCGCCTGGACGATCTGGCTCTTCTGGACGATCAGTAGAAAAAATTATTCATATCGTCCCGTACGATCCTGCGATCGTCCAGGACGATTAGTACAAATTGAGGGAAATCGTCCAGAAGACAGTTCGGGTCGTCTAGAGAAATCTGTGCTGGATGACCAAAAAATGACTTGATCGTCCCGGATGATAGGGTCATCATCCGGTACGATTAGTTCAAAAAGGCCCCAAATCATCCTGAACACAGTTCGGGTCGTACAGCTGAAATGCACTAAACGATCATGATCGTCCGGGACGATCCTGCGATCGTCTAGGACGATATGATCGTATCAACCAAAAATAAATTGCTTTCCTTAATTACCAGATTAAATTAGGCATGATTGTACTGGATCGTCCGAGACGATACACGTATCGTACGGGACGATCAGACCAAGTATCTAAAAATAAGAACTTGCCTAACTTGATCTGGCGGCTGAGAATTTCTGATTTGGGCATATCGTCCCGTACGATCCGGAGATCGTCCAGGACGATCTGCTCAATCAGACCCTCTTAACTTAGTCGCCCTAATTAGGGTTTCTGTTTTAACTGGATCGTCCAGGATGATGTGGAGATCGTCTAGGACGATCTGAACAAAATTTTAACAGAAACTCTAATTCACTCAATCTCTCTCCCTGAGTGTGTGTGTGCAAGGTTACTTAGCTAGGGAATCAATTACATTACAATTGACTCAATAAAAAGAAAAATCATACATTTGACACACTTGGACCCGATCTTGAGTTGGCTTGAGTGGCTCGCGGTCTTTTATGCCTGAAACAGATTAGCCAAGCAAAACACACTGGAAACATGTTTGTCATCATCAAAACCAGATTTGCAACAGCCTGTGCCTCCACCAACTCTATATACAAACGATCCATACGTTCATTCTGAGAAGAGGCTGAAGTGATCTTGTTGGCCAACTTTGCTCTACACCCCTCAAGCTGATCCTCCACCACCTTCATCTCCTTCACTTTGATGTCATATTTCTTCTTATACTCTCCCTAAAGGTATTTAACCTTCACAAACTCTTTGTTCCAATCATTCAGAATCTTGTCATCTCGAGCTTGAAATCAGAATATTGAGACAAGAGAATATCAGAAATATATTCCTTAAGAAATATAAAAAAAGAGGAAGAAGTAAAGGAGAACTCACCAACTCCTCAGCCCGCCGACAGCCAATGCACTGATGGTTCAACACATCTTCTGGAATGTATGACTTGGATGGAGAAACTCGAGGACCTTTGCTAACAACTATCTGTTGCAAATCTGGTTTTGATGATGACAAACATGTTTCAAGTGTGTTTTGCTTGGCTAATCTGTTTCAGGCACAAAAGACCGCGAGCCACTCAAGCCAACTCAAGATCGGGTCCAAGTGTGTCAAATGTATGATTTTTCTTTTTATTGAGTCAATTGTAATGTAACTGATTCCCTAGCTAAGTAACCTTGCACACACACACTCAGGGAGAGAGATTGAGTGAATTAGAGTTTCTGTTAAAAATTTGTTCAGATCGTCCTGGACGATATACACATCGTCCTGGACGATCCAGTTAAAACAGAAACCCTAATTAGGGCGACTAAGTTAAGAGGGTCTGATTGAGCCGATCGTCCTGGACGATCTACGGATCGTACGGGACGATATTCCCAAATCAGAAATTCTCAGCCGCTAGATCAAGTTAGGCAAGTTCTTATTTTTAGATACTTGGTCTGATCATCCCGGACGATACGTGTATCGTCCCGGACGATCCAGTACAATCATGCCTAATTTAATCTGGTAATTTAGGAAAGCAATTAATTTTTGGTTGATGCGATCATATCGTCCTGGACGATCGCAGGATCGTCCCGGACGATCTTGATCGTCTAGTGCATTTAAGCTGTACGTCCAGAACTATGTACAGGACGATTTTGGGCCTTTTTGAACTAATCGTACAGGTCGATGTACCAATCGTCCTGGACGATCAAGTCATTTTTTGGTCGTCCAGCACAGATTTCTCTGGACGACCCGAACTGTCTTCTGGACGATTTTCCTCAATTTGTATTAATCGTCCTGGACTATCGCAGTATCGTACGGGACGATATGAACAACTTCTTCTACTGATCGTCCAGAAGAGCCTAATCGTCCAGACTGAAACAGCTGAATTTGAACTGATCGTACATGACGATCTACCGATCGTCCTGGACGATCTTGGCCGACCAGTTGAGATTTAGGGCAAATTTTAAGCCCTCCTTTAAAAGAACTTTTTCTAATTTTTAGAAAAATCTTTTGCTGCCTTCCTTCCCTGAGAAACCCTAGAGAGAAGAGAGAGTTGGGAGAGAGAGAAGAGATCTTGTGAGGGGGAGTTAGTGAGGGATTCACTAAGGTTGCTCCAAGCATGGATCAGAGTCGTCTTCTCCGCTCGTCGTCTGTCGTCTAATCGGTGTTCTTCGTGGGAGGATCGTTCGCAAGAAGATCCGGGTTCTCTGCCCGCTTCAGGTGGAAGTGAAAGGAGTTCGTAGGTTCTCTGCCTGCTTCAGGAGGAAGCGAAAGGAGTTCGAAGGTTCTCTGCCTGCTTCAGGAGGAAGCGAAAGGAGGTCGGGTTCTCTGCCTCACCGTGTGGTGAAAAGGATATTTTTGTACAGGCTTCTCCGCCTTGCTGTGGGAGCAAAAGGAGAGACACTTCTGTTTAGTGCAATACCCGGAGGGGAGGCTCCGGGGAGTGGACGTAGGTCAAGTTGACCGAACCACTATAAAATCTGGTTTGCTTTTCTGATTCAGTTTTGCACTTTACTTTTCAATATAAACTGCTTGGGTGAATATCGTTGGTTGATCTTTTCGTTATTGTTTACTTGTTTCCGCTGCTAAGTATCGAAAAGATTTTCATAGTTATCGTGAAATTTTTAAATAACCAATTCACCCCCCCTCTTGGTTAGCCTCGGGACTAGTTCACTAGGGCTTAACATCCCTTTCGAACTTTCAAGTGGTATCAGAGAGGGATTCAAAATTTCTGTTTAAAAACTTTTGAATTTGATCCAATGGCTAACTGTAACAATCGTAATACTGCTGAAGGTTATTCTATTACTAGACCACCGTTGTTTGACAATATTCCTTTTGATTTTTGGAAAACACGCATGTCTACTTTTCTGCAATCTATTGATTATCGCATGTGGATGTTAGTTAAGGACGGATACGAACCACCTTTTCGAATGATTAACAATGTGAAAACTGAATTGCCGTTTGCTGATTGGACGTTTGATGATCGTGATTTAGCACAGTTGAATGCAAAATGTTTGAACTGTTTCTTTTGTGCTTTGAAATCTGAAGACTATATGCGTATTTCTACTTGTACAACGGGAAAGGAAATCTGGGATAGGTTATGTATAACATACGAAGGTACAACTGAAGTCAAACAATCTAGGTTAAACATCTTGTTACATGATTACGAACTTTTTCGCATGAAACCTAGTGAGACTATTTCAGAAATGTACACAAGGTTCACTCAGATTGTTACCTCTTTGCATACTTTAGGTAGAGAACTTACCAACTACGAAAGAGTGAACAAGATTCTTAGATGTTTACCTGCTTCTTATGATGCTAAGATTACTGCTATTACTGAATCCAAAGATTTAAATACTTACTCTATTGACAGCTTACTTGGATCACTCATTCCTTACGAGCAAGGGGTGAACCAAAGGCAACTTGATGCAGGTGAACGCAAGAAAGAGAAGACCGTGGCACTAAAGGCCAAAGATTCAGATGCTAGCACTTCCAGGTCTGATAGCGATGAAGTTGCCTTAATCACAAGGCAATTCAAAAGCTTTCTAAGGAAGAAACATAAGAACTATCAGAAGTGGAACAAGGGTAAGTTCAATAAAAACTTTAAGGGTTCATCTGAATCGATTTGTTTTGAATGCAGGAAGCCTGGACACATTAAGGCTGATTGTCCAACACTTAAAGCTCACCCAAGCAAGGAGAAGAGTGAGGAGAAACCAAAGTTCAGGAAGGACAAGAAGCGGATTCAGAAGGCGTTCTGGGCAGACTCTGCATCCGACTCTTCTGAGACTAAAGCTGAAGAGGAGGAAACAAACTTGTGTCTGATGGCGGATGATCACCCTGGTCAGTCGGACCAGGAAGAGGTATGTGAGCTTACTTACGATCAGTTATTTGAAGTTTCTGAAAAGATTCATACATCGTATAGGAAGCTTAAGAAAACCCATGCTAGTTTGAAATTAGATTATTTGACTTTACAAAAAGAGCATGATTCTGTAGTTAAAGATTATTCCACACTTGATTCCAATCACATGTCTCTACTTGATGAGTTTGATGAATTGAATAAAAAATATTCTGATTTAGTTTCTGAGCATGATTCTTTGAAAACCACGCATGTTGATTTAGAAAAAGCTTTTAAAGAGTTAGATACAATGGCATGTGAAGTAGAAAGTAACAATGGCGCTTTAAAATTTGAAATTGTAAGTTTAAAGAAAGAGAATGAGCTTTTGGAAGTAAAAATCAGTGCTTTTGAAAAGAACAAAACACCGCCACCTTTTAAAAATTCTGTTGCAAGTTCATCAAAGCATGTTTCATACACTACTAGGAAGAGGCAATATCACTCACGACGTTTAGTTAATCCTTTTCCTGGTGTTAGATGTTTTTCATGTGGCATGTTAGGACACATATCACACACTTGTACTGTTCACCGTAGTACACATTGGGTGTGGAGACCCAAACTGCCTGTTTCACAGCATAGCACGCATGCATCGCATTCTTCTTTTCATAAGAAGGAACCCAAACCTGTTTGGGTTCCTAAGACTGACGTTTGATACTTTTATAGGGGTGCTCTCACACAAGACCTCGTGAGAGCATGTGGTACCTGGACAGCGGATGTTCTAGACATATGACTGGAGATGCAAATCAGTTCATTTCGCTGGAGGCCAGAGCTGGAGGCAAGGTTACACTTGGAGATAACACCACCAGGAAGGTGGTAGGCACAGGTATAATTGGTGATTCAAAGAACTTTATGATTGATAATGTTTTGCTTGTAGATGGACTGAAACACAACCTGCTGAGCATCAGTCAACTCTGTGACAAGGGATACAGCATCAAATTCCTGCCCACTGGCTGCATTTTAAGCTTAAATGATGAAGTTATTTTGTAGGGGTAAAGGATCAACAACGTCTACAAGCTGGATGTAAGTAGCATTAAATCTGATAATTCAATTTGCTTAAAAACTGCTGCTGATGAGTCTTGGTTATGGCATAGGAGATTGTGTCATGCCAGTATGAAAACCCTTAGGAGAGTCACCCAAAAGGACTTAGTTAGAGGTGTGCCCAAGCTTAAGTTCACTAAGGATCACCTGTGTGATGCCTGTCAGTTGGGGAAGCAAGTCCAGTCCTCTTTTCACTCTGTTAAGGATATTAGCACCTCTAGACCTTTAGAAGTTCTTCACATGGACCTCTTTGGACCCATTAGCACTGCCAGCTTAGGGGGGAGAGTTTATGGTTTTGTGATTGTAGATAATTATTCGAGGTTCACTTGGGTTAAGTTTTTGTCACACAAATTTGAGTCATTTGATGAATTTAGATCTTTCTCTACTTGGATTCAGAAGAAGTTAGGATGTGAGATTATTACCATCCATAAGATCACGGAGGGGAGTTTGAAAATGAAAGATTTGGAAGTTTTTGTGAGAATCATGGGATTAATCACAATTTTTTAGCTCCTAGGACCCCTCAGCAGAACGGGGTAGCTGAAAGGAAGAATAGGACCTTAGTGGAAGCCGCTAGAGCCATGCTTGCCGAGTATTCACTTCCAAAATACTTTTGGGCTGAAGCGGTGAACACTGCCTGTTATGTGCTGAATAGGGTGAATGTGAGAGTCAAACTGAACAAGACACCTTATGAGAACATTAAGGGTAGAACACCAAATCTGTCCCACCTCCATGTCTTTGGCTGTAAGGTTTTCATTCTGAACAACGGGAAGTCACCCTTAGGAAAATTTGACCCCAAATCTGATGAAGGAGTGTTCTTAGGATATTCAAGTGTGGGGAAATCCTTTAGGGTGTTCAATAGGAGGACTTTGGTGGTGGAAGAAACAACCCATGTAGTGTTTGATGAATCTGATCCGAAGGAGTCTAGATCTGAAGTAGAAGATAAAGAGATTGTTGAGGTTACCCAAGGAGTTGGAAATACAAATTTGGAGGAAAGGGTAGAACCTCAAACCCCATTGCCTAGAGATTGGAGATATTCTTCGAGTCATCCTTAAGAACTGATCGCACCCAGAGCTTGGTATGAGAGGCTTAGCACATTCCTGTTAGAAAGAGAGTTTGTTAAGGGGAGCGTAGACACCACCCTTTTTCTGAGGAGAATAGGAGATGACTTACTTATTGTCCAGATTTATGTTGATGATATAATTTTTGGATCTTCTGATAAATATTTATGTGATGAGTTTTCCAAAACAATGAGTAAGGAGTTTGAGATGAGTATGATGGGAGAATTATCCTACTTTTTGGGGTTTAGCATAAGGCAAACGGATGATGGAACCTTTCTCAATCAATCAAAATACACTAAGGATATTTTGAAGAAATATGAAATGGACAAAGCCAAGCCAATCAATACTCCCATGCCCTCCTCAGTTCAGTTAGATAAGGATTCAAATGGAAAATCTGTTGATCAGAAGAAGTATAGAGGGATAATAGGTTCACTGCTTTACCTGACTGCTAGCCAACCTGATATCATGTTTAGTGTCTGTCTTTGTGCTAGGTTTCAGGCTGATCCTAAAGAGTCCCACCTGACTGCTGTTAAGAGAATTCTTAGATATCTTTTAGGAACCCCAAACCTAGGAATTTGGTACCCTAGGCATAGCACCTCTTTTGAGATCATTGGATATTCTGATTCTGACTTTGCGGGGTGTAGGGTGGATAGGAAGAGTACTTCTGGGACTTGTCAATTTATAGGACAGTCGTTAGTCTCCTGGTCCAGTAAAAAACAGAACTCAGTTGCACTTTCTACTGTTGAAGCTGAGTACATTGCCTTAGGGAGTTGTGTGGCCCAAGTTCTTTGGTTGAAGCAGCAAGTCTTGGATTTAGGAGTACCTGTTGGCACAATTTCTGTTCTGTGTGATAATACTAGTGCCATCTGTATCTCTAAGAATCCAATCCAACATTCTAGGACCAAACACATTGACATTAGGCATCACTTCATTAGGGACCATGTTACAAAAGGGGACATTGAGCTACACCACGTAGCAACTGAAAATCAGCTGGCTGACATATTCACTAAACCACTGGCCTTTGACTCATTCAGCATTTTGAGAACCAGATTAGGAGTGATTGATATAAATGCTTGATTCTGATGACTGCTGATTTATGATTGTTATGATTGGTATTCTGATTTCTGTTAGTTAATTTTTGTATTCTGATTTCTGATTTCTGTTAGTTAGTTTTGGTTTGATTATTTGCTTTCAGTTGATTTTATTTCTTCTGCTGATTTCTGTGTTACCCTTTTTGTTAGTTTGATTTGAGTATTTACTTTGCTATGATTTTCTACCTATTTTTATGCTTTTCAAGATCTGATCACCGCTCACTACTTCTGGTGATCTGAATTTTTGACTGAGAGTTTTTACCTTGTTTTGGTTTGGAAGCTGATAAGCAGTGATTGACTTCGCTGAATCTGTTAAAGGGAAGAAACATTGATAATTGTTTCTCTTCCTCTAACTCCTTTACTGGTGTGAAGTTTCTTTTGAATAAAAATCCTTTTCAAAATTAAAATGTTAGTTTTTGAAATAGAGATTATTTTATCTTCCTACAGTAATCTGCCTCATATCAATAGTGTTTTTCAAAGTCTTGAGTCATTAATTTGATTTTCTAAACCAAGTGATTGCATTTATCATATGTTGTATGGATTTTGTTTTGTGAATCGTTCTTCCTTACTGCGGAGAGTCATCTCCTATATCTGGAAGATAATCTCACAGCTGAGACTCTTTAATGATTATGAAAAGGAGAAAGCTTATAAAAGATGCGCAGTGCGTCAGATAATTTGAAAAAGAGGCATAAAATGAGCCCAAAACTGAAAAGATGCGAAATTGCCAAATTGGATACACAAAGTGTATCAAAAATCAAAAGATGCGCAAAGCGCCAACCAATTTGAAAAAGAGGCACAAAATGAGCCCAAAACAAGCTTTCTTTCCTTTCAGATTGTTAAATGTCTTAGAGGAATCTATGCGCCACTTAATATTTTCAAAAGCTTGAGTTTTGAAAATCCCGATTTCTGATTTTTTACTTTGTAACACTATTATATTAGATATTTTTCTGGAACGAGGCTTGAAAGGATTTCTTTTCAAATCTAATGTCTTTTATTCTGAATCGAATTTTTGTTTTGAAAGAGGTGTGCATCGATAAGGTGCCCGGGGTTGGAGTTACGAAAGTTGATTATTTCCAACCTTTTTTGGATTTCAGCGCTGTCAATCGTCCTGTCATTGTTTTTTGAATCTAAAATTAAGGAAAAATTCTGATTTTCCTGTTTTATAGTTGTTTTATTTTATGTTTTATTTCCGTGATATGTTTTTCGCTCCTCCTTTTTGTGATGTCAAAAGGGGGAGTCAGATCAGTTGTAGTCGTGTCTGTTTCTATTTTCTGAGTCATGTTTCCTGTATTATTTTAGCTGTTAAATGAAAATTTAAAAAAAAAATGTTTGTTTGTTTGATCTCCTAGTTTACTTTTACTGTCAGACTACTTTACAAATATTTGCCATCATCAAAAAGGGGGAGATTGTTGCAAATCTTGTTTTGATGATGACAAACATGTTTCCAGTGTGTTTTGCTTGGCTAATCTGTTTCAGGCACAAAAGACCGCGAGCCACTCAAGCCAACTCAAGATCGGGTCCAAGTGTGTCAAATGTATGATTTTTCTTTTTATTGAGTTAATTGTAATGTAACTGATTCCCTAGCTAAGTAACCTTGCACACACACACTCAGGGAGAGAGATTGAGTGAATTAGAGTTTCTGTTAAAAATTTGTTCAGATCGTCCTGGACGATATACACATCGTCCTGGACGATCCAGTTAAAACAGAAACCCTAATTAGGGCGACTAAGTTAAGAGGGTCTGATTGAGCCGATCGTCCTGGATGATCTACGGATCGTACGGGACGATATTCCCAAATCAGAAATTCTCAGCCGCCAGATCAAGTTAGGCAAGTTCTTATTTTTAGATACTTGGTCTGATCGTCCCGGACGATACGTGTATCATCCCGGACGATACGTGTATCGTCCCGGACGATCCAGTACAATCATGCCTAATTTAATCTGGTAATTTAGGAAAGCAATTAATTTTTGGTTGATACGATCATATCGTCCTGGACGATCGCAGGATCATCTCGGACGATCTTGATCGTCTAGTACATTTAAGCTGTACGTCCAGAACTATGTACAGGACGATTTTGGGCCTTTTTGAACTAATCGTACAGGCCGATGTACCAATCGTCCTGGATGATCAAGTCATTTTTTGGTCGTCCAGCACAGATTTCTCTGGACGACCCGAACTGTCTTCTGGACGATTTTCCTCAATTTGTACTAATCGTCCTGGACGATCGCAGTATCGTACGGAACGATATGAACAACTTCTTCTACTGATCGTCCAGAAGAGCCTAATCGTCCAGACTGAAACAGCTGAATTTGAACTGATCGTACAGGACGATCTTGGTCGACCAGTTGAGATTTAAGGCAAATTTTAAGCCCTCCTTTAAAAAAACTTTTTCCAATTTTTGGAAAAATTTTTTGCTGCCTTCCTTCCCTGAGAAACCCTAGAGAGAAGAGAGAGTTGGGAGAGAGAGAAGAGATCTTGTGAGGGGGAGTTAGTGAGGGATTCACTAAGGTTGCTCCAAGCACGGATCAGAGTCGTCTTCTCCGCTCGTCGTCTGTCGTCTAGTCGGTGTTCTTCGTGGGAGGATCGTTCGCAAGAAGATCCGGGTTCTCTGCCCGCTTCAGGTGGAAGCGAAAGGAGTTCGTAGGTTCTCTGCCTGCTTCAGGAGGAAGCGAAAGGAGTTCGAAGGTTCTCTGCCTACTTCAGGAGGAAGCGAAAGGAGGTCGGGTTCTCTGCCTCACCGTGTGGTGAAAAGGAGATTTTTGTACAGGCTTCTCCGCCTTGCTGTGGGAGCAAAAGGAGAGACACTTCTGTTTAGTGCAATACCCGGAGGGGAGGCTCCGGGGAGTGGACGTAGGTCAAGTTGACCGAACCACTATAAAATCTGGTTTGCTTTTCTGATTCAGTTTTGCACTTTACTTTTCAATATAAACTGCTTGGGTGAATATCGTTGGTTGATCTTTTCGTTATTGTTTACTTGTTTCCGCTGCTAAGTATCGAAAAGATTTTCATAGTTATCGTGAAATTTTTAAATAACCAATTTACCCCCCCTCTTGGTTAGCCTCGGGACTAGTTCACTAGGGCTTAACATCCCTTTCGAACTTTCACTGTCAAAACCTCATCTGCCTTCTTCTTCATCGGTGCCTGCAAACCTTCCTCACTCTCTGGTCGCTTGGAGTGGTTCTTTTGGGGAACCACTTCTGGAACTCTAGCAGACTTCTTCAACATTTGAGCATGTGATCTCCCTGCTTGAGTAGATAATCCAACATTGAACAAGTACTCTTCATCTATGTATCTACTCAAGTAACGCACCTCGTAGTGTAGAGCATCTAAATCAAGGAGCTTGAGTATCCTCAACAAATCTTCTGCTCCAATGTGAAGGGGGACATGTAGCTCTTTCAACTTCCCCCATTTCTCCTGAAGACCCCAATCATTTTGCACATAAAAGAAATTGCTGATCCAACCTTTTGAGGGGTCCCGAGTGCGGATGTCCAACCACTTGGACCTGAAAGAAATACGTCCCTATGCCTCGCTAAAGAGACGTCTCATCCGAGAAAGGCACTCTGAGGAAAGTACCACTCCACGGTCTCTAAAAAGCACGATCATGCCCATCATGATCGACATGGCTCTGTAGAAAAATTGAGATAAGCATACCCCACAAATCGTCAGAATATCGATCAGTTCGGAAGAAGGAGGAAACCGCAGTCCCGCTCGCAAATTAAATTCATACACCATCACATATCCCGGGGGAGAGAAGCATGCACGATCAGATCTGGCCGGCACCTTCATCACCAAATCATTAGGAAAATGAATTTTTTTCCTAAACGAGATGAAAGAGTCCTCAGTGATGGTGGAAATCACATCGTCAGCCTTCAGCGCCTTTTGGGTCCTCTTTGAAACTTCAGATCGTTGCGCAGGACGATCTTCCAAAGGATTTTTAGAGGATACAGGATCACCCATTTCGCTTCCTTTACTAAAGAGGGGCGCAAATCAAAGTAGGAAAAATCACCTACGAAAGACTGCGGAAAGCCTCCGAAGTAGGAAGAAAAAGGGGGGAAAACGGAGAGAGGTAGGGGGGAAGCCGCTAACTTCTGCGCAAAAGGAGGGGCACTGAGTCAAGTAGGGAAAGTCACCTACTTAAAAAAGGCGGAAGGCCTCAGAATGTCAAAAGCTAGAAAGCCAGAGGAGAGGAAAATGTGGTGCAAATTTTCATTACTCCAAGGGGGTATTTATAGGATGAAAAGGGGAAGAGAAAGAGAGGGAAAAATTGAAAAAAGAGCGGGAAAATGTTTGAAATTTGGAGGGAGAGAATTTCTAGAAAGTTTTTGAATTTTTTCTGAATTTTTCAGAATTTTTTCAGAATTTTTTGGGCGAAAAAATAGTTATTTACGAATTAAAAAAAAAGGTTGTGGGGCCCGCAAAAAAATAAAAAATAAAAAATAAAGGGGGGCAACTGCCACGCGCCCCCACGCGGGCTGCCGGCGGCGGCGGCTGCCGAGGGCCGGCTGGCCTGACGGCCGGTTCGACCGCCTATGCGTTATCGGGCTCCGATTTTGGGCCCAGACCATCCAAATTGGACATTTTTGGGGTCCCCGGACACGTTTTTTGACGTTCCAGACTCAATTTTGACACTTTCGGAGCTCAACGAGGCCTCTACAATCGAGTTTGAGCAAAATTATATCTTTTTGAACGTAATTTTTTGCGATTCGGCTAATGTAAAATGCCGGAACAAGTATTTTCGGACTCCTGGAGCTTCGACGTCCGAAAATAGGGGGGTAACTGATATGTCATCGAAAAATTATCTTAATTGGGCACGAATCTCGAAGCAAAAACACAAGTTGGAAACTTCAAAAATTAATTTGGAGACCATTTAAACTCCGATTTCAACAAGATTATAGTCGAACTGAGCGTGTCAAAAATACGAACCCAACGACACTAAATTCGGCTCAATCCGAGCCCAAATGAGTTCAAATCAAGTACCCGAAGCGTTGTTGGAAGCCTCGAACAGCAATTTGAGTTACCAAACGGTCTCCGATTTTGACGAGCTTATAGTCGAATCGAGCGGCTCGACGAGACGAATCCAACGAGTCCAAGATCACGGAATTATGATACCATTAAGACCTTAAAATGCTCAATAAACTGTTCACGATCAAGGGATTCAATATCAGCTGTTCATTCGGATCACTCCTTATTTGCCCCTGATCCCTCATCTATTTACGGGCTATGCCACTCCAGAAAAATTATAAATAGCCTCTCATTTCTCTTAAGGAGGGACCTAAGCCAAGAAGAGAAGAAGATAAGAGAAGACTAGGAGGGAATAGCTCCTCCTCGACCACCGCCGGAACACCGCTGGGCGCCCGAAGCACGCCGGAGCTCGGCCCGACGCCATAGTAACGTTGTAATTCTGCTCAACTTCCAAGTAACGCTAGAATTCTGTCGGACACTCGAGTGACGTCAGAACTCTACTGGGCCTTGTAATCAACTTTCAATACTCATTGTAATCTGATCTTCCTGAATTTCATGAACGGATCAGTCTCCTGTATTTCAAACAACGCTAGTGGAACTCTTTCAACTGGGCGTGGCCCCGTGGTTTTTTCCCTTTCCAGGGTTTTCCACGTAAAAATTCTGGTGTTACTATTTCAATTCTGTTTGTGTCCTGGATATACGTATAACGCTGAGACGGAAAATTAAACTCTATCACCGCGTATATTTGAGTCCGCAACAATTATATAAGATTTATTCATTTTTTTATTTAGATAATTTAGCAAGCAAGAATAAAATTTTTTAAGGCATGGCATATTAATAAAAAACGCTTGATATTTGCAAAAAATGTTAATTTATATTTATGAAAATTCTATGCTTGCCTATGCCTTCAAAGTTGTTAAAAGGTCGTCGGCGCATCATAGCAAAGGGACTTACCCTCAAAGGGGGCCCACTTAAAGAACTTGCGTAACGAGTCAAGAGGAACCACTAGCTCAAGCTTATAGGGAACTTGTCTAGAGTGATCACAGGTGGTACTCATCTGGGCCTGCCCATGAGCTCACCATTTGCCAGGTAAATCAGGGATTCCTCACAAAGCTGTCACACGACACTTGCCACATATCTAGACCACAACCTTAATAATTCACTTGTTCCCACCTCAAAGTGACCTCAGACACCCGCTCTATCCCAAAGTGAGCATCCTCATCAAACTTAGCTACAGGAAAACGTCTACTCACATGATCCTTAGCCTATCTCGTTGCGACCATCAAACTAGGAGCACTTCATTTCGGCGACAACACCTCACTCACCTTTCTCTTTGTCAGCAATATCAACAAGCTCGCCAACCGTTGGTCTGCTTTCATATCTACTCTCGCCCGAGCACACTCGTAGTCATTCGCTCGGCATACTGAGCTCGTCCAAGGGAAACTCATCGAAGCCTTCCAACCTTCTTCAACCAATCTGGAGGTGACACATGTCTAGGATATTTTATAGTTTTGTACAAGTGTTCTATGTAGCATTGTAATTTTACTTTTTATCTGTGTTGCCTTTCATGTATGCCTATGAAACTCTATAAATAAGGGATGCTGAGGAACAAACGGGAGACATTTTTAGACTTTTTGGCTGATTTTAGTGGACATTCTACCAGTTTGAAATCTACAGCATTCTTGAGTATTCTACAAAACTTTTCTTTGCTCTCTCAAATCTTTCCTTTCTCACAGATCAAACTCACTTGACTCATAAGCTCTTCCTGCTAGTAAGGTCTAGTATCTTTCATGGATAAAATTAGATCCAACAAATATGATCATTTATTATTCAATAAGTAGAGTGCTTAGAAGTCAATAAAATATACATTTAAATGCGGTTGATTTTTATTTAATAAATTATTCTTGGTTATCATATTAATTTTTTAATATTCTATGCTATTCAAAATATTATTTATATTACCAAAAGTATAAATATAATGTAAATATTGAACAAATAACTAGATAACCAAGTCTAAAATCTAATTTAATTTTTTTATTAACATATGAGGATAAAAATAATAAAAAACGCTAGCTGAAAAATACTAAGAGTCTAATTTTAAATTCTAATTCACATTAGATAATAAAATATAAATAAATAATCAGATGGATAGATTAAAAATATAATTATTATTCATAAAATGTTAAGAATAATACTAATTGAATTATTTTCAACTTGATTAAAAAATGAATACGTTTATTATTATCATGAAAATTATTTATTTAATTTATTAGTATTTTACATATAATTATTTATGCCCGATTATAACTCAATCTCAAAATAAAAATAAATAAATAAATAAGTTTCAACAATTTCCAACTCAGCTTTTACTTAGGCTTCGTTTGGGACAGCTTTCTTAATGCTTTCTAAAACAACATTTTAGTTAAAAATTTTCTTGAATTAGAAATTTTTGTGAAAAACAATGAGAAAGCTGTCAACGAATCCTTAGGCTTCATTTGGGACAGCTTTTTTGCTACTTTCTAAAACAATTTTCTAGTGTAAAAATTTCTTGAGTTAAAAATTTTTGTACTAAAAAATAGTTTTATAAAGTAGCAAAAAAATTGTCCCAAATAAAGTCTTAGGCTTCGTATGGAATGACTTTTTTATTACTTCTTAAAGTAGCTTTTCAGTACAAAAATTTTACTAAAAAGATGTTTTAAGAAGTAATAAGAAAAATGTCACAAACGAAGCCTTAATAAAAAAAATATATAAATAAATTTAAATAACGAAATGTTCAACTCGATTCATTTATTTACAGTCTTATTTAAGACATGCGATCAGCACTTGTTGATAGCTACATCAATAGATGAAAATTGCTAAAAAAAATTATTAATATTGTCGTGAAGGTACTAAAGTATTACATAGCCGGCTTGAAATTTTCAAATGTCCAATTGACTGTAAAAAAATAATTGATTATTGTCGTTGCTAATTATTAGAAAGTTATTAAAATGTATCTCAATCTTTAGCTCTAATTTAATGATATGTTTCTCTGACATACTGTTGCTTGGCGATATTAAAATGCAAGCCATATGGCATCTTGTTAGAAGCCAAACTTTACTGAAGAAATTATTGAATTGATAGATTTTTAAGGGGTTATTTGGCTGACTGTATTTTGATTGTAAAATAGATATATAAGTATTGAAAATTAGGATGCTTGAATGGTAGTTTTACAAATGTAATATATTTTAGAAGTGCATTTGAAAATCAATCTCTAGTTCAATATGAGTGTATTTGAAATTATCATATTTTAAGCGAATTGCAAGCACATCGCTCGGATAAAAGCGATTTCAGTTGGTCGCTATCGTCTGTTGTCACCGTAGGCCACTGCCAGCATCCCTATCACCATTAGCCTCTGCCATCAGCCACTGCTACCCTTTAGTGGCCACCACTGTCGCCTATAGCTTATTGACATTGCTTGCTGCCAACCATTGCCTCCACCTGTCGTAGCCTCAGCACTAGCTATCAACCACCTTTGATCAACTTTTAATCCAAATACATTGCTAATTTGCATTTTTTTTCAACAAAAAAAAATAAAATCCGACATTTATTTTGTATTCAACCATACAACTCTAAAGCATTTTTAATACACAACTTTTATTTTATATCATACTCCTTTTTATGGTGTAAACGAGTCAAACTGAGCTCAAGCACTAATCACACTTGAGCTCGAGTTCGTAGTTGGAGCTCAAACTTGACTCACATATATTACACTCGGGCCTAGCTCAACTTGTTAGCTCGAACTCAGCTCTCTTTTGAGCTCGCATAGAGGCTATATTTTAGGAAATTTTAAATACAATTTATGAATAATTTTTCCCATATTAACATATAATGATGCAGCTTATAGAATTTAATTACTTAACAATTAGAATACATAAAATAATATATTAAAGTGGTCTATAATAAAAAGGCATTAAAAACAAATTTAATTTTGACAACATATATTCTAGCAAAAATGCGTATATGTAATTGGATATAAATTAAATCTTGAACTAATTGGATATAAATTGTAAATATATAATGAGCTTGTGCCACAATGAAATTATATAAACAAGACATATGTAGTAACAATAAAAATTAAGTCTAACTCAATTTGAAAAATGATAACTAAGACTTCGTTTGCGTTGACTTTCTTACTACTTTTTAAAACAGTATTTTAGTATTAATTTTTTTAAAAAAGCGAAAAAATAGTGATCAAAAGCTGTCCCAAACGAAACCTAAAAAATCCTTAAGTGATCTCAAATAGTTGGATACAAATTGCACATGTATAGTGAAGTCATCCTAGAATAAAATTATACAAACATGTAGTAAAAATAAAAATTAAGGAATTGTTTGGGATAGCTTTTTTATTATTTTCTAAAATAATTTTTTAAGTACAAAATATTCTGATTCAAGAATTTTTTAACTAAAAAATAGTTTTAAAAAGCATTTCGTTTGGGACAGCTTTCTTACTGCTTTCAAAAACAGCTTTATATTATAAAAATTTATAATTAAAAAAAAATTTGTAATAAAAAATTGGTTTAAAAAATAACAAAAAAAACTACCCCAAATAAGCCTGTCTTCTCACTCAATTTGGTAATAAATAAGCAATCATAAACGGATCTCCAATTGTTGGATACAGATAAACCTTCACTCATTTAAATCATACGTTGATCAACATTGTCTACCAAATAAAAATCACTAAAATTGAAGCAATTACAATATGACTTAGTTTAAAAAATATATAACATGCATATGGATTATTTTATATCCTCGCAGTAGTGAGCATGATCCACTGCAGAGATCTAAATGCCAAGTGCTACATATCCTTCAAATTTTTAAGAACCCATGGAGTTAAAAAAAAAAATAGCCTTAGCATACAACAAAGAGTTTAGCCTATTTAACATCAAAGAGTAATACACCCACTAGAGGTGCAACCTAGTCAAGCCGACTCGTGACTCGGCTCGGGCTCGACTCATTAACAAGCTCGCGAGTCGAGCTCGAGCAAGATTTCAAGCTCGTTGGGCTTATCAAGCTCGAGTTCGAACAGTCATTCGTTTGACTCGATTACTCATCGAACAACTCGCAGAAAACAAACAAATACTTATCCTACATGATATAGGTAAATACATCTCCACCTCTTCATCTTCCTCGAGAAATTAATAATTAATATGTAAGAAAAGAAATTAAGGACATTATATATAATATAACACTTACTTTGATCATTCTCTTCAACCCATAATGAGAACAAATACAATTGGACCCACAAATGATTTCATGTTTTCCACACCCAATTTTAAACGATATGCATCAATAAATCTTTTTTCTTTATTGAATTTCAACTTAAAAGCTATTGTGCTCATTGGTATGTATAACATATCCACAACCATTGTAAATAATACATGGCATTTTGTTTGATTGCTCTTGCACAATAAAATAGCATTAAAGCCTTCTACTTTAGGGGTAAGTCTCTAGTCCATCATTAAGATAGCTATCCAAAGAAAATTGAGTAGGTGTCTTTCTATTTTTTAATATGGCACACATTGTAAAGTCATGCCACACACTATATTTCTTTGTCCGGCCAATTTCTATTGCTAGCACTTGCACTGCTTGAACCAATTGTCCCACATCTTCTCTTTCGAAAGGTTCCACCTATAGCTTCCAATTTCTGGCTCAAAGCAAAGAAAGTATACTTCTCAAATTTTTGATACATTCCTCTCTATACTATATCATATGATACACATAATCAATCACCAAAAACTTCATTCTTGGGCCCTAAACTACGTCGAAGGCCATTAGAAGCTTGCATTTACCCTAATATTTATGAAATATCTCTTTCATTTTTCTACTCATTTGCATGATGAAATAATTATGAGAGTTTGTTTCTTCGTTTAATTCATTCTTTATAGTACAAATCTAAGATAAGAATAAATTTGAAGTTGAATACTCTGAGCATAAAATAATATTAGCCTAATATTCATCAACACTACTTTGGAACTTCACATTCGAGGGCTAATTTATGACCTCTTCGGTATTTAATGGAGTTATCATGCTAATTTTGTTATAAAAAAAAATAGATAATGTAAAATTAAAATACGTATACTTGTGGATAAGAACATAAAGAGACTAATAATATTGTATAAACTTGAGCATCATTTAAAAACTATTAGAGAAAAGATTCACACATAACTTCCAAAAAAAAGAAACTCGTGCAGGTGAAATAATACTAAGCCCAAAAAAAAATTATAGATGTAACGAAAGGTTCGTTTGGGTTGGCTACAGCTTTTTGTATAAATGATTGTAAAGTTATTGCGGAGAAAATAGCTTTTTTTAAAGTTATAGGCTTTGTTTGGGATGGCTTTTTTACTGCTTTCTTAAATATCTTTAGTAATAAAATTTCTTAAACTAAAAATTTTTGTGCTAGAAAATTACTTTATAAACTTGAGCATCATTAAAATACTATTAGAGAAAAGAGATTCACACATAACTTCTAAAAAAAACTCGTGTAGCTTAAACTATACTAAGCACACAAAAAAAATTATTGATATAACTAAGGGTCTATTTGAGAGAGCTACAGCTTTCGTAAAAGTGATTGTAAAGTTGTTGTGGAGAAAGTAATTTTTTTGAAAGATGTAGGCTTTATTTGAGATGACTTTTTTAATGCTTTCTAAAATAGCTTTTTAGTATCAAAATTTCTTAAACTAGAAATTTTTGTGCTAGAAAGTTACTTTAGAAAACATTAAGAAAGCATATAAAGTCATCAAAATTGGGCAAATAACAAAAACAACAACAAAAATGCTAAGACTTTATTTGGGATAGTTTTCCTCCTTTCTAAAGCAGCTTTCTACTATAAAATTTTATATAAAAATTTATTTTAGAAAATAATAAAAAAATTATTCCAAATAAAACTTAAAAAAGAAATGTTCACAACAAATAAATGGCTTTTAGGTTTTTATTTTTTTTATCCCGACTAAAAGAAGCTGGACTAAAAGACTTTAATGATGTCATGGTTAATTTTCAGGTTTGGTTGAGATGATATATGATTCAGCTCTTTTACGGAATTAATATAATTGCTCGATGAGTTTTCTTGCGGAGCCTTTTGGAGCTTGGGCTACAACTAGATTAACAAACGAGCTTAAATGTGGGCTTGAACTCGACGCTACCCAGCACTACTGTCTATTGCCGGTCACCACTGATTGCCTCTCGCTGGCGGCCGCTGTCATCACTACTGTTGCAGCACGCTCGCCGCTAGGGGCGGACCTATGCTTACGTGACACCCTCAAAATTTTAATAAGTAGTTTTAAGTAAGGATATTTTAGTTATTTCTTCACTCGTAACTCTAGTTTGTCCGGCAAAGAAAAAAACGATCACATAACGGCAGAAATTTGTTGGCTGGCAGCTGCAAACGTTCATTAGCGCTTGTCAGTCATGTCCAGCTCTAGCGCAGAAAATATTTTTGAGTTTGAACGATTAGAGCCGCAGCCATAAACTTTGTTCGATCGTTCCCCACGCCTACAATCGCCTACAATCTGTGCCCAGCTCCAAGTCTCCAATCACTTGTAATCTGAGTTTTGATCTTGAGAAAGCTAGTAAAATCAAGGTTTGGCATTTGGCCACCCCATTTTCCTGTTTAGTATTCTATTTTAGCTTGTAATAATTTTCAATTTATCTATCATAATAAAATACAAAATTTTAATTTGAATTATGTCTTCATTTTATTTTCTTTTAAATATTAGTTCATTTATATGATAATTTTGATCACCCTAAAATGAAAGGCTGGTTCCGCCTATGCCCGCCGCCACTGCCATTGTCATTGCCACGACACACTTTAGTCGTCATCCGCCGGTCGCCGACAACCTCTATTATTAGACTTGACAATATTTTACGCTGATCCAAATAATCTCAAATATTTTTAAATGCACCATACTCTTTCTACACTTTATTACAATTTGCACTTACATAGGCTCCGTGAATCTTGTTTCTGATTCAAACACAAAACATCTTAGGCGACACAACAAACATATTGGAGAGTGGAGACTGTATAATTTTATTTATTTAACAAAGTGCTATGTCAATTGTCACATCAACAGCTAACAAAATACCAATTCAAATGTAAAATAAAAAAAGGATTTAGCGATAGATATCAATCAATCAACTCAACACATTTTCAATATCATTTATATGGTACACGTGATAAAAAATAATAATGCGTTGTTAGTTGGGCGGACAACCTTCGCATTAATATGCAAGTGCTTATGGATAGAATATAGATCATCTATCACAGCCTACATAGGATAATTATTTTTCAACTTAATCAAATTAAATCAAATTTTGATTTGATAAATTTGATTTAAATTTAATTTCTTTAATTTAAATAATATATACTTTAAGATAATATCTAATAATATTTGTTTAAATTTATAATTTGATGTTGAGCAGCAACTCGTGATGGTAGCTCATTGAGGTGGCAGATGATCAAGGATGGAACCAACTTTTGTTTTGAGTGTAGGCAAAGCTAGCGGCGGCATTCTGAGTATCGTAAGTGGCGGGGGCCAACGGAGTCCAAGTAACATGCGGCAAGTCATTCGACGAACGTCGTCTAGTATGTGTGGGAGAAACAATGAGTGGTTGCACCTGCGTGAATAAGATCGGGACTAGATGCGGGCAAAACTCTTTAAGATAAGGCACAAAAAAAAAAAAAAAGGAGGGCAAGTTTTTTTAAATTGTCCCCTTATAAGTAGAACTCAATTTTGAGGTTAGACAATCGCCTGCCCTTAGTACAATCGATTTTGTCCTTGCAGGTGGAGAATGTTTAAGCACGGTGAAACTCATCACAATTGGATGACTTTCAATTTTCAAATACATTAAAGAAATATGAATTTCAAATATCTCAAAAAAAATATTTCGCATTTGCATTCCTTAAAATAGAACATCTAAAATATTAAAAAAACTTATATACGATTTACTCTATACTACTAATGCTTACAAGCAAACATCTCTTAAATAAAAATTAAATTCGTTTGCTTATAATACAATTCCAATTATTTTATAACATAACTCTTGATGATTTGCCCCTTCAAATCTTCAGAATTGTCTTATAAATATCACCAGCAAGTATAGGATTTCTCTAACGAAAAGGAGTGTATTGGAATCAAGACTTAATTTTTTATTAATTATACATTAATTTGATGCTAACACATGAATTAGTAAATTAGCTCCACCCAACAAAAGAATTAAAAGAGATTAATTCAAAAGGCCAAACGGCTACTCTACACAAATAAAATAGTGGCGAAATTTAAAATCAAAACTTGTTTTATTTTTTTATATTTTCTTCGACAATTATGTGTCATGCAATTCAACTTTCTAAATAAATTCAATTTTTTATTTATGTGAAAAAAAAAATAACTCCATAGTAATGCATGTTTAAATAGAGTATCAAAAGTAACATGAATATATATATTGTACATGCGTAGCTGTAATGTTTCTCTCCTGCTCTCTGGGGTGCGCTAGGGCCTTGCGGCCTCTTCTTTGCCACTCGCGTTGGGCGTTCCTCTTCATGTGCCTCAAGGAAGTTCTTTCTTCTCCTTTTCTTTCCTTTACCGCTGTTGTTTGTGGTCTTTTGGTTTTATGGCGCCTCCCCGTTTTAGGGATCCTGGTTTTTTGCATGGATCATCCTCTATTTAGTTTAAAGATGCCATTTCTGGTTTGTCGCCTTCTTCCGTTGCTTTTCCCGACCTTAAGGTGTTTTCTCATAGGGGGATGCATGCTCTGTGGATTTCGGAGGCGGAAATCCAGTATCTTGCCGCTCCTTTTGAATTTGTTATAGTTGAAAAATTCTCTGGCCGAAGGCCTTCTCTTGATGCTATTAGGAATTTCTTTTTCAATCTTAAGCTCATTGGTAATAGTTCTGTCACCGTTCTTAACCAACGTAATGTGTTGATTAAACTCTTTAATGATTTGGATTACTGTAGGGTTTTTGCTCATATGTCATATTTTGTGAGTAATTGCTATATGAAATTGATTAAATGGACTCCTACTTTGGATATTGAGGTTGAATCGCCTGTTATCCCTATTTGGATTTCCTTCCCCAAACTTCGGCCCCATCTCTTTGCTCCGCGTATTCTTCATGGCTTAGGCTCTGTTTTTGGTAAACCCTTAAAAATTGATAATGCAACCTCCTCTGGTTCCCGTCCGTATGTTGCTCGTGTTTTGGTGGAACTGGATGTGATCAGATATTATCCTGATAAAATTTGGATTGGCCCGGATAACATTGGTTATGTTCAATCTATGTTTCTGGAAGATTTCCCTGAGTATTGTTCGCACTGTTTCTCGTTGGGGCATTCGAAAGCTGGCTGTAGGATTTTACACCCTCCCCTTGACTCCTCTGACTTCTAATAATCTGTTGAGGGAGGGTGGGGAAGTTGCTCTTGTGCTTCTTGGCTCTGTGGTGGTTCCATCTGTCCCTGTGGTTGTGGCCCCAGATGACATGGTCGGTGCGGATTCTATTCTGAATGGTTTATCTGTGAATTTGAATGTTGGCTTGGCCGCGCCTTCTAATTCTCCTATTACTCCTGTTGATATCTCTCATGTTTTACCGTCTTTGGGTGGGTCTTCGAATTTGGTTGAGTCGGTTGTTGTGCTGGACCCCGACCCCCCTATTAATGTCGGGTTGGCTGTAGAAGTTTCGAAGGAGGAGGATTTTGTTGCTTGTGCCGTTAATAGGTAAGCTGGGCATGAATTGCCTAGTGCTTCGACCCACGCAGTTTCACCTCTAACTTGTGTTGATCTGGCTTTTCCTGTATCACCGTTGGGTCAGGTTATTTCTTGTGGGGATGTCGTGTCTGGCCCGCGAGAGTTGGTTGGTTGTGGTGTTTCTTCTCCTATTATTTCTATGGAACAAGCTGTTGTGGGTAAGACTATTTCCAAGGCTTTTTCGGGAGGTAATCCCACTTTTATTGATGTCCCTATTTCAGTTATATCTAACAGTGAATTGAAGTCTCATGTGGCTAAAACTGTTCTGGAGCAAATTGATTGGTTAGTTTTGAATGACTCCTCTTCTTCTGATGGTGGGGTGGAAGAAGAATCTGATGATTTTGAGGATGTCTTGCCGGTTAATTTGGTTAAACATAGTCGTTTTAATGATGGTAATAGGCATAAATGTAAAGGCAAGAAGAAGTATGCTAAGGTTCTTTCATTTTTTGACATTGGCAGTGGTATTGTTGGCTTTTTGGACAATGATGAGGAAGCCCATGCTGTCCTTTGTTGGCTCGCCTGGTTGGCAACCTGGGTGTTTTGGCCTTTTGCTTGGATTCTTGGTGATTTGGCTTCGTGGGTTTCTCACCTATGGAGGGTCCGTGGCTGGTCGCGGGGAACTACTGGGGTTTCCCATCCTGAGTCCTTTTTTGCTTCATTTTGTTTTGTTGGTTATTGTTTGTCTCATATCTTGCTGTTTGGTTTTGTTTTTGCTTTGTGTTGCAGTGGCTGTTGGTCCATGCATCCTGTAATCCTTTCCTTCTATGAATAAATTTTTGTTTCCAAAAAAAAAGGTATCAATTTGAGTTGGCAAGTCAGGTTCGACTTTGATCTGAAATAAATACAATCTCAATAAACATGACCCAAAATTATATTGTTTATCATAAAAGTCAAAATATTCGATATTAACTCAACTTGATCCTGACTCTACTAACCCGAAATTGATCCATTTGACCCGTTTATCATATGAACCATACAATTTCTTAGATCAATATGATACATCTAACCTAAATATGACCCATTATTAAATTCGAATATGAATGATAATCAGGTTAATTTTGATTTTTTGTGTTAACCTGAATATAACCCAAAAATTAATCGGTAAACCCAAATCTAAATTTTTCGAGTGGAATTTGAGCCAATTGCACAGTGATGGTTGGGAGCTTAGGCTACCAACTAAGAGGCTTTGAGTTCGAGTCTTGTGTAAACGATGTGTGTGTTAGCCTACCTTAATTGGCCTAAATGTAAAAAAAATGGAATTTGAGCCAGTTTGTTGAATCATTTATTGACACGCCTATCTTTTAAGGGAGGAATTGATTTTTTTTTAAATTTCTTCAGTAAATACTTTTTTTAAAGAAATAAAGAACAAATCTTGCTTTAAAGCTTTGCCTAAAATAATAAAGGTCCAATCCGCTAGAGCCCTTCTCATTCATCCAGTTTCCTTCCCCTAAAAGAAAGCGGAACAAAAACAGAGATAGGAAATGAGTAACAAGCGGGTCCGGGCCACTTTCATGAGTCTCTACGGCCGGCCCGAGTCTGACGTCGAGTTCGTCAGCTCAATGACCGGCGGTAGCGGCATGAGGCGGAGGCCGGCGTTGGTGGACAGTTACTCATGTCGGCAGATGTACCTGCGTAGCTATACTTTCTCTACAGCAAAGAAGGAGAGCATACCGGAAAAGACGAAACGGTGCCTGGAGAAAGTAAGGGATCACGCTGGAGCATCCCTCCGGGCTTTGCCTCGACACCGCCGACGGCGGCCACTCCGGCGAATTTGGATTGGGGACATGAAGAAGACGACTAAGGACTGTGCGGCGGCGGTGAAGAAGATTAGAAGTGCATCGCTCTCTGCAGTTCACTACGTCTTCCGCCGCCTCCTCTCCTGCACCACCACCGTTGAAGTAGCCGCCGGCGTTGGTTCCAAGCGGTAAAGAGGTAATTTTTTTTTAATTACATGTATAATCCCTCCTTTAAATTGTTGTACTTGTACCTATATATACTGCTAATTAGAATTTTTTTAAGATTTCACTTAAATACAATCTTAGTTTTTTTATATTTCTGTGAGCAATTTCCTTAAATTTTTGTTGGCGTGTTTTTAGCTGATTATTATTATCAGTTGGTTATATTATTCAAATTTTACAACAAATATTGCGTGCATAATTTAGCTGTTTTGAGTACTTTAGATTTATTAATCAATCGTAAGATTTTTAATAAATTTAATTACATATATTAAAATAAAATGTTCAGGGTCTGTTTGGAGAGAAATTATTACGTGCGATCATCGGACGATCTAGAGGCAAATTAGGATGCGCCACGTCACCCCTGTACATAGCAGTACACAGTATCGATACATAGCAAATGGTGATGTGGTGTGTCCTGATTCGCCTCTGCACGGCATCCGGTGACCGCGCGTAATAATTTGCCCTGTTTGGAATGGTTTTCTTACTTCTTTGCTTTTAAAACAACAATTATAATTTTGTTTAACTACAATTTTATTGATGCTTTCTTTTATTTTTCAAAAATTTATTATGGTCGAAAGTTTTTTTTTTGTAATCAGCATAGCTAAAGATCTATTTGTGACAGCTATAATTTTTGATGAAGGTGATTGTAAAATTATTGTCTAGAGAATATATTTTCTTAAAATTGATATAAAAAAGTTTCATTGTATAAATTTTTTTTAAACAGTAAAAAAGAGTATCTAAATAGAATTATTATTATTATCTGAAAATCAAAATAGTAAAAAAAATTTCTAAATAAAACTTAAATTTTTTTTTTCATAATAATTTCACAATTAACTTCATAAAATAATTCTTCCTTTATAAGAAGCAGTATGGCCGTTACTTGACAAACAATCGCTGGAAAGTGTTAACGAGGACGATAATTATTTTTATATTAAATTAATTTGGCCTTTAATTTTGAATTTCTTTCGTGCGATCTTTATTTATTTTTTATTAATTTGGATTGGAGATTATTAGAAATTAGACAAGTGGAATCCGACTCATTAAAGCGAGACAATGATTTGATATGGGCAGATATAAGCATGCGTGCGTGGGGCTAGACTTTTTGATAATTGCATGCAAATACTTTTTGAAGGCTCGTGATTTTAGACGTAGCATTGTAAAAAAGAAAAGTTAAAGGTGTTTTTGAGTTGACGAATATTTGATGCAAATATATAATTACTAGTTTGATTCAAAATAATTATATTTTTTTATGTTAATTGTTGTTTTAATTATTTAAATATTTAAATAAAAGAATAAGTATACGAGCCTAAACTTTTATAATTTCAAAATATATTTATATTTATTTATTTATATTTTATCAAAAAATAAATTTGAAAAAGATAAATATCTTTTTATAAAAGATATGCTTAAAAGTCATTAATTTTTATTTGAAATTTATGTAATATAAACTAGTCATAGGCAACATTAATCTCAAAATAAAACTAATGTTTTCTAGTTCTTTCCTATATAACTTATATCAGGATATATTGACATATTTTTTTTCAAGCATTTTTATAAAAGAATTCATTAAATTATTGTTGCGGGCTAGAAGATTCGCGGCGGCAGAGTGAGTAAAGTTTTCTTCTTAGCGATGCACGAATATTCAGCACATAGACAGGAAGAAAGAAGTAAAACATCCTATCTTTTTTACGTGGAAAGCTCAAAAAGGGAAAAACCACGAGGCCTTGCAGACGAAAAGATTTCACTAAAATTGAGTGAATTACAAGGGTTGACCCGTCCCTCAACTTAGAGGCGGTCAAATTACAGTGGCTTGGAGAGTTAGACAAAGATCTGGCGATGTTTAGGCGGAAGTCCGACGGCATCTGGACGGAAGTTCAGCTGACGGGGAATAATCCGACAAAGGTCAAGCGGAAGTACAGTGGCTGTCGGTGGCCGAGTGGAAGTCCAGCGGTAGTCGGGCGGAGGTCTGACGGGGGTCGGGCTGAAGTCCGACGGCGGTCGGCGGCCAGGCGGTGATCTGACGAAGGTCAGGCTGAAGTTCGGAGGCGGTCGGCAGCTGGATGGAAGTCCGGCGGTGGTCGGCGGTCAGGCGGTGGTCCGACTAAGGTCGGGCTGAAGTCTGGCGGCGGTTGGTGGCCGGGTGGAAGTCCGGCGGCGGTCGATAGCTGGGTGGAAGTCCGGCGGTGATCGACGGCTGGTTGGAAGTCCGGCGGTGATCGGCGGCGGGGTGGAAGTCCGGCGGCGGTCAGCGGCCGGGCGGTGGTCCGCAAAGGTCAGGCTGAAGTCCAGCAGCGGTCGGTGGCATAGCGGTGGTCTGCTGAAGGTCGGGCTGAAGTCTGGCGGAGGTCGGCGGCCAGGTGGAAGTCTGGCGGCGGTCGGTGGCCGGGCGGTGGTCCGACGAAGGTCGGGCTGAAGTCCGGTGGCGGAAGGGTTAAATTCCGGTGGCGATTGGCAACCGGGCGGTGGTTCGATGAAGATCGACGGGGGTTCGCCGGTGGTGGTGCTGGAGCTCTGGAAGCCTTAGATCTCTCTCCAATCTCCAGCAAAAGGTCCCCTTCATGTAGAGAATGGGGGTCTATTTTTAGATTTTTATGAGTGGCACAACCTGTAAATATAGAGAAGATTCGGGGCATGTTCGGAGTGTCCCATCGGATGGCTTATATTGATTCCCTCGATCATAGAGAGTTTTTCAATTGTTTAAGTGTCTTAATGATATTGGAATTCGACGATCTTGGGCTTGTTGGATTCGTCTCGCCGAGCCGCTCGATTTGACTACAAGCATGCCATATTTGGATATCAATGTGTCATCCAAATAATGATTTGATCCTTCCAAATGTGGTCCGGGCCCCCGATTTGGACCCATTTGGGCTTGGGTTGGATCGATTTTGGTGTCGTTAGGTTTGTCTCTTTGAGATGTTCAGTTTGACTATAAGTTTGCTGAAATCAGAATTCATATGATCCCGAATTTAATTTTGAAAGTGTCCAACTTGAATATGCCCCAAGATTCGTGCTCGATCAAAGCAATTTTTGGTGACGTATCAATTATAAAAATATCAAATAATATATTTTTATGTTACTTAGACTTTTGACTTTCATCATTTATGATTTCGCAACCGACTTTATTAAATATTATACCTATTCCAAATTGACTCTTAGGTTCAACATGTCGAGAAATTAATATGTGCGGTCACCGGAAGTTGTTCGGAGGCGAATCAGAATGTGTCACATCATCATTTTACTGTGTACCGTTGTGTACCAGGTAACATAGTGTTGACCTTGTTTTCAGCTCAGACCTAGAGCCTGGGTCAACCCAGTTGACCAGGTCAACCTGAGTTGACCCATATAGGCCTATTCAAGCTCAAATCAGATCCAAGCTCAATCCAAAGGCTTCAAAGCTCAAGCCCATCTCTCCCCTGGACCTATTTGACTAGGTTGACCAAGTCAACCCTTTGACTTGGTCAACCCAAGTCATAATGGGTCAAATACACCCGTTAAGGCCCATTTAAAACCTATTTCAAGCCTTAAATACTTTCCTAATGCTCTAAAACCCAAGCCACGGCCTAGGAAGCTCTGATCACCTCCCAATTAACCCTAGATGAGATCTAGGCCGTCCATAGTTGGTCCAAGGGCATAAATAGGGCTTTTAGGGTTCTTTTGAGAGGATCTTACTTTTTGTTCTCTTCCCAAGTCCCCTCAGCCCGAGAACTTTGGTGAGACGACTCCCCTGACCTCTCTTCACCTTTCCCAAGTCAACCCCACCGGTCAACCCTCACCAGGAGGAGGAGCTCACAGTTCCGCTTCCTGTCCGACGCGATCTCGATCGTTCTTCCATTAAAGCGGATGATCAGACGGCTGAGATCCCGCGCCCACATGGTTAAGTGCTGCGACACTGATTCCCGCGCCGCCGCAATCATTGGCAATGATTGTGCGGCGTCGCAATCATTGCCAATGATTGCCTGCGGCTTGAACCGCCCAATCAAGGCCTGCCACGTGGCATCCCGAGCTGCCGCTATTTTTTTTTAAATTAAAATTTAATTATTTTTAATTATTTTTTAATTCTTTTTGTATAATATTATTTAAATAATTATTTTAAAATAATAAAAAAATTAGAAAATTATATTTTATTATTTTATAATTATTTGAATAAAATTATTATTATAATACTGATTATTATTATTATTATTATTATTATTATTATATTATTTATTATAATTAATATTATTATAATATTAATATTAATATTATTAATATTATTATTATTTTAATAATATTATTATTATGTTAATATTTATATTATTATAATATTTATTATTATTAATATTAATATTACTTTAATAATATTATTATTATATTAATATTTATGTTATTATAATATTAATACTTATTATAATTAATATTATTATAATATCAATATGATTATTAATGATATTATTACTACTTCAATAATAATATTATTATATTAATATTTATGTTATTATAATATTAATATTTATTATTATTATTATTATTATTATTATATTAATATTTTTATTAATGATATTATTATTATTTTAATAATAATATTGTTATGTTAATATTCATATTATCATAATATTAATATTTATTATTATTAACATTATTATAATATAAATATTATCATTAATAAAAATATTATTATTTTAATAATATTCTTATTATTTTAATATTCATATTATTATAATATTAATATTTCATTATTAACATTATTTGTTATTATCATTATTTTGAAATTAGTATTTTTATTATTAACTATTTCAAATTATTATTACTTTATTATTATTACTATTATTATTATTATTTTATTATCATTTATTCATTTTAAAAATCAGAAAACTCTTTTATAGTAATTTTAATATAATTTAATAATTATTTTCAAAAATTAATTAATTAAATTTTAAAATTAATTTTAAACCTATTTAACTTAGAAAATTTATAACTTTCTCATTTTTAATCGGATTTTGACGCACAATACCTTGTTCTTTTCAAAAAAATAAGAACTTTAATTTGAAACTATTTTCTATATCTGATTCTGTCTTTTTTGGATGTTTTCTGTATTATCTAATTACCTAATTATTTAATTATTATCTAATTATTTTAAAACTAAGAAACGTTATTTTTTTTTAGATACAAAATATTTTAAAACCCTTCTTGGTGGCTGGTGGACCTCCCACACCTATGCATTGAGCTATTTTCAAACTACATTACTTTTAAACCTATTTTATTTTATGTTCTAATATTTATGTATTTTAAAATTGTTTTAAAATTAAATATTATTTAAATCCTCTAATTTTGGGAGATCCACCTCTTTGAAATTTTAAATCTAGGCTATGTGTATGAAAAACATTCATGTGGGAAGGATTAGTGAATGATTGTGTCCCAATCATTCACTAATCACTTCATCAGTCTTGTTTACTTAGTGTTTCGTAGTCCTTGCATGTGTAGGCTACACAAGTACTTAGCCTAGGCTCTCCTAGATCTAAGGACATGTTTGATGTGTTTATATTTGCTGCATTTCCCTTATGTTATGCCCAGGGTTAGTTAAGACATGGATTCAAACCCATTTAACGTAGTGACACCTTAAGGACAACAATTAAGGACCCGTCAAGCGAACTTAGAAAAATTCTAGGAGTTAGGATAGAACCCCGAATGGCTTAAAATTTGAAAGATTTAAACTTAGTGACATCCTAAACCCCTCAAAATTTTCTAGGAATTTTTTGGGACTCATTAAACCCCTTAATTGATCAACCCTAATTTACCCTTTAATTAGGATCCGATAATTTCAGAAAATTCTAATAAATCCAAATTAAGTCAGAAAAATACCCATAATATATCAAACTCTTCAGAATTTAGTTCTTAATCCATGAAAATTAAAATCCCCTTAGTTGGACCTCAATCTGAACTTTAATTTAATTTTGATTAAAAAATCACCTTTTAATCAAATTAAATAATTAAAAATAATTAAAAATTCTAAATTTTTTCCAAACACTTGGAAACACTTCTTTGGGTTATTCCTGACCTTTGGGGGTGATTCTAAGCAGTTTGAAACTGATTTGGATCAAAACCCCTAAAACAGCCTTGAACTAAATAATTTCGATAATTCACTAAATAACCCAAATTTTGAAAATACATAACTAATTATAGAAAACTCTAAATGGGACAAACTCAAAGGCATTCAACTCACATTAGGGTCTAGTATTTATTAAAAATATTAAAATTCTAGAAATCAACTTAAATAAAAAAGTCAATAATCTGGTCAAACTTAGTTCAAAATAAGATCAAAACTTCGGAAATTCATAACATTGGATAGAAGAATCCAAATTGGACATGCTAACTGTCTAACTGATCAGGTTAAGGTCTATTATTTTACAAAAATACTAACTATTTATAAAATCTCTTTAATCAAAAAGTCAATTTTAGACCCCTTTTACCTAGTGGATAGGGCGACCTCGGACCTCCTGAAAACCACTGGCTCAACTTAAATTTCAGAAAACATTCCTCTTAACCTAAAACCAGCACACTAACATGATAATAAATAAATTAACATGCCCCTTTCTTTTAATATTCAACCAACTAAATTAGCCTAACTAACCCATGGTTGCTACTGGGTAACCCAGGCCTACGAGGCATTGGCTTAGCCCCAAGGAAGGTGAAATAAACTTTACAGCCTCAGTGTGAAATAAAGGTAGTCATCATCTAACCATTAAAATATACCTAATTCAACCTGTAATGCAATAATATTTAAATTTAAATCTAAATCTTTTCTGGGAACCTTCAACAAACTTGGACATTAGACAACTTCAACTAACTACCCAACTTAGGATTTATCTCAGCTACACAGCCTTTTGCACACACTTAGATGGTTTGCTAGGGCATCACTTCTAGACCTAGGCTAGGCCGATGTTTACTTTTCTGTCGTGTGACGAGTTTTCTGAGATTTCACTACATGTCGTGATTGAGATGACGTTGGTATGTTTGCTTACTTTTATTGCACTCTAGGAATTGATGTGATTACACGATAGATTACCCCTAGGTTAGGATCGATTTTAATACTAACGATATTTTCTGCAGGTGGCCATGCTCATGCAGCGCTAATAAAAGGGGGGGCAATAATCATAATTTAAATACTAACACTATTCATGCAGGTGCTTCAGAAATTGCTCAACCCCCCCCCTAAATAAATGAGGGCTAAAATAATTAATCATTATAAATTGTTACAGGTGCTCCAGAACTGCTTAGCCCTCAAACAATTAAGAGCATGGCCAAGTGTGGCTGTGATGAGTACTTTTATTTTCATATAAACTATTTGGGATGGTATACAAACTACTTGGGATGATTTTATTAGGATAACCTTGCAGGAGAGTCTATATTTACTGCTTTCTATTAATGTAAATCATTCATACTTTGATATTGAGTTATGAAAGTTTATTTTGAGTGGGGATACAAGGATCCAAAGGTTGGATTTCAAAAAGGAAAGGACACCCAATATGAGGATAGTCCTTTTCTATTTGGAACTCCAAGTTTGGATCATTTTACTACTAAATGTGGAAAGGACAACCTCCCCTTTGGGGGAGAGTTTTTTTTTTATCCTGGGTATTCAGTTACCACAAGCCCAAGGAGTCCAAGGAAGAGGAGATCCAGGAGTCCAAGGAAGAGGAGATCAAGAAACTGAAGACTGAGAGTATCCCACTCAAAATGACTTGCGTCTGTTTTAGAATTAGAAATCCGGGTTGTTGGCAGTGGTGCCCGGCCACTTTATTTTCTGCAGACCCTGGTTTGTAATTAAATGGCAGCTGGCCTATGGACATTTATTAATTATTTGGATTATTTTGATGTGTTTTATTTATGATTGTGTGCCTATAGGGTTGCTTAATTTTCTTAATTTATTGGCGATATGCATGCCACATTTATTTTAGCCTGGATTTTGTTAGGCTCTCTAAGGACTAAAACATTTTCTACTCATAACTAATTTTTAAAATTTTAAGGTTTAAATAATTTAGCAACCTAACGATCTAGGGAACTGCCGGAATCATCCGGGGTCGCATGCATATTAATGCATTCTTCTCTCTCCTTTTATAAGACACTTCCCTGCCTGTGGGTAGAGTCCAAATAATCTGACCTATGAGGATGAGTTGTCGGACCTGAGGAAGCCCATTCTTCTTCTAAAAATTATTTTCTATAAGCCTTTTTAAAGTTCTATGCATACCTGATTTGGAGACTTTCAATTAGCATACATTGCATTAGAAATCAACTAAATCAAAATTTTAATTGCATTAGATCTAGAAGCATTCACCCTACATAAGTATGGGGCCAATTAGGAGACTCTAGATGTCGGCCCTGCTTCCAAAGAACTATAACCTACCCACCCATCTGTCATAAATGACTAGATAGTATGGATTTTATACGACTGGGTGGTTAGCTGGCTCCCCAACCCAAGCCGGGGTAAGTCCAGGTTTTGCATTACATTAGCTAGGACATGGGTGTTGGTGTTGTGCGTAGAACACTAAACCCATTAAATTTAGGGTTCAAGGCTACTATTGTTTCATAGTATGCCTCATCAGTTGGTAAGTCTCCTATCATCCAGAGACTATAAACCCTACCTATCTGCGGCACACGGATGACGCCACCTCCATCCTTCTCTCCTACATGCTTCGAGTGCATGATTTACTTATTTTCTCCTGTTTCTTCTCACTACCTTAGTCCCTCCGGATGCTGATCTGAGCCGTGCATGTTGACTAAGCCCAGGTGAACCTTTCTTTCCCTTTGAGTAGGATTTCTTAGTCTTCGCCCTATGTACCGATCCCATTTGAGAGTATAATATAGAATCCTTAATCGAGAATTTTCTCAGGCCCCGGCTTGAGATGTAATTAACCACGGGGGCTTGCGCCCGTGGGAAACTGAATCCCACTTTCAAATAAACCCCACTCGAGCTGATGTATCAGGTGGGGGAAACCCGTTGTGATGATAAGGTCACATATGTTGTTACCCATCGGAGTGTGCTCACTACAGGAAAACAATGAAATACCTGCGAAATTTTCGGCGGAAATATTTTCGCCGGGAACAGCGACGGCATTTCCGATGGATTTAACCACCGGTACTTTTACGGCGTATTTTCCGGCGAAAATACCGTCGGTAGATTTCCGGCGGCTAAACTGCCGGAGGTTCGACGGTTTTTTCAATATACCGATGCACATTCCACCGGTAATATTCGGCGGATATTCCGGCGAATTTACCGCCGGTTAATTAAAACCTGACGAAGTATTATCGGCGTATTATCCGCCGGTAATATTTCCGGCGGCTTTTCCGCCGGAAAATATGCCGGTAATCTTAATATATCGACCCCGTTCCCTCGACTTCGGCTCATTCTGTTTAGGGCTCCGCTACCGATGACACGCGCGCCAGCCTCGATCTCCGTCGACGACGTCCCTCCCTCCCTCGATCGAGCTCGTTCGACGATGACCTTGCCCTTGAATTCCGTCGACGACCTCCCTCCCTCGCTCGCTAGGTGCCTCGCTCGGTCGCTCACGCGAGATCCTCCGTCGACGATGCACGGCCGTGGTTTGTAGGTAACTTTCTCCCTTTCGCACGCTCCGTTTCCTCCTGCCAGTTCGCCCTAACCTGACGAAATTTTATGCTTGGACGCAGTTCCACTTCGCTCTGTTGACGTTGGTCGCGCACGCTGGGAGCTCGATCGATTGCTGTTTAGGTAACTTTCTCCTTTTCGTATTTCTTTTTTTTGTTAGCTAGGTTTAGTCATGGATGTTCTCACTAGACATTTGCAAGAGGATGTACATTGGTGTATGCTTTTTGTTGATGATATTCTTCTTGTTGATAAGACTAAAGAGGGAGTTGAAGGTAACCTTGATTTATGTAGGCCAACTCTAAACCTTTCATTTGAGTAAATGTGATGCACAAGATTGTGCGAATTATAGAGGAACTAAGTTAATGTGTCATACTCTAAAACTGTGAGAGTGAGTTAAGGAGCGTAGGTTGTGGTGTGATGCTAATGTTTCTCAAAATTAATTTGGATTCATGCCAGATAGGTCTACCTTAGAGTCTAAATGTTTTCACATGAGTAGATCTAAAATAGAATATATGGAGTGCAATTTTAGTCGTAATAGAGCTAGTGAGTGGATTGTCACATTGGATGATCAAGTCATTAATAAGAATACACATTTTAGATATCTTGGATTTATTATTTAGAGTGATGGTGAAATAGATGGGGATATTATCAGCAGAATTTATGTTGGATGGTTGAAGTGGAGGAATGCATCGGGTTTATTGTGTGATAGAAAAGTACCCCTCAAACTTAAGGAAAAATTCTATTGTCCGGTACCGATCGATACCGAGCGGTACCGGTACTACTGTCGGTATCGAGTGGTACCGCACTCGGTACCGCGCGCCTAATGATGTGAAAAGGACCTCTAATGCTTTATGGTGCCGAATGTTCGCCAATAAAAGATTAGCATAATTCTAAGTTAAGCGTTGCAGAAATGATCATATTTATTCTCTCTATATTTCTCCATCAAACCTAGATAGGACTACCTTACTATCTTTTTACAAATGGTATGTAACTATTTTGGCAAGTAATCGTAACTGATATCCTGATTGTCAATATTATATGTAGGCTATATATTATGGATATCAGAACTCAAAGAAGTTGGATGTATAATCGATTGGCGCAAGGACGGAAGATATTAACTGATGAGTTCATTAGAGGGGTGCATATTTTTATTCAGACAGCTTCTCAACTACCTAGCTTCATCTCAGATGGGAAGTTTCGTTGCCCATATTCTAAACACAAAAATCAGGTGCACGTTAGCCCAGATGACGTAACTGTTGATCTATATCGTCGAGGTTTCATGCCAGATTATTGGTATTGGACTTCTCATGGTGAGTACGAACCACATTTAGATTCTCGATGCTGCCCATCGACAAGTGCTACTAGAAATGATGAAGAGCATATCATACCTAATCTTGAGGACTTAATTCATGATGCAAGTGGAGCACAAATTGAGCAATATACAGAAGAGTCACCAAATAAAGAAGCACAAAATTTTTATGATTTATTGCATGCTTCCCAACAACCAATATGGTCAGGTTGCACCATTCACTCAGAGTTATCCGTTGCTCTTAAGATGTTAAGTATCAAGGCAGAATATAATGTCCCCTGTGATTATTTTAATCAATTTATTGGACTGCTTAAAGAAACCAATCCAGCAGATAATATAATTCACACAGATTTATATCAGACTAAGAAGTTGGTTTTGAAGCTTGGTTTGACATACAAAAAGATAGATTGTTGTGTCAACGGTTGCATGTTATTCTACAGAGATTTCCAATCAGAGATTGCATGCCATCATTGCAACGCACCGAGATTTAAACAAAAATCTATCACGAAAAGAAAGCTGAATGATGTAGCAGCTAGCAGGTTATTTTACTTACCCATAATTCCTAGACTGCAACGATTATATGCATCAATGAGATCTGCTGAACTTATGAGATGGCATAAAGAATATATCTCACATGAAGGGTTTATTACACATCCATCAGAAGCAGATGCCTGGAAACATTTTAATCGTGCATATCCCACATTCGCCTCAGAATCAAGAAATATAAGATTAGGTTTATGCGCAGATGGTTTCACTCCATTTAGCCAGTCTGCTTCACCTTACTCATGTTGGCCCGTCATACTCACACCATATAATCTTCCACCAGAGATGTGTATGACTACTCCTTATATGTTTCTGACGCTTATCATTCCATGGCCACATAATCCAAAAGCAAAGATCGATGTTTTCTTGCAATCGTTGATTGATGATTTAAATCTATTATGGGAAGAGGGAATAAGTACATATGACATCTCCACCAAATAGAACTTCATTATGAGGGCAGCATTACTTTGGACAATTGGTGATTTTCCCGCATACGGTATGCTCTCAGGTTGGAACACTTCTGGAAAATTAGCTTGTCCACTTTGCATGGAAAATACAAAGTCATTCACTTTAAAGCACGGAGGAAAGAAAACTTGGTTTGATTGTCATCGCATATTCTTACCTACAGATCATCCTTTCAGGCGAAATAAGGATAGTTTTATCAAGAATAAAATGGTAACGTCACTGCCTCCTCCTAGATTAACTAGTGAAGAAATATTTGAAAGAGTCAGCTCCAGCCCCACAGTAGTGGAATCTCCATCATTAGCTGATTACAAATTGCCAGGATATGGTGTCAACCACAATTGGACTAAGAAAAGTATTTTTTGGACATTACCATATTGGAGGATAAACTTGATCAGACATAACTTAGATGTGATGCATATAGAGAAAAATGTCTTTGATAATATATTCAATACAGTTATGGATATCAAAGATAAATCCAAAGACAACATAAAAATAAGGATGGACTTAAAGGAGATTTGTAGGAGAAAATCATTAGAATTGAGGGATGGTGGATTTGGAAAATATTTTAAACCAAAAGCTCCCTTCACTTTGACTTTAGAACAGAGGCGTGCTGTTTGTGAATGGGTGAAGAGTTTACGTGTACCTGATGGATATTCTTCAAATCTAAGCAGATGTGTTGACATTAGAACTGGGAGATTATTTGGTATGAAGAGTCATGACTGTCATATCTTCATGCAATGTCTGTTGCCAACTGCCTTTAGTTATCTACCGGATCAAATTTTGAAGCCCTTGATCGAGCTGAGTATCTTCTTCAAAAATTTATGCTATTCAAAATTAAATATAGAGCAACTTATTCTTATGGAGCAGCATATCCCGTTTATTCTGTGTAAACTTGAGAAGATATTTCCTCTAGCTTTCTTTGACTCTATGGAGCATCTGCCGTTATATTTACCATATGAAGCTAGAGTCGGTGGACCAGTTCAGTATCGGTGGATGTATCCTTTTAAGAGATACTTAAATAAACTTAAGAAGACTGCTAAGAACAAAGCGCATCCTGAAGGCTCAATATGCGAAGCATATTTAATGTACGAGACAACTCAGTTCTGCTCGTATTACTTTGAAATAAGGTCACAATCAAGTCAGAGCACTGCACCTGAAAAAGTTGGTCAATCATCAAATTTATCTATTTTCAACGGTAGTGGTGAACCCGTAGGCGCTAGTACCATGCGTTATTTGACTGATAAAGAGATGCGAGTTGCCACTTTATATGTCTTGCTTAACTGTGATGAAGTTGAGTCATATCTCGAGTAAGTTTGAATAAGCTTGCTAATAAATTTGTTATTCACACTTTCATTAAATCTAAACCTTAATGTTTACAGGAGTTTCATTGATAGATTGAATACAACAGAACAAGTAGAAGTCCAGAAGATAGTGGAAACACATTTTCCTATTTGGTTTAAAAATGCGGTACATATTTCAACAATTCATTTCAATTAATATATCTTTATTTAGTTATTAAGCATACTAATGACATATTTTATCTAATAACTTGGTCCATGCTGAAGATAGTAATTTGTAATAGCATGCACTACTTGATCTAGCTTGGGGACCAAATAGAGTGGTAAAGTGTTATCAAAATTTCTTAGTTAATGGTTATAAATTCCAAACAAAATATTGGTGTGAAGATAGAAAAACAGATAATTCTAGTGTATGTGTTAGAGGGAATACCCATACAGGTGATGAGTCTGAGTATTACGGGGTATTAGAAGAAATATTACAGTTGGAATATCCTGGTGTTGGGAATAATGTGTATCTATTCAATTGTGAGTGGTTTGATCCAGTAAAGAATAAAGGTACAAAAATACATCCTTTGTATGGTATAACAGAAGTCAAACGGGGTAGAAAATATTCAAAGTATGACCTATTCATCATTGCTAGTCAGGCGCACCAAGTCTATTTTGCTAACTACCCGAGTAGAGTACGAGGCAAACAAGATTGGCTCGTAGTTATGAAGACCAAACCGATGGGAGTTATTGAAAAGACTACTTCAATACCACCAGCACATCAAGAAGAGTTTATGTCAAACATACAAGATATTTTTAACGATGTGGACGATCAAATTATAACTACTGAGAGTGAGTTGAAGTTAGAGGAAGTGGATTTAAACATAGAGGACATTCATGACGAGTCAGACAGTGGTACAGAAGTTTCATCATATGAAAGTGAATCAACATAAGGTAAATGAATTTAGACTAAAATTAAAATTTTTGTATTTCTATTTGTGTTATTTTATATTTAAAAGTTTTTTATACTTACATTTATTTAATTCCTACGATATTTTATACATTTTTTGGCATAATATCTGTTATTAATATTTTTCAATATTTATGCAAATGGCTTCAGGTGATGACCGTCAGAGAGGACTGATCAAGAATATATTTGGTAGGCGCAGTAAAAAGGCTGTTGTTAGCAGGCCTGCACGTACTGAGGGCACCTCTTCATCTCAGCCTGCTACTCAGAGTCAGCCTAGCTCGCCTTTACCTACTCCTGCAGCCAGTAGCCCACAGTTCTACTCACCAGACCCACACTTACCTTCACCAGACCTTACACAGACCACTCCTTTCTACCCCTATTACCCACCCCCACCTTATCATGGTGCATATCCTCCATATCCGTCATATGTCCCACCACCACCTCAGCCCGCTACAGCACCACCTCAGCCCGCTACAGCCGGACCTTCCTGCCCAGCTGCAGCAATGGAGGCGATAGAGGGTCGCATGTTGATTAAACCTGACGGTGACACGTAAGTACTAATTTTATTTCAGTCATGTAAATAGAATCGAATTAGTTTTTTTGACTAACATATTGCTTTCAGGTTTCATCCATCAAAAGATCCTACACATAAAATCCGGGACATAATACGGAGCAGATACGATGCTCCCTATATTTCTTGGAAGAAAGTCCCAAAGAAGTACGGGACATGTGGTTTAGAGAGTTTGAGGTATGTTATCATATAAAAATTTTTTATTATATCTAATATATATAAACTAAAAAAAAAATTATTCATTCTTGTATGTGTTTAATTGCAGAAAGATTTTTGTTGGCTTCCCAAACATAATGATAAAATCAGAAAGAACTTTGAGAAGCGTGGCTCGACTCGTATGCGAGACATGTTTACTGATATTAGAAAGTCAGGCCAGCGACCTCTCTGGATTGGTGAGGGTGTATGGGCAGAGTTGAGCAGTGCTTGGGGAAGCCCAGATTATACTAGAAGAAGAGATCAAAATAGACAGAACAAAGCTTCTGATGTTGGGGGCTTGGGTAGTTCCCTTCATACAGGTGATTCTGTTCCTCATACTGAGCACAGAAGACGTTTGGTAAGAAATTTTAAAATTTTTTAATAATTTACTTTAATTAGAATACTAATATATGTCTATTACAGAAATAAGTGCTGGGTAGAGAACCGACTCCTGTTGAATTGCATAGTCATACCCACAAGCGACAGGAGGACCAGCAATGGATTGACGAGCGTGCTAGGAGAGCCTATGTAAGTATATAAGTTAATTTTGGTGATATTATGTGTAAATAGCATAACTTTTTAATAACTTTCATAGGAGGACTATACACGACTTCAAGAGAGTCAGGCTGCAGCAGGTGAAGGTTCTTCTGCTGGATCAACAGACTATTCTGACTACCGCACTTGGTCGCAAGCGGTAGGAGGAATGTAGCATGGCAGAGTATATGGGTTAGGCTCGCAGGCCTATGCATATGAATGGCAGTCATCTAGTGGGGGTAGTTTTTCATCGAGTACCCAGGAATCTTTATATACCCAACAGATAGCTGCCCTCACAGTTGAGCTAGAACAGGTACGGAAAGCCCAAGCTGATTGGCAGATGCAAATGCAGCAGCAGCAGATACAGATACAGCAGCAGCAAGCTCAAATGTTAGAAGAAATGAGAAAGATGAGGGAGCAGAAGAGTAGTGATAGAAGTACAGCTGAGGATGAAATTGAATCAGAGTAGAGATTATTAAACTATTTAACTGATGTAGACATATGTTTTTATGTGTTTTTTGGACAAATTTATCTATTTGTTGTTTGAACATGTTTAGTTATTTGTTTATGACACTTTCCTTATCTAGTTGATGCTCTTCTGGTTTGTGTAATTGTTGATTTTGTGGAATATATATGTTGTTGCAATTTTTTGTATGCAGGTTTAAATGTGGAAATCACTTTTCAAAGTGAGGAAGGTTTTTTTTTCTGCTATAGGTTTCCGGCAGATTATCCGTCGGTAACCTTGACGGAAATTCGATATGACGAATTTTCCGGCGGCATATGCGACGGAACTACCGACGGATATTGCGACGGTAATATCCGCCGGTAATACTAGGCATCGCTTTTTATTGCGACGGAATATTCGCCAGAACTTCCGGCGGCCATTTCCGCCGGTATTTCCGGCGGTTATTACGCCGAAACACTGCCACAGAAAAGGCGTCGGTTTGTCAAATATATCCGCCGGAAATAGTTCCGGCGGAAAAAATGCGACGAAAGTTTTTTTCCGACGCGCGTTTTACCGTCGGATCAAATTCCGCCGGTAATCCGCCGGAAACCGATAATTTTCGTCGCATTTTTTACTTTACCGGCGGATTTTGTCCGCCGGTAATAGCTGTTTTTCCTGTAGTGGCTGGTGAGAGCCACTATCCTCAATGGTTAATCATATGTGTGATCGAATCTGCCCTCCCATTAGCGATACCGTCTTCCCCCTGTGGGGCGACGGTGTTCTGTATTCCCTTTCGGAGGTCCACACATAGCACATCCTGATTCAATTCCAGATGGTCCGATGACTGCACAAAATAATTTCTCTAACATGTTACCAAGATAGACAAATCTTTCCCGAACTTCAATAAACATGGCATTAAACTCATTAAAAGGACTCCAAAAGTAAACTAAACTGCTTGAGAAAGCCATTATTCTCAAATATCTCAACTCCACACCCAAGGTACTCTACCACTAAGTAGCTTCTTGGTAAGAAAGCTCACCAAGATTACTCACAATCTACTTAGAACTTGTTCATCATTTTAGCCTATCGGGTAGCTAGATGGAAGCCCATCTCATTATGACGACCACAAATAAGGATTTTTCTAAACATGCATGGTTCTATGATAGCTTATAGTTGAGTCAACATTGTTGGGTTTCCTTATAAATCACACTACAATCTCTTTTACTTGTTTTATTTCGAGGGAACTCCTCTTATCAACTGGGTTAAGATCAAGATTTTATTTGGGACAGCTTTTTTGTTTGTTTGCTTTTAAGATAACAACCACAATTTCATTTGTCAATTACTTTCTTGCTGATTTCTTATTGTTTTTCAAAAACCTTTTTAGCGAAAAACTAATTTTTGTAATTAAAATAATTAAGTTATTTTTTACAAAGCAACTTAACAATCAACTTTATAAAATACTACTGTCATCCACCAAATTTTGACGAATATATTACAAAAGAGCATAGATAAAAATGAGTGTTATTAAATAACATATAGCATATGAAAAATAGAAATAAGATATATCACTAATTTAATAATTAAAAAAATGAAACTTTGAGTAGAACATCATAATATAGTTATTATCAAAGTGTTATTGAAAAGATAGATGCTATTATGCTATATATGATAGAAATAAGAGTTCAAAAATTATAGAAAATCAAATGACATGATAGCAAAATTAACATCTTAACTTCGGTTTATTAAGCTTTATTTCATCAAAATCTGAAAACCATATTTCTGTCTTTGATAGTTGATATTTAAACAAGCAATTAATCCTCTTCATATTTATAAAGTAATATTAATTCTCCTTAACAATCTCAGAACCTTCCTAGATCTTACACCACCGAGCTATGCGAAATGTATAACCATATGAAAAAAAGAATTAAGTCAGGATGTTTGGTACATTTCTTATCAATATTAAAAAAATTATTCACAATAATTTAAAAAAAAATTAACATATTTAATGATTATTTTTTTCTTGGATGATTAGATTGAAAATTTTTCATATTAAAGTAATATTATTATTTTTTGGTAGTACAACTAAAGAGTTTAATATTTTATGTTTTGAAATGTTCTGATATTTTCCAATCTTAAACACTAAGAAAATTTTATTGTTATGAAAATTAAGGTTTCATTTGGGACAGTATTTTTACTGTTTTTTTTTTTTTATATTGCAACCACAATTTTTATTTAACTACTATTTTTTAATGCCTTAAAAAAAATTTTGCTAGAAAATTATTTTCTATAAAAACTTTAAAAAACAACTTTCTTATATCAACTTTATAAATAAAACATTAAGAATGCTATCCCAAACAAGATCTAAATTTATTAAAAAGTTGTATCTCATAATAAGAGATGTGGCTCTCAATGAGGAAATTTTGGCTCAAATGGCCACAAGAAACATATGTCAGTTTAATTTAAGCTCATTCAAAAATTATTTGTATCATTGGGTTCTTCTTGTCAAACTATCTTGACTATAAATTCACAAAAATGAAATTTAGATGATCTAAAATTAATTAGACTTATTATTCAAATACTTAGACGTTTTGAGATCTAAAAGTTACATCACAATGTATGTTAATCACATAAATTTTTTTAATCGTATTAGTTGCTCTCTGTTTTCAAATGTTAAAATAAGTCTAAAAAAAATTTTGGCCTCATAAATTTCAAATGTAAAACCACCAAAGCCCGAGCGAAGGCGGCTAGTGGATACATGGGGTGCGAGCGAAGGCTGACCGCAGAAGGCTCACGAACTCGTTTTCAATAGTATGAGCTGAGCTCGAGATCGCCTTTTAAACTTGACTCAAGAGTTCGACTTCGAGCTCGGGATTTAGCTCAAGAGTCGAGCTCAAGTTAAGCCTGGCTAGAGCTCGACTCGACTCAGTTGCACCCCTATAAACAGAGACGGAGCGGCCGTGGGGGGCCTTGGGGCCCTCACTGGGCCATCTGCCCATATAACAATTCAAAACCCACCCAACTTAGAATAAAAGTCCACTGCATCTGGCCCAATAAGATATAATGGCCCGCGAAAAGCCCTAGGCATATGAGGGTTTGAACCCAAAGTCCAGAACCTTGACAAAGATTTGCAAGACCTCATCAAATTGCCTATTAAAGAGAAACTGTAACGAAACTTACACTTTTTTATTTAAATTATAACTTCTAGAATATAAAAATTTATATTAAAAAAATATATATATATTAATATTCTTGAAAGATTAAAATATTATTTCACTATTGATATATCATCAAAAAATTATCTTGATCGTGCACGAATCTCAAGGCAAAAATCAAGTTGGAAGCTTCAAAAATTAAATCGGAAGCCATCTGAACTCTGATTTCAGCAAACTTACAGTTGAACTGAACGTCTCGGAAATATGAACCCAACGACACCAAATTCAACTCAATCCGAGCCCAAATGAGTCCAAATCAAAGACCCGAAGCGCATTTGGAGGGTTCAAATTATAATTTGGACTACTAAACAGTCTCCAAACGTGACATACTTATAATCGAATCGAGCGGCTTGACGAGACGAATCCAACGAGCCCAAGATCGTCGAATTCTGATATCATCAAAGCCTTCAAATGCCTGATAAACAGTCCACGATCAAGGGATTCAACACCAGCCGTTCATTCAAACCACTCCCAATTTACCCCTAATCTTCCTCCTATTTACTGCCCATGCTACTCTCATAAAACTATAAATAAGCCCCTCTTTTCTCTTAAAGGGAGAACCAAGAAGAAGAGAATAGAAGGAAGAAGAGATGGAAGAGACTCCTCGACCAATGTTGGACTTCCAGCAGATGCCGGAATTTTACCTGACTGTCGACTGGCACCGGAGTTCTGCCCCATAGCTGACTGATGCCGGAATTCCGCCCGACCGTCAATTTAAGCCGGATTTTGCCCTACCACCAGAACGTCATCGGATTTTCGATCTCCGTGGAAGTTGATTATTGTAATCTAATCGTCCTCAAATTCAAGGACGAGTCAACCATTTGTAATATAAGTAAACACTAGTGGAATCCTTTCAACTGGGCGTGACCCAGTGGTTTTTCCCTTTTCCAGAGTTTCTACGTAAAAATTCTAGTGTCCTTTTTTATTCTATTTGTGTGCTGGATATCCGTACATGACTAAGAAGTAAAATTTTTTAACTCTATCGTCGCGTATATTCTAGCCCGCAACAATTATAATTTATTAATTTAAAAAAGTAAAAAAATATCCAAAAAAATTAACATGATTTTAAAATTTATTAATTTATGTCCCCAATAATAATATTTTTTTGGCTCCGCCCATGCCTAAAAATGTGCAAAGTAGAAGCGTTATGGTCATCCCTTTGAGATAGAGTGGTTGTAATATTATGTTGAATATTGAAGGAGGAGCATAGTTTTAGTCTTTAGAAAGACATATATCCAAAAAAGTTTTTAAATCATATTTGATTGAGCTTATTCAAATTATGATTTCATGATGTTTAATTTTTTAACTTATTAAAATAACAATTTTTTTTATTCCCACACAAATTAAATAAAACTATTATTTTTATAAGAGTAATTTCTTATATAATATCTAAATTTAATTTATTTATAAAACTAATATCTTTTTATTTTTATTTCAATATCACGACTGAATTTAGTAAAGCTTAACATAATCAAAATTGCATTTCTTTTATTTGTTAAAATCCTTAATCAAGATATCATGATACTCACAAATACATGAATCGCATATAACTCATTTTCTTAAGTTGAATGGTAAATTTATAAATACTCAAATTTTAATAAAATGTTTATGCGCAATTTTTTCTCTTATAATTCTATTTATTATTGTTGCGTCATGGAATATTCGCAGCGGTAGAAAAATATAAAATTTAACATCTTAACTTTGTACGAAAATCCAGCATACAATCAAATAAAGAGATGATGTAGCACTCATAAGAGACCAAAATTTTTACGTTGAAACCCCTAAAAAGGAAGAAAGACCAAGGGGCCTGGCCTAATTTGAATGAATCTACTAGTGCTTGCAGTTAATTACAAAATGAGGCCCTTCATTGGGGGGACACCTTGATTTAATGTAGCAAATATACATCATATAGAATTCATTACATAGTGGGAATTGGAAGAATTAGTATTGACATGTTTGTTTGGTCGGCAGGATCATAGTTGGCGGGCGACGGAGGTCGGAAAGACCGTAGTAAGGCGACAAAGGTCGGAAGAACCTTAGTTGGCGGGCGACGGAGGTCGGAAAGACCGTAGTTTGGCGATGGAGGTCGAAAGGACAGTAGTCGGCGGTTGAAGGAGGTCAGAAAAATGTAGTTTGGCGACAGAAGACGGCAGGATCATAGTCGGCGGGTGATAGAGGTCAGAAAGACAATAGTCTAGCGACGGAGGTCGAAATGATCATAGTCAGCGGGTGACGAATGTAGGAAAGACCGTAGTTTGGCGATAGAGGTCGGAAGGATAGTGGTCGGCGGGTGACAGAGGTTGGAAAGACCATAGTCTGGCGACGGAGGTTGGAAGGTCAATAGTAGGTGGGTGACAGAGGTCGAATAGATCTGGCGACGGAGGTCAGAAGGACCATAGTTGGCAGGTGATAGAGGTCGGAAAGACCATTGTTTGGCGATGGAGGTCGAAAGTACCGCAGTTAGAGGGCGACGGTGGTCAGAAAGACCTTTGTCTAGCGACGAATGTCGACAAGACCGTAATCGGCGAGCGATGGTGGTTAGAAAGACCATTGTCTGATAACGGAGGCCAAAATGATCATAGTCAGCGGGTGATGGTGGTCAGAAAGACCATTGTTTGGCGACAGAGGTCGGAAGGACCGTAGTAGGCGGGCGACGGTGGTTAGAAAGACCATAATCTGATGATAGTTGTCGGGGGGAAGTCCGATGATAATCGGTGGCTGGGAGTAAGTTCGGCGATAGTTTGGTGACAGTCAGTGCCTGCGTGGAAGTTCGATGTTAGTTGGTGGCAGGGCAAAAGTTCGACGTCAATCGTTGTGGGACAGAAGTCTTGTGTTAGTTGGTGGCCTGGCAGAAATCCGGCTTCAATCGATGGCCGGGCCAAAGTCCGGCGTCAGTCGATGGCCGGGCCGAAGTCTGCAATAGTCTAACAACGGTCGGTGGTCAAGAAGGAGTCTGTTGGCAAGAGAACTCTCTCTCTCTTTCTTCCTTCTCTTTCTCTGCTTCCCCTGCTTCCTCCTCATGAAAAATGAGAGGTCTATTTATAATTTTTTGGGAGTGATATGACCAGTAAATAGAGAGGAGATTAAGGGTATGTTGGGAGTGTTTTGAATGGACAGCCGATATCGACTCCTTTGATCATGGATCGTTTATCGAGTATTTGAGTGCCTTAATGATGTTAGAATTCAACGATCTTAGGCTCGTTGGATTCATCTCGTCGAGCCACTCGATTCAACTATAAGCATTTAATGTTTAAAAACCGTTTGATCATCTAATTTATAGTTTTAATCTTTCAAATATGATTCGGGTCTTCGATTTGGACCCATTTGGGCTCGGATTGAGTCGAATTTGGCGTCGTTGGGTTCGTATTTTCGATATGTTCAATTCGACTATAAGTTTGCTAAAATCAAAGTTTGGATGGTCCAATTTAATTTTGAAAATTTTCAATTTAATTTTGCCTTGAAATTCGTACCGGTCAAGATAATTTTTTTAGATATATCAGTTATAAAATCAATATAATTATAATGAAAAAAGTAGTGTGTCATTTGGTGGCTTTATATGGCATCAGCAAATCCAGCCTGTGAAACTTAGATCACCAGTTATTGCCTTAAGTTGGAAGTCCGGAACATCCGAAACTTCCACGAAGCTTCCTCCTACAAATTAAAATAATAATAATCTACGTAGAATCGCACTTTGCCATAAAAGTAAACTTAATAAAAAAGGACTAACCGTGGTTTCGGGACCACGGTATACGTAACTTGCTCCTCCTTTTGGTCCTCGTAGCGCGTTCTGAACGACGTGGCCGATGCTTGGCTTCGTCCTATTGATAACTGCGGGATTGAGTGGATTGTAGGCACAACTTACCACTGAAGCATAATTAATTACATCCTAATAAAATTATAGCTGTGCTTAATGATGCTTATTGATAAAAAAAATACGCAATATATAATTAACCAATGGCCAACCATCATAATATCAGTCATTAAGACAAGAATAATATTTTTTATCTTTAAGAACAAATTATATTAAAAAAGAAAGAGTAAAAAAGGGAGGAAAAAAGCTTTCCTCTGAACCTTCCATATAAATGAAGGACTTGATCTGTTGATTAGGAATTTTAGTTGCAAATGAAGAGATCGTGAATTTGAGTCTTACGTATGTGAAGTATGTATGAATTTGATTAATTGACGTAAATATCCCCCAAAAAATGAAGGAATAAAGATAGATAGCAGTCATAAATTGATTTACTATTCCATTGAAAAGCCTGCTTGATTTAGCATAAAAGTTATTTATATACGATACATCTACAAAATATTTGTATTATTGACACGAATCTCAAAGTAATATTTGAATTAGAAATTTTTATAATTAAATTAAAGGTCATCCGAACTCTAATTTCAAAAAATTTGCAGCCGGACGAAACATCTCAACGTGGTGAACATATCGATGCTATAAATGATTAGATCTGACTACTAATGAGCTTGAATCAACTACTTGAATCATATTTAGAAGCTTCTGAACATAAATTACTGGCCAACCAAATGACCTCCAATTAGAACATGTTTATATTCAAATTGAGCGACTCGAAAACATGAATTTAACGAGTCCGAGATCACTTGATTCTTACATCATTAATATATTGAAATGTTTGATAAACAATCTAAAATCAAGGGGATAAACATGAACAATACAATGAAGTGTTATGAATTCTAATTAAATTTATCAAAATGTTCATTTCAAAAAGCCTATATATAGATAGAGATTCATTCTCTACATAAGAGGATGTTCAAGAGCCGAGAGAACTAAAGAATTCTCTTGCATTTCCCGACTATCACTGTCAACGACCACCACAAGCAACTGCCATCACCATTACTAACTTCTGTCAACATTTAATCATATTGTTAGGTTTTATTTAATCGTATGCTTCAGGTTATCAATTGATGTAATTCCTACAAGAGAACTCCAACGATAATTCTCAATTGCAAATAATCATTTTTTCTTCAACTGTAAGGAATAGAGGATTCATAGTGGATTGTTACAAGCCCCGTTGTTTTTCCTCTTCATGGGTTTTCAACATAAAAAAAAATTATAGTTTATAACTTTTATTTGTATATGCTAATTTTTGTTCAAATCTAAGACATGAAGCACACACATTATCGTCATGAATTTTCTAGTATGGAATAATATCACAATTATTTTTTATTCGCACATCACCACCATTACTATCATTGTCTAATTGGAAACCAGCATAATGATAATCTATCCTAAAATAAAGTCCAAATAAATCTACATTTGCATCACCTACTATATATATACTAGTTTTAGTGCATGTGCATTAAATGCACGTAAATAAAATTTAAAAATAAAAATGTATATTATAAATATTTAAATTATACTATTACTGTTAAAAATAAAAAAATAATAAATTTATCACTATAAGTAATTATAATTATTAATTGTTGTAGCTATTAATTTTTTGAATTTAAGAATCAGTATTGACATGTTCGTTTAGTCGGCAGAACCATAATCGGCGAGCGACAGAGGTTGGAAAGACTGTAGTCGGGTGACAGTGGTCGAAAGGATCGTAGTCGGCGGGTGACGGAGGTCAGAAGGACCGTTACCTGACAACTGAGGACAAAAGGACCGTAGTCGATGGGCGACGAAGTTCAGAAAGACTGTAGTTTGGCGATAGAGGTCGGAAGGACCGTTGTCTGACGATGGAGGTCGGAAGGACCGTAGTCGGCAGACGACTGAGGTCAGAAAGACTGTTGTCTGGAGACGGAGGTCGGAAGGATAGTAGTTGGCGGGTGACAGAGGTCGAAAAGACCGTAGTATGGCGACATATGTCAGAAGGAATGTAACCAGCTGGTGAAGGAGGTCGGAAAGATCGTAGTCTGGCGACGAAGTTTGGAAGGACTGTAAACGTGTGACGAAGGTCGGAATGACCATAGTCTTGTGACGGAGGTCGAAAGAACTTTAGTCAACGAGTGACGGAGGTTAGAAAGGCTATAGTCTGGCTACAGAGGTCGAAAGGACCGTAGTCGGCATTCGACAAAGGTCAGAAAGATCGTTATCAAGCGACGAAGGTCAGAAGGACTGTGGTCAACGGGCGACAGTGGTCAGAAAGATTGTTATTTGGTGAAGTAGGTCGAAAGGACTATCGTCGACGGGCGACAGTGGTCAGAAAGACCGTTGTCTAGCGACGAAGGTCTTAAGGACCATAGTTGACTAGCGACGGTGGTCCGAAAGACCATAGTCTGGTGACAATTGTCGAGGGGAAGTTCTACGATAATCAGTGACTGGGAGTAAGTCTGGTGACATTCGATGGCAGGCGGAAGTTAAGTGTCGGTTGGTCGCTAGGCAGAAGTCCGACGTCAATTGGTGGCTGGGCAGAAGCCAGGCATCAGTCGGTGGCCGGGCAGAAGTCAGGCATCAGTCGATGGCTGGGTCGAAGTTCGGTGTCAGTCGGTGGCCGGGCAGAAGTTCAGCGTTAGTCGGTGGCTGAGTAGAAGTCCGATGTCGGTCAGTGGCCAGGCAAAATTCATGTGTCAGTCGATGGCCGTGCCGAAGTCCTGTGTCAGTCGGTGGCCGGGCGAAAGTTCGACGATAGTCTGACGACGGTCGGTGGTCGAGGAGTCTTGTGACAAGAGAACTCTCTCTATTTCTTCCTTCTCTTCCTTGCTTCCCTTGTTTCCTCCTCCTTCCCATGTGGAATGAGATGTCTATTTATAGTTTTCTGAGAGCAGCATGGACAGTAAGTAGGGAGGAGATCAAGGGAATGTTAGGAGTGTTTTGAATGTACGACCGATATCGACTCCTTTGATCATGGACTGTTTATTTAGTTTTTGAGTGCATTAATGATGTCATAATTCAACAATATTGGGCTCGTTGGATTCGTCTCGTCGAGCCGCTTGATTCGACTATAAGCATGTAACATTTGGAAACCGTTTGGTCATTCAATTTATAGTTTGAACCTTCCTAATGCGCTTCAGGTCTTCTATTTGGTCCCATTTGTGCTCGGATTGAGTCGAATTTGGTGTCGTTGGGTTCATATTTTTGAGACGTTCAGTTCGACTATAAGTTTCCTGAAATCAGAATTCAGATGGTCCGAGATTTAATTTCGGAAATATTCCACTTGATTTTGCCTCAAAATTCATGCTTAATCAAGATAAATGTTGATGATATATCACTTATAAATTCTTAATGTGTGTACTGAATCTTTAGGCATCACAGTGACTTTCTCTGTTTATGCGACGAATATTCCAAGCCCCGCGACAGATCTTTTTTCCTTCTACATGGTGCTTTCAAATCACCGTCTCATTCTGTGTGCGGTCTTCGTCAGCATACTCATGTTATCATTGTTGCTCCAGCAAATGTGGGGGAGGTAATCGACGGCTGCCGTTTCTCCATCTTCCTCCAACTCCATTAGGGCCGTTGATTTCACTACAATAAGAACATCCCAAGTCTCTTTTTTTTGGGGGTAAAATCATCCTAAGTTTATGATAAACTCTTTAAAAACAAATGCTTAAATGATTTTACTTAATTTTCTACATAAACAGACAAAATAGAAAGAGCGAGTGGGTTTTTATTCCTGTTGTTGGGACGTCTTTCACTATTAAAATCTTCCAACTGCTACAGTGGCTTTTTCTCAGCTGCAGTGTGATTTGAATTACTGATATTTTAATGTAATAAATAATAATTGACAAGAATGAATAACGATTTCTCCAACCTAATTTTCTACAATCGAAGGAGGATAATTTTATCAAATCAATTAAAATTTTATGTTATTTGTTTGTGAATTTTCTATTTCATTTGTCTCTTCTTAGAATAAATTTAGTCTCGTTTGTGATGGCTTCCTTACTGCAGCTTTTTAGTTAAAAAAATTAAAATTTATATATAAAAAACTGCTTTAAAAAGCAGTAATAAAGCCGACCCAAAATATTAGTTGTTTATGATTTACCGTTCTAAATTTGGTTCAATTTTATTTAAATAATGATCTTGGCCTCTTGAATGAGGACATAGCGGCAAGAAAGAAAAACGAAGAGAAAGAGATGAATGAGAAACCTAATTTAAAAGGATAACCTGCTAAAAAGAAAATATAAATTAATTTTCATTGATCATGGGGTGAACTGGTGGCAAATTTTTTTTAAAGCAATCAAAAGTAAATAATTTTAATGAGACAAAATTTTATAAGATTAGGTGATCATACATCTGAGATTAGATAATTTGTTCTAAAGCCAATTTGCACTTCTTTGGATGGTCATTTTCAACTATCTAAAAAACACTCATTTACATCTAAAGCAGGGTAAGAACAGATGAAGAGAACTCTATATGCTCTATATGCTTTAGAAGTTCGAAGTTTGATGCATGTATGTTATGATAAGTACGAGATTAGATATAGCATATGATATAATAACTCATATTTTGATTCCTTCAAATAATATTTTAGAACTCATTATAAGTCTAGTTTGCAAACCGTATTTATTATGATATAAATATTATTATGTTTTAATTAAATTTTTTTCTTAATTTTATGGGAAGTATAAATATGAAAACAAGAAACTTCTTATTTAATTTAAATTCCATAAAAAAATTTGACATTGTCTGCACAAATTAATTTATTGGGATTGTTAGGTGTCCATTTTGTAAACTGATTTCACCATAGCTTTCTAGACATGCTAGGCTATTTTATGAATTTTTTCTATAATTTTTTGAGTTCAGAATTTGAAGATATAAAAAGAATTATAAGAATTTTATACTAAAAAATAATCAATTTATATAATTATAATTGTACCCTTAGCTCTATTGTAAATATCCTATCCCACTACACATAACTTTATAAATGTCAATTTCTTCTCATTTCATTTTAACCAGATAAAAACAAAAGAGAAACAGAGAAGAGAAAAAAAAAAAAAGTAACAGCACAAGAAAAAAGAGAGGAGAGAGGAGTTAAGATTTGAAGGTCTTAGAGTTATTTTTGTTGGTTAGCCCAGTTGAAAATTTACTTGTCTCAGGGTGGATTACAACTATCTTATCTCTGGATTACAACTATCTTATCTCTGATTTCAATAATTTTATGTATTTTCTGTATTATGAATTTGAATTTGGTCAAAACTTATAAAAATTATGATATCTTGATTTTTAGTAAACTTCGAGTAACTTTTAGTATGTTGTAATTTTAATCATTCTGCACGTATTGACATGAATATATTGAATTTTCACCGGATATTTTTATATTTTGGGGTAGATAAATATGAAAATTAGATAAATAATTGTCTAAGCCTTATAATATCAGTGTATGACATACATACTTATTATAGTGGGTACATACATTGTGAAAAGGAGCACATTGCATTTTTAATGAATTTCATTAATTTTAATTCATATGTAAATTTTACATGCATTAATATGATGCCATGAGTTGAACATTGAGCATAATATCACTTGTTTATGATGTTATACATGTTGTGAAATATGTGTATGTAAGAAAGGCTGCCAAAAAATAATTGATTGATTCAGGTTGATTGAAGATATGTTACTTTGTACATGAGAGTGAGCCGATGAGCTTTCTTTTAAAATAAGATTTATTCTGTAATCCTAAATGATATAAAAGATACATAAAGAGACAATTTGGTATGATATGATATGTCGACAGACAGAAAGTATTGACTTCTAATATGAAAGCCACATGACATAATGATTTGTTATATGATTGATTCATTGAAACATGACTGGATATTAAAAAAAGTATCATAAATAGTTGGATGCATTTACTTGCTTATAGTACTTGCATATACATATGATATGAATATATATAATAAAATATATACTTGAGACGACATAATTTATATAAGATACATGTAATGACTGATACAAATATTTGATAAAATTGATTTAAAGACATTCGATATATATATGAAAATAGAGAGCTGTAGCACTATGACACTCTAGACCTCAGCGCTGTTGTGTTGCTAGACAGATTGTAGACAAAGACTTGAGATCCGCAGCACTTCATTTTGGCGCCATAGTGTTGCGAGGTCGGCTGGGCAATTTTCTTTCTAGTTTTTTTATTAAGAGTTGCATTCTTTGGTAGTTGTATTGTATCTCTGGGTTAGTTCTAAGTTAATAACATTGCAATAGAGAAGAGAAGTAATGAGAGAGTGAGAAATAAGAGATATCTATATTATTTATTCCAAAATTTTATAATGAATTTCTTAGAGTGTTGCTACTCCATATTTTTTTCTAGGTTTTGGGTTTTTGTATAGTAAATCCTGGTGTTCTTGATTTCCACAGTATGTTCTATTTCTTGTTTGTTTCGGTGCGTGATTTCACTTCCTACAACATTAGCAACAGTATTTAGATGACAGTGGTGGCTAGTAGTGATGTCGGCGTCAAACGTCATATAACATTCTAAAGTTCATAAGATCTTCATGCTCTCTCCAATCTCATAACTAATTCCTTTTATGTAGAATAGATGTTTATTTATAATATTTTGGGATTATAATTTTGGTAAATTTAGTCAAATTTTCTTTATACTTCATCAAATGACTATGTTGAACTAATTATTCAAAATTTGATTATCTTAATGACCTCATAATTGAATATCATGTTGAATTAGTCTAGTCAAACCACTTGATTTGACTATAATCATGTTAGAATTCACATCCTTTGATCATTGTGTTTATATCTTGAAACTTTCAATCATACTTAATATGCAAGATTTGGGTTTATTTGTACTCGGGTCGAATATCTTTTGATGTTATTGGGTTCGTCTTGTCAACACATTCGACCCAATAATAAGTTTACTAAAATCAAATTTTGGATAGAGGTGTCAATTTGGTTTAGTGGGTTAGGTTTGGGGTTAACCTGACATTGATGTAACTCGAATATTCTTGACCAAAACCTGATTTGTTTATCAAATAGGTCAAATACTTTAACCAGAATTTGACTAGAACCCTCATAATTTGAACCCAACCCATTTATTATATGTATGTTGTATTTTTTTATCAACATTACTTGTTTAGATCCAACTACTACCCATCTATTTCGTACCTGAATGATTATCACATGGGTTCCGACTCAATTTTGAATTTTTGGGTCAAACCAAACCTGACCCAAAAATTAATTGGGTGAACATTTCAAACCTGACCTCAACTCAAATAATAATCGGATCAATCCAAAGTGCAAACCTATATTTTTTTAATCAAGCTTTGGTCAGATTGTCGGATCGGATCACTCATAGACATCACTAAATATATATATTATTCTAAATTTAATTCTAAAAAATTTAAATATAAAATTGTTCATCCAAAATTTTGTATGTCAAATAAAATTTTTGAGGGCACATCAATCACTGATTAATGAGATCACTCTAATTCCCAATATTGATAAGACAATGACATAGAGCGCTGACTCACCACCGCACAAAATCTTAACAATACTCAGCATTCCCTATACGCCTTCCCTTGCCACTTCTGTCAATAATATATTATTTTATTTTGTGCTTACTTATTCATGCACCTTTTATTCGATTTAATAGTACAATTCAGGGACGGCCGGGGCAGCTCTGTGGTTGAGCGAAAAAAATTCCTTCCGCTGGCTCCCGTTCAATCCCTAATAATATTAAGAGAAATTATTACCTGTATAATTATACAGATAGCCGCCTTACAAATATCAAATTTTTTCAGGGTGACCTAGCGACCCGGCTAAGTTTAAAGTGTATATAAATTTTTATTATACTATGTACAAGTTGTATATAGTATATGTACATACACACACTATCTGTACAAGAGGGTCGGGCCTGATCTTCGTCAGGTCATATTAGAGCCAGGGGCGGAACCAGCCTTAACTTTCAGGGGAGGCAAACTTATAAGTAAAAGTGTAGAGATTTTACGGATATGCCGGGAGTCCAAGGGGGCAGCGCCCCCTGACGGGAGATTACAGGGCATAAATTACCTAAAAAATCCTAAGCTCTAGATAGATCCGCCCATGATTAAAGCTATGTGTCTTCATTTAATTAGAGTCCAAATATAGAGCTATCTTCAGACTCCGCTCGTAATAATTTCTCCAATTATAGACATTTATCCGAAAATCTTCAATTTTGTTGACCAACACTTGTTTTAAATAATTTTTTTTACAACTTAAAAAACCGTTTTCTTGTAGCAAATGCCATTGTTAATTTAATTATCTTATTATTAAAATATTCATATATGCACCATTCATTCACTAATCATACAGATAGCCGCCTTACAAATATTTAAATTGCAAAACAAAAAGAGTTTTAAAAACAATTCAGTTGTTAAAATTTAATTAATATATTCATAAACTTAATTATAAAAATAATTTATGATATTAAAATTCAGTAGAAAATATTATTATTATTAGAGTTAGGGGTGCAAGTGAGTTAAGCCGATTTATGAGCCGGCTCGGTCTCAACTCGATAAATGGTTCAGGAGCCGAGTTCATCAATCTACGGGAAATTATTCTGTGCGATCACCGGACGGCGTTTGGAGGAAAATCAGGACGCACCACATCATTATTTTACTGTATATCAGTGTTTTATACGGCTGTGCACCAGGTGACGTGACGCATTCTGATTCATTTCCAGACAATCTGATGACCGCACAGAATAATTTCCCCAACTCTACGGATTTATTATTTTTCAATTTTTCTGACTATCCAATAAACTAATCTGAAGGAATTTTCCAGGAAACTTCCAACCGACTTAATTTGTTAATTAATTAAATTCTACTGTTAATATTCTAATACGTTATTCAAAGCATGACTTCTTACTTAACATGGCGTCAACGCCAAATAGTATCTACGTTTTTTTAATAATCAATATAGATTTTATGTACAATTTGTTTCATTTTTTCTTTTAAAAAACATTTAATTTTATCTCAGTTGAAATTTTTCGTTTTTTGTTAATTATTTTTTTATTGTAATGTCTGCATATGTATTTATATTGAAAATGTTATTGAATAAATAAAAATAAATGACTAAAATTAAGTGCTTAAAGTTTAGCATATTTATCAATTTTTATAAAATCTGAAAAAGCTATATTTTGTAAGTCAAAGCTCCAAATTTGTTGATGTATTAGGAGTTGAGGTGATATTATTTGTTAATTTGCTTTTTTTTTTACAATTAATATATTGATATTTTTTATTAATATACTTATTACATGTTAGAAAATTTATGATAATAAAGTGCTTAGTACTTTGCATTATATTTAAATCTAGCACGATAAATAAAAGTTTGTAAGAGATATTAAAAATTTTCACCCAAAAAATCTAAAAGGAGAAAAATTAGGGGACTTGGCCTAATTGTAATGATCTATTATATAGTTATAGATACAAGAATTTATGCTTCTCCACAATTGAATAAGATGAGGTTACACAATTGAGAATAATTGTTTGATTCTTATTTTAGAGATCATAGAAATTGAATGTCCATAAACGGATAGTTGTCCAATAGTTAAATTGGATATTGTCAGGTGATAATAGTTGGATGATGAAAGTCACTTGATGGTAACAACAATTGCTAATGGTGGTTGTCAGCGGTGATCGCTCAAAAATGTGATAGAGTTTTTAAACTTTCTCAGCTCTCGAATCTCCTCTCATGAAGAAATAAAAGCCATATTTATAGCCTTTTCAAGAGAGGTACTTTGATAAATTTGACCAAGATAAAAATGCTTATCGAGCGACCCATACTTATCTCATTGGTCGCATATCAGTTATCCAACATTTGAGTGCTTTAATGGTGTCATAATTGAATTACCTTAAGTTTTTTTTTATTATTTTTCTTACCGAGCCACTCGATTTGACTACATGCATGCAAGATTTCAAAACCGTTTAATCTTTCAATTGATGTCCTAAAGCTTTCAAATATGCCTCAAGTGCTTGATTTTCATTCACTTGGACGAAAGATGGGTTGCATTGGTAGTGTCCAAGAGACTTTTAAGAGGTTATGATGGAGGAGTTGCATCATGAGAAGGTATTGCCTAAGCACTTTCAAATAGATTAACCCCAAATTATTATTGATTTTATAGCAAGAGAACTCTATCATCTTGTGATGGTGCTGTTTGTTGTTCACCCTCTTCTAAAAGTTATAAAATTTGAACACTAAAATTTTCAATTCTATTAATATGATCCTCCAAATTGAGGTGTAAATGCCCTTCACCACTTATAAAATGTTATCCTTGATTGAGGGGTTATAAGCTAGCCATTGAAAAAATATTTATAATATGTTGGAAATGATTCCTATTGACGATGCTATACTAGTATGTCTAGAAAATTTACAATAACAAAGTATTTAATATCTCAGTTTTATACAAAAATCTACTATGCACATAGAAAATTTATAAGGGACGCAAAATATTTTATGCAAAAAATTCAAAAAAGGAAAAAAAATATGGGTTTGGCCCAATCATAATAGTATATTATATAGTTACATATATACAAGGATCCACTATTCTTCATAATTGAAAAAGACAATATTATATAAATGAGAATCATTATTTGATTCTCATTTTAGGGATTACAAAAGTCGTGCATTTACAGGTTGACATTTGAAGTCGAATATTGATGTTGGATTAAGTAGTCATGCAATAATAGCCAGATGATGAAAGTCGGTTGATGGTGGCAATATTTGTTGATCATTGCCGATGATCGTAAGAAAATTTAATAAAGCTTTTTAGCTCTCTCAACGTTCAAACCTCTTCCCACGTAGGAAATGCAGCCATCTTGATAGCCTTTTCGAGAGATACTAGTAAATTTGACGAAAATCCAAAATATTCTATTAAACAACCCATATTGATCCCCCTGATCCTAGATTATTTATCTAATATTTGAGTTCTTTAATGATATTATAATAAAATGATAATGAGCTCATTGGATTTGTCTCTTTTAGCTACTCTATTTGACTATCTACATGCAAGATTGAAGATCATTGTCTTTTAATTGATATCCCAAAGTTTCTAAATACATTTAAGTATTTGATTTGGGTTTATTTGGACTCACATCTAATCACTTAGGGCGCTGGTGATTTCATCTCACCCAGACGTTTAATTCAACAATAAACTCGCTAAAATTAGTGTTTGAATGGTCATGAATTTAATTGTAAATATTTTTAATTTAAATAATATCTCAAAATTCAAGTTGATCAATTTATTTTTAATCAATACTAATATTTATTTAGCACATCTCAATTTTTTTATTAAAATTCATTTTAGGATGTTCTCTTATATTTTTCATGAGTACTTATTTAAAATTGGGCTCAAGATATTTAAAAGTTCAAATCATATATTTGATAAATATTTCTATAATAAAAATGTATATAAAAATATTTATAATTAGTTTAAAAATTAAAAATTAAATTTAAAGACATCAATATTTAATTTTAAGATATTTATGCAAAAAAAATTAAATTTTAATATAAAATAGCTAAAAATAAAAAATCATAAGTCTTAAAAATAATAATAATATTTAAATATATTATATGAGTTATGAAGACTCATAATATAAATATATAAAGATACAAAGATGTATTTTTTTACAAAATATATGATTAATAGCATATATCATATTTTTTGATGTAAAAATATTAAGTGATAAATTATATAACTCGAATTTATAATTTAAAAAATAATATTTTTCTCCGATCATTGCCTCAAGGATCCCTTCTCACTATATATATCATAATTTTAGAAAATCTGTTGAAAAACGACATTGTAAAATCGTTTTTTTTTATTTGACTTTATTTGTGTAACAAAAGTTACAAAATCAACTAATTATGGGAAAACTACAATTTATTGAAAGATACGGATTATACTGCAAATGTTGGTTCCTTGCTCATCCGCCACTGCACCTCCCTAAACAAGCAATCACTTTTTTCTCTCTCCTCTTTCTCTGTCATCCGGTCCTTAAAGGTCTTCACCACAATTTTTCTCTATGAACCGGCCCAAACAGGTGCGACCCATCTTGGTCTCTGGAACGGTTGTGATAGATCAAACATAACCTCTCTTTCTTTTCTCCTGTCATCGCTAGCTAATTCTAACAAGCAACCCTAATCCCTTGCGTCTCTCCTTCTCCCAGCGCTCGTGCTCGCTCCAAGCTCAGATCCCGACGAGTTTTTGTTCCTTACTTTCCCCGTGCATTTGAATCAGTTCAGCTTGGGTGTCCGCTTTCCTATTTTGGGTTTTATTCTTGGATCGATCCATCGACGGCAGAACGCTGTGTTGGGCATCCGTAGAGATAGTACTTGTGGATTTTTTTTCGCCGTATTATCTCTGTTCTCCGTGATATTCTTGTTTCTCACGGGCGATCTAGGCTTGATGGGGAAAGGTGGGCAGGATCGGGGGCGCGGAGCTGGTGCGATGCCTCATCCGCCGCCTTCATCCTCTTTTCCAGCGTGGGCGAGGACGGTTGCTGAGTGTCAGGCTGAATTTGGAGTTTCTGCCGACGTCGGACTAACCTCGGCCGAGGTTTCCCGGCGGCTGGAGATATACGGCTTGAACGATCTCGAGAATCACTCCGGGCCATCGATCTGGCAATTGGTGCTCGAGCAGTTCAACGACACGCTTGTCCGGATCCTTCTTGTGGCCGCGGTCGTTTCCTTCGTTCTCGCGTGGATTGATGGCGACGAGGGCGGTGAGATGGGGATCACGGCATTTGTGGAGCCGCTGGTGATCTTCTTGATTCTAATCGTCAACGCAATAGTAGGGGTTTGGCAGGAGAATAACGCTGAGAAGGCGCTTGAGGCGCTGAAGGAAATACAGTCCGAGCATGCTGCTGTGAGAAGGGATGGGAAGCTCATACCTAGCTTGCCTGCTAAAGAGCTTGTCCCAGGTGATATAGTTGAACTGAGGGTTGGGGATAAGGTTCCTGCAGATATGAGAGTGCTGTATTTGATAAGCTCAACTCTTAGAATGGAACAGGGGTCTCTTACTGGGGAGAGCGCAGCTGTCAATAAGACCAATCACAAGATCGATTTGGAAGATACTGATATACAAAGCAAAGTGTGCATGGTTTTTGCTGGAACCACTGTAGTTAATGGGAGCTGTGTGTGTTTGGTCACGCAGACTGGTATGAACACGGAAATTGGTAAAATCCACTCCCAAATCCACGAGGCTTCTCAAAGTGAAGAAGATACACCCTTGAAGAAAAAATTGAACGAGTTTGGCGAGGTCCTTACCGCTTTAATTGGCGTGATCTGTGCGCTTGTGTGGCTCATTAATGTAAAGTATTTCTTGACCTGGGAATATGTCGATGGCTGGCCGAGAAATTTCAAGTTTTCGTTTGAGAAGTGTACCTATTACTTTGAGATTGCAGTTGCTTTAGCTGTGGCTGCAATTCCTGAGGGTCTGCCAGCAGTGATTACAACTTGTTTGGCACTGGGTACAAGGAAAATGGCTGCAAAGAATGCGCTTGTAAGGAAGCTTCCTAGTGTGGAGACATTGGGGTGCACGACTGTGATTTGTTCTGATAAAACTGGCACACTGACAACGAACCAAATGTCGGCGGCAAAACTTGTGGCTATCGGGCGGTGGACTGATAATTTGAGAAGCTTTAAGGTAGATGGAACTACATATGATCCTAATGATGGGAAGATACATGATTGGCCAGCTGGTAAGTTGGATGAAAATCTGCAGATGATTGCAAAGATTGCTGCAGTTTGTAATGATGCCAGCATCAGTCGTTCTGGGCAACATTTTGTTGCTACCGGTGGGCCTACTGAAGCAGCCTTAAAGGTAGCCTGAGTTGGTATCTTTTACGATATCTGTGATATTTTTATCTAATGATAATCTTTAAGGATTGTTTCATCCGATGTAGGAAGTTTCTTTTTTGTAGCAAAGCGGATACTCTGCTCTGATAATTCTGTTAGGCTCTTAAACATCTTAGACTATTATTTGATCTGCTATTTCTATGGTTGCATATTATGATAATGCATGTTCAAATAGTCATCCTTAACCTTGTTCTTGTCAATCATGTATGGTAATGAAACACCAAACAAATTCTTTGTTTTCATGTTATTGGCTCTGCTTGTTCGTATGCTTCTTCTTTTGCTAAAATAGCCTAAATATTTGCAGATTCATAATTTCTGAATATGCTCACTCATGTAGGTTTTAGTTGAGAAAATGGGAATTCCTGCTGCGTCTGATGCTGCATCTATAGGTTCCACAGATATATTGAGTATGTTCGCTTATTTTATTTTACTTTCTTCATTTATAATATATAAATATATATAAATTTTTAATGTTTCTTTGTTGTTTGTAATTGAAGGATGCTGCCAATGGTGGAATGATGTTGCCCGTAGGGTTGCAACACTTGAGTTTGATCGTACTAGAAAGTCCATGGGAGTCATTGTGAGATCAAAGACTGGAAAAAATACCTTACTTGTGAAGGTGACATCTTTTCTCATATCCTTAATGAGCTTTTATTGCAAGATTTTTCTGTCAATTTACACCTTTTATTTGAACTGTTGTTTTGGAAGGCATAGGTTCAGACTGAATTTTTACTAATTATCTCATAAGTGATGTGTTTAATCTTTTTGCCTAGAAAGGTAATTATTGCACGTGTCATTACAAGCTATATTTGACTGCCGGAAGTGTAACGTTTGGGTGATAGAACTTATATACTGTTCTGTTTATGCCTTTGTTCCCTATAGTAAATATCAAGCACGCAGTACCGATATTATGACTAGCTGATTCCATTAAAGCATATAGCTCTCTCTTATGCCTGGCATACAATGATTTCTTTATTTTTTTTAAGGAAAATTGAGGGCTTGATTTCAAATTTTACTGTATTTTCCTAATGAGAGCGTGAATGACTTTTTGATTCATTTGATTGAGTGTTGTCAAAGGGAGGCCAATGAACTTATTTAAGGTGATGAATCTGATGGAAATCATCCATCCTAGTTACTTGATAATGATAGGAAATTTTTTTGGATATGCAAGATGTCTTCAGATCTAGAGTTCCTAATATAATTAAATGGTGCAATGAATGAAAATCACATTAGAAATTTGTGGATTAATAATTTGTTAATTAAATTGAGAACTTGTTCTCATTTGATTTAAACCCAAAAATTTGGAGAAGTTTACGTCAATAATGATCACCTAAATTAAATTTATCAATAAATTTAAATAATCTAAACCCGAAGTCGTTGAATATTTTAACCACAAAAGCATTTAGTTGTAACAAATTTGACTAAAGTCAATCCCAATTGCACTCAAAAAACAATGATGAATTTTGTAGTAGAAATAGAATAAAGAGATCACCAAACATAAAAGTTTCAGGCCTTATAACGCTACTAGTGATGACTTCCCTTAATAGACATATTTTCACTGCACTCAAAGAATCTCGCATCCAACAAGCACATGCAAAATAGAAGGAGAATTCAAAATTTTTAGTAGGAAAAATGTTGTCCTAATGCAAGCCTTAATATTTGATAATTATATTCATCTGAATTTCCTGAGTAGTTGCAAAAAAATTATCTAGTCACTGAAAAAAAAAAATCTCACTGTGAACTAGTAGGATCGATGGATAAGCATGGGGTGTAAATGCATAGAAATAGTGACAGATTATAACTCGATGATAAGAAATAAAAAATAAGGATAATCGTAAAACTGGAAATGCCAATCCTGCCTCCCCCTCAAAATTCCAGTTGAAAACTTCGCTTTGCTTCATCAACAACAAAACAGTACATTTCAATTTTGTTATAGTATCCAATTCTTGTAGCAAACAGTTGCAAGTGTTGGGTTAGAAGTTCAATATCAATCTACCTGACTTGAATATCAATTAGCTTTATCATGTGCTCCATCTATGTTCTATAATGATGATTTAATTTATTTCTAGGTAATATAATTTAAGCGGATGCTATTTTCATTTGGATATGTCATGGCCCATATGTTTTCTCTTCTAATGTTCAACACTCCAACAATTGTTCTTTGATGTGTCCTGCATAATTTGATCACTAACTAATTGATATTTTTGCAAGTGTAAATCAGGTGATGCTAACATGTTTGATTGATCATCATAACTTTGTTTGTCTTTGAATAAGTAAATCACTCAGCCATTCTGATGTCCTATAAAGTTTAATAATCAAAGACCATTTTGACAGGGAGCTGTGGAGAATTTATTGGAGAGAAGTGTATCCGTGCAATTGCTTGATGGCTCTATTGTAAGGCTGGATGAGAGCACCAAACGCCGAATTTTGGAATGCCTTCATGAAATGACATCTACTGCTTTGCGATGCCTCGGTTTTGCATACAAGGAAGAGCTTTCAGAATTCAGCACCTATGATGGTGAAGATCATCCTGCTCATAAGCTTCTACTTGATCCATCTAATTATTCATCCATTGAGAGTGATTTGGTTTTTGCTGGATTTGTTGGGCTTAGGGTGAGTTTAGATGCTTTTTTTAATATTCCATTTACTGGCATACCTATCTATCATCCACTTATTTCCTCCTGTTATTTTCCACTTTTAACATTTTGTTTCTCTACTTTAAAATGGCTATAGGACCCACCCCGTGCTGAAGTACACAAAGCAATTGAAGATTGCAGAGCCGCTGGAATTCGTGTGATGGTAATAACTGGAGATAACAAGGAAACAGCAGAAGCAATTTGCCGAGAAATTGGTGTATTTGGTCCACATGAAGACATCATCTCGAAAAGCTTTACAGGAAAAGAATTCATGTATTTACCTGATAAAAAGCAAACATTAAGACAGCAAGGTGGGCTTCTTGTCTCTAGGGCAGAACCAAAGGACAAGCAGGAAATTGTTAGATTGCTTAAAGAAGATGGAGAGGTGGTTGCAATGACTGGTGATGGTGTCAATGATGCTCCAGCTTTGAAAATGGCTGATATTGGTATTGCTATGGGTATTGCAGGGACAGAGGTACTTGTTCTTATTTCAAATTTATTTTTTTGGATCACCAAATCAAAGAAATATTTGACTCCCAAGTGTTTTGGAATTGGAGATCTGAAAATTTCAGCATATTTTTTAGTTGATTTGTAGGGGTCAAATTTGAAGTTGATAGCCATGCTACACCCACAGCCGCGCTTGCACCCCGCACTTGCTCTCGCGTCACACAGCTCTTAAATTGCCCCTCGCCTGCTTGCGTCGAGCACCTCGCTGGCTTTTCGGAACCCGTGTTAACGGGTCAGGTCGGGTCAACTTGGAAACCCGATGGGTCGGGTCTGGGTATGAATTCCTGACCTGTTTGCCTAATAGGGTTGGGTTAGGGTTGAATTAGTTGAATGCGGGTCAGTTTCGGGTTGGACCCAAACCCAACCCAAAAATCCATTTTGACACCCTTAGGTTAAGTTTGAGTTGCAAAGAATCCATACTATTGTATTTGAAGTAAGATTGCCTGCATCGATTGTTCCGCGACTCTATTCTTGGCATGTGTATTGTGAGCCTAAATATTCTTGAACTGTATTGACGGTATGTTATTAAATTTGCATGTGTTGAGTATACAAATTAAGCACACAACTAAGATTCTCATGACATGTTGATACGATTTGGAAGCAAAAAAAAAACAAGTAAAAGAGATGAACAATGGCGGAAAACAAAGATAGGGGCTGATTTTTTTATTAATAGTTCAAACAATAATGAAATATACAGTTGATCTACTATTTGAGAGTTAGATTGGCTCTCCCAATCAACCTAAACGACACTAGGAAGCCCTTAAGAAGAAAACTACATCAAATAAACAAAGAACACATAACCCTCATTACACAATAACCAGCTTAAAATAAGCTTTTCCTATTTCCCTCCCAAACAACTTTACTACCTTAATTAATTTCCTCTCTTATTTTAAATTCAAATTGGAATTAAAATAACAATGAATTTCCTTATTGCCTTAATTAATTTTCCTCTCATGTTTCAATTCTAAATGAGAATTCTTTCTTTCAATTCTAATTAAAACTTTCCTAAATAACTTCCCCTTAATTCCTCCTTTCATAATGATCAATAGCTTTGTTGGGCTCCACAAAGGGGGCTAAATACCCCTTTGGTTCTGTTGAGAGTTCCGCCCAGCCCAAGGGCTGATTCGGGCCTAACTGGCTGGCTGGGTTGGACTAGCCTCTCTGCTCCCCTTCTCCCGCCGCATCAATAGCCCCCCCCCCCCCCAAAAGACGTAACTTGTTCTCAAGGTAGAAGGGTGGGATGCTGGTCATGACTTTCTTCAGCTGCTCAGTCAATAGCCATACTATCATCCACTGGAACTAAGCTTGAGCTTTCCCTACCAGCATAGCCCTGCAGCCGTAAGCTTCTCCTCCTCATTCAACCCATTCACCATGAAATACATCTCCACCCGGTACACCACACAAAGGCGTCCTCAACTTTCTCACCCTAGGATCGCCAACCCCCCAACAACTTCTTCCTCCTCCAGTGTAGCAGATGTCATAATCCCTCCATATTTCCCCCATGTATCAAGGGTGGGACTCCCATCTTTCTTCCATTCGTTCTTGTATGACCTGATCCCATGTTCAGTTCGACCCCCTCCATCTCCGGTTTCCCACTCCCCTTGCCCGAAATGCCTCACATAATGGTCGGTGATGTAGGCGGGGGGGGGGCAGAAAAAAATTTAATTTCTATCTTGGTGCTTTGGCTCTTGAGTTGCTGATGGGTTTCAATTTGGGCTTGGCTGTTCGGTTCCTCCACCTGGCTCCTTTTCTCGTGGCTAGTTCCTTCCCCCCCTTGGCTGCTTGTTTCGGTTCCATGTGGTGCCTGTTCCTGTCTCCTGTGGCTGCCTTTCCGGGTCCCTGTGTGGCTCTTCGAGTGCTGCTTCTGGACCACCTGCTGGCCTTCTGCCTCCCTTTTGCTGATTGGTTCCCTGGGTGGCTGTTTGGCTGTCTCTTTTTCCTATATATATGTGATGTTTTGAAACATTTAAAAAGAGGAGATTATGGATAATTTTTGGAGCTAAAATCTGAGGGTTTTTCTTTGATAGCTTGCGAGCTATGTTCCCCTTTCTCTTCTCCTCTCTATAGCTTGCGAGCTATACTTCTTCTTGGCTTCTTACCTCTTTCTTCTCTCCGCAAGTGACCACCCCATCAGTATCTTTCTTCTCAACCAAAGAAAAGCTTTTAGGTGTTTTTATATGTTGTTTGTCGTGTGAGTTGTACGTGTTGTTCGTTCAAAAATATATAAAATTCGTATTTTAGTGTGTCATTGCATCGTGTTTCAAGTTATGTCCTTTATTTCAAGTTTGTATTGTTTATTTTAGTGATGTTTTTTTATAGTTTCTTTTTTGGTGGCCAAGGGTTCTCTTACTTATTTTGGGAACTTTTGGTTGCATCAGTCGGCCACCCCACCACCTCCACCACACAATTCTCTCCTTGTTGTCCCCCCTTCCGGAAACCCTGATCTACCCTTTATCGAAACCCTATGAGGTGGCTCTTGATGAAAGAAACTCTCCTTGTCGAACCCCTTCCATCCGATCTTCTTTCCCTTAGATTCGGCCAAGGGAATCCCAATCAATCTTGGTTAGGATTAGCAATCAGAACCGCCGGTAGGGTTTTTGATCGCATCTCCATGAGCTTTCTCATCATCTCCTCCATAATTTTCTTTATCTTTGGTTCAGCCATAGGAATCGTCGGTGAAGCTTTCGACTGCATCTCGATCATTTTCTTCATCCAATCTTCTAAGTTTTCAAAGTGGTTCTCTATGGATAAGAGTCTTCCTTCCATGGATGAAAGCCTTCTTTCGATGGTTGAGAATTTCTCTACCAATTGGGTTTTGATTTGCTCTACTTTACCTTCGTACACATCCACCTTCTTTGCCATCATAGGTCCTAAAAAAGAGCTCTGATACCAATTTGATGCGCCATGGAAGTAAAAACAGTGAAAGAAACAAGTAGAAACTACAAGAATACAAAGATAGTGGCTGATTTTGTATTATTTCTTCTACACGAAAGCAAGATGCAGGTGATCTACAATTCGAGAGATAGATTGTCTCACCCACAATCCCTAGTCAGCACTAGGAACTCTCTACGAAAGAAACTACATCAACAACAAATCAAAACATAATAAAAATAAAACAACTTAATTACTTTTAAATAAACCATCATATTTCCTTCTAAAATCTGAATTCAAATCAGCCATCTTTCCCTTAATAAAACATTCATAATTTTCTCTCAAATCTTAATTCAAATTAATCATCTTTTCCTAAATAAAACCTTCATAGTTCCCTCCCAAATCTGAATTTAAATTAGCCCTCTTTTCTTAAATAAACCTTTCCTAATTTCCTCCCCAATCTAAATTCAAATCAACCATCTTTCCTTAAATAAACTTTCCTAATTATTTCTCCCATAGCTTCTCCTCCATACATAGTGAATATCCCTGGCCCCCCTGGCATATCACATGCATTCTATCAATGATTGGGTAATGCTTCTTCTTGGCTATTTTCGCACTGGGTTGAAATATGCTGGTATCTAGTCAAATTATAAGCCTCTTAATGATGTTATTTAGTTTAAATTACTCTTGACTGGGAGAAGAAAGAACATTATTGGATTAAAAAGGAAAAGTGTGGATGGCATTGTCTGGATTTACTTAGTCGAGGATGGTGAAGTAGGTCCCAATGTTGATCCAACGATGAGCAATTGAGCAACCTTGATGTAAGACTACATAGCGGAACCAACTATTCCAAAAGCCCAGATTGATGGAGAAGGTGCAGTTAAGGCTTTATAATCAATTGTTAAGATGCCCTAGATCCATGGGTGTATTGTAATGCTTATGACTCAGTCTTCAACTGTAAATGTAGGTCTAGACTCGATCATCCATCGTGAAGTACAGAAGATATGATAATTGTTACTTTTTCATCTTGACAGTCCTTGTCATTCTCCCATCTAGGACACCCAATTGCATCACTAGTGATTGATACTCATGATTTGTGCTTGATACCAAATTGTTGTGGGACCAATTACTGCAACCAACTACTTCAAAATCTCGGATTGGTTAGATATGCACAATTAAGACTTTATAACCAATTGTCGAACCAACCTAAATCCATGGGTGTGTTGCAACAGCCATGACTCCGTCATCCATCATTGTTGAATGCAGGTCCATAACTCAATTGTCTACTGTAAACCACAGAAAACATGACATTTGTTATCTTGTCCTCCTGATAGGCCTTGGTCAAATCTATTATTCATATAATGCTACGATCAATTTAGTGTCTGCTGGTCATCTAATCGTGTAGATCATCCCCCCACAGCATGACAACCTCAACCGATTTGGTTAGGGGTTTTGACTTTTTGACTTGAAACTAGTTTGCTTATCGAGAAATTTGTAACTTATATGGGATGAAAAGCTTCATAAATTGCTAGTATCTATCATCTGTAGAGGTTGGTAATAAAAAAACCATGAAGAAGATTTCATCTGTTTTATGATGTGGACGGATTAAGTTCAGTACTTGGTTAAGATAGCATTTTGCTAATTATGTGTAATTTATTGTTCGATATCTCCAGGTTGCTAAGGAAGCCTCTGATATGGTTTTAGCTGATGACAATTTCAGCACCATAGTTGCTGCAGTTGGCGAGGGAAGATCTATATACAACAATATGAAGGCGTTCATAAGGTTTCCCCTTCCTGGATAGCCTTCATTTGAACTTGTTAACCACATGTCTTTCACACTTATGCTTATTGTTATGACCCATTTTAATAGTAATTGCATTGCACCAGTTCATAAATTTATTATTTCATCCATTGCTGATGATATTTACTTTAATTGTATTTTTACAATTGCCTTAACATCAAATTTCTAATATTTATAGTATGATCATTGCTGGAGCTTTGATTGCTATTGATTGGTATTATAAATGAATAAATAGAAGTGTACATTCTTCACATTTTTTAAAACTATTTTTAGTTTTTCATAATTGATTAGCAATTTTTCTTTGAAAGCTTTCCAAGAAGCATTCTAAGTAGTAAAGCATTATATTTCCCTGCCTGACCTTCAAAGTGCTTCATCTCAATAGTCTTAAGAGGTACGACCCTATTAGAATTCTGTCTCAGCTTTGTGCCGTGTACGTTTATGAAAAAAAAAAAAAAAGCTGAAATTGGTTTGCCAAAAAGTTGAGCCCAATGACAGGTTTGGACCAGGAGATTATTTTACCTTAGGTCTCATTTGGTTGTTTGTAGATTGAACATAAGAAAGCGAGAATTTTATTTTCACTCATTTTGAGTATGAAATTGCAATCCTCACGTCTGAGAGAATTTTGAGCATGTTTGTATAGTTTAATTTTGGTGTCTAACTACATCCAACCATATAATATGTCCAACAAACTTCACCGTTTTACAAAACATGATTTCTTACCTCAAGCAACCAAATAAGCTCTTAAAAGGTTCCCACCTTTTCAGATTTGATTGTATCATATGCCTTATCAATTTGTACGTCTATAGCAAGTGTCCTTACGCTTCCATACAAGTAATTTCATGGCTTTTATTTAAGAGTTGACCCCTTTTTGCATTATTTGGAACCAAACCATCACGGTTATGTTGTCAGCAGCAGGAATATACTATACTTTATTTCAAGTGCTGTTTAGCTGTTACATACCATTGTAACAACTCATTTTTTCTCGCTTTGAGTGAAACTTTCTTTTTTGAGGCCATCTTTGTGTTGATTTTGGATTTTTCTCTTGTTACATGCATTACTCTATACTACTATGCTACAGTTTTAGGGAATCTGATTTCTTGTCTAATTTGCCTCGGTGTTTCTATTTGAAGGTACATGATCTCCTCCAACATTGGTGAAGTTGCATCTATCTTTCTAACGGCAGCCTTAGGTATTCCTGAAGGGCTGATACCAGTTCAGCTTCTGTGGGTCAACCTAGTCACAGATGGTCCTCCAGCAACTGCTTTGGGATTTAATCCTCCAGATAAAGATATCATGAAGAAACCACCTAGGAGAAGTGATGACTCGTTGATCAGTGCGTGGATCTTGTTTCGTTATCTGGTAATTCTCTTCCTAGTTATGTGGTTTATTCACTTAGCAGAGTGTTGAACAATATATTTGCGCTAATGTAGTTTCTAGTTATTTCTCAAGACATTTTGAAATATTTATGAAATCTTTTGTTAACATATGGCCAAAAACATTTTTCATTTTGAGCCTTATCTAATCTACAAATGATGATTTAGCTTACTGACAGTTCTTTATTATACAAGAGCAGTCCACCTATTTTTAAAATGCCACTTGTCTAGGACTCGAGACCATGTTTTGTTGGAATTTCTAGAACATATTAAATCAAGTCTCTTTCATTGAAATGATTGTATTGATAATTTCTCTTAGCAAGCACACGAGAGATTTTTCTGTTGGTTCACAAGTCAATCTCAAGCAATTAAATCAAAGTATTTGTTCTCGTGCAGGTTATTGGGCTTTATGTTGGGATTGCTACTGTTGGAGTTTTCATTATATGGTACACTCATGGATCCTTCTTAGGCATTGATTTGAGCGGTGATGGGCACACCCTAGTTACCTATTCACAACTATCTGACTGGGGCCACTGCCCCTCGTGGGAGGGCTTCAAAGTTACCCCATTCACTGCTGGAAATCGCATATTCTCTTTCGATTCCAATCCTTGTGATTATTTTCAGACCGGCAAAGTTAAAGCTATGACTCTCTCTCTCTCTGTCTTGGTCGCTATCGAGATGTTCAATTCACTGAATGCCCTATCCGAAGACGGAAGCCTGGTTAGGATGCCTCCATGGGTCAATCCATGGCTTCTTGTGGCAATGTCAGTGTCCTTTGGTCTGCACTTTTTGATCTTGTATGTACCCTTTCTAGCTCAAGTTTTTGGGATTGTGCCCCTCAGCTTCAATGAATGGCTTCTAGTTCTAGCAGTTGCTTTCCCTGTTATTCTCATTGATGAGGTTCTCAAATTTGTGGGTCGGTGCACTAGCAGCCCTTCAGCTGCTGAGAGAACCTCAAAGAAACATAAGGGCGATTAGCTGATTAAAGCAGGCGGTACTTCTACCCAAATGCTCTTTCATTATCAACCTGCTACTCTTGTTCTATTCTTTTCTGAATCAGAAGCAGGTTTGACACTTCCATTTCACAGTAGAACATCAGGAAGGGCTGAAAATTGAACTGGGCTCTCTCATCAAATTTGAGATTTCCCGAATGAATTTCACTATTGTTTAACGTTTATTGATAAATTCTAGACGACTTTAAAGTTTTAGTGTTAATAATTCTTCTAAGTAAATTTTGATCTACTTGATAGTTTAGGCTTGCTGCTTGTATGAAATGGGAGATGTCAGAGCTTCTTGTCTACTCCAGTAATCTATCTCTCTATTTTTGAAGCTGGTCATCTCTAAACTATTTATCCACGTTGACAGTAGCTTCATTCTCGGAAATAAGTTATTCTCTTTTTTTCTTTTTTGATACAGTATTATTTACTATATCTTTTGATCTTAAATCGATTTACGAAAACATTTCTTTAAGTTTCCTGTCATTGCTGTCATCTTTAGCTTTATCAAATTATTTCTTGTATGTTTGTGAACTTGTCTCTGCGAATCGATTGCTGTTACACATAGAGGTGTTATTATATAGGAGTGGGTGCCTCTTCTAGGTCAGTCGAGAAATTAGTTACGCCGTTAAGCGTCTCACAAGTTGAGGTGGTAGCGGGTAGATACCCTTGTTCCAATATATATATAATTTATCTTAATATTTGATATAGTGTATATTTTATAAGACTGATATGTTTTATTGATATAGCTTTAATTATACCTTTTAAATGGTATAATTATTGGTTTTAAATAGGACTATTGGAGTGACAGTTGAAATAACTCAACTAATATATATTATTGGTTTTAAGTGGTGTGCTTCTTCATAATTGGGAAAGGTGATGATATAATACTATAGACATAAATTGAAGATGATTGATGATTTTGTTGACGTTGTAAGAGCTTGGAGACATTGGAGTAGTCTTTTAGATATCATTTTGCCTTCATTGAAAGAGAAGGCTTGAGAAGGAGAAGACCAGTGTAAACCTTGATATTGTCATTGGAAGTTAGAGCTAGTATCGACGGTGTATATTAGTCTCAGAAGTGATGATATGTGTCCATGTTGTTGAGGATGAAGTCGATAAGCATCAACCTTCATGGGAACAAAATATATCAACCTTATAGATGATGACATGATAGTAAATAAAAAATTATAATCGAAGATGTTGGTTGGAAGATTTGAGTTGAGTGATAATGGTTGGGAGATAGCAACCGAGTGAAGGTTTTAGAGGACTATAGTGTAATAGCCAAATTCATATTTTTAAAATTTTCTCTATGAACTTTGCAACAACAGGGTTGGCAGTGCTCCAGCATTGAGCTCTTGGATTTTTGGATAAGAAAAATAGGTTTTATGTGCGTTGCGCTCCGGACGGCTCTGGGTGGCTCCGCCGCAGCAATGGGTCCCAGGTGGAAGATTTTGAGGGAATTTGGAAGATTCTCTAAGATTGCAAAGGCATTGGGAAGGCGAGCACCGTGGCGCTCGATCAGAATAGTGATTTTTAAAATAATAAAATATCTCAATATATTTCATTAACCCTCTTACACGTACAATATCTCAATACATTTCATAAACCCTCTTACACCCTAGCCATTTCTCCTATTTTTTACTTGCCTGGGAAGGTAGAGGTGAGGAAGAGGGGAGGAGAGAGAGAACGGAGGGGAAGATGCTTGGGGCATTTTCATCGGTCGGAACTGTTACGAAATCTATTCTAATTGTGGTAGGTAACCTAAATCATACCTTTATTGTCAATAAATTTGTGTTTTATGAATTTGATCTCCCTCAAATCGATAAAAATATATTTTCTTCAAATTTATTGAACTTTTACCATGTAACTTTTTGAATATAATATACATGATTTTTATGATCATTTTGATTATAATATTATTAAATTTCATCGAATAAATTAATAGTTATAATTTTTTGAAGTTAATAAATCTTGTATAGATTTTCATGCATTTCATATATAATATTGAATTTCATAGAGAAAATCATATGACTGATACATGATAAATGCGGTATTTGCATGCAAGCAATGAAGGCTAGTTATGAACACTAATTAATATGGGTTGGTTATTAAAATGATAATACCCTGTATAAGTGGGTGGGCTGACGAGCTTTTCTTAAAATAAATATTTGTGATGTAATCCTAGATGTTAGCATGTAACTGATTCATTGATTAGGCCGACAGGTAAAAAGTGAAGACCCTTTGTTGATTTATTGAAAGTCACTTGTTAAATAAATGATTAATATAAATAATTGAAAGATGCGAGTGACATATAATGATGGATTGATGTAACAAATGGATGACAGATGGAAGGTTGAAAACACCACATAATGACTGAATGTCATGCCTTGCTGCATAAATTTAGATAATATTGATGCTTACATTGACATGCATACATGAAAGCATATGAGGACTGATACATACAAAATTGCATACATGAATGATATGATAAATACACTCATAGAGATGGTAGCGATCGAGCACACTAATGTAGTATTTACATGTGACTATAGTATTGATAACAGTGATAAAAGCATTCATGATGCATATACAACATATAATGAAGATAACTGATAGCACTGTATTTGATATTGTGCTAATTATCCTGATATATTTGCTTTTCTAGTAAATGATATTGATTTATGGATTACAATATAGTGATTTTTGAGCTTTTCCCACATACTGATCATATTGATTCATATCACTAGTAAGTGATTGTTGTTCATATTGATAGCTACTGATTTTATATAGATTGAAATGAGCATTACATATTTATTCTTGAGATCTTGCATTGGAAGATTAGATATTTTTTGGGATCCTACTGAGCTTTGTAAGCTCATTATGTGTAGTTTATTGATTTTAGATTAGGATAAAGATCAAGATCGTGTGGAGTGAGGCTGATCAAAATTCTCAAATTTCTTTTGGTTATGCATTTTAGTTCATTATTTTGTAGTTAGGAGCTTTAAAAAGGATAGATTGATGTTGATATGATATTCTGGTTAATGTAAACTAAATTTTGAGGAATGAATATAATTTTATATTTTGATGAATGAAAATGATTTATAGTTGCTTTCACTTATTTTATTTAATTAAAAAAATTAGAAAAGCTCTGGTGGTCTAATTAAGTGATAGAATAGACAATCCTTTCAAAATTTAATCTTGGAGCATGACATATAGTCAGAAGATCATAATAGTGCAATGTTGTTCAGAGGATCATAGTATGGCGATGGTGATTGGAGGACTGTAGTCTGACAACAAGTGTTTGAAGAACTATTTAATGACAATAGCGGCTGGAGGTTCATAATTAGACAATGGTGATTGAAAGATGTTATTGTGCATAGTGTTCAAAGGACTTTAGTTAGATGATAGTTATCAAAGAAATGCAGTCGATTAAGGGTGTTCTAAGGACCATAATTAGAAGATAGTGATCAGATGGTCATAGTTGGGTGATAGTGATCGAAAGACTATTTCAAGCGATAGTGATCCGGAGTTGGTAGACATGTGATAGTGGTCAAAAGATCATATTTATGTGACAATGGTCAAGGAACGATTGTCAGATGACAGTGGTCAAGAGATTATAGTTGAACAGTGATGATTAGAAGATCATAGGCAAGTGAAGGTGGTTGGAAGACTATAGTTGGGTGCTGGTGCTCGGGAGATCATAGTTGTGCAATGGTTGTTAAAAGCGTCGTAGCCGTGTGATGATATTCAGAGAACTGTGGTTCAATCAAAATGGACGACGATGGTTCAATAATGATGGCTTGACGTCAATGCTTGAATGATGGTGGTCCAATGGAGGTTGTCTGATAGTGATCAAGAAGAGCTCTAGGAAGCCTTTAATCTCTCTCTTCCATCTCTTTAGTCCTTCCCCGATCCCCCCACATATGATCGCATATTTATAGTTTTCACAATGTGGCATTTTGACAAATCTATCCAAAATCTTAGAACACTCAATTAAACGGCCTGTATTGATACCCTCAACCATAGGTTATTCTTTGAGCATGTAACTGTCCTAATGATGTTGGAATTAAAAAATGTTGCCCTTGCTGGATTTGTCTCATTGAGACACTCAATTTGATTATAAGAATGCAATATTTATATATCATTTTTCCATTCAATAAATATCCTAAAATTTCCTATTACACTGCAAGTACTTAAATTAGGCTCATTTGAATTTGGGATCATACCACTTTGTTGGATTGACCAAGCTAAAAATTGTTCCAAACACTGAAACACGCTTGGGTGGTCAGATCGACTGGCTGTCTTTGTCGCTATTGAAAGTCACTAATGAGTGTTGGAACATGCATGCTGCACACACTAGTAGTACACATACAGTATCCATTGCTAGGCATGCAGAAAGGGCAAGCGAGCATTTGGGCCCGTGTATTTATTTATTTATGTTTGAATTATTTTAAATAGAAAATATCAAATTAGCTTAGAAAAAAATTAAAGTTTTTAGAAACTTTTTTTAAAAATTTTCTTCTAGATTACCTTCCTCTTAGATTTATAAATAATTGTCATTGGGTTAGAGGAGAGATACGATTCTCGTACTCGAGCTCCAAATTTTCTTTGTAAATGGCAAAAAAATTATCTGAAGGGAGTTCAACTATTAACGGCGATCAAGTCCCATAGTTTTTATAGCGAGGCTATCATTTCCCCTAAAAAGGTGTCAACTATTTTCATTGAACGAACCCAATTTAAAGGTGATCAAAGCTCGTAGTTCTTATAGCAAAGCTCCAATTTTCCATTAAAAAACATGTCAGTTATCCTCATGGGATGAACCATATTTAGAAGGAATCAAAGCTACGAGGGAAGATGTAGACTATCCTCATCAAATGGATTGATTTTAGGGGTGATCAAAGCCCATCGTCCCTATGGTGAGGCTTCGATCTTCATCTGAAAAAAATATCAATAGTCCTAATCAGATGGATCAAATTCAAAGATGGTCAAAGCACATAGGCAAGGCTCTTCTTCCCTTGAAAAAAGTATCAATAATGTTGATGCAAAGCATCTATGCTAGCTTTAATGCCATTGGAATCATTAGAGACATGATGCAACGAAGGCAGACATTTCTTAAAAACTACAAGAAATTTTATAATTTGAGATGTTGTGATGCAATGGAGGTAGCAATTTCTTGAAAATTATAAGAAACTTTATGAGAGAACAGACCATCCATTGAAAGTTAAGACAACAATTTGAAAGAAGTAAAAGACTTTAAAAATTCTTTGGTGATGCCAATGAAGAATGTGCTGATATCATGTAGATTTAGTAATTTTGTAGGTGACTTTCAAATGAGACTTCTTATTTATAAAACCTATAAATATATGTCATGTAATATATAAGCTTAGCTGATGTTCATAATCAAATTGTTGAAATTATTATTGATGATCTCTTAATCTTTGTGAAAGTAATTCTAATTGATTATTGCCTGCCCATTATCGCTCATCAGTGATTATTGCTAAGTCAAAATCATTCGTCCTCCAACAATTGCTATCATATTTTTCATGATGGCAATCCTTGCCCAATAATCAGTACTCATTGTTACACATTCTCCGAAAATAGTGCCCTTCACCTTTGCCAAACAACACGAGCATTAATCACTATACACCATTTATCCATCAACCCCACCATCCCCCAACATCCTCTACCATCATCACAAGATACAACACATACAATCCAAGCCTTATAATATTACCTTCTCTAGCAATGGATGTATCATTGTAACCTTTAATCAATAGAGTGGAATTATTTCAACAAGGCTAAATTCTTTTTTTTTTTTTTTCATTTTTTCTTTCATTTTTTCATTGTAACCTTTAATCAACGCCCCTAAAATTGTTGGCATAGAAACATTTCTTCTAAAGATGATAGTTGATTTATTTAATCAGAGCCATCCATTGAAGATAATATTTTAGTAACACTAACCTAACTTATCAATGATAAACTCCAACTAGGTTCTTTGCAATGATAGAGCCAAGATATGATTCTTCGAAGATTAGGTATTTTTGTGATGACTGATGAAGGTCTAAATTATCAAAGATAAGCTCTAATTGAGTCATTTGCAATTTAGAGCAAAGAAATGGTCCTTCGAAAATTAGAGGAGATTCTAGAACTTGGTGATCCAGACTTAACTTATCAATGATAAACCCTAAATGGGTCCTTTTTTATGATACAATAAGGAAATAATCACTGAAAGACTAAGAGTATTCAAGGTTTAGTGACACAAACCTAATTTATCTTCGTAAGTTGGTTCAACTGTAAATAGGAATTTCGAAAGGTTTAGTGACACAAACATAAAAATTAAAAAAAATTAAAAAAAAAAACTGTAAATAGGAATTTCAAAGCTGAGTCAAAATGTTCACCATTGCGATGGCGTATGCCAAAGAATAAGTATAGGGTCTTTGAATCTTAGATGCTCTAGGGGCTTTGGCCATTTTGGCATGATAAAGCTCAAATATTGTTGAGCCTTAATTCTCATGTCATCGAGGTTATTGAGCTCTTCCAGTATTAGTTGGGTACTATCGTCATGATTCAACCAAGGGCAACTCATAATGAATAAAGCTCTACCTCAAGTGGTAGAATAACTTATAGTTGAAGAGCGTGATATGAAACACTTGTAGATCTCAAGTATTTCCTATCAATCTTCGAAAAACAGCGAGAACTCTCCACAAAAATCAACACAAAACGAAATGGTAGATAATTTGTATTAGTTGATGAAAGGGAAATGGAAAATACCAAGATACAATTGATCCTCTATTTGAGTGGAGGATCTTTTTCTCCCAAATCTCTAGACGCTGCTAGAGCCCAAAGAAATCCTATGAGATCTAAAATTTCAGCCAAATTCAAGATGTCCTAACCTTAGGAAAACCAACTATTTAATGCATACACTTCAAAAAATCTCTAAACATTCCCTACATTCAATTTACCTCCTAAACTTCCTCAAAATTTTTTCCAAATTGGCTCGGGTGGCATAGGCGGTGCGAACGGCACGTACAAGATAGGCGTAGGTTCCGCCTGTTTCACACGGGCCGGTTCGGTAGGACCGGTCTAACAAAGCATTTGGTGTAGAAAACATTGTAGTAAGATAAGTAGTCCAATAGGGCCTTAAAATTTCTATCAACTTCCCACAACACTATCGCTTATAATTTATGAGGAGCTTCTAATCAATTGGACAAATATGTTATTAAAAGCCGCAGCGAAAATCAATTGCTCAAGAATAATAAATAGATGAATATAATCTATTGACATTACAACGGCGTACAAAATAATTGATTTTTGTACTTTGGAAGGTGATGCCATATCAAATATAATTCAAGATGGAACACCAAGTCTATACATGACATTGTTTCTAAAAAATTTCAGCACATTTCGTAACCTTCAATTGAAGGAACTATTAGCTTTGTGTGAAATATGATTGTGTCGAACAATCGGGTTATATTATTGTCTGACCTAAATACTAACAATCAATCTGGGGGGTGGTGGGGGTTTGGGGGCTTGCCCTCGAATTTTTATTTTTTTCATATATGCTAAGGGTTTGGGGGCCTTGCCCTTGATTTTTTTTTCCGTACAAGCGCCGCAGTGCTCTATGCTAAAACATTACAACGATCCAAGCTCAGGCTAGAGACAAAGAATGAAGAATTGCGGTGCTCCAAACCATAGCGCAACGAGTCAAGCTTAGCATTTTTTTCTTCCTTTTTCTTGTATAACTTGAAAGGTTACGTTCTTGAAAATCATCTCTTTATTTGTTCTGAGTGAATAATGAAAAGAGAAGCGAAGCAAGACAAAGGAGTGTGAGAATAGATACTTGTACAATTTCTCTCAATTTTCATAATAAATTTCTTGATATGGTGTGGCTTCGTGATTTTTTTTCGATTTTAATTTTTTCCTGGCGTTCATTTTCAATATTTTCTTTTCTTGTTTGTTTCGTTTTGTACTTTTCTTCCCAACAAAAACTACCTCGACCAACTTGAACAAACAATTTATCGGGGAAAAGATAAATCTATTATGATCATTCAATGACTGTAGACCAACAATATATGTACTCCAACTCTCAAAAGACCAAGAGACCACCAATAGATGGAGTAGATTCGAAGGTTGGTGCCAGTCAGTACCATTAACCTAACATTAATGACATCTACATGCATGATTTATTTCATCACAAGTCATCTTAGGCCAATAACACCCAACATGCTAAATTTTAAGCTTTATCTTGGATCTAGACTTACGTGTCCTACAAAATTCAAAATGTACCTCACACAATAACTTTTGAACCTCTTTTTTGCTTAAACGTCAAAGCCAGAATCAGCGAAATGAGTCAGTAAAAAAATGCTATTGACAAAAGCATATTTTCTTTTTAATTTGAGAAGCAGAAGACGATACGAGATGAAGTTTCTCATATGGCAAACAATCTACAAAGGCTTTCCTCCTGTCATGTCAATCCAACAAAGTTCTACCTTCAACGACTTGTAAATACAACAAAGTGAAATACGAAGAAGATATATCTTCATTTGAAAGAGACAACCACATAATTTGTCCATCCGGGCTCAACGACCCGGCTTGCCAATTCTTTAACAATCTTAAGGAGTGCAGCTGCCTGAGCATTATTACGTTGAGGCACTCTCATCAAGATTACTTCAAGAGTATGTTTAAGTAATATCGTAACTCTATGGAATTAAACACTGGCTTAAGAACTTTAAAAGCTCTAAGGACTTGACTGACAATAAACTCTCTCCGAATACAAGTTCTTAAATATTATCTACATGGCCAGCTCTAAAGATTTGACTGACTATCAACTGTTTCTCCGAAGAGGTTGTAAAATCAATGTACAACTCCTAGATTGATATTTCTTCACTGTCAATGCTCAATGCTTTCCCATATGAAAAGGCATACGATGTGTTGTTAGAAAATCAATCATATTATGTCCATTGATGCCCCACGGAGTTATAAAAGCAATAGCAAATTGCATCAGTAACATTAACCACCTAACCAAACATCTCGATAATTTTAGTCTGATCATCAAATATTGCGAAGGATTTACCGAAAAAATGAAATCAATCATATGCAAAAACATACAATGACGGAGTTATTGCACCTTAAAGATTAACAAAAAGCTATGTTTATTAAACACCCAGAATTGACCTTGAATACACACTTTAGGAGATTCATCTGAAGTTTGTAATGACAAAGGTGTTAAAATAATCCTAACTAAAATCATTAAGATGATCTCCACAAGACTTAATTTTAACCGCCAAATTATTGGCCTAATACTCAACCTTTTTGTGGTAAGTTCACCGAATAAATACATTATTGCTCACTTGTAAGTAGTAATAACATTCTTTAGACCAAAAATGCATTATTTTATAGCTGTAAATGCCCTGGCGTCCAACATGCACTGAATTGTTCATCCTCTCAAGTCATATATATTTGGTTATATCAAGATGAGACAACCATAAAATAGAACAAGCTAAAGGATAAAGGTATGTCACCATATGCTCAAAAAATCATCATTTGAACATATTTTATTCATATTGCAAAAGTCGGTACAAAAAAATTGCCCATTTTTCTTCCAAATAGGAACAACATTAGTTAGCTCTATAGAGTATAATTCTTCCCAAATAAGACCAAAATCAATAAGCTTCTTTATCTTGGCAACTACCCATCCTTCAATCTCAGACCACTTCCTAGGAGGAGGCAATGTAATAGATATGATATAAGATAAGATGGCAAGTTTGTTAAATATCACATACGCAAAGACAACTAACATCTACTTATAATTTCAGGTAAAATAATCATGAACTCTGAGAGTAATTAGACTAGTTAGGTGACATTATGCTCAGATAGTAACAACTAAAGTCAGGGATCCTCCAAACCTAAATTAATCTCAAATAATTCAACAATGATAGATTGAATACCACCTTCAAATTCACGTAGAGCAAGTTGGACTTTTAAGTCCTAATTGAAATCCTTTGCAGTCTCATTTAAAACCTTGGGAACTTTGAACCTTAAATATAATAGTAACCACCCTACAAGATTTTAAACTAGGACGTTATAGATTTTTTGCATATTACATACCTTGACTTTGTTGGGGTAGGTCAATTTGTCAGTCTTAATAATAGGCCATATTTAAGGTATAAAGCATATTTGCAAATTAGCCTGACATAGTTGATGTGGAAGGAAATGAAATAGTTTGTCTTTGCAATCGCAAATCATTTGTAAACACAAGCCAAACTCCAATGGACTGGGATTCCACTAAACAATTTGCAAAAACAAGTCAAACAACTTCATTCCCTGGGTGAAGAAACCTTTACAAGATCTCATTTTAGGGGCAAGAGCACCAACTTCTTATTTCATGACAAAAATACCCACAAGCTCCACTTCGGACAATCCTAGTATCACAAATAAAACTAAGGCAAAGGACTTCCATAACACAATAGCTATCACCTAAAAATTTTACAAGCAAATTCTACAATATAAAAGATTGAGAAATACTCAAATACATTATAAAAACCAAATTATAAGCATCTAAAAATTGAAAGAGAAAAGTTATCAAAGTTTCGAAACACAAACTACTTTACTTTGATAAGCACTTTTGAGTTTTTTATTTTTTTCCCACAAAAAATTGATATAAAATCCTTTAATTTTGATTCTTCATTAGCCGAAAAACTCCAAAAAAAGATTTAAAACAATTCCCAAAAAATTGCCCCAAAAACCTCTAATTGTTAGTTTACTAGTTATTATGATTCCTGCAGTTATTAAGCAATTTTTCTTCACATGGGGGCCCTGTGTGCTCAAAACTCAGTGGTTCCAGCATTCACTATTTTGCATTGGTGGGGAAATATCTAATATTTTTAAAAATTATAATGAATTTATTTTTAATCAAAAGCATATCATATAATATATAAAATCTTATGTAAACAATTCCATGAGTCTAATGAAATAAAAATTAAAAACAAATTCATTAAGCATAATACAATTACTTCATTAATCATAATCATTACATATTTATTATGAATTTTTAAATATAGTAAATGAACTATAAAAAATTTTGTTTGCGTGTGTAAAAACATTGATGAGTTAGTAAGGTATCCTAAAATTTTCCAAAAAAAAGGAGAAACTAAACTATTTAAATATTCATAAGATGTGTGCATAGGCTCTTGGTTTTATAAACCTGAAGCTATCAAATCTGTAACTACTCTGCCAGCTGTAATATCTAGATCCTTCAAAATTCATATTTTAGGCTTAAATTAAAAAATTATAAAATTCTAGCACCCTTCCAAAGTGAAATTGCTTTCTTTCTACCTCCAAAATCACATTAATGAAAGTAACAGAGCAGCAAAAGGTGCCATCCTCTCTCTCAGATAAATCAATCAAATGGGTTGGGTTGTTAGTTTCTTATTTTTACTGATGTAGTGTTAAATTATCTTATAAAAAGGTTTTAATACTACTATCACTGAGGTAATCTATGCACGAATTGAATGCTACTAGGCCATCTCATGGCTAAAGAAAAGACAACAACAACAACATCAAGCCTTTATCCCATTACGTGGGGTCGGCTACATGAATACTTTTTTCTCCATTGTGTCGTATTAAAAGTTAAATTCTCGTTTAAATCTAATAAAGTAAGATCATTTCTAATATTTTCTAACCAAGTCTTTTTAAGTCTACCTCTATATTTCTTAACATAAGTCAAATCTAATACCTCTACTTTCCTAATCGGGTCATTGGAAGGCCGCCGTTTTATGTGACCAAACCATCTAAGGAGACTCTCTCTAATCTTATCTTCGACTGGAGCTACTCCAACCTTTTCATGTATATGCTCATTTCGTATCCTATCTCTAAGGGTAAAGCCACTCATCCACCTGAGCATCCTCATCTCTGCAACACTTAACTTAGTATTATGCTTCTCTTTAAATGGCCAACATTCGGCACCATAAAGCATTGCAGGTCTCACCACCATCTTATAGAATTTTCCCTCAAGTTTGAGGGGGACTTTTCTATCACACAACAAGCCCAATGCATTCCTCCACTTCAACCATCCAACTTGAATTCTGCTGATAATATCTCCATCTATTTCACCATCACTCTGAACAATAATAGATCAAAGATATCTAAAACGTGTACTCTTATTAATGACTTGATCGTCCAAAGTCACAATCCCCTCACTAGGTCTATTACTACTAAAATTACACTCCATATTTCCGTTTTAGATCTACTCAAGCGAAAACCTTTAGACTCTAAAGTTGACCTCCATAATTCAAGTTTACCTTCAACTCCTTCTCTAGTCTTATCAACAAGAAGAATATCATCAGCAAAAAGCATACACCAAGGTACATCCTCTTGCAAATGTCTAGTGAGAACATCCATGACTAAAGCAAAAAGATATGGGCTTAAGGCTGATCCTTGATGTAATCCAACCGAAATAGGGAAATACTTGGTCATACCACCTTGTGTTTGAACACAAGTAATAGCTCCTGCATACATATCTTTAATGATTTGAATATAAGCGTTATTAACTCCTTTCTTTTCAAGAACTCTCCATAGCACTTCTCTTGGAACTTTATCATATGCTTTTTCTAAATCAATAAATATCATATGTAGATCCTCCTTATTCTCTCTATATTTCCCCATCAAACTTCTTAATAAAAATGTATGGCTTCCATAGTAGACCTACCCGGCATGAATCCAAATTGATTTTGAGAAACATTAGTATCACGCCGCAACCTACGCTCCATAACTCGCTCCCATAGTTTTAAAGTATGACACATTAACTTAATTCCTCTAATAAATAAAATATTAATCACTCTTGGTTATCCTAAATAATGTTGGATAGTTTGAATAACATGAAATTGAATCAAATACACTGCTGATTGCCTGATTGAATCATATTGTTATCTAGAAAATACTAAACCAAACAGAAGCAAAATTGATTTAATTTTAAGACGCAGGAATTTTGATTTCAATAACTAATAATTCAAGGCTTCCAAAACTTTCGGTCTAGAATATATAATCATTTTTACTTCTTTGTATGTCCAAATATAAAAAATTATATCAAAGCCTCTTTAATTAAGTATAAAAAATGAGATGGCCAATTAACATATCTCAAGTTTAAGACTGCAAATAATCACCAAGAACGATCTTCAAAAAAAGTTATTGGTCCGGTGCCTGCAATTGCACACCGTTTGTTCCAGATGGATCAGTGTTTGAACTACATGCCACAGAAATACAAGCTTATCAGAAAGAATTAAAAACAACGGTTCGTGGCATGGGCATGAAGATGCTAGATTGAAACTCTAATTAGCTCACGAGTACAAGGAATTATATCATTTTCAAAACTTTTTAAAAAATACAGAATGCGTCAAACAAACTAATATTTAAACATCCCTACACAATAATAAAAAAAACATAAACCCCTCACAACTATCAGAAGATCTAAGACGTCCAAAATAGGTTGGCAAAACCAGATAAATTTGCACTGCAAACGCAAAAGTAGCTTTCACTCCGCAAAGAAGATTTTTCCCCTCTTTTCGCAGCATATGTAGTCAAGTTGATCTTTATACCACCTAAATTAGAACGAAATATCAATTGAATTGAGTTCAGAGAAAAATAGAGACCAAAAACTGCATCATAATTAGTTCAATGTTACAAAAAATTATCCATTTATATATACGGAAATAAAAAATATAGTTTAATTGGGCTCTTAGAGAGATGAAATGGGGCTTGTTCTAAAGTCTTCCTATGCCCAAATTCAAGCAAATAACAAAACTCACATGTAGGGCAGTGTTTTAAAACAATAGGCTAGTTAAAGAAGATATAGAACAAACCTGCAAGTCAGGCAACGCCCAAACTCCACCGTACATGAACTCAAAGCTCAAACTCTTCATCTCTCAAAGCTGCCTGAGCTGCTTCCTCCTCCTCTTCGTTGAGCACAAAATACTTGTTTTTCTCCACCGGCCTAAACATATAGAACATGAAGATATAGAAGGCAAGGCTGGCAATCTCCTCAGCTGCCACGCTCACCCATTTGTACCTATACGAGGCAATAGTCTTAAGCGCATATACCACAATCCTGGTAAAGTACAAGTACCCGATCAAAACAATGTAGAACTGCCGAAAAAGAGTAAGCTTGGCAAGATTTCTCGCAGCCTTTCCATCAGTCTTCGAAGTCTCTCTGAGAGATCGGATAGACCACACAATCGGGAATATGATTGCAAAACAACAGATAATGTCAATGAGGAGGAAGGCCTGGTTCCAGGTGATCCAGCCCTGGATGAACGGTCCAGTCTCGCCAATCACAACAGATGCGATGTTGGCGACGACCTGTAGTGGGATCACAATCATGAGGACTTTCTTTTCCCGGTCCTGGAGAAAGGGTTTAAGAAAAGACCAGCCGGTGCCGATAAGAATGATGACTGTAAAAAGGAGAACCCCCTTTAGAAACTGGAAGAGGTAGAACAGGACGTCCCATCCATGGGGCGTGCCGGAAAGGCGGATAAAGTGCTGGTCCTCAGCGGCGAAAATGAGGTTGAGGGCCTTTACGAGGAGAAGGGCAGCCATGATCTGGTGGATCCGGTGGGCGGAGAGGTGGTTCTTAAAAAGGGAGAAATAGATCCAGACGGCGAGGAAGACGGCGTAGAAAAGAGCGAATAAGAAATAGATCGACGGGACCGGGGCTTGACCAACCGAGAGAAAGTCGCGGGAGCCATCGGGACGAACATTGTACATCTCCGTACGAACGGACATGGAGACCTGGCTTTCGGGTGCACAGTTGGCGAAGTAGAGACTGTATTCATCTGGGTGGGTGATGGGGAAGGATTTGTTGTAGTTATTCAGCGAGGGTTTAAAAAGATCACGGAAGGTGAAGAGCAAGTGGATAAACGGTTTGGAGAGAACGCAAGTGCTGTCTCCATTGGAATTAGGGTTAGAATTGGGGGTTTGCTGCTGGGATTCGTAGATGGCCTGGATCAGTTCCTCCTCGGATAGAAGGAAGAAACCGAATAGGGAGGGATCGGGAGTGGATAGGGAAGAGGATATGGAGACGTCGGAGACGGCGATTGCGACGAATCCACGCTGCGTGTATCCGAACTTCTCGAATAGGATCATAGGGCGTGAGTCGCTCTTGATCTTTAGTTTTTTTATCTCTGCATTAGAAAAGACGATGAGATTAAGGAAGACAAATAGATGAAGAACCCAAGCCCTATCCATGGACGATATTCTTCTCTTCTCTTTACTCCGGCGCGCGTTCTCCTTCGAGGTGAAACAGAACTTTAGAGATTGCTGGAACAGTGGCTCTTTGATTCGAGGAAGGCTGAGTCGGATAAACTGTCTCGCGGTGTCGCGGTGGGAGTCTTGTGTGCGATAATAGCCGTTGGTTTTCGTTAATGATGACGACTTCGGCGGTGGATCATATATTTTGTGGGATTTCTGCCGGTGCAACTGACACGACGACCGGCTAAGTCGTTGGGTCATGTGGACTTTTATTCGAAGAGTTGGTTGGATCAAAGTTAATCGGGAAGAAGATGGACCTTCTCGATAGGTTTTTTTTACTGTTTTTAAAGCAGTTTTTTATATAAATATTACTCTTTTTTTACTAAAAAATTAGTTTAAGAAATAATAGAAAGATCGTTTCAAATAAAATCTTAATTTATATATTATAATATGTGTTCTGAAAAAAAGTTTGCATTAAGGTACTGATGACTTTTAAATCTAATTTAAGAATTTATATATTTTTAACTTAATTTATATATTTGTAACAATTTCTTCTAAATAAATTTATAAATTTGATAAAATTAATATGGATATTAACTTCATATTTTATTAATGAGCATGAAAATAAATTATTCTTTGATGAGTTCATGAATGATGCTTAAATATTGGGAAGTAGTTGTTTAGATCGTCACTGAGATATTTTATTTATTTATTTATATGTTATATTATAGAGGCATAGAAGATCACTTGAGAAAAAAAGAATGTTCTTTAAAAATAAATTTTATTGATTAGCACTAAAAAGTGATGCTAAGATGTTACTTACATAATACTTCATATGTAATCAAGCTAAAACTATAAAATAAATATCTAAAAAACTCGTCTTCTCAGGTTTTATGAAGATCTTGGGTATCTTTTTATGGATTTCATTTTAGACTTATTTTGAATAAATTGAAGCCAGATCATGATAATATTTATTTGTTGTTGTTAATAGATTTTTTAAGATTAACTCTTTTTTGCTTTGTTATACTACCAAAGATGCCTCATATGTTGTTAAGATCTTTTTCTAAGGAGATAATTAGATTGCATTGTATTTCTTCTACAATAATTTTTAATAGGTATATTTGATTGAATATTTATTTCTGAAAGGCATTTTAAAAATAGTTTTGTATCAAATTTAATTTTTCTTTAATGTTGCATTAACAAATTGATGAGAAAAGTGAAGTAATCAAAGCTAAATGCTTAAATAGCACCAGTACTCAAAGTGACAATTGGATATGAAGAATTTTCAAGTGCAAGCTCAATCTCTTCAATTAGGTTGCTCAATAATCTTTGTCTTGATGTTTGAACCTAACATGTCAGTGGTTCTTGTTTAAATTGTGTGTTGGGATATCCAATGATCTCGATCTCAACATCTCACCCTAGGTTGAGGCTCTGTCCATGCATTTGAACACCTAATAGTATTCTTGGCCTTAGTGTCCAACTCTAAACTGGTGGATTGTCCAAGGATCTCAATCATAACATATGACCCAAACTAACTATCAACACCTAACTTGCGGCTTGTCACTCACACGACCTAAATTATAATTTTGTGCAAAAAGTAGCTTCTAGCTCAACCTTAAATCAAGCTTTTGATATAACCAATGCCACCAGTACAACCTCATCCTTCTTCAAGATCACCTCCAAATTAGCCATTCCTACTAACTCACAAATCTTGGACTCTAAAATCAACTACATATCTCATTATCCCATTAAGGAGGCTACCTCCTCATCTAGTGTCAAGGAAGAGAGAGCAAGTAATCATTCCCTAAAATGAGCTCCATATATATCACAACTTAACTCAATATTATCCCATCATAATAGGCAATCATATCAAATAGAATATGTCAAAATCATATTTTAAATTTATTTTTGTTAGTGCTATATATCTTTATCACCTCATACAAAATCCTCAAATAATCACAAGATATATTCAATATGAATGCATATTTATTATAAGAAATTGGAAGTTCAATGAAATAGTTCAAATCTTATAATCAATTGATGCTTCATATGAGCATTTTTAGATGGTGCCTATAAAAATTAATAAAAAATGCACTAAGCATCATTAAATGTACTTTGATAGTAAAGATTGTTCCTAAAATAAATGTAAAATAAATTTTAAAAGCCCAACTATATTTAATGGAGTGTGTCACTGCCTTCAGTTAACTATGAGTATGATTATCCTTATAGTAAAATATTAAAAAAAATAGTATGATGTACATAATAGAATGCTTTATTGATCAAACATTCTATATATGCAAAATCAGTTTAAAAAAAAAAAGAAGTTGAAAAGAATTTATGTATTGCTAAAAATACATCAATATTTTATGAGTTTTGTGATCGATTGCTATAAAGGACTTAACAAGGACTACAAGAAAACTCTAATTTTTTAATGGGAAAATTCATCAAAAAGGGCCAAAATCCTAATGTTGTGAAAATCGGATCGAACAGCGAATCCGAAGAAAGAGAAGTTCATGGTTCAATCGGTCAAACCGGGGTTAAACCGCATGATGTAATAAATAATAATATTATTAAAAATTAATAAAATTAACATAATAATAATACAATCTAGAATTAATTTCAGCACATTTGATTGACTTTAGCAAAACACAAATGCAATTTCAGAACATACAAAACCCAAATTTAGCAAATATGAATACCAATTTTAGCAATTAAGAAATCTAATTTTAGCAAACTAAAATCTAGTTTCAACAAACATGTAAATTTATTTTAGCAAAACACAAATGCAATTTCAACACATAGAAATCCCAAATTCAGCAAATTTGAACATCAATTTCAGCAATTAAAAAAATATGATTTCAGAAAACTAAAATTTGATTTCAGTAAATATAAAAATTCACAAATACAATTTCAGCAATACACAATTCTTTCCAAAATATTCTCCAAGCAAGCACGACAATAGATAGATTTAAGAATATTAAAAATAAATTTGCTAACACAAATAGACTTAAACACACAATTTAAAATCACCAAACCGAAACGATACATCTTGCGACTCCAGGTTCCCGCACGAGGTGGTTCAACCATCCCGTGGCTCCTGTTTCCCGCACAGGATGGCTAAATTAGCTAATTCGTTATTACCACATTGCATTGGGGAAAGAATGCATACCTCAGTTCAATGTGTACCAGCAATTCGTAGAGCTGAAATGTTACATCACTTGATCTTATGTCTAGCATCTTCCTGTTTGTAGAAGAAATAATCAAGATGCGGCACAGACATGCTCGTTTTAGCAAACAATACTTCAATTACGAAACTTACTGAGAGACCAGTTCAAATGATGGATCTGATCCTCAATAAGATCTCTTTCTCTCCTCAAACTTGGAAGTTTCTTAGATAATATGTTGGGCAACTTATAAGCATTGAACAACCCTTCAATTTTCCAAAATAGATAGAGATAATGAAGCAAGGATGATGCTGAATCAGTTCACTTTTCACCTTCCACCTTATTACCGTCTACCTTCGTATGCCGAGTCAGTTCTCCTTCTCTCCTCGAAGTTCCTAAGATAGAGATAATGAAGCAAGGATGATGCCGAGTCAGTTCACCTTTGAATTTCTGTTGCTTCTTATCTCCAGAATAGATAGAGATAATGAAAGCTTCAGTTAACATTACCGTCCACCTTCATACCATAGTCAATAGAAGAGATAAGAAGCAAGAATGATGTCGGAGAATCGTCATTGTCGAGTGAGGTCATCGTCCACTTCGCTAATCAGTAGCCAATAGCTAGGGCGAGCGGGAGACAAAGGGGGGATATGCAAGCCATAGCTGAAATGAATTACATGAGAGGAATGAACGAGATTTCATTATGTTATTTTCCTCACAACACTCGTTCAATGTTGGATTTAAAATCGACTGCTCAAAACTCATCGTTTTTTAACCGGTTCTTAAGAATCAGCGTCGGTTCTATGGTTCCTAGTTCGACTGGGCGGGTGGGCTGTTTTACTCCAATTTTGTGTGAAACCAATTTTGTAAGAGAAACGAACCGGCCAGCTGACCGGGTCCCGGTTCAATTGGTTGAACCTGCCGATCCGGTCCGGTTTTTAAAACCTTGCCAAATCCATCAATAATTGGATTTTCTGACAAATTTTTCAAATATCTATGCATGCAATGAAACCCTCGTCAAAATTGCTTTCAATTGCACAAGGAAACCCCTTTAAAGATTTTTGGATGATTTTTTGCAAAAAAAAAAGGCAGATGTTTCACCATTAAAAAAAATTAGCAACTAAAAACTATTCCAAAACTTGGATTTCATATATATTTGCTAAAAGTGTATTGCAATATATTCAAATATAGTAAAGAACAAATAGGTTATATTCTTCATTAGTTACGCTAAATGATTATTTCCAATAACTTGTGCAAAATATTTGATTGACAAAAATAATTAAAAAATATGCGTTAGGTGTCGTACAAAATAAATAAACAGCCTAAGAAAATTAAGAAATAATCTCAAACTTGTGCGTGCACCAAGTCCTAAATTTCGTGGGATATTAAACTTCATTAACATTTTATAGTGATAAAATAATGAAGTAGGGTATTCTTATTTGTAGGGCACATTTACCTTAAGAAAAATCAAAAGAACGTGCATAATATTAAATAGGCTTAAATCTTAACATGAAAGCTGAAAGGAACTTTAAGTGATATGTCATTAGAAATTTCATTTCAATAAGAATGGATCTCAATACAATATTTGTATTGAAAACTCATGAAATTAAATTAAGAACCCTTCAAACTATGATTTGAAAAGTGTACTAATATGATTTAGCACGTAAAATATAGTTAAAAACTTCGTAATATTAGTTAAATGAACAAATAATCTCCGAATCTTCATTGTTCATAGTCAAAATGGCCATTTCTAAGAGGAATCAAGTAAATCTAAAATCACTAAATTTTTTAGTTCATTAATGGATTTAAATGCTAAAAAAAGATATATAATTGAGGGAATCAACTTGAGTCGGCCGATAAAATATTTTAAGATTTAAGCTAATATTACTAAAATGTCACCCAAGAAAATTATAAATATACCACAATTCCCCATATGAAATAAGGCTTAAACTTAGAGATAGACTTAGATTTGGACTTGGAGAAAGCTCTACTCAACAATCGCACCGATGATTGCCACCAATAACCGTCATTACTCGACTACGACCTCCTAACCACTCACGCTTAACTACAATTTCCCAAACATAATCACCCAACCATAGTCGCTTAACTACTATCTCTCACTAACTTTATCTCTAACAATGTTGATGCATATTATCATTTATAAGGCCGATATACAATTTAAACATAAATATCATCACCCACCAACTTTATCACCCCTATCACAATAATGTTGACATGTTTCCTCGCCTATAAGGCTAATCGACCCAATCGCAAAGGCCATCGCCTATAAGTTTGGTGCACACCATCAACATTAAGGCCAACATCAGCTGACTTTCTCATCTGTCTTCACTCAAAACTTCAATACAGACGATTGGCAATAAGAACAATGCACACTATTGAAACTAATATAATTCTATACATCAATATCAAAATTCATACCAAACTTCTTAGCCAGTCTTCTCCTCTTCCCAAAGAAAAATGATCGAACATACAACAATTTATCTCATAACACTAAGAAAATTAAGTACTCAACTATAAAGATCCTAAGCTAAAATAAAAATAGGCATAGCTCCAAAGAGGGTTGAGATAAAGACAAACTGAGATGTTTTCAAGTTGCTAATGAGCACATTTATGATAATTCATTTTCAAGTGATCCATATAGAAGTTCAAGTAACCATTCATGTGGTGTTTCATTTTCATAAATGAATGAAGGTACAGATGATCAATCAGCAGACCACTCATACAATATTTCATTTTCAAGACTGACCATAGATATGCTAATGGCCGTCCATATGGTTCCATATTTGATAATGTCAAATGGCTAGCTCTTAGACAACCTCCAACGATTATATTACATCCAACAACTATAAATGGTCTAAGAAGAAAAGTATGTTAGCTTAATAAAATAATTACAAATTTTGAGTAATAACTGTACATGCTGCCTAGATCTCAAAGACTGGACTGCACGTATTATCAATATCGTTTGAAATATATGGATTATAAAGTATAAACATACTACCCATACCATGCAATCAATTCATAGCCACGCTTATGTTTAGAACATAAGTTATATTTTTTGTAAAGTATTTTGCTTTTGGGGTTGTTTAATTTGTTAAAAATGGAATGTTTTGTAAAAAAATATTGTGTATTTGAAATGTTTGAAGTTATTTGAATAAGTGTAAAAGCAATATAAGAGATTTTTTTTATTTGAAGTAAAATAAATGCAATGTAAAGTCAAATAATGGTGATGGCCGGCAACCACGACCAGCGGTTGCACCAATTGCCGACGACTAGCAGTGGTGACCTTTGGTAGGTGGTAGCGGTGGTTGGCGACAGCCAATAGCTATTCCGGTTGCTGGCGATGGTCGAAGGTGGCGGTAAAGGCAGGAAGCAGGAGGCGGGCGGTGGTGGCGAGCGGGACAATGCAGTCACCTTGTGGTGAAAAAGAATTCGGTCGAAATTGAACAAATTTACAATACATTAAAAATTAACTAGGGAGTGAAAAAGGAATTTAAACACCCAAAATTTAATTTCCATTATATTTGAAATACTTTGCATTCCTTTTTCAACAAACAAGCAGCCCCTAAGTAATAATATATGTCAATATATATGATTCTTAGTGTGAGCCACTCTCATAAATTTATAAATAAGCCTCTAGCTATTCTCCACATAAAGAGGAGCTTTAACCCTTAGTTTGATGTTAAAAAGAGCTTAGAGGCATGAAGAATTTCGAGGCTCCACCAAAATATTTCCAAATCATCATCATATAATTGTCACTAAATCACCACCAAACCACCATCTTCGAACCACTACCAAATTACTGCTCGACTACCACCGTTGAACCACCACCAAAATAATGTGGTTGGATTACTATTGCCCAACCTTTGTTGACATAAGTGCAGTCGCTCAATGTAATAGGTCATATTTTGACATAGTCAAATAATATTTCAGGAGTCATTATTGTAAAAAAAAAATGGTCGAGCCTTAAGATTATATATATAAAAAAAAGAGGACATGTTAGTTGAGTATATCAATGTATGAAGTACTTTAGAGATGGAGAAGAGTTCAAAGTTTCAGGTGATATACAACCTTTTACTGTCAATGAAGTAAAAATTTATGAAGATGCAAAGTACTTCATTCCGAAGGCACCAAAAGCAATTAAATCCTATGAAAATACAGCATCAACTTCTAAAATTATAAAGTAATCCATGTGGACCTCCGAAAGGGAAAACACAGCCACCCCGCGGGGGGAGATAGTGTTGCCAATGGGAGGGCAGATTAGATCGTGCATACGATTAGCCATTGAGGATAGCAGTTCTCGCCAACACACCCCGATGGGTTATAATATACCCGACCTGATCAAAACAACGGGTTTTCCCCACCCAATACATCAGCTCGAGTGGGATTTATTTGAAAGTAGGATTCAGTTTTCCATGGGCGTAAGCCTCTGTGGTTAATTATATCTCAGGCTGGGGCCTGAGAAAACTCTTGATTAAGGATTCTATATTATATTCTCAAATGGAATCGGCACATTGGGGAAGAGACTAGGAAATCCTACTCAAAAGGAAAAGAAATGCTCAACTTGGCTTAGTCAACATGCACGGCTCAAGTCAACATCCGGAGGGACTAAGGTAATGAGAAGAAACTGGAGAAAAAGAAAGTCATGCACTCAGAGCATACAAGAGAGAAAGATGGATGTGATGTCATCTATGTGACACAAATATGTAGGACTTATAATTCCTGAAGGAAAGGAGACTTACCCACCGATGAGGCGTACTACGAGACACCGAATGTAGTAGCCTTGAACCTTAAATCTAGTGGGTTTAGTGTTCTACACACAACACTAACACCCGTGTCCTAGCTAATGTATTCTGGGCTTATATCCTGCCTGAAAAGGAAAGCTAGCTAACCAGTTAGTCGTATAAAATCCATGCTATTCAGTCTTTATTAAAGATGGGTGGGAGGCTGAGTTTTTGGAAGTAGGACCGATGTCTAGAGAGCTTCCTAAATGGCCCTAGACTTATGTAGGGTGATTGCTCCTAGAGCTAATGCAATTAAATATTTAATTTAGTTAGTTTCTAATGCAATGCATGCTGGTTAAAATCTCCAAATTAAGTATGCATAAAACTTTAAAAAGGCTTATAAAAAGTAATTCTTTTAGAAAAGACTAAACTTTCCTAGATCCAGCACCTCATCCTCATAGATCAGATTATCTAGACTCTACCCGCAGGCGGAAAAGTGTCTTATAGCAAGGAGTGAGAGAAATACAATAATATGCATGCGACCCCAGACGATTCCTGCCATTCCCTATATCGTTAAGTTTTTATGTTATTTAATTTTTAAAATTTTAAATATTAGTTATGAGTAGAAAAAAATTTATTCCTAAAGAGCCTAGCGAAATCAGGCCAAGCACTTGCAAGAAAGAAACTTAAGAAAAGCAAGCAATTTTTACTGCGCACATAAACACATCAATATAAATATACAGAACAAAGTAGATAAAAGTCCACAGTCCACAGCAAGTGCCGTATAAGTACAACCTATGGTTTGTAGAAAAGTAATGGTGGCTAGGCCCCACCGACAACAACATGGATTCTAATCCTACTGAATGACGCAAGTCTTAAAAGCAAGGTATTTCATCTTCAAGTCTTCGTCTTCAGGTCTTCGGGTCGTCTTCTTTCAGTCTTTGTATGGATCATCTCCGGGTTCTTTCATGAACCATCTCCAGAAGGGTACCCAAATGAATAAGAAATTCCCTATGAAGGGCCTTTCTTTTTCTCTTTGGGTATATAGTATTTGAAATGCCCGACTTTTGAAGACTTTCACAACTCGATATAAATTACAAATTACATTATAAAGAAAAAGGAAAATCTAGACTCAGACTGAACTTGCAGGGTTATTCTAAGAAAAACATCCCAAGTAGTTTATATACAAAGCAACCCAAACAGTTAATATTTGTGCAGAAAAGGAAACACACTTGGCTACGCTCTTTTAATTTAGAGAAGGGGGCTTTAACAATTTCTGAAGCGCCTGTAAAAAATAATATTAATTTTTAAAGCTTAATGATTATGGCCCTATCTATTTTAGCACTGCATGAGCGTGGCCACCTGTATAAGACTGGATTAGTATAAAGCATCTCTAGCCTAGGGATAGATCTAATGCACAATCAATCATATCACACATAAAGTACAGAGCAGTAGTAAAATAAACAAACACTCCAAGTCAAAACAAAAAGCACACATGCCACATACAAGAGCACCACAAAACAGAAAAGCAGCACAAAAAAGAAAGCACCGGCCTAACCTAGAATTAGAAGTGATGCCCTGGCAAACAATTCTACGTGCGTGTAGTAGGCTGGTGTGGTTTTGGATAGGCCCTAAGTTAGGTAGTTATTTCAAGTTGTTTGTGATCCGAGTTTGTTGAAAGCCGAAAGAAAAGACATTTGATTAGAGTTTAAATATTCATGGATTAGGGACCATTTTAGTTAATTAAGTTGGTTGGTCAATTTTAATACTTAGGGTAGTGATCTTGGAAGTTTAAATTACATTAGCCAATTTTGGAAAGTCTCGGGTCCTTCTATGCGCTATGCTAAGGGGGTCCAAAAGGTTATTTTTAGAAATAGGTTAGGTTTTAGAGTTCTAGAATTTTTATTAAATATTAGACCTTATTAGGAGTGATTAGACTGTTAGTTTGCTGAATTTGGAGTTTTCTATGCAAAGTTATGAATTTTAGAAGTTTTGAGCCATTAAAGGTCTTTTAGGTTTGAGTTAGGTTATTTCCTAATTTTATAACTCCTTTAATTTAAGTTTGTTTTAATAAATTTTATTTAGTTAATATTTAATTAAGAGATGATAAATAGATTAGTTAGATATAATTCGAATTCATATTCAAGTTTAACCTCCTAGCAACTTCGTATGTTGGTTATAGCTTAATTGAGAATTGAGGGTTTAAATTCATTTAATTTAGATTATAATTGGCTTTATTGCTTTGTTAAGCAATTAAGAGAAACTAATACTAGGATAACGTGTCACTAAATTTTTTATGTTTACTGTTCTATCCTAGGGGAGCATGCATCCTAAGTCTAAGTTTTCTAAGACTCAGTCCTTAATTTTTGTCCTTAGGTGTCACTAGTATTGTATAGGATACAAAGAGATTTGTTTCTAACCTTTTAGACATTCACACGTATGTAAATGGATTTAGGGATCTATAACAAAATAAAAGAAGAAAATTACTTAAGAATTGAAGTTTTTACAGGGCCCTAAAGGTAGGGGAACATACACACAGATGTGCTCTCTAGAGGCTATCTAAGTTTTAAAGAAAACTTACAACACTGGGGGCTATGACCTGGTGGTTCCGCCCGTAGTGCCCCCACAAGAATGAATGGGGACGACTGATGCTCGGATCCGATTGTCCAAGCTCCTTCGTCTAGTGTTCCAAGAATCCTTGCTTTTGCTCTCCCAAGAGCACCTCACAAAGAACACATGAAAGAAAGGAAGGTTAGGTGAGAGTAGGTTACTGTTCAATATGCGAATAATCAGAGTAAAATATAATTAAATAAGCACATACCTTTCCTCGGGCTTGGGCACCGGCTTGGTTGTTTGCTCTCCGGGGGCTGTTCAAATTTTAGAAACTCTCTCACATTGTTTCTAAAAGATGATTTTTTTTATTATTTTCAAAGAATGTAAGCATCTCTTTGTTAGGCATATCTTGTCAAAACCCAAACATACCTCTACCCCTTCACTCTAATTCAACATTTAATCCAAATGTGAACAAGAGAAAGGAAATTTGATGCTATTTAATGTTCCAACGTTTTAAGAAAACACTCGAAATACCTGACACAATTACCCAAATCACTTTCATATAAAACTCAAAGCAGTAGAGAAGAAAACCCAGTCTTGAAACCAAAACCCAAATAAAATGTTCAACTTTAAACCCAAACATGCTTCCACTCTACACTTTTTTAAACTCATCTTTGGAACCAAAAGCGAATAAGAGAAAGAAAATTCATGAAAGAAAATTCATCCACAAGAGTCTATTTCACCTTAAGGGAACTTAAAGAACCTTCCAACATCAAGTTTTCGAAGTGTAAAGCCATTCATAAAACCCCCAATCTCCAAAACAACTCGCAGAATCTCCAAACAAAGCAACTCATAAAACCTTCAAGCAAAGCAACTCACAAAACCCTCAAGCAAAGCAATCCATAAAACTCCCCCAATATAAAAAATTCACTACAATCTTTCGGCGCAGAACAAGTAACAATTTTCTTTAATGTGGGGTAACTTTATGAAAATCTTCTAACAAGAAGGTTTCATAAAGCTTCACAATATAAAATATTTACAAAGCATATCGTAGGACTTCTCAATACTACATACCACCAAAAGTCTCAAAGGAAGTTTTGACTTAGACTTGTAAACACGATTTCATATAAAAATATATAATATTGCAAGTCCTTTAACCAACGAGGATATATATTAAAAAAAAGATCTCTAATCCATTTCCAAAACAGTTTCAAGCATAAAACCAATGAAAATCCACATATAACTCATCTCCAAATCAGTTTGGAGCCACGGGACTAGTGAAATTTACATATAACTTGCTCCCAGAACAGCTTAGAACAGAAGAAATGATGAAAGTCTGCATATGGCTTATTCCCAAAAGATACATGAAGCGACCACATCACAAACTATAATCCCAAAGAATCAAATGAGCCTCCAATACACTCACTTATTCCAGTGCACCATGCACATCACTTTAAACATAATTAAATCATTCCATGTTAAACCTGAAGAAATGCTCAAGATTGAAATATAAAGCACCACTTTTTCGATCCACATAAAGCTCATAACAATGTTCAAACATAAATCTTCTCAATCTTCTTTCAAAACTCAAAGAGAACTATCCAGCATAAATTATGCAAAACTTACATCAAATCAACTTGAATTCCCAAATGAATCATAAAGCATATGAAAATTCTCCAATCTTAATGAGATGCACCAAGTGATTGCAAGTGTTTATAAAAGAAAGTTATAAGACTTTCATGCTAATTCAATTTCTCTAACTCTTACTAGATAAGGTTCATAGTAACATAAACTCCACAATATTCATTCATGCTTAGCAAAATAAAATCTCCAACAAGTTCATAAATTCTTGATATTTAATGCAAATACAATGTCCAAACTTTCCCAACAACTATCTCTTCCAAAGAAACTCATCATTTAACAACCAAATGAGTATAACAAAGCTAAGCAATAGATGCCGAATTTAAAAGGAGTTCCAACAAATCCCAAGTCAAAATTTGTTTAGAAATAACATACAACTCAACGAAAAAAAAAGGTGAGACTCAAGTTTGTCATGTAAATATGGCTAGCTAAGAGGCCATCACTTGCTCAAAAATTGCTTTATTTCCCAATAGACATTAACACAAGCACCTTGCATGCGTTCCTTGATAAAGAACAACATAAACTCTCATGACCTCCAATAACTTACACATTGAATTCCAAACTACCTGCCGCATAATACAAGCCATGAGTAAAAATAGACTTCACATACAAGATAGTGATAATAAGCTCTCTTCCAAACAAAATCAATTAACACACATTTTGTCTACACCACATGAAATCATTCATAACTAGCAATAACCTTTATCATCTTCCAAAAGGATTAAAATATCATTTGATAACTAAGTAGATATAGCAAAACTACACTACAGGAAATGATAGTAAATACCGTATCAAACTAATTGTAAGAGGAATCAAACCATTCCAACCAAATTCATAAATTTTGCTCGGTGCCTAAATGAAGGCATGATATTTGCACATGATTTTCAACATAAATATCTCTAAACATCTAGCTTCATCGAATTCATGAGATGAGTAAAGGAAGAGAACAATGTTCTAATGAGCTCAGTCCACACATATTTCACCTTCATTTATGCAAAATAAATCATGCTCTGAACAAATCTGCACATATCATAGTCATTTATGCAAAACAAAACTTGCTTTGAGCAGCTCAAACATACTTCACCATGGTAGTGAGAAAAATTGAAGGAGGAAGAAGAGAGGAAAGAAAAGAAGAAGAAGAATAAGGAGAAGAAGAAGATATAGAAGGATAAAGAAAAAAGAGGAGAACATATACCTGCGGTTAGGGAAGAAGTCTAGTCGGCTACGGTAGGGGTGATTGGGTCCGACGTCGGTCTTCCCTGAGGTTTGAGAACAAGATAGCAAAAGGGAGAGGGGCTTCGGGTCCCTTGGAGTCGTGCGAAACACCGAGCCTCAAACGGGAGAGGGGCTTTGGCTCCGTCAGAGGTTTGGGAACAGGGGAGAGGGCGACGGTTTCGGGGTTCGGGTGTGCGAACTGGGAGTCAGAAGCTAGGGGATTTCTGCCTGGGGTTGTGCGAACCAGAGACAAAAGGAGAGAGAGCCGTTCAGAACTCCTGGAGCAATGCGAATGCTAGAAACGGAGGGCTTCAAAACAGTCATGGGGCTCCAATCTCTATTCTGGAGTCAATACATGCCAAAAATGAACGAGGAAATCCCGCCACTCAGGATGCTGAAACGGCAAGAACAAAATATTTTGACAAAATCGAGATTGGCGAATCTGATTTCTTGATTTGGGAACACATTCAAATCATTTAGAAGATTGATTAGGCTTTAATTAGAATTAAATAAAACCTATTTGGTTAAGATTAAGTTTGAATCATATATAATTTGGCTCAGATCAAGTTGATTCGGGTTCAATGCGGCTTGATTTGATTTGACCAAACTAACGAAATTAAACATTAATTAATTGCCAACTCAAGTTAAATCGAACTTGACATAGTTAAGATGAACGGATCTTATTTAAGAGAATGCAATCGAGTTTAATTTAACCCAATTTCGAGTTGGTTCAAGTTCGATTGGTTTTTCGTCAAGTCAATTTAGTGGGATTGAACTTGAACCAACACAATCGGATCTGAATCGGCATCGAACTAAATTAAATTAGGCTCGATGAGACTCTACTAGCTCGATCGAACAAGCTCAAGGAGAATGAGAGCCAAAAGTGAGGTCAACAATCCAAAAAGGAGGCTGAAAAGAAGCAATTAGAGTTTGAAATAAAGCAATTAGGAAGAGTATCATTTTGAGAGGTATTTAAATAAACTTAAGAGACTGCTGAGAATAAAGCGCATCTTGAAGGCTCAATTTGTGAAGCATATTTAATATATGAGATAACCCAGTTTTACTTATATTACTTTGACATAGTGTCACAATCAACTGGGAGTATAGCAGGGGTCATACAGACTCATGTAAATCCTTAAATATATATGTATTTAACATAAGTGGTGAACCCACATACGCTAGCACCGTACGCTATTTGATTGGTAAGGAGATGAGAACTGTGATGAAGTTGAGCCATATCTCGAATAAGTATGAGTTAGCTTGTTTATATATTTTTTACTCGTAAATCCTAACTATAAGAGTTTCATTAATGGTTTGAGTACATTAGTATCAGTAGAAGTCCAAAAGATTGTGAAAACAGAATTTCCTAATTGGTTCAAAAATATGGTATATATTTTGACTATTCATTTATACTAATTTGCCTTAATTAGTTAACACAGTAGTCAATAAACATGCTATTAATATACCAATATTTGATCGACCAATTAGGTGTAAACTCAAGGTAGTGATTTATAGTAACAGGGACTACTCGATCTAACTTGGGGACCAAATAGATTACTGAAATGTTGGCCAATATTTTGATTAATGGCTACAAATTCTAAATCAAATCTTGGTGTAAAGGTAGGAAGACATATAATTCTAATATTTGTGTAAGAGGGAACACCCATATATGTGATAATCCTGAGTACTACGGGATATTACAAGAAATATTATAGTTGAAATATTCTGGTCATAAGAATAATGTGTATCTATTCAATTGTGATTAGTTTGATCCAGTGTAGAATAAAGGTACAAGAATATAACCGTTTTACGGTATAATAAAAGTAAAACGGGGTAGGAGATATGTAAAGTTTGACCCATTCATCATTGCTAGCAAGGTAAGTCAAGTCTATTTTGCTAACTATCCAGGTAGATTATGAGGCAAACATGATTAACTCATAGTTATGAAGACCAAACCCAGATGAATCATTGAGAAAACCATATCAATACCACCAACACATCAAGAAGAGTTTATGTCAAACTTAAAAGATCTTGTTATTGTTTTGATTAAAAAAATATAGTTTTTGAGTTTTGAAAGTATTTTAATCTTCTTTGGGAAATATTTAATTTTGAAATTGAACGCTCATTATGAATGATAAATCACCTCGAGAGGTGAACATATCGTTCCCTAATGAGTTCAAATTTCAAAGCTTTGAATATATCCGGATTATCGTAGTTGAATTCAAGAAAGAACTACATATAACCCTGAAGGATCAAAATGAGTATTCAATTGAATATTTAACTACAATAATTTGGATAAGAGGATCATTGATCTCATAATCAAACTTTAAATAGTAAGTGATATATCTTTACAGAGAAAGAAGTTATCAATCACTATTAATCATTTGGAAATGACGATAATGATCGTAAAGTTAATTTTCCCAAAGATAATTAATTGAGGGTTTTGAAAATCTTAATTTTGAAATCTGGTCTGGGTTCTTAAATCTCCTACGAGCGCAAGCCCTCGTAGTTAATTACATCGTAGGAAATCAGAGAATTTCCTATGAATACTCTCGATTAAAATAGCGATACGAATTTTATTTAAGAATTCAAAGATTGATATCAAAGAAGGTTAAGGACTTGAATTTTCAAGTGGGATTGGTTCAAAATTGAACACTTATTTCTGGAGTCAAAGGAAGAAGAGTAGGAGGTGTTTTGAGATTCTGAATCACTTCAGAGACACCTCAACTATCCTAATTGTTGGGCTTGAATTAGATGGAAAATAGATTTGATGTTTAAGTGATTGATTTTATTAGAAAATGGGAATTAGATTCCCGGAAGGTTGAGGTCTTAGGATTGAACATATGCCTCAGAATCTAAGTCTAAAATGGGTACTGAGAATCAGTGACCCAGAACCTAGCTAATACAATACAATCTGGACTTACCCCGGCCTGGATTGGGGAGCCAGCTAAACCACCTAAACGCTTTAAAACCATGAGTCAAAGTCTTTTAAATGTAGAGTGATTAGGAATATTGATTAAGATTGATTTAAAGAATAGGGGTCGATATCTAGAGCAAATCCTAATTGACCCCTTAACATATGTTGGGTTAAATGTCTAAGCTAGAAATGCAATTAAAATTTAGACTCAATTTTTAATTTGTATCTAATGCAATGCATGCTAGTTGACTCGATAAAATGCTTAAATCAATATGAAGCAGTTTTAAAATAGGCTTAAAAATAGGTTTTATCCTAGAGATTGCACAACATCCCCTTGGTCAGAACTGCACCCTAATAGGTCAGATGGTCTGCCAGAACCCGCAGGCGGGGAGGTGCCTAACACGGATGAGAAAAGTCAATATGTATGCATGAAAAACTCCCGGCGAGTCCGGGCTTACTTCTTAAGAGCGTTAGAGTTTCTATCTGAGCTTAAATATTTTAATTTTGTTTAAATAGAAGAAGTTAATGACCGTACCCTTACGAGCCTCCGATCGGGTTCCAGGCTAAATCAAAATCGACATGCAATAGCGCCAAATAAACTATTAAAAGCATGCGGGTCCTTAATCGCAATCAACATCAAGTAATCAAATCAACATTTAATTAAATTAATTAAATAAATGCTCAAACTGAAAGTCTATAGGCAAGTGCCCTTAATAATACAACCCAGGGTCTGCAGTAAAGTAAAGTGGCCGGGTACCACTGACTACAACCCGGATTCTACTCCTAAGACTCAAGTGACTTTGAGATTTGAGATTCTTCTCGTTCTTCACTTCTTCGTCTCCTTAGAACTGCTTGGATCGTCGGGTCTGGATATCCAAATGAAAAGAAAACTTCCCCTAAATAGGAGTGTTATCTTTTCTCTTTGGATATTTAAATTTCATCCTAATTTGGATCTTCAAATGGATAGGAACTCTCCCCTAAGGGATGTTCCTTCCTCTTTGGATTCCAAATATGATGTGCAAACATCTCAATCTCAAAGCACTTTAAATAATTTACAACTCAATTTAAATCAAATTACATCAATTGAAATTAAAATTCTAGACTCAACAACCTGCAGGGTTATCCTAATAATTAACAGTTTAGAAATATCCCAAGCACTCATATATTTGAAATTTGAAAATGCTCAATCACAGCCACGCTTGGCCATGCTCTTTTAATTTTAAAGGGGGTCTTAGCAGTTTTCTGGAGCACCTGTGCAATTTGATAATTATAATTTTGCCCCCTTTAGTTTATGCCCTGTATGAGCATGGCCACCTGCATAAGATTAAATTAGTATAAATCGTTCCTAACCTAAGGGTAGATCTAACGTACAATCAATCAACTCAGAGTGCAGTAAATAAATAAACAATCACATCAATATCAATTACTTAAATCTAGCAACCAGCATGCAATGAAAACCACGGAAAACCCGGCACATGCAAGTAGCAGAAAAGTAAACATCGGCCTAACCTAAGACTAAAGTTGGTTGTCCTAGCAAACCATCTAAAGTGTGTGAGGTAGGCTGTGTGGCTTTGATATATCCTAAATATGATGATTTAATTAAAGTTGTTTAAAGTTCTAATTGGTTGAAGGCTTAAGGGAGTTTTGATTTGAGTTTAGATCTTAATGACTTAAAATTAATTTTAAATTTGATTTTAATTATTTGTTGGATATCATCTTTGTTGCACACCGAGGCCGTGAAGTTTATTTCACCTTCCTTGGGGCTAATTTAATAGCCTCGTAGGCCTGGGTTACCCAGTGGTACCCGATATAATTAAGTGATTTGAGTTTGATTAAGTTTTAAAGGTTGATTAATTTTAATTAAATTTAGTTGGTTGCTGGTTTTAAGTTCAAATTGATGTTTTCTGGAATTTTTGACAATTTATTGAATTTTGATATTTTCTGGATTATTTTAATGATTTAATTCAAGGGTCAAAAGTTGACTTTTTAATTTAAAGTGTTTTCTGGAAACTTAATATTTTATTAAAATACTAGACCTTAATACGATCAGTTAGACAGTAAGTACATTAAAATTGGATTTTTCTATATTTTATTATGAAGGTTTGAAGTTTTGACTTGGTTTGAACTAAGTTTGACCAAAAGTTGACTTTTTCAAATTTGTTTGATTTCTGGAAACTTAACATTTTTAATAAATATTAGACCTTAAGATGAGTTGTATGCCTTTGAGTTTGCTCAATTTGGAGTTCATTTGAATTAGTTATGAATTTTTGAAGTTTTGAGTGTTTATTGAATTTTTAAAATTGTTTAATTAGAGACCCTTTTTGTGATTTGGATCCAAATGATCTCCAAACTTCTTGAAATCAACTCCAAAGGTCAAGAATGACCTAAGGAGTGATTTCCAAGTGTTTGAGAGATTTTTGGAATTTTTAATTATTTTTAATTAATTAAATTAATTAAATTTCAGATTTCAATTAAACTTAAATTAAACTCAATTTTGAAGTCCAGTCAAGGGGCTTTTATTTTTCATTGATTAAGGGTTTAATTCTGGTCAGTTTAAGGGGTTATGTGTAATTTTTGGATTTAAACTTAATTTATTACATTTTTTTGGAAGGTTTTAAGGCTTAATTAAGGTTTAAATTTGATTAGGTTAATTAAGGGGTTTAATGCTTTCCAAAATCCAGTAGGAACTTTCTTATGGGCTGAGGGTGTCACTAAGTTCAAATGATTAGAGTTTCAAGTCAATTGGAATTATGTCCTAATTATTTGAATTAATCTAAATTCTCTAAACAAAGTCCTTAATTATTGTCCTTAATGACGTCACTAGGTTAATTAGGTTCAAATCAAAGTCACTAACCCTTGACATAACATATGCAAATACACATATCAAACAATCAATTCTAGATCTAGGAGAGCCCTAAAACTAGGTGGTGTGTGCTTCCTACACATGCAAAATCAAGAGAAAACTTAATGAATTAAAAGATTGATTAATAAACAATTAACAAAAATGATTGCTCATTAATCATTACTCCCCACAGATCCTATTCAAGTAGGTTAACCCATGTTTGGAATTTCAATTGACCTCCAAATATTCAAGATTTAAATAAATATAATTTTAAAATAGTTTTAAACTATATATATATATATTAAAGTCAGTATAATTTCAAAATATAATTAAATTAATCTTTAAAATATTTGAGTGGTCTTCTTATTTAAAAAGAATATGTGAAAATGAATTTTGAAATTTAAAATTACTTAATATAATATTTAATTAAATTTTAAAATATTAAAGTAATTCAATTTACTTAAATAAATTAAGTTTTGGATTTTCAAAATAGCTTTAAGTTAAAATAATTAAAATTTTAGAAATTTTGATATATATATTATTTAAGAATTCCTAAATTGATATGAATTTAATTTAAAACTTTAAAATTTAAAGTAATTAAAGGCATATTTTAATAATTAAAAAAAAAATTAATTCTATATCAAAGAAATATATATATGAGAATATTCAAGTTATTAAAAAAAATAATAAATTTTGATAAAATATTTAAATTACTTTTTAATTAATTATTAATTAATTAAAAAAATAGTAATTAAATATTCTAAATAACTTAAAATATATTAAATATTTTAAAATGAATTTAATTTTAAATTAAAGAGAATCAAAATACGCTCAATTTGACATATTATACGTTAAATTTGGATTAAAAATAGATTTTTAGTGATTTAATGAAGTTTTATTAATTAAAATATATTTAAAACTAATAAAAAAAAATTTAAAAGAAAAAGACGGCGTGGCGGTTGAGTGGGACACACGGCGAGCGCTGGTTAGGCGGGACAAAACGCGCAGCGGCGCCAATGATTGGCGGCGGCGGTCAGACACGCGTCAGCCGCCAGGCGCTTCACGCGGTTTCACTTATCTGAGTCAGCAGCTCTCGCCCGCCGTCCGATCTCTCACTGGAATGAATCAACGGTTGAGATTAAAATCCGCGGTTTGATCCCGCGGAGAACGATCAAACGACGGATGTTTAATCCCGCGGTTCTGGATCAAGGGCCCAGATGCCGCCGGACGGGAAAATTAACCGCAAGACGAGTTTGCGGTTAATCAAAACCACGGTAGGGCTAGATCACACCCGTTGATCAGGAGATCAACGGCTGGGATTTAGCATAACCCAACTGGGCTGCGAACCGAGCCCTAGAACCCGTATTCGAGCCCGTTCTCTCGATCGGGTGAACCAAACTTCACGAAATTTTAAACCTAGATTACCTAGGTGAACAGAAATCGTGTGGGAGTTTTGAATCAGCTTAAAATGAACTTTAAAGAAAGCTATTTAACCCTAAGCTAAGTGACCTAGGGCTAAAGTTTTTAAGGATTTTACCGTGAGATTTGAAGGGGGAATGAAATCTCTGAATTTGTGGTTTGTCCTCGCTTAAAAGTGTAGAAGACTCCTCGAGCTGGTGACGTCTGGACTGAAAGATATACGTTATTGAAGGATCTAAGCTTCGGTCCGCCGGGAAACTCGCCGGCGGTGGCTCTGACCGGTCAGGTTCGGGTTGGGAATTGATGAAGGAGAGGTCTGGAGTTTGAATGAGCAGAGAGCTCGGCTATAGGGACTTGAATATGGAGAGAGAGGATGGGTTTTCGAATGAGAGTCCTTTTTTAAGTTTTTACCCTATTCAACCCATTCCAGGTTGAATGAAGGGCTAGGATTTGTTTGGCCTTATCCCCTGATGGTTGACACCTGGCTGAGGTTGTTGAGATGGCAGGAGGGAATCAAAGGACTACAAGGACAATGAGGTGTAAAGGTCTTTGTCCTTGGCTAACCAACTTGGGACCACTTGAGGCTGATTAAAATTTAATCTAAGGATTATAGGAGGCTTAAGAAGCTTCCAGAAATGATTTGGAACAGTTGGAATGAAATGGATTAGAAGGGATTAAGTTTAGAAGAGGTTTTGACTAAGTTTGACCACCATAAAGCCTAAGTTTGATGGTTTGACTAGTCCCCATGCCACATGGTAGCTGAGGTGGCATGGGGGAAGGCCTAGGAGTCTACTAGGACTGCTGGAGCAGTTAGATTTGGAATGGATTAGCCTAGGCAAGGGTTTTGGTTATTTAAAACCATTTGGAGGCTTCTTTAACCATTTGTTGACTGGTTTGACCAGTCAACAGGTCAAATCAAGTGATGTGGCACCTAGGTGACATCAAGGGATGGTTTGGAAAAAGTTTGATGCCTAGGGATTGAAATTTAAATGAGTATATGAAGATTTAAAGAAGGATTGACCATGCCTTGACCCATATGAACCTATTGTTGACTGTTTGACTGGTCAAACAGTCAACCTAAGCCTAAGTGGACAAGGTATAGAGCTTAGAATTTGATTCAATGTATCTCAGGGTTATGATGTGATTTGTTCAAAGTTTGAGAAAGGGGTTTGAAGTGATTTGACCAAATCCTGTAGTTGACTTGGTCGACTTTGATTTGAGTTTAATGGTCCATTATTAGACCATGATTGGATCATGGATTAGGAGTTGGTTTGAGGCTTGATATGGATTGGGTAGATTGAATGGGTTGGAATAACCCATTTGAGCCCTTAAGAGGTGTTTTGGTCAACTTAGGTTGACTTGGTCAACCAAGTTGACCCAGGGTCAGGGATTGGGTCCAACCAGTTTAGAATGACATTCTGAGTCTATTGGTGGTGGCCTTAAAGTCTGGGGAGGTCATTTGATCAAAATGACCTATTTGGGCCCTTAATGGGCCTTTTAGGTCAACCCTGGTTGACTGGTCAACCAGGTGGGTCCAGGGTCTGGAAATGGGCTCAACAGATTTGAAATGATATTTGGAGACTAATGGAAATGGTCCCAAGGTCTGGGGAGGTCATTTGGTCAAAATGACCGATTTTGACCCATAAAGGCCTGTTTGGTCAAACTAGGTTGACTTGGTCAACCAAGTTGACCCAGGGGCTGGAAGTGGGCCCAACAGGTTTGGTTTGACATTTGAAATTTGCTGGAGGTGGTTGCATTTGATTTGGAGCTTATTTGGTTCAAATGACCATTTATACCCTATAGGGGTATTTTGGTCATTTTGACCCCTGGTCCACTGGGGGTCAAATTGAGTCCAAAAAAATGCAGTTTATTGCTCAATGGGTCATAATCAAGGGTCTGGAGGTGATTGGAGGCTTTGGAGAAAGCTCCAGGGTCAAAATCCACTAGGTGACAGGTCCAGTGGCATGGACTGTAAATATTTGAAGGTTTTACAGCCTTTGAATTTCAATTCAGTTTCTGGGGTTAGAGATCTCAGAATGAGCTCAAATTTGGAGGGTTGCCTCTAGAGACATGTCATATCAGTGTGGAACTGATAGATCTTGAATCAGAGGTCATTTGATAGGGTTTTGAAATGTTCAAAGATTCACTGAAAAAGGCTTTCAGGACTTAAACCTTTGGCCTTGGATTTGGGTTTAGAAATCTGGTTTTGAGCTGGATTTTGATCAAGGTTTGAATTAAGGATATGGATTAAGGTCTGGATTGATTGATGCTTGAATTGAATGAAAGTTTGGATTAATCCTAGATCTAGATTGATCTAAGGTCTATGTTGATCCTAGAATCTAGGTAGATCTAAGAACCTGGGGTATAAGAGGATCCTAGGGTCTAGGAAAGTCTTAAGCTGTAGATCTAGGAAAATCCCAAGATCTAGAATAATCTGGAGGGTAGATTGATCTAGAACCTAAATTGATCCTAGGATTTAGAATAGATCCTAAGGATTGAAGCCTAGGAAGATCCTGGAGTCTAAAAGTCCTAGGGTTTAGGACCTAAAAGAATCTTAGGATCTAAAATAGATCCTAAAGCCTAGATTCTAGGAGGATCCTAAAGTCTAGAATGATCCTAAGATCTAGAAGGATCTAGAGGGATCCTATGGTCTAGAATAGATCCTAGGGTCTAAGAAGATCATATGATCTAGAGTCTGGCAAAATCCTAGAATCTAGAGTAGATTCTAGGGTCTGGATTGGTCCTACTGAGCTCATACAAAAATGAGGTCAACAGCTATTGATATGGATGATCAAATTATAACTAATGAGAGTGAGTTGCAGTTAGAGAAAGTAAATTTAAATATAAAAAAAAGTCATAAGAAATCTGATAGTGGTGTAGATGTTTCATTATATGAAAGTGAATCAATAAATGATGAGTAAACATAAGGTAAATATATTTAATAATTTTTGACAATCAATTATGAATCAACAACTTATATTAGCAATATGATTTATTTTTAACATCATAGCAATAGTTACTTTATTTATTTTATTATTGCTCTACTTCATTCAATTGCTTCTTTATTTTATATTAAATGTTTGTTATAATTTATGTTGCTAATATTTCTTAATTTTTTTATAGATGGCTTCTGATGATGAGCCTCCATGAGGATTGATCAAAATAATTTTTGATAGGCACAAAAAGGTGACTAGTGGCTCAGCTAGTAGGTCTATACGTACTTGAGAGGACCTCTTCTTCTCATCCTATCACTCAGAATCACCCTAGCCCGTCTTTACCTAGTCTTATAGCTAGTAACTCACAATTTCACTCACCAAACCCCTGCTTTCCTTCACCAGATGCTACACACAGTACTTCCTTCTATCCTTACCACTTCCCACCTTCTCATGGAGGCCCTCCTACTTATCCATATCCACCATATGTTGCGCCATACTATCCCCCACCACCCCCTCAGCCCGTTGTAGGTGAACATTCCTTAGAGGGTAACACATACGTACTTATTATATTCTGAATATGTTACTAAATTTTGATAAATATTTTTTTAACTAATATATTTTTGCAGGTTTCATTCGTCAAAGTAGCCGACGCATAAAATATGAGACATCATACGGAGCAGGTATGATGCTCCTTATATTTCTTAGAAAAAAATTCTGAAAGAAGTGTGTAACATGTGGTTCAGAGAGTTTTAGATTAGTTATTATATAAATATATTTTATATTATATCTTTTTTAATTAAGCTAACAAAAATATTTTATGTTGTATATTTTTTAATACAGAAAATTTTTTATTGGTTGCCCAAGCACAATGATAAAATCAGAAAGAATTTTGAGATGCGTGGGTTGACTCGCATGTAAGACATATTTATTAACATTAGAATGTCAAACCAGCGACGACTCTGGTTTGGTGAGAGTGTATGGGCCGAGCTAACCAGTGCTTGGGATAGCCTAGATTATATTAGGAGGAGGGACCAGAATAGATATAACTGAACTTCTGATGTTGTGGGCATGGGTAGTTCCCTTTATACTAGAGGCTCAATTCCATATACCAAGCACATACGATGTTTGGTAAAAAATTTTAAAAGATTTTAATAATTTACTTATATATGAATACTAATGTAAGTATATTATAAAAAGAGGTGTTGAGTAAAAAATTGACCGCTGTTGAGTTACATAGTCATACCCCCAAGCGATGGGAGGAACAATAATGGGTTGATGAGCAAGCAAGGAGAGCCTACGTAAGTATATAAGTTTAATATTTTTGGTGACATGTGTAAATTGCTTAATCTTGTATTAACTTTTATAGGGCAAGTATTTACGGCTTCAAGAGAGCCATCCAAAAGCAGGTGAGGGATCTTCTGGGGGATAAGTAGAGTATTTTGACTATTGCACTTGATCGTAAGTTGTAAGAGGAATGCAGAAAGGCCGGGTTTATGGTTTGCATACGAGGGCCAAACATCTAGTGGCTCCAACTTGTTAGCAAGTAGTTAGGAGTAGTTGTACAGCCAACAGATAGTTGCCCTTACAGTCGAGCTAGAGCAAGTTAGGAAATCACAAGCTGACATGCATATGCAAATGTAGATACAACAAACTCAATTTTTGGATGAGCTACGAAAATTGAGTGAGCAGTTCAGTGGAAAGCAAACAGTATTAGCAGAGGAGGAGACTGATTCTGATTTGTTATTTTTTTTTCTTTTTTTTTTGGACATCTATTTTATATGTTAGACATTTCAACTGTATAGTTGTTTAAATCTATTATTAAACTATTTATTGGATGTTAAATATGTTATTTAACTATTTGTGGAATGTTAAACTGCTTGTTTGTATTCAATATTTGAATGAGTATGGTATTTGTATATTTTTATGCAGGTTTGTTGTGTTGTAGAAATCATAAACATAAGATAGAGTGTTATTATTTTTTAAAGTTTTGCTACAGGTTTGTGCCGGATTTTCAGTGGATTATCCGCCGGAAATGGAGATACGACTAAATGTATCGACTTTCTGGCGAAAACTTACCACTATTATTTTCGGCATATAATCCACCGAATTAATCCATCGGTATGTATTCGACTGTTACTTCTAGTGGATAAGCTGCCGATATTTATGACAAAAAAATGATGCATCATACCACTATATTCCCCTGGTAAGCCCGCCAGAAATATTTTTGGCGGAAAAGTTCTGTCGGAAAAAGATTTCTGACACGCTTTTTACCGTCGAGGGTTATTCCGCCAGAAAATCAAATTTTCTGGTAGAATTTAGCTATTTTCGTCATATTTGGGCCGCCAATAACTCACGATTTTCCTGTAGTGTTCATATATTGCTTAGTGTTCACCCCGATAACTTATTGATTGATATTGACATCTAATGGAGCATAGATATTGATTATTTTACATTGCATTAAATGCAGTGATAATTTTTATTATTTGTTGGGCTTTTATGCTTATTATATGATTTTATATAATTTCAGGTAAATATAAGAAGCTTGCAGAGTAAGGTTAAACAATGATGATTGTTTGATGTTAGTTTTACTTTGTATTTTTTTTTTGGTTTCTTTTTAGTTTTATGTGTATTTTTTTAAATATACTTTAGGACTTTGGACTTTGAATTGAGATATAAATATTGACCATGATAATCTAATTATGCTTCTTGTCGTTTATATTTTTTCCTGAATGCAATTAGTTATTTCTAATTGTCAATGATCTGATTGTTAATGAATAACAAAATGTAATTATTCTAAATTAGATTATGGGGTGTGACATCTTTTAACTTCTTCCACAAAATATATTTTACACATTGTATGTTTATTATATTATATTAATGCATTCCTTAATTATGAAGAAGAACATTATTTATAATAGATTACTAGTATTGAAATCATTTCAAGTGGAATAGACTTTGTGATTTTTCTCTTTTTTAATTTTTCATATAAAAATTTTGATGTCTTTTTAGGGCCCTCTTATATCCTTTTGTGTGTTTTATATTATAAAATGTTAAGATGTTAAACATTTTCACTCTAGTGCTATGGAGGTTCTGGCAATAAAAAATAACAAACATTACTATTGGCTTATAATCTTATATAAATAAAACATATAATCATAAATTTTATAATATTTAGTTACATAATTTTCAATTATACATCTCTTTATTTTATTTGAAAATAAAAAACACTATAAAATAAAATAAACTTAAATAAAATGTGTGATACTTTTCAAATTTAGTTTGGTACACTTTTTTTATTATTATGCTGAATATTTGATAAATTTTGGTGTTATAAGAGCAGTTTTTTCTTAAAATTTTGGACAAATTAAATTCTATTCCAACAAATTGTCAAATTTATATATATCTAAAATCTTATATTTCATGGAAGTCGAACTTCTCAACCTCTAACCATAGCCATGGATATAATGTATAGATTTGAACAAGGTTTGTGAAAGATTGTCGAATTGGATAATGTAATAAATAATAATATTATTAAAATATAATAAAATTGACATAATCTAACAAGTAATTTTAATACTTCAAAGTTCATAAGCTAAAAAATAACATAACAAGAGTAAATGGAAATTCATCAAAATTACCCGTAGACACTGGTAGAAGCACGAACAAGAGCTCCTTTATCCAATAGCATTCTGATACAAAGATGGCTGACCTTGCTTCGTAGTAAGATGCAATGGCATTGCTCCCTTGGCATCCTTCACATTAACAAAACGAACAAATCCCCTTATATTTGAGAAGGAAAAGATGAATAGAAGACCGAGTGATTGTTAGAAACTGCAAAGAAGAAATCCAAATGATTCGACTTATAAGATTCTTATCACTTTGTACCCGGATTTTGAAATCGGGTTGGAGTGGGCAGCCTGAAGAACTGATTCTAAACAATCAGAATGATCATAGTAGGCTGCATAATGCAATCATGTTCTTTCATTCACCAAATAAAACATCAAGATCTGAATGTAAGAAAAACCAATAACTCATCGATCAACGACTCATCGAAATCTTGAGAGCGGATAACAAAGACACACAAAAGGAGATAGAAAAGAAAGCCTACGTTTGCTCCTGCTTGAAGGGGTTTCTACATGCAAATAATATTCCCACGCATTGCGGCCAACATAAGGGGAGTCCCGACTAGCTATACGCGAATGAAATAGAAGATCCAAACATTCGATTAATTTTGACCTTTCGGTTTGCTGGTTTTGCGATTTAAACGGCAATTTGACAGATTTTTTCCCAGTTAGCTGCTACTCCGATTTTTAGGTTTAAACGGACCGATTAGCTGGCCGGTTGCCGATTCAACCGGTTAATAACCATGAATTTGAAAGTCTTTTATTAATAAAAATAATTAAAGTTAAGAAATTATGCCATGAAAAACGTGCTGCGTACGATCACCAAAAGTTCATTCAGGCACGCCAGCTAAGCTGGTCAGGTACTGCCTACGGCCGGTAGGAAATACATACCCTCCTGCGTCGGTGACCCTATTCGCAAACAGGCAACTTTTCCACCGAAAAATTGTCTCTCCGGCTTAGCACTAAATTCCGAAATCACCCTTAATTATGAAAATTAATAAAAATTGAACTTTACTCCGATGAGGGCCGTTTAGTAAATATACTAATTAAAAGTGTGTTCTTCATCATTTTATTACAATGGACGAATAACTATAAAATGATGTTCGCCTGGCGTCCTAACTCGGAACGTGCATTGCGCAATTTTTTCGTCGCCGGCGGTGGTTGCAGGCAGCGGCATCAGTCCTGAGAAGGTAGAAAGACGGGGAATCTCCCTCTGCCTCCCGGTTTTCTACTTCTCCGTGATCAAGATTTCTTTAGCTGTTAGGTGTGAGCTCCTCTGCTTCTGTCCATCCATTCCATGTTCCTCGTGTTATTTTGAAGGAATTTGGAGAAGGGACCTTCGATTCTTTGCGGAAGTTCTGAAAATTTATGCTTTTTGTTAATTCTTGTTGTTTTTTTAGAGATTTTCTCGTGGTTTTCGGCTTTTCATTCCGTTTTCTCTAGTATTTGATGTGATCGGTTGGAGGCGTTTTGCTAGGGTTTCCATTTATGTTTCTTGTTGGCTCACCTGGGCTTGCGGTGATTCTTTTTTTGTTTTTCCTTCCCTGCACCCCATAGAATGAGCAAGTTCACCAAATCGCGGGGGCGAGAAAGCCAAGAAGTCTATCTAGATGTTATTATTTCCCTGTTTGGTGCTATTTGGAAGGCACACTTCTTCGTAATTTTAAAATATATTTTAATGTCGTTAGTCAGCATGGTTTGTGCTTTGTGGCCAAGGGGACAAATATTCAGAACTAGGTCTTCGGAAATTATCAATCTAAATTTCTCATTGCTTTGGCAGAATAACCGGTGAAATGGAACTCGAATTAGTACTCATTCGCTGGGAAGAAGTTTGTGAAATCATGTTTTCGGTAGCTATTTGATTATTCTGTAGTCAGAGTTCATTAATCGAACTGAAAAATTGATCTGACACTTGGAAAGGGGCATTATCAGCTGTGGTTCTTGTAGGATTGTGGGTTTTTCTTTAAAGATGAATGTGGTAGGTAGAGTGGGGAGTATAATCTCTCAAGGTGTATATTCTGTGGCAACCCCTTTCCACCCTTTTGGCGGTGCAGTGGATATTATTGTGGTTGAGCAAGAGGATGGAACCTATCGCAGTACACCATGGTATGTGCGGTTTGGGAAATTTCAGGGTGTTCTCAAAGGTGCTGAGAAGGTTGTTACTATTGCAGTAAATGGAGATGAGGCAAATTTTCACATGTATCTTGACTCTTCAGGTGAGGCCTATTTCCTGAAAGAAGTTGTGTCTGGAACTAATGATGAAGAATCAAGCGATCAAGCTTTAAATGAGTCTAGTCATCAGGAGAATAAGCCGATGCATCCCAAATCTTGCCACGGTGAGAATTTTGAGGATTATATGGGTGATCTAAATGAAAATAGGGAGCAAGTTCAGGAAGATGTACAATTACGTGAAGATGAGCAAGCCACCATTGGGACTACTTCCATATCAAACAGGTTCAACAGCTACAATTACGGTAATTTAGAAGAAGTGGAGGATGTAGTGGAATCATCCAATGATGCTAATTCTGAGATGGTTCTTATCAGTGTGGATGGACATGTTCTAACCGCACCTATTTCAGCCAGTGATGAAAATATGGAAAATCTTCCATTGGATAACCCACAATTCCACCTAGGTCCTGGGGAAGGACCTGGAGAGGAATTTGGTTCCGAAGGTGATATGTGGGAAAATGGTTTGTATGTCGATATGGAATCACGTGCATGTAAGGAGAATGATGCTTCGGAGAATCCTATAGAGGTTCCTGAAGGTTGCAAAGGAGTTTCATTTCATGGTGAACACATTCAGAGTATCGTTAACCTTGAGTTGAGTAACAGTTCAGAAGATATTGCTGCCAAAATTGATAAAGAAGAAATGTTCAAAAGCTGCCTTGATCTGACTTCACACGTCCAGGACAGTGAGTTACAAGACATTGGCACTGATTCCAAGGATTCAGAAACAAAAGATAACTCAAAAAACTCACCTGTTTCCTCTTCTTTCAACACCATAATGGTCAAAGATGCGTCAACTAGGGACAATGGAATTGATTTATCATCTTCTTCAAATGTAGAATTGAATGATCTAGAAAACAATACGAATTATGATTCCAAGCAGAATGAAGATCAAATAGTCTCAGATGTAGCTCCATGTAACGTGGATATGCCATGTGACCAGACATTGACATCACTGAAAAATTTGGCAGAGGCATCTAAAAAGAGCCTGGCTACTGATGATATGACACAAGAAAGTTCAGTTCAAGCTTCAGTTAATAATTTGAGAATTGGTCTAGAATGTGTTGGTGAAAGGCACGTGATATCAGCCACTGAAGTTGACATAAATAAAACTGATGATCAAGGACTTCAGAGCAACATATCAGGCTTAGGTAACTAAATGTATTTTTATATTTAGTTAGGGGTACCCATTTTTTCATTGTTTGGCGTATGAATACTTTTTTGTGGTTCAATCCTTTATAATTCATAGGTTTTGAGATTTCACTTTGTGGAAACTTACTACGGCCTGGAATGGGCCGTGTTGCTGCAGAAGAAACCTTTGATGCCCATCGTATCTCAGAGGATGCGTTTAAGACTTTAGGACAATCCATTGTTAACAATGGAAACCTCATAGTCCGATACAAGGAGATGTACTTGCCTTGGGATAAAGCTGCTAATTTAGTTGTTGGCAAGGCTGTGTATGGTTCAGGCTTCTCATGCGACATAAAGGATCAAATTCTTGTCGATCTTAAGGAAATGACAAGTACTAGAGAAGACTTGCAAGGAGCTTCACTTTCTTCCAGTTCTAGTCGGAGATGGAGATTGTGGCCAATACCATTTAGGAGGAGCAGAACACTTCAACTCACCAATAGTGATTCTTCAAATGAAGATCTTTTTGTTGATTCAGAACCTAGCTGGCAGAATCCGCATGCGGAGCAAAACCCCATTTCTGATAGTCATCCGTCGCCCCACAAGCAACACCTCCACACCTACATCCCAACGACCGGGCAGATTGCATCTTTGAATTTGAAGGATGGACAAAACATGGTAGCCTTTAGTTTCTCCACCAGAGTTCTAGGGAAACAGCAGGTTGTGGTCTATTTATGCTAGAAGAATAGTTTTTATCTTTCAAATCATCTTTTTTCATTCACTTCTAATCAACTTCTAAAACAGGTCGATGCGCATATTTACTTGTGGAAGTGGAATGCACGGATAGTTATTTCTGATGTTGATGGTACAATTACAAAGTAAGTTATTTACATCATTTTTGCACTGTTACTAGATTATTGAAGAAGTTTGCGTTTTTGTTTTATGTGATACTTTCATTTGACAATATAGGGCAAAAAAAATCATTACTTTGATATCTATTTTAAAGAGATTTACCAATTTCTAAATACATCTTCTTGAACGTGATATACATACTAATAGACTTATCATTTTCATGTTAGCCTTACTCAATTTTTTGTTGACAGCTTTATGAATCCTCATCACCATTCATTCATGTTTAGTTCTACGAGGTGCTAACTCAATTTAGTGCATCTTTAGCTCTACTTTTATCCATGTATTCTATCCCTTTTCTTATTTAATCATTTCATATTAATAAAATCCACTTTACTTATTGTTGTATCTTCTATTGACGCATCCTTTTCGTTTTAATTTATCGTATCTTTTAAAAATGTTACTCCTATCATTCCTTTTATATAATTATTTGTTTCTCTATCCTCAATTAATTTTTCATGCATCCATCTCAAATTCTTATCTCAAGTCGTACTCAACTTGGTTATCAAAACATTTTTTTTACTGTCCACTTGTATTCATATAGTATAGTCTTGTTGTTTTTTATTTTACAAAATTTATTTCTTCTCCAGAATATTCTCTTATCTCTTCATTCTAAAGTACTTATACATTTTAACCACTCATCATTTTTCTCAAAAGTTTGTCATCAATTATATCCTACTGTATGACATTCTTTATTTATAAAAGATTTAAGATACTTAAACCCATCACACCTAGGTATCTCACATGATATTATGATGATATTTATTGATAATTATCAATTTGTAGGCGCTACACTTTCCTTCTAATAACATTTAGTGATAATGATCTATTTTCCATCCATTAAAATTACATATCAAATTTTTATTCCACTAACCTCGAGTGCTCTAGCTTGTAAAAAATTCCTTAATTGTTTTTACTTTCCCTTCAAAAGAGTTCTTACTTATTAAACTATATCATTTGCAAATCACAAACATGAAACCACTTACCTCTTTTCAAATATTCATATAAATACTACAAAACGTTATGGATCTTTGATGTAATTTTACAGTAATTGAAAACTTTTTAGTCAATCAATCCACTTCAAATACTAGTTGGTGTTGCATCATGTTTTGTCTTTAGATAACTTTGACTTACATTTCAACACCTTTTTTTTTTAAAACGCATTGAATTTATTCTTGTGGTATTTGATCATATGACTCTTTAAGATCAATGCACACCATATAAGGATCATTTTATTATTATATTTATAATTACCTTAATACAAGAATCACCTTATTAGTTAATTTTTCAAGCATAAAATCAAATTGATTCATTGATAATGATGTATTTTTTTATGCCCATGTTCTAATTTCTTTGCTTTATTCATTGTAAATAGAGTTTAGAAAAGAAAGAGAAGTAGATGGATAAATATTAGGCTCATTAACAATTATACTTAATTAAATTTTTAGCATAGAATTTGCTAAACTTTGAATATGATGTCATAGTCTATCTATTATATTTGATTATACTTACACTTTTAAAGTTATTTTCTAAGTACTCATCTATATGTCAGAGAGTAAAACATGATCAGATAAGAATAGGCAATGTTTTTTTAGTTTGAGGGAAAGCTTTGGGTGATTATTAAATATTTATATGGCTTATAAAAAAGATATTGTAAAAGATACTGTGAAGATAGCTGTTGTCTAAATAAATATTATATGGAAAAGTGCATTTACCCTTTTATTGACTAAAAAAAGAGAAAAATTAGAAAAGCATATAATAAGTTAAGCTTAAGGGTAGAGACATCTCTAATTAGTGCATCACAACAATATATAGCCTTTCACATCATCAAAAAAATAACAAAGATAATTGTGTAGTTATTATGTCAACTTCGCCTAATAGATTGCCATATAAGACTTAAACATTATTGGGTAAAACCCTACATATAAAGGAAGATAAAAGATTTCTACTTATAAATATGTCATCGCTTTAATCAAATAGTAGCAAGTACACTTTCTTGAGAGTTGAACTTAGAAACAAAAACACTCATTATATTATGTCCAAGCTCCAACAAAGTTTATTTTTTTATGAAAGTTATTAAATTAAAACAATCAACCAAAAAGAACCAAAAAAAAAAGGAAATTAAATAGCGCACCATGTGTAATATGTGCTATAGTGAATATAGCTAATTCTATATTTATTGTTACGCTTGTTATGAAAATAGTGCAAGAGGTGTGCTACGCTATACTATAGGTTGTAACACATGCTATGTTTTGTAATATCGATATATGTACATTGTTGGAGTTGATAGGGCCCCGTCTTGACAATTGTCCAAGTTATAAAAATTGATTATAGTTTGCTATGGTCGAATCGTTTATGTATGTGCAATAAAATTGATACTCTCTAAAATGCTTGAAAAAATCTCTCCAGTTGAATAGAAAAAGTCCGTTTTAGTATGTATTAGGGATCTAAAATCTTGTCAAAGTATTTAACATTATATTTGTATAAGGACTTCAATCCTTTATATAATGAAGATTCATTTAAAAATAAAGCAAGTGGGTTGCCCTCCTTACTGGGCAAGTTATAAGTTCTAATATTCGGGGATGATTCTTTGTAGATATAAGTTGAGATGACCCAAAGCTCTCTAGCGATCACCAAATAAAAGTAAATCCTCTTTTTCTCAAGTGAATCAACCTTTTTCATTGCGAACTGGGGATCTAATGTTCAAGGGAAAAATTATATTTGATGATGCATTTGCGGAAGGCCTTTAAGGCTTTCTATGATGAATATTGACTTAACATTACAAGGGATGTTTTGCATGTAAGGTAGGGTCATAATTCTTAGCCTTTGGGCCTTCCAAAGTATTGGGGTTATAAGTCCTAACCCAATATTATCTACATTATACATAAACATTGTGATTAAATTCAAATACAACAACAACAACAACAACATCAAGCCTTTATCCCACTACGTGGGGTCGGCTACATGAATCCTTTTTCTCCATTGTGTCCTGTTAAAAGTCAAATTCTCGTTTAAATCTAATAAAGAAAGATCATTTTTAATATTTTCTAACCAAGTCTTTTTAGGTCTACCTCTACCTTTCTTAACATAAGTCAAATCTAAGACCTCTACTTTCCTAACCGGGTCATCGGGAGGCCGCCGTTTTACGTGACCAAACCATCTAAGGCGAGTCTCTCTAATCTTATCTTCCACTGGAGCTACTCCAACCTTTTCACGAATATGCTCATTTCGTATCCTATCTCTAAGGGTAAAGCCACTCATCCACCTGAGCATCCTCATCTCTGCAACACTTAACTTAGAATTATGCTTCTCTTTTAATGGCCAACATTCGGCACCATAAAGCATTGCAGGTCTCACCACCATCTTATAGAATTTTCCCTTAAGTTTGAGAGGTACTTTTCTATCACACAATAAGCCTGATGCATTCCTCCACTTCAACCATCCAACTTATAAATTTGCTTTGGCTCGATCCTTTGTAAGCAAGTATAGTCAACATGACCCTTAATATTATTCCCAACATTTGAATGCTAAACTTAGAAACTCTATGGGTTACCCGACCTATAGGGCTTGTTTATAAGTCGTAAGTCTTATAATGTCCCCAAAATATTTGGGATGTAATATCCAGGTCCAAAGCAATATATGTTATAATCAAACATTGGAGAAATTAAATTCAAATGCATTATATACACCATTGTTATTAAAAAAGTGTCACACTCCATGATGACCCCTCTAGGTTGACATATGGCGATTAGAGGTAAATTCCCCTAATCATTTTGGATAATGTAAATGTTAAACTTGAAGAAGTTAAAATATCCACAATTCACTAAATCGCAAGCATTTCAAAACAAAAATTTTCATCTATTAAACTATAGAGCTATTAAATAATCAGGATTCTTTTGCATATTATTAGAAGATTTCATTGTAATCCTAACCGACATATTTGCCAAAAAATTTATCTTACATAACTATACACCCAAAAGATAGCATTGGTCAAAATATCAAAATATAACCCTTATTCGAGTTCTACTTTATTCTTTCCTTTACCTGAAATGAAATTTTGCACTATATGATATGAGCAAAAACTTAGCAAGATAAATAATTTCAAGGCACAATGTAATTTTTATAAAATTTATTTATACTCATATATCAGTTTAATAGGTTACCTAAAATCCTTGAATATAAAATACCTGAATTATTATTTGATTTAAATGCAAGCAATTTATCTAATTGAAAATAAAATTTTAAGCAAAGCATTAGAACTTCAAGTATTAACAATATTTTATAAAAGGTGTGTACCTGCCTGTTAACTAAATATATTTGAATTTCTTTCATTGGTTATACATATCACATACTATTATTTTTTTAGCTTTAGAATATATCATGTATGTAGAAGTAGTTTATATATATATATATATGTATGTATGTATGTATGTATGTATATATTTCACATAAAGTTGCTTTCTAAATTTAGGTTGTAATATAGTTGCTTTTCGATATTAGAACTTCAATATAATTACTTCCTAAAAGTGAAATTATATATCTTGCCTAATTAAGGCATTGACGATTAATCTCCGGATAAACTATCTTGCTATTGACATCCTGAAACCTTTTCATTGGTAGATAATTGAAAAGGTTTTTCACATTAAAATCAAGCTCTAATTTCATACTCAATTAAATTTCCATTTAGTCTCAAAATAACTTTTTTGCCTCAAAATAATTTCTCATGTAGATTCCAAGTTCCCAACTTCTATTCGTCTATGAAGGAAATCACGAAAAATTGGATTTGCCTCTAAATCCTAGCTTTTTATTTATTGCTTCTCCTTTCCTTCGGTTAGCCTATGGCTTTCCCTTTGTTTGCTGCTCCAGTGCATGAGCGAGGGGTTCTTTATTGAATCGAATAGTTTTGGGGAAATTAGCAAATGTAATAGGTAATTACTAGATAAAACTTTCCAACTCCCTTTTATTCCTAATATACCCTTTGCAAATCCTAATCACTACCCTCCAATTCTTCATCAGCCAATGCATGCCTGGGTAAGAGGGAAAAAATTATTTGCTATAGTAGATTAACCCATGTGAATAGTGTTATTAAGATTTAACTTAGGAAAATTTTAATTTTAATTGAAACCAAGTTAATTTAATACAAGCTTATATACTCGAAATTTCATGTGTGTGTGTGTGTGTGTGTATATATATATATATATATATATATACATATATATACATACATACATAATGATTGGTAAAATTTGTAGAATTTTATAAAAAAATTATTTACAAAATCAAAGATGTGTGAAAAATTGGGTAAATTAAATTTGGGACTTTTACCCTTTTTAAAATTTGGAAATTTTACAAAAAGCATGCCTAAAGAGTGAAGCAAAGTGATACTGGCCCTATGTGGCTCTTGCTTGAAGCAAAAGCTCATAATAAAGCATGCTTGTCGCACTACTTTTCCGCATTAGGTAGTAACATTATGCACTCTGCTCCTGATTAGAGCGAAATCCAAGTTCAAATTTTATAGTTATGTTCAGTATTTGCCAATAATTAATAATATGCTCGTGTGCTCCTCCTCACTATTTCTCATAGTCGTTGATCATTGGTTCTACATTTTTTCACGCTAGAACTAGTCCCTTCTTAGTGGTTCATCTCTTTAAGCTTGCTTCCATGCTAGTTTTTATAAGCTTTTCATTAGTTTTTATCTTTGGCATTAGTAATTTCTTGCACATAAACTTTTTGAGAATACTTCTCAATGTCTCATTTTTTAAACTTTCTACTTCACGTTGCCTTTGCCATGTTATCTATAGCTTGTCACTCAATCTAATGTGTACATTCTTGATTTTAAAGTATTCTTACATTAATTCATTATTTATATCATTTATTCTTTTTGGTCCTTTTGTTGTCTTCGAATAGCTAGAAATTACTATTATTAAATTTATTGTTATATTTGCTGGAAAACTATTACCTTATGTGGTTTAAATTTAGTTCATTAATTAGTTATTTTATATGCATAATACATAAATATATGATATAAAATGCACGAACGCTTTAATTAGTAAAATCACTATTTTGCTTTGCTCTTTGTGCATTGAAGCATAAAGGGACTTTTATGCATCACTTTGTTCTTAGTGCCTTAAAAACCTTGATATGCATCAATTCACCTAGACCCAATCCTCGAAAAGGGAGAAAGCAAAGTCAACAATGTATGTATTCTGACAAACTTCTAAGCCCCTAGTCCTCTGCAAGCAAGTAGTAGAGTCTACAAGGTTTATGACAATAATTTTAATCCCAATGTTGTGCTCAGATATAAAAAAAATTATAACAAGAGAGGTTCATTTTTAAATTCAAGCTATTGATCGTAAAAGACAACTACTTCGAGATATATCCCTTATGATGGTTATAGTTATCGAAAATCACAAGTATAAGAGATCCTTTTTAATAGAAATGGCCTTTCATATATCTCATGTTATTATTTTCATTATCCATGTTTATTGTATATCTATCTTTAGGTTCCCTAGAATCTTTATTGAAGATTTGTAACCTAGAAGAAGAAGATTTTTTGCGACTATGCCCACTACCATATTAGGAATCATCATCAATTCTCATCAAATTGCCTTTAAGCTAAATGCGTTGACATTGTCACTTTATTCATGCAAGTATGAATCTTTTCTTTTATTTTTTTGAGTACTTTGATGCATGGTGCTACACTTCATCAAAAAGCCTTAAGGCACGCCTCATTCAATTGAGGTATATGCCTAAAAGCTTTTTTTGCTTGCCTCAGATTGTGCAGTTTTAATTCATGCAACTAGATAAGCACAACATGATCAAACCATTGTCATTTTGAAAATGTGACAATATTAGTGTTATTTGGAATAGATGTATCAAGAATTCAATATAATTGAGTTTGTTGTGAGAACCAATAAGGAAGAGAAAGGCTCTTGACTATAGGAGATAATTGATATTAATGGTGAAGGGTTTTGACTCATTGAAAGAAGAGTAAGAGTCGTGATATCATGAGAGAGAGAGAGAGAGAGAGAGAGAGTTAGAACATTGATAGTTAGGTCATATCATTGAAACAGGTTTGATTAATGAAGTGTTCATGCCCTAGGGTAATGGGAGAATGGTAACGAGGGCAATAAATGGTTGCGACAGTGTTGTGGTAGCAATTCGCCGGTAGAGTAGTCAGATGCTAAGAGAGAAAGATAGCATTTTATTGGATTTTGTGAATCCAATTGGGATTTCTCCTTGTGGGAATGTACTTGTAAGAATGTTTCATTTCACTAGAAATGACGATGGAAGTAGAAGATATGACCGACACGTCAAGAAGCCATAAGCAAAAAGGATGATGATCAAGATTGAAGATATCGATGGTTGCACGTGAGTCATGTGAGGGGGGGGGGGGGGGGGGGGGGGGGGGGGGCATCTCAGGAGTGGGTTTGGTTGTCGTGTCAAGGAGCGGGATTGCGAGCGCATCACAAGGGAGGAGCTTGGTCTAACTTGACTCTACAATCATTTGTAATTGGAGAACGAGCACAGTTCTAGGAACACCCAAATAACATGTGCAACATGATCCGATGAACTGATATTTTTTTTCAATACATATAGCATAAAATATAAATTATTTTAAAATTAATAACAGTATCAATTTCTCACCTGTTAAAATTATTTTTAGATAGGCTTAGAATATAATTTAGTCGTTCATTTAACATTACTAATAATAATAGAATATTGAATAGTTCAAATTACTTGATATTGCTAAATTTATTATTGTAAATTGTAATTTTTACAAATAACATGTTCACATTTTAGAACATCATCCAATATGTCAAGTATACATCTTCCTCCAATTAAAAATAATTTATAAAAATAGTGATAAATTCAAGTTATTAACTAGAATTTTTTTAATTTTCTTGTACTACATAATATAGAAAATTATTAAAACGTACTTAAACTACAATTGAAACTAGAAACAGAGGCCTACAGACCGTGCCTACCAAACTATTGAAAATGCTTAGACTTAAACTTCTAAAACTCTTAAACTGCATTTGAGAACCTTTGTTCAAAGACCATCTGTTATATTTGAGGTGAATTTTTCTTTTTTATTTGCGATTTTAATCCTTGCAGGTATTAGAATTTAATGCTTTTCCAACTCCATCTTTTCTGTTTTAGGTCTGATGTCCTTGGCCAGGTCATGCCTTTGGTCGGAAAAGATTGGACACAGTCTGGGGTTGCACGACTTTTTTCTGCCATAAAGGTATAGTAAAGTTGAATATGTAGTAACCATGCAGAGAGCAAGTTGCATGTTAATCCATACTTCAATTTGTGACATTTAGCTTTGCAATTTGGTGCATTTTGAAACCCTTGTTTTTGCCATGTGATACTTTGATTTGAATTGTTGAATTTTTTTTTCAGAAGGTGGATTAGTGCATAAACACAATTTTTCCATAGGTGTGATTAGAGCATAAATCCTTTGAAAAATGTTACAAACCTTAATCAACTTATGCTTTCAATGATTGTAGTTATCCTAGAAGGAACTATAAAGTAGAAGTATATTTCATTCAAGGCATTGCGCTGATAATGGGTAGTTTTATGTATTTAACAAGTTCAAATAATTGATCAGATATTATTTTGTGGTGATGGTAATTATAATAAAAAAATTCATCAGATGTATACTTGAACTTTCCACATATTTACCATTCATTGCTTCTCTCTCTCTCTCTCTCTCTCTCTCTTCAGTTGAAAACATCCATCCAATATCTATCTACAATTCATTCATTGCATGTTTCATTCTTGAAACTTATTTTTTCATTTCTTTGTCAATTCACTCTTCACTATTCGTTGAGAATAACTGGATTTTGAGCAAATACTGTTTGCTTACAATCTACTCAACTCTTGTTGAATCTGTACGTCCACAAGTATTGTTATAATTAACTTTTACTGTCATAGATGGCCTTCTGAAGTAGGTGCTTTCTAATTACAACCTATTTGGTAGGTTTGTTTTCTTCTCTTTTTTTGGGTGTCCAACATGCTTGACTTGCAAAGAACAATGTAAATCACTGTATTTAAAGGTGCAAATCACGACATTCATAAAATTTTACCCTTTTTCAGTAATATTGAAAATTGAGAATAAAAAGTTGCCTTCTTTCTCAAGTTAGTATTTCTTAAACTTGCTTGTTTTGGTAAGATATCAACAAGCTTGTCTTTTAACTGTTAATCTAATCTGCAATTCTTTGTGCTTTTAATAAGATCAGATATCTCGTAGAAGCCCGTGTAGAAGCTTAGGCATGTAAATATTTGTTTATTTAATTATTATTTCTAATTCGTGAATATTCAGTCTACAATTTTTGTTATAGTAACTAGCTTATTTCTTTTGTTTAGGAAAACGGCTACCAGCTCCTTTTCCTTAGTGCTCGAGCCATTGTGCAGGCATATCTTACCAGAAGCTTTCTTCTGAATCTAAAACAGGTGGAGATGCGTTTTTGTTTTTTCCCCTTCATGATGTCTTCGTGATAATAAGAGTTTTCTAATTTTTGATAATTCTTATGACTGAAACTGTATATTTTCCATTTGTTTTGTGCAAATCTATGGTAGAAAATACTCTACAAAAAGTTAAGCTTTTTAGCCTTTCTGCACCCTTGAACAAGTTTCAATCTACTGCTCTTGATGACCAGATGTATCGATGGTTATTATTTGAAAAGTCCTATTAAGCCATAATTTGATCAGTAAATGTTTTGTTCAATTTTGATAGATTGATGTATGCTGTTTCACTTATTGTTTTGTACTTCAGCAGGATGGGAAAGCACTACCTAGTGGCCCTGTTGTTATTTCACCTGATGGCTTGTTCCCTTCTCTTTTCCGGGAAGGTAATGTTGTAAATTAAACATCTCTAACGTCTTACACGCATCATTTGAGTCAGACTTCGGTACCAATTCTTCTCTTTGTAGTTGGTACAAAGACAAGGCTTGTTTGATCTGACCTCTGAGATTTTATGATGGATCTGGTGATATCCATTCTGAATTAATTTTTGACTGGTCTTAGAATTCTGCTGATAGTTAATATTTTGCATATGGATGATTTTTTTTTTTATATTGACAAAGAGGTCGTCCTTGAAAAAGATTCCGAGATGGAATCAGCTAAACAACTCACAGGTGTGAGTGATACTGATGGATGCTTTTTCCTCTTTTTGGTTTATTTTTGCTGGTTCAGTTATACGTCGTGCACCCCATGAGTTCAAGATTGCATGTTTGAAGGTAAATTTTTTATTGTATAATTTCCTTCAGTTATTGTTTTATTTTCCTTCTATGATACATAATTTGCTTTACCATGCAATTTAGTGCAAAATATAAGGATGCTATTTGCGTTTTTTAATATTTATGTTTGACCTTGCTGCTTTTGCTCTTTTGAAGTACCTGAGTGTTCACAGCCAATACCCCACAGAATGGATGAAGCGTTCATAGCTGTTTTAAGGAAATTGCTATGGATTTTACTGAGATTCATATGGTAGACAGATTGTTCATAAAAGAGAGAAAAAATACTACTTTTTGGATTATAAAACTTTTTTGGCCATATTATATGCCATGTAATGCCAAGGTTAGATGATTATAGTTGATTTGTGTAGCTTCTTGAGTTTTAGGCTTTTTAAAGTCAGATGCTTCTTCTTCAAACTTTTGGTATGTTGTGAATTTGAGAAGTTAGTAGCATAAACTATATTTGCATTTGTTGGGATCATAAAAATTTCTGTTTGATCAAGCATAAATTGTGATGCAATGCGTGAATTTCGAGGTGGATCAAAAGTATTGAACTGATGCTCAATTTTACTTGAAAAAATTAAATAAGTGTTAAATTAAGAGAATTGGAGAGGGAAAAGACTTCATTTTTATTACATAAATTTGTCCCTATTTATAAATCTATACAAGATATCTTAATAAAGAAACAAATAATTACAGAATAATGCATAATTGCTCTAATATAATCCTTCCTAAATCAGCCATCCAAATATGAAAGGAGATCAGCGTGATCCAGGTTAGCCTCCCACAGATTCCCATCTTAGCTGTCGGATCAAAATGCCAAGGGATGGTTAGGATTTAATAGGTGAGCCTCCTGCGGATTCCCATGATAACCGTGGGATCAAAATGCCGAGGGACAGTTGGGATTTAACACTCCCCCTCAAGCTGGGGAATACAGATCCGTCATTCCCAGCTTTATAATCAGTCCCAAAAAGGTAGAGTTATCGTGTCCCTTAATAAGAATATATGCAAGCTGGTCTTTTGATGAGACATGGTCGATACATATAATATCACTGTCTAATTTCTCCTTTATGAAATGTTTATCCACTTCCATGTGCTTTGTTCTGTCATGTTAAAGCGGATTGTGAGCTATGCTGATTGTTGATTTGTTGTCACAATGTAGCTTCATTGGTCCTTCCCACTTAATCCTTAGATCTTCTAGAATTATCTTAATCCATAGTAGCTCACATATTCTTAAGGCCATAGCTCTGTATTCTACTTCTGCACTAGATCTTGTCACCACATTCTGTTTCTTGCTTCTCCATGTAACAATGTTTCATCCAAGGAATGTGCAGTATTTTGAGGTAGATCGTCTATCTACTGGTGATCCTACGTAATCTACTTCAGTATATGCTTCTGGGGTTATTCCACAGTCTCTTCTGAAAAGAATCCATTTACCTAAGTTCCCCTTAAGATAATACAATATTCTGTCTACAGCTTGCATGTCAGTGCTTTGGATTTTGCATGAACTAGCTGATCATGTTTACAGCAAATGCTATATCTGGTTTAGTGTGGGAAAGGTAGATCAATTTCCTCACAAGTCTCTGGTAAGCTCTTTATCTACATTTGGATCTTTTTAACTTCCCTCAATTTGAGATTTGGTTCTACTGGTGTTGGTGCCGGTTTACAAGCCAATTTATATGTTCTTTAAGAAGATCGTTAATGTATTTTTGTTGTGAAATGAAGATTCCTTTGCTGGAGTGGGCCACTTTAATTCCAAGAAAATATTTTAATCTACTAAGATCTTTGATTTCAAGTTCCTTTGCAAGATATTTCTTTAGAATTACTTTCTCCTTTTCATCATTCCCAGTCAAAATAATATCATCCACATAAACTAATAAAATTGTGACTTCCCCTTTGTCTGAGTGCATGTATGGTCTCCTTGGCTTTGCCGATAATCATTAAGTAGCATGACTTTTGAGAATCTTCCAAACCAAACTCTAGATGATTGCTTTAGCCCATATAGAGCCTTTTTTAACCTACACATTTTGTTACCCCCTAATTGTTCTTTGAATTCTAGTTAAATCTCCATAAATATTTCTTCCTCGAAGACTCTGTGTAGGAATGCATTTTTGACATCCAACTGTTTCAGATGCCAGTTATAATTAGCTGCTAGTGAAAGCAGGATCCTCACAGTGTTCATCTTGGCTACATGTGCAAAAAATTTTTGGTAGCTAATCCCATACGTCTGAGTGTACCATTTTGCCACCAGTTTTGACTTATACCTTTCTAGTGTACCATCAACTTTGTATTTCACAAAGAAGACCCATTTGCAGCTAACTAATTTTTTCCCTACTGGTAGGTCGGTGAACTCCCATGTATGGTTCTTTTTCAGGGTCTGCATTTCATCTTTCATGGCATTTTTTTTAATTTTCATTAGATAAGGTTTCAGAAATATCATTAGGAATATAAATATCATTTAGTGTAACCAAAAAATTTTTGTGTGAATTTGAGAAGTTATGGAAGGATATAAGGTTGGTTATGAGGTACAAGGGAGATTTTTTTGGTGAACTTGTATTTACCTCAATTTTAGGAGACGGTTCATATTCTTGGATCTGCTCTTGAGCATAATTTGGATTTGTACGCCTTGAATACACTTTCCCAAACCTCGTATTATCCATAATAGCTTCGTTCTCAATTTCACTGGCTTTGATTTCAGGTTTAGGTGGATTGGTTTGAGGTGGAACTGAAAGGTCAAGAGGGGTAAGCTCACTTTCCTCATCTTCCTCAGTTTCAATCTCCCCCTAAAGATGAGGTTTGGTAAAATAAGATTTTTGTTCATCAAAAGTAACGTCAACAAATACAAGACTTTCTTGGTAGAGGGATGATAATACTTATAACCTTTCTGGGTGGATGAATGTCCAACAAAGATATATTTGAGTACTATTGGATCTAATTTTTCTCTGTTTTAACTGTGAATGTGAACATAGGCAGTGCACCCAAAGATTCTGAGTGTGTTGTTATGGGTTCTAAATTCAGGGTAAAAAGAGAATAGAATATCCATTGGTGTTTTTAGTCCCAAGGTTGTTGAAGGTAGTCAGATTATGAGATATGTGGCAGTCAAAAGGGCTTCCCCCAGTAGGATTTGGGTAAATTGTGGTGGAATAGAAGTGCATGGGTGGAGGCTAGAATATGACCATTTTTTCTTTCTGCAACTCCGCTTTGTTGTGGGGTATGAATGCAGGAAGACTCATGAATGATGCATTCCTTTTGAAAGTGGGATGATAGAGTTTGGTTAAAATAACCTTTGGCATTATTAGAACGAAATTTTCTTATTTTTACCCTGAATTGATTCTGGATCATGGTGTGAAAAATGGGAAGGATAGTGCTCACATCAGAATTATTTTTGAGGAGAAAGATTTAAGAGACTCAAGTGCAGTCATCAATGAAGGATACAAACCATTGGGCCCTTGAGATGTTAGGAATTTTTTAGGGTCCCCAGACATCATTATGAATAAGGTAGAAAGGGGTATGATATCTCTCAATTTTGTTTGGAAAAGAAACTCGTTTATGTTTGGCTAACTCACAAGTTTCATAATGAAAAGATTCATTTTTCAACTTGTAAAAAAATTTTGGGTACATAATTTTTATGATATCAAAAGATAGATGTCTTAATCTAAAATAATGAAGCCAAATAGTAGATTTTTTTATTAAATAAGGATAATATAGAATAGCCATTATTGATAATAGTGGATTTGTTCAGCTCTTCCAAGTAATACAGTCCATCTCTCTCCTTAGCAAGTCCAATCAATCTTCTTCCCCGATCAAATAAGCAACAAGTAGGGTTAAATAGAACTTGACAATTATGATCATTGGTAAGTTTTTGTATAGAGATTAGATTTGTAGATAATTGAGGTACATAGAGCACATTTTTTAAAGTGAGGGAGGGAGATAAAGGGTATGTCTCCTTGGCTTGCTACTGTGGTCAGAGAATCATCAGTAGTGATGATTTTCTTATCACTCGGGCAAGGAGTGTAGTTGATGAAGTGTGTAATGGAATGTGTCATGTGATCTATGACTCTTGAGTCAATGATCTATACTCCTTTCAAATGATTCATAGAGGCACTTAATCCAATGGATATAGGAAATTTACTCGAAAGTACAAGAGAAGAAGATGCAGGTGGGTTTTCAAGTGATACCAGAAGTTATTTTAGCTTATCAATATCTTCTTTGTTGAGCTCTTTGAAATTGGATTGTGTTTCTGGGTTGAGCTGACTTGTTGTAGTGTTAGCTTGTGATGTTCCCTTTTGTCTACTTCTTTGATTTCACTCATTACTTGGGGGCTTTCCATATAACTTCCAGCATGTCTCCTTTGTGTATCTTGATTTCTTGCGATAGCTACACCAAATGGAGTCTTTGTCTTGAGGTTTTGAGAAATCCTTATCTCTTTCCTTACATGACGCCTCTTTGGCTATCATCATTGTTGAACCTTCAACAATCTTTGGTTCCAGCATGATGCCTCGTTGGCCACGAATGAGAGAAATGATCTCATTTAGTGAGGGTGTCTCCTCTTTGCCAAGGAAACTCTAACTTGGTCAAACTCTATAGTCTATATTTAATCATGCAAGAAAGTCATACACTCTACCTTTCTCAATAAAGCTTTTTTAGGATAGCCGCATCTTCTGGACACTTGGTTTCTATGCATCTGTAGTGATCAATTTCTTGCCACAAGTTTTGAAGGAGAGTGGCATATTCAGTCACGGTCTTACTTCCTTGTTTTGTGCTTCCCACCTTGACTTTAATTTCGAAGTTTTGTGCAATAAAAATGAAGCATTTGTGATGCCATCTCATATGCTTAATTAAGCTTTTAGAAGCTTATAACTCTTAAATTATTCTCCTTTTGTTTACATCATCTTCCTGTTTGTGATTTATATCTAGGTGGTTCAAAATATCTATATATATTCATTCTTGGCAATATCATTTTTATAATATAACACGCATTCATTAATGCAACAAATTTTTTTTCCATGCATTTAGGACTAATTTGGATATAATGATTTTGCCCTTTAGAAGTCAATCAGTTGGATTGGTATTCTTTAGCACCTCAAGGAAATGATTGAAATATTTTCATGTCACATTTTATTATGCTTTATTGCTTAGCATTTTAACTGTAGTAGATCACTCTAAGTGATTGGCGTATCTATAGGACAACCATGTTGACCAGCACATGTAGTAAACGTATTGGGCCTCACTATTATAAGGCTCCTTAATAGGTTGTTTAACAAAAGTTATTTCAATTTGCAGACTAGTGGAGTTGAATATCATATCTTGATATCTATGAGTTTGTTAATCATTTAACCGTGCATTACTTGTCGAAGCACCACCATGGATGTTTGCACTTTCATATTGTTTTGAATACTCCCCAATTGATGTCCAAAATTAATAATTGAGTTGAAAATCACTTGGATATAATTCTACGTATTTCATCAAGCATTTAAAATACTTGATTCTTGTGCTTAGAATAAGGGAAGCCAAGTTTTCTTGTTGTAATAAATGTGATGTTGACTCTCCATTGAAATAAACAACTCAATTCCACTAAGAAATTCAGTTGTTGATATTTCTTGTCTGAGAAGAAATCTACTACACCTCCAAGACCATTAAATTATGATATAGATACTTCGGAATTAAAAGAACTAATTTTACTATGACAATAGCTTTTGTGTTAAGTATGTTTATAGGCTAGGGAATTTAATAAGGTAACGGGTGAATAATAAATGGTTTTTGATAGATGTTATTCTTAATGCCAATGATGGTCGAGTCAATTGGATTAGCCCTTTTGTAGCATCATTCGTTAACATTGTGATTATGGGAGGGCACAATTTGCAGCGACTTTTTTTTTTATAATTATGAGGTATAATCCAGATATGGATCGAAATGCCCTTTTGTGAAAACTATAATTAGCCTATCATTCAGTTCATTTAGGTTATCTTGATCCTTTGAGAATTTATATGAGTTACCATTTGCACATCAAAACTTTTAAGCATCACATCCTTCAATTGTGTCATAAGAGTCATCGCAACCATTGTTGTACTAAGGCCTAGACCACAATGAGTCATGTGGTAATGATGTTGCCTCCTAAGTTGAAACCTTCAATTCTCCGCAGTCACTCTCTTAAGACTTATAGCACAACTATCTCCTATGAGGCTTGCATCATAGCTATCTCAAGGTATGTTGATCACTATCCTTCGTTGCCAATGTTAACCACACTAGCAACTTATTCTTTTAGATTGTATATATGTGCCTCTGCTAATTAAAAATGTTGTCTCTTTACTCTATAAGGTTTATTCTACGGTTCATTTGTGAATCGAAAGAAGCTAAAATACTTTAAATTGATTCTCAGTCTACCTTGAGGACGTTCATGTTGATGTTTATGAAGTGGTCACACCTAATAATTTCTCCCTTGTTATAATTATGCAAACAAAGAATGTTGGAAACGTAAAATATTCTGACTTGCAACTTAAGGTGTCCAAAATAGGGGCATTTGTTGAAGTCATAAAAAGCCTTGTTTGATGAAGCATAAATTTTGACATTGCACAAATTCTGAGGTGGATTAAAAGGATTAAAGCAGTGCTCAATTTCACTCAGTAAATAAATCAAACACCAGGCAAGCTTAGTTCGATGAAGAGGCTCCACTATATGAGTTGACTAGCACTGTATTTGTTGACGCAACAATCATATGAATTGAACCAAAGAAATGGCTATAAATCGATTGATTTAGGGTCAAACCAAATTTGTTTAGTCTTCCTTGTCGTTTGTAACCTTCGGTTGCACTGGACATGGGTGTGGGGATGAAGACAACCATGCTGTCGCCATCATCATCATCAATGGCCTTGAGGCGTAAGTGATTAACTCGTTTGGTTCATCATTAAGAGCAGCACTTTGATCATATTTGATCACACCTGCATATGCTTGTTTCTATGCAAGTCGTCTTGGAAATGCAGCTTCACAAGCCATTGATTTAAGACTCATTTGTGGGGAAACACTCCTCTTGAAGAGAGCATATTAATGTGAAAATAGTGAGATATTTTGTCATTTTCAATAACTTCAAATTAAAATCAATTAGATTTCTCATAATTATTTTCATCAATTCGTTTGTCAAAATTTTGATTTATCACCTTTTTCACTCATGGCATCAATAGCTATAATTTGGTATATTCATTTGGTGTAGTTGCAGTTACCATTGTAGGCCACCACTAGCGGGCCAGGTTTGTTTAGGGGTTGTATCGTCCGATCATATCTTGAGTATAGGAGGCATGATCTGCATCATGTTTAAGAATGGGTGAAACCTAATTGAAACACCAAGATCGGTAAAATAGAAAATAAAAAATTGAAAATAGAGAAGAAGATCAATGCACAAATACAAATATTTTTGTATAGGTTCATCTATTTGATGGCTATATCTTTTTATCGTCGCTACATATTCATCAGGATTTGATTATGGAGAAAATGCAATCCTAATTTCGTTGATGCAACATAAAGATGATCCCCTTTTATGAAGTAAACATAGGGCAACCAAAAATATAACACGATTCCTAGAATACCCTTGTGAAACAACCCTCAAATATAATAAAATTCTCGAAATCTAATTGAAACACCAACCTACCACTAAGTTTGGGTCGTGCATTTTCTTCTTATGGCAAAAATTAGGCTTCATAACTTAACACATTATTCATTGTTGATAACTATGAGAAATATGTTAAATAAAGATCAAAATTTTCTTGCTAAAAATAAAAAAAGACTATCATTCAATTCATTTGGAAAAATATTTTTAAGCTTTGAAGATCACTTGGATCATCTAAGAATTCCAAGCTACATCATCATCACAATAGAGCTTATGCCTCATCCTTCTATTGCGTTGTAAGATTTATCGCATCATGACTTCTATCACAATTGTTCATCAAGTTCTACACTGCAATGAGGTGCATGTTGACATTGTCATTTGCAAGGCCTAAACGACAACAATTGAATATACCTCAGATGCCTCCTCCAAGATTTTCAACACAATCATCCTTGTGAGACTTGTATTGCAGGTACCTCTTGGTATGCTAATTACTATCCTTTGCCGCTATTGCTGATTTAACCAATAACTTATTCTTTTATATTTTTTTTGACGCCTTCTCTAGTTTTGAGGAGGGGCAATATTTTGTGATTTTATTTATACTAGTGAAAGCTATTCAATTATGCTTTATGGCGCAACATGTTGGCCATTAAAAGATAAGCATAATATTAAGTTAAGTGTTGCCGAGATGAGGATGCTCAGGTGGATGAGTGGCTTTACTCTGAGAGATAGGATTCAAAATAAGCATATAGGTGAAAAGGTTGGAGTAGCTCCGGTGGAAGATAAGATTAGAGAGAGTCGTCTTAGATGGTTTGGTCACATAAAACGGCGGCCTTCCGATGACCCGATTAGGAAAGTAGATGTATTATATTTGACTTACATTAAAAAAGGTAGAGGTAGACCTAAAAAGTCTTGGTTAGAAAATATTAGAAATGACCTTTCTTTATTAGATTTAAATGAGAATTTAACTTTTAACAGGGCACAATGGAGAAAAAGGATTCATGTAGTTGAACCTACATAGTGGGATAAAGGCTTGATGTTGTTGAAAACTATTCAATTAGGCATAACCTTATAATTTTTTTTCATTCTTTTTTTTTTCCAATTTTTCATGTAAAATATTTTTTTTTGTTTACTCTTTGGTTTATTTGAATTGTTGTTTGTGTTAATTGAAAGAGAGTAAGATATCTGAGATCGGTTCTTACTCTACCTGCTCGATTTTCCTCATAGAATTGTATTGTGTGGTGGTATTTTAAGAATATGAGTCCAGCTTCACTCTAACTATGTAGCTGATATAAAATAAGAAGTGGCTAGAAATTTTTATATTGTTGATTCTTTCAATGAGTATTTATACATAAAGCTGCATAGAAAATAAAGATAAATAATTACTATAAAAAAAGCACCCCGCAAGTCGTCTTCAGCAGATTCGCCCGCCATTTGATCCATTAATCGATTGATTCCAAGAGAGAAATCCATGGATTATCTCTTTCTTTTCTTGTATATGAATTTGTGGGAGAGGTATTTCCTTGTAAGCAATGAATCTATGACCTATAATTTTCTTATCTAGCACTCCCCCTGGCCTCTTAATTTAATGACTCTTCAACACTCCCTCGTAAACTAGATGGTAGAGATCTACTATTTTAAGTTTGCTTATTACATTTTTGAATGTAAGATTGTTGAGCTCTTTGGTGAATATATTAGTAAGTTGTCTTCCTGTTGGGACATATGGATTGTAGATCAATCCACTTTCTAATTTTTATTTCATGAAATGTCTATCCACTTTCACACATTTGGTACGACCATATTGTACAGGATTGTAAGCCATGCTATGGCAATTTATTTGTGCAGTATATCTTTATAGGCTCAACACATCAGATTTTTAAATCACCCATAACGATTTTAATCTATTGGAGTTCGTAGATATCTTGAGCAAGTGCTTTGAATTTGGATTTGGCTCTAGATCTTGAAATGACAAGTTATTTCTTACTTCTCCATGCTATAAGGTTTCCTCCCATCAGCGTGTAGTATCATGAAGTATATCTCATATCCGTCTGTGATCTCGCATAGTTAGTATAAGTATAATTTTCAAGCTGTATAGTATTATTTTTTTACTAAGATTTTTTTTTTCCTAAACTTGATTTAAGGTACGTGAGAACTTTGTAATCAATTTGAATGTGAGATTATTTTTGTTTGTGCATCAGTTGACTTATAATACTTACTGCAAATATAATGTCTGGATTTGTGTGTGATAAATAGATTAATTTTTCAATTAATCTTTGATATTATCTTATGCTCACTTCTATTCTTTCTTCATATGTGCCTATTTAATGATATATTTCAGTTGTAATTTCACATGACTTGCAATCAATCATTATTTTTTCTTTGTTCGGATATAAAAAAAAGGAAATAAAGCCCGCTTAGGTGAAAATGAACCGACCACGATTGTCACACGTCGTTCACGTCGCACTTGACATAACTGCTTTTCTGTTCATATAAAATGATGAAGGAACAAGAAATAGGCACACTAACTTATGTTCGTTTGAATTCCTGCAATCAACCTTGCTTCCGACAGAATCTCCCACCTAAGTGAATCAACCGACTCCCTGTTCCGAATCCTGCACCACCTCTCGATCTTTCACATGAAAGAATCCAGGGCAAATTCCCATCCGCCCCCATCTTTGCGCACCAGAATCGACCGGACGATTGGCTTGATCCCTCGTCTATCATGCCCTACTTCTCATTTGGCATTGCCAACACAAACAAAGACCGACCTGCACAGCCCCTGTTGCCGTTCTGTCTGTGACTCAAGCCCGAGCGCGCGACGCCCCTATTGGATTTTGACTTTTGTTTAATTTGCAATCCGAGCCCGAGCAACCCCTTTCGTCGTCGTGAACTGCCCGCCTCCCTTGGCAAACGAACAAGCCCTATCGCTTTACCTGAAGTAACCAAGGTCGCACCGTGCGATCCCGCTTCGACCTCCGACCTAGCCAGCCAAGCTCGATCCATCTTTTTCCACACCAGACAGATCCGCAATAACCCTTCTGAGCAAATTTCCTCCTCTGTGCGAACAAAACCAGACCAATCAGCTATGCCTCCTCCTATATCGCAAGCCCGTTCTTGCCTCTTTCTTGTTCGAAATGGTAAGCGAGAAGTGATTTATTGTACAATTAGTACTATCATCAATAAATTTTTTATTAATAATAATAATTATTATATTTAATAATAATGATGATAATAATTATTATATTTATTATTATTATTATTATTATTATTATTATTATTATTATTATTATTATTATTATTAAGGAAAGCAGACGTCGTGATCATCAAATCGGAGGGCAGAAGACGTATACCGGGGTCAATCCCCCGAAGCCCTCGATTGTTGATTTTAATATGATCGAGCGGACTCAAAAGGGCGAGTGCCCTCTCTAACCTCAATTCACGGGGACTAGGCGCTGAAAGGCTACTAAAATCTCGGGAAACACCGAGTTACGAAATTCTTTTCATTGGAGCATCAGTAGACCTAATCCGAGTTTGATTCATCCCCCGAAGCCCCGAATGTCGAATCTTATCCGAGTGGGTGGGTTTGAAAGTGCAAGTGCCCTCCCAACCTACCCTCACGAGAAGGGGACGCCGGGAGGCTACCAAAATGACGCCAGAAAATTGCTGAATTAAAAATTAGAGAGTTATAATTAATTTAACATTAATTTAATTCATCAACTAATTAACTATTAATTAACCTATTTAAAATAAATTTAAAATTCCACTTAAATTAAATTACTAATTAATTTAATTAAAATTCAATTTGGTTAAAAATGAAATTTAAACTTAATTCAAAATAAAATTAATTAAACTAAATTAATTTAAACCTAAATCTTCTGATTAAGTAATTAACTGATTAATCAATTTAATTGATTTTAAAATAAAATTTAATTTTAAATTAATAAACTAGTGAAATTTAATTTGAGTTTAAAATCTTCTAATTAACTAATTAAATTATTTTTAAATTTAAATTTAAAATTTAATTAATAAACTAGATAATTTAAAATTAAATTTAAATCTTTAATTGAGCAACCAATTTTTAATTTAATTAATAATGAAATGAATTGAGTAATTTTAAAATATATTTTAATTAACGAGCTGAGTAGTTAATTTTAAATTAAAATTTAAGCTTTAATTTCATTTAATTAATAACCTAATTAATTAATAAATGCAATTAATTCGAAATTGCATTAAAATAATAAAAGAACAATGTTCACAAACCTAAGTACAATACACACCAACTAACACCAAACTCCTAAAACTAAGAAAACAGAAAATAGAAAGAAACCTAAGCAAACCTAAACCCAGCTCTCAGTAATCTCCAGGCTCGTGCAAGCTCTAACTCCTCGTAAACTAGGCAGCTGCAAGCTCCAGCTCCTACAACTCCTAGTCACGAACACCTGCAAACAAGTAAACAAAAGTCAGTGTAAGGTGGTAAATAAAACTAGTACTTAAAAAAAGAAAAAAAAGGAAAAACTGGTACTGAAAGAAAACTTGTAGAAAGAGTTAGCACTGTAAGTAAAACTACTACTGCAGGCAAGACTTGTGCTGAAACAAAAAAGTAAAGCTACTACTGCGAGTCAGAAGTTACTACTGCAAATAAGACACTAGTACAGATGTTGAGGCGGTCAAAGCACCAAATTAAGTATCTACTGCTAAAGTCCCGCCAAACTAAATCCCCCCTAACCCAAGTTCAATTGGAAACCTCTAATAAAGGCTGTAAGATCTATTACACGGGCTACTTCTAATAGAAACAGTAAGATCCATACGTTATCTCTAGGTAAAAAGTAACCTAACCCTAAATCCCAACTACTAGCCACCGCTAATAGAGGTCGTAAGTCACACTTTAATTAGGGTGTTAGGGAAAACTTTCCTAGAACAAATAACACATCCCTGATAACTTCGGCAACCTCTAATAGAGGCCGTAAGACCTGCTATATGGGCTACTTCTAATAGAAGCAGTAAGACTCTCGCGTCAGGGGACATCTCTAGGTAAAAGTAACCTAACCCTAAATCCCAACTACGGGGCACCTCTAATAGAGGCCGTAAGTCCCACTTTAATTAGGGTGTTAGGAAAAATTTTCCCAGAACTACTAACACATCCATGATAACTTTGACAACCTCTAATAGAGGCTGTAAGACTTGTTATAAGAGCTACTTCCAAGCGAAACAGTAAGATCCGCATGCTAGGGAAGCTTCTAAGCGAACAATCCTAAATCAAATCCAACATACGGGATACTTTCAATGAAAGTAGTAAACTCGCTTCTCAAAACCTACGGGCTACTTCGAAGGGAAGTCGTAAGACTTGTTATATGGGCTACTTTCAATGAAATTCGTAAGCCCCGAACTAAATCTAAACTATTGGCAACTCCTAAATGAGGCCGTAAAACCTAATCTAAATCCAAACTAGACAACTCCTAAAAGAAGCTGTAAAACTTAATCTAAATCTAAACTACGGCCAACTCTCAAGCGGTCCCGCAAGTCCCAACCTAAACCAAATTAACCTATATCTTCAGTTTGCTTGGGATCCCTGAGAGGAGACAACTCATGATTGCTAATCAAATTTCCTGAACACTACGATCAATGATTGATAATGTTGGTAGACTGAAACCTACTGTATTCCTAGGATGAATGAACCATGGGATCTTGATTGGGTCTACCTCCATCCCCCACAACCAAAAATTAAAATTGTTGCACGTCTAAAATATTAATTCATCCTTAATCTATAGTTCTCTTCTATGCATTAGGAGGGGTAATTAACTATGAGGGCAGCCTCATAGAAAGTAAGGACTCAGATCTAAATAAATCCCGCTACCACTATTAGAGGAAATATGGTTAATTACAATCTGCCTCAAGGAGAATAGAATCCTCTGGCTACAAAGAGGGATTCATTTATGTCACAAGCACCATCTCTCTTTTGAGCGAGAAACATTCTTATAGTAGGTCTATAATATATTTTTATTAAGAGAAAGATTCCTTATTTTGATTTGGCATTTTTTATATCGAAGAAGTATTCAAGTTTGTCAAATTCCTTAATTTCAAATTATTTAACAAATATTTGCTAGGTGATTTATTTATTTCATTATCATTACATGTAACAATTATATCATTAACATATACAATGTGAATTGAAAATTTTCTATCCGTTGAGTGTTTTATGAGATATCTCATACATGACTTTTCTAAATTTGTCAAACCATGCTCTTGGAGAGTGTTTGATATTGTAAAGTGTCTTTCTCAATTTGCATACCTTATTTTTTTGTGAAAGAAATGTCAAATCTAAGTGGAGGATCCGTATAAACTTCTTCAACATCCCCATATAAGAAAACATTATTCACATCATACTGTTGCATGGATCATCCATGGTTTGTAGCAAGAGAAAAATTACAATGCGAATTGTATTTATATATGCAACAAGAGCAAATGTTTCATGATAGTCAATTTTCTTGCACTGAGTATATCTTGTTGGCAACGAATCTTGCTTTGCATCGCTTTAAGCTCTCATTTGCTATTTATTTTAATGAAAAGATACATTTGCATCTCGCAGTTCTTTTTCCTTTTGGTAATTTAGCTATATCCAAAGTCTCTTTTTTTTCAAGGCATTCATCTATTTTCTCATGATATCTTTCAAATTCTTGTTTTTTTTTGCGCCTCAAATAAGATTTGTGGCATTTCAATGCAGCTGAAGTTGATGTTTATAAGGCTTTATGCATATGAGAAAATTTTTGAAGATGTGTATTAAGAAATGGGATACATAAGAGAATGCATGTTGATGGGTTGATCATTTTTATCTGATGATAGCTCTGAGTATTTAGCTTACCGAAAACTTTTGTTGGGCTTATTCCCCCTTTTATAGATCTAAATGGGTATAGTGATTGGAGTTTGCATAGTTGGGATGTCAAGATGGAAGAGATTGATTTCATTAAATTTATATTTTTATTGGTTGTTCTCCCCCTGATGATGAGTTTGATAGAAAATATTTTGCTTTCATCAAAGATGTTATCTTTTGAAGTAAAATTCTTTTTGGTTGCATAATAACACTTATACCATTTTTGAGTGGGATACCCTACAAAGATACATTTGAAGTCTAGGATCAAACTTATCTCGATATTATTTGTGGATGTGGACATAAGCAATGCGTTCAAATATTTTTGGAGAAATGTTTGAGAAGTCCTCTATAAGGAAGAATTTCTTGATATAGTTCAAGGAACATTTGAAGTTGATTATTATCAAGTGTATTCGATTGATTAGGTATATGGCGATTTGGACTGCTTCAACCTAATAATTTTCTGAAACTTGATTTTGAAAAAAAATATATCATGATGACTTCTAGAATGTGATGATTTTTCCTTTTGGTCATCCCATTTTGTTAGGGGGTGTCAGGACACGAGGATTGAAGAATGATATGTTCTTTATTTAAAATAAAAGATAAAGTCTAATTAAAATGATCACAAGAATTATCTATACAAAATATCTTGATGTTTGCTTTAAATTGATTTTTTATTTTAGCAATAAGGTAGTGGCAATAAAGCTGATATCAAATTTTTATTTGATAAGATATGCCCAAAACATCCGAGTTCAATTATTAATAAAAGTGATAAATCATGTGGCTCTAGAATATTAGGGATTCTTGAAGGTTCTCAAATATTCAAATGAATTAACATTAAAATAATAAAGGATCTAGAATCAATTTTTGAAAAAGAAACATGATTATGTTTTGCAATTTTACAAGTCTAACAATGGAAATCTTTAATGTCAACATTCATAAAAAGAAAATGAAATATACACTATAAGATTTTAAAAGAGGGATGCCCTAGTCTATAATGATGTTCCCAAATAGTTTTTTGCATTAAAAGTGAAGATGAAGGAACATGACAAGTGACTTTTGACTTCAATAAGGTATGTCTCATTCTCGTCTCTAACTTGCTCAATCATGTACTGAAATGTACAATAATTAGTAAAAATGGTTACCTTGCAATTGTGCTCTTTAATGATGTGATAAGCCGGTTTTACCTGAACCGGCCCAGCCGGTTCAGATCTATAGGAGGCGGAAATCATCCGCCTCCTTCCCTGCTTGTCCGCCCAAAGGGGTGGGTCCCACCCCTTAAAACAAAATTCAAACCAAGGAGGAGGGGGCGGCTAAGGCATTGGGAGGGAAATTTAATTAGGAAATTTTTTGTATTAAAGGGCATGAGGGGATTAGGGGAGTTTTATGTTTTGTTGTTTTGAAATTAGGGTTTCCTTGGAGGTTTGGGCTCTAGACGATCTTGTCTAGAGATTTGGGAGAGACGATCCTCCTCTCGAATTGAGGATCTCTTGTATCTTGCTTTTGCATTTGCTTTGCTTTATTTCCAAGTCGCAATCTATCGTTCCTAGTTTGATTTGCTCCAAATTATTGCGTTTTCCCGCTGTTTTTATCAATTTTGCTTAGGGTTGCTTGCGAACTCAAGTAGATCCGGTAGGATTACTTGCGAACTCAAGTATTTCCTATCATGATGCTATGGGTTGATGGAAGATTTATTGCAATATGAGGAACTTGTAGTACATTGTTGAGGATAAATATGAGAGAAATAGGAATATTCCCTTTAAATGGAACTCGATTACTTTTATTTTCCTATTACTCGGTCAGGGTTTGTTAGTTTGGAAAAGGTTGGAAATTTTCATGTGATTGATGATTTCTAAATATAAGATTTAGTTGTGAGGTGAATTATTTGAGGCATTAAAAACATAGAACTTAGAATTTGTGCCATTTTAAGCTAAAGAAGATGGCCCGGATGGATTTTCTAGAGTTGAGAAAATTCCTAGGTTTGTCAATTTTTTCTAAGTTGAGCCATTTTGATTCCACAAGGCATGTTGATAGGAAACACTTGTAGATCTCAAGTAATTCCTATCAATCTTTGAAAACAGCAAGAATTCTCCATAAAAAATCCACACAAAACTAGGAAAACAGTAGATAATTTGTATTATTTGATGAAAAGGAAACAAAAAATATCAAGATACAATTGATCCTCTATTCGAGAGGAGGATCTATCTCTCTCCCAATTCTCTAGACGCCGCTAGAGCCCAAACAAAATCTAAAAGAGATCTCAAATTTCAGCCAAATTCAAGATGCCCTAACCCTAGGAAAACAAACTATTTAATGCATACAATCGAAAAGGAAATCTCTAAACAGTCCCTACTTTCAAATTTCCCTCTTACAACCCTAAAAAAACTTTCTTATTCTGAGTACTGGAGCCCGTGATTTGAGTGGCACGCAGGGGAGGCAGACTAGTTCCTCCTCTGCCTTCGCGAGCCAGTCCTGTATGGACTGGCTGGACCGGTTTAATAATAGCCCTCTCCTAAAGACCCACCTTGTCCCCAAGGTGGAAAGACGACACTCTCCTTAATTTTATTGTCATCATAAACAATAAGAGCCAGAAGAGTTCGGTCCTTACTCATGTGCCCTTATGTATACCTCTCGTTACATCTGAAACAGAGCCTATTCGCCCTCTTGTTCTGTAATTCTGTTTTTGTGAGCTTCTTGAAGTTGTCCCAGGTCTTTCTCCTTCAAAGTCTCCTGAAGAGTATCTAGTGTTGGCTCATTGGATGCCAAAAAGGTGGTGGTCATCCTATATGAGCCTCTTGAGCTGCTGTCTCTCGTCTCTCTCTCCATGTGCCTTTCATCCTCCACCAATTGAGCTAGATCCATAGCCTCTCCCAAGTCACGAGACCTCATCACTCTAACCGCTGCACGGATCATTGGTTTCAATGTCTTCATAAAATTCCCCTCTAGTACAAACTCTGGAAGCCGGTCCAGTCGACTAGCCAGGTACTCAAATTGCTCACGGTACTCCACCACTATCCCCTCCTGCATCAGAGCAAAGAACTGTTTATAGAAGTCTCATTCCTTGCTGGTTTGGAAACGTTTCAACAAGCCGTCCTTAAACTACCTCCAGGTCAGTATCGGTCGCCTCGTATCCCTCTACTGGTAACATGCTAAAGCTTTCCCTTCCAAGCACATCCTAGCTGCCATCAGTCTCTCCCTCTCTGTCAACATGTTGACGATAAAGTATCTTTTCATGGATGGTTCCCCCCAAGTGTCCCAATCATCCCTTCTACATTCATACCCAAACATTTCATCAAATTTCCACATTCTCCTTTCAAATTCAGCACCCCTTGGATCATAACAAATCCCTCCCCTTTCAAATTCAGCACCCTTTGATCATAACTATCCCTTTTCGTTTCAAATCCCGCCCCTCTCTCCAATTCAATACCCATTCGTTCTTGCTCTACCTCCTCCTGCCTCTCCTCATACCTTCTTCCCGACCCCTCCCTAGAAATAGGCTCTAGGGGAGGTATTATCTCTTCTCCTTTTCGAATCTCCACCTCTTGATCTTCCCTTTGCCTTATTGAATTAGAGTTTTCCCCGCTTCTTTGGTTGCCGGAGACTTCCTTTTCTTCTGACGACGCCATTTTGGGTTGACCCTCGAGCAACTTCTTCAACATCTCTCACAGGATGGAAAATTTTTCATTAATCTTCTCATGGATGGCTGAAATTTGACTTTTGACCTTTGAAAGTTGAGTGTGGAGATATGAAATTTCTGATTTCAACTGTCCGATCTCCCCTTCAAGACTTTCTTCCAAAGTATCCACTTTCTTTGCCGCCATCAATATACAGATTTTTGTTAGCCTCAAAAATCTAGACCTCAACCCAAAAAATAGCAAAAAACCCTTTTATCGGACAAAATTCTGCTGCAAGAATTCACAAAAACAACCCCAAAAATAGTCTGGAAAATTGCTCTGATACCAATTTGATAGAAAACACTTGTATATATCAAGTAATTCCTATCAATTTTTGAAAAACAGCAAGAATTCTCGACAAAAAATCCACACAAAACCAGGAAAACAGTAGATAATTTGTATTATTTGATGAAAGGGAAACAAACAATACCAAGATACAATTGATCCTCTATTCGAGAGGAGGATCTATCTCTCCCAATTCTCTAGATGCCACTAGAGCCCAAACAAAATCTAAGAGAGATCTCAAATTTCAGCCAAATTCAAGATTCCCTAATCCTAGGAAAACAAACTATTTAATGCATACAATCGAAAAGGAATTCTCTAAACAGTCCCTACATTCAAATTTCCCTCTTACATCCCTCCAAAAACCTTCCTATTCCGACTACTAGAGCATGCGGTTTGAGCGGCAGTCGGATGAGTTCCGTCGCTATCTCTGCGAGCCAGTCCTGTATGGACCGGCTGGACCGGTCTAACAAATGTCTGCCCTTTTGATTGATATTCTTTATTTCCACCATAGCCTTAGGTTTTTCCGTGGAGTTTACAATTGATGTGTCCATTATTATAGCAGTAGTTACACCATAAATTACTTTTTGGGGAAGATTTTTGTCCTTTTTTTGAAAGAAATAACAGCAATAAATCTTCACCTTGAGGTTCAGTGGTTTTCATATGAGATAAGTGTTATGCATTACATCCGTCTTTCTTCTTCGGCTTGTATGATTGAGAGGCTTCATTTATAGATGGTAGGTTTTTTTTTTTTTTTTGCATAGGATCTGAATATGAATTTGATCGAATTCATTATTAAATTCTTCAAGAAATTCAAAAATCCTTTCGCTTTCCACAAACTGTTTGAGAGTCACTCAATCACTACATCATCACTACACATCATCTTGAGATCTTGATAATAGCCTAATTCAAGCCAATAAACCTTTATTGCATTAAAAATATTCAATGACTAAGAGGTTATCTTGCTTGCTTGTTGAGATCTTAGTTTTGATCTCATAGATGATATTAGCATCCTTAACTTATGAGTATGTTTGTTTGACAGTGTTTCAAACTTCTTTTTCATTTGTTAGAAATATGTATGGTCCATTTATTTTAGACATCATGGTGTTCCATAATCATGTGATAAATCTGTTTCATCATAAAGTGCAAACTTTTGATCTTTTGACTCTGGAAGAGGGGATCAATAAGATGCTAGATTTTTTCCTTTCATTACATAAATATATTCATAATTTGATTTGCGTTAAAAATATTCAATGTCTAAGAGGTTATATTGCTTGCTTGTTGAGATCTTAATTTTGATCTCATAAATGATATTAGCATCTTTAACTTATGAGTATGTTTGTTTGACATCATCTCAAACTTCTTTTTCATTTGTTAGAAATATGTATGGCCCATTTATTTTAGACATCATGGTGTTCCATAATCATGTGATAAATCTGTTTCATCATAAAGTGCAAACTTTTGATCTTTTGACTCTGGAAGAGGGAATCCATAAGATGCTAGATTTTTTCCTTTCATTATAGAAAGATATTCATAATTTGGTACCGCTTCAGGTAAGTTCTTCCATTCGAGCAATATGATGCATGTATCCCCTAAAGCTCTCATTTTGTCTTGTTTTCATCATTCATGGTTGTTGACTCCTTTGGAGGGAAATCAAAGAAATCATAGATACAACAACAACAACAAGCCTTTGTCCCACTATGTGGGGTCAGCTACATAAATCCTTTTGTCTCCATTGTGTCCTGTTAAAAGTCAAACTCTCGTTTAAGTCTAATAAAGAAATCAGAGATAGTGAAGAGAAAAATAATAAAAGAGAGGAAGACCTAAGATTGGAAAAAGGGAATCATTACCTTTTTCTCATACCATGTAGAAAGAAGTGGCTTGGATAGCTTTAATTGTTTTTTCTTTGAATGAGTATTTATACACCATGTTATATATAAGAAAGAAAAATAAATAAATAATTACGATAACTAATACAAAAAAATAAAAAAAAATGCCTCTAGCTATCTACCTCTAGCAGTTTTTCCCTCCATGTGATGCATTTAGGGGATGTGCCAATGGAGCAATCAGTGGGCTATTCCTTTCCTTTCTTGCACATGAATCTGTGAGAGAGATATTTCCTTGTAAGCCATGAATCTTTGGCCTCAAATTTCTCTTATGTAGCATTCCTGCCACCTCTCCTAATCTGATCGCTCTTCGACATAACTCATTTAGTTTTAATAGTTTGTTTATTTTAATTCTTTATGTAAGCAAAAATAGGATATAGCTACTGCATGTTGAGTCTGTGCAACGGCGGTGTTGATGCATTCACTATGAAAGTATTCAAATATTAGGTGGTACAAAACCATGATTTATAATAAGAGAAAAAGTCAAAATGATCCCTGAGCAAGTTTTATGAGACTATTTCAGTCCCAGCGTTTAATTTATAATTCAAAATAGTCCTTCTATTGGATTATTTTTCATCAAATTTGAGAAGTCAAGAGATTATTTTAGATCATATTTGATGTATCAGATTTGGAGAGTCAATAGACTAAGTTGAATGTATAAGTCCCCCCCCCCCCCCCCCCCCGAAAATAATCCTGGGATCAATTGACTTTTTTTCTATATAATTGGCAAAAAATAATTTGTTTTTTTCTTTTCGGATTTAAGTTCTATGTAAACCGTGATAGTTTCTCTCATTTATTAGTTTTGAATAACTAAGTCCCTTTTCATTACTTTGACGGGCCTTTGCTTTGTTGTTTGTTTACTTATTTTGAGATTCTCTTTAAATTTGACAGGACATTCGAGCACTTTTTCCATCTGATTACAACCCATTCTATGCTGGCTTTGGGAACAGAGACACTGATGAGCTTAGTTACAGAAAAATTGGAATCGCCAAAGGAAAAATATTTATTATCAATCCGAAGGTATCTCTATTCTTCTAGTGTAGTTTCAATGCAAGATTTATATTGTGACTTGCTATCCATCTAATATGTATCTCAAAAACTGACAGGGTGAAGTTGCGATCAATAATTGCATTGATGTGAAATCCTATACTTCCTTGCATACCTTAGTCAATGACATGTTCCCCCCAACCTCACTGGTCGAGCAGGTTTGTAGTTCAGGGTTCATTTGGTTGTGGCAAACTGCAAACCCCTGCAGTTCTGCTTTTACCAAATTTAGAACTGATGCTGTTTCAAGTACTAGTCGCTAATGCTTTAGCTTAATTTGGATATCTTATTTTTTGATTAATGATGCATGTGTTGGGGATAGGTGAAATTTGTGCAAAAACAACTGAAAAATAAAAAGGAAAATAGAAAAAAAAATCTGCACACAAAAATACACGAGAATTTTATAAAGAGTTCAATTGAGGACTACATATTATTATGGTTGCTACAAATTTTACTATTGATTGTGGAGAATCACAAACTATAATTTCTCATGGATACATACATTAGACGGAACTCTCCTCTTAAAGAAAAACTTAGTGCGAATGAAATATTGTAAAAATCTCCAAAATGCACTTAATGAGAAAATCACAAATATTGGGTATCTTTTGGGGTGGAGCCCTTGAACCTTAGGAGGAGCGGCTTCCTGTCCCTAGGGGTATTTTATTGTGAAGGTCAATCTATGATTAAGGCTTTGTTTGGGACGACTTTTTTACTGTTTCTTAAAGCATCTTTATAGTATAAAAATTTTAATTTTTAAACTAGAAAGCTAGTTTAAGAAGCAATAAAAAAGCCATCCCAAATAAAGCCTAAATCTACTTAGTGTTTTTTTAACTTAACCAATCGTTTCAATATGGCTTGTATGCTGATTTTACATTCAAGCAATTAACCAATTGAAATTAGAAGTTTTACTTTCTGAACTCACATATGTATACCAAAAAAGATTAAATAAAAATGTTAATAATAACAACCTACAAAGCTTTAAAAAAAAAAACTTATTTGAATCAAACTATTGTGATTAAATATCTTAAATTATATCTGGTGCTTCTTTATTATATTAAAATCGATTTTTGCATTATTTTTAAACTCCATATCATAAGATGCAAATGAATAATTGAAATTATATATTAATATATAATTTCTTAATTGTTATCATTAATAAATAGAAAATAAAAATTATAGATTTGAATTAATTAATAAAAGTATGATATTTATATATAATTAAAATATGATAAATATACTAATATAATAAAAAATATGATTGATAATTATTTTTTAAATAAGATTTATGTTAATTTATAATTATCCTTTTATGTTTGGGCTGATGAAAATTTTTAACACAATATATAATATTAAGTGATTTACACAAAATCTAGGAGTGAGGAGCGCCCCCTTCAGACGCCCCTTGATGTCAACATTGGTGGCGTTCTTTTTGGGTACCTAGCCCTAAGTTTTCTGGATATTGCATTCCACCTGCTTTGTTGGCTTATGGCTTGGAGTCAAGTTTTATGTCTGGTTGTCCTCTGACATTGTCAAACAGTACTTGAAACGTATCTTTCAATTTTCTATAGAGTATACTTAAATTGTTATGTTGGATGATTGCATTGTACGAAAGGCAGGAAGCATACATTTCTTAACGGAAATGAATGTCGGCACTGCACTTTTTTTATTGCTTCTAGTATCCGTTAATGTTTTCTTGATGTTTTTTGCTCTCTCTTCTGCAGGAAGACTTCAACTCATGGAATTATTGGAAGATGCCATTGCCTAGCATTGACTACTGAATTTTTATATCCTACCTATGATTCTATGGTTAAATCTTTGACAGTATCAGGAAGATCTGGGTGATCATAAAGCTGTAAGCTTTTACCACTGGCATTATTCAACCCTAGGAGCCTCGAGAGCTTTTGCATGTTTATGAATTCTTCCATTCAACTAGAGAGGCTTCTTCTTATGTTATTGGTTGATTACAGCTGGGGATTTAATTGGCTGAAGATTGTTTTCCTTCTTTACAGAGGAATTTAATTCAGAGGACAATTAATCAGCAAACTATTTTCTGGTGGTAACACAAGGCAACATAATTGAGAATAAAGCTTCCACCTTATATAAATTTGTTGCTTAATGTTCTTTGTTCATTCTCCGTATTAATTGTTTTTTTAATAATTTTCTGCGAGTTCGTATTGCTCTGTGGCAAGAGATTCAAGGGAACCACAAACAGGACTACTAGAGGCTGACTTCTCCATGTATCAAATCTCCTTAACGTGATTTATTTTTTCCTTTGTTAATATCTTCTGTACGTGACTATCTCTTAAAAGTGTATATGATACTCTTAAAAGTGTATATGATACAATTGCGTAGTGTAAACTAGAGCTGCAGAGTTTTCTCCTGTATTTTGCCAAATTTGGCATTGTAGTTGACTTGAGATTAGACCAAACTATGTTCCAATAGATCTACTCCACATTTTTTATCAGTTTCTGAGGATCTTCATGTGATAATTTTAGTCCCATGGCTTGCTACTGTTTATAGACTTTCTGCTTGATGGAGCTCACAATTGGTGGGCGGACGGGTTGAGCCCTGAACTCTTTTGAGGTTGATGAAGTTGATACCATTGTGATCACTGATCGATCTTTCTGTTGATTTGGTAACTTTCCAAAACGATATTTGTCTTTATTTTGAAGGCTTAAATGCTCATTATTGTAATTGATTATGGAGATTATTATTTTTCAAATTGGGTGATTTGATTGGGAATTAGATTAGGAATCTTTATCTTAATTATTTTACCTCAATTCTATTTAAGGGGATTGAGAGCTGTTTATTGTGCTAAGAGAAAGCTTGAGAGTTTTGTAATTATTTATAGTTCTCCAAATTAGTGAAATCATCCCTTCACTGTGGATATAGATATTTTCGCTGAATCACGTAAATCATTATTTATTGTGTTTGTGTTGTGTGATTTTTATTTCCGCTGTGATTGTTTGTGTGGTTCGTCCCAGTAGGCGAAGGAAGATCTGCGGGTGCAATCAGGCCAGTTCCTGTTCGAGTGCAGGTGTTTGAAGGACGGGTCTTGCGTGTGCCTGAGATAGGAGCAGAGAAGCCTTTTGAGTGAAACAGAGGCGCGAGCTTGCCGGTCTGGGCTGCGCGCAAGCATTGATTGTGCAAAAGGCGGAGATCACGTGAGCAGGTGCGTTCACATTCGGGCTGCCCTCGGAAGTGTAGGTCACAGTCGTGCGACATGGCTGGTCACATGCGGCTGATCGAATGTGTGCGGCACAGGCCGCGTGGAAGGCGGATCGCAGGCGGTCGAGCGTGCAGGCGCGGCGCGAACCAGGGAAAAATGACGGATCGTGTACGGCTTCTGAGGCACCAAGCGGACTAGGTCCGAAGCGCGATTTCATGCGAAACAGGGTTCGGCCGGGCGCGGGTTGCGTACAGCATAGAGGCTTGTGTTAGGGCCTGAAATGGATGGAGCAGAATTAGGATACTTCGTGCAAACCTGGGTCGGTGACGTGCCTCCCGTGTGTTTAGGGAGATAAGTCGAAGGTACTCATGATCTGGGCTGTTGGTTTTGTTCCAGATGATTAATGTAGAAAGTGAGCCGAATTGTGTAATTTCGGCTACCACTATAAATCTGATAGAGGCTACAAAATCCGGAGGAGTCATGGGTACATCCACTTCAACTGTGGAAAAGATGTCGATCCATCAGGTGGTTATATGTCCCGTGAAATCAATGTGATGAAATTTGACGACAAAGGGAACTTTGGCAAGTGTCGATGTGAGGTGATGGATGCATTTTGCTCATTGAATCTGGAGGAAGTTTTGGAGAGCGATAAACTTCTTGAGGAGATTTTGGAAAAGATTGGCTGAAGATGAATCGGAGTGCTTGTGGTTTGATAAAAAAAGTTGCCTGTCTAAAGAGATCAAGTATAGGGTGATGATTGAGACTTCTGTTGTGAAGTTGTGGCAAACCTTAGAGAACAAATACCTGATGAAGAGCAAGGACAATCAACTTCATATGAAGCGACGATTCTATAGGTTTTAGATGAGGCATGTTACAATTGATGAGCATTTGAATGACTTCACAAAGCTGTTGATAGATCTTTTGAATTTGGATGAAGATGTTGGGGATGAAGACAATGCGCTCATTCTGTTGAATTCGCTCCCAGATGAGTATGAAAATTTCATGATGACGCTCATTCATGGGAAGGAGGTCTTAAATTATTGAGGTGACTAATGCATTGCTGAATCACAAGTTCCAACATAAGGACAAGGCATCTGCAAAGATGGATTCGGCTGAGGCTCTCAAACTCCAATGAGGAAGATCTGAAAAGAAGAAGAATAAAAAGGGCATCAGTAGCAAGCAGGACAAGTCTTGTGGGCGTAGTCTTGGGAAAAATCAGTGTGCTTTCTATTTGGAGAATGGTGACTGGAAGAAGGATTGCCCGAAGCTGAAGGAGAAGGGAAATGGAGTTTCCATGGAGGTAAAGGCAAAAATTATCATGGAAGAATGTGAAGGAGACTCTAATGTATCGCTATCAGTAGTTTCTCATAGCCTGTGCACTGATAGTTCATGTTGGATACTGGTGCTACCTATCACGTTTGTCCCACCAGAGAGTGGTTTTGTACCTACAAGGAATTTAATAGTGGTGTTGTGACCATGGAAAACAATCAAGCCTGTCGTACTGTTGGTGTAGGGAGCATTTTAATCAGATGCATAATGATACTGTGAGAGAGCTGACTGATGCGGACATATTTCAGATATCAGAAAGAATTTGTTGTTTGTTTGGGCTTTAGAGACCGAGGGCTACAAGGTGGTCATTGAGGCAAGAGTTCTGAAGATGTATCATGGAGCACTGATGTTTTTGAAGAAAGTTTGTCACCCCAACCTTTACTATCTTCAAGGTAAAATTGTGATTTGAACGGCTATTGTTGTTGATGATTCTTCTGATACCACTATATTGTGGCATATGTGGCTACCTCATGCTAGAGAGGCTTCTCTTATAGCATTGGAGAAGAAATGACTAATTAAAGAAGCAAGCACCTGCAAGCTTGACTTTTGTGAACATTATGTATTTGGCAAAAAGACACGGGTATCCTTTGGTACTGCTATCTATAATACAAATGGTATCTTGGAGTATGTTCACACATATATTTGTGGCCCAACGAAGACAGTATCATTCGGCTGGTGGAGGTATTTTGTCTCTTTTATTGATGATTACTATGCAAGGAGCGAGTATGATCTTTTTTCATATTTCAAGAAATTAGCTAATGGTGAGTTCATCTACTTGCTTATGTATGTTGATGATATGTTGATTGCATCTGCTAGTCAGATTGAGATTGATAGGATGAAGAAGCAACTATCAAAATATTTTGAGATAAAGGAGTTGGGTGAAGCTTACAAAATCTTTGCCAAGAAGATTCTGAGGGACAAGATAGCTCGAAAGGTTTGGCTTTCACAAGAAGCTTATGTTCGAAAGGTGCTAACACTATAGGAAAAATAACCATTACTTGCGGACAAAATCCGTCGGTAAAGTGAAAAATGCGTCAGAAAAAAAAGGTTTCCGGCAAATTTCTGACGGAAAACTCTTCGACTGTAAAATGCACGTCGGAAAAATATTTTCGTCGTATTTTTTGCGCCGGAAGTATTTCCGGCAGACAACCGGCGGATATGTTTGACAACCCGATGCCTTTTCTGTCGCCGTGTTCCGGCGAATAAGCCGCCGGAATTACCAGCGGAAAATGTCTGCCAGAATTACCGGCGGAAATTTCGCCGCAAAAAAAGCGATGCCGATTTTTATCGTCGGATATCACCGTCGATTTATCCGTCGGAAGTTCTGTCACATATTTCGCCGGAAATTTCATCATATCGTATTTCCGACACATATACCGGCGGATAATCCACCGGAAACCTGTAGCAAAAAAAAAAACTTTCCTCACTTTGAAAAGTGATTTCCACATTTATACCTGCATATAAAAAATTACAACATAATATATATTCTACAACATCAACAGTTACACATAAACCAAAAGAGCATCATCCAGAAAATAAATAATTAAACATGTACACAATGAACATATATAAGAAGAGTGTCATCAACAAATATTTAAATATGTTCAAACAGCAAATAGATAAATATGTCCAAAAACACATAAATACAGATGTCCACATCAATAAAATAGATAAATAATGGCTACTCTGATTCAGTTTCATCCTTAGGTGATGCTGTACTCCTACCACTACTCATCTGCTCCCTCATCTTTTTCATTTATTCTAACATTTGAGCTTGTTGCTGTTGTATCTGCATCTGCTGCTGCTGTATTTGCATCTGCCAATCAGCTTGGGCTTTCCGTACCTGTTCTAGCTCGACTGTAAGGGCAGCTATCTGTTGGGTATATAAAAACTCTTGGGTACTAGATGAAAGACTGCTGCCACTAAATGTCTGCCCTTCATATGCATAGGCCTGCGAGCCTAACCCATATACTCTGCCATGCTGCATTCCTCCTACCGCTTGCGACCAAGTGTGGTAGTCAGAATAGTCTGTTGATCTAGCAGAAGAACCTTCACCTGCTGCAGCCTAACTCTCTCGAAGCCGTGTATACTCCTCCTATGAAAGTTAATAAAAAGTTATGCAATTTATACATAATATCACTAAAATTAAACTTATATACTTACATAAGCTCTCCTAGCATGCTCGTCAACCCATTGCTGGTCCTCCTGCTGCTTGTGGGTATGACTATGCAATTCAACATGAGTCGGTTCTCTACCCAGCACATGTTTTTATAATAGACATATATTAGTATTCTAATTAAAGTAAATTATTAAAATATTTTAAAATTTCTTACCAAACGTCTTCTATGCTCAGTATGAGGAACAGAACCTCTTGTATGAAGGGAACTACCCAAGCCCCCAACATCAAAAGCTCTGTTCTGTCTACTTTGATCTCTCCTTCTGGTATAATCTGGGCTACCCCAAGCACTGCTCAACTCTGCCCATACACCCTCACCAATCCAGAGTGGTCGCTAGTCTGACTTTCTAATGTCAGTAAACATGTCTCGCATAGGAGTCGAGCCACGCTTCTCAAAGTTCTTTCAGATTTTATCATTATGTTGTGGCAGCCAACAAAAATCTTTCTGCATTTAAACACATACAATAAAGAAAAAATAATTTTTTTAGCTTATATATATTAGATATAATAAAAAAAATTTATATAATAACATACCTCAAACTCTCTAAACCACATGTCCCGTATTTCTTTCGGGACTTTCTTCCAAGAAATATAAGGAGCATCGTATCTGCTCTGTATTATGTCTCGTATTTTATGCGTAGGATCTTTTGACGGATGAAACTTGAAAGTAATATGTTAGTTGTCAAAAAAATTAATTCAATTCTATTTATATGACTGAAATAAAATTAGAACTTACGTGTCACCGTCAGGTTCAATTAACATGCGGCCCTCTGTCGCCTGCTCTGCTGCAGCTGGGTAGGAAGGTCTGCCTGTAGCGGGCTGAGGTGGTGGTGGGACATATTACGGATGTGGATATGGAGGATGGGCACCATGATAAGGTGGGGGTAAGTAATATGGGTAGAAAGGAGTAGTCTGTGTAAGATCCGATGAAGGTAAGTGTGGGTATGGTGAGTAGAACTGTGGGCTACTAGCTGCAGGAGTAGGTATAGGCGGGCTAGCCTGACTCTGAGTAGCAGGCTGAGATGAAGAGGTGCCCTCAGTACGTGCAGGTCTGCTAACAGCAACCTTCTTGCTGCACCTACTAAATATAGTCTTTATCAATCCTCTCTGATAGTCATCACCTGAAGCCATCTGCACAAATATTTAAAAAATATTAGTAACAAAAATTATGACAAAAATGAATATAAAATAGCGCAAGAATTAAATAAATGTAAGTACAAAAAATTTTTAAATATAAAATAATGCAACAAATAACTAAATATAAGTATAAAAATTTTATTTTTAGTCAAAATTTATTTACCTTATGTTGATTCACTTTCATATGATGAAACTTCTGTACCACTGTCAGACTCGTCATAAATATCCTCTATGTTTAAATCCACTTCCTCTAACTGTAACTCACTCTCAGTAGTTGTAATTTGATCATCCACATCGTTAGCAACATCTTGTATGTTTGACATAAACTCTTCTTGATGTACTGGTGGTATTGAAGTAGTCTTTTCAATAACTCTCTTGGGTTTGGTCCTCATAACTACGAGCCAATCTTGTTTGCCTCGTACTCTACTCAGGTAGTTAGCAAAATAGACTTGGCTTACCTTACTAGCAATGATGAATGGGTCAAACTTTGAATATTTCCTACCCCGTTTAATTTCTGTTATACCGTACAATGGATGTATTCTTGTACCTCTATTCTTTACTGGATCAAACCACTCATAATTGAATAGATACACATTATTCTCAACACCATGATATTCTAACTGTAATATTTCTTCTAATACCCCGTAATACTCAGACTCATCACCTGTATGGGTATTCTCTCTAACACATACATCAACATTATCTATTTTTCTATCTTCACACCAATATTTGGTTTGGAATTTATAACCATTAACTAAGAAATTTTGATAACACTTTACCGCTCTATTTGGTCCCCAAGCTAGATCAAGTAGTCCATGATATTGCAAATTACTACCTTCAGCGTGGACCTAGTTAGTAAATAAAGTATGTCATTAGTATGCTTAATAACTAAATAATGATATATTAATTGAAATGAATAGTCAAAATATGTACCGTATTTTTAAACCAAATAAGAAAATTTATTTCTACTATCTTTTGGACTTCTACTTATTCTGTTGTATTCAATCCATCAATGAAACTCCTGTAAACATTAATGTTTAGATTGAATGAAAGTATTAGTAACAAATTTATGAGCAAGCTTATTCATATTTACTCGAGATATGACTCAACTTCATCACAGTTAAGCAAGACATATAAAGTGGCAACTCGCATCTCTTTATCAGTTAAATAGCGCATGGTACTAGCGCCTAAGGGTTCACCACTATCATTGAATATAGATAAATTTTAGGATTGACCCGCTTTTTCAGGTGTAGTGCTCTGACTTGATTGTGACGTTGTTTCAAAGTAATACGAGTAAAACTGGGTTGTCTCGTACATTAAACATACTTTGCATATTGAGCCTTCAGGATGTGCTTTGTTCTTAGTAATCTTCTTAAGTTTATTTAAGTATCTCTCAAAAGGATACATCCACCGATACTGAACTGGTCCACCGACTCTAGCTTCATATGACAAATGTACGAGCAGATGCTCCATAGAGTCAAATAAAGCTGGAGGAAATATCTTCTCAAGTTTACACAGAATAAAAAGGATATGCTGCTCCATAAGAATCAGGTGCTCTGTATTTAATTTTGAAGAGCATAAATTTTTGAAGAAGATACTAAGCTCGATCAAGGGCTTCAAAATTTGATCCGGCAGATAACGAAAGGCAGTTGGTAATAGACATTGTATGAAGATATGACAGTCATGACTCTTCATACCAAATAATCTTCTAGTTCTAATGTCAACACATCTGCTTAGATTTGAAGAATATCCATTAGGTACCCATAAACTCTTCATCCATTCACAAACAGCACGCTTATGCTCTAAAGTCAAAGTGAATGGAGCTTTTGGTTTGAAATATTTTCCACTTCCACCATCCCTCAATTCTAATAATTTTCTCCTACAAAACTCCTTTAAGTTCATCCTTGCTTTTATGTTATCTTTGGATTTATCTTTGATATCCATGGCTGTATTGAATATATCATCAAAGACATTTTTCTCTATATGCATCACGTATAAGTTATGTCTGATCAAGTTTGTCCTCCAATATGGTAATGATCAAAAAATATTTTTCTTAATTCAATTATGGTTGACACCATATCCTGACAATTTATAATCAACTAATGTTAGAGATTCCACTATTGTGGGGCTGGATCTAACTCTTTCAAGTATTTCTTCACTAGTTAATCTAGGAGGAGGCAGCGACATAACTATTTTATTCTTGACAAAACTATCCTTATTTCGCCTGAAAGGATGATCTGTAGGTAAGAACATGCGATGACAGTCGAACCAAGTGTTCTTCCCTCCGTGCTTTAAAGTGAATGACTTTGTATGTTCCATGCAAAGTGGACAAGCTAATTTTTCAAAAGTGTTCCAACAAGAGAGCATACCGTATGCGATAAAATCACCAATTGTCCAAAGTAATGCTGCCCTCATAATGAAGTTCTATTTTGTGGAGATGTCATATGTACTTATTCCCTCTTCCCATAATAGATTTAAATCATCAATTAATGGTTGTAAGAATATATTGATCTTTGCTAAAAAATATTTCGTAAACATTCTATACACAGTTATTAATAGCATTTTTTTATAACAGAAAAGAAAATTATGAAGGAAGTCGTTGAAGGGGAAATTGCAGCAGAAAGTACTTTCTTTATCATGAAATATGATTTTTATTTAAATCATCTTCTACACATATAAGAATGATATTTTTATTTATTATAACAGAGATAAAGATTGTGGAGAATTCTGGAGGAACTGCACCAGAGATGTGTTCTGCTTCATTTCCTTATCGAGAATCTCCTAAATCAGGAGAGTGTTCACCTTCCAAGAAAATGAAATTCCTCCAGTTTACCACCATGCTTCAGTGAACTATTCATAAACGGAGCAGCAATTACTCAGCCATCATCTGAGTACATGAGGATGATGTATGATATTATTGAGTCAGAAAAATATTGGTTGAAATGATATATTTTTGCTTTGGAGTTCAACATTTGTAATGTGTAAAATAAGACACTATGGTGTGATTTTTAATATTAATGGTTTGTTTTCTTCTCTTTAAAATCTTTATAAATAAGACACTATGGTCTGATTTTTAAGTGCAAGTGTACACTTGCACTCGCTGTGTACACTTGTACTTGCTATGTACACTTGTACTCGGTGTGTACACTTGAACACACTGTACACGTGAACACCATGTGTAGAAGTGTACACACTGTGTATAATTGTACATACTGTATACACTTGTATACAATGTGTACATCAGTACACAGTGTGTACACACTGTACACAGTGTGTACATCAATACACAGTGTGAACACCTATACACTTGTACACACCGAGTATAATTGTACACACTTGTACAAACTGCGTACACTTGAACACACACTTGCACACAGTGTGTACAAACTGTGTACACTTGTACAGTGTGTAGAATTGTACTCGGTGTGTACTCGGTGTGTACACTTGTTTAAGTGTACACACTGTGTACAAGTGTACACACTGTGTACTAATGTACTCACTGTGTATTGAGTATACACTGTGTACTGATATACACAGTTTCTACAAGTGTACATCTACTTCTTATCTTTATTAAAAATCCTACAAAATGTGTTCATTGTATTGTAAAAAAGTTTAATAATGCATTGGTAAAACTCTGATTTTTTATAATCATGTACAAAATATCAAAAAAAATATATAATATTATATACATTGTCTTTGCCGTCACTATTTTGCAAGAGAACATAAAATGGCATAAGCAAATTCTACTCTAAATAATGTCATTTTATTTTGTCAATTCTTATGTTGTTCCCAATCGACATTGCCATGCTTGACAAGCTCTTCCATATACTTGCACACAAACATGCCGCAATCAATGCTATTTTTCTTAGTAGGCACGTCACTTGAAAATTTGATAGGCTATGTTCTTATATCTGTGTCAAATGCATCATTAACATCTTCATGTAGTTTATGTACAACGTCTTTAAGTATAGACATGTGGGTGGCTTTCGGCAAAGAATCAAAAAAAGCCCAATATCTCTCTTTAATTATACCTACCAGTAAGGTCCAATGCTGTTCATGATATAGTGTGTATATAACATAATCAGCTTCCTGAACAGCATCATGAGTAATATGTTGTATGTAGAGGCTGCTAATGTCTTTATAATTCTTACTTGCATAACTCTGACAAAAAAATAATAATAAATGGATGATTATTTTGTAGGCTCAAATGAATTTTGATTCAGTAAAGAATGATTCAAAACTTACATAATACAAACAGGAGATGTACAGAAATATTTTGTATAAGCCAGGCAACAATTTATTTTTCTTAGATAAAAGGTAAGTGAATGCATCAACGTGGGCATCACTGAGGTATTTATCAATTATTAGTTCATCAATTTCTCCCCTTGAAACAGTTATATTCCCCTTGAAACAGTTATACATGAGGTACAGATGTGGTAGCCGGTTCAGCAGGCTCAAGAAGGTGCTGTACAGAAGTGGTGGTCGGGTCAGCAGGCTCAGGAGGAAGGTGCTATACAGAAGTGGTGGCCGGGTCAGCAGGCTCAGGAGGAAGTTGATGTACAGAAGTGGTGGCCGGGTCAGCAGGCTCAGGAGGAAGGTGCTGTACAAAAGTGGTGGCGAGGTCAGTAGGCTCATGAGGAAGTTGATGTATAGAAGTAGTGGCCGGGTCAGTAGGCTCAGGATGAAGGTGTTGTACATAAGTGCTGGCCGGGTCAGTAGGCTCATGAGGAATGTGAGGTACAAAAGGAGTTGCCGGCTCAGCAGGCTCATGAGCCTGAAGATGTACAGAAGTGGTAGGATTTATGATCAAATAATTAGATTTAAATTCGGATAACTGATTAAAATAGTAGATTTTAGATAAAAAAGGAGGCTTTTAGATTATCAAAATTGCTCTCCAAACGGGAATACTTGCTTTCTAAACGAGAAAGCCTCATATTAACAGATTCCATTTCATTAGTTAGAATATTAATGAATGCACGAATATCAGTTAGTTCTTTCAGAAGGTTCTCTTCAAGTAAAAGGGGTACAGTGGGAGAGTAAGTGTAATGTTTTAGAGTATGTCGAGGGTATTGAGGAGATTGGTCTGGTTGATGCAAATACACAATAAGTACAAGTGTACGCACCGAGCACAAGTGTACACAATGTGTATACTTGTACATAGTGCGTACAGTTATAAAATTGAGCAAGATGGAGAAAAACTGAGTGAACATATTATAAATAATCATTTTTTTTGCCAGATTTATGAAACATTTCAAAATATTACTGAGGAAGAAGAAACATTATTTGGTGAAGAACTTCCTACCCTACAAACATTCCTAACACATCCCACCCTTCCTACTTTACTGCTTACTAAATCACCTAAGAATGATGAAACTATTCCTGAAACTCCCGAGAAAGTTCCAATTGTGTACACTTGTACTTAGTGTGTACATTTGTACACACTGTGTGCAGTTGTACTTATCGTGTACATATGTACACATTGTGTACACACATTGTGTACACTTGTACACACTGTGTATAAATGTACACACTAAGTACAAGTGTACACACTGTGTACAAGTGTACAAATTGTGTACACTTTTACACACTGTGTACACGTGTACACACCGAGTACAAGGTATGTTACCAATTGATAAAGTATACTAAATTAAAATACCTGTTTATCATTAATCCCATTGAATATTTCAGAGATCTGGACAGCCGAGAAGAATATATTGCTATCCCAGTGCAGGAAACGGGGCGTTGCTTCAGCCATAGAAGGTTTCAGAAATGATGTGTGCTCGAGAAACCAAATCTGCATCAACTGGTAATATAAGAAACATGCATAAATTAACCTAGTGCATCATTAAAAACTTAACTTACCATTAACAATGGCACAAAGCCACTCATATATCCTAGCGGTGCACCCTCAACATAGTTTGGTGCCAGCCGGTTAAACTGACAAACCAAGAAATCCCGGATTGACATTGCCCAGTTATAACCATTAAATTCATCTACATTCTGAGCAATGCTAACGAGCCTCCTAGGAGTTGTGTAGTTATTGTTTGAAAAAAATAAATTTAACAATAAAAACTTAATATATAGGTTGATAATAATACCAAGGGATGTTGATTTGTTAATATTCTTCATTTCATTCTTTATTTGAATCGATTTATAGCTAGTTAGCTGCTCTGATTCCCAGTAGATCAAATCACCAGTGTTTGACAATCCTGTAAGTAGAGCCACTTTATCTGCAGAAAATTTTAGCACATGCCCTTTGATGTCGAATGCTTGCTTGCTTACGTCCCAGCATGAAAAAGCATGTAGATCAGTGGAGTGTTTTGTTGAAATCGTGGGAACTCAGTAAATTGTAATATATTCAATTTATTAAAAATTTCATTTACTTCATCAGTAAAAAATTCTTTCAAACTATCACAAACACTTCTGAATGTTGATGCTCTGCAACGGCATGTAATCTTTGGGATGTACATTTGGAACAAGAAAATGAAATAAAATTGATAACCTATATATCTGTGGAAATTCGGTTAATTATGCTCCACTTGTACCCACTGTGTACACTTGAATACACTGTGTACAGGTGTACACAGTGTGTACAAGTGGTAGATAATTCCCAGAAACTATTCATTAAAAAGTACAATATTGACATAATACAAATATAGAAAAATAATAAAATAACAAAATTGATAACCTATAGATCTGTGGAAATTCAGTTAATTATGCTCCACTTGTACCCATTGTGTACACTTGAACACACTGTGTACAAGTATACACAATGTGTATAAGTGGTAGATAATTCCCAGAAACTATTTAGTAAAAAGTACATATAATACAAATGTAGAAAAATAATAAAATGACAAAATTCATAACCTAAAGACCTATGGAAATTGAAGAAATTATGATGCACTTGTACACACTGTGTACAAGTGTACAGTGTGGGTACAAGTGCAGCATATTTTCCAGAAACTATTTATTAAAAAGTACACATAATACAAATGTAGAAAGATAATAAAATAACAAAATTTATAACCTAAAGATCTGTGTAAATTCAAAAAATTATGATCCACTTGCACCCACTGTGTACACAAGTGTATAGTGTGGGTACAACTGGAGCATATTTTTCAGAACCTATTGTTAGTGCAAAGCACAATATTGACATAATACAAATGTAAAAAATCATACAAATTTTCTCTCATTGTAGAACAGTCAAATACATAAAACAAATTGAAAAATATATTAATAAATTTCATCTGGAACAAGAAAATTACAGAAAATTAATAACCTATATATCAGTTTAGGGTCTGAAAATTATGAACCGACTCACAAAATGTTTGCATACTGCTTTAAAATAACAAAATCGGTGAATAAATTTTACGCCAGTCCAAAATCGGTAAGTATTTTCTCCCATTGCATACTGTTCTTAAATTTTTTGCATACTGCTTTATAATATCAAAATCGATCTGCAAATTATGAATCGACTCAAAAAATGTTTGCATTCTACTTTTATAATTGTTTAATGTGGAATCCAATCAAAAAAATAAACTAAAAAATGCTTCATACCTAATATAGAAACACCAGTCCAGAATTCCAAACAGAAATCCAAAAAAAATACTTCACGGTTGTTCGTTAATCGAGATGCAAAAGACCAGTAAAGAGGATGATGACTGTGCTTACCTTCTCGAATAAAAAGGACGGTTTTGAATAGCAGAACTCTTTTGTTCTTTGAAATGTAAAACAAACTGCACGCAAACAAAAAGCAGAAACCCTAATTTCGGAGCCCGCGCGATTTCAGAATGACGATGACGCTTCCCCTTTTTATTTTTCAAACTATTTACTGCGGCTCATCGGGTCGCGCTGTTATAAAATATCTGGGTCAAATTTTCGGGTCGACTCATCGGATCGTACTGTTATAAAATATCACACTTTTATTTTAATATTTTAAAATATAAATTACATATGAGCATTTAATTGGACTCCGGACGTATAGCTACGTCCGGAGTCCGCACCTAATAATTTGCCGCTCGTTTGGTAAGTGCTCGGAGGCCTAGGTCTAAACTCTGGGCCAGCCCCCCCGCCTGTTTTTCTTTCTCCTTTATTTTAGCCTCTTCGCCGTGATGATTCATCGAGTTCTGTTCTACGAGTTCAACGAACAGCGGTGGCTGTTTGATGCAACGGGAGCAGTTCATACGCGAGCCCGCCGGAATCCTCGGCCTCCTGTCACCACCATGCGGAGCCTCGCTGACTTCTTCTTTCTTCAGAAATCTCATTGTAAAAGAGAGAGAGCCCTGGCTCCTCTCGTCGCCGATCCTATTTCTCCCTCATATTACCTCCTATTTCTGATCCCCAAGCCACTGCCCATCCTTGTCGACGGCAATGTCGTGGCTAAAGACGGTTGCGAAACGCGCCGTCGAGGTCAGCCGTGAGAAGCGCCTCGGTCGCACCGTCCACTACTACGCTGATACCGTCGTTCAGCACGCCGGACAGGCCGTCGCCGGTGGCGCTCGGATTCTTCAAAACCGGATTGTGCGTTGATCACACATCCTCTTTCTCTGATTTATTGGTCATTGATTGATCATTGGTGACTGTCTGTTTTCTTCCAGGGGAATAACAACCACACGACCTTCAAGTATGCGGTGAAGCGACTGGAGGAAGCTGCGGTTTCCTGCAAGGAGAGAGACAGGATTGAGTTGCTGAAGCTGTGGCTGATTTCATTGAAAGAAGTTGAAAGGATTTGCGGAGCTTCGCAGGAGAGCATGGGTGCTGATTCTCCTCAATCGGTTGAATTACCATATTCTTCTCCAACGGTTCCAAAGAATTACTCTTTGGTGGGTAGTTTCATTAAATCTCTGGTTTCTTTTGTGTGTAACATTGCTGATCTTATCCACGTTGTAATGATTTTTTTCCCAAACCTTCTGTGAATCTATTTCAAGCGTCCTTAACAATTTGATCGCATAACCCGATTGACATTGGATTCTGAAACCCTATGCAGAACTTGAAATGAAGATGGCATTAGAATTCTGAAACCCTACGCAATACTTGCAATGAAGATTTTTATTTTTATTTTTATTTATTTTTTATTTTTTATGCGAGTAACTTCCCTTCCATAAACTAAAAATGAAAATTACAAAATAGTTGAACCTTCCACAGTCTTAGAGACAATTTCTAGCGTCCTACATACCTCAGTCACAAGGATCACATCAAACATAGCTCAACAAGAGAAGTTAAAACAGCTATAGAATTTGATACTGGTACAGACCGATAAAGATGAAAGAGAAATGAAATACAATAGATGTTGAAATAGAAGCATGCTCGTTTCAGCAATTTGGACCAATTCTCAGAGCTGCACATTTGAAAGTGTTTGCAAAGTGAGCCATCATATTTGATGCATCACATCAACCCACCAAACTGACCATCTGTTTCCAGACCTGTGATCAAGCTTTGAAACAATCTAAAGTTGAGGGATCCAGGACCTAAGTAACAACTTACCACCAGCTGAAGTCTAAGACGGCATTCTAAATACAAAATGCTAAATTCGTTGGGTGTGTTCTTTTATCTAGCTTGGAATTTGGGGAACCTGAGAGAGAAACAATGACATTTTTTTTTTTTTGCAGATTCTCTCAAATTTAGAGAATGCAGTTTTGAATCTTTTGTCAATAAGTCAATCATTAATTGGATCCCTATTTTTCTGAATCGAAAGAATGCTTAGAATTTGACTTTTCCTAGCCTCAACATCAGAAAGTGAGTGACTAACGTTCACTAAAGAGGGCAAAATACTGTCTGATCCATCCTGTCCTGGTTGATTAAGAAGACTGTAACTTCCAAAGCTACTAATTGATATAAGAACACCAAACTCTATTTCAGTCCAGAACATTTAAGCATGAACGACCAACCTACTTGCGAAGCACTTCTTGTTATTGGTCGTGCCAACCTATTTTGAAAACTACTTGTTGGTTTTCTTGCTTTCAACAATCGATGAAACATTTTTTTTTTAAAATATAAATTTTCTTTTGAGCAACTGTGAGATTTGATTTAGCTTGAATATCTGATGTTAAAAACAATGTAAAATTGATGAGGATATCGAAGATCAATGGCTACGATCTGGAGTTTATATTTTTATATGTTTTATGTACTAGTTATTTTATATTTCTATTTTTTTCCATTGTACTCCTATGAGGGGAGTTTAGTGAGTTGTAGCCCGGAGGGCATGTTAGTCTTTTGAGTTTTCTTATTTGTGGAGGCCTATTTATGGAGGCCTTAGGCTTTGTATTGAGGGATGATGAATTATGAATAAAATTTCAGATTTCTTTTGTCATGATCTCTTTGTGAGTTCTAGAGAGTGGCGGTGAAGCCTAGGAGAGGCTAACGGAGTACCCAACAGCCCACCGGCGGGTGAGGTCTTGGTTTTATTCTTCTCTTTTAGTTTCCTTCTTTTTTCCCATCCACTCCTTCCCCTACACCCGACCACCACCTCCCTCCCACCTAGCCGCCGGCCTTGTACCCCATCTTCAAGCCGTCGGCCTCCTTACAGCCACCCCTCCTAAAACCAGCCCCCTTCCTCACCGTCGGCCTCCTTGGGCCGCCCAAGCCACCGTCCATCTCCCACTCAATCGCCGGCCTCCGCCACCCCCCTCCCCTCCCTCTCCACATGCCTAGCCGCCGGCCCATTGATCCATAATTTTGAAATTCAAATTTCAAAGCCCCTTTGCTCTCTTTCCTAAAATAGATTTTGGTTAATTAGGAAAGCAATTGATTAATTGAATTCAAATGCTTTCCTAAGACTATAATTTAAATTAGGAAACCTCCTTAATTTAAACAAATCTGAAATTCAAATCAGATTTATTTTAAATCCTTTAATTATTCCTAGGGGCCCACATAATTAATCTCACACCCTCTCTCCTATCTCTCTACATGGCCGGCCCCTCTCCGTAAGCCCCTCTCTCTCCAATTTGATGAATAGCCCCCAATTAACTCCCTTAATCACCTCCTAATGCCACCGGCCCTCTCCCATAATTCCTCTCTTCCCACCTTATTCCTTCCTATTTGAATTTAGAATTAAATTCAAATCAATTCCCTCCCTCCCATTAAGCAAATCTGAAATTAATTTCAGGTTTCTTCATCTTCCCTCCTCCCCTTTGTCCCCACCACTTAACTTCTCTCCAAAAGAAATCCTTCCCCATTGGCAAGAATTAAAACCTCTTTCCCTCTGCCTACCCGCTGCCTAATGACCATTCATCACTTGAATTATTTCCAAAAGAAGAGATACACCTTAGGAAAATCTTATTCCCACTATCCCATCCGCTCCCATTCAATTAATCAATTGAACCTTCTTTCCCTAAGTGGATTACTGTCAAGAACTTCATAATACAGCAGCATGCTGTCCAAATAGAGCCGGACTGCTACCCAGAATTTGCCCAGACTGGCTTCCACCGGCTGTCCAGCCAATGTTCAAAGGCTGCCCTGGAATTCCAGCCCTCTACTTTCTCGTCAAACTGCTGGGAGGAGTTCTCATTCGCTGCCATACAGATTCTGTACATCAAAAGTGTGCTGTCTCTGAATTCCTGCAGCCGCCAATTGCTGTCCAAGCTTGCGGGAAGGTTCCAAAGCGCTGTCTTCGCTCCCGAACCCTAGAGAACTGCTGAGCAAGACTTCTTGGTTGCCGTCTACTTCATCTCAAGCACCCAAACAACCACCAAAGCTTCGTATCTTCTGTTTCTTTGGGTAAACTCTTCCTCCGACCCTTTATCTTTGTAGTTACTTCTCAATTGTGGTCCTAATAGATTCATGAGAATAATGTCAATGCTCCTCCGCTAAAACTTAGTGCTATTAGAGAGTTGAGTGAGGGATATCTCTTAGTGACTTATCTTATTGTTAGCATTAGGATTTAATGTTGAAAACCATCATGCATGCAACGTTAGATTAAATTGATTATTGCGATCCTAATTCCTATGCATGTGATTTAGCCTAAGCTTGTATCACCGCTCTTTTTGTTTTACTTTGTCATTTAAAATCACTATAAGGATATAATTATTGTTGCTTCTAAAATTAAGCGTGCGAATTCTTTAAGCAATTCATCCCTGCATGTTCGTTCTACATCAAAAATACTTCCACTAGTTCAGGATATGGGTAGTTGATTTTCCAGGATGTGCTAAGAATCCTATGATACCATTTAAAATTAGCTGTGCTCATTTTAGTTTCTTGTATTTGAAATAGTTTTTTTTGAGAGATGAAAAATTGACATAAATGTGTGATCCTTATTTAAATTTTTTTTTTACACATGTATATATGTACATGTTGATCCTTATTTTAATTCTTTAAATTGAATGAAGGCATTAGGGTTTCATGAGTCCTCAACCATGTTGCTGACTGTTTTAGTTTGCTGAATGCTTTTTAATTTTATAGCTATTTTGTGGCTTAAATTAAGGCGCATGCATATAGTTATTCAATGAGTCTTCTCAAATTATTTTAATTTTAAATGCTATGTCGTTGTCTTCCATTTATATATCTATTTCTTTTCTGATGCCCCATTTAATTTGAACTACTTTTGGTTTTCATCATTTTCAGGTAGAAAAATTTCATCCTATATTAGGGCAATCCTTTTTTGCAGAAATTTGGAATTACCTGAAAAGTTCCTACTCAGTCCATAGTTTTAGCAATTGTTGTATTTGACCAATCTGTTTATAGCGCAGATGCAGAGAAAGGTTTCTTTGGAGTTCATAATATGTTGCTAAACATTAACAGTAGTTAATATAAGATTTCAGTTAATATAAGGTATCAGTACTGCTTTGTTTCTCCCACCAATTTGTTCTTCTTGTTGGACTATTAGTCGATGGCTGTACAGTTGATGGAAACATTCTGATTTTATCGCCTTGCTTGATATGTTCCAAGTGTGTAATATATAATTTTTTGGTTCAAATGATGTCCCTTATACATGGAATTTGAACAATTGAGTTCATGTAATTCTTCTTTCTATGTGTTCTGGTGACAGGATCTATTTTTTGATTCTGACCAGGAAGGTGAACCCATAAACTTCCATGAAGTGTTTCTTCAAAGTCAGGCTCTTGAAGGCATGACTATGTCTATGGTGAGTCTGCATACTTTTATTTGGTTACATGCTCTTTCATTTCTCGCTCAATAACTTTGTAAACATTTTACTTTTGGTTTGGAGTGAATTCAATATTTTCTTTGCTGTGAACAATTAAAAGCAATAGCATGGAGTGATACAAGATAGTTCGGCAGTTATCATCCCCTAATTATGAGCACCCTTGCAATACATCCATTTTGAGTTTTTCAATTCGTTGGCTACTGGCCTGTATTAGGGTATTTTTGGATAATTTTGTACTTAATGTTTTTGGTGATAATCAATTTGTTGCTTTAGAAAATGAAGTTTTTGTTTCAATGAGTTTTTACTTTAGTTTAGACATTTCTAGAGAGTTGTTTTGTCACGTTGGATACCATATCATACACTTTAACGCATGGATATGATGGATATGCCATTTTGCATCTTATTTCTAATTTTCTTATAATTTCTAAAACTTTTTGGATGCCTCTTTGACTGTGTTAATAGAAATTGGATAAAACTTTTGCCACTCTTAACACAATATCTTCGTCCCTTGATGTATCCTAAAGCTCAAAATAATCCCCCACTTATTTGTACAATAATAACAATAACAACAACAACAACAACAACAAAATTTTATCTCACTACATGGGGTTGGTTACTTGAATTTTTTTTTGTTGTGTGATATTAAGAGTCAAATTCTCATTTAAATCTAATAAAAGAGGTCATTTCACGCGACTCTCTTTAATCTTATGTGCCACCGGAGCTACTCCAACCTTTTCACGTTTATACTCGTTTCACATTTTATCTGCAAGTATAAAGCCACTCATCCACCTGCGCATCTTCATCTCTGTAACGCTTAATTTAATTTTATGCTTCTCTTTTAATGGCCAACATTCTGTCCATAAAGCATTACATGTCTCACCACCATCTTATAAAGTTTTCCCTTAAGTTTGAGGGGTACTTTTTATCACACAATAAAATCGATTCATTCCTCCACTTCAACCATCCAACTTGAATTCTACTAACAATATCCACATCTATTTCACCATTGCTTTGAACAATACACCCTAGATATCTAAAACGCACACTCATTTTAATGACTTGATCACCCAATGTCACAATCTCACCACCAGATCTATTTTACTAAATTTATACTCAATGTATTTGATTTTAAATCCACTCAAACGAAAATCTTTAGACTCTAAGGTTGATCTCCATAATTCAAGTTTTTTATCGACTCCCTCTCTAGTTTTATCAACAAGAAGAATATCATCAACAAAAAACATATACCAAAGTACATCCTCTTGCAAATTTTTAGTAAGAAAATCCATGATTAAAGCAAAAAGATATAGGCTTAAAGCTGATCCTTGATGTAAGCCAACTAAAATAGGAAAACACTTGGTCAAACCACTGTGTTTGAACATAAGTAATAGCTCCTATATGGATATCCTTAATGACTTGAATCTAAGTATTATTAACTTATTTCTTTTCTAGATTTTTTTAGAGTGTTTTTTTTGGGGAACTTTATCATATACTTTATCTAAATCAATAAATATCATATGTAGATCCTCTTTACTCTCTCTATACTTTTCCTTCAAATCTCTCAACATATTTTTAGCTTTCATAGTAAACCTTCTTGGCATGAATCCAAATTGATTTTGAGAAACATTACTATCACGTCGTAATCTATGCGTAATTACTCTCCCATAATTATAATACTTGATACATTAACTTAATTCCTTTATAATTAGCACATTCTTGTGCATCATAACACACTCTTGTGCATCGTAACACACTCTTGTGCATCGTCTTTATTCATAAAAATAATAACCAATAAACTCATTATCTACTCATCTGATATTTTTTTAGTCTTAAAAATAATATAAAAAACTTTAGTAAGCTAAAAAATTCCTTGATCTCCTAAGCATTTTCACACTTGTATTGGAATATCATCAGGTGCAATAGCTTTTCCACATTTCATTTTTTTCTAAGTCTCTCCAACTTCGATTTTATTAATATGACGATAAAAATAAAAATCTCTATTGTTATTTAGGATATTAATGTCACTAAAGTCAATTATATTCTCACAATCTTTATTTAAAAGCTTATCGAAATATCTCATCCACTAATGTTGAATATCCTCTTCTAAGAAAAATATTTTTTGATCTTTATCTTTAATACACTTTGTTTGAACTAAATTTTTTACTTTTTCTATCTCTTTGCCTAGTTAACTTATATATACATCTATCGCCCTCCTTAGTATCTAATCTATTATATAAATTACTAAGAGTTAAATTCTTTGCATCACATATTATTTTCTTAGACTCTCTATTGGCCCCTTATATCTTTCCCAAAATTTTGAATTTTTATATCTTAACTATTTTTTATAATAAAACTTCTTATTTTTGATTTTTTTTGTACATTTTGATTTCACCACTAATTTTTTTTTATTATTTGAAGTTTTTCCTTTTGATTCTGCAACGCATATTTTACAACATTCTTAATATTGCCAGCTATTTTTTCCCAAATAATATTAACTTCCGAATGAACAACCCAAAATTTGAGATCGTGAATTTTACACTCAAAAAATATTTTTATTAGAGTTTTTTAAATACTCCATCAAATTCTAGGATAATATTTTATTGATTTTTTTTTTAATTTTTCACTACTTCATCTTAAAATCTAAAACTAATAAACAAATTTGGGTAAATAAACTTTCACTTAAAATAATTTTATAATTTTTGCAATTTAGATATATTTTTTTATAAGAAAATAATCAATCTAAGTTTTACTATATCAATTTTTATAAATGATGAGATACTCATTTCTTTTTTAAATAAAATATTGGCATTCACAAAATCATAAGTTATAACAAATCTAATATGATCCTAACACCTTTATTTGTTGCTCCAAACCTATTATCATCATGAATGTCTTTAAAATATTTTGTCACTCTACAATCTCCTTAAATAAAAACTCTTTCTTCAAGAGGCATACTTTGTATTAATTCTTCTAAGTCATTTTAAAATTTATTTTTAAACACATTCAAATTTTCTTGAGAAACATAAACAATTATAACATTAGTAAGCTTAGTATCTCAAAACTATAATTCTATCTCCAGTTCGATTAATTTGTACAACATTATCCTTTGAACTCTTATTTATAATAACTCATACACCATTTCTTATGGCTTCTGCTTGAATATTATAGTTGAAATCCTAAACTATCAATCTCCTTAATTTTTTCTCCAACCCATTTAGTTTCTCGAATGCATAGAATGTTTATTTTTCTATGAATCATAATATATATTAATTTCATTAATTTATTTGTAAAAGTGCTTATATTCCAAGTTCTTACCATGACTCTAATTTTATGGACTAGCTTACTTTCTTACATAGATTCATGATATGAGAACTCTTGCTTATATAACACTACAATTGGCAGTCGGTGCAACGATTTTACACACTTTTCGTTGTATTCAGGCCATACAGCTCTTCGCTTCCAGGGAATGCCCTAATATTGACATAATATATTCAAGAATCATGTCATGATTGCTTGACATGTTTTACGCCAGATATCAACTACCTAAATGTAACCTTTCACTTTTCTCATCCATAGCTTAAGACCTAGCAACAGAAGGGTGCGACTAATTTATTAAGAGAGTTATATTTCTCTAATTTACTCTCTCAAGTATATAAAATTGACACCCCTCCGTTAAAATCAGGGTTATAATTGAATGAAAGTGAGAGGTAAGTTGCGATTCATATGTGGCTAATTTAGTCAAATTATCATATTTCTATAATTTAGTCACTCAACCATACAAAATTAATCTCAAATGTTTCCTTTGTTAGAAGTATGGTTATAATTATCTAAAAGTGAGAGGTAAGTTGCTGCGAAAGTTGTTAGAAATAGATATTTTAACAAGTTTCAGAACTTGTAATCACAGTTTTTTAATTAAAAGAAAAGTTATTAGGCATTTAACCAAAATTTAACGTTTGATAGAGAGCATAATAAAATGAAATAGAAAACTCATAGGGGTTGTTTGTTAGCAAGATTTGAGTAGGATTTAACTTAAATCTTGCCAAACAACATAAATGACAACTTGTAAGTCCTACAAAATCTTAATTCCTGTTTCTCCTTTGTTTTGCCTTAAATATCATATTTAGTAAATCCTAGCATTGGGCATATTTAACGAAGTCTCATGAACTCCTCTTCTTGTTCACTTGCTATTGGTTCCGTCGATGCCTTTTCCAGCGAGCTCTCATTGCAACTTTCTTGCTTCTTTGTCGTCGAGGGTTTTAGGAGTTTGGGGAATGGGGATTTAGGGGAGAAAGACAAGGGTTTTGGATTTTAAAATTATTAATAGTATTGGTATCAATTAATTGAGATATGTTTATCAAAACAGTAAATTATTTTTATAATTAATTTTAATTAACTAAAAAATACTTATTTAAACAAATTAATATTGTTTGTGGTTTAATTTGATAAAATAAAATTTATTATGCTTAATTTTTTTATAAATTACTAATTAATGATTAACTAGCATATTTATTTCTACCAATTATAATGTAACTAATGTAATTAGTATTGAGAAAATTTTTTATTACTTAAAATTGTTAATATTCAATCAAACGAAAAAAAATATTTGTGTTAATTAATAAATTGAGCTTTCGATTGAGTGAATGTTTCTCCCAACTATATTTGGCTTTTTCTTTTTCTTTAATAAAAAAAAATCTCATTCAGTAAGATTGTAACTAAAATTGAGCTTTTTAAATACTCACAATGCCTAAAATGTACTGAAAAGTTAACTTTAGGCAGCAATTTTATGACATTCCTTTTACTTTTTAACTGGGGAACAATTTGGAATTAATTTTGTATCATCAAAGGGCTAAATTGTAGAAATGTCATATTCTGGGACAAAATTTGCCCGATAAGAATAATCAGAGGATAGTTTTGGGCATTTTGTAGCATTCCTAAATTGTATTTTGCCCAACGAGATCACATGTTTATTTGCATTTTAATGCGTGTTTTATTACTTTTTGTAATTAAGTATGAGTAGATACATAAACTAATTGTATGTCCTAGCTGTGCACACTTTTGTATTTATGCATGATTTTCCATCTTGGCATGTCCATGTTATTTCATGTTCATCCATGATGGAACTCTGCATGAGATTCTTATTTTATGCTTTAAGTGATTTTGTTGCTATGGCTTTTTGGACGAGTTTTGTGCTAGTGTTATCCAGTCCTATTTCCAGTGTACCACAACAATAACACTGTAGCACCTATTCTTGTGGTTATGTGGCAACCCATTCTCATAGTATTATAGTGCCAATCCTATAAGGCCTATTTGGTTTTGAAAATTTGTAGATTCCTCCTTCATGCATTAGAAAAATGATGATTTTTATTGAATGTCAAGATTTGGATGTTTCTTGAAACCTAAAATTAAACTGAGGGAGGAAATTAATTGAGAAATTATATAATTGATAACTACCAACATTTGAGGCATGTAATATATTACTCTGGTTCAATTAAAATTTCAAATTCCAATTTTTAATATTGTGCTATATAGTGGATGTGTGATTCTTTCAAGTGAGGTACAAGTGCGATCATTTAATTCTGAGAAAAGTCTTCTCTTTGTATGGGCGCAAGGCCTAGATCTTCTTCATGTTGGTGATCTTTTTTTATGTATCTATTTTATGCTAATTATTTTGATGGCTTGCTAGAGTTTTCAATTTTGCTGAAAATTGATACAACTAAAATTTTAATTACAATGTAAAAAAATTAATTGCTCACTCATTTTTGCGGGGGTTGACTTTCGTTGTTTTCAATGGATTTAATTGATAATTGCATTATTATTTTATTTAAATTCTATTATTTTCATCTATTCGATGACCTAGTTGAATTACAACAAATACGCTGTTCACTTCATGTGTTCCACTTCCTGAAACTTTGATTGAGTATGGAGGTATTGAAGCAATTTGTGGCTTATATCAACCGTAGTTTCTTTGCGGAGTATGAAAGGTCACCAATGCTTCACTGATTGGTGAAGTTCAAGAAGTTCTTTATCGTATGCCAGATAATTTCCTTAAGCACCTTGCGACAACTTGGAGTAGTATGTTTCAAGTCTCTTCTCTTGCATCTAAATTGCACCAAGAGCATGCACAGAAGCATTTACCTCAACTTCAAATTGTTTTTGCAGATTCGACAAGGCTAAAATTAATGCATCGTTTATCCTTCTTTTAAAAATAGAAACGTATCCGCATATTTCCTGTTTCAAGAAAATTTCTAATTAGCCTTCTTGATCTCTTCATTTCCAACACCGAGTCTCTATACATCCTAATGTTGGGTAAAGTATAGTTGAATAAAAGGTTAATCTCATATTACATGACTCGTCAAGGAGTTAACCCTCTTGTTTCTTGGAGAACTATTCGTAGTCTTTCACCCGTTGTTTTCAGTTTTGGTCCTCATTCCCTATGTTTTTCCTCTATCTTCTCCTCGACACTTCTTGGATTCTTCTGAAAAATGCTTGCACATTCTTGTCAGGCTTCTCCTTGGATAATGGAGAGATGGTATAACTGCATTCCAAAAGCTAAAAACCCTTATTCCTGTTGACAGTTTACTTCACACCATCCTTGTAGAGATGTTATAACTGCATTCTTTGGTAGAAGATAGCATCTTGATCACATGGATGTGGGTTTTCAAAGATTATATGTCAGATGTTGAGAGGAACCACTTCACATGCCACCTCATCCTCGAGTAATGTTGAAGCGAACACGACTCCATTGGTCTACCCATGTTGTTGAGTTCTGAATCCATTTGAGTGGATAAGGATATTGATGAGGAGTCATCTCAAGGCTTAGTATTCTTACAAGACTTGCCAAAATCAGATTTTTTTGATGCCTTGAGTCGATGCCATTGTCTATTTCCCGCTTCACTTGGATCCATGAGGTTTGGTGCTATACTTGGCTCTTTCCCCCTGGATAATACCATGAAGAAATTCTCAAGTTTGGTTGATTCATCGACTCTTATGTTTAATTCTGATCTACTGTAATAGCCACCTTCTTCCCATTGATATCCTTCTTGAGCTTCTCTAGGAAAAAAATCATATGAAGTTTTGAGCATTTGCCTTTATTGTACCCTAAGATCTGAAAATAAACACAATTGTTGTTATTTTAGAAGAAGTAGAGGTTGTGGAATTTCTTTATCAAAATCCTTTTTAGTTCCACTTATTTTCTTCTTGACAATCTCCATTTCCCCTAATTTCCTCTCAACATGTGGTTTATTGTATTTATGTTTGTTTTTTTTCTAGATCTCCATGACAAACATGCTTGCCTAATCGAGAACTTTGATAGGGAAGAGCAAAAGGTCATTGGTGATTTTATAATGCGGCCCTGTTGTCAACATAGAAATATCTTCTAGTGACACCAATCATCAGGGCTTGTCTCTTGAACATTGTCGTGTAATCTTGCACTATATGATTTTCACATGCTGTCATTGGAGATGCTATAAGGGAACCTTGCCATGCATGTTGTCAATGTGGAGATGTCTTTCAACGACAACAATCATTAGGTTCTCTCTTAATCTCTATTGTGCAATTCTGCATCATTTTATATTTATGTTGTTGCAACTTGTGCAACTTCCTCAAACTTTCTTCTTTGAGTCCCATATAGTAGAATTCTTGGCGGAGCAACTTCTTGAATTGCCCCTTGGTGATGTTCTGGCACTCATATTGGAGATGAGCATTCCAACAAGTTAGTGCGTGCTTGGTGGGTTTGTGACTAGCAAACACATTTTCTTATCATAATTATACCCATAGAGATTGAAGTAGGTTCATGTTGATCCGCTCAGGTATCAAGCTTCATTTTATCAATAGAACCATCAAAGGCGTGAATACCAATTTTAGCTCTTATCTGGAAAGGTTGGCGCCATCTTTTGAAAGAAGGCTCAAGGCTCTTCTCTTCTGAATCATCTTCATGCTTGGTAGAACTTCCACTAGCTTCTCATAGTCATGACAACGAGATCTTTCTCTAGGACGAATCTTTCTTGTATTTTGGTTTTTGATTCGTTGCTAGAATATTCTTGCTCTTCATCTTTATTATTATATCCATTTGCTGTTAAAAGAGTGCTACTTAGTTCACAATGTCATCGGAGGTTTCTCCCTGCAGTGGCGACATATTCCCTTTCCATTGCCTTCTTCTTGAATGATCTAAGGCCAAGAATGGTTGTGTTCTTCTTGTAGCACTTAATCAATATCAAGCAACAGAGTTTTTTCCAAACCTAAGGGCTCTGATACCAAGGACGTACACCTTAACCACAATAGTTCATTCTATATCAAGTATGGTTGGGCATAGGAACCGGCTTGAATATGCAACCAAACCTGCTCAACAGGTTGCGTGCCCATCAGGCCTAGCATGGATGTTCGCATTGCGGAGAGTAGCTGATATTACTACAATTGAATGACTTAAAACAATTTATTTCCCTCCAGCAGGACCATTATGAAGCTTTGCATCACATGTAACACCTTATGGATGACATTCTGTTAAACTTAACTGATTTTTACTCCAAGCATTGTGTTGCCTCTGGATTGGCATCCAATGAGTTGGAATTTCAAAATAATGATTTTAGTTTCCCAAATCGTAACTATATTTATACACAACTTCAAAACTTACACCAAATATTCTCCGTGAATGCATATATCCCAAAAATTGTATCACCACACACACAGATATATATATATATATATACATACATACATACATACTAAAAGGCTTTGTTTCACAGGATGGAAACTTAAATAGGTTTGATAGACTCCTTAGCAAGCACTTTAACCTGATTATATTTGGTGAGGTTAAGCCAAAATATATACAGTTGGTCTTAAATTATTATCAACATAACAATTTGATATATTGGTCTAATGAAGAGGCAAGAGGTAGGTTTTGGATTGTTTGTGGATGGAAGTCTTGGAAAAAAATAGAGAGGATGTATAAATACATGAGCTTAAGATAAATATCAATTCCCACCAAAGGAATGGCAAACAACCAATCCTTATCAAATAAAATGTGTAAAAGCTCAAAATAGTCTCTCGACTATTAGTAAATGTCCAATTTAGTCCCGAATTTTCATAATATCCCAATTTAGTCCCCCGATTATTAAAAAATGTCTTACTTTGATCCCAAGGCCAAAAGTAATAATTAAAGTTAACTCTAACAGTTAAATGTGAAGGTATTTTGGGTATTAGGGCCTATGTAAGACTATATTATTATTTTTATATATTCTATCATTTATCATATTAAATTAAATATAAAAATCATAATGAAAGTTAATCACGTTTATTAATTAATCACTCTTTTTATTTAGTTGGGTAATTTTTATTATGATTTTTGTATTTATTTTAATATGATAAATAATTAAAAATATAAAAAAAATAATATAATCTCACATGTACCATAATATCCAAAATGCTCTCATATTTAAATGTTGTTGTTAATTTTAATTGATAAATTTGGCCTTATGATCAAATTGAGATATTTTCTAATATTCGGGGGATTGAATTGATTTATCATGAAAGTTTGAGACTAAATTGAACATTTATTAATAGTCATGGGACTAATTTGGACTTTTACTTCAAATAAAATGAATAGTCATCTGTTGATCTCATTTTTGTGTAAGGTCAAGAATATCAAATCAAATTTAATCATAAATCAATCCAAATCAGAAATCCAATTCAAAATCCAAAATCTAAAATCAATTGTTGAAATCCAAATCCAAAACCCTTGGTCCAAAACTAGTTTTTAGAAAAAATTTAAATCCTTCAAAATGCTATCAAACAATTAGTTACATATTGATTAGACATGTCCCTAGGATCAACCACATTAGTTTGGAAGTATTTCGAGCCTCCTAACACCCAAAACTAAATGCATTTTCGAATGCTGCAAAATCTTCAAATATGTACAGCCTATGTCACTGGACCTTGCATCTTGGAAACCTCTCCGAAATCCTTGATCATGTTCATAATCATTTGCATGATGCATCAAACCAATTTTGAGCCCTTGGTGGACCATGCAACCCTTGAACCTCGAAACCGCTTGAAAATTGAATTTATCTTAAACTTCAATATGACCCAGATAAATCGAGACGTAAAACGTTCTCCAACACATCACATATGTAAAATGGAGTGCATTGAACCTAACTCTAGCTCTTGGTCAGCCATAGTTGGCCAAGTCAACCTAGGTTTACCAAAGTGCATCTTAAGCATTTAAACATGCATTTTGCACCAAATGATCTCCCCATGACAGGGAACCCCTTCTAACCAACTCCAAATATCATTTGAAATTGATTGGACCCCACCTTGACCAATGGTCAGATCTGGTTGACCAAGTGAACTCTTAAGTTGACCAAAACACACCTAAATGCCTCAAAACTTCAAAACTCATGATTTTGACCAAACCCATCAACCAAACTCATGAGGACACTCTATTGGGTCAACATGAGTCTCCTGAAAAAATTCTAGCCCTTGGACCCACTTGGTTAATTGGGTTGAATCGAGTGCACCATGTTGACGAATATTTTTGTACCGACCCGACCCCGATCGAGCCCGACTAGACTCGACCATGCTCGATCAATTTAATTAAACGTCGTCGAGGCGAAATCTGGGCCGAATTTGATGAAATTAAGTTTTAATTTCGTTAAATTAACCCGATTTAATTTAATTTAATTAAATTTAATTTAATTTAAATCAAATCAAAACAATTCGAACCCAATCGAGCCGCGTCGAGCCCAATTCGACGCAAATTGGCGTCAATTCGAGTTCAATTTCGCAAAAATTAACTCGATTGGACCCAATTGGACCCAAACCGACTCAAATTGGTTCGGGTCGAGTCCAATTTAGGTTCAATATCAGCCCTAATTAGTCAATTTGGACTGAATTTGCTTCCCAAATCAGAAATCAAAATCTAGGGCTGAGATTTTCTCTCAAATCTCACCCAATTTTATGTCAAATCTTGCAGCAAATCCACTCAAGTGGATATTCCTCTCGTTTCGCGTATTAAGGAGGCCCGATTGGGTCAATTGAGCAGCGGCTTGATGCTGGCGTCCGTCTCCAAGAGCGAACGAGAGGGGTGGGGGAGCCATTCGGCTCCCCCGTTCATTTCTTTGTCTGGTCCGTCCCGAGAGAAGAGAGCGAGAGCGAGAAAGAGAGCGGGAGAGGATCTCCGCTTGCGTCGCCAGCCTCCCAGGCGGAACCACCCCCCCGCATTCGAGCTCTTGGCGTGCGGAGACTAGGCCCGACTCTGCCTGGACCTTCGGCCGAACCATCTAGGAGTTCCGTCTCTCTCATCCGCCGGATTTTCCGAAGTCTCAAGCTCTAGAACTGCTGTAGTTCTTTTCTACTGCCTTTAGGAAGAGGTGGGAGGCTTCTTCTTCCTTCCTTTCTCAATTCCGACGAGCTCGTGGTGGTTGGAGGCTGTTAGAAGTTTCCAAACAGCAAGGGAAGCCTTCCAAACTTCCCAAACAGCAGTTTGGAGGCTTGAGAGTGCCTTGGACAGCAGTTTCCCTCTTCCGGAACGTCTTGGACAGCAACGGTGACTTCCGGAGCGGCTTGGACAGCAACCTTGGAGCTTGGATAGCAGCTTGGACGGTCCTAGGAGCTTGGATAGCACACTTTCTCGCCTTTAGCTAGGCGAGTGCATTGTGGTTTGCACCGTGACAACCCGGCGAGGTAAAACCTAAAACTTAGTGAAACCTAGGGTCCCCCAAGGCCAATGGTTGTGTGGTTGACGTTCCCGAGCCTTAGGTCCATAGAAAACTTCATTTTTGTGCTCTCCCGAAACCCTTTGTTGGCTGTCCACTCCGCAAGACAATGAAAATTTGGTGGTTTTCATTTGTTGATCCTCATGTGAGGGTCCGGAGAGGATTTTAATACGTGTAGGGGTGTTGGGTTGTTATCCAACCCCTTCAAATGCATGAAAAGTACTCATTTTTGTGTCTAATACCTTCGCCTACGACCAAATCTTAGGCTAGGTGTTGTCATTCAACCATACCTTGAGTGACAACGTGTAGTGACTTTCACATCTTGTAGTATGCATGTCATTTTTAGCAAATCACATGTTATGACAAAATTGACACCTCAAACTTAGGAGAATTTGCATGCATTGAAACTAATAATTCCTAGAGTTTTGTCTAATGCATGTACTAAATTTGATTGATTTGGGCTTTCTAGTCGTTTTGAGACATAGACTTTCAAGAGCCTGTGTAACAAATTTCACAACATGAATGGTCAATTAAATTTATGTGTTGCATTTACATGGAACTTAGAATGTGGAATAATAATCATGAATTGATTGTTTGTTGAAGCAATTTAAGTATGTGAGGGGGTTCATAAACTTGAAACTTACTCAAATTATATACACCAATTCTTACAAGTATAAGTCATGGCAAAAGTGACTTATGAGTTGCAAGAAGTGTGCATATGTTGAAGTTTGTGAACTTTAGTGATGTTTTGTGAATGCTTGAATATGAATTTAATCAACTATTGGAAATATCAAATCATTGTGAGATCTCCCATAGACTTTCCAAAGTCTATGTTGTAGATCCCACAAAACATATTGTTGATTAAGTTTATGTACAACATTGTGCAAAATCAAATACTTGATTGCTCTCAATTATCAAAATTTTTCTTAATTTTGAGAGCCATCTATACATGCATACTCTTAGGTTTCTCCTAGATTTTGTCAAAATTGATTTTTTTAGGATATTCCTAGAAGCTTCCAAATCCCCTAAATCTTATCAAAATTGATTTAGGAAAACTCTCCAAGGCGTTAGAAAATTGATCTTCCTTTCTTCAAACAAATCCTAAACATTCGTACGAAAAATAGGAAAACCTTTTTTTATATACTCATCTTTAGGACCTACCCATGGACATTCAAACGATGATTCTACTCTATGCCTTAGGTTTCTCTAGATGATGTTAAGAGTCTTCATCTAAACCTCCCAAAGTTGTAGGACCAATCCCTCCTACCCAAGTCATACCAAAGTTGATTTGGAAATCGTTTCAGTGTTTTGGAAGCTCTCTAGTAAAGTCTCCCCTCTCCCATACATGATAGTTTGGAGCATCTCAAAGCTCCAAATCTTTCATTGTACGAATAATCTTGATTTAGGATTTCAAAAATTCTAGGTCCATATCTCTTTGCTTGTGAACACCAAATCCACAAACATTCTTTCAAATCTCCTAATCATGCCAAAAGTGATTAGGGAATCCCTCCAACACATCGGGATTTCTCTTGTGGAGTCTTCCCTTCTCTCATGCATGGTAGTTGGAGCATCATTAAAGTTTCAAACTATTATAGTGTATGAATCATTTTAACATAGGATCAAAATCCTAAGTTTATACTATTGTGTTGTTGATACAAAATCAACAAACAACTCATCTCCATGTCCTTTATGCATGATATTTGAAGCGTCCTCAAGGCTCCAACTATTGTGATGCATGAATCATGTGAAGCTTGAAACCAAAACTTTCAAGCTCTATTCCTTTGTTTGTTGGAGCATCTAGCCAATAAACACTACCTCCAAATGTTCTATTGCATGAAATTTTAAGACCTTAGAACCAAATTCTAAGTGACCGATCCTTTGTTTGTTGACATAAAATCAATAAACAATTACCTTTCTCCTCTATGTCTTGTACTCTTGGATTTTCCTAAAATCCTAAGTACACACTATGAACTTTTGGACTTGAAACCAACTTTCAGGTTCTTTCATCATTTGTTTGTTGAGGCAAAATCAACAGACAATTATCTTTCTCCGTCATGCATGATTATTTGGAACTTCTCAAGGCTCCAAAGTATGTCATTGCATAAGCCATTTGAGCTTGAGGCCAAATCTCAAGCTCTTCTACCTGGTTTGTTGGAGCTCCAAACCAACAAATATTTTCCTCATATATGATATTTGAAGCCTCCACAAGGCTCAAAATATCTTATACATGAGTTGTTGAAGCTTGGAGCCAAACTCTAAGCTACCCATCTCATTTCTGTTGGAATAAAAAAAAAACCAACAAATGTCCTCTTTATGCACGATGTGTGAAACATTCAAAAGTTTCAAACACATCATTGCATAGATTTTTGAACTTGGAACCAAATCCCAAGTTCTTCCCACTCTTGTTTGTTGGAAACTCAAAATCAACAGACAATCATTCTTCCTTCCCCTTTACATGATAATTTAGAGTTCCAACACTCCAATAAACATCATTGCATAAGGATATTGAACCTGTGACTCAATTTTAGATTCTTTCACCTCCATTTGTTGGAACACAAAACCAACACGTGAAATCTTGTCTTAGACATAAGATCCAAGTCTTAGTCTTCTCCATTTACTTAGTCTAGACGAAGTAAATGACTATCCTTCTTTGAAGGTCATATGTTCAAAGAGTACTCTTGAACTTAGAACCAAATCTTAAGTTCTTTCTTTTCATTTGTTTGAACACAAGACAAATGAACACTTCTTTTGGACTTGGGAGCCAAATCCTAGCCTTCTTTATTTGCTTAGTCTAAATTAAGCAAATGCTCATGTTTTGTATTATGGGATTTCTCCAAAATTCTAATACATCACATTGCAAACTTTGAAAAGACTTAGAACCAAATTCTAAGCTTTTTCTTCATTCTCTTTGATGAGACTTAAAATCCATAGTCATGTCTTTGTTGGTGGCCTTCAAAGCCCATATAGAGGTTCTCCAATGATCTCTAAAGGGGCTCAAAAGGACACAAGCAAAGCCTGAAGAACCAAATCCTAATCTTCCCCCATTCACTTGACCCAAATTAAGTGAATGCTTGTCCCTCTCTTTGAACGTCATGCCTTCAAAGAGTATTCATGAGATTGCAACCCCCATGTTGCACATCTCTTCCCTCCATTCACTTAGCCTAAATTAAATAAGTGTATGTCCTCTTCTTTGAATGCCAAATGTTCAAAGAAACTCTTCTAATTTGCAATCTCTAAGTTGCACTTTGGACCACTTATTTTCCTACAAGCCTAAATTGTAGGAAACCTCTAAATTCCTCTTCATTTTGCCTAGCCTCGAATTAGGCAAATGTTCAAGAAATATTCGCAACCTATAAGTTGCACTTTCTCTCACTTCTCCTACAACTCAAAATGGTAGGAGAACTTCTAATCCTCTTCATGCCTTGTATTACGGATTTCTTCAAAAAATCTAAATACATCTTGCTAAAAAAAAAAACACTCAAGCTTGAGATCAAACCTTGAGCTCTTCCCTTTCATTTGCTTAGATATATATTAGGTAGGTGAACCACTTCTTTTAAACTCCAAATGTTCGAGAGATTTCTCCAAATGGCAACATCCAAGTTGTGCATGTTCCCCTTATTTACTTAACCAAACTAGGGAAATAATCATCTCCCATTGAAGAGAAAATTCAATGGTTCATTCTTAGTTTGCAACCTCTAAGTTGCATGCCATACATCTCTCCCTTACAACTCAAAAGTTGTAGGAGATCTTTTCGTTCATTTGACTTAAGTTAAGTGAGCAAAAAAAAAATCTTTCTTTGAATTTCCAAAAGCTTAAAGAAAATTCTTTGTGATTTGTAATCCACATTTACATCTCACTCTTCTCCATTTACTTAATTCAAAATTAAGTGAATGATCATGCATCATTGGATATAAAATCTTATGTATGCCTTTTGACTTATAATTCCAAAATTATAAGTCATTCATGTTTTCTTTGGGCTCCAAAAAAAAGTCTAAGGAATTCTTCTAACCTTAGCCTAAAAGTTATGGGTTTGATTCCTCTCTACAAACCAAGATTGTAGAGAGATCCTTTCCTTTATACAACCCAAAAGTTGTATAAAGTTCTCTTTCATTCAATCTTTGTTGAATGGATTAAACTTATGAAAAACTGTTGAACCAAAATCAACAAGTAATTTCATCTCAAGCATAGGATATAAAAGTCCTATCTTCTTTTCACCCTTCAACCCTCTACGGAAGAGTGAGTTCCTCTTATTGAACACTTGAAAGTTCAAAGAGAATCCATGGTGGTTTGTAGTCCAAATCTACATACCACCTTCTCATATTTACCCAACACAAATTTGGTACATTATCTTCTTCCTTTGAACATCTAATACTCAAAGGAGCATCCATGAATTTGCTACCTCCAAGTTGCATTTTCTCCCCCCTGTTCTACAAACCAAATTTTGTAGAGAAATTTTCCTCTCTATACAACCCAAAAGTTGTATGGAATTCTTTTTCATTCATCCTATGTTGGGTGAATCTATCTTGTTCCAAACCAATTTATTTGTTGAACCAGAATCAACAAGTAGTTTCATCTCAAGCATAGGATTCGAAAGTCCTATCTCCACTCATACTTCTAACCCAAGTTGGAAGGGTGTAACCCTCTCTTTGAACATCAAAATGTTCAAAGACATTCATGAATTTGCAACCCATAAGTTGCATATTCCCCCAACTCTCCTCCAAACTGCAAAGTTGTAGGAGATTTTCCCCTCTCTTTAGCTTCAAAAGCTAGAGGGAGTTCTCCTACATTTAGCCTAAAAGCTAAATGTTGGATTCCTATCTTTCTCCTTGTAGCTCCAAAAGCTAAGGGGGATTCTTTCATATGTAGCTTAAAAGCTACATGTTGGACACCTTTCTTAGACCCAAAATCTAAGCTATCACTTTCATTCAACCCAAATTAAGTGATTTCTCTTATGACATTTAAAATATTAAACACATAGATGTCCCTTAGGAATTATCCAATCTGTTGAAGTTCACCCTACTCTATTGGATGAATTTCACCAAGCCCTAAGTGAAACCCCTTAGGCATACCTATCTTACCCTATTAGATAGGTACTTCTCTTTTCCAAACATTAAGAGAACTCCAAAACACCTAAAAGATCACCTAGGTTCCTTTTGATATAATGATCAATCATCTCCCTCAAAAGGTGGAATTCCTACATCATTATATCTTAGGATTCATAAGTAACAGGCTTGCCCAAAAGCAAGCAGTGGTTACTTTATGGGTTCTTCATAACCCTCCTAAATATGAAACATTCAAAAATTAAATAAAATCTTTAAGTCACAAACAACTTAAAGTGAAATCACGCTTGGATAAAGACCAAACATCTTCACTCCAAAATAAAACCAAACACCCTTAGTGTGACATACCACACGAGCCCCTCACACACTTAGGTGCACAGCCCCTAGGCATACTATGACTAGGATTTTTCTTTGTGTGCGCATGTGGTTGATTGTTTTGGTGTGATTGCCCGTTGGATTGTCTGCGATGTGGGCACTTGCCCTTAAGTGGTTAGCATAGGAATATATATATATGTTTTCTTGTGCAGGTGGCCGTGTCCAAGAGGGGGTAAAAATAAAAAAATAAATCATAATTATCTTAACGCTGTTTGCTTGCAGTCGCTGCTTAAAACCCCAAAGAGGCATGGCCAATAAGGTAGAAGCATGTGCTTGGCACTCTAAGTGCCAGACAAATTTTGGATGTGATGTTATTATATAAACTGCTTGCTAACTTTGTTTTGCAAGTTTGAGTCTTTTTCTTTTCAAAGTGTATTTGATAGAATTAGGATGTAAAACTTGTGGGGGTTTGGATCAAAAGGAGAGGTGAATCAAGTAGGATGTGCTTCTTGGAGGTGATGCCCAAAGATCCACCTGGAAGATGAAGCTTGAAGACCCCACAAGTAGAGTCTGTAAAAATTAACTGGGTTGTATAATGGCAGGCAACTCAGCTGCCAAAACTGTTTGTAATAATTGGGACATTACTTGCACCGCTGTCTTGATTTATTTATTAATGCATGTGTTATTTGTTTACTGTGTGCGCACTAGAACAACATGCTTTTCCTAGGTTTCTTCACTTGTTTGTTTGGGAGTGGCCTGGACTTGTGATACGGTAGGCTCTTAGGAAAATTTAAGATTTCTACCCTTCAAAATGTAAATAAACTAAAATCAAACTTAGGCTTCATGATTTTTCTAAACAAAAAGAAACTTGCATGGCTTTTCTTTTAAGAGCCAAGTTTTCAAAATTAAACTGATCATGCATAGCCCAAAAAAAAAGTCACATGTAGAAGCCCTCACTTAAGGATTATATAATAAAAAAATCTGCATCTGTGAGTCAGCATTCTGCATACCTTGCATACCTAGGCATCTTGGCCTCAAAGCCAAGTTGTAAGCCCTATTTCCTAAATAATAATTGCCCACCACTCTTCATATGCATTGAGATCAGAAAACATGATTTTAAAAGTGATTAGGGGGAGTCTAGCTGGTAGTCCTTTCCAGGCAGGACAAAAAATCTAGGGGTTGGGCTGGTTGTGCCTCTTGTGAGGTACAATTTGTAAGTCCTTTTGCATTCGCTAGATTTAGGTTCGAGGAACTACCTCTCGGTAGTCCTCAACTTAGCTTTATGGTCTGAGGCAATAGTCGATTCCAATCACTACATAACCCTCAAGTTTCGGGCAATTCCTCCAACAAGTGTTGTTGGAATGTAAGCCCCAACCTTCTAATGAAAAATATCAACTTGAACAAAAATCAGATCTCTAAAATATAAAGTCCAACATAGGATAGTTTGAGCCGCTCTGAGTTTCCCTCAGAATCAAGTGCTCCTACTTCATTCTCTTTGGCTCTCCTTCTAAAAATCTGATTTCAAATCGATCCTTTCCTCCTTGAAACTCCTAAAGGACCAAAAAATTCTTTAAATAAGACTTTCATGGATTTTCAAAATTAAAATCAAACCTTAATCAAAATCTAAATGACTCTCAAAAACAAGAAAATCACTAGTTTAATCAAAAGTGTTCTCAAGCCCCAAAACTTGAGATGTAATTAACCATAGGGGCTTGCCCCTATGGGGCATCTGTACCCCAGAATAAATAAACCCCGTTCAACCAAACATTAAACGGGGGAATCTCTATTAAATTGTAGATTTTATCATTGAGTCCATAAGGAAACGATATTTTTACCCTTTGGGGTAATATATCGTCATTCGTATGCCGTACTCAATCATAAAGTATGCAATCCGTTAGAGGAACACAAAATTCTCCAACACACCAAAAGGGATTTTCTTGAACCAAAACCCAACCCTTGTCAAATTAAATTCCATAAACTACTGTAGTAGGTGTCACATGACCCTATGTACATGATCCAACAAGCCCAGCCCATGGTTTTATCTGGGTCAACCAATTGGGTTGAACAAAGCCCAAATTCATGGACCCAAAGCCAACCCGGCCCAAATTGGCTACTCCAAATAATTCAAATAGTTTCTAGAGGTTGCTTTTTACCTACCCCAAGCAGCCTTTGGCCCAAATTTTGTTCCATATGCGAAAAGACACAAAAACCCCCTCTTTCCACATCATGGCCCTTGCAATGTCCTTCACCTGGCCAAAAAGACTGGTCTCCAACCCCTCCAGCTAGGTTTCATGAAGCGAAGGATAATTAATCTTCAATTTCAATGGCCGAACTTCCTTCAATGTAAGCCTTATATTGAAAGGTCACTTGCAATTTTCATCTATGAATTCTTGATGTTAAGTAGACTTTTGAGTGGTTTAAGAAATCTAATTGGATCTAAAATATCAGCTTAATAGGGCCTCAACTTCAATTCTAAGATTCCTCACTCCGATAATGGTTTGGCTATAAAAAATTACAGCAGGAGGGGTTTAGTATCAAAATGAAGGTCCCAATTATAAATAGATAATTTGATTAATTATTTCCTGTGACGGGTGCAATGATCATCAATCATAATCGTAGGGGAACTTTGTTAAAAAAAAATGCTCGCTCTTATTTCAAGACATTTGCACTTCAGATCACTTTTTAGATTATGGGTGTTTCTATAATAATAGCCTAACCGAAAGGAACTCCTTTTAAATCCAAGTTTGCTTTACAAAATATTAAAAAAAGCTCAAGCAATAGCTGACTGTTTGTTCTTGGAGAAAACATTCATTCATTCTCTGCACTAATTTGCCAAGGTTTAAAATTTTAAGTTTGACTATAGCTCATAAAAAAGCTAAAGTTATATCAAGTTTTCTATATGAGTACACTCAAAATCTTATATCAATAAGGACATGACATGTGCTCTATGTTTGAGTGGTCAGCGTGCATGCGTGACACTATTATATTTTTCTTATTGCTTATGCCCAGATGGTCCCTAATGGCTATGTCAGTAAGTTGCAAACCATAAGATACTAAAATTTGGCCTCTTCAGTACGTTTCCTCCTTAGTTATACGTGGTACCCTTAGATAAAACAACTCATAATCATAGCCCGGTTTGGTAGACTATCTCTGCTGACTAAGTAGACCAGGATCTATGATAACTGGATGTGATAAAATTATGCGATCTTATCATTCATCGATATTTACTATGAGTTAATTATGATATATTATTTCCTGTAATTCAAATTGCTGCTACTTAAACACTTTCTAGTGCCTATAAGCTAGCTTAATTAAAATTGCTCTATTGTAATCAAGAAGAGTAATAATAATAGGTGCTTATGCCTGTAAAAAAATCTCGAACCATATTAAGAAGTCCTTATTTGAGGGAAAAATCTCTTGGTAATATTATTTGATGTCCAATTTGTCTTCTGAAACTCAAAATCATTTAAATTTATATAAATTTAGGAATTTTTAGAGCCCATAACTTCCCACAGTTGTAATAATGAGATCTTTCTCTTGGATTAATTCTCTTTGTAGATTGGTTCTTCGTTTACGTCCAAGATTTGGTTGGTCGTCATTTTTATCATAACCATTTGTTGTTTAAGCAGTGCAACTTGGGTAGCTACGTTGTCCAAGTTTTCTTCTTTGAAGTTGATATCACAACATTCTGTCTTTTTTTCCTTAAGAGATCTATGGCAAAGAGTGGTTCTCCAATCTTCTTGTTTCTTTTTGTTAGTAGCATGCACTAAGGTTCCATAAAACCTCTATGATACAGGCTGATACGGAATTGCTTGTGGGAAAGTGGAACAGGATCCAACTAATGCATCAAGTAGATGTTTTGAGGTTCTGAAATGAAAATGGGTGTATGGATTCTTATTTGGAGTCAAGAATACATACTATTAGTAAGTAAGAACTATAAAATTATAGAGGGAGGAAGAATATGACTCTCCGTTTATACAAGAGAGATATGTCGGATAGAAAAAGGCAGAACAATTTATTACTAGAAATCAGGTTTACACTTACGGTAGTTACGGGAATGCGGTGCCTAATTGGATAGTTGGGGCCATGTTGGCGTTACAATTGATCAGCAACAATCCTTTAGGTGAATGAGTTACAGGACTCTTGGTATAGAGGTCTTCCTGGGTACGTTTTGAGCATGACATGGCCTCATTGATTCTTCGCTTGATTGATTCCTCTTGACAACATCCCATGGTTCTTAACTAGTTTTTCCTGCATTTTCTTTGTACGTCATATGTTATCTTGATCATTGTTGTCATTGTGCCATTCTGTGCTTACAATTTCACTATTTGTTTTCTTCTTGTTCAAAAAATTTAATTAAGAATTCATGATTTTCATCTTGAAATTCATTTATGCGCCATTTGTATTTCTTATGAGGATTAGTATTACTAGAATTGAAATTCATTAATTATTTTATCTCAGTACTTGATGCTGCATTGGCGGAAGCTGTATGCATTAGGTTTGCTTGTTTTTTCCAAACCCTTATAAATCCATTTTAGTTTACTGCATTCGCAATCGTCAACCTTTCCTTTTCAAGTTAGATCACCACAAAGTAAAAAAGAACATAAAAATAAAAACCCTATCCTTTTCAAATTTCATTTGGGAAAAGTTCTTTCATGTTGACCTCCTTAAGGTTTTTGCATTCTGATTTTCTTTCTTACTGAATATCTTTCTAACAGACTAATACATATTGCTATCTGGAATCCACTTTATGTATTTGCTCTGTGAAAATGCTGAAGCACGGTCTCTTGATATAATAAAAATTATTAATATTTTTATCATATTCTTGTTATAGTTTCCAGATAAGGCAAGCATAACCAGATTGAATATTGGCATTTATCTGCTATTCTATTGAACATACTTTTGATGGTCCTATTGGTGGATTTTTGAGAATGACATTTCCACTTTTATGGATGTTGAGGGCCTCTCATCCCATAATCACGTAGAAAGTGTTCTTGCTGATCATGAGGTTAACCGCAGGTTAAATTTTTCTATGATTCAGATTCTGGAAGAACCAAATGTTGAGGAAGTCTCTCTACTCATGGACATCTTTGGGTGAGTCTTTTACAAATCATTCTGTAGTACTCTACAATTTCTACTTAATAGTTATTTTTTGGATGGTTGGATTATCTAAGTTGGACAATATATGCATTATTCGATTATCTCTTTCATCCTTTTTTTTTGGTGAGATACAACTCCATTTTTCTGCTTGCTTTACGCCACTCATGCTCTGTATATGCTGTATGAAGAAATTGCTTTATTTATTAAAGGGATGTTTTTAATTGATAAGTAATGAAAAGCCTTCAACCCTGCAATTTTCTGGTTTGTAGAAATTATGAAAATTAGAATGCTGTTTAATTGGAGAATAGAAAAGGGCGAGTGCACGGTTTTAAATTTGATTTTGGTTTCATTTTTTTGGTCCTATTGCAATAGTTCTAGTTCCAGTTCTTTTGATAGTTTAATTTTGAGTCAAAGATATTATTTTATTACTAAATTTCAAAGATAAAGGGTTATGTTAATGAACATCTTCATAAAAAATAAATTCTAATTAATTTTGTAAGATGCGAAACAATTTTTTTAACCTTTATTATGTTGCTTACGAGTCCTTATAAATTGCTAAAATATTGTGTCAGTACCAGATGATTCACATGCCGCGTGACTAGCATGGTGACCACCGTCTTTCTAATAATATTCATTTTCCTGTGTATTTTGTGCATTATAAATTGTAAAATTTTCACATATTACTATATCTTTTAATTTAAATTTATCAGGCATTTCATAGGTAAACTTGAATGATGAAAATAAATATTTATTCACATATTATTTGTTGTTCTGAACTCCATAAGCATGTTTAGTTTTTACATGAATTTGTGTTTATAAACTTAGTAATGCTACAAATGTTCTAGGTTGGTCAAATCAACATTCGAAAAGGGTGGTAGTGACTAATGCTCTTGGTATCACATTTTGATTATGTCTCCACATAATTCATCCAATCTGGCTAGAAAATTGCTATTGCGGGTATACTAAGTTTGAATTAAAATGATTGAGATTTGATATTAGGTTGATAACAAATCAAGAATCTTATACTAAAATTAACAGATGAATCCAAAATTAAATTTTGCCGGTAGTAGAACATTCTCCAAAGGAAGCATGCCATTACATAACCCAATTATGGTGAGAATTTGGTAATAGTTTGCTAGGACATCACTCACAAGTGAAGCACCATGATTTAGCCCTATTGTGTGAGAAGTATACAACATTTGGTTAGGATATCACGTCCCAATGACATGTTGTAATTTAATCCTGTTATGTTGAAAAGTAGGCAAGATTGGCTACAATGTTATTTATAATTGACTAGCCACAACTTAACCCAATTGTAATTACGATTGAGCGAGGATTGGCAAGGAACTTACCAATAGGTGATGTGCCACTACTTAACTTGACCTCAAATATTTGGATATAGATAATTTCTCATATTTCATATTTCATCTTCTCTTGATATCTTTATCTTTAATTAAGATCTTATTAGCTGTGCTTGTAATGCATCTAACTTGATTAAAACCTTCACCTCTCTTATTTGTTGTCTTACATATTTGATTATTGGATAAGAAGATGATTATTGGATAAAAAGATGTAGAAAAGAAGTGGCTAGAAAGCTTGGATTGTTCATTCTTTAATGGGTATTTATACACAAAATTACATAGAAGGAAAAAAAAAAAGAAATAAATTATTAAAATAATAAAAAAAATAAAAAAACCACCCCTAGCTGTTGTCCGCCTCCCAGCTACTGTTCGCCCTTGAGTCTTCGTTGTTTGATCTAGTAGGGATTGCCGATAGATGCCAAGGAAGCAATCCAAGTGCTCTTTCTTTCTTTTCTTACATATGAATTCGTGGGAGAGGTATTTCCTTGCAAGTAATGGATCTGTGGCTTCTAGTTTTTCTTATTTAGCAATCCTGTCGGCTACTCTTGATCTGAAGACCCTTTCAACACCCCTTCAAACGGGATGGTAGAGATATACCATTCCAATTTTTCTTATAATATTTTTGAATGTGGGATTGTTAAGTCCTTTAATAAATATGTTGACAATTTGTCTTCTTATTGAGACATGAAGTGCAGAGCAATTTACTTTCTAGTTTTTTTTCTCTTTATGAAATATCTATTCACTTCCATATGTTTATTATGATCATGTTGCACAAAATTGTGAGCTATGTTGATAATAAATTTATTATCATAGTATATCGTTATAGGCTCTTCTCATATGATTTTTGAATCGCTTAAAATGATCTTAATCTATAGGAGTCCACAGATACCTTAAACAATTGCTCTGAATTCAGATTTAGTACTGAATCTTGAAATGTTAGGTTATTTTTTGCTTCTTCATGTGATAAGATTTCCTACCAAAAGTGTAAACTATCCTTAAGTGGATCTTCTAACCATCAATAACCTTGTATAATTAATATTAATATAACCTTGAAGTTGTGGAGGCATAAATTGATTTACGAGGCTTAATATAAAGGCAATTTTATGTGATATTGCCCATTGTCCACTTATGTTTCCTCTTCACTGCATCCAGTTTTTGATTTGGTTCAGTTGAAGCTTCACACAACCTAGAATAAGTCATTTTTGTTTTCCTTAATAGGTCCATAATATATTTTTATTAAGATAGAAATTTCTTATATTAATTGAGCAACCTCTATACTTTGGAAGCATTTATGTTTGCCTAGTTTCTTGATTTGCAAGCATTTTAAGTGATTACTTTCCTTCACTATCTCACATGTAATAATTATGTTATAAACATATATAATGAGAATTCAAAATTGTTCATCATTTGAGTGTTTTATGAAAAGGATACGTCCTCCTTGACTTTGTTTGTACTTATTTTGTACATGATTTTTTTTGAATATGCCAAGCCATGCTCTTTGATATTATTTGAGACTATAAATGCCTTTCTCAATTTGCACACCTTATTTTCTATGAAAGAGCTGTCGAATTTTGACGGTGGATCTATATAAACTTCATCTTCAATATCCCTTTGTAAGAAATAATTCATCGCTTCATTCTATTTCATGTACCATTCAAGGTTGGCGACTATAGACATTAGAATATGAATTGTGTTCCTTTTTAACACGTGCAAATATTTCTTGATAGTCAATTTTATAGGATTGAGTATATCTGTCGACTACTAATGTTGTTTTGTATCATTCTATGTTCATCTATTTTATATTTTAATGAATTTTTTTTTACATCCTATAGTTTTTTTCCTTTCTGTAGTTAAATAATCTCCAAGGTGTGGCTTTTTTCCAGGACTTTCGTCTCTTTTTATGGTATCCTTCCACTTGTTATTTTCTAGTGCCTCAAAACAAGATTTGTGATATTTTAATTGAGTTGGAGTTGATGTTTATAAGGAATGCTTTATATGGAGAAACATTTTGAAAGGATGTGTATTAAGTAATTGCCTATAGTGGAGAATGTGTGATGATGGGTTAATCATTGTTACCTAATAATAGTTTTGAGTCTTGGGCTTACTGGAAATGTTGGCTAGGCTTATTCCTTATATAGACTTGAAAGGGCATGGTAATTGGAGTTTGCGTAGTTGAGTTATGAAGATGAAAGTTAGTAGTGTTTTAATCAAATTTATCTTTTAGTTAGTTTTCTCACTTAACATAAATTTGATTGACGAAATTTTGCTTTTTATCAAATGTGATATCTTTTGAAGTTAAAATTGTCTTGGTGGTTAGATGATAGCACTTATATCCTTTTTTTAGTGGAGGAATATCCTAAAAAGATAATTTTGAGTGCTCTAAGATCATGCTTATCTTGGTATTGTTTGTGGATGTGAACATAGACAAAACACTCATATTTTTGGAGAAATTTTTATGTTTTTTGTGGGGAAGAATTCTGCAAGATAATTCGAGGGGCTTTTGAAGCCAAGTATCATTGAGGGTATTTTCTTGATTAGTATATCACAATTAGACTGTTTCTTCCTAATATGTTTTTTTGGAACTTAATCTTTGAACAAAAAAATAATTTTGACTTCTAGAAAGCGATGGTTTTTCCTTTATGCCACCTCATTTTATTGGGGGTATCAGGATAGGAGGATTGATGAACTATACATTATTCATTGAAGAATAAAGATGAAGTCTGATTAAAATATTCACGTGTATTATCTGTGTAAAACATCTTTATGTTAGCATTAAATTTATTTTTTATCATAGCAAAAAGGTTGGGAGAATAAAGTTGACATCAAAATTTTTATTTGATAAAATTGCCCATATTGTTCAAGTGCAATCATTAATGAAAGTGGCAAATCCTATAGTTCAAAAGATATTAGAAATTTTTGAGTGCCCTCTGATGCAATCAAGGATTATCATTTTATATTTTGTATTTTATTTTCTTATGTTTTGATGCTATGTAATTTTGGACTATGTTTTTTTTTTAATGTGCCCTATGATGGAAATCAACCCATGATCATGTTTTGGTTTGGTGCTCTTAGGTAATTTCTCTCCATTGGCTTTCCACTTATGTTGAATTTGTTTCCTTGCTCCTTGGTGGCTAAATGCGTATTTAATCTTTGGGCTGTTTTTTCCCTATTGGGCTTGGCCCATCTCTTCCCATGTTGGTTGGCTGTTGGTTTTCCAAGCAGATTTTGGATTCCTTGCTATTGGTTCCCCATGCTGAATTCGGATTCCCATGTTGGTTGGCTGGTGGTTTTCCAAGCAGGCTTTGGTTTCCTGCTACTAGCCGTTCATTTTCCTCCTTGCTGATTCATAGTATAATGTTTTATCTTCTCAAAACGTGGTTGTATTTGGCTTCTATTGGCTAGTTGGGTGTCACATTTATGTGGGCTATCGGGTCTTCTTCTCCTATAAAATATGGCTGATTTGCTGCTAGAAGGGGATTGTTGTTGGTGAAAACGAATCCAAACCTGAAGGTTTTCTTCCTAGCTTGAGAGCTATCTTTTTCCTATACTTATTTCTTCTTCTTGGTCTTCTATCTATTGCTTCTCTCCACGGTTTTCCTTCCACTTGTATCTTTCATTTCCAAATATTGTGAGTGTAAGGTGCTGTTGTGCCCCATTTGTTAGTATTTGCTGGAGGAGCCCTGACTTGTGCTGGATCATAATTTCTATGGCAAACCACTGGTTTGATTTTTTCTTTGAATACTATTATCTATTTTCGTGATTTGCATGTGAGGTGACCTTTCTAGGTTGTTATGAGGGTAGTTAATTTTAAATTTTAGTTTATTTCTTTGCTAAAATTCCTAAACATTTACTTATATATGTTTACTATTAAGTTTCATTTTGTTGGTGTTAGTTTATATTTATTGAAAGGAAGTATCTTGTTGCCTTCCTAGTGTTCTCCTACTTATTTTAGAACCTAGATTGCATCACCCTCAAATATCAGAGTGAACTAACATAAAATTAATAGATGATCTAGAATCACTTTTATAAAAAGAAATGCAATGGTGTTTTGTAATTTCATGTCTCACAACGAAAGTTTTTAATGCTAATATTCATAAAAGAAAAAGAAACATATGCTGTAGAATTTTGAAAGAGAAATTGCCTAGCCTATATTGATGCTTCCAAATAATTTTTATTTTGAGAGTGGAGATAAATAAACATAACAAGTAGTTTGTCTTTAGGAATGTATAGCTTTTCATTTTCTCTAGTTTGCCCAATTATCTTTTCTGTAGTGAGGTTCTGAAATATACAATAATTAATAAAAAAATGTTACTTTGCAATTGTGTTCTTAGTAATTTTTTGGATTAATAGAAATTTATTAGGTGTGGAATATGGAGTATATTGGTAGGGATAAATTTAGATGAAATTAAATACTCCTTTGACCTACAATAATAGTGAGGGGTTCATAGGCTACTTTTATTTTTCTATTACTCTGATAGGGTTTGTAGGTGTGAAAAAGATTTACAAGGTTTTTATGTGTCGGTGGCTTCTAAATCTAAGATTTAGGTTTGATTGAAAGTATTTGAGGCATTAAAAATATGAGTTAGAAATCATATCATTTTGAGCTGGAGAGTCTAACTTGGATGATTTTTATAAAGATTGGAGAAAAGCTTGAGCTTATTGATTTTTTTTTTTGAGTTGAGTTCTTTTGATTCCACAAGGCAAGCCTATACTTTTGAGGGACCTTTTTTTTTGTCATAGGCTTTGGGCTTTTCATGAAGCATCCATTTTTTTTTTAATTTGTTTTTTTTGTAGTTGTTGCACCATAGATTGTCTTTGGGAGAAGATTTTTTTTCTTTTTAGGAAGAATTAATGGCAACAAGTCCTTTGTCTTAAGGTTCGATAGTTGTCATAGCAGATGCCTTAGAGATAAGGTTGTCAAGCATTATTATTCTTCTTCCTTGTTCAGCTTGAATGTGTGAGAATACTTCATTTAGAGATAGTAGGTTTTCTCTGTTTAAGATATGAACATGAATTTGGTTGAATTCTTTTTTGAGTTATACAGGAAACTTATAAACCCTTTCTCTTTTTACAATTTGTTTAAGAATTTTTACATAATCACTGCACTTCTTAAAATATTGGTAGTAATTTAGTTCAAACCAATACATCTTCATTGCATTAAAATATTCAATGACAGGGAAGTTATCTTGTTTGGTTGTTGAGATTCTAGTTTTGATCTCATAGATGAGAGTCATATTCTTTAACTAGAGTAAGTTTGTTTGATAGTGTCTCAAAAGTCTTTTGCAGTTGTTAGAAACAAGTAATATCTACTAATTTTAGGCATCATAGTATTTCATCATCATATTATGGTCATGAAATATGCTTCATCTAAAAGTGCAAATTTTGGGTCTTTTGGCTTTTGGCGGAGTAGAGTCCACAAGATAATGAATATTTCCTTTGCCTTTCAGAAAAGTCTTCACAATTCAAGACATCTTTAGATAGTTTATTTGATTCAAAAGATATGAGGCTTGTAGTTGATGAATTTCTTAGTCTGCTTTTTACTATATATGATGGTTGACTTTGTGGAAGGGTTGTCAAAAAATCAGATGTAATGAAGAGAAGATAGAGTGAAAAAGAGAGAGAATAAAGATTGAAAAATATGATCATAACCTTACTCTGATATGATATAAAAAAGAAATGGCTAGACCGTGCTTATTTTTCATTCTTTCCATGGATATTTATGAACAATACTACATAGAAAGAAAAAGGAAATAAATAATTTCAATAATTCAAAAAGAAAAAAAAAGCCTCTAGCTTCTATTCGCCTGACAACTACTGTCTACCCTTGAGTCATCGCCATTTGGTCTAGTAGGGATTGTTGTTGGGTAGCAAGGAAGCCATCCAAGGGCTCTTTTTCTTCCTTTCTTGTATGTGAATTTGGAGGTGAGATATTTTCTTAAGCAATGGATAAGTGGTCTCTAATTTTCTTTATTTATCAATCCTATCAGAGAAAATATGGCCATTTGATAACCCTGAGAAGACATATAATTGAGTACCATGAGAATTGATTTGGTATGCATTAATGAATTTTTTTTGTATCAAAGGTATCTTTAAGTTATTAAATATATGTATGAAAAAAATTTAGCTAGCATTAGAAATAATTATTGAATGACCAGAGAGTTTCCAATATAGTACATCAAGGATTATTACTGAGCTCATATTTTTTTATATTGCCTTAAGCATATGATTTTTGCCAATGACAATTTTAATTGGTGAGGCATATATTAGAATTAGTGAGAAGTTTGAACTATGGAGAAAATATCTACAAGTAAAAGGGTGTAGAATAAATAGAACAATGATTGTTCATGTAATATGCAATGTTATTGGATTTAATAATAATAATTATCAATAAAATAATTAAAAAATAAAGTGATTCCTTGGTGTGATGGGTTCAAATATCTTAGATTTATCATACAAAAGAATGGGGATATACGTGGGAGAAAAATTTTCATACTTAAGATTGTATGGTTAAAATTTTCATGCTTAGTAATATTATGGGATAAGAGGATATTTTGGAGACATAAAAGCAAAATTTTGATTATATTTTTTGAACTGTAATTATGTTGATTATATTTTATTGACAAGAGTATTGGGTAGTAACATAGTTATTATACCTAAGTTGAGCAAGTAATTAAAATTTTAAGATAAATGGTTGGTGTTAATGCTATGATCATATCTTTTACTCTACCACACTAAGAAATGTGCGTATGGGTCTTCGTTCCAGCTTAAAAAACTTTGCAAATAGATTTCATCTCCTCATAAAAAAAGATGCAAATGGGTATTTATTTTTGGCTGCTCATGTCTTCTTTCTCGTCATGCCAAGAAAGATGCATATGCGTCTTCTCCCCATCGCCCAAAATAGGTGTGTATGGGTTACCTGCACAAGAAATAAGCATGTATGCTTTTCTTGCCATGCCAAGAAAGATGCGTATCAGTGTTTAAGCAGGGGTGTGAACTTGCCTGACATACTTTGTGCTTGAAATGGTGAGGGCAAGATCACGATGTGACATATCGATGAGGCAAATATGCACAATTTTTTTCGCTTTTTTCTTTCTACTTTTGTTTTCTTTTTTCTCTTTTTAGAAAGAGAAAGGGAGAGAGAAAAGTGAGTGAGTTAGAGAGGATAGAGAAAGGGAGAGAAGTAGAGAGAGTAGAGAGAAAGAGGGATAGAGAGAGGAAAAGTGGAGTAAAGTGAGGGAGAAAGAGAGAGATAGAGAGATAGCATGGGAGTGAAAGATAGAGAAAGAGTGATGGAGAAAGAGAGACAATGATAGAGAGAGAAAGAGTGAAAGAAAGAGAGATAAGTAGTGGGAAATAAGAAAAAAAGGGAGAAGAGAGAGAGGAAGAGAGAAAGAGTGAGGAGAAATAGAGAATGAAAGTGAGAGAGAGGAAGAAATAGAGAAAAATTTAAATTGATGAGAGATGAGAAGGAAACAGGGGGAGACTTAGAGAGAAAGAGATAGCAGGCCATTGAGTATGGGCTGAGCCACCTGTGGAAACGAGAAGAACGAGCACGGGCATGAGTCTGATAGATGAACTTAATGAGAGAGGAAGACCGAGCGCAATCGACTCAGGTTGATTAAAGATTAAGGTTTTTATAATGAATTATAAATTAATTTCTTTTCTATAATTTAAAATTAAGAATTTTATTTTATTTTATTTGTGATAAAATAAATTAATCTTTTGTGCTTTTGACAATGCGCGAAGGTGAGCTAGGGCACGACTATTGTAGTGAGGAGAAGTGAGGTTCATTTTAAATTATTATTTCATACTTTTATGCAAATTTATTAGTAATTAATTTAGAAAAAGTTTATAGTTTATTTTGAGTTAGAGAAATTTTAATTTAAAGTATTATTTATATTCATGAATTAAGAAATTTAATTTAGAAAAAAACTTAAGTTATATAGGTTATAAGTTAAAAGAAAAGTAAGAGCAAGGTTGATTGTTATTTTAGTATATTTGAATAAGATATGAACTTTTAGTGGCAATATTAATTATTTTATCTTAGAGAGAGAACAAATTTTATAAATTACAAGAGATTTTAATTATACAATTAGTAAATTAAATGTGTAACTATGACAATCAAACTCATAACAGATGTCAAGGGTGTAATATGGCAGGAAACAATTATCATGAATCTAGAACATCAAAGATAAGAAGTAAATTCTTTATTAATATATAATCATAAACATGAAATTTCCATTGTTATTGAAATTATCATAACTTGCTCAATATGAAAAAATTCTATAAAAATTAGACCTACAAATTTCTTGATTCTTGTGCTAGAAATTGAGTATCTTATCGAAATTATTGGGTTCTCTCCTCGATGCACGTCCTTATTTTTCTCCCTCCAAAGTCTCGACCTTGTCTAAACTACCTAACAATGATTATTTCATTAAATTATAATGCTTTCTGAATTCCAAATTTTACATAAATACAAAATAGTCTTTAACAACTTATTACGTCAAAATGTTTTTCTTTCATTTAAGTTTCTTATTCCTACAACATGGGACGAATATGATTGAGATTTTCTTAACTAACATTTTTTCTTCTTCTTCTTTTTCTTCTTCTCTGATTTCATTAGCTTATTCTTCTTTCCCTCCATTTCTGTAGTCAGCCATTGGAGTCTCTATGCCTTCGTATTTTCGCTGGCAGCTACAATGCTGCCAACAACCATCACAACCCCCTCTTCTTTGGCCCAACAGCAGACTTTTGGAGTGGAAATGGGCTTAGGTAACTCAATAGATATTTAAGTATAAAAAATATGTTAAATTTAATTAATTTTGAGTTCTGCTGCCTTAATCAATATCATTCCTTTTTTGTTTATTAATTCTAAAATCAGGATTTTATCTAGCTACAATTGATTAATTTAATATACAGTAACATAAACCTAAATTTTAGGAAAATATAATTCTATGCATAAATTGATTTGTGTTGATGATTTCTATATGTTCTTTATATCAAATGATCGAAATGAAACATATATTTAATAAAAATAATTTTAATGAATTTAAGACGTGCGAAAAATAAGGGCACCCCAGACAAACTACTAATGAATTGACGTGAAAATTTAAGTTTAACTTTTTATAAAATTTTGAATATTATATATTAGCAGTGATAATCAACACACTTTGAATTTCTTTCTTAGCAATATTTACAATTTTGTCTTTCTATTGTTGCCTTTGCTCTTGTTTTCTCTTACAACAATCTTTTATAATATATTCTTGCTTTCCATAGTGCCAATATCCACCTCGGTGACTTTTAGATTTACTTTTATTACAATATTTATATTGGTTGTTATTTCTTCCTTGTTGATTACTTTTATTATGAGACCCGCTTCTATAATCAGTATTCAAAATAAAAGAAGGAACTTTACCTGTGTCACATTGTCAGATATCTTCAATAAGGATGAGGTCTCTTATATGTTATCCACCAACCCACTAACCCATTAACCCACCAACCTAACTCCTCATAACTACTCACGCACTCAAGACCTCGACAAAACTCCCTCTCCTCCCCCATTTGATTGTATGCCCACGGAACCGCCCTAGCCCTCTCTCCCTGACGATTCAATTCTCAAGCGCACACAAAATCCGCATGACCCTCTCCTCCCCTCTCATCTATGTTTGATCGCACGCAAGACTCGTGCCTAGGTCGACCCGCCAGCCTGCTCTCGTCGTCTTTCTACGCTCTAGCCCAGCCTGTGCGCACATCTAACTTGCTTGAAATTTTACGCCGAACTGGCTCAACCACCATCTCGTGCTCCCGTCCAGCCTCCATCATTGTCGTCCCCAGCCTGCTGTCTCGACCACCATTTCGTCATCCTCCTGCAAGTGCCAGCTGAACACCCTGCAATAAACTGCCGGTCTCACCAATACAAAGACTCCATCTCCCTTATTCTCTATTGGCACGCCCCTCTCTTGATCTCACTCTATCGAATTCAATCGCCCCAGACTCACGATTGTCTTCCCTACTCGCGATGCCCCAGCCATCCAACCACTTGTTCTCTCTCTACCAATATATATTTATATATTATTATAGATATAAAAAATTAGAAAAATAGTTTTTAACTTGCCAAATCCCAGTCACTGTCGTCGCTTGTCGTGCACTAAAGGTATAAACTTCTTTCTTGCTTGCTTAAACTGTAGGAATCGAGGATCCGCATTCCATTGATCTTAGATCTGGCCTGGAAGATTGAAAATTATATAAAGAACCTGCATTCGTTGTATCTTTTATTTGACTGGGAGAAGAACAAGAACTAAAAAGATCCCATATTCATTGTATTTTTGATCTGGCTAGGAAGAACGTGAATTATATGAAGAGTATCTTTGATCCGGCCGGAAAAAACAAAAGGCAAATTCATACCTGACAACCCGCACACGGGCGAGATGCCGGGAGGTTGCCGAAATTTTAAACAATAAAAGACCCCCATAATTAATTGAAAAAAAGAGAAATTGTCATTAAGCTAATTTTGAAAATCATGCACCATTTCAATTGATTTGAAATGAGGCAAAATAATTTGATTGCTTAAAATAACTTGATTCAATTTGGAGTTGGCTTGACATATGATCCATGCAAATCCGGCCTTGTATGTTGTTTGTAGGGACAAGCCTCCTAATCTAGAGAAAATTAATATACTAATACTAAGGAGTAAAGTTGGTGTTAAGAAATAACAAAATTGTTTAGGCCACTCTCAAATCATAAATGATAGTGATTATGCAAGTGAACCATACACACCATCAAACAAATTTAAATTTAAACATAACGCTCAGCATCTGACAATTATAAGATATATCATATGAGTGTATTGCAAGTGTAAAATGCATTATACAATAATGGTGTGTAAAATGCATTATATAAGAACAATGAGTGAGATGTATTATGCAAGGATAAATGTGTTATACAAATATAGTGATTAAAATGTAAATGCATTTTCAAATGCTAATGTATTATGCAAGAAGAATGTTCGAAGTTTATTTATACATGAGAAATGAGAAAATGCAAATATATTGTACAAATATAATAAGAGTACAAAATACATTGTGCAAATGTAATGTAAAATACATCATATAAATGTAGTGAGAATGCAAATTATGTGATATAAGTGTAATGGAAGTACAAAATATAATATGCAAAGTTCCACACGTGCTTTGATCTCTACATCAAACTCCTAAATGCAAGATTTGAGAATGCTTCGCGGATTTGCTAAAAGTGCTCAAACCCCTCGATAGCAATGTTGAAAGAAAATTTTAATCGGATAAATCGTTTTAATTTTCAAAATGCCCTCAAAATTCTAAAGTCATTCATTCATTCAGAAGAAATCTAAATTCAAATCCTACTAACTACTAAGAGTTTAAATTTTTAAAATGAAATCCATCACCAAAAGTTTAAAACCAAAATCCATTCACACTTCACAACTGTTTGGCGAGGATGATGAATTTAAGAATAACTTCAGTTCATAAAGAGCAGATGTTTTATTAAATGTATTATTACAATATATTTTTAATTAATTTCTCGCCAGCAGGGATGTGACAGTGCCCCCTGACCGGGTGGTTTTGCCACAAAATGACATCACTATATTAAGGTCATGGTCAAATCACATATGTTTCCTAATAGTTAAAAACCTATTGAGTAATGAATTATAGGATGTGTTCGATAAGATATAAAGCCCTCTGTTAGCTATGGTTAACTCGAATTCATCCTCTTAGACAAACATCCATTCGGGTTTATAAGGTATTCTTGATCGAAACAACCCATGGTTGCCGACAAGGTTCTTTCTGTTAGGTTGGGTTGACTATCTACTCTGAGTAAGTAGATTAGGGATGACAGCCCAGGACAACAGAACTATGGGATCTTGATCGGGCCCGCCATCATTCCTCCATCACCTGCTTTAAGTGTATGATGATAAATTTCAAAATTTTAAAAATTCAAAATCTAAACGGCAAAGCTATTGGTACTATATGTTGGGTATTTAATGCCTATTTAATGACTAGCCTTAATCGAAAGTGCTTTCTCGTTATCATGAGTAATTAACTATAGGGGCTTGCTGTTATGAGAAACCTGATCTCTCAGATCATAAAGTCCTCGCAAAATGACAACGAAATCTTTGGGTAGTGTCTTATCTAAAATCTAATTTATTTTTTGAAAATTTATCCCGGAACCTAATTTGTTAGAACTCTCATCGTCAACAAAAAGAAGCATAAAGAGTCCGGTGCGCGAATTTTTGGAACCCACATTATATTTTTTAGCTTTAATTTGTTTGATCCATAAGAGACGCTTATAGCTATTGCTATGCCATTCTAACTTTAGGGAAGCGATGAAATTAAAGTCAAGACATAAATTTATAATCAAAGTTGATGTCCACGGACCTCAACTGATTTGTGATCAAGTTCAAATCATTGATGTGCTTAAGAGGCACTTTCAGACATCCTGAGATTAAAAATTTACATTAGATGTATCTTATTAACAATAAAGGGCTTCCCATACATGTTTGATAATATTTTCATCGCGCGTGTTGTAGGTTCATCCTAGAAGCTTTGGGCTGGTTTTTATGGCTTTTATGGCGGGAAATGAGAAAGATGCTTTAGGTTTAAACAGCAGATTAATGATTCAAGGATCAATCTAAGTTTTTCTTGCTTAATCATTTGCAGATTCTGTTTGATAGGAGGTACTGAAGTTCACAGTGCCATTATAAGCAATATACAAGGCCTAGCGGCAGCATTTTCAAGTTACAAAGATGAAATCCTGGTACAGCTTTTTCTTTGATGTTGAATTTGTTGTATTACTTTTGCCGTTTTCGTTTCTATTGATAAAAAGAAAAGGCATAGCTGTCATACCCTAGATTCAGAAGATGGCATACCCCTGCAACATGGTACATGATAAAGGAATTGACCTCAAAAACATACAAAATCTAGCACATCAAATCTTTCATAGAAAGTCTTTCTCTTGATTTGTAAAGTCCACTTTTTTATTTAATCGTAGAGACATCAAAATAGTTAAGTGAATAGTGCCCAACTAGGAGTGGACACATCCATAAATCATGGGATACAGTGCGATTGCAATGGTTTTAACATGCAATAAAGGTAGCAACGAGAATAGAAGGGAATAGAGGTGGCAAGCAATATGAATATTGAGTAGCAAAGGCGACTACAGTAGTAACGGTGGGTAATAAAGGCCAAAAGTAGCCGGAAGCAGTGAAGCAGAAAACTTAGGTTAAAACATTAGGAGGTAGTGGCATGTATAGGATTCAACGGGTAGGCAAAATAGCTAGAAGAAACCGATAACATGAAACAAGGTGCAATAGTCCATTAGCATGCATCCTTCTAATTCTCATCACAGTAATTGTTGAATTTACTCTGCACTCTAGATGCGTTGACATGGAATTTAATGGGCTAAATCAAAACTTTGCCGTATGACTAATCCTAACAAAATACTATAGAATATATCTGGTTCATATGGAAGCCTTTATCATAGCCATGTTTTACACAAAAATCCAAAACAAAGCAAAATTTAATAGAACAATTGTAATGTTTATCACTTTGTGTGTTTTTGATGAGTGTACATATGCAGATTCCATCAACTACCATGTCCTTATTAAATCATTACACGAAGTAAACATGTAAATAACATGAAATTAAATAACTATAATCATAATATAATGCTTGGTGTTCTCCATGGCCATCAACGACTTATGATTGTCCTTCATCAAGAATGATCCTGGTCCTACATAAAGAATGATTCTTTCATTGTCTATTGGTTGTAGTAATTCAAAGAAGTTGCTCCTTCTATTGGCATCTGTTGTTGTCGATCACATTTACTCGTAAAAATTATGTTTAGTAAATGTTTATCTTTTTTCTGCCTTTTTCTGCAGATTTCTTCAAACATTCAAACCTTGACATTTTGTATGTGAGATCATTTTTATTATTTCTTTGATCTCGTTTTCTTTGTTAGCATATCTATAGCATGCTGGAAGCCCTAGAAAAAATCACAATATTAACTGTATGTGTCATCTTTTAGAATAGGTTAGTTTCTCATTGACTGCTTGAATGAACTAGCCTTTGATATGGTTGAACAAAACTCATAACAGGCATCACTGTCACTACAGTTTTTCACTAATCAGCGACCAACATATCTTGTTTTCTTTCATAATGCTATTTTTTTGATTGTTTTCATCCTTGTCATAGAAACTTTTGCATACAGTTTAGATATTCTCAGGACTTTGTGGGAAACCTAATCTTATTATCTGGTTTACTTCTAGGTTAATCGTGAAGAGTTGCTTCAGTTTGCTCAATGCGCCATTTCTGGACTGAAATTTAATGCTTATTTAGCAAGGTTAAAAAAGTTTCATCATTGATGTATTTTTCTTTCTGAATTTCTGTTTCAAATGACCAAAAGTATCATTGATATGCTTTAATCTATTGAATATGTCTAAATATGTTGAAATTCACACATAAAATTACAGATATGCCAACGTGTTCCAATAGAAAAGAAAAAAAAAGAACTACTAATCAATGATCACAACAATTATTTTCCATCAAAGCCCGTCAGCCAGATCACTGGTTTGAAAGGCTTATCAAAGAATTGTGATATATATATTGCTAGAACAAATGTGCGATGAAAAGATGTTTCTTTGAAATATCCAATGTAGCTCTTAAACCGAAGGCCTACTATGTTCTTATCTGGTTTTAACTTATGTAATCATATAACAATGGCTAAATTGCCTTGAGAGACAGTGCTAAAGGGGAGCTGTGACTTCATATTATTGACTAAAAAAAAAAGTTTCGAACAAATGCGAAGCAACGCACTTGCCTCCGAGTTGACCCCACCTTGCACGATCTTCCCAAACGACGCAACTCCTTGCTCCTGTAACTTCCTCACATGACATAAAGTTCCCTCGAGCCCGATCTTTCTGAGGATTCGAACTCTTAACCATAGTCCTGTCTCTTTGTGTCACTCACAGGAGTTGAAGCCCTCTTCTTTGTCTTCTTTATACACTTCCGAAGCTTGTAGCCATGCCGCCTTCGCCTATCTCTTTACGCAATTGAGACCAACCTCCCGCACACAGCTGCTCACGCCAAGCCTATCATTCACGCATGGGAACAAATCCGCACGCCTTCACTTCACGCACGCGAACTTCTGTATGAATGAACCCCGTCTGCTCGTGTAACCCATGCCGAGCCACCTTTGAACATCCAACCACCCACACACAGTAGCCCATACGCTCGCACGCGAAATCCCAATCTGACATCTCTATTACTCATGTGTGCCCTACCCGAGCCTAGGCTGAAGACTCCTTTCCCTTCCTCTTTGTCTGTTCAATCCGACTCGACCAATCTCTTGATCTGATTGACTATAGTAAAACATGGGAGTATACAAAGACCTGTTTGTTGGCCGTTTGCTGGACCACCTTCTATTTATTTTCTTGAGGATTTTTGTAATGAAATTTAATTAAAGTAAATATATAATTGAAAAGCAAAGCAAGTACCGCAGATTTCAAGACCTCGCGCCATTGATCTTTGATCTGGGCGGGATAAACTTTCAATTTGAAGACCTCACGTCATTGATCTTTGATCTGGGTGGGATGAGTTTTAAAATCAAATGCCTCGCGCCGTGATCTTTGATCCGAGTGGGAAAAATCAAAGGCAAGTGTTGTCCCAACCTTCCCTTGCGGGGAGGGGGTGCCGAAAGGTTGTCGGATTTTCATGGGAATATTTTAAATCTCAAATCAAATAAATAATGAGCAACAGGTACACAAATTCAAGACCGTACACCATTGATTATTGATTTGGGCGGATGAATTTTAAAATCAAAGACCTTGCACAGTTAAATATTTGATCATGACGAGTTGAATTTAAAAAATTGAAGATCTCGCGCAGTTGATCTTAGATCTGACCGGGAAGAAATCAATGGCAAGTGCCATCTTGACCTCCCCCACTAGGAGAAAACCTCGGAAAACTGCCTAAATGACCATGGGAAGTTGCCGAAATGACCTCGAAGGCTGCCGAAATTGCTCCAAGATACTATTAAATTGGAGAGCGATTAATTTTGAATTTAAATTGATTAATTCAATTAATTAATTAAAAATTTAGAAATTTAAATGTCAATTAATTGATTAATTCAATTATGTATTTAATTGAAAATTAATTAATCGAATATTTATGTTGTCTATTTGGATTTGATGATTTTCTCCATGTTAGAAAATTTAAAGGATTGTTGGATTACTAGTTCTCGGGGCCCTTTTGAATATCTGTGCTTAGATCAATATTCTTCCCAAAGTTTAAGGGTTGGTTAAAACCTGTAAGATGTTGACTTCACTGTGGTTTATGGGGTGACGAAGGCTAGGCTCATGACATTTGAAGTATTCCATCGTAGTGAGCCATTCAAAGAGGAAACTGGTGGAGGTTCAACTTTGCTTTCTGGCTCAAAGTACTCTATCAGTAAGAATTTGAAGTTTGTACTTGCCTTCTTTAAGAAAGCCTGGTATTTCCTTGGGGAGTTTTGGTATAGCAACTACTGTTTGTGGATAAAAAAACTATTGAAAATTGTAGGAGAACCAGGTACATCCTATGCACTGCTAAGTCCTTGAGGATGGTAGGATAGCTTTAAATAGCTTTCATAAGTGCCAACTTGTGTGGGAAGTATGGGATAACTAAATTGAGTTTCATTAAGATATATGTTGGAGTTTGTGACCTTTTCTTTCCTGAATTATTTATTTTTTTTTTACATTTTCTTTTTTTTTTTCTCATTTTTAGGAGATGGTATAGCTTCATTAAAGATTCTGACATATGACATGGTATCAACCCATATGGATGTATATTAATTGGGGATTCTAATTGAGTGTTTGGCATCAACCGAGAGAGATGAGACTCTTTCATTGATTGGAGAAAGAGAGGTGGTTCATTAAGGATATGGGATTCAAATTAGCAGATGCTATTGGAGGTAGCAAATCAACTTACAATCAAGATTTTGTTACGACCCGACCCGGTAAGTTCGATTTAACGAGGCGGGAACAGATGATCGTAGGGTAAACACTTAAAACTTTCATTCCACAAATAACATAAATATAATAATCATCCAAATACAAAATAGGAATGAGCCACTAAACTTTCACTTCAAACATCTCTATTACATCAAAAACATCTCTCATAAATATAAAACAAATCCACTACAGTAGTCCACAATACATAAACTAACACATGACATAAAATAATCATAAAGAACCTGTCTTCTTGGAGTTCCCTACGACGGTAAGTAACAGGTTTATCTGCCATCAGATTTTAGCAGGATCTCCTGAAAAGTATTCCCACAACCAGGGATGAGCTAACGCTCAGCAGGTAATGAATAACTCTATTAAATTCATAAGACAAGGAATAAGAAATATTATGCATGAAATTTTCATATAATAGGACTTAAATAACTTCAGGAAAAAGTACCATAAATGTCAAGAATTGATATTAAGTATGCATATTCTATATAACATTTTGAATGCCCATTTTTCTTTAATCTTTACATATAACCATAACATTCTCATTTTTTTTATTCTTCATAACTTTTCCTTTAAATTCTTATATGCATAGAAGCATAGAATACTTATTCATAGTTTTATTCATCCATCCCGGAAGTATCAACTTTTTTATACTGATCATGTACACATTCAAATTTGGCCAATCATTTCATTTATTTACTCCGAAGAGTCTTTTGCCATTTGCTCTGGAGAGCCTTTTACCTTTTGCTCCGAGGAGTCCTTTACTATTTGCTTCGAAGAGCCCTTTACCATTTGGTACTCCGGATCATCATACACATTCAATCATACATTATTTATCATAGGGGAAATAATAACATGCATCCAATCATATGCTCCTATCTACTGTACTGTTTCCATGAATGCTCCTATCGATTGTACTGTTTTCATGAAGTTTTACATGTTGACTTTTCATGAAGTTTTACATGTTGATATTTAAATAAATCTAAAAGAGAATATATGCCACACTAACTATCATCATTTGCTGCAGTATGAATTGTGAATAAATAACATATTAATTTCAACTAAAAAAAATATTAAAGCATATGCATTTTAAACATTTAAAGAAAAGACATATGAAATTAAAAGAAATATGAATACCTACCTCAAAAAGAAAAGTAAACTCTTTACGATGCCGCTTATGCTTGTGGCGTTCCTTTATATCCAACACCTAAATTTAAATGTAAATTCAAAACAATATTACTAACTCATTAATCATGTTACATTTTCATTTATTTTTGGATTTAATAAATCCTTAATTTTAAGACATCCATAATTTGTCTAAATTCATAATTTATCCAAATTGAACCCTCGCTAATTCCTAATTTAATTTAAAATAAACTAAATTTTCGGATTTACTCAAAAACTATAATTTTGGAAATTATAATTTCATTATTTCCATCCTATAAACATGCCAAAATTTCTCTTAAACCTAATTAATACTTAGGTTAAATCATTTTTGGATTATTTTAATTTAAAAATTAGGAAAATTGAAAATTCATGAAGAACCTAAATTTCTTGCATCAAACATACTCCTAATCCTATATAGAACAATATTCATTAAAGAATTTTCATAGAATTTCAAAATATGACTAATTTTTCAAACTCAAAAAAAATTTCGGGGAAACTTAAAATTTCATGGTTAAAATTCTTTCCTAAACATCCCCTAACAATCTCCTAAAAATTTTCCAAGTCTTGGAGAAACCCTAGAAATTTCTCCTAAAGAAATCTATGCGATAAAAAGGATGTTTAGGTTTAGAAACTTACCCTTTCTTTTCCTTAAACTCTTCTCTTCATTTTCCTCCAAAACCTCGTCGGAAAACCGCCGCCCAAGGAACCTTGCCGCCCCCCCTTTCCTTGTGTTCGACCAAATGAAGCAAACTGAAAAAATGAAAAGGGACCGAAGGCTTTCAGTCCCTTTTAGGAGATTTTGGCGGTTGGGGAGCAAAGCAAAGGTCTTATTGCCCTTGTATGCCTTTGGTATATTTAGTACTAGGAAGGGCTATTAGGTAAATTACCATTTAATTTATAAAACTTCGGCAATTTTTAATTCCAAATTCGTGCGAAATTTACTATAAGTCCTTTATATCGATTTGATCGAAAATTAATGTACAATTTTATAAAAGTAATTTTGACGAAATTTGACAACTTTGAAAATTTGACTAGCAGTGCATCGAAATGTGTGCGTTACTTATGATTCGGCATTTTTCGGGTTTTATAGATTTGTGGACCACTTTTTAGGGACAAAGAGGTAGTTGGGAGTTGAGGTGCGACTAAAGCCATGGTTCGCTCAAGCTCTCTATAGATTTACTAGCAATTAGGATGCATTCTCATCATTTGATGTGTCTGCTTATGCTAAGAATTATAACGTGCATAAGGCTAAACTTTGCTATTCATGCCTCACTTGATTGACTTGTGTGAGGTTCTTCGTTAGCTTTGTTACATGGTTCTTTGTGAGTGAGGGATAGAAAAATTATAATCTATTGACTTAGCATCATGCGCCTCTTCTTATAGGCAGCCTAATTAAAATAATTGAAATTGAATTTTGCTTGGTATAGTTGGAGTGAGGGGGATGACATACGCCACCCTATTAGGTTGATATTTTGCCCTTACAACGATAGGGATACTATGATATTTTTATTTAGACTTTACTTATTTGTTGGGCTTTGAGGGATGATTGGGCCACACCCTGTTAGCTTGAATTCAATGCCCCTTTCTCATATGGGGAAGTTGGATCGAGAGGGCTAAATTTGGACCCATTTTTTAAGTACATTGAGGGATGATGGATATTGTACTCCACTAGGCCATTATTCAAAAAAATAATAATAAAAATAAAAATAAAAGAAAAAGAAAAAAAGAAACAAAGGCTCATTTGGGAGGGGGAGGTAATATTTGAAATATATATTTTTCTCTTAATTCTCTTAAAACCCCCACTTCCTGTCACGACCCGGCCAGGTAAGCTCGCATAGGCGAGGCGGGAACAAACGGTCGGACGGTAGATTAAACTTTCACTTCATCTAAAACTATCTCAATAAATAAACTTTGAAAGAGCCACTAAAACTTCAATTAAGAAAATAAATGAATACAAAACATTCAAATACCTTTCTTCCGGTGGGCCATGTCTATGGTATACATTTTCATCTCTCCTACTCATTTTGATTCTATTAAGTCACATCTATAAAATATATTAAAGCAACTAAAGTAAGCCAAAGCTTAGCGAGTAACACATGTTTCTAAACTACAGTAATTTAAGGCAGGAGGAGTAATATGCTAGATGTCACTTTCATTCAAACGTATCATAAATTTTATTTTCTATAAACATATCATTTAAACATGAGCATAAATCATAAATCCATAACATTTCATAATCAGTTTATATTCATCATATCAGCATTTGTAACTTCATATCACTTTTCATTTATTCATATCATTTGTTTCATCGAAACATTAAATGTATAGTGTTATGCGTAAAACATAAATACATATTATATCATAATCAGTTTACATTCATCATAACTGTATTCATATCTTTCTCATTTTTATATATAATACACCTGTCACAGGAGCCACCGTCTAATTTGGTACCAATGAAAGTATCCCTTTACCATTTCCTTTACCATTAACGTGCACGAGTACGGCGTCCCCAACTAGTACCATAAGGGGGTGAGCTCCATCTTTCAACATGCACATACAAGCATACTATATCATATCATCTCATTTTTATAACATATAAACTTTATATGATAATGTCATGGAATGTAACATATAACTTTATCGCATGATCAATCATTGGACAAGAGTATGGATAAGAGTAACATAATCATGATCTAAATTAATCATAAAGATTTCATAAGCATAATTGAACTTTTAAAACATATAACTGAAGATAAACAAAATTATCACTGTAATAAAGAACCATGAGTACTCACCTTGAAGTTAAAAGTATAAAATTTGCCGCTTCTCCCTCTTCAATGCCTTTCCTCTCACTTTAAAATTCTAAGAAAAATAATGTTAACTGTGATTGTCAAATATTTACTCTAGTCTTGCTCCAATCCTCACTAATCTATTCTTCATTGCCATCATCCTCCATAACATTAGACATTAAACCTCTTTAACATTAGGATTCCTTTCATTAATTATCATGCATATTACCTTGTCCTAAATCCTTACTTTTCTATTTTAATACTATCTTTCTTCCTATAAAAAAAATTCTTTTTCTTTTCTTTTATTTTCGGATTTACTTAAATTAAAATTTTGAAAAACGAAATTTTGTGCAAAAATCCTAATTCTCATCATTAAAATCCTTCCTAAGTCTATTTGAAACCAAGGCACTTAAAAATTTTCATGATTTTGCAAAGCCCTAAATCTTGAAATATGAAATTTCATCATAACATTTAACTAACTTCCTATAGAAGCTCTCTAACGTCATTAGGAAGCCTTCTTACAAAGTCATTTTAAAAGAATACAAAAATTAGAGAAAACCCTAATTTTTAAAATCTAAAATTTTCAAGGAATCATTTCATTTTCATGCATAAATTCATCTCCTAATTCTACCCTATCACTTCCTCAAAGAAATTCAAAGTTTCCCTCAAACTCTACAACAACAACAACAACATCAAGCTTTTATCCCACTACGTGGGGTCGGCTACATGAATCCTTTTTCTCCATTGTGTCCTGTTAAAAGTCAAATTCTCGTTTAAATCTAATAAAGAAAGATCATTTCCCTCAAACTCTAGATCTCAAAATTTCGAATTTTTCATGAAATCAACTCATATTTGGGTTTAAAAACGTCCCCTCTACCCTTCCTTATATTTATCTTAAAGAAAGTTTGAGTTTCCACAAAACCCTAATTTTTCCCTTTAGAGAAAACTCCATGAAATAAGAAGAAAAACTCTTGCAAAGTCTTACCTTAGTCTCCCTTAAGATTTCCCTTCAATCCTCCTCGCAAACTGCCGCCGAAAACCTCCTCTACGAGCTCCGTTCCGCCTCCGTCGCCTCCCTCTCCCTCTCCGCTCGGTTCGGCCGCACGAGAGAAATGGGGGACCGAAATATTTCGGTCCCCTATTTAGAGTGGAATGTTCTCATTAATGCCAAATGTCTAAATTACCCTCACTTACTAACATTTCTGTTCACATGACATCAAGGGCAATCTTGTCATTATGAAACTTCAATAAATTTTTACTTCCAAATTACACGAAATTTGATATGGGCTCCTTATATCATTTCGCTCAAAATTTTACGTACTATTTTATAAAATTATTTGCGTCGAATTCCGACGACTTCAAAATTTTACTTAAACTTGTCGCTGCGTATCGAAATGCGTGCGACACTTAGGATTGTCGTTCTTGGGTTTTACACTTCAATATTAGCTTTTTTTTTTCCTTTTAATTGTCGAATGTGGTAGATTGTGTCATGTCCCATTCTGTCCTCTCTCATTCAAGCACAAGATATGGTAGAGGCAGGCAACCCAGTCAAAGAAATTTTCAAATACCCATCCTAACTCTTACTAATTACAATGGAACAAGTAGAGATTTTTTTGCCTAGATTGTCACAGACCATATGCTACTATTTTCATTTTCATCAAATGGATTCATCACAACCATTAATACAAAAGCATAAACAATAAAATTGATCAAAATTAACTACAGAACTTCTAATCATCATATATAAATTAACACATACATAATATCTTTAATTTACATCTGAGCATTCATCTTCTCTAATACACCGAAATTGTCTCAAAATACTAAGATAAAGGATGCGTTTGATTACTTTCCTACAACTCAACCTGTTATTTCCCCTTTCATAAAACAACTAAGATGTAAAAAGGCGAAATCAGGAACTAAGGTGTTTTGTCTTAGTGAGATTAGGTGTAGGCTTTAACGTAAGCCTCAAAACGAAAAATAAAAATAAAACTCATAAGATTAAAAATAAGTTATAAATATGACATGAACAGAATAACAGATATACTATTGACATATTTATTTAGTTCATCGTTATATAGACACATCACAAAACTCAATGTTAAATGTTAATATAAAATGAAATTTTGAAATAAGATTCTATATGAGCACTCAAAATTTAAAACTGCCATGAGGAACAACATTTGCTAAAAAAGTAATTTTCAACTTATATTAAAAAATTAGCAGGAACAACGTTTGATAAAAAGTATACTTAATATTAATCGAAAATATTTGTTCAACTTATAACAATGTTTACTAATACCTAATTTTCTTCAACTTGGAACAATTAACTTAAATGAAATACCTGATTATCTTGAATAATCTCTCTCTCTCTCTCTCTCTCTCTCTCTCTCTCTCTCTATATATATATATATATATATATATATATATATATATATATATATATATATATATAGGGTATTATAGACTGCATCAATATTTTCATAGGCAAAAAATTTGCTTTTTTTGATAGTGCAAATTAATATATTCTTCCATATGTGATTCTTTTAAATCGTTAATTTCAGAATAGATGCAGAATCTTCAACCTTATGGCAAAAGATCTTTAACATGGAAAGAGTAAAAATTTTTGCAGATAAAGATTCACAGAAAACATTTGTGGAAAGTGCTTCTACTACTATAGAGGTAGTAATAATCTAAATTCTTAAGTTTTACTTTGTTTAACATGTTCATGTTGATTTGTGTTTTGTGGCATATTTGCATGAGTAATGCAATGCATTCTTTGTTTCAATATCCAATATAGAATTTTGTTATGACTATTTTTTTTGTTCCTTTATAATTTTGTTTAATTTTTTTATAATCCTTAGATTTTTTCCTTAAATTTTTGTTGTATAACTTGTTTATGAAAATTTCAAAGTTAGCTCTGAGGTGTTTCAAATACACATTGAAGAAGTTATGCCCTTTAGTTTTTGTTGTAGGGTTGTTTGGTTGCAAGTATTTGAAAATCACATGTATTCAAAATGCAATGTAAAGTAAAATTACTATATTTGAAATACTTTATGCCATTTGGTTGCTTGTTAAATAAATTCAAGTGTTTAATTTTTTATTTTTTTTGCTTGTAAAGTGATGTAAATGTTTTTTTAGGTTAGGGCATGTTTCAAGTCATCGACGAGCATGAATGTTGCAAGCATTGTGAGGGTTTGTAAGGGCGAGGGGTCCTCGGTGAGTGCAAAATGGCGAGCAAGAGGGTTATTGGTGATTTCAAAATCATGAGCATCTTGAATGTTCGCGAGTTCGAGGGGTTGTAGGCGAGTGTGAGGGGATGTCAATAAGCGTGAAGGTTTGCGAGAGAGTGTGGAGTGCTAGTAATGGTGTACTTTTAAATTGCTTGAACTAAACGGTTTTGGTATACACAAAAAATGAACTAAGATATGAGTTTTAAATTCCTCAAACTTTTACTTTAGGTGATTTTGGAATACATTAAAAAAAAATAAAAAACTAAGGGATTAGTTTCGAGTTCCTCAAATATTTATTTTGTATTCATTTTTCAGCCAACTAAATGTCTAATATTCTAACAAAACAAAAATTGTTCTTAAGTGGAACTGTAATATATTAGCTTAGCATGATTACTCTGATGACAAGTAGTGTAGAAGTGAAGATTATGATGGACTTTGATACCTTGGATTGTTGAGAAGAGAATAATTTAGTGTAAAAGAACTAGTAATGTATGACTACTTAATGCAAACTAAATACTTCAAAAGCCTAGATTGATGGAGTTGGCACAACTAAAGCCTTATAGCTAATTGTCCAATCATCCCACGTCCATGGATGTCCTATAAATGACTTTGACCCTATAATCCATTATAATTGAATGCTGGTCTATGACTCAATCATTCACTATTGACTTTTTGGAGACATGTTAGTTTATATCCTATTATATTGATAGTCATTTGTCATCTTCCCCCTTGGATGTCTAAGAGCCATGTTAGTTGATATCCTATTATATTGATGACTGGGGATAACAGAACCATGGGATCTTGATCGGGCCTATCATTTCCCCATCACCCTCTTTAAGTGTACAGTGATAAATTTCAAATCATAAAAATCTCCAAAAATTCAATTTTAAAATCTCTAAAGTTGCTGCTACTATACGTTGGGTACTCAGTGCCTATCTCACGACTAGCCTTAATCCAAAGTTATCTCTCATTATTAGGTGAGGTAATTAACTGCAAGGGCTTGCGCCTATGTGAAACTAGAACTCGGATTATAAAGTCCTCGCAAATAAGGGTGAAATCTCTGGATAGTGTCTTATATAGCCCAATCTGCCTTCTAAAAATCTATCTAGGAAACTAAACTCGTAAAAACTTTCCCTGCCAACAAAAGAGGTGCGAAGAGGATAGGTTGTGAATTTTCGGAGCCCACGATATCTTAAAATCATCTTTGTAACTATCCTATTTCACAATTTTCTTTCCCTTGCCTCTTACTATGTATCTTAAAGGCATCTTAATCCATTCAAAATTTGTTTCCCTTATTTTCTTAACACTTGCATCAGTTTATACTGTAATTTAAATGTGTGCTTCTGTTATGATGTTCTTATCTGAATGTTGGTCACAATTTGCCTCATAATTTGAGTTGCTATGGGCATAATTTGTCTTTCAGTTAAAGCAACTAATCTTCTGCAAAAAGTTCTTCTGCTTTCGCTATATATTTGTCAAATCTTGTGACAAACTTGTGCCACACGATGGGAACTCTAGAAACTATTCGTAATGATGCTATGGTAATGTTTGATCCGATGAAGTAGGCTGTCTACATTTATTGAGACGATAAAATTAGGTGCATGGATCTTTTTGGCAGATTTTTTGGGAATTCTATATTAGGAGAGCAGAGTGCAAACTAATTACTGGTCACTTCCAGTTAGTGAAGTTGCTGTACATTTAATAAGTTCTTTAAACTTTAATTGCTATTAACTGTTGCATGATGACATGTTTTTGTGATAATGTAGCATTCAAAACTCTCAAATCCAATCGCTATTTATTCAGTAGTACAAAATGGTATTTATTTTAATGACTTGTTGAAAAGAATAGATGTGAGGATTACGTCAGTATGGAATCTTAACGGAACACCCATGGTGGAGACAAAAATAAGGAAACATGCATTGAATATCTTGAATAATCAATTCAATGTTGCTACTGAGTTATTGTTTAAACTAATTTTCTTATCTGAAGAACTAGATTTACCAATGCTATTGTTTTAACTAATTTTCTTAACAATTCAAAGGAAAAACTTCTAACTATGGATTGCTATTGAATTCAACCAGTACGATTCTGTTTCATGGGCTCCTCTTAGATTCATCTTTATAATAGCATTTACCTTAATTTATTGAAAGAGTAACATTTTTTTTTGAGGTTTTATTTGATTTTCTAGGCTTTAGAAGAAGCTCTTGAAGAAGTTCAACTATGCTCAAGATTGAATGAACTGTTAATAAAGAAAAAGACTTTTAAAAATAAAGACACATTGGCAACACATAATGAGAAGGTGTGTAAGCTTTTATTTTCGTTCTTGTCGATTTTTGAGTAGCCAATTTTTTTTCTCATTATTAGGAATTCAAATTATCTTTACTGTTACATCTAACATTTGTTATTGGGATGTGTTGACCTCCATGCTGCAGCCAAAGGGAAAGAAACAAAAAATATAATAAAAAAAGGGGTTTGAATCATTACCTGTGCTCAAATCTCTGCCAAATCCTCATCCAGCAGCTCATATGTCTCCATCAATTCAGAACCAAGATTTTTTTATTGTCCTAAGCTTAAAGCCAACCGAACTCTACTTCTCCCAGTCTTGATATTTCCCGCCCCATTGGCCTTCCCTCTCATTCGCACTCTCCAACATTCAGCCGACCTCCTCTTGTACGCAAAACTCCCACAAACCTCCGCCTCTTCTTCTCTCACGCACGGGAAAACCCCAAATAGCCGCAGCAATCCTGACCCAGTTCCGCCTCTACCACACCCGAAGCCTCTTCCACTGCCGAGCTCCAGCCGACTCTAACTGCCGAACTCTTCTTCCCCACGACAGCCACCCGAACCTCCTTCTTCTTCCTCTACCTCACGCGACTGCAGCCAACCCGCCTCCTCTGCTCTTCTCCAGCCGAATCCCAACTCCACATCTCCCAAACCGCAAGGTCCTGCTGCACCCGCCTCCCTCTGTCTCAAACCATACAAACTTGCTGCAAGCCCTAGCTTCATTAACCTGTACACAAGCCAAATAAGCTCACAACAACCCCTCTCACTTGTTCAAAAGCCCATAATCCAGCCCACACTCACAACTCAACTACCTACCCAAACAAAGCCCACAGCCAACCAAAACAGTCCTTCTACACCTCACTACAACCATTCAGCCCACTCATCACTGTAGCCTATCTCCCTTCGCAAAAGCCCAAATCAGCCCATATACCCTTACATTCCCTCCACCCAAAAATTCGAAGGGTAAGTTTGATCACTAACATTGGATATTTTTTTATGTAATTGATGTCTTATTTATTTTTAATATATATATATATATATATATATATATATATATATATATATGTGTGTGTGTGTGTATGTGAGGAAAGCCAAAAAAGAAAAAGAGAAGCAACAAAAAGAAGAAGAAAAAAATAACAAAAAATGAAAGAGAGAGAAAATAAGAAAAAAAAGTATATTAAACCTCTACAAGCGAAGAAGACCAACACTATGAGCATAATGATCTGGTGCACATGCAATGAATGTAACAGAATACAAGTAAAGGCATTCAACTCTGCAGGCAATGGGAATTAAGAGGGAATACATGGTTTAAATGCAATTAAATATGCAAGAGTTTTTGACAAATGCAACATCTTGTCGACGAAAGCACACAAAGTGTATTATGACTTCCCTCCGGTCAATGATAGCCAACTTGTAGGTAAATGCAGTAGTTGCATACGAATATTGAAAGTTAACATACAATGAGCATAGTGAGTTGCCAATGAACGTATATGGGATATATCCACAATGAATATGACTCACCTATCAATCAACATCGACTTATAAATGAACGTTGCCTACAATTGATAATATCCTATGCAGATGAATACAGAACTACGCAGCAAGTGCTGCAATATTCGTACAACTTGTAGTAATGTAGTGGCCAATGAATATATCTACCCTTACAAGCAGAGGGATTGGACATGCAACGAATATGACGACGGCCCATAGGCAATATCAAAATACAAACAAATGCACTCAACATTGCAAGTAATGAAAGTGAAAGGGATATTCATGAGTGAAGCATGAAGAGTATGTAATGAGCAATAACGTACATTGCATATTGCATATAAGCAAGGGTAATACATTGGCAAAGCATACAAACTCCTACAAGTTAATGTATGAGACTCTCCATTTATTCAATGACCCTATCTACAAGTATCAATGGTGAATGCATCACCACCGTGATGGATTCTCTACATGCATGAGATAGAAGATTGTACTGGATGCAAATGCCTATTAGCAATGATGGAAGATGCGTCATATGCACAGTAATATATATATGTGGGTGACAATCAGTAGATTGCATGTATTGCAACACTCCTACAATCAATCACAATTCAACAGCCAACAAATACGCCGATCCATTGCAAGTGAAAGGTGATCGGTTTGCGACAAATGCAAATACCTATAGGCCCTTGTAGGAGATCCGCCATACACACCAAGTGCTATCCAAGAGTAAATACAGAAGATCTCCAATAGATGCAATTACGTAAGAACAGTAGCAGGAGATTAGTTAGTGCACAATAATCTACTTGCAGAAAGCAACAAGTAGTGCACGACAGTCTACCTATATAAAGAAACGAGCAACCCGTAGTACGACGCCGCTTCACTGGATCTGCAACACTTATACAAGCAGAAAGAAGGCGTCTACGGGCTTTTACATAGAGCACTGTGCACACTTGAATGTTAAGCATTCGCACAGTTGGTCAACGCTAAACATCCAAAAATGCCCCCACACATGCACTATAATATGTATACACAAACACAAAGAAATGAATGTGCAATTGTACACCGACATGGGCCCCGACGAGCGTGTTGTATTTACACACCTGATATCTGAGGATGCTGCGCGAGTCAAAAAATGAACTCAAGTTCGAGTTCGATCCTTCTATGAGAATAGGTAGAAGTTGACACGACTCAAACTATTAAATAAATATACGGTCACGATGTCGATCGAGATATTTATTTTAATACGTTCATATTAGGCCTTCAAGGCCTTTGATAAAGAAAATTCATCAATGAAAGCATGAAACTGACAATGAACCCGATCCTCTGTCAGTAATTAGACAGAGTCGACATGGTTCAATAGATACTTACAAAAATGCCCTCTAAATACCCGCATGGGCTTCAGCGAGCATGTTGTATTTACAAATGTGACGTCTGAAGATGTTGCGCGGGTCAATAAGCGAAATCAAGTTCGAACTTGATCCTTCTATATGGATCAATAGGAGTCAACATGATTCGAACCATCAAATCTTTGAGATATGAATCAATAGGATATAATTGATAGGGCACAAAGCCCTCTGTTAGCTAAGGTGGATTTAAATTTGTTCCCTTAGACAAACATCCAGGCTAGGTCTACAAGATACCCTTGGACAATGCAACCCATGGCTGCCGACAAGGATCCTTCTGTCAGGTTGGATCGATTACCTCCTATGACTAAGTAGATCAGGGACCACGATGGCCCGGGACGACGGAACCATGGGATCTTGATCGGGTTCATCATTCATTCCCTCACCATCCGCTTTAAGTGAAAGATGGGGAAATTTTTAATTTTAGATTATCAAAATTTTAATACCTCAACCCATGCCGCTACTATACACCAGATAACATATATCTCTATGTATCTGTTTGACGACTAGCCTTAATCGAAAGTTATCTCTCGTTACCGGGAGGGGTAATTAACTCTAGGGGCTTGCGCCTATAGGAAACCAGAACTCAGATCATAAAATCCTCACAAAATGAGATTGAAAATCTCTGGTTAGTGTCATATCTACAAACCCAAACTGCCTTTTGAAAATTTACCCCAGAACTTAATCTGTTAAAACTTCCCCGAGAGTCAGGGAGGCCTAGGCGCGAATTTTCAGAGCACACAGGATGATTATTATTGGATCCAAATTTATTTAGTAAAAATTAAATGAACCATACTTGGGCATGCAAGGCAAACAAGGCTTAAAAGAAGGGGAAGAAGAATGGATTAAGTCTTTGTATTCTCTTAGGTAGAGAACTTGGTAGGACTTCTTCTTGAAGGAGAATTGAATAGTAAGAGTTCTCGAATTCAGTGAAAGAGAGGGAGAGAAAGCATTCATACCTAAAATTGTGTAAAGCTCATGAACCTCATGTGTTACACTTGCACCCTATTTATAAGGGAGAGCCAAGTTTGATGCTACATTGTGGCTACGAATGATTCAAGCAACTGCAATATTTTTAGACATTTGTTTTGGGCAGCTAATTTGTAGCCGACAAGGGGAGCCCTCTTCTTGGATGAGTGCTTAGGGTGAGTTTTGCAAGAGAAGGCAAACAAGTATTGCTAGATAGTTGGCTGGGAAATACCCCTTGTTGGAATCAACTTCTAAGTATCAACCGACTAGGTATGTGTGTCAAGTATCGTAGATCGATTGGTTGAGTATTGCTAAAGATAGGAACTATCTGCGTAACTTGCCTTGCCTGATTAAGAACCTCTCTAGGTTCCTAGTCATTATTCAAGCAACCTTTCGTGGGTGATTTTTAATGGACAACTTAGGATGAATTGTAGCTTCAAAGTGGAGACAGTTCAGTTATCTTTGCTCAAGTGACTACTTTCAAATATTGACTCATTCGGCCACTCTAACTAGAATTGACTTGGTGCACTTGACCTAGGTGACTACATTTGTACATTAATTCCCCAATTCTTTTAACTCTTTTGAGAAATTGAGAATATTAGAATAATGACATAATCGAATCACTATTTACCCTAAGGAGCTTTAAAAACGTGGTATGCAGTCATTTGATTTAAGATTGTGAATTTCACAAGTTGCCAAATGATGGTGATGTGTAATTCTCTTCTAGGAAAAGGTTTAATTTTGACCATTCATTTCGTATTTGTTAATATTGATTCCTTGATTTTTTGTGATTTATGTACCGCTAACCCTTGCAATCAATAGAGGTGGAAACTTGAAGGATATTTTTCAAATAATCCAGTTTGATTTGCGAAAAGAACACGATTTGGTAATGATGCTCTTGAAAAGGTGTTTTCATTGGCAGAAGAGACTTCGTTTAACCTTGCTTCTACAAAAAAACACAATTTTCTTTTGAAGTAACTTGTGACAAAGAAGCTACACTTGTATCTGGCATAGGAGATTCACATGAGTTATAGGAGCATATTAGGTTGCATTTGATGTGCATGCGGTGTTGACTACCATGTTTGAGAGTTTTGTTGTTGTCTCAATCATTAATATCATATTCACTTTTGCAAAATAACCTTAAATGTTTCACTTTATCCCTATCACTAGGGACTTAGGTCGCAAAACTCTTCAAGAATCTATATTTCAACAATATATAGATGAAGGAATTGATTTTTTGAGCTATTCAACAACTCCTCTTGATCCGCTACCACTTTAACTCCTTTGGCCTCACAATTGATTACTTATACATTTGTTCCCCACTTATTTTGACTATGGTATGGAGTTATCAATCACATGAGTGCCAAGCAATCAAAGTCCCATTGAAGAATTGGACAAAGTCGAGTTGATTGTGACTTCTTAGGTGTTAAAGAAGCCTAAGTTAACAAACAACATGAAGGAAGTATCCTGATGTCTAAGTTCATTGAGTTGGACGAGTTGTTAAACTTGAATATAGATGGTGATGGAAAATGTGTTGTTCCTTAAGGCCTCTCTCTTCTAATTGCTTTGTTCGGATGCCAATAAAGTTAGATTGATTTGAGATTCTTTATTTGATTTGAAAGTTGGAGTTGGTCGAGCATTTCATAAATAGTCTGTTAAGTATGTTGAATTGACTTGGTCCTTGGTTTGGACAAAAAAGGGGTTTATGATATGAGTTTCATGATATTCGAATTAATTTATGAATATTTAATGCCTGTGGCCTTAAAGTATTTGGACTCATTATTAAATCTATCGAAACTTCCATACCTTTGATTATCATGTAAAGGGGACTTCCTCGAGTTTGAGAATTTTTTGTATATTTAGATAATATTTTGTTATTATTTTACTGCTTTTGTCTTATTTTTTATTTGAAGAAGTGTGAGAAAGACCATTACAAATCAAAGTTTCAATGCCCTTCATTAACACATAAAGGATTCTTCCAAATTCGATATATTTTGAATTTATTTGATAATTTTACCACATTATGGGCTTGGATATAATGATCTAGTGATTCCCCCACAATGAAGGAACTTACCTAAGTCTAGAGATTTTTGGATTATATGATTTTTAATCGAATTTAGAAGTTTTTGATTGTTTACATATATGGCACCTCAAAACATGTATCCTCATAGCTTGGATGATCCACAGTTTATTTGATGAAACCAAGGTTCCATGGGGTTCGGTCCAATCCAATAACCACAACTATGCATTCCAATTATTGATTCGAGGCCCAAGGAATTTGACAAATTTCATGACTTGTTTGATTAGTATATTGATTTGAGATGTCGTTTTGTGATTGAGGAGTTTTTTCCTTTGATGTCTCGACTGGCTTGATAGCTCGAATTAATAAAAGGGGAATAGACAGTCAGACATATATTTAAAACTTTTGTTTACTTATGATAATCTATTTCTAATACATTGAAAGAGCCACTAAATTTTCATAATTGATTTTATGAAAATATAAAATTATTGAAAATATATACCTCTCTCATGTAGTGTCACATATGTAGTACACGTTTTCTTCTTCCGCTCATTTAATTTCTCTAGATGGTACTCATGCATTTTTTTAAAATGATAGGAGTGAGTTATAACACAACTTAGTTAATACATCATATTTTCAAAATGCAGTAACACCAATGAATTTTGAAACAATATGTATGCTTGCCTTATATATAAAATAATATTATGTAATAATTATTCTATTTAAAAATGATATTATAAATAATATTGAATCATAAGTTTATGAAAGTAACGTTCATATTATGTCTTCTTCAAATTTCGGTAAATAATACAAATGTCACAAGAGTCACTACGTAATTAGTATCAATTTAGGTACACAATTTTCCAATTTATTCGTGCGGGTATGTTTAGTCTATATATTGGCATGCAAATGCAAGCACTTCTACATAAATCATTTTGTTTGCATTCTCTATATCATTTCATTTCGTTGTATAGTAAGCACTATATGATTTATGATAAATGATTGAAATATGATAAAAAATGTCATTTAATTCGTGATGAATAATTATTTATAATATTGATAAATCCCAAAGTTTAAATTGCGCAATTGGCTCTTGAGGCATTTTTTGTTCTTGAGGCGAGGCGTAAGCCTCAAAATAAAAAAAATTTATGTAAAATGAAAATAAAGATTAAAAGTGATTTTTAATATAATATTCAAATAATATGTTAAATGATAGCATACTAACTTTCTATTGAAGTATAAAAAAATAAATTGACATACATATGAAACAAAAAATTGTACAAGACGTAAAGTGATAAATGATAAATTGCGTGAAGTAGAATTGAAATTCAAATACTACAAGAGCAAAACAACATAAAATATAAGAATTATATAAAAATATTATATAATGTTAAATTGAACTTCAAATTACTTCTTTCTCAATTCTCTACTCATCCAAATTTAATTCTTAAGAAAAGCTAAAATAGTTGGCAACAACTCAGAATTCATCTGCATTGTCATCACTAAGGGATTCCTTATTTGATTCATCATCATAACAAATTGGTATCCCTCCTATCTCATCCTGTGAAATCCAATGCCTCTCAATTCATTTCTTCATTTATTTCAATCATCTTCTTCTTTTATAAGTATTTGTCATCAAAATAAAGATGATAGTAATACTCCATCAAAGTCAGTTGGTTGATTGATTTAATTAATATTTGATCTATTGTACTTATTGATGTTGTAACTTTTATATAGGTTTTAATGAATTGATTTGGTTTGCTAATTCCCTGATTTCCGAATCAATTGACTATTTTGAATGAAAGGAAGAATCCTTTTCATTTAGCTAGATCCAATTGGATGACTAGCATTTTCTCCTGCATTGGCGGGCTTTTGTTTGAGACAGTTTTTTATGTTAAAATAAAAAAAATAAAAAAGTATTTTTTGGATGAAAATCTGATATAATTTTTTCCTTTTTTATAAATTTTATTAGAAAATTTTGTACCAATAAATAAAACTAGACTAGCTTGTTGTTCTCCTTGACATTGATGTGACTATTGACAAGGTGCATCAGCTCAGCTAATGTCTTGGGTAGCTTCATGTCTAAGGCATAGCAAAAAGGTCTTCCCATAGGCTTAAGTGAGTTAAGCCTAAGTGTCCGCTTGCTCAAAATCTTGGATGTCTTGCATTTTGCTCTAGAAGTGAGTAATAAACTACCCGAGCATATCAGTTGCTCCTTGTCTCATATTTAGTAGGTCCCATGAGTTCTTCAATGGCTTCTACGCACATGTGAATTGTTGAGTGATAAGTTGCTCCTTGAAGTTGGCGTAGGATGAGATGCTTCTTGGACGAAGCCTCGATATCCACTTTAAGTGCCCCTTCTTGAAAGTGTTAAAGAGAAGGCTACGCTTCAACTCATCAGTGATTGCCTAGAGAAAAATGTTTGATTCAAAGTGGAAGGCATGGTTGGTCAGGTCCAGTTATGTCGGTTTGCTTTTGCTAGAGTCCAAGACTGACATCTTGAACTTAGGATGAGGCAGCTCTCCTTCAATCTTAAGAGAGAGTGTTTGTTGGTTGAGCGGCATGCTTATATGACCTTTTGATTGCAGCCTTTATTTTACTCTCCATCAGATCTGATGAGTTATTTCAGCCTGAGTTTGCAAGTTGAGGGCATGAGGAAGTGCATGGAAGGCTCTTTAGTGAAATTATTGATTACTAAGTAAAAGGAGAAACTTTTTGGAAACACTCCAAGGTGTTCTTAATCATTTGCGTGTTGGTCCACTTCCAATAACTAGTTTTGTGGTGATAAAATATACTTGCATTTTACTTTTACGCACTCTCTTGTTCTTAATTGGTGATGATAGTCTCATTCTAGCTTCGAACCATCACTACACTCATTAACCCTAATAAGAAAGAAGTTTGATTCAATTTTGTTCGATGGAAATTTGTTAAATCTTATTTCGGTCTACAAGGCAAAGAGTGCTAGAGAGAAGGTCAAGAAGAGCAGTCCAAATCTATTTATTTCTCATGTGAATTGTTACATGGAGCTTAATCCTCCATGATAGGATTTCATGCATTCAAAGAGTGGTCTTGTGCATCACATTTGATACTTCACCTTATATTTATAGATGAGAGCTGAAGTTGACTCATTGGATGGGCTATACATGATTTAACCTATCACCAGGGTAGTCGGTCATTTGTTATGGTCGACTGTGTGACTACCAAGAAGACAAACTCATTTTAGTAAGTGCATTGGGCAAAATCTACAAGAGGAGACGGACAAGTGTTGACCTCAACAACAAATACAAAATGAAATCAAAATTAAATAAGAAAATCCACATCATACCTGTCGAAAGCCTCCGTGAATCCTGCAAAATTTTCGCTGAAATTCCTCGAAATCCCGATTAAAATCCTCGGATTGTCGAACCCGCAAATCCTGTGTATCTGCTCTGCTTCGCGGTCTCTTCCCGCGATTCCTGCGGAAATCCTGCGATCCCACCTCGGTTGAGTGTCCAGGCACGTCGTTAAAAATGAAGGCAAACGGAGCCTTCGGTTTTTCTTACGCAAATGAACCCAAGCTGATCTCTTGCTATCTCTTCCACACTCGCAAAGCCAGCTCCAAACTCCTGTAGCTGCTTTCGATTCCCAGAGCCAGCCAAACTCCTCTTCCATGTTCACTGTCATCTTCCTCCTTCAGCCATAAGACTCGACTCCACGCCTCTTCAACCCACGACCTGCTCTTGATCCTGTGAACCTCACGGTCAAAGACCTCGGCCTCCCTCTCTGTGAAATCCCTCAAACCTCCGATCCATCCTCCCTTCCTCTTCCCTAAACCTATTGCCCACTAGAGCTGCAAAGCTCACGGCCCGAGCTCCTCCTCCATGTGAAGCATCCGACCTCAATCTCCACTGGCAGTCGCTCGACCCAGCTCCCTATAGCCTCCTTCTCTCCATTCAAAATCCACCTAAAAGCCGACCTCCCTCTGCCTGTTCTCAAGCCGTCGGTCCAAAGAGAGAGAGAGAGAGAGAGAGAGAGAGAGAGAGAGAGAGAGAGAGAGAGAGAGTCTTCTCCTTACCTAGCCGACCTGCAGCCTCCTTAACCGGCACCCCATCCTACCCATTCGAGCCTGTAGACATCTGAATCCCTAGCCACAGTTGATCCTCACTTTTTAGTTATCTCACACACACCTCCAATTGAAACCGAGCCTTATCCAACCTTAGTTGCATTATCGATCTCCCTCTAGGAAACTTACCCAACTCCAATCCTCTATTCTAGCTGACCTCTAAGTACAAGTTTTAACTTATTTAATTACTAATTATTACTATCTGTTATTATTATTATCATTATTAGTATTATATATATATATATATATATACAATACTTATATATTTATATGTATGCGAGGTTTCAAAAAAAAAGAGGGAGAAGGTTTAAAAAAAAAGGAGAAAAGAGAAAAATGATCAAAAAAAGGGAGAGACTCAAAAAAAAAGAGAGAAAAAGAAAGAATAAAATAAAAATTAAAAAAAAAAAGCAAGGAAAGAAAGAATTTTGCAAATTTGAGAAAATTCGATTTCGGCGCTTGCAGCATTGCGAACAACCACCTATGCGCGCTTTTCTTAGCACGGTGGGAGGAAGTTAGTTGCGATGCTCGCGGCGAAGCGGGTAATCTCCTAAAATCCTATTTTCGACGCTTGCAGCGTGGCGAACAACCACCCATGCGCGTTTTTCTTAGCACGGTGGGAGGAAGTTCGTCACGGTGCTAGCGACGAGGTAGGTAACACTTTAAAGTCCTATTTTTGATGTTTGCAGCGCGCCGAGGGACCCCATATACACGCTTTTCTTAGCGTGGTGGGAGGGAACTCGATGCGATACCTACGGCGAGGCGGGCAATCCTTGTGTGCGCTTTTCTTAGCACGGCGGGGCAAAATATAAGTACTCGTACGCGGGAAAAAAAACTGCTTTTTACACATGTGCTTTCGAAGACCCATGCACGACTTTTTTGGCGTGGTGGATGACGAAGATTACGATCGCGGTGTCCCACGACACCGACCGTGCACGTCTTTCTTGACATGGCGGGCAAGCTATGACTCTTGATTTTTTCTCTAAATGGGGGAGACGTCGGGAGGTTGCCAAAATTTTTGGTAAATCAAAGACAAGACTTGGACAAACAGAGGACTTGATTTTGGATAGCATTGAACATATTATAGAACTCAAATGGCTAACCAAAAACTTGAACTTAAAATTAAGCTTGAATTTGAACAAAATGCAAGCAAATTTAAGCGATCAAACTTGAATACAAACGGTTCAAACCGAATGTGACTCGAATCATTTGAATAAGCAACTAAACTTGTACTACATAGAATTGAACTCATAATGATAAAGAACTTAGCCCGAACTCGACAAATGCAAGATCTAAATGAAGATGTCACAAGTCATGATCATTCAAATGCATCCAAAAGAACATCTTGTGGATTATATAAAGATGATGATGATTGATGCATATATCAATCATATGAGTAAACTAGATTGCTCTCTTGCAAATAAAAGAAATATGATAAGTGTAATGATGATGTTGATTACAAGCAAACATCAATGATACAAGTCCACCTGCAAGCATGAATCCAAGCATAAACAAAGAAGTTGTGTAATGATTCATCCAATACTACAACAAAGGACTTCCAATCAACACATGAGTAACATGAGGCCCATAGTGCCCATGTCAGTGGTTTTACAATTTCATACAATGAACCGGATGGTTTACCAACAGTCATACACTAGGAGTATAATATAATTGCAAGCAATATTAGAAGAGTGGCAGTGGATACAAACACCTATAGATAATGAAAGCTGATAGACCATGGATGTAACAAGTCTCCCTATAACTAATGTCAACCGCCTTGGAAACGGCATGCAATGGCTCCCACAAACACTGAAAGATACACATGCAAATGCAATAATTTTTCAATCAGCAGAATGAAGCTTCCTACATACGCATATAATGCAGCATATGGTGAATGTTACAATGTCCCTTGTGACTATAAATATACATTTAAAATCAGACAGCTCGTAGACGAATATATTAATTCGCTGGTGAACAACAATAGCGATTACAATGTGCGATGATTATGAAGACACCCTCACAGTCAATATCAATCAAGCATCTAGCAAATCCATGAATTCCCTATGAGCAGAAGAGTTTGGTAGGTGACATGTGATGAATCCAAATATACAAGACATAGCAAGCAATGATACAAAAGCCAGAATGAGCATCAAAATTACCATGAGTGTTTAGAGTACAAGCAACAATGAACAAAGCCATCATGCAATGTACAAACTATTTTCAAAGATAGTGGAGGGCTTATGTTTGCCATCCCATAAGCAATGAAGCTAAAGAGAATGAGTATTTTGATGGCAAGCAAAGCATTCCAAAGTCCATGGTGCACTGAAATCATCTATAAACGATAATGGTGAGTGCGCAACACTCATATTAATGCGCAAGCAAACACATCAGACAACAAAAGGTTTGTGATGCATATGGTGAATCTTTCATAATTGGAGGTAGAAGATCTGCAATACATACAAGTTTCCTACGAATACAGATGTATGCACCACACACCATCTGTGGCAGTAGCAGATGTACCGCAAGGACCAAAGATTGCATTAAGATGCACTAGAAATGCGGTAAATGCAAATACCTATGGGTCATCGCAGAATACATGTCTTAGGAGACTTACCATGCACCAAGTGCCATCTACGAGCAAATACAAAAGACTTTCTATTGATGCAATTATCAATAAGCAATTATAGGAAACCCGCAGTACGACACTTTGCCACCGTATCCGTAACATCCATGCAAGCGGACAGAAGGCGTTTACAATTATCTCAAATATGTCCCCCCACACATGCACCTTAGTTTATATACACATAAGTACACAAAAGGGGTAAGGGCAATCATAACACCCGCATAGGCCACGGCGAGCGTATTGTAGGAACACACGTGACGTCTAGGGATGCTGCGCGGGTCAATAAATTTAAAGCCGATCCTCCTAAGCAGGTAAATAGGAGTCAATAAGGTTCAACAAATAATTAAAAAATACCCCTAAACACCTGCAGGGTCCCGGCGAGCGTGTTGTAGGAACATACGTGACGTCTAGGGATACTGCGCGGGTCAGTAAATTTAAACCTGATCCTCCTAAGCAGGTAAATAGAAGTCGACAAGGTTCAACAAATAATTATAAAATACCCCCAAACACTCGCTTGGGCCCCGGTGAGCGTATTGTAGGAATGCACGTGACGTCTAGGGATGTTGCGTGGGTCAATAAATTTAAATCCGATCCTCCTAAGCAGGTAAATAGGAGTCGACAAGTTTTAACAAATAATTATAAAATATCCCCAAACACCTGCATGGGCCCCGACGAGCATGTTATTGGTACACACGTGACGTCTAAGAATACTGCGCGGGTTAATAAGTGAATTCAAATTCGAACCCGATCCTTCTACATGGATAGATATGAGTTGACACGGCTCAGACTATCTAACAAATATACGGTCATAATATCGACCGGGATATTTGTTTTAATACATTCATATTAGGCCTTTAAGGCCTATAATCAAGAAAATTCACTAATAAAGGCATAAAGCCTATGAAACCTGATCCTCTGTCGACAGCTCGATAGAGTCGACAAGATTCAATCCACAAATGAAAATGACCCCACACCTCGATGATGACTGTGTTGAATGTAAATCTCAACTGGAGGGGTCAATTCCAAATATTTTAAAATGCCTCCAAAATTTCAGAAACTCCTAAAATCCAAAATGTTTAAAATTGAAATAATCTATCAAAATACTTAAAGTAAAATTCATTCACCCTCCGCAACAGTTTGCCGAGTTGGACAAATTGAAATTTACTTCAGCTTATATAGAGCTAATGCTTAGTCGAAAATATCACTAGGATCCATTCTCAAATAGTCTCCTGTCATTAAGGATGTGGTATATGTCCTCTAACCGGCAGTTTCGCCACCAGGATAAACTGTTATGCTTAGGCCAGAGTCAATACGTTCATTAGTGGCATCAAATCCTTGAGATATAAATCAATAGGATATGATTGATAAGGCACAAAGCCCTTTGTCAGCTAATGTGGATTCAAATTTATCCCTTTAGGCAAATACTCCTCCGAGGTCTACAAGGTACCCTTGGATGACATAACCCATGGCTGCTGACAAGGATCCTTCTGTCAGGTTGGGTCGACTGCCTCCTCTGACTAAGTAGACCAGGGACCACGATAGCCTGGGATGATGGAACCATGAGATCTTGATCAGGTCCATCATTCATTCCCCCACCATCTGCTTTAAGTGCAAGATGGTGAAATTTTCAATTTTAAATAATCAAATCTTCCAACCCTTCAAACTCCAAAGCCCGTGTTGCTACTATATACCAGATAACACGTATCTCTACGTATCTGATTGACGACTAGCCTTAATCAAAAGTTCTCTCTCGTGATCGGGAGAGGTAATTAACTATAGGGGCTTGCGCCTATAGGAAACTAGAACTCATATCATAAAGTCCTCACAAAATGAGGACGAAATCTCTGGGTAGTGTCTTGTCTAAAAACTCATCTGCCTTCCAAAATTTATCCTGGAACTTAATTCTTTAAAACTCTCTTGAAAAGCAACGCGGGGGAGGCCGGGGTCGAATTTTCAGGGCCCACAACAAGTATTTTAATTAAGTGCTACTAGAATCTTGGTTGCTTAGCTTTGTTGGGCATATACGGCTTGTGAGTATGAATTGTTTGGGTTTGGTTGTTTAGTATCGTCGATTGAATACTATTGAAGATGAGAGTTGTTTGAGCTTTTAGTTATTGTGCGAGTGATTTATTATGGATGATTCTTATTGAACAATTTAGGACAATTTCTTGTTGGAAAGTTGTAGATGCAAAGTTCTTCAAGCAAGTTCCGTCTTCTTGGCCCGAGTGACTCGACTCAAGTTTGCACTCGCTCGATCCACAATAGCTAGAATTGACTTGGTGCACCTAGTGTTTTCAAAACTTTAAGCACAATATGATGCACAAGAGTTTCTTTTTTTGCTTTGATGCATAAATCACAACATGAAGTATCACTTTACTAATTAGAGTGCTCATGACATGTATATCATATATGCATATCTTATATGCATTCAATAGTTATTTAATTGATCAAACTTAAACTGCATTATATTTTAATTTTAAATAAATATGATGATGCATTAACTGAAATATTTTTTAGCTATTTTAATGCAATAAAAAAAAAGGGATTGAAGATATAAAGAATGAAGTGATGAATGAATATTTAAAATAAAAAATTCTTGATATTGAGAGATTAGCTATAGATCGAGAGGTTGAGGCATGTGAAGAAAGTAAGAGTGTGAATATGAGACACAAGAAGCATGTAGATGATATACCAAGAAGCATTCTCGAGAAGAAGATTGTCAGCGGTAAACTATTAGCACAAACAACAACCAATAAGAAACATATAAGAAAAACAATGAGCAATAGAGCATTAACAAGAAAACCACTAACTAGTTGGAGAGAACTAAGAATTTGAGCGCAAGAGACTCAACGACTATGAGAACCATATGATAGGAGCATTAAAGCGATGCCATAGCTTCCCATTTGCCTTAAATGTATAGAGAAAGGGAGCCAAGGCTGGAGATTTGCACCAGGCTGTCAAATCCCATAATTCATGCAATTGGAGAGACAGTCGCGGGTTAGGGAGGTCGCTTATCCTGCTCACATGCGAAGGAGGCGAAGTTTGGCTAATTCAGCTTGTGCGAAGAGGGGGGCTGCATATGGTTTGCCGGTCACATGAGAAACCTGGACTAAACAAGTCCAAGTTAGTTTAAAACAATTCCAACCTGTTTCAGCTCCAACAGATGAAAAAAAACAACAACATATTTTCTCCTTTTTCATTTGATAACCTGCAAATTCTATCAAACATGATTTTCTTTTGGATTTTCTGCGTCTTTTCTCATAAGCTTCATAGTAGTACTAAACCCTTTCTTGGTCATCACTTATTCTCATGGCAAATAATTATTTTAACTCCTGGGGTTTTGGTTGATATTGTTGCACTAAACTTGCAGATTGACAAATTAAAAGTTCTAGCAGAATCTCTTGCGAACTCATCTTCGAAGGCTGAAACACGTATTTCAGATCAGAGGTGATCCCTGTGTATTTCTGTCTTAGAATATTTTGGGTCCAAATAAACGATAATGTTATTTCTTCTCTTTTGAATTCTGATTTTGGAGAAAGATGTGGATGCATTTGGACTGCATTAGGGCTTTACTCTTGTTTAAGTAGAACTCTTCAAACGTGATGCATCTGGTTGAAACTACAATAATGGAAATTATAATGTGACAGAGCGGTAACTTTATGGAGCCACTTTTACGTCTGCTAGTAATAATAAAATCTCTTGTGGGTTCTATTTGTAATACTTTTTACGATGAGAAAATGTGAGAGAACTTATAAGGGTAAATGTGATTGATTTATTGGGAATTGAACATAACAATCATCGTAAGTTCAAGAACAATATTGCTAGTGTAACACCCCACAGAACCCCTTAACAAAACAGTACCGTCGAGTGTCACAATTAAAAACATAACATTTTCATATATCAAAGATCTCATTCATTTGATTTCAATTCAGATCTCAATAAAATGATCATATAAACATAAGTCTGATACAACATAGGAAGCATCTAATAATTCCCAAATTCCATCCAAAAACTTAATACAGAGCCACTAAGGAAATCCAAATAATTTCAAAGTAACACAACATGTAAACTGCTTACTAACCTCAAGAGTAGACTTCAAACATAGAATAGACATTAACATAAATTTAAATACTTGCAAACTAGTCTTCTCCCACCTTTTGTTTTCCTTTACCTGTAATAACAGCCAGTAAAAATACTGATGAGCTATGAGGCTCCATAAGTGATGCAACTTGAAATAAACCTTTAACATTTAAATGCATATTTATAAAATTCATGATATTGAAACATAAATAAAAGTTAAACTACTAAAACAACTTCATAAAATCACATTTGACCACCAGTAATTCCTCTTACATTTATACTGAATATCAATTTTACTCATTAAAAGATTTGGCTACTCATTCATAAATATATTCAATGGAGCCCAGGTAAACCTGGCATTATCGCCATTGAATTTCATTGAGGTCCCTTTTTCTTCTTTGGGGTCCCTTTTGCCCCACCTGCTATGCAGGTTTAATTTCTTTGGGGTCCATTTTGCCCCTTCTGTAATACAGGTATTATCTGAGGTCCCTTTTGCCCCTGGGGTCCCTTTTGCCCCACCTGTAATTACAGTTATACATCATGTGTAGCCAAACTTTACTTTTCAATTGATATTCACAAAACTTTTTAGTGTTCCAAAAGTCATACTTAAGTTACTGCATTCTTTCATAATCATTGCTGTGATCATCGGTGTACAATTGAAATGCATAGCATATGCAAGGAAATTGACATTTTTCCAAAATAGTATCAAATAGGAAAATATTTAGATTAACATACAAAATCTTATTTTACCCTTACTTGATTAAAGTATGCATCTGGTCATTCACACTTGGAAACTTGAATGAAATTTCATTTCTTTACTTTAAACAAATTTAATAACCTTTTTCTTTAATGCATTCCAAATTAACATTCATGCTTATAATGGAAAGTCATATTTGAATATAAATACATTACTTACCTTCTTGCCGAGGTGTCTCCAATTCTCTATTACGAACTCTTCTACGATTGTAAGTTACTTCGAAGCTTTCTCTTTGCATAACCAGATTTATCTAAAAAAACATAAACATCTTCAAGAATTTCTACTACTAATTGGAATTCCATACAACAACAATGTATAATTACCAAAGTACATTACCTTGCTTTCTTCTCCCTTATATTTTCTTTACTAGATAAAGATCCTTCCTCCTTTCGTACTGGTCTCCCATATGCACAAAACTACTATTTCGAATTCTACAGGAAATCCATACTTGTCTGTACCGAACTGTTCTACAGGACTCCAAGCATCCACCGTCTACACTCCAATTCCTTACCCGATATGCTGCTGTTGGCTTGAGACAAAGTTGCCTACAAACTGCTGCCGCAAATCAGAGAATTTTCCGCCTCTTGCTACAATATTTGGAGAACTATGCCTAATATTCTTCCTACAGGTCACTATGCCGAACACTGGAACTATGCAAACTGCACTATGCTGGCTCCTTTTGCTCTCATTCTGGCGTGAAACAAAAGGATAATGATAAGGGTTTTGTGAGGGCCCACACACATAAATTTATAACTGCTCTTATACTCATCCTATTAAACACATAATTTCAAATCAGTTGGCTTGCGTGATAGAGCATATAAGAATAAAAATTTTTCTAGAATAACTGCCCACTCACATAACTGCTATTACACCCTCACATAACACCTTTTCAAGAAAAGAGATATATCTACTATTATTTAATACTTATCCAATGGAAATATCCATTTCTAAATCATTTGGCTGCTGTGACCTGCTATCTTATTTATTTAAATATTTTACTTCTATTAAATTAAATACTAAGTTATGTGTTGCGGAGATGAGGATGCTCAGGTGGATGAGTGGATTTACTCTTAGAGACAGGATACGAAATGAGCATATACGTGAAAAGGTTGGAGTAGCTCCAGTGGAGGATAAGATTAGAGAGAGTCGCCTTAGATGGTTTGGTCACATAAAACGGCGACCTTTCGATGACCCAGTTAGGAAAGTAGAGGTATTAGATTTGACTTATGTTAAGAAAGGTAGAGGTAGACCTAAAAAGACTTGGTTAGAAAATATTAGAAATGATCTTTCTTTATTAGATTTAAACAAGAATTTGACTTTGAACCGAACACAATGGAGAAAAAGGATTCATGTTGCCGACCCCACGTAGTGGGACAAAGGCTTGATGTTGTTGTTGTTGTTGTTGACTTCTATTAAATTAAATACGGTTAACATTATTTAATAAAAATTTATATTCTTCAGAATTTTGGATTCTTACAGCTAGCTAATCAGGATTGGTTCCCATTTCATACTTCTGGATGTTGGTGTATGAAAAATGCACTTGGACCTTCGTATACAATTAGGTAGCTCTCCACAAATCAATGTCCATACCATCCCCCATTAGCGGAGCAATACAGCATGTGAAGCTAACAGTGGCTTTTTGAACTCCTTTCCATGAAAAGCACCTTTCTTTTTGCCCATCCTCTTGGAAATTAAGGAGTTCCTCAGAGATTTTATTTAAGATGCCTTGCCCAAAATGGAACTTTTATTGCTGTGCAAAATCCATTTCCATTTTCCAAGCATCGTCCTAATGAAGAAGTTAGTTCTCTGTAATGTAATATTTCTTTTTCAAATTCATAAACCTTTGTTCTGCAAGGTTTTTGTACTGTATGCTGGCTCTTAGCTTCCTTATCTGCATTTTTTGAACCGTCTATGCACTGATTATGATACTTTCTTATTCTGCTGATGTAACATCACCTGAACTAATAGCTTTATTTACTGGCTTTTGTTCAACCTTCTATTGTCTGACTTTTCAGGCTTCTTATATTTTCTTTGCTAGTTTATGCACCCTTTCTTTTGCTGTCCAGCTTGTGCACCATACTCTCAATATTTTTGAAGGCCTTAGTCACTTCATTGTTGAATGTGGTTTTATTTTACTAGATATTTGTGGTTCATTTTTCTCTTTGCAATGTTTAATTTTCTTTGGGAAATTAATAGTATGCATCTTTACTATTTTTTTTCATCCACGTTTAAAGCAGGCATCAGCTAGAAGATGCTCTCAACTTTCGTATGGCAAAAACCAGTGAAGTTAATGAGACTGAAGAGGTAGCTTAATTAACACAAGCAAATCAACTTTTCCTTAGCGTTATGTATACGGATTCACAATTTTCCAGCTTAACATGTGCATGTGCATTTATACATTTTCTTATGTCATTCATGTTTTAGTAAGTCTCACTTGTTCTACTTTTAGCCATACAAAATAACTAGATAATAGTATTTTCTCCCACCTTAAGATTTTAAGAGCAAATACTTTTTGATTATCTTGTCCATATGCATGGTGGAGTCGATGGTTGCTATAGAACAGGACCAACAGGTAACTTTTTTGCTTGTTATATAACAGTAAACTTTTTTGCTTTTCACTTTATTGCATTTGTTATCGTAGAGCTTTACCAGTTTGGAAGTGTTTAATTACTCAATATTTTGTTATTTATTCTATAATATATCCTCATAATTGAAGATATTCTCCTGTTTTTTTACTTTTTATTTCATATCCTATATTTGCCCATACCTAGGCATCCAAGGTTTAAAATGATGAAATCGGGAATTGAAGCATTTTTCCTTAGCGAGGTGAGGCGTAAGCCTCAATATTGGTTAAGGCGTAAGCCTTAAAATAGAAAAAACACATGGACTTACAAATAATTCATAAAATGACAAAAATAAAATAAAGCATCAATATATTTATTTGATTCATCATCATAAAGATATAAACTATAAATTTCAATATTAAATGTTATTATAAAATGAAAGTTTGAAATCGGGTTCAAAGTAAACATTAATTTAAAATTTTAATACAACATAAAGATCTTGATCCACGACGATCTCATCATTACTTTTATATTCTTTATAATAACCCTCGTATGTAATAGTTATAACATTCTTGAACTCTATATCATTGTCATCTTCTAAACCTTTTTCAATTATAACATTTTTTAAATTCCCCATATTAATTAATATTGGATTCAATGTAATATAAAATAAAAAAACAAATTAATTACACAACAATGTAATTAATTATATTTAAATCAAATTTGATATTTTTCTTGAAGCTTAAACTCCACTTTGCTACTTTCTTTAAATTGATTGTGAAGGAGAAGTTATTACCAATTCAGTAGTCATTTTAATATTAGCATTGATATTTTCATTCTCCTCATCATCAAACGCATTTCTCCATTTTCAATTTTAAATCTTTCACTATTTTTTGCATTAGATAATATATCATTAATGTTGACCCTTAAAATATATCCAACGAGCAAGATTAAGGCACTCGATGAGGTTGACAATTGACCACTCAAACCTACTCGACATATGCCGATGTTGTACAAAATCACTCAAAATGAGTTCTGATCATGAAATGGATCGTGCCATTGTGATCAGAACATCGAAAATAGCCAAATGAGACCTCTTGCTTGATAATTGAGCAAAAGCAGTCGAAAAAACATCAACTCAAATGCATGATGATATATGAGGCTATCGCAAAACAGATAGCACGAGCATGTCCGGAACGTCCCAAAACCCCAGAAAAGAGACCCAAATTGCCCAGGTGCCGGCACACAAAAATCGACGAAAAAATCCACATAAGCACGCAAATCAAGGCAAAATTCAACATGCGTGGGTGATGAAATTTTTGCGAGCGAGCCAATATAAATCTAACACAAATATTTATTTATGCTTTTATATAATAAAAAAAATTCACTTCAAAATTTAAATTTTAGTATTTTAAATTTATAAAATCTAATTAAAATAGTTTTTTTAATAAAATTCAAATAAATTAAAAAAATTTCTAAAATCTTCCTATGTCATTTTCAATAGCAGCTAAAATAAGATATTTTTCCCCTGACATTAACTTTTGCTTATTAAAAAAGAGGAAGGACAGAAAAGTAAATATACTAAATTAATAAACCCCAACCTAATATCTCATTTCCCCTATTCATTTCTACTCTAACCGAACTGCCCTCATTGTTCATTCACCCACACAACCCACGATTCCCGCTCCAGTTTGCACGTTCAACCTCCGATCTGCCGTTTGGCCCGCCTCTCCCTCCAGCCGTCAACCTCGCCGACCCTTCTCCAGCTGGCATACCCACCTCTTACGTCGGATCCGACCACCTGCCCCCCAGTCCCTTACCGCCGTCAATGAGGTTTTGTCGCTTTTCCTTCCATGTCGTTGCCTTTTTAAGTGTGCATGTATAATGCTCAGGCTTAAAAAGTTCAAAACCCGTAACAATACAATCAACGCGGCAAGGGGATCCTATACATGCCTTTCGGGCGTTGTGGGAAGAATCACGTCACGATATTTCAGTCATCTTTTCTTTCATAAATGTTTGTCATCAAAATAAAGATGATAGTAATATTCCATTAGAGAGAAGAATGATAGTAATACTTGATTAGAGAGAAATTGATAGTAGTACTTTGATCAGATATTAATACTCCTTCATAATTCCCTCACAAATTTTAATTTAAATCAGCCCACCTTCCCTAAATAAACGATCTTAATTCTTTCCAAAATTTGAATTCAAATCAGCTCTTTCCCAAAATAGACCTTTATAATTCCCTCCCAAATCTGAATTCAAATCATCCCTCATTCCCTAAATAAACCTTCATAGTGCCGCCCACACTAGTGAGGCCCACAAGGGTCTTCCGCCTGCCAGCTAGACCAGCCCCCTTGCTGGGGCCGGGTTGATTGGTTGGACCTTCTCAGCCGGTCCATTAAACTTCTAAGCCCAATAGTTCCTGAGACTTATCTTTTTTTATTTTTTAAAATATACCTTTGTTTTATTTATTTATTTATTTTCAACAGAGAATTTGCTGTACTCAGAAATTTTGTTTGTAAATTGAAATCAAGCCTCGGAAGTTCATCCCTGATATCTATCTATATTCAAAGTGCTAACCATGTTAAGATCTTCGCCCTTATGAACTTTCACTTCGGCTTCAGTTGGTAATAACTTATGTGGCAAATAAAATTAAGTATCTTTTATTTTTGGGAAATTTACATACATACCACTTTCTTTCATGCTATTTACATATCTAACACCCAAAATTTTAATATTACATTTCTATTACTCATTTAAAATTTTAATATCAAATATACCACTCATATATTTCATTATCACCACCCATACCACTCTATAAACTTTAATATTTCATTCCATGCACCCATTTTTGTTCTATGGATGATAGGCATTTAATATTAAAATTTTAGGTGTTAGATATGTAAATAGCATGAAATAAAGTGGTATGTATGTAAAGATCCCTTTATTTTTTCATACTGGAGGGTCATATGCAGGTTTTCACTTGATCATCTTCCCTAGCTTCCTGATAATTTTCATAAATTTTTTTTGAATATCTATTTTGTTGAATTCTGTGCTATCATGTTCTTCAAAAACAAAATAGAAGGCAATCGCTTTCAAAAACTACATGGACCTTAATTACATCCATATGAGTTGCATTTTTGTGCTCGTTCATCTGGACTTGCTTACTGTGAACATATTTATGGTATTCCATCCCTATTTTCAAATATATGTTATAACTACAACAAGTTGCAATGCTCTGCTGATCTCATTCTTTAATCTCTGAATTTATCGAATTTTATGGTTGAACATGCTTGGTCTCAAAATTGTAAATCAAATGACTAAGCTATGGATTTTTTCATAGTATAAGGTGGTAAAGTTTTCTGTTTTTGCTTTATTTTGGAATGCCTTATTCATATTAGGCTAGATATCATATATTTACCTGTCTTACTCAGGATGTCAAGTTTCTGTTCTCTCAACCTCATATCAGTGAGATATTCTTATTGGATTGTCTTTAGGGATTGATAGCAGAGATTTCCGGGCTTGAGAAACAAAAAGATGAACTTGAAGCTCAATTAAATAAGGTATCTTTTCTTTCACAGTAAGATGTGCTTTTCTTTTCTTTAAAAAATGAGTAGCAGACATAAGGATTGTGTATGAGTGGTAGATTAAATTACGAACTTAAGAAAAGAAGCTTTATGACTCTTTTTATTGTGAATTTTGTAGCAGAAAAGTAGAAAAAATTACTTTGAAATTTATTGCTTTGTCCTATATAAGTTGTGGAAGTATTTATAAACTTCTCCAAAAAGCTTATAATAAAAATAAATCAAAGTTATTTATAAAATGAAAAAAAAATCTCAAAAGGTTGACAGTTAGGATAGGAAGAGGGGGTACCTAGATTTCAATCTAAGAGTCATGAGATTGATTGGGCGGTTAGAACCCTTAATCTATGTGCTTAAGGATCATTACCAAGATTGATTCACTTGTGAGTCCCACAATCTTGAACAATGACTCTAAATTCAGATGTAATGCTAAATCTAGAAACATATTTATTGCTCCTCCATGTTATGAGTTTTTTTCTCAAAAATGTACAATATCCATTTGTGAATCTTTTATCCGCTTGTGATCCAGCATAGTTTGCATCAATATGCCTTAGTATCTGGTTTTGTATATAGGATTCTTTTATCGGGTCTTGAATTATGATATCTTAGGATTCTATAAACAGCTTGAAGGTGAGACTCTTTCAGTGTGTGTATGAATTGGTTGATAAGACTTACTGCAAATGTGATGTCTAGACGTGTTTAAGATAAATAGTTCATTTTTTTCAACTAATATTTGATATTGTCTCATGTCTATTTTTTCTTCTTCTGCATCTAATTTTTGATCTAGTTCAGTTAAGGTTTTTGGAATTTGTTTATGGAAGAGAAGAGTCCTAATTATTTTTAGAATATCACAATTTTCTTTTTCTTTTTGCCACCATTTTGTTGGAGCGTGTCAGGATAGGTTGATTGGTGGATAATATATTCTTTTTGGAAAAAAATGATAATGTGATTAAAGTAATCACGCGCATTATCAATCCAAAATTCCGTTTTGTTAGTGTTGAATTATTTTTGTTCTATAACATTAAAATGTGGAGAATAATACTGACGTTATTAGATTTTTATTTGATAAGACAACTCATGTCATTCGAGTGCAATCATCAATAAAGGTGATAAATCCTATAACCTCAAAAATCTTGAGATTTGGGAAGATACCAAAATATCAAAGTGAATAGTTAAAAAATGAGTAAGAGGGTATAGAGTAACTTTTCCAAAAAATAACATGATTATATTTGGCAATTTTATAAGTCTTACAATAAAATTTTTCATATTTACATTTAAGAAAAGAGAAAGAAATATATTTTTGTAGGGTTTTGAAAGAGGGTTGCCCTAACCTATAATGATGTTCCCAAATAGCTTTTATATTGATGGTCGGAATAAAAGAATATAGTAAGTGGTTTTCGTCTTCAAGAAGTCATAGTTCATCATTTTCTCATGGCTTGATTAATTGTCTTTCACATAGTGAGATACTAAAATACACATGATTAGCTAAAAAGTTACCTTGCAGTTGTATTTTTAGTGATTTTATGGATTGATAGAAGATTTATTACAAAATGTGTAACTTGTAGTACATTATTAAAAGTAAATGTGGAGGAAATTAATACTTTCTTGATTTGCAATAGTTGTTAGAGAGTCATCAGCCAATTTTATTTTTCTATTGTTGAAATAGTTTGTAGGCTTGAAAAAGGTTTACAAGGTTGGTCATATGGTTAATGGCTCTTAAATCTAGGATCCAAGTGTAAGAGAATTTATTTAAGACACTGAAGATAAAAGAGTTAGAAGTTATATCATTTTGAGCTAAAGAATATGTTCCAGATGGCTTTTCCAAAGGGTTGATAAATTCATGAGTATATTAATTTTTTTTGGATTGAGCCCTTTTGATTCCACAAGGAAAACCTGGACTTTTGTGTGACCTTTATTTTCTCCATAACTTGGGGGCTTTCTGTAGAGTTTCCAATATTTTTTTACTGTATATTTTCTTCTTGCCGTAGTTGCACCATAGTTGCTTTTAGAAGAGGGATTTCTCTTTTCTTTAAGGAAAGAGTCTATAGCAATACTTACCTTAGGGTTTTGGATGGTTGTCATGGCAAATGTTTTGGAGACCGAAGCATTGAGCATTATCATCATTCTTCCTTCTTTTACTCATATATAAAAAGAAAAAAACTTCATTTATTGATATGGTAGAGTGTCTCAACTTAAGATTTGTGCATGAACTTTGTCAAAATCATTGTTGAGTTATACAAGATATTCGAACATCTTTTCCCTTTCTACAAATTGCTTGAGAATTCTCACATCATCGCAGCATGTCATCTTGAGATCTTGGTAGTAATCAAGTTCAAGCCAATAAACCTTTATTGTATTAAGGAACTCAATAATAGAAAAAGGTTATTTTGCTTGGTTATTGAAATTTTAACTTTGATCTTGTAGATGAGGTATGTATCATTTACTTTTGAGTATATTTATTTGATGATATTTCAAATTTCTTTTGTTGTAGAGAGTTACATATATAGCATACTGATTTCAAACATTATATTATTTCATAATTATTTCATGATCATGGAATCTACTTCATTCAAAAGAATAAATTTGGGCTCTTTCTGCGTCGGATGAGGATCCAAAAAATGATGTATCTTCTTCTTTCCTTTTAGAAGGCTCTCACAATTTGCTAATGGAGTTCTCTTTTAGTCTAATTTTCACCATTCATGGTGGTTGACTCCTTGGAAGAGAAGTCAATGGAAGAGAAGTCAAAGGAATCAGTCATAATGAAGAGAAGAAGAATCTCAACAAGAAGGGAAGAATAAAAAAGAACAAAGATTGAAAAAAAAACGCTAGCCTCACTCTAATACCTTATAAAAAATAGAAAAGTAGAAATAAATTACTTTCTTAATTCTGTACAAACTGCAAAAATATTTATGGATTTTTCCAAAAGGCGTATAAAAGACATAAATCAAATCTATTTACATAAAAAAGGAAAAAAATCTCAAGAGGGGCCGGCAGCTAAAATAGGAAGAGGATTTACACGGATTGCTATCTAATGACCTTAAGAAGATCGATCCAATAGTTAAAACCTTAATCCGTGTGCTCAAAGATTCTTATCAAAGTTGGTTGACTTAGGGGTCTCACGACCCTTTAATGATTTGCATTAGTTATCATGCATGTTATATTGCTACACATGCTACTTTTTCCTCGCATATTATGGCTGTTTATGTCAGATGCATATACAATTTTGAGCTGTTAACGCAAATTATAATTATGCCTGCCGTTTATTGGGCTATTTATAAAAATCATTATGCCTTTTGTATTGAGAAAATTCAACTCAGAAAATGGAGAGTCGTGGATATCTGATTTATTTTACTGTATATGTTTCAAAATTTTGATTGTTGAATGAGATCTATGAATGAATATAAATAGACTGTTCTATCACCTGTTAAATGACATAAAATGTTCACAACCCAGCGGGCGTTTCTTTATATTGTCCAACTTATTTAAATTTGAATTTAATAATTTATTCTATTCTAGTTGAATTAAAATGAGTCAATCTAGGTAACTATCTCTTTAAAGGCTGCTCTCCTTCGCCTTCACAAGCACAGGGAAGAGAGAAACTACTTTGATGAAGCAAACAGCCAGATCATTCTACACTTTAAGGCAAAGGTTTGGCATCTTCTTCCTTTGCTACACTTCATTGAATAAAGAATGATGGTGCTTCTTTAAGCAAATGGTATGATGTATAGGAAGATGAGCTTTCAAAATCTGTTGCTTCATATAAATTAGAAGCGCATATGGTCCGTACATGGATTGATTTCTTAGAAGATACCTGGCATCTCCAGTCATCTTATTCGGGCCAGAAAGAGAAGCAGACAAAGTATGTGTCCTTCACATTAAAGGCTGACAACCATCAGATCCTTCTAAATTTTTCCCAGGAAGGAGATGTTATATTGCTGTAGTTTAGATTTTAATATTCTCATTGTTACTACGTTTTTTTCTTGCTTATAAAATTCCAATGAATGTGATTTTCTATTTTAAAGCCATGAGCTGGAGAGATATGGAACATATCTTGTGAAGCTAATTAAGCATCATCTATTGGCATGCAAGGTAATGTTTCTTCCAACAGTTTTCTGTAAAATATTTGAAACTCTGAAATTTATTGCTGCCTACATGTCATAGTTTTTATCAACCAGCTTCTTCATTATCAACTTTAATTTTCGTCAATGTCATCAGGAAAGCATGTAGATATCTTGGCATCATTTTCAGATGTATGCTTTACATATCTGTACATAGTCTTGCATGAGTTTGTGTATGAGCATGCATGCTTGCATTTATGTGGTTTGATGTGTTTAAACAACGTTATGTAAGTTCAAGAAACCAAAAGAAATGTTGTACCCTTCATATCCTACAGAATGAGTTGGGAGTCTCCGTGAATCTTATGAAGGCACTTGTTGACAATTTAAAGAATTTCAATGAAAGGTAATCTAATTATTCTTTTCAAAATATTCATTTATTGAATTAGGAAGACTGCAGTGAACTCGCACTATGATTCTCTTGCAGGGAAGATGAGGCGTCAAGTGCGTTCACCAAGGTTTTGCTAGAATCAAATTCACGGGAAGTCCTTGAGCAGGAATATTTGCATGTTGAAAGAAAGGTGCTCAGTTGCACATTATTGTTTCATACTTGCAAGTGGCCAAGGGGATAATCGTTTCATATACACCTTATTATACTAGAGCTCTTCAAGTTAATGATAAAATTTTGGGTGCATGTGATAATAATCATGCTTGCTAATCTTGGTGATGCTTATATGTTGTGAATGCCATTAAGTTAGTTTAGACAATAATTTTTGATTCAGGATTAATAAAATCTTTTTTTATATAAAAGCAGGTATTACAACCAGCAATGAGGTGGGTATAACACGAAGCAAGTGCGAAGAAGTGTTAGAAGATGAAATATTAACCAAAATAGAAAATCAAAGATAATCTGATAGTAAAGGAGAAAGTATTCATCTTAGAGATAGAGAGTAACCCCATTAACTAAACAGAAGTCAAGAATACCAATTTCATGAGATAAATTATTGCGTGTTACTTGAAGTTTAGTAAACCTTGGTGAATAAAATGAATCTAGTTTTACTTATTCCCGACTCTCCTGGCAAATGGGATTTAAAATATTTTATCCACTTGATTATCAATTGCCACGAAGAATACCAGCAGAAGCATATGATCGAGTAGATCTTGGGTCAATAGCATCCTTAGCAACTTATTATCAAGATGAGCATACGCTATCATAATTGGTAAATCTAAATTAATGTTAATATTTGAAGAGGAAGTTCCTCCCATAACCTTGATACTTAGGATAGATGCATCATCACATGAGAAGGCTCACAATCCATGGCAAGATCTAGAGTAGGTACCAAAATTTGAGTACAATCCAAAACTGAAGTTGGAGGAATTGTGACCATCATCTTTGTAGGTATGCTCTGATCATTTATATTATTCCTATTATCCTAAATGTTTGAATTTATAGAAGATGATTTTCTAAGTTCAGGGTGAACCTTGAAGCAATTTGTAACAAAAAATAGTTCAAGATGAATAATATGGATGTGTTCCCTAAAATTCAGCATTTTGTCATTTACTAGTTGAAGAGAAATCAATTCTAATCTCCTTTTTTCAAAGGAATAGTAACATTAGTTTCAACGAGAACCCTAATCCAGCTGAGAGAACCTTGTAGTAGCAAAGTCCCCCTGTAAAGGTTTACCAAATTATATCCAAGAGAATATATAATGAACCGGTTAAAGTAGCAAACAATAAGTCAAGGAAAAACACTCAAACTAGAATTATAGGTGGTTCTTTGGAAGAGTCAAAGTGTGAAGTCCACTTTATCATATGCATTTAAAACCATTCACATAGAAGGAGTTAAATGAGAAGAGTCTTGAATAATAAACTTATTAAATAAATTAATAAGAATATGACACGGGTTAGGTTGTCCGACAGAGAAATCACCAATTAAATGCAAGCCAAACATGAATATACGAATAATCTTAAGACTTGATGATATGAAGAACTTGCGGGATAGAAGTGGAAATGTTAGTAAAGTCCTTCATTAATTGAGCTTGAATAGAATATAGAGAAGGGAGTGAGGGGGGATTTGGAATAAAGGCTAGGCGAGATTTAGAGTGGGATTTTATAGAGGAAGCCACGGTAAGGTTCTCCTTGCCTGATATTATGTTGAGGGGAAAAGTTTTTTTTTAATCTGATGAATCAAATAGGGGAAAAAAGGAGAACATATCCAATAATGAGGATTTATTACTACTTTCCACAACAACACACCCCATTGGAGTCATTGATGGAAATCTCCTCCACGACCCATGGTCTATCCAAATCTATCAAATCTTTTCTACTATACAGAGGGATCATGGCTACCTAATTAGCAATTGCATCATTACCTTCTATCCAAATATGTGTGACTTTGAGCAGTATGAGACCAAACCGACTTACTCTAAAAGTCTGATTGTCATTCACTCTCAAAGAGCATTCGTCCCAGAACCCTTCAATCTTTTTCCATAGTTCTCCAAAATGGAGGGTAAAACCAAGGGAAAAGTCAGTTGAAATCAGGTGTTGCAGCTGTTTTCGAACTGTGGTCGAGAGGGAATAGTATGACCTGTTTTTGTTGGTTTGAGTGATATTACCTGTTTCATCGGAACTTGTGCCCATGAGTTGACCGAATTTGCCTGCTATTTCAAATGCTTCGCAGAAATCACTGTAATTGACAACCAAAACTGCCCTCAACTCCTTGCCGCTAAACATATTACATGAATGCATTTAGGCTACTGGTAGGACTTCATCACTAGCCCATTACTCAGTGGCTTTCAATTTGGTTTTCCTCATTGTAGTTCACATTTAAATTTAACGCACTGGAGCATAACATGTATTAATCATTGTAATTTTACATCCTGACACATTTACTCACCTTTTTTTTTAAATTTTCTTATTTAAAATTTCTGTTACGCATTCAACAGAATATTGATTTAGTGTAACTTACATATTCAAATATTTCTTAAACTGAGAAATATAAAATTTTCTTCTGCTCAACTTAAAAATGTGTGCACCATTTTTCCAGGCTTGGTAACAGAAGGCTTATTGCATTGATTGTATAGTACAAAACCATTTGTCATACGATGTTGCAGTTGTGTGGCGTCATTTGTTTATCCTCTATTTGTTATGCTTACTTGATATTAAATCTTCTCAGATTATCACTGCGTTCATTGTTGTTGACCACATGAAAGAGCTGTTCTATGCTGGACAAGATGGTGTCTCCAGGTTCGACAAGTTACACTTCTACTCTCTTAATTTTTGGTGTTGTAATAGTTAAATATCATATTACAATTATATAGAGTTGCATTTGATAATTTGTTTCCTTTCTTTGTGCTTGCAAAAATGTCACTGTAAATTAGGAGATATGATCCTCAAATAGAAGAACTATTTAATTCCACTGAGAAAGCAAGAAAAGAATTTGGAACTATAGAAAGACCAAACTTGGAGATTGAAAATTCAAAAGAAAGGGAAACCTCATTAGAAAAGAAATTGCAGAAGAGCCCCTCTCTAGCAGCACTTTCATTCAGCACACCAAGAGCTATGGATACTGAGTCTCCAGAATCAGCTGAATCTCCCAGTGCAGATTTAGCAAAATTGGATTCAGAATATGGGAGCCCCACTGGAGGTTACTCAAGTGAAGATATAACTGAATGGGAATTGTGATATACCTTTCTATCTTAGAGACAGTCTTCCTATGAGAATAATGAAGGACTTTATGCTGCACAAAACAGTATTTTTAAGATGCACACAAATGAAATTGTTAAGGTCTTGAGATCTTATCTTTTATATCATTTTCCTAATAAAAAAAAGGAATTTTAATTGTTCGGCGAAAAAGCACTAATGCAGTCTGTAGGGTCGTTTATCAAAGGTCTTTTGGGTTGCATCTGTGTTGCCCTTTGTAGTTTGAAATGAAATAAGATCATCTGTTTAACAATTTTGAATATTATTTTTTAAATATTTTAAAAAAAATTATTGTTGGAAGTAGTAAGAAAATTGTTCTAAATGAAGCCTTAATTACATCCTGTGCCACCCCTAATAATTAATAAAAATTATTTATATCAGTTATTTATTTATTATATCTGAATATACCATAAGCAACACGACATAAGCAAACAGATGTTGAAACGCATAAAGAAAATCAGGTATTTGAACTTAATTACCAAGGGAAATGCAATTCTAGCTACTGAAAAAGATTGCCAAACATGCGAGAGATTATTAGATGTGGACATCGGACAGAGAGAATCGTCTGAATTTCTCTCTGTCTATAATAAAAGCAGAGCTATTGTAGCAGCTGAGTTTTAACTGTGTTTTTACAGATAAAGAGAAATTTAGGCGATTCTCTCTGCCCGGTATCTGCACCTAATAAAAAGTCCAAAATGCTCGTTACGATTCTCATGGGGCTGGTTCGAGGCCATTTTTACTGTATAAACAGCTTCTGTTGAATTTTTTAATTGATAATAGCAAAACCTAGGCGTTTGTGCGTAGAGTAGTAGTTAATTTGTTGCTTTTTGTCCTTTTCATCTACAGGAAGACATTTATTAAGTGTGCTGTGGCCTGATCTATTGGCTGGTGTGCACGTTCAATTACTTTAATTTTGTCGTAGCTTATTTTGTATATGCGAGGGTTTCTATTCATGGGACAGTCTGTTACGAGCTCATCTTGGATCTATTGATTGAGAGATTATCTCTTATGTTGGAGGCTTAATATATATGATGTGTGCATTAATTTAGGGATAAATTCATTCATAAGTCTTGAAAAAAATAATATTTTATTGTTATTTTGACATTATATTAATGTGAAATTTTATTTTGAGATCCATAACAACATTTTAAAAGTTTTTAATCTGTTAAATTTGTTCAGATGCATTAAATATTGCAGTTTTCAACTTTTTTTTTTTGGATTTTTGCAAAGATAGTATTTAAAATTCTCGTATTTACATTTCTCACATTCAAAGCTGATTATTTATTTATGTACCACCCAAAATTCTTTAATATCACCAGAGGATAAATACTCATCGGTACTGGTGTTATTTTGAATTTGCAAGTGGGGTATCGGTTTAACTTAAAGTAGATTCGATTCAAATATACTTGACTCAAATCGGACTCGTTGATTATACGAGTCAAAACCTTTAATTAGAACTTGATTTGATCCAAACCTAACTAATCCGAATTTGATCTATTTAACTCTGTTTATCATATAGAGTGCAATTTTTTTATATTAACACAACCCGTTAAACTCAAATAATAATTGGATCAGTTTTTAGTCAAATTCAAACCTTCTGATCAATTCGAACTCGACCCGAATATTAATTCTATCAAAATTTTTGAATAGACCCTGACCTAAGAATTTATCAGGTCAATCCGAACTCATATTTTCGAATCAGATTATTTATTGACAGATCAAATCACACGAGAAAAAAATGAAAATTTTAAGCAATAGGAAATTTTGAGATTTTAAAAGTAAATAAAAAAGTTGTAAATATTAGATGTATGAATAATTAAATATACTTGTTTAAAATGATATATGCATGTAATTTTTCCCTCTTTTTTTAATATTTTGATTTCAAAGTCCAAACCCATTATTTTCAAAAAGGAAATAAAATAATAAAAAAGCCGTTTTTAGCAAATGAATCTCGATGTTTCGATATCAGAGGGAGGTAAAGCTTCTTGAATCTTGCATTTGAGGCCTAAAGAGACAAATTAATCATCTTTCAATGTTAATTAAGTCTTAAATGATTTTAATATGTTTATGTTTTGTTCGAGAGGTCCTATAATGCTCCATCCAATCCAATCCAATCCAACAACTGTAGTTTTATAATTTAAATGTTAGGCATAAATTCACTATTTGTGGTATTGTAGGCTCGCTAACCGAAGGGTTTTTGTGTTGAATGTGAGTGCACTTTGGAGAAGAAGAGAGAAGAAAAAAAGAACTTTGCCTTTTACTCTTTTTTTTTTTCAAGTTTCTTGTTGATAGGGGAAGAGAGAGAAAAATCGTTCTTTGGGTATGTTCACGATATTATTGAGTATGAAGTAGATTTCTGAACTCGTATTTATGATTTCGATTCCAGTGATTTTATAGAGTATGAATAAAAAATGTGTTTTCTCAAGTTTCATGATGTTTTCACTGTATAACTTTTACTATGTTTTTATAGGTTTTATTCTGAAACATTTTGAATATATGAAATCAGATTTTTACTGATTGATTTTTCCTTCACAAAATTTTTAGTATATAAATGAATTAAGATTTTTCTGGCAATTTCAATAGTTATGTAAATGCCTTCAAATGTTCTTATGAATATCCCTCCGAAGTTAGAAATTGAAAGAGAAAAATTCAATGAGTATAATTGAAGTCGTTCGTAATGTTTCCCAAAATTGGAGATTAGTGGGAAGATTGTTATCTCTCATCTTCTCATCTCATCCTAATACCACACTCGTTGTCCGTAACTTGAGTTGGCTCCTAGCTCAACATAGAATGCCACATTTCAGTATAAGTTTTTGTTTATAACTTATTATGATATCTTAAATCTACACCAAGACGAGGATTTTTTTTTTTGGGGGGGGGGGGGACGGGGGGGATCAGTCGGGTTTTACTGCTGCCTCAGATCACAAATCGGCCTATTAAGCTCAATGGGGGTCCTTCCCCTACTTGGGTTCGAGTGAATTTTTTTTCCCCGTACAACACCCCCGGTGCTATGTACCCGAGCGCCCGGTGTTGCATAATTTAGTGAAAAAAGATAAAGAAGCGGAGTGCTGCGGTGCAACAAACCTAGGTGCTGATGCGCTATCATGCAAAATGAATAAAGAGAGTAGGAGCTGTTAGCATACCTCAGCAACATGTGCCCACTACTCTCTGCCAACTGACAACAGCAAGAGTCACAATCTTCAAGAAACATCATCCCATTGGAATAATATTCCGGTTCCACCTCTCTATATATGTAAAAGAAAATACACTGTAGCAGTGTGGAAAAAGCTTAATGGAAGAATGTTAAAATTAACTCTGCTCTCTCTGCTAATGCTCTCTGTCTACATTGTTGTTTCTCTTTAATGCAGGATTCTCTCTTGGTATCAGAGCATTGAGGCTCTATAGCTATTCCTCACTATGTCCGAACGTGAGGCTTCCAGTGCTCAATCAGCTCCTCAATCGGCTTCCTCTCTGTCGACGTTAATGGCGGAATTCACCATCCCATCTCCCCTCAAATTTCTCATGTCCAATATCAAGCAAATCGTCACCATCCAGCTCAACAATGAAAACTACGCTATCTGGAGATTGCAAACTCTTAAACTTTTCTCCGCCAATGGATTCGATGGATATCTCACCGGTACTCAGTAGCAGCCGCTCGAATCCAACCCAGATCATCGTCTATGGAAGCTCGTAGATCAAACCTTGTCTCTACGCTCTTCTCTACCATCTCCCCCACCATAATACTTTATATTTTGAACTTATCTTCAGCTTATGAGATCTGAAAAATGCTGGAGAACCGGCTTCAGCCCACCAACCGTTCGAGAGTTGTCCAACTTAAGAATGCTCTTTACAATGTCACTATGGGTGACAGCTCAATGCAGACCTATCTAGGCCAGATCAAAGGTTTAGTTGATAACATCACAGCTATTGGATCCAAAGTGGACACATCCATTATATCCTCAAAGGACTCCCCGCGGCATACAACTCGTTCTCCACATCCATCCGAACCTGCTAAACCTCTATCAACTTAGAGGTTCTTTGCTCACTCCTTTGTAGTGAGGAGATTAACATCCAGAATCAGCTATTCAAGGACACCACACTGTCCAAAGACAATGCCGCCTTCTACAACAATTTTTGTTCCACTAGGGGCCAAGGAAAATTTTCCCAATCCTCCCGTCCGGCTTGAGGCAGAGGACCCAACACCAGAACCATTAGCTCTACAGGTCCAGCTCCCAACTCACCAGCAACCTCTCAACCAATTTGCCAAATTTGTAACAAGCCAGGACACATTGCTGCGTAGAGTTGGCATAGATGCAATCTCAACTATATGCCCCCACCTCCACGGGCGATGCTCTCCCACGCACCGTCGCCACCTCAGACCGAGTGGGTACTTGATTCAGGAGCGTCATCTCACCTAATTGTAGATGCTACCAACCTACATCAATCACTTCCCTACCAAGGGCTGGACTCAATATCCATCGCGAACGGCAGCACGTTACCTATCCAAAACACTAGTGATGGCATTCTTCCCCTACCGCAATCCACTTGTAAGTTGTATCTTCGCAATCTCCTTCATGTTCCCTCATTATCCCATTATCTACTTTCCATTCACAAGCTAACCTCAGATAACAACTATTCCATCTCTTTTGACTCATCTGGTTTTCAAATCAAGGACCTCCAGGACAACCAAGTTCTCCTCCGTGGTAGGAGCCAGGAAGGACTCTATCAGCTATCCATCAACTCCTCTAGACCACTCAATCACACCCTCAAGTCCATCCCAATCTCCACTCAAGCTTGGCACGCTCGGTTAGGCCATCCGCACCAGCTAATTCTTCATACCTTAGCAAAATTAGATTAGTCTATTAGCATTTCTAGTATTCCTGTCATTTGCAAATTTTGTAATATGGCCAAGAGCCATAAGCTATCATTCTGCAATAGATCAAATGATGTAACAACTCTGTTCATGTTAATCCATACAGATGTTTGGGGCCCTGCGCCCATATCATCACTTAGTGGCTTCAAATATTATGTTATATTCATAGATGATCATACTCGATTTTGTTGGCTCTATCTAATGAATTCCAAAGCAAAAACCTTCTCAAAATTTCAACATATCTTAAATTTGGTTCAAAATCAATTTAACACCACCATTAAAACTCTCCGGTCATATGGAGGAGGTGAATACACAGGAATTCAATTCAAAACATTTCTCTCCAACAAAGGCATTCTACATCAATTCAGCTGTCATCACACTCCTGAGCAAAATGGCTAGGCCGAGCACAAGCATAGACATCTCCTGGACACTACCTGAACACTTCTACTTGCAGCCCACCTTCCCCACTCCTTTTGGGCTGATGCTTTGCTAACTGCTAACTACCTCATCAATAGACTACCCTCCAAGACATGCAACCTCCAAATTCCCTTCCAACTCCTCCATATATCACAATCATCTTACAAACACCTCCGTACATTTGGTTGCCTGTGCTTCCCATTGCTCAGACACCAAGCACCCAACAAGCTGTCACCACGATCATTCGAATGTGTTTTTCTCGGGTACTCTCCTACTCATAAAGGATACAGATGCTTTGACTGCCTCACCAACAAAACCTACATCTCTAGACATGTGATCTTCCATGAAAACATCTTTTCCTATCAATCAACTCTTCTTACACCATCCGCTTCCCCGCCACCTTTCAACACATCCCCTCTCACCCCCCTTCCAATATCTGCTATTTCCACTTCACCCATAACTCACAGCAATCCAACCAACTTTACCACTCCAGAATCCATCCCCTCACCACAACCTCCCATTTCCACCTCTGTCTCACCAACCACATCACATTCAACCTCCCCCATAAATTCCTCTCATATGCCACCGCAAAACCTCCACATCTCTACTCCATAACCTCCACCACATCATCCAATGCAAACCAAGTTTAAATTAGGAATTGTAAAGCCAAAACTAGTCTTCGATTTGCTTGCCATTCTACTCGATAACTCCACCCCTACATCCTTCACTCAAGCCAACAAAAGCCCCCACTGGCGTGCTGCCATGTCTGAAGAGTTTAAAGCCCTTCATTGACAGGGAACATGGTCACTAGAACCTCCACCACCCCCCCCCCCAGCATACAATTCTTGGTTGCAAGTGGACTTTCCGTACCAAATTGGACTCAACAGGTAACATTGAAAGGTACAAAGCTAGACTCGTTGCCAAAGGCTTCGATCAGCAACTCGGCATTGACTATAATGAGACATTCAACCCCATCGCAAAGATATCAACCATTCGAATACTCCTTGCCATTGCTCTCCACTGAACTTGGCAAATCATTCAACTAGACGTCTCCAACGCCTTCCTCCACGGCAATCTTGAAGATGACGTCTATATGCGTCAACCGTAAGGGTTCATCGACAATCAATTCCCACACAATATTTGCAAGCTTCACAAGGCCATTTATGGCCTCAAGCAATCTCCAAGATAATGGTATAGCAAACTCACAGCACATCTTCAAGAAGCCGGCTTCCAATTCAGTAAGTCTGATCCATCTCTTCTAATCTACAGCGTTGGCACGGATCACATATACATACTTATATATATTGACGACATTCTCGTCACGGGCAACGACATGGACTCCATCAAAAGCTTCTGCTCAATTTGCGAAATGCATTCTCTCTTAAAGAACCAGGCCCACTCTCTTTATTTCTCAGTACACTGATCACCTCCACTCCTAATGGATACTTCTTAGACCAGCAGCAATATGCCCAAGACATTCTCAAAGCAAGCAGCTTCCAAAATTGCAAACCATCCCCAACTCCCATCACCCTCAAACAATATTCTCACATAGCTATTGAACAACCAATCCAGGATCCAACCCTTTACCGGCAGCTCGCTGGCTCTCTTCAGTATTTGACTATCACTAGACCGGATCTTGCATTCGCTACAATCAAATTTGTCAGCATATGCATAACCCCAAACCAAGCCACCTTCAAGCATTAAAGAGGCTTCTCCGGTACATACAAGGAACTATCCATTATGGTCTTCCTCTGCTCTGCAGTGACTTGCAATTACATACGTATGCTGATGCGGACTGGACTTCAGATCACCTAGATCGCAAATCCATCATGGGATTCTATACGTTTCTAGGTTCTAACCTCATATCCTGGTTGGTGAAAAAGCATGTTACGGTATCTAAGTCCTCTACTAAAGCTGAATACTGCGCCTTAGCAGCGGCCACCTCCGATATACTTTGGCTTCGTCGTCTTCTTGTCGAATTTGAAGCATCCCAAACTCAGCCCACCAATCTATTTTGTGATAATACATTTGCTATGGCACTTGCTAACAACCTCGTATTTCACGTGCGAACCAAATACATCGAGATTGATTATCATTTCATCAGCCACCACATCAAAAACAAAGAAATTACTGTTCTACACATCAACTCCCTGGATCAACCAACAGACATTCTAACCAAACCTCTTGCTATCACCTGGTTCCAGGACTTACGAAACAAACTCACTATCACTCTTAAGGATAGTAAGTTTGAGGGGGTCTGTTAGCATACCTCGGCAACATGTGCCCACTACTCTCTGCCAACTGACAACAGCAAGAGTCACTATCTTCTAGAAGCATCATCCCAACGGAATAATATTCCGGTTCCACCTCTCTATATATGTAAAGGAAAATACACGGTAGCATTGTGGAGAAAGCTTAATGGAAGAATGCTAAAATTAACTCTGCTCTCTCTGCTAATGCTCTCTGTCTACATTGTTGTTTCTCTTTAATGCAGGATTCTCTCAGGAGCGTCGTGGCTCTCCAATTTGGCACCACAGTGCTGCAAGGCCAGCTGGATAGTTTTCTTTTTGGTTTTTTATTAAAGGTTGTGTCCCTTAGTAGTTGCAATGAATCTCTTGGTTAGTTTTAAGTTAAGAATAGTGCAAGAGAGAAGAGAGAGAAGGAGAGAATGAGAAAGAAGAGAGATTTGTACTATTTTCTCAATTTTCATAGTAACTTTCTTGGTGTGGTGTGACTGTGTTTTTTTCCCATTTTGAATTTTTCCACGTTGAAACTTGATTTTCTTTGTTTTCCGCTGCATTTTCTATTTCTTATTTGTTTCACTACGTGATTTTACTTCCCCGTAGTGATTTTACTTCCCCCCAACACACAAATACTAAGAAATCTTAATAGATTTTTTGATCTTTTCGGAGACTCACTAATTTCATGAAAAACAAAGAGACAATACAATTTCAAGATCTTTGACTATAGAATATCGAGTGTTGGTTACAACAAAAAAAGAACCAACTTGATTTACAAAACCTTTAAAAGATTTTGACTTATAATCGTCAACCTCATCTCTCATGATCTGTGACAATCAAGCGGCCATTCATATCCCTACATATCCTGCTTTTTATATATGTACTAAATGCATTAAAATTGATTATCATTTTCTCATGAAAAAATGTCTCAAATGAACTTATCAAAAAAATGACCACTGTCAATTGGTCCTTTATTATCCCTTCTATCCAAGATGACGGTCAAGGATGTCTACAGCTAATCTTTTTTTTTTCTTGGGACAGTCAGGGGATTCGAGCCCGGGTGAGATGGGAGGAACTTGTTCCGTCGATCACTCGTCCGCAGACCCGATCTCATCTACAGCTAATCTTAAGGGGGAGTATTAAAACCATCAAGACATCAGCCGCTGTCACCTCCACTGTCCCTTTATTTGGTTATTTTACTCTTCTTATTTTCAATTGTAATGTGGATGCAACTCAAACACAGTCCATTATACTTTAGGCTTTTGACTGTCTTTTTGATCTCGCCCCTATTCTATGTAAGGAGATGTAAGGACCATTATATTCTTCAGTGCTTTATAATAATATTCTCTTTTCTTTCCGGCCTTTCTTCTTCCTTCTGGCTCCCTGTATTCAATAACACCCTTATCAGCCCTCTGTTTCTGCTTACAACAAATCTGAAGAGCTCACTATTTGATTCTGTTTCATCACATGCTTGCAAAGCAGGTCTTTGTGCCTGAAGATCATATTTTTCAGATAAGAAAGCTTGGCTTTTCTTTAAAAAACAAAAAATTCTTGGCTTAGGAGCAAAAGGGAGCTTCCAGCACTGCCTGGAATTCTTTAAAAATTTTATAAACGTCTATGTTTCCCACTTCATTGTGTCGGCGATACCTTTCTAGTTGAAATCAGCAGTTTCAATTATTTTCAAAAATTATACTCCTACCAACCAATTTCAAAAAGAATTAAGCCTTCCAATGCATATATTGAACACGTGGAGGTGAATTTAAAGTGGCTACAGGGTCCATTCTGCTAATAGAAAACTATAACAATTAATGCAGTTGGCAAAAATAGAACTTGACCTGCAGAGTACAGAGTTTAGGTCCAATGGTATATTGCTGATTACTGTTGGCACTTCTGCTGCACAGAACTCCATGATTTGGGGAAATGGGCTCCATTTAAATTCAAATTACTGTGCACAAGGCACCAAATACAGTAATTAAGAGGAAAAGTGTTGACAAGGAAGAGCTTGGAAGTAAGACAATTGAAAAGAAAATTAGAGATTAACTTTGATAGCTACTGATAATTAAGTTCAGCTAACATATGGAAAAGTGGGGACTACAGAACTTCAATGCTCTTAATTTGTTCTTGAAATTTACAGGCATACTTTGGTGCTTTGTGATGTTGTTTTCGCTTTGTAGTTTTGTGTTTTATTGTAAGAAATGAAGCCATTAATTCTCTCAGAAAGATATAAATTGCTGTGCAAGTTCATTGTCTTTGAACCTCGGACAATGAAAAAATCAAAAAAGCAAAAATATAAGGCATTTTTTTATTTTTTATTTTTGTAAATTAGGAGATTTTTACCTAAAATTTTATGATTGATAAAAAACAAATTTAGTTCAAATCATGAATTTGATAAATCTTATTTTAAAAGTGTGATTAGGTTTTGTTTGGGATTACTTTTTTACTGTTTCTTAAAGCAATTTTTTAGTACAAAGTTAAAATTTTAATTTTTGTATTAGAAAGATATTTTAAGAAATAGTAAGAAAACGATTCCAAACGAAGCATAAATTTGATTGTGGCTAAAAAAAGTCTAGATATGGACATTAATTTATTCTATCAATCATTATTCACATTCAGAATTCTAATAAGCAAATCAATTATTTTAGTAACACATTTAAAACAACAGTAATTCTATCTATAATTTTAGTGTTCACATTGAAAGCATCAGTAATCAATTTCATGATTTTGAATAAAAAATAAAGACATTGGACTACAAAAATTGTTGATCATGAATCATAGGATTTTAGACTAAGATTTTGTTTGGGATCTGTTTCTAAAAACAATTTTATAGAACGAAAATTTTTTGAATTAAAAATTTTTATACTAGAAAACTACTTCATAAAGCAATAAGAAAGCTAGCCCAAACAAAGCCTATTTCATTCTATAAATTAAATTTTAATACATTTATTAAAAATAAAGCAGTTAGACAGCTTTCCCAAAATCGCCCCTCCTTCCATAGAGTTAAGCTATATAGTTGTCTCTTCCAATGCTTTAAAGGATGCTCTCACACAAAACACCATACTCCTCAGTCATACTATCAAACAATAGAGAAATAGCAGGGAAGAGAAAGGGAGAGCAAATTCTGCTTTAGAAGAACAGAGTGTTGCTCTTTGAATCAGAATTTAAGAGAGAGAGAGAGAGAGAGAGAGAGAGAGAGAGAGAGAATGGCAAGAAACCTCTTTCATGATCAACTAGTACAAGAAGATTACATAGACATGGACATCAGTTCTTCCACCACTTTCCTTTGCTACTCTATTTCCACTGCCCCCACAGAGTCGAAGGAATTTGAATTCCAGAAGAGTACCCAGCTAGTAGAAAAGGAGCCGATCACATCCCCTGCTGATGACCTCTTCCACAATGGAAAACTACTCCCACTTCATCTCCCACAGCTTCAAAAGTCCCAAAATCTCCTTCAAAATCCCACCACCATCTCAAAATTCAATCTTGATGACTCTTTCCATCTTATTTCCACCACCAGCACTCCATTTGAGTCCTGCAACATCTCCCCTTCCACTTCGTGCTGTGTCAGCCAAGAGCTCCACCCTGAAGACTTCTACTTCAACCAATCTCAAAACAACAAGTCTTGGTCTAAGAAGCTGAAACTGATTAGACAGTCCTCCTTGGGACTTAAGCTCAAGGCGTCAAAGGCTTATCTCAAGTCTCTGTTCACCAAATCAACCTGTTCTGATGATTCTTGCACAGTCTTGAAAGCCAAAGAATGTTCAATTGCTCACAAGAAGCCATCTAGGAAAACCCCATTTGGTCTTATTCCAAGCAGAGCAAATAGAGTCATGAGAAGCTTTGACGGAGAGAAGATGGAAGTGGAAGGATGTGGGCATAGGAGGTCATTTTCTGATGCTGTAAATAGGCAGCATTTGCCAAACAAATCCTCTTCAACTTCATCTTCTTCATCTTCAAGTTCTTCTTCCTTCTCAAGTTTCAAGTCGAATAGTCTCAGCATTGTGGATTCAGAGGTGGAGAAGTCGATTCAAGGAGCAATAGCTTATTGCAAGAAATCTCAGCAGAGTGGTTGTGGAAGAAAAACTGTTAGTGATGTTGAATTGTGGTCATTTTCTGCTTCAAGGATTGCTGAAGAGTGTGAGAAACAGGAGCGACCAGAAATCTGTTAAATTTGAAAACAGAGATTTTCAAAGGCAACAATGGAATGTAAAAAAATTATTTATTTTGATGTGCCCCGTTTTTTTTTTCTTAGATATTATTAGTAGAGCTAATTTTGTTAAAATCATGATGCAGAGAAAATCTGTTTGCTTGCAATTATGAGATTTGTTTTTGTCACTTCAATGTACTGGTGTGTAAGGTGGCTTCATATTTATTAGATAAATAAAAGTAGAGAACTTGGTCATATTCCAAATTTTGTTATTGGAAGGGTTTGGAAAAATTCATCATGCATCTTAAATAAATTGAAATATATAACAGATCTCCATTGTCATGGTAATGTTTTTATTGTTTAAAATGAATTAGATGAATGTTTGAGGCTCTTATAATCTCCAATTGTTTCTATCAAAATTGTGCGAGGTTCAAATATAGATGAATCCCCTATAGGCTCCAGATGATTGAATAAGCTCAAGATGCATTATATTTGATGATATCGAATTTTTTTTATTTTAAGAGAAAGTAATAGTCTATATGGAGCAACAATCATATGATCTGACGAAGACCGCTGATCGATGCAAAGAACTCTTGTGCGAATTATAATTTGTTAATATATCAAAGAATATCATATTTAGTCTAAGAACAATATGTTGAAGCATAAATATCAAACAATTGACCTTCAAATATGCTTAAGCTTTTTCATTTAAGACTATTAGGATTGATCTCAAAGAGAATTTATGGTGAGATTTCCATATTGAGGAAGGTCACACCAAGATTTATCACTTTGAGCTCAACCATCCTTTAGTTCCACCACTAATCACCTTTAGTTCACACTCCACACATAACAATTGCTTAAAAGCTTACAAAAATAATAAAAGTTACAGAATGCTTAGTTGTAATCAACAGCTTCAAAAGAAAGTTTTAGTGCACAAAACTGTTTTAATGGTAGCAGTAAACAATCATTATGGTGGAGATCCACTCTGATGAGAGAAATTAATCATTGAATCTTAAATTAAATGCCAAAGGAACCTTTCAGGTGCAGACAAGTAAAGCTTAAACTATGTAACTGTGCTGACAAAAGGCTTGACAATATTAATGCCTAAGGAAACAGGCTAACCTACCAAGTCTTGCTGTTGAGTAATTGCAGGCTAATTAGGCAGCTATTTATTACTATTATATGAATTAGATGTTCTTCTTGGTTGGTTTTAATGTTTAGACTTTAGAGCTTATCTATAAAGTAATATAAGAATACAATAAAGGAAATGAGGTAGCAACAGCACAATGGACTAAAATATCCATACTGCAATGCAGCTTTTTGATTTTTTTGTATGTTACATTATTCTTTGTGCTTGCAATTGGACTGACAGATTAAAGATTTATTATGATGAAAAATTTTTCAAAATCAAATTTATTATTGTATGATTTTAATAAAAAAATATTTTCTAAATCTTCTTACAAGAAAATATTTATAATATTACAATAATTTTCAAGAACTTTTTTCTTTCACAATTAAATTTATGGATAAAATTAATAAATCTGATAATTATTTTGAGTTTTTGTGATGCCCCAAAATCTAATTTGGACTTATAATGACTCCTGAAAAAATTTATTCGTCTGGGTCAAAATACGGGCTATTACAATTTTTTCGTATTTGATTTGTAGTAAGTTAAAAACAATGTAAATTTTTGAAGTATTTGCAGCTCACCTTGGTCTATTGGTTGGAAGCTTTGACTACCAATCAAGAGGTCTTGGATTCGAGTCTTGTGTATGCGATGTGTGTGCTGTCTTAATTGGCCTAAATGTTCAAAAAAAAAAATCTCAACTTATATGTTTACAATGTATTTAAAACTCCCCTATATTGACCAAATTCAAATTCATCATGCTGCCTCTACTATCTCATATTTTCATAAAATACAAACCTTTGCCGCCTTTTATTATTTCGAGTTGGGACCTCGCCACAAGAACCGTTTTGGGACCGCAATGCACTATCTATTGGGACCTTGAATAGTAATTATCAAGTCTCTTCATATGACAATTAATGACATGATTGTTACATCATATTTGATATACTTGTGGTGAGAAAGCCAGCCACCAAGGAAGTGCAACTAGTGTCATCAAAGTGGAGGAACTCTCTAAAAATTTTCCCATTGTAAGGAAAAATCTTCTTGAGTTTCACTTGTGTTGTATTAATTATTTGTATGTTAAATGAGATTAGGTATATACATAATAGCTGACAAGATGATCTCATTACCATCATATGTAATCCTCTTGAGGTGAGTGAGTTAGCCATTGTAGGGAGGGCACTAAGCATCATCGAATAAGATAAATTCTATAGAGTAGTTCTCATCAAAGATAAACAAAATATAAAGTTTGATTTGGTGTTACAGATGACAACAATAGCTATTAACTAAAAAATGGTGATTATGTCTAGCTGAAGGGGCGAAGGTTGTAGTGGACTTCAATAACATTAGCTTTGGCCTAAGGGCCTCACGATTTTATCCTATTGGTGTAACTTCCCAGTAGGTCGTCCATCCCAGAATTACTTTGGGATGAGCATGCTTAACTACGGAGTTTCTTAAATGAAATTCCGACCATTACACCAAAATGCACCTCGATGTTTAAGAGTTTAGCTTCTTTTACTTAAGAGTTTTCACAGAGATGACGGTACAAACCTAGATGTAAAAATAGAAATTTGATCAACTACATTAATTACTATCACTACTAGCAATATGCAGATGAGCAGGTGGGGTTGTAAGTGGAGAAAACCAGGCAGATAATATGATGCATGATTCCATTATTTATGAGGAGTTTGATGAGAATGATTGTGTCCATCATCACTGATAATAGTTATGGAGTTTAATATTAATCTTGAGGTAATAATAGAAATATAACTAATCCCATTGATGACGGTCACTGCTTGCAATGCCAAACGAGCAGGAGGGGCTACAGGTGGTTTCAACCAAGCATACAATAATAATGCATGATTCTATTATTGATGAAAAGCTTGATGAGAACGATAATGAAAACAGTTGTGGAGTGTAAAGGATCTAAGGCTATCTTCAAAACTTTATTCTTCTTTCTAAATGTAATTAAAGGGGTTTGGAAGTTGGGTAATATTCTCAGAACTATTATATGATGCATAGTAAGTTTGTGGGAAACTATCATTTTTTTAATATTCAGATGAAGGTGGATGATGTTATCAAAGCTCCTATATAGGCACATCTGATGTGACCATCAAGATAGTGGAATGATTATATGTAGGAGCTGAGCATTACCTAATCTTTTTGAGGGAATGAGCAACATGATAGTTGTAATTGTAGTGCACTTATAATGCAAATTTTGAGACAAATAAGATGCTCATCAATGGGAGCACAATAAGCATCATTGGAGAGGATAAACTCTCCTGCGAACTTTTCCTCATAAAAATGTCAATGAGTCAAATAAGGGCTATATTTATAATTTTTATAAGGGAATATTTTAAACTTTATTCTTAATATTCTTCATCCTTGTCATCAACTGATGGATGATAATGCCTTCTCATGATCAAATCATGTCTGGATAGTGTTGTCCCTAGGAAAGCCGAATTGGTCTACTCGATTTATAATTGAATCATCAACCAAGAACATCCAATGGAAGTGGCTATAATTGATTATGTTTTAGATTTTTATTCTAAATATAGAATATTATGATGATAATCTCACAAGTGTATTGGATGTAATGGATTAAAATTTTAATGACCATAATAGCTAAAAAAGAAATGAAAGAAGGTTAATCACCTCTAAATAATTAAATTACGGACGATGCATCGTGAATATTATATGAATCAACTCATCTCTTGGAGAGGAGAATCTTTAAATGAATATTATGGAAAATAGTAGAGTAGCAAACGTATTGCAATTTTGAGAGGTATGAATTAATCTTTTGAAATATATTATATGGTAATTAGCAAGCATATGCCATATCAGTTAGAGTCTTTTTATGTTTTGCTCATGGTAAGTAAAACCCTTTTGATTACTATCGTTAAGTTTCACACAAATAAATTTTTACCTAACTTGTTCGAGCTGGACAAGTGTAAATGACAAAAACCAGTCCATCTTATGGCACCAAAGGAAGGGGGAGAGCCTCTAGGCTAAGATACTTTCCAGCTCGAGAGAAGGAAAGAGAGCAGAGACAGAAAGACTATTTTTGGTGAATCAAGCAGAGCTGAGTGTAAAGGTAACCCATTAAGAAGCCATAAAGAATATCAAGGGTGAGGTTAGACAGATCTAAGAAGAAGGGCACGAGGAACCTTTGTGAAGGCATCCCCATTATTTTTTTTTTTTTAAGGAATCCTTATTATTGACCTTTTATATGGATTTTCCTTAGGTTAGTCCATTTCATTTTAGGTCAATAGAGTGATTCACATTTTTTTATGACCTAAAATATGGGCCTTAAAATTTTGGTTTATTAGCTTGTTATTATTAACTTTTAGCTTTGTAGTTTTGGACTCTAACTTATTATAACCAATAGCTTCTTATTGATGTCACTTATAATATATACTGCTTAACTTTATTTGGGTGTAAGTGTGTATGTTTGCCAACGTGCCAATTTACATGCCAAGATTTTGCCACATACACAAGCTTGCTTAACACGCCTGCATGCTTGATATGCTAAGAGATGTTAGTTTGTCTACTTATATCTGAAATCATGTTTTATACACACATGAAGACTTGTTCCACATGCACTTGACATCTCACCTCACATAGGGGTGTCAATATTTGACACGACTCGAAAAAATGACACAAACCTGACCCCAAAATTTCGGACTTCGGGTCAAGGTTAGGGTCAACTTGGACCCAAAACGGGTCGGGTTCTGGTTAAATAAATTGACCCATTTCAAAAATCAGGTCGGGTTCGGGTTGACCCAAAAACTTGAAAACTAGCAATTTTTGGTTGGCCCCGGGTCATTCGGGTCGTGTCGGGTTGACCCGGACCCAAAGCAGGTCGGGTTCGGATCTGAAAAACTGGCCCATTTGCAAAAAATGGGTCAGATTCGGGTTGACCCGAATAGTGTCGGGTCAGTTTCAGATTTGACTTGAACCCGACCCGTGACCCGAAATTGACACCCCTAACCTCACATATCCTTAGTAGCTTATATCATGTGTTCCAATGCGCACATCTTATTACATCACCCTTCAAGTTGTCAGCACACAATACCTGCTCAATATGTCAGTATGTGCCTATTCTTAATAATCATGCATTAACCCAAAGGCGCCCATGTGACCTTTGTTCAACCTTTTGAAATTCTCAGAGGTCATTCTTCCAAAATTCCAAATATTAATCATTGAAATGTATAATAGTACATATGATCCTTATAATCATATTGACACTTTCAAAACATTCTCTCTACATAAATTTTTGAATGTTATTAAGTGTCATTTATTTTTGAACACCTTCAACTAGTTTGCTAAAAGATGGTTCAATTATTTGTTAGTTGTTATGATTAACTATTATGAAGAGTTATAATATCCTTTTTCATTCTAATTCATATCGATAAAATGGCTTGCTAAGGACTCACTCTCATTATTTTGTTTAAGATAAAGAGATGGAGAGTTTTTAATGAGTATTTGTACAAATTTAACATAGCCACATATGGCTTCATTAATGGTGACAAAAACTTAGTTAAGGATGTGCTTATGCTAGATCTTGAACTCAAAGCTTCAATTTTTTTTATCACAATAAATCGACGGACTATAAAGGTTCTTCTGCAAAGGGCCACATAGTTCATCGATGCAAAAAAAAAAAAAACCTCCCAAAGGATCCAAACAAAATCTCAAAGCCAATTTTGATGCAAACATGAGGGGTAGAAATCTATTAAAGGGACATCTTAGCTCGGGAATGTTAAATAAGAAATTTAAGAAGAAATATTTCTCATTGTGGCGGCTCAGTTCATCAGAATTAGTGTAATGATGATATTAAGAGAAACTTGCAAGAGAAGTATCCTGAGTTTAATATATATACTCAACCAACCTCACCACCATTATGGCAATGGAAGTGAATACTTCAGGTGGCATTCTTCAATGCAAAAGATCGAACATCTTGAGAGGTCTAAGTTTTGTAAGAATCAAATGATCATGAGCATTTTAACCCAAGGATTATCAATTTCTCAAATTTTTTGTTAAGAAATTGTTAAAAAGGGGATTGTAAGAAAATTCCTTTCTCAATGTTTTGTTGAGAAGGAACAAGAGGATCCTACCACCAAAAACATCGATCTGCCTAATTAGCACAATGCACACATCACTAAGGGAACTGATTTTTAAGCAGCATGATAGTAATGTTTGAAGTTATTTACTAAGTATAAGACTCATTCCCTAAATATTGCATCCACTACACCACTCATATTCACAAATAATTATCTTCCTACATGTTGAAAACATTTACGTCGTGGAGGGATCAACCATCATTAACCACTATGAATTGCTTAGGGTAATGATGGATGCAAATTTTACTAGTGTTTGTTGACCTTGGTTTTCTCCCAGGCTGGGTCAAGGGAGTTGACTTGGTCAAATTGTCCAAGTCAGGGCCCAAGACCCTCTCCCTTGTGTTCAATGGGTCAAACTGAGTCTGTTGAGCCCAGACCCAGGCCCTGGGTCAACCTGGTTGACCAGGTCAACCCAGGTTGACCCATTAGACCCATATGGGTCTAAATCAAGTCCAAATCAGATCCAAGCCCAACCAAGGGCTTCAAGGCTCATACCCTCCTCCCTTGGACCCATTTGACTAGGATTGACCAAGTCAACCCTTGACTTGGTCAACCTAGGCCATCAATAGGTCAAAATGACCTATTTAAGACCTATTAAGGCCCATTTAAATCCTATTCAAGCCCAAATTCATTCCAAACCCCTCTCTTAGGGCTCCAACCTCATCCCTTGGACTCCATTGACCTAATGGACTCAAATTGACCAAGTCAAGCTTTGACTTGGTCAACCCAAGTCTTAATAGGTCAAATTGACCTACCTAAGACCTATGAAAGCCATTAAGGACCTTCCAAGTGGTCCCTCGACCCAAGTCCACGGCCTAGGATGTCTAGAGCCCTCCTAATCAAACCTAGAAGCCATCCTAACCGTTCATCCTAAGGCTAGGGGTATAAATAGAGAGTTAGGGCTTCATTAGAGAGGACTTTGATCTCTCTCTCTCCCCAAAGCCCCCAAAGCCTGGAGATTTGGCATACGAACTCTCTAGGTCTCCCCCCACCCTTCCCAAGTCAAACCCCACCGGTCAATCCCGCCGGCGGCGAGATTCCGGCGACCCGAAGCCTTAAACATCCAAAGCTTCGATCCGGTTGATCCAGAGCTTGTTTGAACGCGGCTTCAACTAGGAAATCGTACGAGGACAATCAACAAGCTCAACCGAACCTAAATCCCGAAGATCCAACGGTAAAATCACGCAAAAACCCTTAACCTATGTCAATACACTTAGGGTTAATTAGGTTTTTATCTAGCGCGTATTAACCCAAACGAACGCTCCCACATGGTTTCTGTACACACATAGATCATGAGTTTAAAATTTTATCGTGTTTGGTGTACCCGATCGCGAGAACGAACCAAAAAACCCTATTAGGGTTTCGGGTTACGTCTGCGTAACTGCGAGAGATCTGGACCGTTGATCTTATGATCAACGGTCGAGATCTAGTCGTTCCGCGGCTCGGAACAACCGCGGGATTCTATCTCACGGAGACCCCGTCCACGTGGCTTCATCGCAGCCGTCCAGTCGAACCGCGGAAGATCGGACGGTCGGGAGCGACCGGTGACGCGGATAAGTGATGCGCAGTTTTCCGCGCAATCATTGCCAATGATTGCGCAGCAGCGCAATCATTGGCAATGATTGCCCGTGACCGCGGAGCGAACCCCGTGGCGACACGTGGCCACTATGCCGCCGCCGAGGGGGTCTCTCTCCAATCATCACCCGGGACCGCGGAACCAGTCCCGGGCTGACACGTGTCCCGCCGCCGCCGCCGAGCCTCCAAAGTCTTTTTTTTTATTTTTATTAATTTAATTTAATTAATTTAAAGTTATTTTTTTTAATATGTTTTAAAAATAATAATAATAATAATAACAAAAAATGTATAATATTATTTTGCTATTATAATTATTATTATTATTTTGATTATTATTATTATTATTATTATTATTATTATTATTATTATTATTATTATTATTATTATTTCAATTATTGTTATTTTAATTATGACTTTAATTATTATTATTATTATTATTATTATTATTATTATTATTATTATTATTATTATTATTATTATTTTAATTATTTTAATTATAATTATTATTATTATATTATTATTATTATTATTATTATTATTTTAATTTTTTTTAATTATTATAATTATTATTATTATTATTATTATTATTATTATTTAAAAATTTATTTCTAAATCATATTAATATTATTAATATTATTACTATTATTATCATTATTAATATTATTATAATATTAATATTACAATTAATAATATTATTATTTTAATAATAATATTATTATGAATAATATTTTTATTATTATTATATTAATTATTATTATTAGTAGTATTATTATAATATTAATATTATAATTAATAATATTATTATTTTAATAATATTATTATTATGATTATTATTATTATTATTATAATATTAATTATTATTATTATTATTATTATTATTATATTAATATTGTTAATTAATAATAATATTATTATTTTTTAATAATAGTATTATTATGTTAATATTAATATCACTATAAATATTAATATTTATTACGTCATATTATCATAATATTTTAATTATTAATTATTTAAATTTATTTTAAAATTCAGATATTATTATATCTAATTTATTTTAAAATTATAAATTATTTTCAAATATTAATTATTTTTAAAATTATTTAAAATCAATTAAATTACTTTTAAACCTATTTAACTTCAAAAATTCATAACTTTCTTATTTTAAATCGGATTTTGACGCACAATACCTTAAACTTTCCAGAAAAATATGAGTTTTAATTTAAAATTATTTCCTGTACCTAATTTTGTCCTTTCTGGATGCTTTCTGTATCACTGTGTTATTTAATTATTTAAATATTATTTAATTAATATAATTGATTATTTTAAAATAAAAAAATTATTTTAAAACCCCCTTGGTGGCTGGTAGACCTCCCAGGCTTATGAACCGAAGTATTTTCAGTTATCTTATTTTCAAACTTACATTATTATTATTTATAATATTTATGTATTTTAAAAATGAGTTTAAAATTACATATTATTTAAATCCCCCAATTTCGGGAAGTCTACCCCTTATGAAATTTTAAACCTAGGGCCTATATGTGAACAGAATTCATGTGGGAGAAGGATTAGTGAATGATTGTGCCCCAATCATTCACTAATCACTTCATTAGGCTTCTTTACTTAGTGTTTTCATAGTCCTTGCATGTGTAGGTTGCACAAGCACTTAGCCTAGGCTCTCTTAGATCTAAGGACTTGATTGGTGTGTTTATATTTGCTGCATTTACCCTCTTTATGTTATACCTAAGGGTTAGCTAACTCACTTTATTCCTGCTTAGTGTAGTGACACACTAAGGACAATAATTAAGGATTGTCTAGCGAACTTAGAATATTTCTAGGAGCTAGGATAGATCCCAGATTGCTATGAAACTTTAAACACTAGTGCTTAGTGACACCTGGAATCCCCTAGAATTTTCAAGGAATTTTTTGGACTCTTTAAAACACTTAATTAGCAAACCCTAATTTACCCGTTAATTAAGCCTTAGAAACTTCAGAAAAATATAATAAATCCATTTTAAATCAGAAAAATACCCATAATATCTCAAACTCTCCAGAATTCAGTCCCCAACCTTAGATAATTAGGGCCCCTTAATTGGACCTTAATCTGGACTTTAATTCAACCTTAATCAAAAATCACCTTTTTGCCTTAATTAAATCATTAAAAAATTATTAAAAATCCCAAATTTTCCCCAAACACTTGGGAACACCTTCGTAGGTCATTTCTGACCTTTGGGGGTGATTCCAATCAGTTTGGAGCTGATTTGGGCCAAAACCCCCAAAGTACCCCTAATTAGGCAATTCCGATAATTCATTTAATTGCCCCAACTTCTAAAAATTATAACTAATTACAAAAAATTCCAAAATGGGCAAACTAAAAGGCACCTAACTCTAATTAAGGTCTAGTATTTGTTAAAAATATTAGGTGTCCATAAATCAACCTAAAATAAAAAGTTAACTCTTCGGTCAACCGTAGCCTATAGTCTAGGGCCCGAAACTTCTAAAATTCATAACTTTGCGTAGGAAACTCCAAACCCAGCAAACTCAAAGGCATTCAACTCACATTAAGGTCTAGTATTTATTAAAAATATTAAGATTTCATAAATCAACTTAAATCAAAAAGTCAACAATCCGATCAAACTTAGTTCAAAACGAGACCAAAACTTCAGAAATTCATAACTTTGGATAGAAGAATCCAAATCAGGCATACTAACTGTCTAACTGATCAGGTTAAGGCCTAGTATTTTATAGAAATATTAGCTAGTCATAAATACCCTTTAATCAAAAAGTCAATTTTGGGACCCCCTTTTACTTAGTGTATAGGTGGACCCCGAACCCCCTAAAACTCACTAATGCAATTTAAACTTTAAATATTATTACCCTAAGAACTAAAACTGATCCACACATTAAATCAACTAAGATGGAACTCAATTCGCTAATATTTGGACTTTAAATAAAATTCCCTTTTCAGACCTACAACCAACCTGGACAGTAGGCAATTGTAACTAATTACCCAGCTTAGGATCTACCTCAGCCACACAGCTTTTCACACACATCTAGATGGTTTGTTAGGGCACCACTTCTAGACCTAGGCTAGGCCGGTGTTTACTTTTCTGTTGTGTGTCGAGATTTCTGAGATTTCACTGCATGTTGTGATTGAGATGATGCTGGCATGTTTGTTTACTTTTACTGCACTCTGGGAATTGATGTAATTGTACGATAGACTACCCATAGGTTAGGATTGAGGTTGATACTAATGATGTTTTTTGCAGGTGGCCATGCTCATGCAGCACTAAATATAAGGGGGGCAATAATCATAATTTAAAAATTGATGCTGTTTTATGTAGGTGCTTCAGAAATTGCTCAGCCCCCCTAAATAAATGAGGGCTAAAATAATAAATCATTACAAATTGCTACAGGTGCTCCAAAGCTTGCTTAGCCCTCAAAACAATTAAGAACATGGCCAGTGTGGCTGTGATGAGTATTTTATTTTCCCTATAATTGCTTGTGATATATTAAACTGCTTGGGATGATTTTTTTTAGGATAACCTTGCAGGAGCGTCTAGAATTTACTGCTTTCATTTAATGTAATTGATTGTACTATTGGTTAAGAGTTGTGAAAGTTCATTTTGAGTGGGGATACTAGGATCCAAAGGTTGGATTCCAAAGAGGAAAGGACACCCAATATGAGGATGGTCCTTTTCTATTTGGAAATCCAAATTTGGATCGTTCTACTACTTGAAGAATCAAAGGAAGTTGAAATCCAAGGAGTCCAATGGAGCTGGGACCCGAGGAGTCCAAGGAAGAGAAGATCAAGAAGATGAAGACCAAATATCCCACTCAAAAATAACTTGCGTCAGTCTTAGGATTAGAAATCCGGGTTGTTGGCAGTGGTGCCCGGCCACTTTAATTTTCTACAGACCCTGGGTTGTAATTAAGGGCAGTTGGCCTATGGACATTTATTAATTTGTTTGGATAATTTTGATGTGTTTTATGATTGTGTGCCTCTAGGATTGTTTGCTTTTCTTAGTTTCTTGGCGTTTTGCATGTCGCTTTTATTTTAGCCTGGATTTTGTTAGGCTCTTTAAGGTCTAAAGCTTTTTCTACTCACAACTAACATTCAAATTTTAAGATTTAAATAATTTAGAAACTTAACGACCTAGGAAATTGCTGGAATCGTCCGGGGTCGCATGCATATTTTTGCATTTCTCTCTTTCCTTCTATAAGACACTTCCCCGCTTGCGGGTAGAGTCCGGATAATCTGACCTATGAGGATGAGGTGCCGGACCTGGGAAAGCCCAGTCTAATTCTAAAAATTATTTTATAAGCCTTTTTAAAGTTCTTTGCATACCTGATTTGGATACTTTAACTAGCATGCATTGCATTAGAAACTAACTAAATCAAAATTTTAAATGCATTAGCTCTAGAAGCATTCACCCAACATCAGTCTGGGGCCAATTAGGAAATCCTTTAGATGTCGGCCCTACTTCCAAGAACCATAACCTACCCACCCATCTTTTATTAAATGACTGGACAGCATGGTTTTGAAGCGACTAGGTGGTTAGCTGGCTCCCCAATCCAGGCCGGGGTAAGTCCAGATTTTGCATTGCATTAGTTAGGACACGGGTGTTAGTGTTGCGTAGAACACTAAACCCATTAGATTTAGGATTCAAGGCTACTATTGTTTCGTAGTATGCCTCATCAGTAGGTAGGTCTTCTGTCTTCCAGAGACCCTAAACCCTACATATCCGCGTCACACGGATGACGCCACCTCCATCTTTCCCTCCTGCATGTTTCGAGTGCATGATTTATTTATTTTTCTCCAGTTTCTTCTCACTACCTTAGTCCCTCCGGATGCTGATATGAGCCGTGCATGTTGACTAAGCCTAGTTGAACCTCTCTTTCCCTTCGAGTAGGACTTCCTAGTCTTCCCCCTATGTGCCAATCCCAATTCAGAAAGTATAATATAGAATCCTTAATCGAGAGTATTCTCAGGCTCCGGCTTGAGATGTAATTAACCACGGGGGCTTGCGCCCGTGGGAAACCGAATCCCACTCTCAAATAAACCCCATTCGAGCTAATGTATCGGGTGGGGGAAACCCGTTACGATCAGATCATATATATTATTACCCATCGGGGTGTGCTGGTGAGAGCCGCTATCCTCAATGGTTAATCATATGTGTGATCGAATCTGCCCTTCCATTGGCCAGATACTGTCTCCCCTCGCGGGGCGATGGTGTCTGTTGTTCCTTTCGGAGGTCCACAGTGTTTTGTTATATGAACTATAAAAGAAAATGTAAGTGCAATAATTTTAGAATCATGCAAGGAGCTCTAGCTAGATTATAAGGAAAAGGTGTTACCCCAAGGAAGTTGTCAATATGGGTAATCTAAGGAAATAATAAAGTATATTGATTTCATAGTTTTTCATGCACCATTTGCTTATAATCAAATTTTTAGATGACTACTCCTTGAATCTTTTTGAAGTATAATATTTACTAGATACCTTCTGATTAAGTTCATTCCTCAAAAAAATTTCCTTAATGTTTAAGGAGACCTTTTACATTCAAGAAAGTACTACCTAGTAATAATGAAAAATGAGATTGTCATTGAAAGTAATGAGTGAAAGGAGTAAGTGATCAAGTTGCCCACCTTTGAAGGAAATACCACTAAAAAGAATGTTGACATTAGCTTAGCTAGTTATCAAGGTACATTTCTTTCCCAATTAAGTTTACTTCTACAAAATAATTTGTAAGTTAGCAGAAAATCATATTTCATTATTCAAAGCCTTAGGAAGTGAAACCAATTCAATTAGGTTGATGAATTTAAGAAGTCTTTGCAAAATATCAAGAAATATATGACATCTATTAACACTAAGTTTTCCAACAGTATGCATGAATTTTTACTTATACCTCAAGCCAATAGATTTATAGTATGTAATAGCTCAAACTCTTAACTATCGAGATATTGGCCGCTTTAGTCTAATAGCCTCACAATTTTATTCCGTTGGTGTAACTTCCAAGGAGGTCACCTATCCTAGAATCTTTCCCACAAGAGTACGTTTAACCTTGGAGTTTCTTAATGAAATTTTAACCATTACATCAAAAGTCATTTCAATGTTTAAGAGTTTAGCTTCTTTTACTTAGGTGGTTTAACACAATAAGCTATATTCAAATAATAAACAACGTCTAATATATTATTTTAGCTAAATTCTTATGATATCCAAAACAAATTGCTCATCAATTAGCAAACTTGCACTTGACTTGGTGGTTATTGTTTGAAAAGTAAATTCATATTTTATATATCTTTACTAATACTTTGCTTGAACATTCACTTCAAATGCCCAAACTCTTAAAGAAGCTCATAAAATTGGCTAGCGAGCTTAGCAATTTAAAAATTGAGTATATAATCCACACTACCATTAAAGCTTAGATATTGGCTAATTTTGTTATTGAGTTCAACAACTCCGAAGATGCCAAGATCAGAAGATTGAAGAGGAAACATTCTATGTTATGCACACCAATGTGATCTTAGAAAAGGATAATAATGATGTGGCTACCACCCTTAGAAGAAAACAAGTTATTATCTCTCTCCTAAGAAATTATATTATTTCATTGGGTTACTAAAACTCTTTCCAATTGTCAAAGAACCATCTGAATTTAATATATAAGATTTAGAAAAAATATCTATGATGCTCGTGATTATGAGTACATGCTACCCAACCATGACTGTAATAGTTTTTAGACATTATAAAAATACCCTCATGACTTGGATATGCTCATCATATCTCTTTGCATTTAATCTCTTAGTATCCATAGAAAATTATTATTTGATTGGTTTATCTATAATCTCTCATTTTGATTACCAACTCAACTTAACAACTTTTTGCTCTTAATTATATCTCAGTATTCATATTTTGACTCAATCATCTTAAAGTTATTATGTTATATCTCTATTCTTCTTATGACATCATGGTACATGCACTATCTTAACCCGCATACAAGTAATAGAAATTATTTTGCATAAAGGCTAATATAAATCATATATATATTAAAAAAAATATGTTGATGTTGATCCTCTACCTAGAGCTATGTAAGCAACAAGTATGATTTATGTGTTCAATTCAAGCGACCTCAAAACGGTAACAATCATTTACTTGTGCAACCACTTAATTATTATTTCTCTATCATTCGTTGTGCAAATCACTTAGTTTATGAGGAATTGTAGTATTATGCTAAATAACCCATCAGTCACCATTCGATGTTAGTTATTGACCAATTAAATATTCATTGTCACTCAACATCAATCATCACCAGCAACCTAAAGTTGGTCATCCACTGACATCAACATTCAACAATGCCCATTATCGACCATCATATGTCACCACCCTTCATCTTTGTCAGTTGTCAACAAACGCACACATTCAATTGATGTCAAATTCATCATCAGCTAGAAGCCAGCTATTTGTCGACAACTAATGTTTGTCAACCACTGTAATTCGCTGCAAGCTTTCTTAGTTGTCAATTTCCCCTCATACTAGAAAATTGACCAAACTAACTATTTGACCTTTACATTTTATATTTGCACCATCGTCATCTGATGCTTTCCAACACCAACATTTGATGTCCATAAACCAACAACATAGACACCTATCAAACATCTGATGCCCATCAACTACTAATGTCTAACACTCATCTTCTTGGTCATCAAGACTCCCCTCTTATCAGGAGAACGATAAAGAGAACACCTATTATTGCTTGACATTAACATCACCCTCAACCATCAACAAAATCCTATAAACAACTATTATCAAACATTCATCCACTACCAACTTCCAATACCCATCTTCTCGGTCACCCTCTCTTCCCTTCTTTTATGAGAATAATCAAGCTGACCATTTGCCATTATGTAATATTTAAAATTACAATTAATCATCACTCTCGACTATCTATGATTGATGCCTAAAAGCTACCATCATCCAATGCTCATCCTCCTCATCACCCAATCTCCAAATGCTATCAAAATAGTGACCATGTTGATCATCATCTACTCCTCGACATCCATCATCAATTATTCTTACCATCTCTAAAATCCTCCTATTTCCACCACATAAGGCATTTTTCACATCTTATTGCATTAATGTATTTTTTTTGTTATGATAAAAAAAATAATCATTTATAATCATCAATTTATATTAATAAGCTATTCCAATTACCCTAAACTCCTTAATTTTTCTCCTTATTATATTTTATACATAAAAAGATTCGTAGTTTTCACATTTATATATAATTAAAAAAATAAATTGTTTTACTGTCATAAATTTTCATCGCGCAAAAAAATTAAAAATACTTCTAAAAACGTCATTCTCCATAACAAATTCAGAAGTATTCAGTTTGATGACATCAATTCGTGGGAATATTTACGTGTGACGAACATCAATACATCATAATCGTATTTTCTAACTTTATTAAATGGCTCAATGGAGTCCTCAATGAATATCTCCCAATTTTTATTATTTTTCTTTTCCGACGGTCACATAGGTCAAATTCATCTGTATGTATGCTAATATATTAAAAATAATAAATAAGCAGTAGAAAAAATTGGAATCATTCAACAAAGCTCTACCATTGATTTTTTCACATTAAATTTTTATATCTCTTGCATGCTATTTTTTACTTATTTGTATTTGTTGATATAGTCATGACATCAATTCGTGTAAAACTTTAATCTTATTTTTTAATTTTATCAAATTGATAAAAGCAGTAGTCTTCAAGCCTGTAAAAATTAGATTTTAGTAAAAATCGGAAGAAGAAAAGGTTCATGATTTAATTGGTTCGAGCCTAATAGAACCGGATGACGTAATAAATAATAATATTATTAAAAATTAATAAAATTTGCATAATAATTAGAATTTATACTCCGTAATTTTAGTAAATTATCTCTCAATATAACTAAATTATTAAATAATTAAATTAAATTGAAATGATGAACATAATTATATATTATAATTAAATTATACGATATATAGTTTAATTATATTATATTTATGAATATCTAATAATTTAATTATAATTAACTTTTACATTTAATTATAGTGATAATAAATAAGATTCTTATAATATACATTATAAAAAACTAAAAAAGTTAATATAATATTTAAATTTATAATATTAAATTTACAAATGTGTAATAAAAATGATATTTAATATAATATATAAATTATAATATTAAAAAATTATATTATTAATTCTTATAATATATATTATAACAAATTTATAATATATAAATTTATAATACAAATTTAAAAATTTTGCACCCAATCAGCTCAAATTCGAGGCCCAATCAGCCCAAATTTGTGGCCCAACCAACCCAAATTTATGGCCCAATAAAAGTATAAAACCCAAACTTACATTCAAGCTTATATAGTATTATGCGACTTTTTTAGTCTCACATAATGGGGGAGTTTGAGATGGTTGCCTTTTAACTCTTTATATAATGTAAAGTTCACATTTTTTTAACAAAACATATTTTAGGAGAAGACATTCATATATTATGATGTAATTAATCTCAAAATTTAATAAAAAAATTTAAAATTTTTAAAAGAATTTAATAAAATAAAAATATATTGCTTATACTTTTTTAAAATAAAAAAAATTTGTGGAACTAGCCTGTTCTTTCGAACTTGGGCCGGTTCATCGGCTTAGTTTAGTTTAGGCTGGTTTGCTGGGAAACCAGTTTTTAAATTGGATTGAATCGGACAATTGACCGGTGGAATTTTATATATATATATATATATATATATATATATATAATTCTCCCATTTTTTCCTCCGCCCTCGAAAGCTCTCTCAACAAATATCATGAAACTTCTTGACATAAAATGCTACTTTTTGGTTCGGGTTATAACATTTGAATGTGAATCCGACCTATTTTTTTCCTATTTAGGTTTTCTTGACCGGAGGGTTATGACATTGTTTGGTCCAGTGGCCCTTAGGTTTTTTTTTTTTTTTTGTTAAATCGTTTATATTTCAAAAATAGTCTCCAGAATGTAGACAAAAAAGACAAAAATTTCTCATATATCCCATTATGGATTAAGATCCTCAACTTTCCCCTCAACTTCTAAGATTGCCACTTATTGGCATTCAATTAGCCGTGGATAATCTCACAATGAATAAAAATCATCCCACTTTTGCTAAGATTTATATTCGGGTAGGGATTGTCAATAAATGATCCGACTCACTAACCTGATTCGAAAAATTTGGATTCGGGTTGACCCATTTAATAAACTAATCGGATTCGTGTCAAGTATTTTGATCCATTTATAAAACGAGTCTGATTCTTGTTGACTCGCCCAACCTGATTTTGACCCTAGAAATGACCTTTTTAATATTTTATTTCTTAAATTTTTTTATTTATTGGTATAATCTTCTTATTTTTTATCAATTAATCAAAATTCTATAATTAATAAGCTATATATATATATATATATATATATATTATTTATTTTAATTAAAATGGATAATCAGGTTGAGTATGGGTTGCTAGCGGGTCATGTTCAGGTTCAAATTTCTTACCCATTTATTAAATGGGTCGGATTCAAATTAAGCTAATTTTGAGTTGAGCCCGAACCCAATCCATTGGCCCATTTTAACACCCTTATATTCAGGTGGAAAATAGCTTGATTCTTCCAAATAAGATCACTATTTCAATCTTTGGTAAGGATCAGATACTCAAAATTCAATATGATTGGAAGGTGGCACAGGATCTTATTTGCTCTTTCAACCTTGACATCTTTTTTATGTCCTACAAGCAAAAATAAGCCCCTCCCTTCTTTCTGACTTGTGGTTCTCGAACTCTCACAAGCTTTTTGATAATGAAGACGGGCGTAATAACTTCATTACTTCTCAACCTGAAATAAAATCTGGATCAAATGAAATGCTTTACTATCTCGTTTTGACCCATCATTACCGATAGTTAAGTGATTCATGGCATAGTGCAGCTTGGTATTCTTCCCCCTTTCCTTTATCATTAGTTTTCGCATACAACTCTCAGGTAAAAAGGTTTCATCTTTAGAATGTTATCAAAGGAATTGATAAAAAAGCTACTCATCCATGGGTTGTAATTGATGACGTTAATTTTTGTAGGCATAACTATAAAAAATTTGGGGGAAATCCTATCCCTAAGAGCTAATTATGGGACTTTAATAACATTATTTTTGAAACTTGTATCAAAGACCAAGCTCAGCTCACTTATACTTGATTCAACAATAAAGCTGACAATTTTATTCATATCAAAATTGATAGAGTATTAATAAATAAATCCTAGCTTGATTTCTTCTTCCCTTTATCATACTACATGATTGAAGTCCTTAAATGTTCAAATGATGTGACGCCCTAAGACCTAATTTAAAATGAATTATCTATTTCATTTCTGTTGCGAGCTGAGATATTTGCAGTGGTAGAGTGGAAGGGTTTTATGTCTTAGAGATGTACAAAAAATCAGCACACAAACAGATAATTAAAATGATAGAGAAACACCATAATTTTACGTGAAAGATCCTGAAAAGGAAAAAAAACCGTGGGGCCTTGCTTAGTTGAAATAATTCCACTTGTGTTTGAACATGTTATAAAGGTCGACCCGTCCCTCAACTCAAGGACATTGAGAATACAATATATTGGAGGATTGATCAAACTTCAGACAAGTACTCATGATCTTGATTGAATGACAGATATTAGAAATTTAGTGAAAATAGTCGAGAGAATGTTCAGTAGAGGGTTGATGATGGTTAGAAATCTTGTGATAATTAGTAGACGGGTAGAAGTCCGATAACAGTTGGTGTTCGGGAAGAGATTCGGTGGCGGTCAACAAACAAGCAGAAGTCCGATGACAGTTGGTGGTCGAAAAAAGATTCAGCGGTGGCAGTGCCAATGGAGAATGTAAGAGAGCTCATTAGTTCTCTCTTCTCTCCCTCCTTCCTTCCGTATGTGAAGAATAAAGGTCTATTTATAGTTTTTTAGAAGTGTCATGCCTAGTAAATATGGAGATGATCTATGATAAGTTTAGAGTGTTCCATTGGACGGCTGATATCAATTCCCTCGATTATGAAGTATTCTTCGAACATTTATATAGCATAATGATGTCAAAATTAAGCGATCTTAGGCTCATTGGATTCTTCTCGTCAAACCGCTTGATTTGATTATAAGCATGTCATATTCATATATCAATTGGTCATCCTAATGATGCTCTAAATCTTTCAAGTAGATTTTAGTCTTTTGATTTGGGGTCATTTAGGCTCAGATTGGACTGAATTTAGTGCCATTGGGTTCGTCTCCCTGAGATGTTCAATTTGGTTATAAGTTTGCAGAAAATGGAGTTTGGATGGTCCCAAATTAAATTTTGGAAGATTTTGACTCATATTTGCATTGAGATTCATGCCTGATTAAAATGATTTTAGGTGACATATCAGTTACCCGTCTATTTTTGGATATCGAAGCTTGTGGAGTCCAAAAATATATTTCTTAACCTTTCAAGTTGCTTGTGACTAAAAATTCCAATTAGGAGGTGCGACCACCTTCTGGACATCAATGCGAACCTCCCCTTAGGGTCAAGAGTAAAGTAGAACTCCTTTGATTATAATTTAGATGTTTATTCAAGTCAACGTGTTGATCAGAGCAAAAAATATTAGAAAATTGAGCTCCAAAATGCTTGAAATTATTCTAAATTGATTTTAGAGGCTTCATTTAGCTCTGAAGTGTCAAAATTGAGTCTGGAACGTCAAAAATAGTGTCGAGTATCCAAAAAATGTCTAAATTAGACCATCCGGGCAAAAATTGGGCCCATACCTGGCTTGGAGGCTGAACTGGTCAACTGACCGGCAAGCCACCGACAGCCTGGCAGGCTGCCCATGCGCGGCTCATGCCTTGCGCGCATGAGGGGCGTTAGCCCCCTTTTCCCCTTTCAATAAAAAAAAAACTTTTTATTCTTATTCTTCTTTTTTGTGGCCATCCCTTTGGGGCATCAGCCATGTGCCACCTCAATTTGAGCCCATTTTTTAGTTTATTTTATTATTATTTGTAAAAAGAATCAATTTATGGTACCGTCTGCGAGAAATATTTTGAACATACTTCTTCAATGGTCAACAATCAATCCCTCAATCAAGAACAATAAAATGTGAGTGATCAAGTCTCTCGATACCTCACTTTAGATCATGATCATACGCATAGGATGGAGGAATTTGAAAGTCAAATCTTTTGATTATTGGAGGAGGTTGGCCAATAGAGGGTACCATCACAATATAATGGAGTTCTCCCTCCACAATTCCAGCAACAGTTTAGAGATAACTTCAATCATGGAGCACCATCATTCCTACAAGCTTATCAAAGAAGGGAAGATGAAAGATTTTTGTGGTTAATAGTGATGGAATTTTAAAATTTAATGATAGATGATGCATTCCTAATCTTATGGAAATTAGAAAGGAAATTTTAGAAGAAGCTCACATAGCAAGCTACAATATTCACCTCTGAGGAACAAAAATGTATCAAGACTTAAGGCAAAGATTTTGGTGGCTAGGAATGAAGAACAAAATAGCTGAATTTGTGGCTAAGTGGCTGACATACCAAAGAGTCAAAGCTGACCACCAGAGACTTGGAGGATATCTTCAACCCTTACAAATACTAGAATATAAATGGGAGCATGTAACCATGAATTTTGTGTGCAGTTTACCCAAAACATATAAAAATCTTGATGCTATTTAGGTAGTAGTTCATAAACTAACTAAAATTGTACACTTTCTTCCTACTAAAATGGCATATTCCCTTGCCAAGTTAGCACACATATTTAGACAAATTGTGAAATGACATGGAGTGCACAAATCCATCATCTCTAATAGATATCCAAGATTCACTTCAAGATTTTGGACGAAATTCCATGATACTTTATGGACCAGACTTTATTTTAGCACTGCATTTCATCTTCAAACATATGGACAATCTGAATGCAGTATTCAAACACTTGAAGACATGCTAGAGCTTGCATATTGGATTTTGATAAAAATTGGGATGAATATTTATCTCTTGTTGAATCTGCCTACAATAATAGTCACCACTAGGGGTGTCAATTTCGGGTCACGGGTCGGATTCGGGTTGAACCCGAAATTGATCTGGTACTATTCGGGTTCGGGTCAACCCGACCCGTTTTTCAAACGGGTTGATTTTGTGGACCCGAACCCGACCCGCTTCGGGTTCGGGTCAACCCGACCCGACCCGCTTCGGGTCGATTTCCAGCTCGCGACGTGCGGCAGCGGGGCAGGCAGCGCCGCAACGGCAACACGCGGTAGCAGGGCAGGCAGCGGCGACACGCGGCGACAGAGCAGGCTTCGCAACGGCTCGCGAGCAGAGCGAGCGGCGACACGCGGCGACGCTTTGCGGGCAGTGAAGCTTCGCAGCGACGCTTCGCGGGCAGAGCGGCGACACTCGGCGACGGGGCAGGCTTCACAACGGCTCGCGGGCAGAGCGAGCGGCGACACGCGGGCAGAGCGGGCGACGGGCGAATTCGCGGGCAGCGCGGGCAGGGCGTGGTTAGCTCTTTTTAAATAGGTTTTTGGGTTGACCCGGCAACCCGCCGGGTCAACCCGAACCCGACCCGTTTTGAAATTGGGTCGGGTCAAACCCGAAATTTCTGGGTCGGGTTCGAGTCGGGTTTTTGTGTCGTGTCAAATATTGACACCCCTAGTCACCACTCAAGTTTAGAAATAGCATCTTATTAGGCTTTGTATGGAAGAAAATACCGATCACTTATATGTTGTGAAGACACTGGAAAAAGAAAGATTTTTGGTCCCGACATAATCATTGTTACTACAGAAAATATCAAGCAAATAAAAAATCAACTTATATTAGCTCAGAGTCGGCATAAAAGCTATGCTGGTCTTAAAAGAAGATATATTCAATTTATTGAAGGAGATTATGTGTTCTTGAAAGTATCACCAGTAACATGTATCAAAAGATTTAGAGTTAGAGGTAAGTTAAAATCGAGATTTATTGGACCCTTTCAAATATTAAAGAGAATAGGGGGTTTTGCATACAAACTCGCCTTACCTCCTCAATTGGCTAAAGTTCATAATACATTTCATCTCTCATCATTAAGAAAATATGTATCAGATCCATCTCATGTTAGCAGGTTTGAACCCCTCAAGATTCAACATAATCTAACTTTTGAATAAAAGCCAATATTCTTGATCGAAAAGAACAAGTCTTCAAAAAATATAACATTCCAATCATGAAAGTTTTATTGAGAAATTCTAAGGTAGAAGAGGCAACCCAAAAAAACAATAAAGAATAATAACTCATTTTTATTTGAATAAAATTTGGAGACAAATTTCATAAGGTGGAGAGGATGTAATACTTTGAATTTAATAAAATAAATTACTAATTTATATATATTTGAAAAATAATGAATTTGATATTATTAAGTTTTAGTAACACTCATTTAGTAAGTGTAATATTTTTACTCTGAAGTTAAAATTATAATTTAATTTTTTTTCATATTAATACACAACTAAATTATTTGTTTTAAAAAAGTAATAATTAAAAAGATAAAACTATGTAAAGTTTATATTGATGTCTAAGAAATTGCATATAATATTTTATGACTTAATTAAAATTTAAATACCATGCTATTTGATATTTAATTTTGCTTTGTGAGAAAAATATAAGTAATTTATTTATTTTTAACATATTTATTATCAAATATTTTGAAATGAATGTTAATATAAAAATTTTATAATTTTAATAATACTTAAGTCCTATTTAAAAATTAAATTATGATTTTACATATTTGATATAGATAATATTTTAAAATTTTAATGAACTTATCATAACATTTAAAAAAAAACCATCATATCATAAAAATTACATGTATGACACACAAGTCTTCTCCAGAAAATGTCATCATGCATGAAAGTCATCATGCAAAATTTCTTAAATCTTTAATTCATGTAAATGTCTCTAAAATTTGTAGGAATTCATGCATGCTTAGTCTCCAGACTTATTCATTTTTCTCTGTCACTTCTCATATCTCCAAACCAAATATTTTTCATCCATAAACTCAACTTGACCTATAAATAAGAGACAAACATATCTTTTTTTCATGTAAAAAAGAATTGTTATAAAGGAAGAATAATGTTGAGATGAGGGAGAAAGAGACTTCTTAGGATTAGAGTTGTTGAAAGGAAGAAGAAAGCTAGAGAGAGAAAAGAAGAGTTAGAGAAAAAAATTTTCAAAATTTTAGAAAGTTCATAAGGATTCATAATCCGTTTGTTATTCATGAAATTCTTATACGATTATCAAATTTTGGTAGGCAAAATGTGTATTATTACTATCCACATTTAGCTTATATTAATGCAAGTTTTATTGCATGATTTTAAATTTATTTAGTTAGGATATGTATTTATTGTAATATTTTTCTCTAATTTTTATATTATTTAGAAACTATTATCAATTTTAGTTGATATTTATGTGAATAAGATTATCTTGAAATTATTAACATGATAATCCCTAAAATAATTTCTATGTAAGTTTTTAAGAAAATAATACTTCAAATATTAAGAAATCTTAGAGAAATAATTATAATTGAAGGAATATAAGAAAGTACATATATGTATATATATTTTTAAAAAAAGAAATAAATTATTCTCACATAGTGATAATTAATGTAAAGAATAAGCATAGATTATAAAATGTCTACTTATCATTCTTCTTTGAAATCATAAATTATATTTAAAGTAAGAAAGAATTAGTAAATAACCAAATTTTGATAGTACAAATAATCTTTTAAAGTAAATATTTTGATATAAAATAGGAATAATTTCATGTATGTCAAATTACATATGTATACGTGTAATAATGGGCATATTTTGAGCAACTATTTCTAGAAGGACTTTCGTGGCCAAAGGTGATATATAAATATATGTTTAGGAGCTTTTAGCTCCATATAAGTATGATATGAGTCCAACGATCTGGAGCTTGTTATTTATTTTGGTTAAATTGAGTCCTATATATACCCAATCTTGAAATTCTAATAAATTTAGCCAATACTTTTGGTTATATATGTTAAAAAAACATATATATATATATATATATATATATATATATATATATATATAACTACTGTTATTAAAAATTTATATTATTTATTATTTTGCTACCTGATATATTTGTGTATGGCATGGAAAAAAATAGTTGACTTTTGTAATATAATTGGGAGTAATCCTATAATTTGTCTCAAAATTTTAAAGGCTATCAAGCATGAAGTTTTTAAATGGAGCAAATATCAACAAATTCAACACTTTAGCAATGCTTAATGAGTTACATGCAACTTTCAAGAGATTTTGGTGTAGCTAAATGATGATGAATGACCCATTTCTCTATTTTTACGGGATGGCTCATCATTTATACCCTCATGGATGGGAGAAATTATTACAAGAGAAGTTCGGATGGGAGAATTGTTCGGATTCTATACGGTTGCATAACAAATACATAACAAATACATAGTAAAAAATAAACTATATATTTTATGTATATTTACTGTGTACCATGACAGAATTCAGACTATCCTCCCATCCGAACTTTACATATAATAATCTCTCTCTAGATGACCTCACGACAACTGGGGTGTAAAATTTACTCACAAATTGAGTATCATTTTTAATTAGATGATTTTTTTTTTAAGTCTAACTTTTTGAAAGTCTTTTTTTATTGCTATTAAGAAAGATATAGATAGACCATAAAATATTTAGTTAGAAAGTATTGGAAATAATATTTTTCTATTAAAGTTAGTTGAGAATTTAAGTCTTAATAGAACACAATGAAGAAAAAAATTTCATGACTTACCTTATGTACTGAGATAAAGATGTAATGTTATTATTTGATATTATTATGTTTTGAACATTACATAACGTTTAATTACAACTTATTTGACTTTCTTTCTAATTCTCATACTTAAGTTGTACCTTTTTTATGTTGACATTTGTGGTTATCTTTTATGGTCAATGAAAATGTGCTTAGGCCTCAATATTTTAAAAAATAAATATTCATATAAAATTATAGTTACAAAAATCAGTATTATTTCATCATCTAAATTATATATATATAAAGACATTCGAATAGGACGTTATATAGATAAATATAAAATTTTAAAATAATATATACGTAATTATATAAAAGTTTAGTGGCATATGTGTAAATCCCCAAAGAATAAACAAGCACCCACAAAAAAAATTTAGGGGCTTGTACTAAACGACCCGTTCACCGAACCGGACGACTCTGAACTAAGCGGTTCAACAAAAACCTGCTCGATCCGATCTCGTAAGCCCTTCGGTGAGAACCGAACCGGAACCGCCGCCGCCTCCATTCCACCGCCGCGCGCAGCCGTAAAGCTTTCATATAATCCCTGGTACGCCGGCACAATCATTCCCTCTACCTCAGTCTTCACCTCCTCTCTCATCCTTTCATCTTGCACCAGCCTTCCCTCCTGGGCTGCCGCCGCCTCCTCAAACGCCGCCGCCGCCTTTCCCCAACCAAGCCTCACATATCTTTCCGAGTATCGCCTAGCCGTGTCCTCATGCCTCTCTGCCCACCTCGCTCCTAAAATAATCTTCAGACCACTTCTCCTCACTTCGTTCGCCACATACTGGACATTGTTCGCCAAGAAGAGGTAGGAGAGAGCTACTTCCTTGTAGAACTCCGCCTTGTGATCCAACTTGCAGAGAACGACGAGCAGCAGCCATGCGATCCTGTCCGATACTGATGCCGGCACAATTGTCGATGGGCACGGAGCAGAGATCTCCGGCAGCGGCTCCGGCGGGCGGAAGGGGACGCCGGCGTAAACATTGATGAGTGCCGGCACGTGATCAGCGAGGGAGGCGAGGAAGTTCATCGCGTTCCGGGTGAGAGGGTGAACCCCGCCGCCGGGAATAAGGATCCTCGACGATTCCTTCTGAACGGCGACCTCGAACTCCGCGAGCGAATTGCGAGCTGCTTCGGCTAGGGCTTGGAGGGTTTCGAGCGCCTTTACCTTTACCGATGACGTGGATTCGTAGGAGAAGGTCGATTCAATTTGAGGAAAGAGGTCGGAGAGCGTCTGGTGAAGTTCGAGGATGCGGAAGAGCTTTTCGGGGGAGGGTTTGGTTTTCGCGATGGATTCAGGGAAAGAGAGAAACTGAAGGGCGACGGCATTTGCAACATCGGCGAAACAGGACTCGGTCAGATCGAGATCGTCCGAGTCTGAGGAATCGAAGACCTGGCTGCAGAGGAGGCGCTCCGCGGCGAAATGGGCGGGGAAGGAGATCCGAGCGGCGGCGAGCCAGGATTTGATCCTGAGGTCGAGGACCGGCCAATCGATCTTATGGAAATTGGAATAGGGAAGGCGGATGTCAAATCCGAGGAGAGATAGGTCTTCCCCGAGAATCGACTTGCGGAGGACCTTGTAGATCCGGACGCACTCCATGCCATAGCCGTTCGCCATCATTGATTCAGCGATGGAGCGAAGGTCGGCGATGGCGTTAGATGAGAAGAGACCGATTTCATCGTCGTCGGAAGAGGAGGATGAGGAGGAGAGGGAAACGGAGTCAAGGCGGTGACGATTGGCGGTGAGGATGCGGTGAAACTCCTTCTCGAGGCTGCGCATGGCGGACTGCATCAGGCTCTGTGCGCGAATGAGGGATTGGACGCGGATGGACGAAGGATCGGGGCAATCTGGGGAGAAGAAAAAGAGCATGGCACGACGGAGGTCGGCGACTGCCCGGAGGAAGCGGGCGGCATCGCCGTGGCCATCCGAGAAGAGGGAGGTGAGCTTGGCGTAGTCTGTCGAGTCGGAGTCCCATTTGGTAATGATAGACTCGCCAAAGGCGATGTTCTCGTCCATAAGACTGGAAGAGAGACTGTGCTGCGGCGAGGTGCTAGCGTCTCTTTTACTGTTACTGTTACCTCCGCCGCCGCCAGCTATATGGTGGGGGCTGGCGCAGGAGAAGAGTCTTGATAAAATGCCCTTCGCCATTTAGCCAGGGGAAGCACGATTTGATCCTATGAAATGCGGGGGAATATATATAAAAGAAGACGGAAGATATAACACGGAAGCGTGACAAGACTGGCTCAATCGAGAAAGAGTACAAAACATGCCATCCGGCACCAGCGACTTCTTCGGTGCAGTAGGGCAGAGGGCTCTATATCTTATATTATGCTTTTGGAAATTGCAATTTTGAAAAAAAAAATCCTATATATAATATCCTCCTGTAAAATTGAATTAAAAGTACAAAATCAAAGATTGCCAATTCAGAGTGTCAACAAATCATTTTGAATGTCTCTTACAATTAAATTCATTTAAATTTTTTTTTTTTTAAAAAGCCAACTAAAAAAAAACATAAAAAATATGCCAATATTTTCAGTTAATTTTAGGTTATACTTATGTTTATTTTTTTAAATAGATTAGTAATAAATTTAAGTAACTTTATTCCGGAATTATTTCACTTTATATGTTTGTGAAATTAGCATTATATAGCATAGAATGATTCATCATTGATGTCCTGTGTGATATATTTCAAATGAAAGAAATTATAATTAATGGTTAAAGAAGGGGTCTAGTAATTAACGGTTAAACCACTTATTTTATAATCTATTACTTATCATTTTAAAAAAAATTAAAAATAATGAATAAAAATGTTTGTTTAAAAGATGAGTTCACATCAACATATGTTTGATGATAAGAAGGGTCAGTCTTTGCTAATTTTATAAAGGAGCACGTTAATAGATGGAATTAGTAGAAGAAGCATGGGATTTCAAAATTTTAAAAATGAGCAAATATGTCGAACAATTTGGCATGTTGAGAATGCAATTTCGCTAATTAAAAGAGAGAGAGATGATGGGGGAGAGAGAGTACAAGAGAGAGACGGGAGAGAGAGATTTTTTGATAAAATTTTTTATATAATTTTTTTAAAATTTATTTTTATATAATTTTATTTAAAAATTTCTAGACTTTTTTTATATAATAATTTACAAGATAAGTATAATATATTACATATGACAAATCAATTAATTTTAAATTTTATTTTTATTAAATTAATTTGATATATTAAAATTTGTTAACATGATGAATATTATAATCATTATATTTATTTTAAGATAAATGAAATATAAATTTTAATTAAATTTTCATATATTACACTAGTTTATTAATTTTAATGTACATTTTAAACAAAATTTAATGATCTTTTCAATTTTCAATTTTTTCAAAAAATTTAAATTAAATTCCAAATGTGTCATTATTAAATCATAAATAATATAGTAAACTTAACAATTTAAAATTCATTCTAAAAAATTATTTATAAAAATATATTAAAATTTGAATAAAATATTCTTTTTATCTAATATTGCATCTATATTAATTTAATAAAAATTTTAACTTTAAATAAATTTATGTATAATTATTTTTTTAATTAACTTTTTAATAAATTAAATTACTCATATTTAAAATAATAATTAACTAATATTTAAGTAATATTATATAAAAATAATTATTAAAAATTTTATATAAAAAATTTAATAAAAAACCTCTCTCTCTCTCTCTCTCTCTCTCTCTTTCTCTCTCTTGTACTCTCTCTCCCCCATCATCTCTCTCTCTTTCTTCCCGTCATCTATCTCTCTCTCATATGAATGCACCAAGCAATTCAGTGCATTCAGAACTCGCCAAATCATTTGGCCCATTCTGAATGTGCCAGATTATTCGATGCATTTGTTCCTTCTTAAATTTTTAGGATTCGATACTTTTTCTACTAATTTCATCTATTAATATGCTCCGTCATAAAATTTAGCCAATTATAAATATATGTTGCTATGTCAACAATACATTTGAATTATGAATATGTGACCTCTCATCACTATTACTCATGTGTCAAATTTATAATGCATCATTTTCTTTTGTGTGTTTTATCTACAATTCCGGCTCGAATTCTGCCACATACATTGGGATTGCCAAGAACTTGCATATACGTCCAACCCTTCCAGACTCCTTTGGTAGTGATTTCTTCATCACTTAGAAGTGCCTTCTAATGATAAAAGAGACAAGTATGTTGTAGTAGCCAATATGATATGCCATCATAAGCATACTTAAATTCAATTATGTCTAATATTTTGTATCCTAAAATTAGAGTCAACATGACTTAGCCATGCATTTACACAAATGAGATACATATAAGATATTCAAAGCTCCATAAATTTTTTATTTATGTTGGACAATGGAAGGGTGTTTAGGTGCCAAATTTGTTTGGTTCAATTAGTTTGCACCTCCCTTTATATTTAGTATAGCTAGTTTGAAGATTATATACACTTCTTTTATAATTTTTAGTATTTTATATATAAAGGTAATATTAATATTATGTATGATGATTAACAAGTATGTTCTTGTATTATTAGAAGTTAAGAGCACTTGACTAAATGCTAAAATATAATTATAATTAAATTTATATTTGTATTTCAGTTCTTGAACCTTACTTTTTTATGCAATACATATTATATTATATTTTTCATTATGCTATAATTTTTATATAAAATGCTAGAATTAGTTGATTTGACTAAGTATTTTATATTAATACTTTGTTAAAAAATATTATCAAAAACGTATATTGTCTTATTTCTTTTTGCTATATTACATTCATGTCATATTCATATTTCATGTCAATATATTTTTTTCAAAAATCATCTTTATCATTGTTACTTTGCTTTCTAAAATAAAGCACTAAGTTTTAAATTACTTTTAATTCTAAAATAAAGCCCTAAGTTTAGCATATAAATATATTTTCTAGCCATAAGCCAATGACTTTTTGAACCTTTGTGATATTGAGCCCCCTCTTCAAAAATCCTAATTTTGCTCAAGAAACTATCCACTATCTTTCCCTGTGAAAATTTCTTGGTGTTTTCTCTCATTAAAATTGTAGCTTGCTAGTCGTGAGTTTTCCCTTCAATGTTTGATCAATGGTTTGCTTGATTTTCACATGTCGTCAAATCAGCTTTCATTTTAAGTTATTATTTATATTATTTTATTTTCATATTTGTTTAAAATGTTTTAATTGAGGACACATATGAGAGGTTGTTGGCCATTAAAAGAGAGGCATAATACTAAGTTAAGTGTTGCAGAGATGAGGATGCTCAGGTGGATGAGTGGCTTTACCCTTAGAGATAGGATACGAAATGAGCATATACGTGAAAATGTTGGAGTGACTCCAGTGGAAGATAAGATTAGAGCGAGTCGCCTTAGATGGTTTGGTCACATAAAATGGAGGCCTTCCGATGACCCGTTTAGGAAAGTAGAGGTATTAGATTTAACTTATGTTAAGAAAAATAAAGCTAGACTTAAAAAGACTTTGTTAGAAAATATTAGAAATGATCTTTCTTTATTAGATTTAAACGAGAATTTGACTTTTAATATGACACAATAGAGAAAAGAGATTCATGTAGCTGACCTCACGTAGTGGGACAAGGGCTTGATGTTATTGTTGTACACATATGGGAGGTCCAAATATAAGAAGAGAAGTTATCTCGAAGAGGTAATGGTGTAAAAGCTTCTCCTTTTGAAAGAAGTAATGATTTACGTCAGTAGATTTACACAAAAAATTTCTATTTAAGCGTGGACGTAGGCTACAGCCGAACCACATATAAATCACTATTTATTCACATGTGATTTATGCTTGTTGTATCATTTACTTATATTGTGATTTGTTTATTAGTTGTTATTGACATCCTATATTATAATGATGATATCTATAAATTGAATTTCTAGAGAAAAAATAGTATGGAAAATTTTAAATTAACTTAGGCATGTATGAACCAATAGGATTAACTTGGCTTATAATAAATTATTCTTTTTAAAAATATAATAACTTTAGATGAGTTAAAAAAAAGGTAAGTTTAAGAACTATGGGTATAGAAATCAAGATAAAAGACAAAAGCATCGATATGAAAGCATAGCATTAGCTTTATTGTATTGTTGTTTGCTACTGATATTCGACTCCAATAAAATAAAAAATATATAAAATGATACTTCTTCCACCGACCGACGTTTATTTCTTTTTCTTGCATATTTTATATTTACATAACCTGAATGAATGACGCATATCTTATAATAAAAAAAATTAAAAAAAAAATTATAAGCAAAGTGTGACAACTGAACTATTTGTATGTTCTCAAGTTCAAATATACTTTTTATATATTTATTACATTTTTTTAATATTGAGCTACTGTCATATTTTATCAAATTGAAATAAATTATATATATAATTTATTTCTATTTTTTTAATATTGAGCAATTGTCACTTAGCTAGCTCATCCAACTATATTTTTTGAAGTTCAAATTTTACATGAGACTCTCTTTCATTCTTTTTTTTTTTTTTTTTTCAAATATTGTTGTTTTCATGTAACTGACCTTCATTATGCTCAAGTCATTAAGGTTCTGTTTGCACGAGCTGTTACTTGAATATTTTCCTATTTAAGTTAGATTACATGAATGATCATCTTTAAACCCATATCTTTTTGTTCTAGTCATGGATACTCTTACTAAACATTTGCAGGAGGATGTACATGGTGTATGCTTTTATGATGATATATTTTTCTTGTTGATAAGACTAGAGAGAGAGAGTTGAAAGTAAACTTGAATTATGGAGGTCAATCATAGAGTCTAAATGTTTTCCTTTTAATAGATCTAAAATTGAATACATTGAGTATAATTTTAGTAGTTATTGATCTAATGAGGGGATTATGACTTTGGGAGATTAAATCATTAATAAGAGTACACGTTTTAGATATCTTGGGCCTATTACCCAAAGTGATGGTGAAATAGATGTGGATATTATTAGTATATTTCAAGTTGGATGGTTGAAGTGGAGGAATGCATCGGGCCTGTTGTGTGATAGAAAAGTACCCCTCAAACTTAAAGGGAAAATTATATAAGATGGTGGTGAAACTTGCAATGCTTTATGGAGCAAAATGCTGGCATTAAAAGAGAACCATACAATTAAGTTAAGTGTTGCAGAGATGAGGATGCTCAGGTTGATGAGTAGCTTACTCTTAGAGATAGAATGAGAACGAGCATATATGTGAAAAAGTTGGAGTAGCTCCAATGACAAATAAGATTAGAGAGAGTCGTCTTAGATGGTTTGGTCACATAAAATGTCGGTCTTCTAATGACCCAGTTAGGATAGTATATATATTAGATTTGATCTATGCTAAGAGAGGTAGAGATAGACCAAAAAAGATTTGATTAGAAAATATTAGAAATGACATTTTCATTAGATTTAAATGAGAATTTAACTCTTAACATGACACAATGAGAATAATAATTCATATAGCTAACCCCACATAACAGGATAAAGGCTTGATGTTATTGTTGTTGTATCTGACCATTATTATTAAAAGCAAAAAAATTGGAGTAATAATAATATGTTCACACTATAAGAGATAGAAAGAGAGAGAGAGAATAACAAATAAACTATATATATATATATAGAACTAATCATGTAGTCGACAAATAAGACGAACTCCAAATCAACCAACTAAACTTTGGCTTCATTTGGGGCAGCTTTCTTTCTAATTTGCTTTTTTGACCGCAACTATCATATCTGTTTGAATACTATTTTTTGATATTTTTAAGAAATTTTTGTGCTAAAACATTATTTTTTACAACTTTCAAAAATATTGCTTTCCCCACAACAGTTTTAGAATCACTTTTATAAAAAGCTATAATTAGACTTTTAATTATCCAAATTACAACAAACTTATAATTAGAAGAAATTGACCTAAAAGGCTGAAAATCAGCATCGATATAGTTATTAACCATGTTATAAATTTCAGTGTACAAATATTTTGAATTTCTTTCCAAACAAGAAACAAGAAAAACTCAAAATTGAAGTGAAGTTCAGGCTAAAGCCGATCGAAATATGGAAAATACAGTTGCAGATACAGAGATACTGATCTATATATGCCTTGACAGCAAACTTCCTCAATGGGAAATACATTTCATTTTTCTTCTGGCGCCTAGCCTTGAATGAAGCCTGCAACCAAAGAGAATAGATTGTAGATGGACGGAGATTTAGGCTTCATTTAGGACAGTTTTCTTATTGCTTCTCAAAGTAATTTTTTAATATAAATTTTAATTTTTATATTAGAAAGTTACTTTAAGAAGCAGTAAAAAAGCTGTCTTAATGCTTTCTAAAGCAGCTTTCTTGTACAAAAATTTTTTGAAAATTTTCTAATTCAAAAAATTTTTGTATTAAAAAGATGCTTTAGAAAACATTAAGAAAATAATCCCAAATAAAATCTTAGAATTTAATGAAGCAACATTTTACAATTATATTGTTAGAATATGGTAGCACTATAAAAAAGTTGCTTTTCAACTTTTCAAAAAAGTAAACAATTATATGTTAGAATATGGTAGATATAAAGTTATAATTCTCGACAGGAGCTCAGTGCACATGTTTGACATTGTATACTTCTTTAACATGAAATAAATTTGAAGTAAGAGTTATGAGAACAAGTTGCATAAAAGTACAAAACCAACATTTTTTGGGGAGGGTCGGCAAGTTAGGTAGCTATTCACAAAAATATTTTTATAGATTAAGAACCTCTATATCTTAACTAATATATTTATACTAATTTATTACAAAACAACTACGATACTTTGGCACTATAGCCATTTGTAATATTAGACAACATAATATAACACAGAACAACGTTATATACTCTTTTATTGGTAGTCCATCCTATTAAAGTTTCATTTAGGACGACTTTTTTATTGTTTTTTAAAGCAGAATTTTTGTACAAAAATTAAAATTTTTGTACTAAAATTCTGTCTTAAAAAGCAATAAAAAAGCCGTCCCAAACGAAGCCTAAGGCACCAAGTTCCTTACTTTCTTGTTTGGTCTTTTATCATCCTTCTTCTAATATTTAAAAAATTATGTGAAAGCTAAAATTATTATCCTTGGATATTATAATGGAAATATTTTCCTACGTGGCCATAAAAGTTGGTGAGTAAATCTCGCCAAACCACAAATTTTTTTTACTTCTATATTAAGCCTTTATGGTGGGGTTTCTTTTTTATCCTCATTTTTTACTTTCGATTGCTTTCCTAGCAGTCTTTACAATTTAAGTTCTTTCAAGCCTGAAATTATATCTCCAACATACTAAAATAAGAGGTCAACAAGTTGATTCAGGGATTTTATCCTCGAGAAGACCCTCCAAAGCTCTCAACTCAATGAATGTTCTTAAAGATGAATAAGAGCTAACATTGATTTAGTGGAGTTTCCTCTTTGGGATGGAGAGCGAGGATGCACTCTTATGAGAGATACTAAGAATTTGAAGTCCTTTACCTTCCCTTGATATTTATGGAGGTGTTGGTAAAGGGTTGTTTACTTTTCTAGGGATGAGTGGGAAATGGAAGAGATGCTTCATCTTTCAGTATTTTGATCCTCATGATTGAGGAGTTGAGAAGTGAGATGACTCATCTCCAAGTTCTATGTCAAAACGTTATGCCCATAGAAGTGATAAACAAATGAATAAGAACTTTAAGCTTTAAGACTTGAGTGGCTAATGATTGAAACTGGTTATTGGATGGCTCCAAGATTTGTGTTTGATGTGATCTATGGACCATCACATATTGGTTGATGACTAAATATTATTGCTTGATTGTTGACCCCTACACATCAAAACACATGAAAAGAGGCAAATTTGGTTAATTAAGTGACGCACGCGTAGGTGCGACACATTACTTGAAGGGTCAAACAATATTGGATTGCCAAACGGTAGCGCCGTTGCGATCGGAGCACCAAATTTGTCTAAGTGGGAACCCCTTGTGGCAAATCGAGTGAAAACAGTCGAAGTGGACGACTGACACCTAAAATTAACACGCGACGTTGATCAAACAACGTCCGATCATAAAACGGACTATGTCGTTGCGTTTGAAGTATCATCAATACCTAAAAATGACTATAAATTCATTCATTTGAAGTCACTCGAGGAGATCGACGCGGAACCCGAGACACGACCCTCAAATTGAGAAAAATTGATGTGTGACATCGCCCAAAAGACCTCCACTAGCAAAATAGACTGCACCGTTGCGTTTGGAATGTCGACAACACCTACAATGGACTGCAATTTTGTCCAATTAAAGTTGCGAGGCGAAATTGACATGTATTATGAAGCAGAATGCATGGATTTCAAGAAAATGCACGCGAATCGAGGGATCGGGATGTGAATTTTGAGATGGGCAAACGTCTTATGCGGTTCTACAGTTTTAATGATGAATAATACTATTATTATTATAACAATAATAATATTATTCTTATAATTATTATAAAAATGTAAATAAAAAAATAATAATCTAAATATCTCATATTTGTCGAGGTGATCCGGAAATCCAGCTGAAAATCTCAGATGGCTGCTCATAGTCATCTCCCGTAAATCCTGCAACACGACCTGCCTCGATCAACCTCCCGCTGGCGTCGTTAAACGAAGACAAGGTTTCTCTCCTTCACTTGAAGACCTCTCGCGCTAATGACCAGCCTCCTCATGGCCTCCAAGCCCTAGACTTCACTCACCTACTATTAGACAAGCCCTCATCCACCTATTCGCGCAGTCCATCAAGCAGTATCCTTTTCCTCTCACTCTCCATCGCACTGCACCTGCACCCGACATTTTTTTTTAACAGCCCATTACAAAACCCTCATTACACTACCAACCTCAATCCGCCAAAACAGCCCATCATTCCTATCCTCACAGGCCTCCTCAAAGCCCACAACCTAATAGCAGAAATCCTCATCACCCTCCAACTCCCCAGAGCCCAACAGCAACTCACAAAACCCAAAGCCCACCAACACCTAAGCCCATCTACATACCAAATATTCCCCACTCTCTAAAAAGCCAACTTCAACCCATTCCTCCAAACAACCACTTCAATTATAAATTCACCAAATCAGCCCACTAATCTCAAGCCCACTCCAATCACTTACAACCCAAATCTCTCCAAAAGCCCATACACCTCCTTAACCAAATCCCTTATAAAATCCCACAAGTAAGTTATTTCATCTTATTTTATTTTATTTTTATTTCGTTTTATTCTTATTTATTTTTTTTGACATTAGTTGTCATTATTAATTAATGTGTTAGCTAATGTTATTTATTTTTCTATGGAGTATAATATCTATTAATTTCATTAATTTACATGTAAGAAAACTTTATATTCCAAGTTCATATCCAAATTTTAGTTTCATGGATTAGTTTCTTTGCCCACATCCGTTTATGATGTAGGAATCCTTACCTATTTAACACTACACCCGGACGCTGATGCAGCTGCCCTTGCTTACTTGTCATTGTATTCAGGCTATACAACACCTCGCTTTCAGGAAAATCCCTAGTATTAACACTATATTAAACTATTCATATCATGATTATTCAACAAATCTTACGCGGGCTGTTGGCTACCTAATGCAACTCTTCATTTTTCTCATCCAAACTATTAATGATAATAAATTCTAAGAAATAACCTGTCATTAGGTAAATATTTTGTTCATTAAATGACAATATCGTGCCCAATAGTGATGTAAATCTAGAGTTGTCCAAGTGAGAAGAATGCCTACATGCTATGAATCTATCATGTGTAGTAACCTGCTTCGACGACTCTTTCTAGTAATGTTCATGTTTTTCATAAGTGTAGTAACCTTAGAGTTATAGGCAAGAAGTTTTTTATTTATCTTATAAATATGAACTGTAGGTCTTATAATTGACTACTGCCTATTCAACATTAGAAAAAAAATAGGCCAAAAAAAAAAAAAAAAATCAAACAAGGCGGCATTATAGTTAGCTTTGCAATAAATGAACAACATAAAATAAAATCTTATCATTCGGGTCAAATTTCTCTTTTTTAAGGTAATCAAAATATTTTTTCATCATTATATATTTGTAAGTTGACAATAATAATATCGAGAGTTCTCTATCTCAGTCATGCTGATGGGAGTGTAAATGAGTCAAATATTTATCTAAATGAACTAAGCTTTTTTTACTCTTATTGAACTTGAGCTCGACTCGAGCTTATTTACTATCGACTCATTAATAAATTTATAGGCTTGAGCTCGTTCTCGAGCTTAATTCAATTACTGAGCTTGATTTGTTAATTTTAAAATTAAATTTAATGCTTTTTTTAGATTTTTTTTATTTTTAATACTATACTTTTAAAATATTTAAATATATTATGTAATGCTAATTTAAATTAATTTTAAATCTATTTTAAATTAATCCAACGGTTTAATGAGCTTTCTAGTCGAGCCATGTTAAGCTCAAGCTGGAGCTCATTTAATATATGAGCTGAAGTATAAGCTCGAGCTCGAATTCAGGACTTAACAAATTCAACTCGTGAGCTCTTTAATGAGTCGCACTCAGCTCACGTGCTGAATTATTATTTATAACATATTTATTATGAAGTAATGTCAATGTTTACACTTTTTCTTTTCTCTTCAATAGCTTGACTAAATCTTCTATATTTATCTTATCTAATTTACTATAATTTTTATTTTGTTATGATAGTTCAATATTCTGAGATTTCGCAACTCCCTTGTAACTGAAGACATATGTGAAAGACATGAAACTCCTGATCAAAAAGGTTTGAAATAGTCATTTAGAGGGCTAATTATTAGGTGCGGACACCGGACGAAGAGAACCGTCCGGTTTTCTCTCTATCTACAGTAAAAGCGCAGTCAAAGCGCAATTGCTACAATAACTGCGCTTTGACTGCACTTTTATTATAGATAGAGAGAAAATCGGACGGTTCTCTTCGTCCGGTGTCCGCACCTAATAATTTCCCCATTTAGAGCCTATGTATTCATATATAATCTTATAATTGTGTAATATCTTGTGGGCATATATGCAAATTTAAATTTGGTACGTATAAGAGGTATATATATATATATATATATATATATAAGATTGCACATATGTGATACACACGTGTGCATATAGATCTTATGAGATGAATCTCTTCTTCTTGCTTGTACTTGCAAGGCTCTCTTCTCTTGTAATAGCAAGTTGTTGAAGATATTAAAGATCTTCAATTCATCTGTAACAAGTTCATGAACTCATGTACAGTTATTCAACGTGTTCTATGATGTCATCCGATTACTTTTAGGTTTTGTTTGGGATGATTTTTATATTGTTTTTTAAAATAATTTTTTAGTAAAAAAATTTAATTTTTATATTAAAAATTTACTTTATAAAAAGCAATAAAAAAGCCGTCCCAAACGAAATCTTAGATTTAAAAATACCGTTAAGATGAGGATGATGAGAGGGGATCACGTGGAGAATAAGATTATCTATAATGACCCTCAAATTGAACAATTTGCAATAACTTTAAAGAAAGCTGCTTGCAACCAACCTCTAAGACTAAAGCAGATTGATTTAAATGAGGAGAAAAAGACTTGGAAGAGTTTGGTTATTCCATTTATGTCCAAAATAAAATAATATGTGATTGGTGATTTATGTGGTAGTTAGGAATAGCTATTAGTTGCACATTTTCTACGTTAATATGTAAATAACCTTCTAAAAATGCTTTAGCATTGTCAATTTCCTAATTTTTGTTGTTGCAATGATTAGGTGATTAGATTTAATGTCCAATTGTTCAATGATCTTTTTCTTCCAATTGACTTAAATCAAGGAGGATGAATACAAAAGTCCAAAAAAATCTAATATTTTTTTGCCAAATTATAATAACAAAGATATTTGTTGCGCCTTGGAATATTTGCGGCTGTAGAGAGATATAGAGTTTAACGTCTTAACTTTATACGAAGATTTAGCACAAAATCAGATAAAAGAGAAGGGTGCGGCGTTCATAAGAGACACCAGAGTTTTTACGTGGAAACCCCTATAAAGGGGGAAAACCCACGGGGCCTTGCCCAGTTTAAATGAATCTACAAGTGTTTGCAATGAATTACAAATGAGCCCCTTCCTTGGAGAGAAGACCATGGCTCGATGTAGCAAATATATATTATATAAAGTTCATTACATAGTGAGAGTTGGAAGAATCAGTGTTGACATAGTCGTTTGGTTGGAAGGACCATAGTCAGTGGGCGACGGAGGTCAGAAAGGCCATAGTCAGGTGACGATGGTCGGAAGGACCGTAATCAGTGATCGACGGAGGCCGGCAAGACCGTTGTCAGGCGATGGAGGTCGAAAGGACCATAATCGGCTTTCATCAAAGGTCAAAAAGATCTTTATCAGGCTACGGAGGTCGGAAGGATCGTAGTCGGCGGGCAATGGAGGTCAAAAAGATTGTTATCAGGCGACGAAGGCCGAAAGGACAGTAGTCGGCGACGACAGAGGTCGAAAAGACTGTAGTCTGGCGATGGAGGTCGAAAGGATCGTAATTGTGCGACAAATGTCTGAAGAATGTCTGACGATAATCAGTGGGCGAATGTAAGTCCAACAATAATTTGTGGCCGGGCGGAAGTCCGGCGGTGGCTGATGGCCGGGAGTAAGTCCAGCGACAGTCTTACGATGGTCAGTGCCAGGCGATGGTCAAGGAGGAGCTTGGTGGTAAAAGAAATCTCTCATATCTTCTTTCTCTTCCTTGCTCCCCTACTTTCCCCTCCCTCAATGAAGAATGAGGGGTTTATTTATAGTTTTCTGGGAGTGACATGGCCAGTAAATAAGGAGAAATCAAGGGCATGTTAGGAGTGTTTTGAATTGATGGTCGATATCCACTCCTTTGATCGTAGATCTTTTATTGAGTATTGGAGTGCCTTAATGATGTTATAATTCGACGCTAAATCCTGGTATCTTTTATTTTTTGCTGCTTTTACTTTCTTGTTTGTTTTCATCGCGTGGTTTACTTTCATCCCAACACAATTAATTGGAAAAATGAAAATTCTAGACACGAACAAATAAAGGAAGAGGATTATTGATTGATGATTATAAAATCTAAAGAATAAACTGTCGTTAAGTAAATGTTTTGTTCATTAAATGACAATATCGTGGCCAACAGTGATGTAAATAGCGTTGTCCAAGTGAGAAGAATGGCTGCATACTATGAATCTATCATATGTGTATTAACCTGCTTCGACGACTCTTTCCAGTAATGTCCATGTTTTTCATCAGTGTAGTAACCTTAGAGTTACAGGGAAGAAGTTTTTTATTTATCTTATAAATATGAACAGTATGCCTTATAATTGACTACTGCCTATTCAACCTTAGAAAAAAAAAAGGCAAAAAAAAAAAAAAAATCAAATTAGGCGGCTTTATAGTTAGCTTTGCAATAAATGAACAACATAAAATAAAATCCTCAGGCCGAATTACCCTTTTTTTAATATAATCAAAATCTTTTTCTCCTTTTTTTTTTGAGAAATTTTGGGGCCGATGCCCCAAAATCTTTTTCTCATTATTATATATTTACAAGTTGACAACAATAATACAGAGAGTTCTCTATCTCAGTCTTAGGGGAGAAAACGAGTTAAGTATTTGTCTAATTGAGGTAAGCTTCTTTTATTCCTATTGAACTTGAGCTCGACTCGAGCTTGTTTACTATCGACTCGTTAACAAATTTATAGGCTTGAGCTCATTTGAAAAGCTCGATCTTGACTCAATTATTGAACTCGATTTCTTAATTTCAAAATTAAATTTAATGTTTTCTTAGATTCTTTTTATTTTTAATTCTATATTTTTAAAATATTAAAATATAATATGTAATGCTAATTTAAATTAATTTTGGTCACAAGTATATTTTCTTCTTATGTTTTGCATGCTCACCAACTTCACACTTCAAAGTTCATTTTGGTCTTTTATTAATGATCAAACACTTTTTTACACAAAAATTATGTCTATAAATAAAGTTTAAAATCCTCACAAGAATATATGGTTCATCTACTCAGTGTGAAATTAAACTTTGATATTTGAATATGTCTCAAACATTAATATATGAATTGAATATAAAAAAATTCTAATAAGAAACTTTGATTAATAAAGATTAAGAAGCAATATGATCTAAGATCAATGACACAGCAAAATCACACTCAAGATTTGAAATCAATACATATAGAAGAAGTCATGTCTTTTAATTTTTAATCCATCAACTATGATATAAATACATCATTTTTCTTATATTAATTGCCCTTATCTCATATATATTGTAGCTGGCCAAACAAACATTTAATAGAAGCATTGATAGATATCCAATAAATTAACACAGAAATCAACATAAAAAATTCAAATGGTATATGAAGTTGTGAGAACAGGCTGTTTTCGAGCACACTTTCTAACTCTAATTCACTTGATTATTCATTCATCTTAAGAAAAAAACAATTATGAGAGCAGCTTTCGTCATTCGAACTGGTTTAAGAAAATTTTTGGTTGACAAATTGAAGCACCACCTGCTCGGAGGAAAGCTCCATTGATCTTTCTGTGTAGTTAAATTAACATGAAGACAAAATAAAATGAGTATGTATGTTTGTCCAGCAGCTTTCTTTTCTCATAAAACCTTGAAATATTATTCTATAATAACAAAATACTTAATTAAAATTTCTTTCTCTTTCTCTGTGTCTCTCTCTCTTCATAATGGAGGTAGGTGACCAATTAACCCTTTTGTCTTATCTATGAACATACTCTAGATTGATCAATCAACTTTCTTAGAGAATATCTGATGTATGGATATATCTTAGTTCTCATCACCTCAATTAGTGAATTTCTTCTCATCCCATAATGTGAAAATAGATTTCACCATTCACAAGCATTGTGTATGTTGATGTTGGCAAGAAAAATTACCATGACACACCAAATATATATATATATATATATATATATATATATATATATATATATATATATATATTTCACTGATCTGTTTGTTGAGAGTTTTTTTTTTAACCTAAAAAGGCCTACACGTTAATCAAGAAAATGATACAAATACATAAAAATATATAGAGCTCGCTAATGCTCCCAAGAGCAACAGTAAAGGAGGTAAGAGGAACCTAATGAACCAAAAAACCAGGCTACATAACAAAGAGCAAATCAAAATACAACATTAGAAGATGAAAAGATCCAAAGATCTGTTGGTTGAGAGTTTTGGTTATCGACTAAGAGGTTTTAGGTTTGAGCCTTATTATGTGATGTGTGTGTGAGTTTGCCTTGATTGGCCTAAAAATCCCCCCCAAAAAGAAAAAAGAATAGATTTATAGTGATTAGATGAGTAACACCTACATCCACTATAATATAGGAGGAGGAAAACTTTAGACAACTAGTCAAGAATGACATGAATATATGGTACAGGAGGACTAGCATGAAAAAAAGAAAGAACCTCATAGCTAGACTCAATTACTGTGCAGTGAAGAGAATGTGTAGCGAAGATAATCGAAGTATTCAAGAAGGAATAAACCAGCTAAAATCAATCGATCTGTATCTGTCAAATGCATCGATCAGCAAATATTTAGTTAGTAGATCCACGTACTTTAACAAGGTATGTGGTTTCTGTAAACAAAATTTCTGTACGTAGCTGGCAAACAAACAAGTATATATATAATAGAATATTGAATGAATGACCAACAAAAAGACAGATGATATGAAATCAACATTAAAAGGACAAAGGATATATTTAAGCTGAATAAATTATAAAAATATTAATTTATTTTAAGATAAATATCATTTATAATTATTCAATTAAAATTCAGGGGCGGAACCCCCTTGTGGTCGGGGGGGCAATTGCCCCCCCCCCCCTCAAAAAATTAAAAAAAAAATAATTATATGATTTTTAGGTAATTTATTCATCTTCATTCATTTTTTAGTCTTTATTACAAGGGTTTTTAGGCAATTGCCTCCCCTAAAAGTTTTAAAATAATATAGTCTTTAGGTAATTACCCCCAACAAATAGTAAAGAGAATCCATCATTAAATTCTAAAAATATCCTTCAAACCAAAAGGTCGAACCCCCCCAGGGGGCGCTGTCCCCTTGGACCCCCGACATATATTCCTTATAAGTTTGTCCCCCCTAAAAATTAAGGCTGGTTCCGCCCCTGCTAAAATTTCTATTATATTTATTTTAAAGTAAATTCAACTCTGACTCTTTTTTTCCTATTTGCATTAGCAGGCCTTTAGATTTTTTTTTTTAAATGATTTGATGTTTTACTTAGCAGGTCCTTTAGATATCTTTATGGGTTAGCCATAACAAAATATGAGCTTAAAGTCTTAATTTTAGCGGGTTGAAAGCTAAGCAATGAACCGTTTACATTTGAAAGATTCAATCAAACCCAATCAATCATCATAAATTGAAAAAATTCTTCTTCCTCTTCTTCTTCGTTTTTTTTTTTTTTTTTTTTTTTTGAGAGAGAGAGTGAGAGAAGATTTAGACACGTAATACCTTATAACAAGAAGAATTTGTACAACTGACAAATTCTTATATAATAAATTAATTCTATAAATGTAATCAACTTTGCCTAATCATGAGTTTGACTCAAATTTGATTAAGATATCATAAATTAAAAAAAATGTATACTTTTTCAAGCTCAATAATTTCGCTTTACGTATTGACTAAATATATTTGAGTTGATTTCAATTATATTAAAACAATTATTCATTACATAAATACATTACCTGCAAGCTGGACTATTCGCCAAAGCTCATCATCAATTTCTAAAGCAGCATTTTCCTTTAATTATCCCGTCTGAAATGTCTTCTCTACTTCGTGTCATCTTTATGATAATTCGAGCCACTATAACAGTCAATTAGAAAGCTTCTAAATGACCAGGCAATTAAAAAGCTTCAGTTTGCAAGGAGGTAGTAGTGGTATCATAAAATATTGATCATGGGAGGCACAATAGTTTGCCAAGTAACTTGTTGTCACGCAAAAGCATACAAGGGACTTGAAGGAAACTCTAGAATCTAGTCAGGCCGTTGACAAGAAGACCTCAACAACCACATTGAGTTTTATAAGTGTGGAATCAAGATTATTTGTGAAATTGATACAATTATACTGAGAACATTGGCGAAAAAAAATAATAGAAAAGCTTAGGATTCCTTTGTTTTTTGAGCTTTTACACCATTATGAGAGGAAAAATTTTTCATTAGGATATTACGCATTTATTTATACAAAAAGATTTTTAGTTATTTATATATTTGATGGAGATTCATATATTTGATGTGTATATGTATGAGTTTGATTTAATTGGCCAAAATGTAACTTACATCTTTAGAAACACCAATTATATATATTTAAAATAAGGAAGATATTCAACAGCTCATTCGTTTATTTTCCTGAAAAATCTGAGAGATTTTTGCCTCTTGTAGAGGCCCACGGATTGGCATCATATTCACTATAATAACATAGAAATCAGCAAGAGAGAGAGAGAGAGAGAGAGAGAGAGAGAGAGAGAGAGAGGAACCATGAGAGGATGTTTCAAGCTTCAAACCGTATGGAAGGAGAATAATAAGAAAGATAATTGGAAACAGAAACGAGAAGCTTAATGAGAATTAGAAATAAAGATTGATAAAGGAAATATTTAGAATTTAGGAGAAAGAAAAACTGAATAGTCGATCAATAATTTATCTTGAGAAGTCGTTCTTCCACATCACTTGTGAGTTGTGACTACATAGATCAAACTCGTCTAGTTGGGACAAGTTCTTCGATCTTAATCACCTACTTGAAAAGAATTCTCTTGTAGACCGATAAGTCTCTTTTGAGCTACAACTAAGTAAATCGATTTAATTTTCTTTGAATCATGTCGACTTACTTGAACCGACCCAATTTAACTTAAATTCAATTTTTTTAATATTTAGATGTACCAACAATGATAAAAACAAGCTTCAAATAAGACAAATTTTACCTGGTAGATCTTAATTTTTGTGGAAGTTATAAAAGATCTAACTCATCAGAAAATTGGGCGATTTGCCCAGAATGCATGGCAAATCACCCAATCTACTGGCGAATTTATCCTTTTTAAATCTGCTTGGGCCGACGATTCTCCCACTAAAATAAAAGTACTGTGACGTGCGCCTCCTTAAAATTTTCCCGAGCGAACATGGAGAAACTATTCTGTGTGGAGTCCGGACACAGTTTTACTTTTGGACTTCAATTAGATCATAATTTGAAGACGTTGATATTTAAATTGAATTTCGTTTTAATTTTTATCTTATCGACCCGATTGATCAGGCCCAGAAGTTCAATATCCTGTTCAAATTTAGATTTTAGGGTTGACGCTCTTTTTTTTAAATGAAAATAACCGCGAAAGCTCCACAATATATAGGATTTTAGGTCAATAAATTTTTGATATTTGCTGAGAAAGAAAAATGAGGAAGAGCCGATGAAGATGAAGAATGATTTTGAGGAGGACGTTCATTCAGCAGACGATACGCCTACATAACGCGAAATTGGAAAGGCGGTATGCAAATGCCAAAAAAGAGAAAAAAATGAAGTTGAAAGAGTTCCAGCTTGAAGGAATAATATTTTTTTTTCTGTATACTTAGAGAATATGTCTGAGATGCTAATACGTTTCTAGATACGTCATTCTAGTTTGGCGGTAGCTGTCTATCATCTTGAATCAGTAGATGGATTCCATCTTCCGTCGTTCATTGCATGCTAGTACGTTTCTAGATATGTCATTCAAGTTTGGCTACACTTTTTTTTTTTTAAAGAGTCTAGCCCAAATTTTATTTAAAACAAAAAAAAAGCGAATTACACCAAGCAAAACCAAAATACAATTATAATATTAGAGATCCTAAACTCCAAACGACAAGAGCAGAGAGGCCAAAATCAACAAGAAGAAATGAGCCCAAGAAATAACAAAAGCTACAATCCAGATGGACTCAGTAATGGTAATCCTGCAACCATCGAGCTGCCAAGTACGGACCATCCATTGGAGGTAGCAATCCACCAAGCAATCAGTCAAGGTTCTGAAAAGATAAAGCAACAACCCAAAAGGCAATGAAAAACCACTAGTTAGGAATCTACCACCAAGGTTGCCAGCAATCCAAAGCCAACCCGGGGTATATAGAATTGCCTCATCATAGTCCTGAAAGCCATCAGACCTGTAAAACAAGAATCCCCAAAAATCAAAGCATAAGCTTACCACCAGCAAACACAACTAATATCAGAAATCCCATGATTAAAACAAAACTATTTTTTTTTTAGATTTACTTTTACGTCTATTGCCAGCACCACTTGAACCTGCATGATCAGCAGCGCGGTCCACCATGTAACTATACACATCTTGAAATTCCTGAAAACCATCAGCAAGCATACTAGCATCCTCCCACAAATAGGTGAATGGGACACATCCAACCAATTAGAATGACCCGAACTAGAGTTACTCACCGACAAAGCCAGATGGGCTTTCAACTCCGCATTGGACACAATCGAAATTGAAATATCAACAAAAGCTGAAGTTAAAGCCAAGTTTACTGGAGGGATATCAACATCCCCGACCATAACCCTATCATGCATTGCCCCATTGGAATCTTCAACATCACGGTTACAAGGCACAACATCAAGCTCACCCACAGGTGAAAAAACATTTATAGCCGCAGGATCAAGACCAATGGAAGATGAAGCACTAAAACGCCCGGCAGTAACCCTAGCATTACCAACGACACAACAATCAACATTCACAAGCTCACCCACAGGTGTAACACCCACACAATCCCCAAGCTCCTGATGGACAAAATCATTAATAACCGCAACTTCATCAACACAAAGAACATCATTAGAAACTGGACTAACATCCACATGAGCACAAGGAGAAGCAAGAGGGCTAGCAACGAGATTGACCAAACAATTATTAACTTCCCCAACCTTAACGGGAAGTAAAGGAGGAAAATCATCTATCAAATAATTAGGTTCTAGCTGAGCAGTAATAGAGCCAAGAAAATCCCCATTTAGAGCATTAATAGGACCACCAACCCTAATGGCCCCACAATTAACTTCCTCATGCTTCTCTTGAAAAGCAAGTGAATCATTCAATGAATCAACATTAAACACAGCATTCTACACTGAAAATAAAATGGGAGAAATGACATGAGAAATTAACCTGAGTAGACTCATTTACATTCACCGGTGCAGGAAGAGCATTATGATCCAAAGAGTCAACATTAACAACAGCATTCTCCTCCACAGCATTCTCCACAAGATTAACACTGGGAATAACCGAATTAATACCAACATTTATCGGGACAAAGGAGGGATGAGGACGACAGTCCCCCTTGCTATGACCACTACATTTGCACAACGCACAAAAAGGAGGAAATTCATTCATGACAACCTGTTGACTATAATCTAATTTTTTAGGACCTAACCAAATTTTATCAGAAAAACTTTTTGTAATATTAAGTTCAACCAAAACGCGCGCAACGGAAGGGCGGGAACCCTTACAGGTCGCATTATCAACTTTTAATGGAAGACCAAAAAGCGAGCCGAGATCGTGAAGGATACAGGGAGAGAACAAATGTGGACGCAAATTCGGGAAGGAAATCCAAATAGAAATCACAGGGGATTCCACGCCAATGTCAAGAAGGGGCGACCATTTAGTCAATTTCATATAGCAATTGTTGACAAGATATGATCTATGGCAAAAAATTCTGTTGTAATCCAAGTCATTACCCAACTTAATCAAAATGTGCGACGAGTCCAGCAAAGTGATGGAGCAATCGCTAATAAGTTTTAGATTAAAGAAAAACCTACAAATTGATTCCAGAGAGGGACGCCGAGAAGGGAAGAAGCCAACAAGCGCAAAATACAGAGGAGCCGCTAAGGCGAGGATTTCTTCCTCGGAAATCCAAAGAGACGGAAGGCCACTGTAAGAAGTAGATTTAAGGTCAGGAAATCTCACATCCAGAGATGAACTAGCAAGAGCATCATGAAACCGGCATCGACCAAGCGATTCACCGCCATACCGGCCAAAGGGCCGATGGGGGATGAATAAAAAAAGACGAAAGAAGAAATCACCACATAAGAAAATGAGAACTTCCCTGAGCATAAGATCGCGGAGGAGCGCCGAGGGTGCTAGGGAAACCCTGATTTTTCAAAGATGATGAGAGACATTATTTGATTCAAGTTTGGCTACACTCAGCAGTTCTCTAAAAGTCTTTAGGTTTTGAAGTTGCAACTGTTTAGTTGAACGAATAATAAATAGAGAGTAAGTTTTTGAGTACATCAACTAGGCTATTTACAATATATTCTAAATTCGTCTAAATCGAATAAATTCAAAATAATACAAAACCTTCCAAACTAGCCGATCCGGCTTTATTCTAACAGTTTCTCAACCACCAATATCTAAATGCCTGTTAAAAAAAAAAAAAAAAACTTTAAAATTTATACATGAACCTATAACTCGCTTTCTGGTAGACTGGTAATAATGAAAATTCAATTTAAATACAAAATAAAAATTAAAAACATTTAAAGAGAAAAAAGTTGTATAATTTAATTTATCTGTATTATTATTATTATTATTATTATGTATCAGTAGAAGCCTGAAATTAAAGTTTTTGTCAAAGGCATGAACTAGAGCTGTGAATGAGTTGACCAGAGCTCGAGTTATCTTTGATTTGAGCTTGAGCTTGATTAATTAATTGAGCTCAAGCTAGAGCAACTCGTTTAATATGAAAGAGTAATTTATTATGATTCAAACAAATATTTTAATAAAAAATAAAAAGAATAAAATATTAAAAGAAAGATAATAAAGAATCAATAAATATAAGAAAGTGAGATATAAATTTTGAACATTTTTAACAACTTTATTCTTAAATTCCTGCATGCTAAAATATTTTAAGTGCATTTTATATTAATATTTTTTAGACTAATCAGCTTGCGAGCTACAGAGTCGAGTTAGGTTTGGCTCGTTAGCTTGTTGAGTGTAGCTCATGAGCCATTTATTGAGCCGAGCTCAAGTTGATTCACAAATCCACTTGACTCACTTACACCCCTAGCCTACATATCTAGCATATGGCATACATTTTTAAATATTAACATATAAATTTTTAACGACTTGGGACATTGATGGCCGACAAATGCTTAGAGAGAACACCAGTAACATAGATAAGGCAGGAGCAGCAGTGAATAGAGAGAAATTGAAAAACCCAGCTTGCCGCGGGGCCAGCCTAGTCAGGAAGACGGATGAACGTATCATGCCATCGAATTCCAAGTCCCCCAGCATCTATTACGTTCATCGCGTGGCCCAAATACGCCGACCCGTCAAATTTCCCCTTGTGATCACGCAGTGTCGGCAAGCGAGAAACCATGACCAGATGCTTGGTATCTGAAGGACCGCTGCCCCTCCCAATTCCAAGCTCTTATTTTTTGAATTTTTTAAAAGCCAGAGCTTGTTGGTATCGAGTTAAGCAGATTAATATAAGCTCGGTTTGAATAATTACTTTGAAAGTAATTAATCTCTAAATATAAGAAGGGCATGAGCATTCAAATGTCACACCTACGGGATGAATTTACTGGCTCCTTAAAATGATTTTCGCTACAATTAGAAGCTATATAAGACTTTCTGAAAGGAAATTACGATTAAAATGATTGAGATTTTACTTCAATAATTACTCTACTTACCATCGATATAACCAAACATTAAGGTTCAAGTTGACACATTGAGTTGGATGGGTGTGTTTCTTCACCTTGTATGGATGAGTCGAATGTGCCAGTTGATGAGTTTCAGGATCATTACAGTTTGAATGTGAGTCATATTGTTCAAAAAGCCTTTGCTCTTGATGGAAACAAATATGGTAAGCGTAAATCTCGTAAGTAATTTTTTGGTGTTTGGGTCTCTGTTTTTTTGCTTGGGGCTTCGTTTGGGTGAGTATGGCTGGTTTTTTTGCGGGTTGCCGGGGGTTGATCTCGCTGTTTGGTTGGGGGGTTGTTTGGCCTTATGTTGGGGTGTGTAGTTCTGGTAACTTTCTTGGGTCTGTTGGGTTGTCTTCTCCTCGATCAGCTCCTTGTTTGGTGAAGCATTAGCCATGTTTTTCTATGTTTTCTCTATGGCTTTTGTAGGACTTAGGCTTAGCTTGGTTGTTGTGGCTCCTATGGATTCTCTGCTGGTTGCTGCTTGGATAGGGACTTGCTTCTTTGGCTGGTCTTTTTTTTAGTGTGTTTTTTTCTTACTTGCTTATTATAATTAGTTTGGATCTAAGGCTCATAAATTTTGCTTCAAATGTTGTATTTTAGGGAGCTTTGGATTCATTAAGAACTTATACCTTGATTTTATCTTCACACGTAGGCCCCTCTTGTGAGTTTTATCTAAAAAAAAAAAGTTGACACATTGAGCGACTCATTAAAATCACATAACGCATATGATTATAATTAATGATATATATATATATATATATATATATATATATATACAATTGTCAATCTGACAACAAAATATTCATTTCTATTACATTGGATTCAGACTAAGATGAAATATTTAAGTTAGAGCTTTGAGTGGGCACTTCACTACCTTAATTTTTTTTTCTTAATAAAATAAGTATTTTAGTTATTTTGTTACTCTCAATAAATGCATCTGCGGGTTTGATTTTACTGGAAAATGAATGCACGGTACTCCAAATACATGGGATTTCAAAATTTTTGGCTCTTAGTTTGATGAAAAAGGAACGCACTATAAAATTTTTGTGAATTCTTTTTCCACTCCCTCATTCATTTTTGATGTATTGTAAACTCACTCAGTTCTGGGCATATTTTTTTTTCACAATAAGCTGATTGTGTTGTCGTCACTAGTCGTTGTCCATCATCAGCCTCCATAGCGCACCATGCCACCAACATCACCAGCCACAGCAGCTCACTGTTGGCAGAAGCCACCGACTACTACCAGTTACCAACATAATTTGACTTCATTTACTTCAAGCTAAAAAAAAAAAAAGCAAAATCACATGTATTCCATTTACACTCATCCGAACAACTTCAAGGTATTCAATACACTATGGGCTGACTTGGTTAGTATAAAAATTAATGCAGTGCAGAATGAATATAGTGTACACTACATTCATTTTTATACTGCATCCCTTTTACTCTACATTATATTCTCAGCTTACCAAACAACCTCTAAAAAAATAATTATTTTATATTGACATCCTAATTATATTTTGTTCACCCTCAAAAGAAAAATTTGCAGTGCTCCTCATTTAGAAAAATTATTAGGTGCGGACACCGGATGTAGCTCCATGTCCGGACTCCACTAGAACGGCGCCACGTATTTAGCATGTGTTATGACAACTTCCGCTTGGCCCGACGACCCGACCCGGATTGGACGCGAAAAATTAAAAAAACCTGCCCTTTTTTGACTAATTCCTAGGTAATACCGAGTATTTTTTCGGTAATACCAAGTATTTTTTCGGTAATACCAAGTAATACCGAGTAATTTTTGGTAATACTGAGTAATTCCTAGGTAATACCGAGTAATACCTAGGTAATACCGAGTAATTCTTCGGTAATACCTAGTAATTCCTAGGTAATACCAAGTAATACCTAGGTAATTCATAGGTAATACCGAGTAATTCTTTGGTAATACCGAGTAATACCGGAGTAATTCTTCAGTAATACCGCACGTGCATCATTTGAACTTCTCGGCGAAACGGGTCGCCGGGTCTTCGGGTCGCTACGTGGCGCTATTCTAGTGGAGTCCGGACGTAGAGCTATGTCCGGTGTCCGCACCTAATAATTTTTCCCTCATTTAGGCTTCGTTTTGGGCGGCATTATTATTGCTTCTTAAAATAATTTTCTAGTACAAAAATCTCTTAAACTAAAAATTTTTATATTAAAAAATTGATTTAGAAAACAATAAAAAAATTGTCCCAAACAAAATCTTAGACTACTTTTCCGTCATCATTTTGCGATCGCCTCTGCCGTGTTCACCAATAGTGCCCATCTTAGAAGCATAGCTTGAGGCTGGGTCAAGGAAGATGAGGGATTTGTTCTTGTATCGACATGCATGTATGTTGGTATGACAGGTTATGTTGATTGTTTAATTTGTATATATATTTTTAATACCAATCAATTAATACGAAATAATGCATAACAAAAATATTCAATCAACGCATGTGTGAGTTATTTGTGCGTGTGGCGCATTCAATTAATGCACATGTGCGAGCCTTCGTTTATTGGCCGACTAGATTAATAATTTATTTTAACCACAAAAAATAATCAAAATTGTATCCAATTTTCACGAGTCAGATTTGATATATCGCCAAAAAATCATCTTGATCGGGCACGAATCTCGAGGAAAAACTCAAGTTGGAAACTTCAAAAATTATTTCGGAGACCATTTAAACTCCGATTTCAGCAAACTTATAGTCGAACTGAGCGTCTCGGAAATACGAATCCAACGACACCAAATTCGACTCAATCCGAGCCCAAGTGAGTCCAAATCAAGTACCCGAAGCGCTGTTGGAAGCATCAAACAGCTATTTGAGTTACCAAACGGTCTCCGATTTTGACTAGCTTATAGTCGAATCGAGCGGCTCGACGAGACGAATCCAACGAGCCCAAGATCGTAGAATTCTGACATCATTAAGACCTTCAAATGCTTGATAAACGGTTCATGATCAAGGGATTCAATATCGGCCGTTCATCCGGATCACTCCCTATTTGCCCCTGATCCCTCACATATTTACGGGCTATGCCACTCCAGAAAAACTATAAATAGCCCCTCATTTCTCCTAAGAGGGGACCCAAGCCAAGAAGAGAAGAAGCCAAGAAGAGAAGAAGAGAAGAAGAGAAGAAGAAGAGAAGAGAAGCCTAGGAGGGAACAGCTCCTTCTCGACCACCGCCGGAACTCCGCCGGAACACCGCCGGAACTCCACCGAAGCACCACCAGGCGCCCGAGGGACGCCGGAGCTCTGCCCTACACGGGAGCAGCGTCGGAATACTGCCCGACGCCGGAATTCTACCCGACGCCCGAGTGACGCCGGGTTTCTTTCAAAGTGACGCCAGAATTCTGTTCGACATTCCGAGTGACGTCGGAACTCAGCTTGTCCTTGTAACGGATACTCATTGTAATCTGATCACCCTTGAAAGCGAGTCAGTCCCCTGTAATCTGCTCAAGTTCTAGTGGAATCATTTCAACTGGGCGTGGCCCCGTGGTTTTTTCCCTTTCCAGGGTTTTCCACGTAAAAATTCTGGTGTTACTTTCTCAATTCTGTTTGTGTGCTGGATATACGTACAACGTTGAGACGGAAAATTAAAATCTATCGCCGCGTATATTTGAGTCCGCAACAGTTTGGCGCCGTCTGTGGGAAGAAGTCCATCCCACAACTTCAAGTATTGCTACGATGGTCAACAGGCGCAGCAGTCGTATCATTGGAGCTTCTCGCTCCAACTCCCACCAGTCCAGAAATCAGTCTATAAATCATAGACGCCCGGTATCTACCTCTTTCCTCCCCGGGGGGCAAAACGCACATGGAGAAGGGACCTCGGGACCCTCCTTAGAGGAGAGAATTCGAAAGATGGAAGAATCTCAAAATGAGATCCTACAACTCTTGCGAGAGACTCGACAGCCGACCCTAGCACCTCAGGAGGAGGTTCTTCTCCCTCGAGATCCACCCCGTGTCGAAGCTGTTCAAATTGAACATCTTCAGGCTGAGAATCCTCTTCCTCCACCCAGGAGGCGTTCGCAGTCACGTCAAGAGAATGAGCTGGCTGATACAGCAAGTTCTACCCATCCTCCGCACGCAACTCAGCGATCTCGCCTTCCTCAAGACCTCCCTGAGGAGTTAGCCCAACCTCACATTGCTGAGCTCCCTCGCAATGCCCTACGCCACGAACTGCGACAATTAGTCCGGGAGGAATTCCCTACAGGAGGCATAAGGCAACCTCTTCGTCAGTGGGACTTCCAGGAGTCGTCACCCCTGGCAGAAGCCATTCTTCAACACCCTATTCCGGCTGGCTTTAAGCTGCCAAGCATTGAATCCTACGATGGGACATCCGACCCGTACGAGCACATCGACCATTACAGAACCATCATGCATATTCAACGAGCTTCAGATGCACTCCTTTGCCAGGTTTTCCCTGCTACTCTTAAAGGACAAGCTCGAACATGGTACTATTCACTTCCAGCCGGAACGATCCCCACATTTGTTAAATTGGCCAAGGTGTTTGTCGAGCAGTTCGTAGCCAACCGAAGAATTACTAAGGATTCTTCTCACCTTTCCGGGATTCGTCAAAGCGAGGGAGAATCATTGAAAGAGTACTTTCGACGATTTTCTATCGAGGCTCGACAAATCCCAGGAGTGGACCCAGAATTGCTCAGAGGGGTCTTTCTTGGAGGACTCCGTCCTGGCCTCTTCTATTCGGCACTCATGCGCGATACTGTTCATTCATATGCCGATCTAATCCATCGTGTGGAAGCACAGATATCAGCAGATGAGGCAATAAATGCTCACAGAAAACAGTTCGAGCAACCCACTGGGAAGCGCAAGGGAGCACCTGAGATGGATAATCCATCATCACAACGGAAAAAGCAAGGGAAGAGCAATCTACCTCCTAGACCCCCATTGCCACGACGAGAACCCCGACAGGAGAAGGAGTACACTCCGCTCAACACCTCTCGAGCAAATGTGTTGATGGCAATTCAAGATCAGGACAAAGTGAAGTGGCCGCATCCTTTAAAGCAGAATACAGGAAACCAAGATCAGTACTGCCACTTTCATCGTAGTCGTGGCCACACTACTGAGTCCTGTAGGCAACTTAAGGAGGAGATTGAAAGACTCATCCGTCAGGGTTATCTTCAACAATTTATTGGGAATCCACCTACCCGAGAAGAAGCTCGTCCCACTGGGGGGCAGAATCAATCACAAAGACAACCAGCGAATAACCGGGTAACGGTGGGCGAAATTGAAATAATCGCAGGAGGCCCCTTACTATCCGACCAAATCTTTTTAACTGTGGAAGAAAACCCAACTCCAAAAAGGGCTCGTATTGATCATTCCATCACGTTCGATGATTCCGACCTGGAAGGAGTAAAGACCCCCCATCAAGATCCGCTTGTCATAAACGCAGGCATTGGTGACCCGTGTTACAATGTCAAAAGAATTCTTGTGGACAACGGAAGCTCCGTAGATGTTCTATTCTACTCTACTTTTCTCAACATGGGTCTCTCAAGAGAAAAACTTCAACCTGCTGCAGGTCCTTTATATGGATTTGATAATCGACCTATACAAGCAGAAGGAATAATCAGTCTCCCGGTAGTCCTTGGAGAATTTCCTCGACAGACTACACACTCCATCCAATTCATTGTGGTGAAATCAGAATCAGCTTATAACGCCATCTTCGGGAGGCCGCTCCAGTCAATTTTTGGGATCATCGCATCAATTCCTCACCTCAAGCTGAAGTTCCATACCCCATCAGGAGTCGGTGTAGTATGCGGAGATCAGCAAATAGCACAAACCTGCTATCTTAGGCAGATCAAGTCTCGTCCAACGGTTACCCTAAGCATCGAGGACTTTGATCTGCGGAGCGAAGATATTCCTCAGAGAGCTTCCCCTGTGGAAGACCTTACTACTGTATCTATATCTGAAGAGCATCCTTCAAAGACAGTGCGAATTGGATCACTTCTCTCAGATGATGAGAAGAAAAACTTTACAGCTTTTCTACGAGAAAATCAGGATATTTTTGCATGGAGTCCAGCAGATATGCCTGGAATTGACCCCGAAGTGATCGTTCACTCTCTCAAAGTCAATCCAACATGCAAACCGATTATCCAGAAGAAGCGAAACTTTGCACCAGATCGCCAACAAGCAATTGAACAAGAAGTTGATAAACTTTTAGAAGCCGGATTCATACGAGAAGTGCACTATCCTACTTGGTTAGCAAATGTTGTCATGGTACGGAAGGGGAGTGGAGCCTGGAGAATGTGTATAGATTACACTGATCTCAACAAAGCTTGCCCGAAAGATAGTTTTCCGCTCCCTCGCATTGACCAGTTAGTTGATACCACTTCCGGTCATCAGATGTTAAGCTTTATGGATGCATACTCCGGTTACAATCAAATAAAGATGAATCCTGCTGATGAAGAAGCAACAGCTTTTCAAACAGACAAAGGATTGTACTGCTACCGGGTGATGCCCTTCGGGCTCAAAAATGCTGGAGCAACTTATCAGCGCCTCATGAATAAGGTTTTCAAAAGCCTTATTGGACGTACAATGGAGGTGTACGTAGACGATATGTTGGTAAAAAGTCTGGAAAAAACCCAACATATCTCTGACCTGAAACAATGTTTCCACTTGTTAAGGCATTATAATATGCGACTCAACCCCGCTAAATGTGCTTTTGGAGTCGCTTCTGGAAAGTTTTTAGGGTTTATGGTAACCCATAGAGGAATCGAAGCCAATCCAGAGAAGATCAAGGCACTAAGGGACATGGTGCCGCCAAAGAACATCAAGGAGGTCCAAAGACTGAATGGGAGAATTGCGGCACTATCTCATTTCCTGGCACGTTCAGGAGACAAATATCTGCCCTTCTTCAAGATACTTAGAGGTGCTCGTAGCTCCGGGTTTCAATGGACAGATGAATGTCAAGAAGCCTTCGAACAGTTGCGAAAGTATTTGGCATCCCCGCCACTACTTTCTAAACTAATACCAGGAGAGAGATTGTATTTGTATATGGCTGTATCTATCCAAGCCATTAGTTCAGTTCTGGTCCGAGAAGAAAATGCTATACAACGTCCTATCTACTATGTTAGTAAGATTTTATCTGAAGTAGAGGGACGTTATCCTTTGGCAGATAAGACAGCATTGGCGTTAGTTTACTCCGCCAGAAAACTACGTCCTTACTTTCAAGCCCACTCAATTGGAGTTTACACGAATCTGCCGCTAAAAAGCATTCTGCAGAAGCCAGAAGCATCAGGCAGGCTTGTCAAGTGGTCTGTAGAACTGGGAGAATTTGATATCCACTACTTGCCTAGACCTGATATTAAATCTCAAGCACTAGCAGATTTTGTAGTTGAATGCACTGTTCCAGCATCTGATGTACAACCAAGTGCTTCACCTTCTTCTCCATTCTGGATGTTGTACGTCGATGGAGCTTCAGGGAGTTCTGGGGCTGGGGCTGGAATTTTATTAATCTCTCCACAGAAGGTTACTCTTGAGTACGGGCTTCGACTCAAGTTCCCAGCAACCAACAACGTAGCAGAATACGAGGCCCTTATTGCTGGGTTGAGACTAGCCATCGACTGTGAAGTCCAGAACCTAATAGCCCACACTGATTCCCAACTAGTCGCCTCTCAGGTGGAGGGGGATTTTGATATTCACAACCCACAATTGGCTCAATATTGTAGCATTGTGAAGCTACTCTTAGCCCGTATAGGGGAACATCAAATCATACATATCCTCCGAGAACAAAATGCAAGAGCAGACGCTCTTTCTAAACTTGCTACATCAACAACGGGGGATATCTACAAGAGAAGATGTATCGAGGAAATCCACTTTCCAAGCATTCAGGGTCCATGGGTCATACAGTCAATTGACGAGCCAAGAGAGATGTCTTGGATCGAACCCATCTTGTCTTTTCTAAAAGATGGAGTGCTACCTGAAGATCCTATAGCTGCAATACGACTTCGGAGACAAGCTGCAAATTTCACTATTATCATCAACGAGTTGTATAAGCGCTCCTTCATTGGGCCCTACCTCAAGTGTCTCCCACCATCAGAAGCCGATTACGCGCTTCGAGAAGTGCATTCAGGAGTATGTGGAGAACATCTGGGAGGAAGAGCGTTAGCTTACAAGATCATGAGACAGGGATTCTATTGGCCTACAATGAAACAGGATGCACTTGAATTCACACGAAAGTGCGAAAACTGTCAACTGTATTCTAACCTCACTCATACACCCGCTCTGGAGCTTGCATCTCTTCAAGGCCCCTGGCCTTTTGCCCAATGGGGAATTGATATAATGGGACCTTTTCCTATAGCAACTGGACAGCGAAAATTCATTATTTTGGCTGTAGATTACTTCACCAAATGGGTAGAGGCGGAACCTTTGGCGAAGATTACTGAAGCAAATGCCAAGCAATTCTTATGGAAGAACATAATATGTCGCTTTGGCATTCCCGCAAAAATCATCACTGATAACGGGACACAGTTCACTGGGAAAATCTTTACATCTTTTTGTAGGGATTTTCATATTCAGCTCATTCACACAGCTGTTGCCCATCCTCAAACTAATGGGCAAACAGAGGTCACAAATCGAACAATCCTGAAAGGGCTGAAGACACGCCTAGGGAAGGCTGGGGGGCAATGGGCCGAAGAACTCCCCAATGTCCTCTGGGCTTATCGGACCACCGCCAGAACTCCTACAGGGGAAACCCCATATAACCTTTGCTTTGGTACAGAAGCAGTCATACCGGTTGATATCGGAGTTCCTAGCCACAGAGTTCAGACTTTTGACTTCAAAAGTAACGAGGAGAAGCTTAGAGCAAATTTGGATCTCCTCCCAGAAGTAAGAGATGAAGCCTCACTCAGAACCGCTGCATACCACCAAAGAGTTGCCCGTCACTACAATCGAAGGGTGAAACCTCGCCCTATCACTATTGGGGACTTAGTACTACGAAGCATTGAAGCCGCTGGAAAAGGCCCTCAGCGAAATAAGCTCTCCCCCCTCTGGGAGGGTCCTTATTTGGTAGCGGCTATGGTCAAGCCTGGAACCTTCAAACTGAAGGATGCTGGCGGAAAAATGCTTCCTCGAACTTGGAACGTGGGCAATCTTCGCAAATATTATCAGTAGGAGTTGATACTGCTATCAGTCTATGTATTATGTTCGTCTTATATTCGTGTTATAAAGTTTTTTCGTACATCCCGTGTGTGTTGATTATAGAAGAACTTTTCTCTTGTATCCCTAAGTTATTCTAGGGAACTGTTATCTCATATTACAGAGCAATATGATATTCACTTTGTCGTGCTATTGTTTCTTCTCTCCAAACTCTTTTTCTGTGATTCGAGAAGTACACAATCTATATTGTATCTCAATTATTGAATGATCAATCCCAGGGGGATTTGATCCGACCTCTTCCACACAGGTTAATGTCATCAAGCAAATGCTTTGACTAACAACCTCGGATAGGTCAAGTATCCTAGGAGGATATCTTGAATATCAAAATCATTTGATGATCAATCCCAAAGGGAGTTGATCTGACCTTTTTCCGGACAGGTTAAGGGAATCGAGCAAATGCTTTCACTAATAACCCTGGATAGGTCAAAATCTTTAAAGAAAAAGAATGCCTCACATTTGTTCAAGTCAAAAGAGAGCTCACTAAAGTCCAAACTGAAATAAAACTAAGTAAATTTCATTTGCATGTGAGAAAAGAACATCAACAACATCTTTATATATCACTGAACATCAAGTACACCAGATAGAAACATCAACAACGAGCATACATACAATCACTAGAAAGGAATCAAAGTGATACAAAACATCCTATAGAATCTCAACATCATCCTCGTCCTCCTCCAAGGCAAAAGCTCGCTGTAACTCACTCTCCAGCTCTTCACCACCAGAGTTCGAAGAAGCATCACTAGAAGCCTGGCTGGGAGTCAGTCCCTCGATCTCTGCTCCAGTCTTGCGATGTACTGTCCGAACACCCTTCATGAAGCCTCTGATGAAGCCATCCTCTGCGCACTCTGCCTCCAAGGCCTTCACCTCCACGTCATAAATATGACTGCGGGCCTCCTGAATGTGGTCCTCAATGATGATCTTGAAAGCATAAGATTTCTTGAACTCTTCAATAACTGCTGATGGCAACTGCTGGGCCTCCTTCTCGGACAGTACACTCTGAAGCCTCTCATTCTCAGCCTCAAGGACTTGCTGAGCCTTTTCCTGCTACTTGATCGTCGCTTGTGCCTCCACCAACTCTATATGCAGACGATCCATTCGTTCATTCTGAGAAGAGACTGAAGTGATCTTGTTCGCCAACTCAGTTCTGCACCCCTCGAGCTGATCCTCCACCACCTTCATCTCCTTCACTTTACTGTCATATTTCTTCTTGTACTCTCCCTGAAGGTATTTAACCTTCACAAACTCTTTGTTCCAATCGTTCAGAGCCTTGGTCATCTCAAGCTTGAAATCAGAATACTGAGACAAGAAAAATATCAGAAATATATTCCTTAAGAAATGTAAAAAAGGAGAAGAAGTGAAGGAGAACTCACCAACTCCTCAGCCCGTCGGCGGCCGATGCACTGATGGTTTAACACATCCTCTGGAATATATGTCTTGGATGGAGAAGCTCGGGGACCTCTGCTAACAACTGTCAAAACTTCACCTGCCCTCTTCTTCCTCAATGCCTGCAAACCCTCCTCGCTCCCTGGTCGCTTGGAGTGGTTCTTTTGGGGAACCACTTCTGGAACTCTAGCAGACTTCTTCAACATTTGAGCATGTGATCTCCCTGCCTGAGTAGATAACCCGACCTTGAACAAGTACTCCTCATCTACATATCTACTCAAGTAACGCACCTCGTAGTGTAGAGCATCCAAATCAGGGAGTTTGAGTATCCTCAGCAAATCTTCTGCTCCGATGTGAAGGGGGACAGGTAGCTCTTTCAACTTCCCCCACTTCTCCTGAAGACCCCAATCATTCTGCACATAAAAGAAGTTGCTGATCCAACCTTTCGAGGGGTCTCGAGTGCGGATATCCAACCACTTGGACCTGAATGAAACACGTCCCTGCGCATCGCTAAAGAGACGCCCCATCCGAGAAAGGAACTCTGAGGAAAGTACCACTCCGCGGTCTCTGAAAAGCACGATCAGGCCCATCACAATCGACATTGCTCTGTATGAAAATTGAGACAAGCACACCCCACAAAGCGTCAGAATGTCGATCAGTTCGGAGGAAGGAGGAAATCGTAGTCCCGCTCGCAGACTAAATTCATACACCGTCACATATCCAGGGGGAGGAAAGCAAGCGCGATCAGTTCTGGCCGGCACCTTCATCACCAAATCATTAGGAAAATGAAACTTTTTCCTAAATGAGATGAAGGAGTCCTCAGTGACGGTGGAAATCACATCGTCAGCCTTCGGCGCCTTCTGGGCCCTCTTTGGAACTTCAGACCGTTGCGCAGGACGATCTTCTGAAGGAACTTTAGAGGAGGCAAGATCACCCATTTTTGCTTCCTTCACTAAAGAGGGGCGCAGATCTAAGTAGGGAAAATCACCTACGAAAGACTGCGGAAAGCCTCCGAAGTATGAAGAAAAAGGAAGGAAGAACGGGGGGAGGAAGGGAGAAAGCCGCTAACTTCTGCACAAAAAGAGGGGCGCCAAATAAAGTAGGGAAAGTCACCTACTTAGAAATGGCGGAAAGCCTCAGAATGCCAAAAGCTAGAAGGCCAGGAGAGGAGGAAGAGAGGAGCATTTTGACCCCTACCCCAGGGGGTCTATTTATAGGATGAAAAGAGGGGGAGTTATTGAAGAAAAAGGGGGGAAAAATTTTTAAAATTGGAGGAAGAGAGCTTCTAGAAGAAATTCCGAATTTTTCTGAATTTTTCAGAATTTTTTCGGAATTTTTTGGGATTTTTTCGGATTTTTGGGAATTTTTTAACCCATGTGGGACCCACAATTTAATAAAAAAAAAAAAAATTTTTTTTTTTAAAAAAGAAACCGCCCGCGCGGTTATAACCGCGCGGACCCGCGCGGTTCAGCGGGCAGACGCGCCCGCTGGCGCGGGCGCCGCCGCCGGCGGCCGGCCGGCCGGCCGGCCGGTTCGGCCGCCTACGCGGTCCCGGGCTCCAATTTCGGGCCCGGACGGTCCAAATTCGACATTTTTGGGGTCCCCGGACACGTTTTTCGACGTTCCGGACTCAATTTTGACACTTTCGGAGCTCAACGGGGCCTCTATGATTGAGTTCGAGCAAACATTTAATTTTTGGAACGCAATTTTTTACGATTCGGCCAATATAAAATGCCGGAACAAGTATTTTTGGACTCGTGGAGCTTCGACGTCCAAAAATAGGGGGGCAACTGATATATCGCCAAAAAATCATCTTGATCGGGCACGAATCTCGAGGAAAAACTCAAGTTGGAAACTTCAAAAATTATTTCGGAGACCATTTAAACTCCGATTTCAGCAAACTTATAGTCGAACTGAGCGTCTCGGAAATACGAATCCAACGACACCAAATTCGACTCAATCCGAGCCCAAGTGAGTCCAAATCAAGTACCCGAAGCGCTGTTGGAAGCATCAAACAGCTATTTGAGTTACCAAACGGTCTCCGATTTTGACGAGCTTATAGTCGAATCGAGCGGCTCGACGAGACGAATCCAACGAGCCCAAGATCGTAGAATTCTGACATCATTAAGACCTTCAAATGCTTGATAAACGGTTCATGATCAAGGGATTCAATATCGGCCGTTCATCCGGATCACTCCCTATTTGCCCCTGATCCCTCACATATTTACGGGCTATGCCACTCCAGAAAAACTATAAATAGCCCCTCATTTCTCCTAAGAGGGGACCCAAGCCAAGAAGAGAAGAAGCCAAGAAGAGAAGAAGAGAAGAAGAGAAGAAGAAGAGAAGAGAAGCCTAGGAGGGAACAGCTCCTCCTCGACCACCGCCGGAACTCCGCCGAAACACCGCCGGAACTCCGCCGGAACACCGCCGGAACTCCACCGAAGCACCACCAGGCGCCCGAGGGACGCCGGAGCTCTGCCCTACACGGGAGCAGCGTCGGAATACTGCCCGACGCCGGAATTCTACCCGACGCCCGAGTGACGCCGGGTTTCTTTCAAAGTGACGCCAGAATTTTGTTCGACATTCCGAGTGACGTCGGAACTCAGCTTGTCCTTGTAACGGATACTCATTGTAATCTGATCGCCCTTGAAAGCGAGTCAGTCCCCTGTAATCTGCTCAAGTTCTAGTGGAATCATTTCAACTGGGCGTGGCCCCGTGGTTTTTTCCCTTTCCAGGGTTTTCCACGTAAAAATTCTGGTGTTACTTTCTCAATTCTGTTTGTGTGCTGGATATACGTACAACGTTGAGACGGAAAATTAAAATCTATCGCCGCGTATATTTGAGTCCGCAACAAGATTATATATAAAAACTTTAATGCACGTCTCCAAAGTCATTATGGTACATTTGATAATAAGCTAGCCTTCCTATTCCTGTCGATGGACCATTCTTGAGATTCGCTCTTGATAGTTCATCTCTTCCCAATAATTTAAAAAAAAAAAGGCTTTTCTTGTAAAGGCATTGTTTCCTCTCTGACACACTTTGGGAATAATCTTTGATAAAAATAAAACACTTTGCGTGACAAGATGTTAGAATTATGACTGTCATCAAAGCTCTTCAATTTTCTTGGATACATTAACTTACAAAAAAACTACAATCTATTATGCTCATTCATAATCGTCAGCATATATTATACTATTTGCTTGCATTTAATGATGCCAAATTTTGTTATGAAGCCCACATTTAAACATCCCAAATTATTGTCATGATTTTATCCCAATTTCATTGCACTCAACAAATATAAAAACTCACTTTCAATCCATGAAAGGGTATTGGCTAGTAAATTAGTTATGAATTGTAGTAAAATATTACCAAGGCAATTAAGTACAAGAGATCTAATATTTCATTATTGCTTATTTAAAGTTAGTTTTTTCTCTTTCTTTCATGTGCTATGTTATTGTAAGTTGTAAAGCTCTTCCTTTATACCAGCACATTCTTAGGAAAAGAACCAATCTTATTGGTTGATCTCATTATGGATGCATGCCTTTCAACCAATTCACTTTAAAAATCTCAGAACCTTTTTAAGGAGATATAATATACGTTTGCTCCTTTTTGTGTTATATGTAGGATATAATTGTTTTGATCAATCTGGTTATTCTATTGCCTCAGACCTCAAAGTTTATCATTCTCGCTAGGGGATGCGGGGGGTTTACCCCCTGCTTGGGTTCAAGTGCTTTGCAACTGAAATTTTTTTTTTCGTACAACGCCTAGGCGCTGTGTACCAGAGCTCCTCGGCGCTGTGTACCCTACTGCCCTGGTGCTATGTTCCCGAGCGCCCCAGAGCTAAACAACAGAGAGCAGGGCGCCACAACGGTTGAGATATGACGCCGCAGTGGGTCAAACAGAGACTGAGCGTCGCAGCACTGAATATTTGAGCGATGCAGCATTGTCAAATAGAGATTGGGAGCCGCAGCACCCCAAACTGGCGCCGCAGTGTTGTGAGACAGATTGAACAGTTATTTTTCTTATTTTTTCCAATGGTTGCATCCCTTGGGAGTTATAACTAACTTTCTCTTATATTTTCTGAGTATGTAGACATTAAGAACAGTGCATTTGAGAAGAGAAATAATGAGAGAGTGAGAGAGAAGATAGATTTGTTCTAATTTCTTCCAATTTCATAATAAATTTCTTGGTATGGTGTGGCTCCGTGGTTTTTTTTCATATTTTGAATTTTTTACACGTTAAATCCTGGTGTTATTTACTTTTCGTTGTGTTTACTTTCTTGCTTGTTTACTCATTGTGGTGTTTACTTCTCCTAATCATCCCCAACATTTTGTTGTCCTTAGAAAATTTGGAGTTTTGCTTGTTTTTATTAAATTCATTTAATAAAAGAGCAGCAAAAGCATAGTGAAAACGCAATAGCAAATGCGCAATGAAAACGCCATTAAAAAATATACTCATATATTTAAAAGCTATGCAACATAGTTTTGAAATATGAACAAGTCGATATAGGAGCTGATACCATGAAAGAAAAAGCACAGCAAAAGCATACTTAAAGCATAGTTAAAACTAAGCTAAAATGAACAAAAGCAATTTAGAAATTTTAAAGCTATGCTACCTAGTTATTAAAATTAAAGAACTCTGTACTGTATCAATACTTGTGAATATGCAACAAAAGCGCATAAATATTGCAGTAAGTTCTTGTACCAGTTTGCACATGGAGGCAAACTTTTGCACCATTTGGAATGCTAAAGGATTGCACATGTTTGTAGTGAAGCGCCTGGAGTACTGAACGAGAGAGAAAGTGAGCAAGTAAATATCGGGATGAAAAGTAAATAGGAAAAAAATGACCTAGCTCCGAGCTTTTGAACTCGTGCGAATTCAAAATTTTTATCTCTGGGTCGAGTCGGGTCGGTCAGGCTTACAAGATATAAATAAAAATCAAAATTTAATTGAATATCCACATGTATACTCCACATATCCATATTTACTTGGAGTCCGGACATAGAGCTATGTTCGGACTCCGCATAGAATAAATTCTCACAAACATGACCCCTCCAACTTGTTATCTTTGGCGTGGGTTTTTCACAGCCAATGTCATTTAATTTTACACAACCCATACCTATATGCTTGCATGCACTTATGAAGCAACTCCATAAAAATAATAGAAAATTAAAAAAAAATATCTTTCAAAAATAATATTTTAAAAAATTTTCATAAATATTCGCACTATTTTTTTTAAATTTAAAATTTATTTAGTCCTTGTATTTACATATATCATATGAAGTATATAATTACTTGTGCACCAATATAGTGAAGTCAATCAAGGACCTCACCCTTATAATTTGACTCTATTTTAATTAAACATTAATTTTTCAAAAATATTTGGCTCATGTGATGGAAAGGACATTTGATTTTTTTACCCCTTATATGCACTCTTTTTTTTTTGGAAAATAATGCCCTCATTTAACTTCTATCCCCTCATTGTGCACTCTTTATTAGAGATATTTTGATTTTAAAAATATTTTGAAGAATATTTATAAAATTATATAATACAAAATATTAATCTAAACTGATAAGTTAGAAGAAATAAAATTTTAAATTTTTTTTTAAAAAATTATTTTAAAAAACAATAAAAACAGACGTCCGAAGGAAACTTTAATTTTTCAACTTATGTTTTTTTTTTTTTTAATGACTCTTTAGCTTTATGCAATGATTTCATGACAAGTAGATTACAAAAATAATCAACTTTGGCGTCCTCTGAGTTCATATTTGGCCATTCAGTAGAAATTTGAATATGACAATTATTTATCAGACATAATTGACGTTTTTTAAAAGGCGAATATTTTAATGTTTTTATTGTAATAAACTATTTCATAATTTTTATTATACATTCTCAAAAATATCTTTTTTTAACAAAAATTAATTCAAACATATATAAAATTTTCATGATATTAATATCAAAATAAATTAAATAATTAAAAATTCAACCCTAATAAAAATTATATGAATATATACTGACATAATTTTTTTCTTAATTTTATACAGCACAAAAATAATAAGAAGCTATCACGAACGAGTGATGTACAACGTTTTCCAAGTGCCGTTACAGCACAGAACCTCGAAGCCGCGTTGACTAAGCGCGCAATGACCAACAAACAGAACTAACATTGAGACCTCCGACGTGGCGCACCGTCACACATACACATCAGCGAACGATCTGATCGTAGACGGTCAATACTAGAGTCCTGAACTCTGGTTGAAAAACTCGTGTAGTTTAGGGTTTAGTCTTCTTTCCATCATCATCCTATAAATAGTCTAATAGGCACCAATGAAAATCATCTTCTGTTTCTCCTAATTTCTAAATATTTCCTTATCAATCTTTGTTTCTAATTCTCAATAGACTTCTCGTTCCAGTTTCCAATTATCTTTCTTATTACTCTCCTTCCATACGGCTTGAAGCTTGAAACATCCTCTCATGGTTCCTCTCTCTCTCTCTCTCTCTTTCTCTCTCTCTCTCTCTCCTCTTTCTTTCTCTCTCTTCTGATTTCTATGTTATTATAGATATTATTTTCTGAATTTTGATGTTTATGCAGGATAAAGGAACTGAAGTTATCAAATATGAAGAGGTAATTAGCTATTTAATTTTCATTCTAATCCGTCTTTCTCTTTCTATTTAATTTATAGCTTTAATTTCGGATTTTTTTTTGTATTTTTAATAGGAGTTTATATGTAGTCCGCGAGGTTTAAAGCTGTTCACATGCAGATGGCTACCAGAAAAGGGGGAGTCAAAAGCTTTGATCTTTTTATGCCATGGTAAAAGCCCAATTTTAAATAATAAAATAATTATTTTGTTAAATCATTTTTCTTCTTTTTGGAAAATTGATATTGATATTTCTGTACTTCTTTGTACCTGCTGGAAACTTTTCAGGATATGCAATGGAGTGCAGCGTATCTATGAGAGGTAAAGCTTTGAAATTTATAAGCTTCAAATTAACTGTTTATTAGTACAAAATTTAATTTGAAAAAAAAAAAGAATTAATAGAAATGGATATGCAAATATTTCAGAGACTGCAACGAGATTGGTGAAGGCAGGGTTTGCAGTTTATGGGATAGATTATGAAGGACATGGGAAGTCTACAGGATTACAAGGCTATGTGCCGAGCTTCGATGGCCTTGTGGATGATTGTTTGAATCATTTCATGAGCATTTGTGGTAAGAGATTTGTCTTTATTCATAATCTTATTGTTTGTAAAGTTCTTTTGGGTTATCATTTATTATTTGGATTTTGGTGAAGTTATCTGATTTGCTTTACAAATTGATCAAGATTTATGAGCTATTTGATTGTAAGATTTAGGTTAAATTTTGCCGATTATATTTTGCAGAGTCATAAATCTAAACAATGAAGGCTTCATTTGGGATAGTTTTTTTATTACTTTTTAAAATAATTTTGTAGTACAAAAATTTTTATAATAAAAAACTGTTTTATAAAACAGTAAGAAAGCTGTCCCAAACAAAGTCTAAGTATATTATTTTTTTTTCGTTTCAGATTAAATATGTGATTTACTTAATCATATTTGGATTTGAATTTAGGGAGAAACTTTTGAACAAAATATGTAATTTAATTTTGATTCGGGTAGAATTTAAAAATTAACATTTTATATTTTATATGAACTAGAGTTTATATTTTGATGCTCGAGTTCTAAAAAATAATGAATTAAAAATTCAGGCTAATGCATACTAACGTCCTCATCAAGTAAATTGAGTTTTTTATTCATAAGATGTATAGCTGTTAATCTCTTAAGCACAATGAGGGCCCTACTTAGTTTTTATAAGCTTAAAATATTTCTCATTGACTATTGAACAAGCAAAGAAATTTTTAATGCCTTATTTGCATTTGAATATTTACTTCATCATCACCCTTTTTTGTGGGTTTGTGCTTCATTTTTATTTAAAATTTGAAAATGTTTTAAGAACTTAGAAAACTATCATAAACATGAAATATTCATTCTTCTGATTTCATTTTCTTCCGGAAAGTTTCAGTGATTAAAATCACGAAGAAAATTAATGAAAATATTTAATTAGCTCTCAGCTTTTGATACTGATCAGTATTATTTTTAATTATTTTAGAAATATGTTACAATTTTCTTGCTATTGATGATAGTTTAATTAATCAGAAAAACCTGAAAATCAGAAGAAACAGAGATTTCTGATGGGAGAATCCATGGGAGGAGCTGTGGCTCTAATCCTTCACAGGAAAGCACCGGTTTACTGGAATGGTGCAGTGTTGGTCGCACCAATGTGCAAGGTTATAATTTAATTAAACATTTCTTAATTACCATATAAACATGTATCAAACTATAATTACTCTTTGATTAGCCATTGATTAATTATATTTATTTATCTTTTTCAGATTGCAGAAGAAATGAAGCCTCATCCTGTGGTCATTAACGTTTTGTCAAAGCTAAGCAAAGTTATACCCACATGGAGGATTATTCCAACTCAGGATATCATTGATGTTGCATTTAAGAATCCAGAGAAAAGAAAAGAGGTGGATATTATTAATTAATTGTAATTATAAATGATTATTTATATTGCTATAATTAATTAAGTTTTTAAAGTTCTAATTATTAATTTCTGCTAATCATGACAGATTCGCTCTAATTCCCTTTGTTTTAAGGGAAAACCTAGGCTAAAGACTGCACACGAGCTTCTCCTGGTTAGCTTAGATATTGAGAAGAACCTTCACCAGGTAACTAAATTCATTTTTGCTTAAGGTTATTTTCTGCGAGCAAGTAATTACCAAATAAAAATTATGTCGAGATATTTTGATACAAAATTATATAATGATGGATACAAATTCTACAAACATAACACTACTAATCTTAAAGCAAATCTAATAATTTTTAAATCTAATCATATATTAAAATAATTATTATTTTTTTCTCAAAAATGACCTATTTCTATACATTTAGGCATTATTTGGGACAGCTTTAGACTACTGCTTTTTTCCTGCTTTTAAAAAATCTTTTAACTAAAAACCTGCTTTACAAAGCATTAAAAAAGTCATCCCAAACTAAGGCTTCGTTTGGGACGACTTTCTTATTACTTCTTAAAACAGCTTTCTAGTATAAAAAAATTAATTTTTATACTAAAATACTGCTTTAAGAAGCAACAAAAAAGCCATCCCAAACGAAGCCTAAGTTTCATTCAAAAGCTTTACCCCTATAACATAAATGGCTACTCTTCCTCTTCTAAGTTATTAAAAAATATATGAAAAAAAAATTATGTCAAGACATTTTGATACGAATCATATCAAGAGAAACTTTAAAACTATTAAATTCGCTTTAAGATTAGTGCTATAAAAATAATTTATATTAAAAACTAATTTTAAAACAAATCTAATATTTTCAAATTAATCATGATATAATTTGAGTCAGCATATCCTAACATAAATTTTCTTCAAATTGTTTTTCTCCATCTATATATTTTTTTTCCAACATTTTAAAATTAATCTATGATTTTAGCCAAGCATTTAATAAATTTGTGTAAACTTTAGGTTTCGTTGCCCTTCTTGATTGTTCATGGCGGTGACGATATCGTCACTGATCCCGGCGTGAGTAAATTGCTCTACGAGTCGGCTTCAAGTGAAGACAAGACCTTCAAATTGTATCCTGGCATGTGGCATGCCTTAACCTCAGCAGAGCCTCCTGAGAGCATCGATATCGTCTTTTCAGATATTATTTCATGGCTAAATGAAAGGACGATCATAAAGGGTGAAATATCAGAAATTGAGCAAAAATCAATATATCACAAGAATTATAAAGATTTAGAAGGATATGAGATAAAGGGTATATAGATTAGGCTGTTGATCACAAGGCTATGTAAATATACGGTGGATTTTGTAATGGTGAAACAAATTTATAATTACATATCCAACAAAGGTTTACCTTTGTATAGAGGTTTTTGAAATGCCAAGTTGTTTTATCAATTGGGTCAGCAAAATTGTATAATCGGTATTCTTATTTCTCGAATAATTATATTAATTACGTAACTCAATTTGATCTGTTGGTTGGGAGCTTTGACTACTAATCAAGAGGTCTTGGGTTCAAGTCTGACATATGTGATGTGTGTATGAATTTGTCTTAATCGACTTAAATATCCCATAAAATAAGTAATTATATTAATTTATATTTCATTATATTATGTTGATTTGACATAGTATCAAGCATTTATAGTGCTTATCTAGAAGAGCAATTTTTGTGGATGAAATGCCTTGGTGATTGGAATGTCATATTTAATCTCAATTATTGAATAATGATAAAATTCCACTGTAGTGGAGCATTAAAGTCGCACATATGGTAATGCAGGTCTTATTCAATTTCTAAATTAGCGAAAGAGAAACAATGACATTAGTAGAGAATCACCAACTTGTGAACCGTAAAACATGCCTCAAAATTGATTGTAACTTGCGTTCATCGAGCTTATCGCAACTAAATGATTTGTTCCAAATATTTTTTTGCAATAAATATTTGTTATAACATGTTGTTTCACTCGGATCACTTTTTTACTTTATATTCTTCAATATATATCACAAAATTTCTTTAGGGTCTATTTGGGACTACTTTATTTAGCAGATATCAATAATAATTTTTTACTTACATCAACTATGCGTGAATGAGCATCGATGTAATCATTCGTCACGTTCTTCTTATATATCCTTCAAAAGAGCTCAATTTTCATTGGTGCACTTTTCTATTCTTTCTCTTATAAAGAATAGCAAACTCATTAGTCATTATTATAGAGAGTTGGATTTAATATTTTCATATTTAAAATAAATTAGAGATGAATGTGAAATAATATAATGTGATGTCCATGTGTAGCAAATAAAATTGCCCATCTAGAATATTTTATGATGACTCATTCATTTTGAGTGAGGTGATTAGAGGAAGCCACATTTGGAAACTTCTACCAATCCTCATTATAGGCGCTTTAATATTTTTAATTCCATGATAATTCCATTTTCAAAACTAGATGGACCCAAAATACATATGTTCTAATTTGAAAGTATAGTGGAACTTCACTTCTATTTTTCTAATCTAAGAACATTTGAGTCCTTTAGACTATTTAGGACAAAGCCATATTGAAGAAACATCTTCTAAATTGCAAATTATTGGTTGTTCTCACCTGAAGAAAGCTATGGTGGGAAAGAAAACAGAGAATGAGAGTGGAAGATTTGCTTGTATACAATGTCCCAACATACATCTACAGAGAGGTACTTATAGACAGTACAGATTAATATAAACTATACACGTGTAAGTAATGACTAGGATAAAACTATTACATATAACTATGGGTAAAGTTATGTGTATGTTATTACTCCCCCGCAAGCTGATGGACCTAGTTGGACAGTGAGCTTGTGTCTGAGTAGTTGAAAGCGAGAAGTATATAGAGGCTTCATCAGTATATCCGCAATTTGATCATGCGTAGTAATCAGAGAGATAGTGATAGTTTGAGAAAGAATGTGATCACGAATAAAATGGTGGCTAATTTCTATATGTTTTGTTCTAGCATGAAAAATTGGATTGTTTGCAATAGCTATAGCAGAGGTATTATCACAACTTAATTCAGTTGGAGAAGAAAGGTGAATCTAAAAATCCTACATAAGCCTTTGGAGCCATATAATATCAGATATTATTGTCGCTAAAGCCCTGTATTCTGCTTTTATGGATGAACGAGCAGCAGTATGTTACTTTTTGATGCTCCACGAGATTAATGTATTGCTTAAGAAAGTGCAATATCCTGATGTGGAACACCTAGTGTCTTTATCTCCAGCCCAATTAGCGTCTGAAAAAGATTTTAGTTCTAGCTTACCATTCAAAATGGGAAGGCCGAAATGCATAGTCCCTTTAAGATATTGTAGCAGTCGTTTGAGTAAGTAGGTGTGTTGAGATGTTGAGCTATGCATATGTTGACATAACAGATTAATTGCATATGAGATGTTCGGTCTTGTTATTGTAAGATACTGCAAAGAACTGATAATTTGTCTGTAGATTTTCGGATCAGACAGCAATGGATCAGTAGGAATGGTAATTGGCAGTTTGGTGCAACAGGGATTGGAAAGAGATTTGCACATACTCATTCCAGCAATTTGTAGAATGGATTTTGCATATGACTCTTGTGATAGAAAATATGATTGTTGTGTTTGAACTATTTGAATGCCCAGAAAATTGCTTGTTGTGCCAAGATGCTTCATGGCAAATTGATTGTTAAGTTGTTGAATAATAATGGATATCATAGAAGATTCATTTCCCATAAGTTGTATATCATCTACATATATAAGTAGACAAAATTTGAATGTCATTCTTGTGAAAAAAAACTAGAGACTGATCTGCTTTTCCATAAGTGAAACCGAGGGAGCAATGATAAGTAGAAAAAGTCTTAAACCATTACCTTGGTGCTTGTTTAAGACCATAGATAGCTTTTCAAAGAAGACAAATGTGATTAGGATGAGCATTGTCTTCAAATCCTTTAGGTTGTTTCATGTAGATAGCTTCATCAAGATCTCCATGAATGAAGGCATTGACTACATCCAATTGTTGCAATTGCCACTTTTTAACAAGTGCAATACTTAGAAGAATTCTTATGGTAGGAAACTTAGCCACATGAATAAAAGTTTCAAGATAATTAATACCATATTGTTGATGATTGCCTTGAGCCACAAACCTTAATTTAAATCGGGCAATAGAACCATTGGAGTGAAATTTGGTTCTGGAAGTCCAACAACTACGGAAGACTGGAGTATTTTTAGGTGGCTGAACAAGTTGGTAGGTGTCTTGCTTTTGCAGCGCAAGAAATTCCTCTACCATTGCTTTCCTCCAATGAGAAAATTTGATAGCTTCAGAGACTGTATTTGATTCAGATTGTAGTGAATGCATTATATTGAGCATTTGTTTTGGTTTGAGAGAACCAGTTTTGAATCTAGTTTTCATATGATGTGTGGATTGGAGTTGGTTTGGTGGTAGAGGTATTTCAGCAGGAGCATGATGGAAGATTGGAGACCTGGAGTTATTTGAAGGATTGTTTTGTGGATGTGTTATTTCAGTGGCAATCTCACGGGCTGCTTGCGATGTATTGGGATGAGAGTATGAGTTAGTGGTAGGGGATAGATTAGAAGTGACAACAGGACATTGTTGAGACCTTGGAGGTGGGAACAAGAAGATGGGGTGTAATTTGTAGATAGCTGGACGAAGAGGTAGATAAAGAAATATATTTTAATGGGAAAGAGTTTTCATCAAATGTGACATGACGAGATGTATATATTTTGTTGGTGGTGGGATCAAGGCATTTGTAACCTTTGGATACACTTGAGTTGCCAAGGAATACACATGATGCCGAACGAGGTTCAAGCTTGTGACGTTGATTTGGTGGAAGCCATGGGAAGCAAGCACAACCGAATACTTTTAAGAACGAGTAATCCGATTATTTTTAATATAAAAGAAAAAGATGAGAATTGAATTTTGTGGCACAAGATGGTAGTCTGTTTATGAGATAGGAAGCAGTTAATACCGCATCAGGCCCAAACGAGTAAGTGATTGATGCCGTATGATATAAGATGGTGATGTTTTCGTTCTGCAAGACCATTCTGCTCAGGTGTATATGGACACGAGACTTGATGTTGAATACCTTGTCGATTAAGAAAGGTAGAAAGATGAGAATTTATATACTCTTTCCCTCCATCAGAACGCAAGCATTTTATATGAAAGGAGGTTTGCTTCTTAACAAGGTATTTAAACCTGATAAAAATGGAACAAACTTCATATTTTTATTACATAGGAAAGACCCAAGTGAAACATGAAAAACCATCTATGAAAACCACGTAAAATTTGAACCCTTGATAGGAAGTTACAGGGGACGAACCCTAAACATCTAAGTGAATAATAGCTAACGGATGAGATGCTCTAGAAGTAGATGGAGAAAAAGAAAGTTTATGGTCTTTTGAGACCTTACATTTTGAACATATGATGCTAGTAGTAGGTATATGAAGTAGTTTATTATTGTTGAAAATAATGTTGAGAATGTGTGAGTGAGGATGAACAAGCCGTTGATGCCAGATGGATGATGCTTGACGGGCAGTAGCTAATGCAGTTTGACGAACTGGAAGAACATTTGATTAGAGGTGTCAATTTTGGGTCACGGGTTGGGTTCAGGTCGAACCTGGAACTGACCCGGCACTATTCGGGTCAACTCGAACTCGACCCGTTTTTATAAACAGGTCAATTTACCGGACCCGAACCTGCCCCACTTTGGTTTCGGGTTAACCCGACCTGACCCGCGGACACGGTAACATCGTTAGCAGCTGCATGGTAGCGGGATCCGGTGGCAGCGGCCGGATTTTAATCTGCGTCTGATGGTAGCGGCAGCTTCGTATCTCACCATCTCGGAATGCTACAGCGACCAGTGGATGCGACACGACGTTGTCACGTCGCGAGACTCACGACGTGATAATGGGGCAGCGGGAAGCGACGCTATCACGCGGGGAGGGGGGCAGGCGGGTCAGCTGGGCAGCACAACGGGCAGTGGGACAGCCTCAGCGGGCAGGCCGACGCAAACCCGGACAGTGGGCGATCACTCGGGCAGCTGCGGTCAACGGCGGTCAGGTGGTCAGCTGCGATCACTCAGGCAGCTCGGTCACCCGGGCAATGGTCATCGGGTCAATCCGGGTCATTTTGCGGGTTTCTGGGTCAACCTGAACTCGACCCAATTTTTAAAGCAGATCGAAAACTCTAACCCAAACCTGACCCGATTCAAGTTTGGGTTGACTCGAACCCAAAATTTTTGTGTCGGATTCGGGTCGGGTTTTCGGGTCATGTCAAATATTGACACCCGTACATTTGATTGGATGGGATAGAGTCCTTTATGACTTAGACCCGATAGAAGAGGCTGGGTTGTCATCAAATCCTTGATGATGAACCTGGAAGCATCAAAACGGAGAGAGACATTGTTGTCTTAAGTTAGATTATAAATAGATAAAAGATTGTGTGAAAGATTTGGAATGTGAAGAAGCGGTGATATGTGAAGCTTACGGTATGGAGTAGGCAAGATACCATTACCGAAATGAGCAATTGACAGAGATCGATCGTCACTGATGGTGATTCTGTCATTACCATTATATGTCATTGCTTGTGAGAGGTTATTAATCGAATGAGTAAGATGAGCAGAGGCTCCTGAATCCAAATACCAGTCAGGATTGATGGGCTTATTTGCTGCTACCATAGCCTGTGGTGATGATGAATTAGGTGGTTGCATTTCCGGAGGATTGTAGCTTGTGTTAAGCCTGTGCCAACAATTATGCACCGAATGACCTCTTTTATTGCAAAATTGACAAGTGATAACATTGGATGAAGTTGTTTTTGTTGATTGAGGAGTAGATCTACCACAACCCCTGCGTCCTCTTCCTCTTGATGAAAATAGAGCGGTGTTAGGATCTGCAAGCAATACCTACTTGATCGATTCAGCTTGTATATTGATCTCTTCACTCATGGAAGAGAGTACAAGTCATCGAGACTTATTGGATGAAGCTTTGTTCAGATGGATGTCTTGAAGGCTTGATATGAGGGTGGAAGGCCATTCAGGATATATAATATGATATCTTCTTGATCAACCTGTGATCCTGCTACTGCTATATTGTCAACGATGGACTTTATATCTGTAAGATACTGAAACATTGTGAGATTCTTCATTTGAATGTTGTGAAGCTCATTTTTTAGCTGTATAACTCTTGATCGGTTCGATGATTGAAGTCTTGTTGTCCAGATGGCCGAACGGGAATCAAGATGATCACATACGGAAGAATCGCTGGAGATAGAGTCAAACATATGGCTGTTGCTAGATTTTGATCAATGAGAATCAATTCATTGTATTTAGGATAAATCTCAGTGATCCCGTCTTGTAGTTGACACAGAAGAGACGATGGGGAAGCTGATGGAAGAAGAAACGTAGCAAACTCATTAGCATTCAGAAGCTTAAGAATTTGTGATTTCCATACAGCATAATTTCTGGAGAAAGTTGAGTTGGAACGATGATCTTGATATTGGAGATAACGAATTTAAGGGATGCCGGAATGTTGCATCGATCATCGAACGATACAACTTGTTGATCCGCTGTCTACGACGACGATGATTACGCCATGGCGGGAAAAGAAAAAGAAACAAGAAACATGAACAATTAGGGCTTGACCCGCTCTGATACCATGAAGAAAGGTATGGCGGTAAAGAAAACAGAGAATGAGAGTGGAAGATTTGCTTCTATTCAATGTCCCAACATACATCTACAGTGAGGTATTTATAGACAGTACAAATGAATAGAAATTATACACGTGTAAATAATGACTAGGATAAAACTGTTACATATAACAATGGGTAAAATTATGTGTCTGTTATTATCAGCTTTAATATTTGTCATTTATTGAAACAAGAGTACACAGACCAACTACATGTACAATAAAAAGAAAATACTCGTTGAAAATAATAGCTATACATCATAGCTATCTTCAAACCTAGGAAGAGCTTAGGGCTAGCAAATTACCCACTCAAAAGTTTTTCTCATAATAAAATAAGCATTTTAACTATTTTACCCCCTCAGTAAATAAATTTACTCAAAATTTCAAGAAAATGTTTTCTAATTCTTCGCTAAATTTATGTGCGTCACAATCCTATTTTATACACCCTAAAAAAAAGTCTAATTCCACCCCTATTTGTTATTAATGAATGTTTCAAAATGTACAATCATTTATAAAATCCTCAAAATATTAATTTTTGTTGATAATATACCGTTGTTACTAATGGATAATCTCATCAATAATTAGAATATTTTTTGTCAATATGCACATAAAAATAGTTTTTTTTTGTATTTATTGACGAACCTATTTGTAAATATTAATAACAAAAATTCATCTAAAATACTTTGAATTTGACTAATTAATTAAAATAAATTGAAGACTGTCAACTACAGTTATACGTTTGTCTACGAAGCTTCTCGATAAATATTCGGTTGTGCGTTGATCTCAAAAGGTCAAATTAACTACGCTTATTGTCCTCAGCACGGCATTTTGGTCCTCATTCCCAACGGTATGACTAAGTCTTCGTTTATATTTTCAAACATCACATTTATTGACTTTTATCAATACGGATGATCCGTTGGTGGAGGGCGAGGCTAAAATAGTCATTTCAAAATCGGCAAAAAAAAAAAACTATTTAAGAAACATTCATGTGTACATGAAAAGTTTTAGGTGGAAAAAAAAAGGACTAATAGAAGAGAATAATTCATCGTATAAAAAAATATGTATAAGAGAAGAGAGAAGGTTCACATGCTTGATAATCGGAAATCGTACTTACATGAATGTCATATATGTCATATTAAAGGTTTATATCCTTCGCTACAAACACAAATCCTAAAAAATTTTCTCATAATTAAGTTATGTCATATATGTTGCACTGCGAGCTCTTGGCATAAGTCCATTAGATTTTGGGTCACAAAGGCGAATAAATATTGATATTTAAATAGCTCAATTGCTTGGTTATATTCTCACCAATTTGTGGATGTGAAGCTTTTTAAATAAAATGAAACTACTATTAAAAATTAATGTGCTTTTTGATATAATGGTTAAATTTTTATTAAAAAATTTAAAGTTAACCGTGTTTGTGTAGGAGCAATCCTGAGATGAGTGACCTTTTTGAAAGTTACACCAATGAGAAAAAATCACGAGGCCATTGATACAAAGTAGGCAATACCTCGATTGTTAAGAATTTGGGCTGTTACAAAATAGTATCAGAGCAACACACCAGTGAGAAGATGAGAATTAAGTATCAAACATTATAAAGTGTTACACCATGGGGGCCATCTCTCGAACCCTATATGAATGATGAAGTTCCTCTTATAGATATTCTCATTTCTTTTATTTCTTCTGATGCTTTGATAGCACATTTGACTTTTAAATCGATTGGTGTGGTTTAAGGTGATCGATTAGCTGATTGTGATTCATCAGCTAATGGGAACGTTGTGAAGGAAATTGATGTGCAAGGGGATGACTCTATGGAAATATATAGCTTAAATGTTGTTTGAATCACTGAGAAAGGCTTTTGCATGAATGCTGGTAAACACAGACGGAGAAAATCTAAAAAGAAGTAACTTCTTTTTTGATCCTTTTTTCCTTACTATGTTGTGCAAGTTTTGTCTTTGGGTTGGGTCCTAGTTTATCTTTGGGTTGGTTGTGCTCATTCTATTTTTAACTGTTGGGGCTGGATTTTTTTGTGCATCCTGGAGTTGGGCTGGTTTGTGAGTCTTGCTTTGTTTGGTGCTTCTGCTTGCTGTTTGCTGGTAGGGGGTTTGATCTTGGGGGGCTGGTTTCTGTTTTGTGGTCTTTATATTCCTTGGAGGTTTTATCTTTGGCGAGTTTATCTCCCGTTCTGGGTTGTGCTCTTGGCCTGTTTTTTAGTTTGCTGGTTTTCTTTGTCTTGCAGGTTTATGGTTGGTGCTTCCTATTGCTTCAATTCAGGTGGCTGAACTCCTTGTTGCGTCCTTGTGTCGTCTTGTCGTCTTGACACCTCTTGTTGGACTAGCTGTTCGGCTTTGCTAGCTCTAGGTGGCTTTGTTTGTTTTTGTTGGCTCCATTTTCTTTTGCTTATTGTAATAGGTAGAATCAATGGCTCGTAGGTTTTTCTTCAAATATTGTATTTTTTAGGGAGCTTATGGTTCTTTAAGGTCTTGTAATTTTCTTTTTAATTTAATGCATAGGCCGCTATGTGGGTTTTATCCAAAAAAAAAAAGCCACCACTTGAACTTGTAGATGCCACATCTAAAATTCTATTGCATGGTGGATGATTCTAGGATAAGAATACTGACGATGAAGTTCGTTAGTTAAGTGGAGAAGATTGTAAAATCCCTCAAGTAAAAAGAAGCTAAAGTCTTAAAAATTGAGGTGCATTTTGTTGCAATGGTTGAAATTCGATTAAGAAACTTCAAAATTGAGCATGCTCATGCGAGAGCAATTTTGAATTGGGTGACCTCCTAGGTAATTGCACCAACTGGACAAAACTACGAGATTATCATGTCAAAGTGGACAAAATTTTCTTAGTTACAGTGGAGCATGAGATTAGATTTACATATTTTAATTGATCAGATCATCTATTTAAAGCTATCTTTCCTATTTGGCTGCGATCTCCTTTCATACTAAAAAATATGCTTGAAAAGATCAACTCTCTCACTCTCAGATTCTTCTAGGAGGGAGCTCTCCTAAGGGGTAAGGAAAGTACTGGTCAAACTTCTACTACAACTCTTAATAAGTCCAGCAAAATGAAGGCTACTTGGCGAGCGTTTAATGCGGATAATATTCTTTCCAATTGGTGTCTGCATTCCAATAGTTCTTTCTCGTGGAATTCTTCTATCTTCATAATGTCTAAAGTCTGGAAGGAATTAAAACTATCTCAAAAAAAATTTGCTGGCTCTGATGCGAAAGAAATAACAGAATGTTGAATAATACATCAATCTCTTTGACAGTTTCAGGGGTTAAAATTAAGCTTTTTGTTGCTCATAAACAGAAAAGATGGAAAATAAAGGAGAACGGCTGCTGGAGGTTTAAAACTTTCTATGGGTAACCATGTTTTTAAATAGTTTGCTGGGCTTCACAACTTGTATGTCTTCGGTAAATTTTTTTTTTTCAACAAAATTGGGTCATACTTTCACTTCCGAAAAATAAAAATGGAAAAGATTGCACTCTATTAAATCATTACTAGAGGTTTAGAAATTTTATGAAGTTATATGCATTTTTTTTTATATTGAATGGCGAGCGACAATTTGTAGTTCATGTGATTCATATTTTATTTTTCATACAATCATCTCTTTTATTCAAGGAGTTATGAGTCTTTCATATACTAATTGTATTGCACGGAGTATAAAATGCACGTTGCTAGAATTATATATATATATTAATAATGTTGAATATTAAAAATAATTCAGTTGAATTTGCGCTTGCATAAATGACAATTGTACTTTCACAAAGTGTACGTGAATAAAAATTTAAAAATAAAAAATATATATATTATAAAAATTAATATAAAATTATATATTTTTTTAATTACAACAATAATAAGCCTTTGTCCCACTACATGGGGTCGGCTACATGAATCTTTTTTTTCCATTATGTCCTGTTAAAAAGTCAATCATTTCTAATATTTTCTAACCAAGTCTTTTTAGGCCTACCTCTATCTTTCTTAATATAAGTCAAATCTACTACCTCTATTTTCCTAACCGAGTCATCGAAAGATCGTTGTTTTATGTGACCAAACCATCTAAGGCAACTATCTCTAATCTTATCCTCCACTGGAGCTACTCCAACCTTTTCACATATATGCTCATTTCATATCCTGTCTCTAAGGGTAAATCAAGTCATCCACTTGAGCTTCCTCATCTTTGCAACACTTAACTTAGTACTATGCTTCTCTTTTAATGGTCAACATTCTGCACCATAAAGCATTGTAGGTCGCACCATCATCTTATAAAATTTTTCCTTAAGTTTGAGGAGGACTTTTCTATCACACAACAAGCCCGATGCATTCCTCCACTTCAAACATCCAACTTGAATTCTACTGATAATATTCCCATCTATTTCACCATCACTTTGAACAATAGATCCAAGATATCTAAAACGTATACTCTTTTTAACAATGTTTTCAAAACCGGACCGGACCGGCCGGTTCGACCGGTTCGGACCGGCCGATTCGATCGGTTCAACCATGAACCGGTCTGACGGGTGGTCTGATTAGCTGCAGTAACCAGCTGTGCTGAAAACTGGAGAAAAATCGGTCAAGAATTCGGTTGAACCAGGAACCCGTTGAACTGGGCGGTTTTTGAAGAACCGGACGGTTCTTAAAATCTCTAATATGAGCCCTTTATCTGTGATCAAATGGCTTGTATACATTAGGGATCGGTATTATTCGCTCGTCTAGTCGCATGCCCTAGCATACTCCATACGTGACTCTCCTCTCCATACGCGACACCTTCATCTAATCCCCCTTCATCGGTCCATCCAACAGGCCTCTTTTGACCGCCCAGCCGTCGGCGCACGCCACGTGACTCCACAGCGACCTACCAGTTAAGGTGGGGAAGATGGAAGTTACCTTTGGCCGCCTACCTGACCCGTCGAGCTCGGCAATCCCGATGCAGGTTCTTTAATCTATGCTTATTATTGTTTGATTTCGTTTGCAATCATTAGCCATAAAAAAATGAAGATTCTCGGCAATGGATCGATAGGGTATGATCGGTTGATTCTAGTCCATATGCCTTTTGCATCCCGATTCTAGTCCGTATGATTCCAGGCTCTTTAATCTATGATTGTGCTATGGTTTCATTAAATGAAAATGTTGATTTGTTGTTTTGAGAATAATTTGGCATTTGTGTGGCTACTTGTTGCAATGTTCTTTCAATCTCACTATAAGATTGCAAGTTTTGAAAATAACCAGAAAAGATTAAATTTCTATGCTTAATTTTGGGTTAGACTTCATCTTGTTTCTATCTTGTTTGTAATGTAGTGATAATTTTGGGAAATGATCAAGAAGAACCGTAAGGATATGTAAAGGCATATGCAATATGATAATTTGGTTTTAGATAACTTTCAAACTAAAGCAAGCTTCAGGGAAATATTCTTTTCTGAACACAAAGAGATATAAATTTTATACTTATTGTTTGACCCGGATGCAATGCTTGAATCTAGAAGTTAGGGAAAACATAAATGTGTTTGTTGGAAGAGAAAAATAATATACTTTATAGTTGAAGCTTGGAGCTGTGTTTAGTGATAAAAATGTTAATGGCTTTCAAATGGTTTAGGTTCTCTTAAGTTCGTCATATCAGTACCAAATTATAAGTTCAATTCATCATTTTAGGTTGGAAGTAGCTACTAGAGGAAGAATTGAAAGGTCGTTAGCTATTGTGCCATTTCACTCATATGGTTTTTCGATTGTTGCATAAGTAAAACTGTTTGCTTATCCACCAATCATCATAAAAAGCGATTGAATTTTTTTGCTATTAATGCATTTCATTGAAATATTCATTATGTTACAAATTGAATTTTTTTACTTTAGTTCATCATTGTGGCTACAGATTTTGTTGAAGTGGGATTAGAAAACTCAACTTATGAGGATAGCTTTCACGATGCAAATTAGGAGATATTTGATTTTCCTTTTTGTGAAATTATTAAAACTATTGAATTGTGAAAGAGACATTATTAACTTCATATATGTATTATGAATGTGTTGTCTTTTTTCTTACCAGTTGGTGTAAAGTGTTATAATCTTGCTATAATGTTTCATAATCTTGCTATAATGTTTTGCTTATTTACTTCATTGCACAATTAGAAAGTATTAGAGGAAAATTTCTTATTTATTTTATAATTTTTAATAATATTATTATTTATTACATCATATGGTTCGACCCTGGTTCACCGATCGAACCGTGAACCTCTCCTTCTTCCGGTTCGTTGTCCGGTATAGTTTTCAAAACATTTCTTTTTAATGTCTTGATCGCTTAAAGTCACAATCCCCCAGTAGGCCTATTACTACTAATTAAAATTACACTCCATATATTCAGTTTTAGATCTACTCAAGTGAAAACCTTTAGACTGTAAGGTTGACCTCCATAATTCAAGTTTACCTTCAACTCCCTCTCTAGTCTTATAAACAAGAAGAATATCATCATTAAAAAGCATACACCAAAGTACATCCTCTTGCAAATGTCTAGTGAGAACATCCATGACTAAAGCAAAAAGAAATGGGCTTAATGCTGATACTTGATGTAATCCAACCGAAATAGGAAAATACTTGGTCAAACCACCTTGTGTTTGAACACAAGTAACAGCTCTTGCATACATATCTTTAATGATTTGAATATAAGCATTATTAACTCCTTTCTTTTCAAGAACTCTCCATAGCACTTCTTTTTGAACTTTATCATATTAGGTGGCCAGTTTTGGATCTGGTGACCATGGGATGAGTGGGAGGAGGGGATTGGGAAGGGAATTCTGGTGGAGTGTTAGAAGGTGGAGAGATGGCTGTGGGTGGAGCTGGGATGACTGGTGTGGTGGAGGCGGCAATTGGTATGGAGGGTGCAGTGGGAGGTTGAATGGCGGAGGAGGGCATAAGGAGGAATGGGATTGATGGTGGAGAGGGAGTGGCATGGTGTGGGGAGTTAGCTTTGAATGGAAAGACAGATTCGTCAAATTTGACGTGGTGGGAGATGTATATTTTGCCAGAGGATTGATCAAGACAGAGATAACATTTCTGAGTATCAGAGTACCCAAGGAAGATGCATAAGGTGGAGTAGGGTTGAAATTTATTGCGGATAGAGGGTAGAAACCATGGAAAACAGGCACAGCCGAATGTTCGTAGATGAGAATATGTGGGGGGTTGATTGTACAGAAGTTGAAATGGGGATTTGAAGTGAGTGGCAGGTAGAGGCATTCGGTTGATGAGGTAGACCGCGGTGAGGGCTGCATCGAGCCAGTACTGGTGAGGAAGTAATGCCTCGGCTAGCAGAGTCCGAGTTGTCTCAAGAATGTGACGGTGCTTGCGCTCGGCAAGCCCGTTTTGCTCCGGTGTGTAGGGACAACTCGTTTGATGAAGAATTCCATGGCTTTGGAAGAAGGTTTTAAGAGATTGATTGATATATTCCTTCCCACAATCTGATCGAAACCTTTTTACTTTGGTTGTGAGCTGATTTTCTATGAATGCAATGAAGTTAATTACATGTGAGCAAACTTCTGATTTAGCACGCCTAGGGAGCAACCAAACGAAACGAGAAAAATCATCAACTAGTAATAGATAATAACAGAATCCTTGATTTGATAGAATCGGGAATGGTCCCCATACATCCGAGTGTACTAGTTCTAAGGGGTTACAAGTATGAGTACTGGAAGTAGAGAAAGGTAATTTGTGACTTTTGGAAGTCATACAGGGAAAACAGGAGGAAAATGCAGGCGGAATTTTGAGCTTTAGATGCTGTTTGGAAATTGCGGAGAGTATGTGTTGATGAGGATGTCCAAGGAGTCAATGCCATCCTAGATCGGAGGAGACTGATGCTTGAAGAGCTGTGGTGGAAGACGGGGTTGGAAGGTTGACTGGATAGAGGACGTCACATGCAGGACCTTGGTGGATGCAGTGGTGGAACTGGTCAAGAATTTTGTAGCTAGAAGCATCGAAGTGGATGGAAATAGGATTGTCTTGGGTTAGTTTGTGAATAGAGAGGAGATTATGAGATATGTGAGGTGTGTGAAGAATTTGAGATATAAGAAGTTTGTCGGATGGTAGAGGAAGAATGCCTTGACCGGTATGAGTTATCGGAGTGTTGCTGCCATTACCGACTGTAACTTGATCTGAGCCTGGGTATTCAATCGGATACTGTAGATTTTTAATGTGTGGAGTGAGGTGAGAGGTTGCACCAGAATCCAGTATCCATTCATTTGGTAGAGTTGCAGATGCTACCAAAGCGGTGTTTGCAGAGGTCAGTGGAGGTGGAGGTATGTAGTTGGCATTAAGACGATGCCAGCATTTGAATGCAGAGTGCCCTCGCTTGTTGCAGATCTGGCATATGACGGATGTTGCAGCATTGGAAGCAGTTGGGGATCTAAGTGGGTTAGCTTGAGACGAGCGTCCTCGGCCTCGTCCACGTCCACGGTAGCTGTAGAGTGCGTAGGAAGGGTTCGTGGACAACTGCATTTTGGTTGCTTCCGCCAAGAGATTGATTTCTTCACTGATGAGTAGCGAATAGAAATCATCGAGATGAAGGGATCCTGGCTGCGCTCTAATGTAGGTTTTGAATGCCTAGTACTGGGAAGTTAATCCGTTTAGTGTATAGAGAATGATATCCTCATTGTCTATATTTGAGCCGGCGACAACTATGTGATCAACCAATGTTTTGATCTCCGTCAGGTATTGACTCATCGTTAAGTTCTTCATTGACACATTGTGCAGCTCATTTTTGAGCTGGATGACTCTTGATCGACTGGTTGCTTGAAGCCTCCGCTCTAATGCGGTCCATATCTCTCTGCAGGTGCCGAGATTTTGAACATAAGGCAGAATGGATGCTGAGAGAGTTGAGCATAATGCGGCAGCTAGATTCTGATCTATCAGCTGCCATTGCTTATAAGCTAAATTTGCTGAGAGAGATGAGTCTGAGTTGATGATATTCGGTGAGGGTATTGCATTTGCGCCGTAGAGAAAGCTGGAGTAGCCATTTGCTGAGAAGAGCTTCAGGATCTGCGACTTCCAGGCGGCGTAGGTCTCGTTGGTAAGTTGTGTGGGTACTATTACCTTGATGTTTGAGATTACAAACTTGAGTGATGAGGGTATTTGAGGATCTGAGAAGGAGTCGAGCTGTGATAACTCGGACTGTTCCATCTTTGACACCGTGAGGTGATTTACTTCTCTGATACCATGATAACAGAGTAAAGCTAAAGAAGAATTGCAGAATAGTAAATGAACTTTTGTATATCTCTGTGTGTCTTGGTATTACATGCTGTGTAATTATATAGGTGTGTAGTAGGATGAGAGCCATGTGCCCTTTACAGGTGTACGGTCTGTGATGATAAAGTTTGTTATGTGTGAACGGTGGAGATAAGCAGGGAGTGCTCCACTAGTGTTGTCATTCTCATTACTTTTTCTAAATTAATAAATATCATATGTAGATCCTCCTTATTCTCTCTATATTTCTCCATCAAACCTCTCAATAAATGTATGGCTTCCATGAATTAAATATTATCAATAAAAATAATTATAATAATGATCATTTATTTCAATATTGATTCTATTGGATAGAATTTAATAGAATTATAACAATGAAATATTACAACTTGTGGAAAATGACACAATATACATAATATTATAATTATCCATTAGATTGATTTTAATAGGACTGTTATTTGAGCTTCCAATTAATTTTGAGTGCTTTTAATATAATAATATTTGAAAAAATAATATGATTAAATCAACATTAGAAGGAATTTAAAAAAACAATTTGAAGTGAATCAACATATCATCGGTTGAAGGAGAATCTATCAATCAACACGACAAAAAAATACTTATTTAAAAAATAGATATTTAATAAACTGTGAATCAAATAGAAGTTTTCTCTAATCTTTAATTTGAGGCTTAAGTTTTTTAACCTCTTGAGCCAACTGTTTAAATTTTCTGGCATTCAGTTTTAATTTAGTGCTTTTGTTTATCATGCGCACTGCAGTTAGGAATTTATGGTATAAGTAGTTATTTCGCAGTTTGATTTTCTTACAAATTTATTGTCTTTATATCATTGAAGTGTCAGCTAATATCTCAAACTTTAAAAGTAAATACCTTACATTAGGCAATCTTGTTGGAAAACGTTTATAGTGTAAGGGTTGAAGCTAGCAATCTTACTGGAATCTATAACAACAGAATAGTACATGAAGATACGTAAAGAAAGTAATAAAATGACTAATTAGCTTTAATTGGTTGCTGCTGCAATACTGCAGGAGAGAGTTCACCTCCTTACTCAAAGACAAGAGAATGAAGATAATGAAGATAAAGTTAAAGTGTTAAGGCAATTAGGAATCTCTGCTCTCCTCAACTCTTCACTTGCTTTATTGTAAGAGAATCACTGAAATTAAAAATGATCTTGGAATTGGGAGTGATAGCCTTTTTATACTGTGATGATGGGAATATACACTTTGTTAGGAATCAGGAATCTAATGTGCTCTTAGCTTCTCAAGAGGCTTGCAGAATACCCATAATAACTATAATTTATATAACAACTTAGACAAAAGGATGTAAAAAACTCAAATATGAGCTAAAAAGGTCTAATTTAATCAAGGTTATCTTGATGGAATTGGCAACAGCTTCTTTAGTTGATAAAAATGTTTTGCTAATTGAAGCATCAGCCTCCGTTAAGAAAAAAAATATATGAATACAAATAAAATCAAATGTCCTGCATTAATTCATAATAAATGATAATCTTTATAAGCTTGCTGGAATTTGTAAGCACGAAAGAAGGAAAGATTGGAACGTGAGTTGATGAAATATGATCTTAGTCAGTAACTTCAAATAGAAACAATGCAATTTCCATTTATGCTTACAAATTTGAGTTACTTTTGGCGGTGCTATGTTTTTTTTTTTTGGAAATATTAAAGGCAAAGCCCTATTTCATTAACTATAAAGCATAATTACAAACAAAAGATATCATTTTACAACTCAAAGACAAATGGACTAACCAAATTTAAGTTGTGACAAAAGAAGAGTCCTACAAAAAGCAAAGTGAACTCTGTTCTAAAACACAAGACTCATAATGGAAAAAAGAAAACTCCGCACATCATAATATATCATTACAGGAGCTACACCCCTGGTTGCTGAATCAACCATCCAAGAGGAAGAGCCTGGTTGCCGAGACGACCATCCAAGGGGAGAAAGGCTAGAGTTGCAAAATTATTCAACATCGTCCTTCTTGAACGGTTCACCTCCAGAATGCTAAAATAATTGATAGCGAAAAAAGTTGCAAGCTAAGGTTTTGTTTGAGACAACTTTATACCACTGATTTTTTCCTGCTTTTAAGAGATTTCTATACTAAAAAATAGCTTCACAAAACAGTAAAAGTGCTGTCCCAAACAAAGCATAAGTGTATCATTACTAATACTAAAATAGTTACAGAAGACCCCTTAAAGCATGAAACCTTGTCCGATAAATTACCATCAAAATCTTTCATTATCAAAAATAGTATAGGATAGAACTAAGTCATATCATAATGAAGTGCAATAACTCGACCAGGACAAGTCCTATCGTGTTGAGCTATGATAGGTAAATCCCAAGATCTAGTTTTAAAAGTATTTGAAATTTTCTGTCAATATTCATTGAAATAAGTAACAGACTATAGAGCTACTAAAATATTTAAATACTAAAAATAAACTCATCCACTAGATTTCTTTCATTTCATCAAAATAAGTATCTACATTACAGTACATGGCTACAAGCAAGAGCTACAAAACTAAAAATTTAACTAGTCATGATTGTACAAGAATCAAAATAGCATAATACATATAACCTTAGATCTAATCATGAACTGGTAGTCCATAATCTCCTTCCTCTTTCTAGATCCTAAAAACCGGAAGCAAAACCACAGTGAGCTGCAACAGCTCAGCAGGCCAGACAAGCTAATTTAAATTTTTTAATATTCTTTTATTAAAATATTTTGTTGAATATTTAAAAGTAATGTAGTTTAAATAAAGCACTATACTGAGAGATATAATAAATGCATAGTAATTATTTCTTGATTAAAATAACAATACTTAATAAATAAATTAATTAAAATTTATATCATATAGCAGTTCATATTACATTTTTCAGACCCAAATAGAACCTTAAAAGATTATGACCTCTTATAACTCCCTTTTTATTTATGCTTGTAGCACCAGAACATATCATATATCCCTATCTCAGTCAGCATCTCAAAAGATTTTGGCCCCTTATAGCTCCCATGAATCCCATGACACAAACAGAATCTCAACGAATTCTAGCCCCTTATAACTCCCAACATATATAATTTAATCACGTATGCATATATATCATCACATTATAGCAGTTAATGAGTAATTAAGCATGTATCAGAACTTCATAGTGTTGTATAATAGTATACAACAGAATATCTTACTAGACGAAAATGCACATTTTTAAAAAATTATCAAATTATCAGAGATCATATAAAATAATATTTTAAGATTTTTATTGTACTACACTACTATTTTTTAATATTCAGATAATTTTCTATTCAATAAAAATCTCACAAATTTTAAAACCCACATTATAAAATTTTCATAAAATATTCAAAATAGGCATAATCATAATATCTATAATATAGAAAAAGTTACACAGTAGAAGTTTTACAAGTGTAAACTTATTCACATTTTTCGTAAATGGAAATAAAATTTTAATCGAAAGATTTGATAAAAATTGCGTATTTTTTGAAATTGAGATGGACATAATGTCACTTACCTCGAGACAACAAGTTTTTCAACCAGATCGATGGATGAAAAAGTACGGCTTTAAGACCTCCAAAATTGAATTCTATTTTCTCTCGCTTCTCTCTTTTTCTCTCCTTTTTCCTTAGCCGTTCTCTATTTGGGGGAAAAATGAAAAAGGCAAAGTATTATATAATAGTGGATTCAGATTTTATAATAAAATATTAAATAATTATTTTAAGTGTTTAATATTAAAATATTAATTTTATCTAAATTCTTTTATATCTTTAATTCTGAAAATTCAAAAATTATAAAAAAATATTCATAAATTAGTTAATTATATCCGAAACATTCTGGTAAAATCGATTTGTAAAATGGACATCTAATGGTTCAAAAACCCTACTTGTACTAATAGGTATCAATTTCTTAAGAAATTTCACTAGTTCCCAAAATTATGAAAAAATTAGGGTAATTAAAACACTACACTATAAATGTTCTGGCGAAGATGGTTTGTGATTTATACTTATAATAACTCTTAAAATAATTTTTGACTGTTCTAGATCAAAAAAATTTTAGGGGTTTCACGATAGCTACCAAAAGAAATATGATATTATAGAATTTTGTGAGTATAGAAAAAAATTTTCAATAAATCAAAATGATCAAGGTGAATAAAACCAATGAACCTAGAGTCTAAACATTTCATAACAGTAAAAAATCATTCTAGGTTAAAATAAGCTTTCTTAAGTTTCAAATAATAGAGAGACAATTCTAATTTTTTTGCTTCCAGCATTGCGATGATGATATGCAAATTGCAAGATAAAAATACGACAACCATCAGTTTATATCAAAACAACCATAAACTGCTTATGTAATTGAAATAGTGGATTTACAATATTTAAATAAAACAAAAATCAAATGTACAATATATTAACCAAATTTATACATATGAACATTCAACTTAACCGACACATAGATATAATAGATGGTTTCAAAACAAACCTAACCTAGCCTATGTATTTTGCACTCCAAGATATCAAATGGTAAATACTGCTATAGGTTTGCAAGAACAAGTATAGTACAATGCTAAACTAATTGTATTGATATGATGGATCACTCGACTGATGATAACATGGTTAATGCGGTCGCTGGTGGTGATGTTGCATTATCTAAACAAGGGTCTCTTCACATTACCCCTTTTGTTAATGCTAATGATGGTATTGATGGTTCCATTAGTGTGTCTTTAATTGTAAATTCTAATATGAATCATCTTGATCATTCTGATTGGTTAATCCCATTCAATTCACCAATTAGCTATTAGAGATTCCAAGGAGGCTAATGAGGATGCTAGTATTGGTTCTCATGAGGATTATGATACGAATGTGGTGCAAGCTAGTAATGATAATTTTGCAAAAGTTGTTAGTAAGAAAAATAGAAAAAAAAATAAAAAAATAAAAGTGTGGTGCAAGATTTTAACCTTTCTGAAGGTAGACCTAAAAGATCTAAAGTTCCTTCTAGAGTTTACTGTTGATGGTGTTTTGTTCTTTTGTTCTTGCTGTTTGGTTTTGCTGGTGGGTTTGTGTTCTTTGTGACGTGTGGGCTGCAGTTGTTGTACTCTGATGGTGTGTTGGTTGAGGTATTTCGTGGGTTGCTGCTGGTTATTTGGGCTCCTTCTTCTGTCAATTTGTGGCTATATATGTGGTTTCTTTGCCATTTCCCTTGCTGATGTTTTTCTTGTTTTACTGCCTTACAATTTTTCTAGCTGCTTGCGGGACATTTTCTTCTTCCGAATTTTTGAAGAGCTGTTGTTGTGTGGGCCTTCCTTGCCCTCTCTTGGGTGGCTCTCTGAGTGGATTGGCTAGTTTTGTTGCTTTCTTTTCTTTTGGATTGGTTCTTATAATAGATTGAATCAATGGCTCATAGGTTTTATTTTAAATATTATATTTTTAGAGACACTACAAGAAAACCAGGTAATACCGGCGGAAATCACTACGCCGGAAACAACGACGGCATTACTGGCGAAATTATCCGCCGGTTCGTTAATGACAAATTTTCCGGCGGAAATAGCGTCGGTACCTTACCGGCGATGAAACTGCCGGGATTACGCCAGTGTTAGCAATTTATCGACGCATGTTCCGTCGGTAATGTCCAGCAAATATTTTGGTGGATTTATCGCTATGTTAATTAAAACCCGACGAAGTATTACCGGCGGATATGCCGCCGGTAAGGGTACCGACGGATATTCCGCCGAAAAAAATGCCAGTAATTCCAATATATCGGCCCCTGCCCTCGACTTCAGGGCATTCCGCAAACATATGTTCTAAGCCTGTTCGACTTCACTCCTTCAAAGCAGTTCAAATTCGCTCCTTCGACGTAGTTCGACTTTGCTCCTTGACGCTGTTTGACTTTGATCCTTTGACGTTATTCGACTTCGCTCCTTCGACGACATTCCGCTTGGATCGCTTTCTATGTAGGTAACTTTCTCCCTTTCACATTGTTCAACTTCGCTCCTACACTGTTCGAATTCGCTCCTTTGACGCAATTCGACTTCCCTCCTTCGACGCAGTTCGACTTTGCTCCTTGACGCTATTCGACTTCGCTCCTTTGACGCTATTCGACTTCACTCCTTCAACGACGTTCCAAACAGGAGCTCGCTTGCTGTGTAGGTAACTTTCTCCCTTTCGTATTGTTCGACTTCACTCGATGACCTAACTTCCTGCAATTCCTACATGAGAGCTCGCTCGTTTGTTATACAGGTAACTTTCTCATTTGACGCTATTCGACTTCGCTCCTTCGACGACCTTCCCTTCCTACTGCATTGGAAGTTACGACATAAACAGGAGCTCGCTTGCTGTGCTGGTAACTTTCTCCCTTTCACGCTTATTTCCTATCTATTATATCATCACTTTGAACAATAGATCCAAGATATCTAAAACTTGTACTCTTATTAATTAGTTGATCGCCCAAAGTCACAATCCCCTCACTAGGTCTACTAATACTAAAATTACACTCTATATATTCAGTTTTAGATCTACTCAAGCGAAAACCTATAGACTCTACGGTTGACCTCCATAGTTCAAGTTTACCTTCAACTTCCTTTCTAGTCTTATCAATAAGAAGAATATCATCAACAAAAAGCATACACCAAGGTACATCATCTTGTAAATGTCTAGTGAGAACATCCATGACTAAAGGAAAAAGATATAGCTTTAATGCTGATCCTTGATGCATGTAATCCAACCTAAATAGGAAAATACTTGGTCAAACCACCTTGTGTTTAAAAACAAATAATAGCTCATGCATACATATCCTAGAGCTTTATCATATGCTTTCTCTAAATCAATAAATATCAAATGTAGATCATCTTTATTCTCTCTATATTTCTCCATCAAACCTCTCAATAAATATATGGCTTCCATAGTAAACCTACCCGGCATGAATCCAAATTGATTATGAGAAACATTAGTATCACGCCGCAACCTACGATCCATTAACTATTGGAATATCACTGTATTATCGTATGACAAGTAATCATAACGTATATCCTTATTGTTAATATTATATGTAGGTTATATATTATGGATATCATAACTCAAAGAAGTTGGATGCATAATCGATTGGTGCAAGGACGAAAGACATTAACTGATGAGTTCATTAGGGGTGAATATTTTTATTTAGATAGCTTCTCAACTACCCAGCTTCATCTCAGATGAAAAGTTTCATTGACCATATTCTAAACATAAAAATCAGGTGCATATTATCCCAGATGACGTAACTGTTGATATATATCGTCGAGGCTTCATGCCAGAATATTGGTATTGGACTTCTCATGGTGAGTATGAACCACATTTCGATTCTCGATGCTGCCCATCGATAAGTGCTACTAGAGATGAGGAAGAGAATATCATACCTAATCTTGAGGATTTAATTCATGATGTAAGTGGAGCATAATTTGAACAATATACAAAAGAGTCACCTAATAAAGAAGCACAAAATTTTTATGATTTATTGCATGCTTCCCAACAACCAATATGGAAAGGTTGCATCACTCACTTAGAGTTATCCGTTGCTGTTAAGATGTTAAGTATCAAGATAAAATATAATGTCTCTCGTGATTATTTTAATCAATTTATTAGACTGGTCAAAGAAACCAATCCAGCATATAACATAATTCCTACAGATTTATATCGGACTAAGAAGTTGGTTTCCAAGCTTGGTTTGACATGCAAAAAGATAGATTATTGTGTCAATGGATGCATGTTATTCTACAAAGATTTCTAATCAGATATTACATGCCATCATTGCAACGCACCGAAATTTAAACTAAAATTTATCATGAAAAGAAAGCTGAAGGAAGTAGCAGCCAGCAGGTTATTTTACTTACCCATAATTTCTAGACTGCAATGATTATATGCATCAATGAGATCTGCTGAACATATGAAATGGCATAAAGAACATATCTCACAAGAAGGGTTTATTACACATCCATCAAAAGCAGATGCCTAGAAATATTTTGATCGTACATATCCCACATTCACCTCAGAATCAAGAAATATAAGATTAGGTTTATGCGTAGATGGTTTCACTCCATTTAATCAATCTGCTTCACCTTACTCATGTTGGCCCGTCATACTCACAGCATACAATATTCCACCAGAGTTGTGCATGACTACTCCTTATATGTTTCTGACGCTTATCATTCCAGGGCCACATAATCCAAAAGAAAAGATCGATGTATTCTTACAAGCATTAATTGATGATTTAAATTTATTATGGGAAGAGGGAATAAGTACATATGACATCTCCACCAAACAGAACTTCATTATGAGGGCAGCATTACTTTGGATAATTGGTGATTTTCTCGCTTACGGTATGCTCTCAGGTTGTAACACTTCTGAAAAATTAGCTTGTCCACTTTGCATGGAATATACAAAGTCATTCACTTTAAAGTACGGAGGGAAGAACACTTGGTTTGACTGTCATCACATGTTCTTACCTACAGATCATCCTTTCAGGCAAAATAAGGATGGTTTTGTCAAGAATAAAATGGTTATGTCGCTGCCTCCTCCTAGATTAACTAGTGAAGAAATATTTGAAAGAGTTAGATCTAGCCCCATAATAGTGGAATCTCCAATATTAGCTGATTATAAATTGCCAGGATATGGTGTCAACCACAATTGGACCAAAAAAATTATTTTTTGGTCATTACCATATTGGAGGACAAACTTGATTAGACATAACTTAGACGTGATGCATATAGAGAAAAATATCTTTGATAATATATTCAATACAGTCATGGATATCAAAGATAAATCTAAAGACAACATAAAAGTAAGGATGGACTTAAAGGAGATTTGTAGGAGAAAAGCATTAGAATTGATGGATGGTGGAAATGGAAAATTTTTCAAACCAAAAGCTCTATTCACTTTAACTTTAGAGCAGAGGCGTGATGTTTGTGAATTGGTGAAGAGTTTACGGGTACCTGATGGATATTCTTCAAATCTAAGCAGATGTGTTGATATTAAAATTGAGAGATTATTTGGTATGAAGAGTCATGACTGTCATATCTTCATGTAATGTCTATTGTCAACTGCCTTTAGTTATCTGCTGGATCAAATTTTGAAGCCCTTGATCGAGCTTAGTATCTTCTTCAAAAATTTATGCTCTTCAAAATTAAATACAAAGCACCTGATTCTTATGGAGCAGCATATCCCTTTTATTCTGTGTAAACTTGAGAAGATATTTCCTCCAGCTTTCTTTGACTCTATAGAGCATCTGCCCGTACATTTGCCATATGAAGCTAGAGTTGGTGGACCAGTTCAATATCGGTGGATATATCCTTTTGAGAGGTACTTAAATAAACTTAAGAAGACTATTAAGAATAAAGCGCATCCTGAAGGCTCAATATGCAAAGCATATTTAATGTACGAGACAACCCAATTTTGCTTGTATTACATTGAAACAACGTCACAATCAAGTCAGAGCACTGCACTTAAAAATATGGGTCAATCCTCAAATTTATCTGTATTCAATGGCAATGGTGAACCCTTAGATGCTAGTACCATGTGCTATTTGATTGATAAAGATATGCGAGTTGCCACTTTATATATCTTGCTTAACTGTGATGAAGTTGAGTCATATCTCAAATAAGTATGAATAAACTTACTCATAAATTTGTTACTCATACTTACATTCAATCTAAACCTTAATATTTACAGGAGTTTCATTGATGGATTGAATACAACAGAATAAGTAGAAGTCCAAAAGATAGTGGAAACAAATTTTCTTATTTGGTTTAAAAATACGGTACATATTTTGACTATTTATTTCAATTAATATATATTTAATTAGTTATTAAGCATACTAATGACATACTTTACATACTAACTAGGTCCACGCTCAATGTAGTAATTTGCAATATCATGGACTACTTAATCTAGCTTGGGGACCAAATAGAGCGGTAAAGTGTTATAAAAATTTTTTAGTTAATAGTTATAAATTTCAAACCAAATATTAGTGTAAAAATAGAAAAACAGATAATTCTGGTGTATGTGTTAGAGAGAATACCCATACAGGTGATGATTCTGAGTATTACGGGATATTACAAGAAATATTACAGTTAGAATATCCTGGTATTGGGAATAATATGTATCTATTCAATTGTGAGTGATTTGATCCAGTAAAGAATAGAGGTACAAGAATACATCCATTATACGATATAATAGAAGTTAAACGGGGTAGGAAATATTCAAAGTTTGACCCATTCATCATTGCTAGTCAGGAAAGCTAAGTCTATTTTGCTAACTACCCGAGTAGAGTACGAGGCAAACAAGATTGGCTCGTAGTTATGAAGACCAAACCCAAGGAGAGTTATTGAAAAGACTACTTTAATACCACCAGCACATCAAGAAGAGTTTATGTCAAACATACAAGATATTGCTAACGATATGGATGACCAAATTACAACTACTGAGAGTGAGTTGCAGTTAGAGAAAATGGATTTAAACATAGAGGACATTCATGACGAGTCTGACAGTGGTACTGAAGTTTCATCATATGAAAGTGAATCGAAATAAGGTAAATGAATTTTGACTAAAAATGAAATTTTTATACTTATATTTAATTATTTGTTACGTTATTTTATATTTAAATATTTTTTGTACTTATATTTATTTAATTCCTGCACTATTTTATATTCATTTTTTGTCATAATTTTTATTGCTAATATTTTTTAAATATTTGTGCAGATGGCTTCAGGTGATGACCGTCAGAGAGGATTGATAAAGAATATATTTGGTAGGTGTAGCAAGAAGGTTGTTATTAGCAGACATGTACGTACTGAGGGCACCTCTTTATCTCAGTCTGCTACTCAGAGTCAGCCTAACCTGCCTATACCTACTCCTACAGTCAGTAGCCCACAGTTCTACTCATTAGACCCACACTTACCTTCACCGGACCTTACACAGACTACTCCTTGCAACCCCTATTACCCACCCCACCTTCTCATGGTGCCCATCCTCCATATGCATATTCGCCATATATCCCACCACCATATCAGCCCGCTACAGCACCACCTCAGCCCGCTACAGGCAGGCCTTCCTACCCAGCTACAGCAGAGCAGGCGACAGAGGGTCGCATGTTGATTGAACCTGACGGTGACACGTAAGTACTAATTTTATTTTAGCCATATAAATAGCATTGAATTAGTTTTTTTGACAACTAATATATTACTTTCAGGTTTCATCCGTCAAAAGAGTCTATGCATAAAATACAGGACATAATACGGAGCAAATACGATGCTCCTTATATTTCTTGGAAGAAAGTCCTGAAAGAAGTACGAGACATGTGGTTTAGAGAGTTTGATGTATGTTATTATATAAATTTTTTTATATTATATCTAATTTATATAAGCTAAAAAAATTATTTATTCTTTATTGTATGTGTTTAAATGCAGAAAGATTTTTGTTGGCTGCCACAACATAATGATAAAATTAGAAAGAACTTTGAGAAGCGTGGCTCGACTCGTATGCGAGATATGTTTACTGAAATTAGAAAGTCAGGCCAGCGACAACTCTAAATTGGTGAGGGTGTATGGGCAGAGTTGAGCAGTACTTGGGGTAGCCCAGATTATACCAGAATAAGAGATCAAAATAGACATAACAGAACTTCTGACGTTGGGAGCTTAGGTAGTTCCCTTCATATAGGAGTTTCTGTTCCTCATATTGAGCACAGAAGACATTTGGTAAAAAATTTTAAAATATTTTAATAATTTACTTTAATTAGAATACTAATATACGTCTATTATAGAAACAGGTGCTGGGTAGAGAACCGACACCTATTGAATTGCATAGTCATACCCACAAGCAATAGGAGGACCAACAATGGGTTGACGAGCGTGCTAGGAAAGCCTATGTAAGTATATAAGTTTAATTTTGGTGATATTATGTATAAATTACATAATTTTTTATTAACTTTCATAGGAGGAGTATACACGGCTTCAAGAGAGTCAGGCTGCAGTAGGTGAAGGTTCATCTGCTGGATCAACAGACTATTTTGACTACCGCACTTGGTCGCAAGCGATACGGGGAATGCAGTATGGCAGAGTAAACGGGTTAGGCTCGCATGCCTATACATATGAAGGGCAGATATTTAGTGGCTGCAGTTTTTCATCTAGTACCCAGGAGTCTTTATATACCCAACAAATAGCTGCCCTTACAGCCGAGCTAGAATAGGTACGAAAAGCACAAGCTGATTGGCAGATGCAAATGCAGCAGCAGCAGATGCAGATGCAGCAGCAGCAAGCTCAAATGTTAGAAGAAATGAAAAAGATGAAGGAGCAGATGAGTAGTGGTAGGAGTACAACATCACCTGAGGATGAAACTGAATCAGAGTAGACGTTATTTATCTATTTTACTAATGTGAATATCTGTATTTATGTGTTTTTGGACATGTTTATCTATTTGCTGTTTGAACATGTTTAGATATTTATTGATGATACTCTTCTTGTATATGTTTATTATGTACATGTTTAATTATTTGTTATCTCGATGATGCTCTTCTGGTTTATGTGTAACTGCTGATGTTGTAGATCAGAATTGGATTTATCAATATATATTGTGTTGTATTTTGCTGTATGCAGGTGTAAATGTGGAAAATTACTTTTCAAAATAAGGAAGGTTTTTTTTATTTCTTCTACAGGTTTCCGGCGGATTATCCGTCGGAATGGTTGTCGGTAATACGATAGCACAACATTTCCGGCGGACTATGTGACATAAACTCTGACGGCTATTTCGATGGTGATATCCGACGGTATAAATCGGCATCGATTCTTTTGCGACGGAATATCTGCCGGTAAGTCTGGCGGACTATCTTCGCCGGTAATTTCGACGGATTATTTTTCGGAACACGACGACAAAAAAGGCGTCGGATTGTCAAACATTTTCGCTGGTTATCTATGGAAAGACCGCTGGAAATATTTCCGGCAAAAAAAATACGACAAAAATATTTTTTCGACGCGTGTTTTACCGTCGGAGTATTTTTCGTCGGAAATCCGCCGGAAACCTATTTTTTTCCGGCGTATTTTGCACTTTACCGGCGGATTCTGTCACCGGTAATGGCTGCTTTTCCTGTAGTGAGAGCTTATGATTTATTAAGGACTTCTAATCCTTTTTTTACTTTAACGCGTAGGCCCCTTTGTAGGTTTTATCAAAAAAAATGCTAAACTATGAAAAAATGTTTATAAAATTTTTTTAAGAGCTAATGTTAAATAGATTTAACATTTATCAAACTAAACAATTTTCAAGATTTTAAAGGGGGATTTATTTTCAAACCACAAAATTTTAGTGTGCTTACATATTTAACATCTATACTATGTTTATCTTTATACCATTTTAATATCTAAATTATATCAAATTATTTGTATGAAAACATGTTTTTGTTTAAATAAATTATTACTATTATAAGCACATAGTTGTATACAACAATCATATTATATTTCAGATAAGTATATTATTATGTACTTGTGATAAAAAGTCTATTTTTAACTAAAAATATAAGCAGACAAAGTAAGAAATTATTTTAGGAGTTACAACATGTAGCAACTACAACAAGAAAGTGAATTCCTTAAAAAAATGCAACATGCTGTTTAAATCTAAGCCATACCAGCAACTCCCAAAGTCGCACCAACCTGCAACGAAGAAAAAATGGAGATAGAGATGGAGAGAGAGAGAGAGAGAGAGAGAGAGAGAGAGAGAGAGAGAGCAAATGAAAGTCATACCGGGAGCTCCCAAGGTCACAACAATCACAAGAACTGCAACAAACAAAAAAAAGGGTGAATTATACAGTTGTATCAACCGCAAGATACAACTAATCAATGGTTCACATTTGCCTATAACCAATAGATAACAATTCTCGACAAACTGGCAACCAACGAAGATATATGATGATGGATTAACAAAGGATAATAACTATCATTTGAAGCCACGCAACAAAGCACAACATGCAGATCTTAATCGTTCACAATTCTTCTGAACCATACTTTGTCATGGTTAAATGCAAGAAAGTTCTAATATAAACCCGACCACAGTAAAAATCCAGAATATTTTGATCTTCATAAACCAAATATGACACAAATTGAATGCATGCTAGATATAGCACACAACTCATCCACAAACAAAGACCTTATTGGAACACTTTCTGCTCCATAGTATTATCACATTCAGATTTTAAGGACAAGTTTCCATGAAGTTTTGTATAGCTCATGCACTCTCTTTATAACATCAAGTACAGCTACAATCCATCAATCTGAATGAAAATTATCAAAATAACTTTATGAGAATCTGCAGCAACGTTTGGTCTATATTGGAACTGTTTCTATTGAAAGTGCTGCACAACAAAGAACAGAAAATGCACTCTCTTTCAAGTAAGAATCTTTGAACTTTGCACAATATCAATCACTCTTGAACTTCAAAAGAAAACACCGCAGTGGTGGACATAACTGCCTTTAAAATGCCAAGGCAAATTCCCAATGACCATAGAAGCATCGAAGTCCTTTCAACTAAGTACCGAATTTAAACCTTAACGTCTTCTTGCGTTGTTGGAATTTGCTTCTTGAAATGAAGAATCATGCATAATTAAGTGGAAAGGAGAGAAGAACAAAAGGTTTGATGCAGGGTAAAATTTACAGTATGGTGACTTCTAAACTCAGTTTGCATTGTGTAACACATTCAGGTTAGAGGATACTACATCAGGTTAGAGGATACTATGCAAATCTAACCCTTCCAAAAGTTTGATTCCCACCGTCGCTTTGTGAAGACAATTTAACATGAAAGAAATGGCACTAAAGCTTGATGTGGTATAACTGATTGGAACCTATTCCATATGAACTTGATGTGGTTATACTCTATATTAGATCCATGGGAATAGGTGTATTGGTTATGCTTCTTGAACAAGCTTATAGCAAAATGTTAGACACATGTGAAGGTTAATCTTTAAAAACTCCTTTAAATAGTAGAAAGCATTTGTAAATTGTCTAAAAGGCTATGCCTTCATTTATATGCAAAAGAAAAAAGAAAAAATAAATTTTTATCAACTTTTGGGCATTATTTTCCTAGCACAAAAACTTGTAGTCCCCAAAAACATCCCAAAACAACGACATAATAAAAAATAATAATATTTGCAAAAAAAAAAAAAAACTTGTAGTCTTCACATAAATTTCAATTTTCTCCGATAAGTATTCCACAAAAGCTGTCCTTGTCACACAAAACAACCATGCATCATTAACTTGCATCAGTGATCATACAAACTGCATCTATAGCTAGCCAATTGTAAACCATAAAAATAAAAATGATTAAATAACTGGCAAAACAAAGTCAACCTCCAATTTCTCGAATGATGATTATGTTCTATAGCCACCACATAAATGGTACTCTCAATCTCACAAGAAGCCATTATATGATGAGGACAAATATTACACCATCCTATGGTATTTACAGTAAGGCCTAGATGATAAAATCATAAGGTTGGTTAAAACTACTCCATCACTTTTAACAGTTAATTTGAACCAAAAAGTATTGCTTTACTAACTTCAAAAAATACCTTGATTGGATGGATGGCCATATCTGAAGAACATCAAGTAAAACACAGCATATTAAGAACATCAAGTTAACCACCATTCAGTAACAATCTCAATCTGTTTATGATTATATGACTTATTATTAAGAGCTTCTACTTCATTGCAATGCCATTGAGGAACTTCTGACCATATTTTTCATATTTTGATCAGGGTTATGATCTAATATTTCATAAAAAGTGCTATAAAAAAAGAAACTTATATATTCTAACGAATCCTTTCTATGTTGCACTTCATATCAATAGACCTACCATATTTCTTATTTGAGGTTGAATCTCGACCAAAGCCTATCCAATCCACATATTCCATGTAATCCAAAGATTATAAATAAAAGGTGTCGCTGTAACACATGATTCCAAGACTTTTAGTCTTACTTAAATTATATGTGCTCGAAAAGAACTCTACATAGAATTATTTGAATTACTTCATACTTAACAACCAATTTATTACTACTTGCTCATTTAAATTGGCAAAATAAATCATTGATTAATTAATACATAAATCCAATTTAATGTCTAATATTTAATTAAACTCATTACATGGCAAACTATTAGTATTTTTGGTCCAATTTTAGTTAGTTTAGTTTTTACCATTTTACCTTTTTAAGGTTGTTTTAGTTTATAAATAGAGATGACATTCTCTCTATGAGCTGTGAGCTCCCCCCCTCTCCCTCACTCCCATTTCTCTTTAGGAATCCTCCAAGATTTCACAATAATTGGTATCAGAGCCTGATGAAGGCCTTGGTGGACTTTGCAGATCGATCACGTAGAAGGAGATGGACACAGGAGCAAGGTGCTATTGCTGTAGCAGGCCGCTAAACAAATGAGGAAGGAAACTCATGATCGATTTGTTTCATGTCGTTAGATCAATAAAATACTCACTTGTTAACCTTCGGGCCAAAGTTAATGAGGAAGTAGGTCATGCGGAGCAAAATGCGTGGAGGATCTCACTGGACTCCTCAGATCGACGATGCGAGTCATCTGGACCTATCTACACTTCTGCACATGAGATAAATATAAAGAATGAGAAGAAGAATGGGGGAAGAGGAGGTGCCCCGACACCTCATATTTCTCGTGAAGAAACGAAGAGCCGGAAGGTAACGCCACGAAGTGTTAAGCAATAGAATGAGAAGAACAATAATGGAAGGGGAGGAGCCCGACGTCTCATCTTTCGCGCTAAGAAACGAAAAGCCAGAAGTTAACGCCACGGAGTGTTAAGCTGTAATTAATTGGGTTAATTGAAAATTCATCACGATGCAAGGGGAGGCGAATTGCGAACAACGAACATGTCTTTTGTGTGTGTGTGTGTGTGTGATTTAATAGGGGGAGATGCTTAAATGAAAAGTAAGATTTCATTTGGGAGTAAATACAAGAAATTTAATTTTTAAAGGCTAGGATTTAATTTGAAGAAATAAACTGAAAGGCTAAGATCTGATATGGAAGGAAACTCAAGAGGCTTTTATAATAGTAATATAGATGTGTATGTGGTTATTCATTTGAGTGCTTTATAACTTATATAAAATAAAAAACTATCAAAGGATGAAAAAAATCTATTTATTTTTAAAAAAATAAGAAAGTATAGTTTTATTTATTTATGTATTGAGGACTTAAGCAAATAATCATAATTATAATAAAAGATGTGCATGAACATGGAAGGGTCAACAGAATTCTCGACTTTCATCACTAGACTATTAAAACAACTGAGTATATTAAATAGAGTTCATTCTCCCACTACAAGAAAATTGTCAATTACCGGCGGTTTAGATATATTTTTTGGCGGTTTATAAAATGCCGGAATAAACACCGTAGGAAAGAAATACCGACGTCCATTTTTCAGCTGTTTTTCGACGGCTAAAACAGCTAGAAATTAGTGAACCCAAAATCGCAGGTAAATTGCCGGTAAATTTCGGCCTGAAAACGGCCGACGACCGCCTGTTCATTACCGGCGGCTTACCGACCATAGAAACCGCAGGTATATCTGGCTGTCAAGCTGCCAGTAATCATCGGCTGCTAAATAAAAAAAATCGGAGGCTAAAACGAGCTGTCTGGTATCGAAGTTTCCGGCAGCTAAATCGCCGAAAACCTGTAGAATTTGGAAAAAAAATTGACAGCCCCCCTCTATTTACACCAATTTCCACAATACTTGCACATAATTCAGAACATACATAAAACAGAAAATTTATGAGTAGTAACCCACAATATGCAACCCACAAAAATAGAGTCCAAAATCAACAAAACAGCTCATATGAAATAACAAAACATAATCAACAGATATATTTACATAATCCACAATAACCAGAAACAATTTTTTAAACAAATACGAATGCATATGTTCCACAATCAATATAATATATGAAATCCACAGTCAGATGTTTCAAATACATCAAAAAATTCTTCAAATAAATAACAACACAATCACAATCCTCTCACTAAGTGTATTACTAATAAAACTACACTCTAAATATATATTCATGTTTTAGATCAACTCAAGCGAGAACCTTTACACTCTAAACTTGACATCTATAATTAAAGTTTACCTTCAACTCCCTCCCTAGTCTTATCAACAAGAATAATATCATAAGCAAAAAAAATATATCTATCAGGGTATAACCTCTTGCAAATGTCTATTGAGAATATCCATAACTAAAGCAAAATGATATGGGCTTAAGGCTTTCTTAAAATCAACTTTTAGATTCAAAGGTTGATCTTCATAATTCAAGTTTACATTCAACTCCCTCTCTAGACTTATCAACAAGAAGATTATCAACAACAAAAATAAAAAATTAATCAAGGTAAGGTATATCCTCTTGCAAATGTCAACTGAGAACATCCATGACTATAGCAAAAAAAAAAAAGGAAATGCATGGAGGAGATCACCTTCAGGGTGTTCGGCGGCCAGAGTCTTGTGGAAGCAATTCGACGAGGGCGAGATCGAGGCCGCAAGCATCTGGACAAAAATGAATAACGCGAAGAAATGATGAGGAAGGGCTGGGGCGGCCAATTTTAGGGCCATTTCCGGCGTTTTTCTGGCAGTTGTAACCGCTGAAAATAATTCACTTAAAACTGACGGCCAAACCGCCAGTAACAGTCAACGCCTAAAGAGCAAACCGGCGGTATATTCGGCGGTCAGTTGACCGCCGGAATTTCTAGAGGTTTAGTATTAAATACCGGTGGTTAAATCACTAGTTAATAGCGGCGGTCAAATTGTCGGTTTAACCGCCGATAATTCCGGCGGTCATTTGACCACTAGAAATACCGCCGGTAAACAACAAATTTCCTATAGTAGCCTCATGAGGAGGAAGAAAAGAGAGAACTATAGAGCTCTCTTGCATTCAGCATCATCTTTGATGTCCACCACTAGCAGACGTCGTTGCCATCTCCAGACTAGTGCCAAGATGTAACCTGATTATTGAGAATTGACTGTCTGCCTGTGGACATTAGACTTCTATAATCACTATAGAGAAAATCAAGCACTGTTGTTGAGTGTTAACTATCCATCTTTGGATACTTAATTTTTGTAATCCACATAAGAAAAATTAAATATTTGTTCTCAAATAATCTCATGCTCTTCAACTATAAGGAATAGAGAATTCTTATATCACCTCTTATATTGTGGATTTTTCACTTGGGTTAATTAGGCCCTCTAAATTTTTCCCCTTTTCAGATTTTTCACTTAAAAAAATTGGTTTTACTATTTTTATTCAGGCTTGCTGAATTTTTTATATAAGATTAAGATATGAAATATACACTCTATTGACTCAAATTTTCTAGCATGTAATATTAGTGATCTAGAAATTTTTGCCCAATCAGATATTCAATTAATTAAATGGCATAACAATGATGCAAATTTATGGAAAAAAAAAGATATAACTCTATGAAATATATAATATAGACATAAAATATCTTATAAAACTATAAATTCTAACCCCTCATATATTTAGGTGATTTATGTCTTCTTTTATATTCAAATTTAAAATTTAGATAATCCTTTAAAATTTCATATTTTTCCCTTCATAAAATTGATACTCTAAAATAAATTTTAGATAGGACAAAGTTACATTCAAGTAGAAAAAAAATCAATAAGTAAAATAAGGAAAAAAAATATTTGAAACATAACTGTATAAGTATTTTATACAAGAATTAGATATTTGGATGAAAGGGCCGAACGACGAGCCGACTAAAGCACGGGGGCATTTAGGTCTCGTTTGGATCAACGGTATCTTTTATAAAAGATAGTTTTAAAAGCGTTATTAAGAGAATGAAGGTTCATAACGAATAAGCAAATACAAAAAAAAATTAAAAATTGGTAGAAAAATGAAGTTTTAAAAAAATATTTTTACAAAAATACTACATTCAAACAACAATTGGAAATTAGTTTTAACATTTCGAAACAGAGAAGGTAGTAATAAAGCCGCCCCAAATGAGGCCATAGTTTAAGTTTCAAATTATTTATATCAAGAGCTTTTTTAGCCATCTAATTAATATGAATGGTGATAATTTAATTATGGAATGAGGAGGGCAGTTCATCTAAATAGCTTGGTTTTTGAAAGAAATGATTTTAGAAGTCAACCAAGGTTTTGTTTGGGATAATTTTTTATCACTATATTTTTTATTGCTTTAAAAAAAATTATTAAAAAATTATTTTAGAAAGCAGTAAAAAAATCATCTCAAATGAGGTTGAGTCTTCATTTGAGACAACTTTCATACTTCTTTATAGTACAAAATTTTTGAATTCAAAAAATTTTGATACTAAAAAATTATTTTAAAAAATAGTAAGAAAACTCTCCCAAAAAAAGCCTTCAATTAATCGAGAAATTGGTTCTTGCTTTAGCAAAGTCGAATTGGATGATTTGGTCCGATTTTCAAACCGTAAAAAATTATAATGCTATTAAATAATTTTTTTTAATACTTTACATTTATATTCTTTTAAGGCTTCATTTAGACGACTTTACTATTACTTTTTAAAACAGCTTTTTAGTAAAAAAAATTAACTTTTTATTAAAAAACTGCCTTAAAAAGCAATAAAAAAATCGTCTTAAACGGAGCCTAAGTTTGAATGTACTTTCTATCATTCACGGAGGTGATAATATCGTTACTGATCTTAATGTCAGTAAATTATTATAAGAATCAGCATTAAATCAAGATAAGACTTGTAAATTATAAAAAGATTCTGATAAGTAGCATATCTTAACGTCATTAGTGCTCTTTAGAGGATTAATCAAAGGTTTATTTTGTGATTAGATGAGGCTAATCGAAAATTAATAGATTACGTGTTTTGCATTATGGTATTCAAATCAAGGATTAGATGGAGACAGAAATTTACAATATTATATTAAACAAAGGTTTATCTTAGCATAAAAAATGCCCAGTTGGTAACTCAACACAATTAGTTAACGTCAGTCCATCTCTCTGCAAAGTTCTATAGTTGTTTGGGTCATTAATTTGGTCAACGAAATTGTACAATTGGTGCTCTTATTTATTGATTAATTTAGATCTCATTACATTATCTCGGTTTGACATAACAAGAAATTTGTGATGCATTTGAATTGCATTATCTCGATAAAGATTCTTATCTAGAAGAGAAATTTCGGAGATGATATGCGTTATGCCTTAGTTCTCTCTCTATGTATCACATTTATTCTCAATTATTAAATTAATAAAGTAAATTCCACTGTAATGGAAGATTAAAGGCACATGAATATGCTAATGCATGTGTTAATCAATCTTAAAATTAGGTAATTATGATTATGCAACCGCATTTATGAACTCTAAGGTTTCGTTTGAGACGGCTTTTTTATTGCTTCTCAAAGCAGCTTTTTAGAACAAAAATTTTTTTTTTTACTAAAAAGCTGCTTTAAGAAGCAGCAAAAAACTTGTCCCAAAGGAAGCCTAAATCCTTGGCAATTTATCGCCTATGACATTATTCCATCATGCAAGAAGTCAGCTGTCTTATAATTATTCCTAATATGCCAAATAAATGTCTCAGAAAATGTACACGACTTTTAAACCACCTAACAAAGCCTTTACAATTGTTTGCTCGCAAACCTGCATATGAAGCCATTAAAACTATTTCTTGGCTACCTTCACTCAGGTTGCCCACACAAGGCTGCTCTTGGCAAACTATTAATGATAGATTCTCAGGAACATCAGTGATGGCCTTTGTTCAATCTCTTCTCGACAAAAAAATATAAAATCTTCCTGGTCACCCTTCGAGTGTTCTCGGCAAGACATGGAAAGTACATTCTCATCGACTTCTCAGATATGTTCAAAAATTTTGGTTAACCTTCACAGCATCTCAGCAAAGTTTCAGACCACCTTGGCAACCTTCTTGTCCACTCTGACAATCTTCTTAAGAACCTCGAAGACCTTAATTCTAGGCAAAATTCTCTTCTACGACCAACCCTCTCATAGAGATCTAAGTGTTTTTGGAAGCACTCTCTCAGCTGTATACAACTCAGGCCTCTTAACGAGCACATTCGTCAAGCTCACTCTATGGGCTTCCAACTAGCTAGTGGCTATACACATCAATTGTCCGTGTATATTTTTATATTTTCTTGACTACAATTTTTTTTTTGCTACATGACTTATGTGAATGAATATGTTTAAGATAGGAGGAAGTCATTTATGCACTTGAATTCAATAATAAAATTCTTAGAATCTTTCTTTCATTTATTTTCTCTAATTTTCTCTATAGCCGTTGTTTTGCTGGGTTTATGAGTCTTGGAAGTAAAATTTTGATGCTTCCCACAAACAAATATAAATTGAATGATACCCACAACCATTTAAAAAAAAAGTTATTTTTGTTAGAATAATTTTACAACAATCGTTGTAAAAAACTACAATCCCACTAAATAGACCTTTAATTTATTGAAATGTATTGATTGACTTCTAAAGATACAATTCAATTCATTCAACTTCTACAGACATCTTTCATATTATACTTCACTCAAATTATTTCTTCCCATTATGTACTCCAAAACAGCTCATATTGTCTAACACATTTTATCAGGCAATTGTATTTCATTGTTTGCATTAGATGTCATTCTTTTTTCAAATAGGTTTTTTATGTTCTTTCTTGAGGAACTTAGAATCCGACATCCTATGATCGACCGAAGAATATTTGGCATACCAAGGAGATTTCTCCCCACCTTTGAGTGCTAAGAATGATAGAAACTCATGATATCCCTCATAATTCTACCAAGATTTTTCTACTCACTAACTAGTTCCTGCATAATCATATAACCCAAGGATTGCGAAGAAAATGATCTTTAGTTTACATACATAAACTTTTAAAATGCAATGCAAAAAGGGCGCATTAAATAATATTTTACTTTAATTGAATGCTATATAAGTTTAATTTAGTTAAGTAAATTTGGAATACAATATTTCCAAAAAAAAGGTACACTGGATTCTTGAGGGCAGAATGATGCAAAAATAATGAGGGTTAGGGCCAAGAGGAGTTATGCTTATGTCCTAAGGAGAGATGGAGGTAGATGTTGATAATGGTTGCTGGGAAAACTATTATGCCCTTACAATCATAATGGTTTGTTTACTGAATAGTGACATCTCAGAGCTGAGAAGAGTGAAGATCATCGTGCATGAAAGCCAATGATGGAGGCATGGATAACCGTGATTGAATTTGTGATAAGGAAGAGAGATAAAGGAGGATTGCAATGGGTTGTGAGACTAAGATTCGTGAAAGCAATGGACACATAAGAAAATCAGAGCAATATTTGAGCATGATTCTCACAAACTTGAATTTATTTAAATGTATTGATTTATTTATGCAGATACAATTCGATTCATTCGACTTCTATAAACACATTTCATATTATACTTCCGTCAATCTTTTTTTTGAGGGCAACTTGATGCAAAAATCATAAGGGACAAGGTAGAGGAGTTGTGTGTGCGCCCTAAGGAGAGATGGAGGTAGATGTTAATAATGGTTGTTGGGCAAACAATTATACCCTTACGATCATAATGGTCCATTTATAGAATAGCGACAGCTCAGAGAGAAGAGTGCACGTCATTTTACATAGTTAATTTATAGAAAAATACATTTTCGCGACATTCGACATACAATTTTTTGAAGAATAGATTCGAAGTGAATGCATGTGAAACATCACAAAAAACACATAAACCATTACTACCCAGTTTATAAATTTCTCGTTAAAATATTTGGGCTTGTTTGAGAACTTGATATGCCTTGAAGGTGAACACAGTTATATTGTATTTGCCTTTATTACAGATTTCTCTGTTGAAAAACTTAGCTCAACAAAACTTATATTGCCTCATAATATACATTGAAAAGAAATTATTAGGTAAGTAAAATACACCTTACTCTTTAAGTTTTTTCTTCTTATCCAATAGCTCTGCAAAGAATGTGAAGTCCTCCAAACCAATCTCCATCTTCATTGTCTGTTTCTCATTTTTTTTCTCCAATAGGTACCAAAAGTTTTATTCCGCAAAAATCCTAAATATTTGACAGCTTTCACGAGTTTCTTTTTTAAAAACATAAGAAAATGAGTGGGTTGCCGCGATTTCAAAATTCTCATAGTTGGGATGGGTCCGATTGTCGGGTTTTAAGAAATTAACGTGCCTTAATTTAATTGGAGTTCTGACATAGAGCTACATCCGGAGTCCGTACGGAATAATTTCTTATAAAGATGGATGCATGATGGATAGCTGCGACTCGATTTGTGACAAGGAAGAGAGATAAAGGAGGATCTCAATGAGTTGTGGGATAAGATTCGAGAAAGCAATAGACACGAATCGAGAAATAATCTATTTTCGAGCAAGCTTCAAATATTAATAAAAAAATAAATAATATTTGAGCATGAATCTCACAAACTTGAAACATCATTCAAATATATTATTGGTGCGGACTCAAATATACGCGGCGATAGAGTTTAATATTTCCGTCTCAGCGTTGTACGTATATCCAGCACACAAACAGAAGAGTGAAAGAAACACCAGGATTTTTACGTGGAAAGCCCTGAAAAAGGGAAAAACCACGGGGCCACGCCCAGTTGAAAAAGTTCCACTAGTGTTGTTTGAAATACACAAGGCTGATTCGTCCTTCAAATTCAGGACGATCAGATTACAATGAGTATCAGTTACAAGGACAAGCAGAGTTCCGACGTCACTCGGGGTGTCGAGCAGAATTCCGACGTCACTTGGAAAGAAGTCCGGCGTCACTCGGGCGTCGGGTAGAATTCCGGCGTCGGGCAGAATTCCGACGTCGCTCCCGTGTCGGGCAGAGCTCCGGCGTCCCTCGGGCGCCTGGTGGTGCTCCGATGGTGTTCCGGTGGAATTCTGGCGAAGTTCCGGCGGTGGTCGAGGAGGAGCTGTTCCCTCCTAGACTTCTCTTCTCTTCTTCTTCTCTTCTTGGCTTCTTGGCTTGGGGTCCCCTCTTAAGAGAAATGAGGGGCTATTTATAGTTTTTCTGGAGTGGCATAGCCCGTAAATATGTGAGGGATCAGGGGCAAATAAGGAGTGATCCGGATGAACGGTCGATATTGAATCCCTTGATCGTGAACCGTTTATCAAGCATTTGAAGGTCTTAATGATATCAGAATTCTGCGATCTTGGACTCGTTGGATTTGTCTCGTCAAGCCGCTCGATTCGAGTATAAGCTCGTCAAAATCGGAGACCGTTTGGTAACTCAAATTGCTGTTTGATGCTTCCAACAGCACTTTGGGTACTTGATTTGGACTCACTTGGGCTCGGATTGAGTCGAATTTGGTGTCGTTGGATTCGTATTTCCGAGACGCTCAGTTCGACTATAAGTTTGCTGAAATCGGAGTTTAAATGGTCTCCGAAATAATTTTTGAAGTTTCCAACTTGAGTTTTTCCTCGAGATTCGTGCCCGATCAAGATAATTTTCCGATGATAATTTTGTATTGATTAATACAACATTCTCATAGTATTTTATTAATTTTTGCTTTTAGAATGACAAATATGATTTTATCTTATCTTATAACAGAAATAAAATAAAAATAAAAAATAAAAATGATCCAAACAAATACTAAATAAACATGCTTCACATGTCCTCCAAGTACTAGCGTGGATCCAACCGTCGGAATTCCAGACGGTTGTGCAGGAATTTGGCTAATTCCAACTGCCGACGATATGCTCACGTGTGCCGCAGCACCTTACCCTCAGTTATTTCTCCGCTTCCCCTCCTGCTCTCACTCTCTCCCCCTCTCCCTCTCTTCCCCATTCTGCCACCCCCCGCGCCGGAACTCCAATCGCCGGCGTTTCCTTCTCCGCTACAATGAGGCTGCTTCGCAAGCAATCCAGCTTCAAGCAACATCACCAGATTCCGGCCACTTCGTCCCCAAAACCCTCGAAGCCGCCGTCGCGATCTTCCTCCCTCGCTCGATCAGCGGCCTCTTACCTCCTCCACGAGCAGCGCCTCGTCTTCCTAATCCTCGGCATCCTCATCGCCTCCTCCGTCTTCCTCCTCCAAGCATTCCTCTTCTCCTGGCCCTCCCAAACTTCCCCTCGCCACATCTCGCCTCCCCAATCCTCCTCTCACTTCTCCTCCGTCGTTGTAGCGAGGCCTATGATACCGATTGGACTGAGGAAACCACCGATGCGGGTTCTGGGGACGGGTGGGTCGGGTTTTGTTGGCAGCCATTTGGTGGACCGATTGATCAATAGGGGGATAGCGTGATCGTCATCGACAATTTCTATACGGGGAGAAAGGGGAATGCCGTCCATCACATTGGTAATCCAAGGTACGAGTTGATACGACACGATCTCGTCTAGCCAATCCTCGTTGAAGTCGACCAGATTTACCATTTGGCTTGCCCGGCGTCTCCCGTTCATTACAAGCGTAATCCGATCAAGACAATCATATCCTTCATTGCGCTCATTTAACTTTTAGATTTGATGGATTTTACAATTGTTCTAATTGTTTATCTATTTATTTTTTAATTTGAACGAATTCATGCATATACCAGACTTTGAAGATGTGACCGTTCGATTAAGAAGGTAAGCTATAACCAATCGGCCAAGTGGGCTACAGCCTACATGTGTTAATTTGTTTGGTAATGGAAGTTATAGATTTACGTTTGATGACGATCAGAATCGCAGTTCTTTGGTACAAAATGAGATTAGTGGACAATTTGATCTCTTCCGAAATAAGTTTGGTTCTTTCATTATGTTTAATTTGGGATTTGCATTTCAATATAATGAATGTGTAAAAAACTTCCCTTATATCAGTGTTCTGTTTGAATAATTTTTTTTCCTGGAGAAATAAAATTTCTATTGTAAATTGTATTAAGATAGATTTAAAAATTTTTGCATTTATTTTAATATTTGTGTAATATAAATTTTTTATATGTGATGTTGATATTAAAATAAATTCAACAATTTTAAAATTTACTTAAATATGATTTTTTATAAGATATACAACAATAACAACAAGAAGTCTTTATCGTACTATGTGAGGTCGGCTACATGAATCCTTTTTTCTCTAATATGTCTTGTTAAGGGTCAAATTTGTTAGTTATGTGTAGAACCATATAGTGTTGTGGTGTTGTGTACCCGAGCACTGCAGTGCTGTATAGTTTGTTTGGAGACAGACAGAAAGTAGAGCGTTGCGGCGCTCCGAACCCCAGCACTGTGGTGCTATCTGGCAGACAGAAAGCTAAGCGTCGTGGCTCTCCAAATATGGCACCATGGTTCTGCGAGATGGGCTAGCAATTTTCTTACACTTTTTTCTTGAAGAGTTGAGTCCTTTGGTAGTTTTTAAGTTAGTTTCTCTTTATTTGTTTGTACGAGAATGGTGCCAGGGTGAAGAGAAACAATGAGAGAGTAAAAGAGAAGAAAGATTTGTACTATTTCTCCCAAATGTTTGTAGTGAATTTCTTGGCGTGGTGTGGCTCTCTGATTTTTTTCTCAGTTTTGGATTTATTCACGTTAAATCTTGGTGTCCTTTATTTCCACTGCATTTTCTCTTTCTTATTTGTGTTCGCTACATTGTTTACTTTCCAACAAAATTCTCATTTAAATTTAATAAAAAATGTCATTTCTAATATTTTTAGTCAAGTCTTTTTAGGTCTATCTCTATCTTTCTTAACATAGGGCAGATCCAATGCATCTACTCTCCTACCCGTATCATCGGAAGTCCGATGTTTTATGTGTTCAAAGCATCTAAAGCGACTCTCAATCTTATCTGCCACTGGAGCTACTCCAACCTTTTTACGTATATACTTGTTTCATATTCTATCTCTAAGAGTGAAGTTGCTCATCCACCTGAGCATCCAGATATATTAATATATTTTTCATTCTTGGATTTCTTAGCCAATAAATTTTTTATATAGTGATGTATTCGAATATCCACTAGCTTGGAAGTGGCAAAAATCAATTACTATGTTTGGGTAGAAAGCGATTTTGTTTTCTTAACCCTGATTACAAGACAAATGTGATTAGAACCCTGAACATGTTGGGCTTGGCAAAGAGAACCGGGGCTCTATTTTTATTGACAAGCACTAATGAGGTTTACGGAGACGCACTTGAGTACTCGCAAAAGGAGAATTATTGGGGAAATGGCAATTCTATTGGTTCCCCGCTTTTCAATGTTTTATGATTACTTCCTTTTAATTTATTGATTAACTGCCTTTCAAAAAAATTTCTTGGGCTGAGCATCTATTACCTCTTTTAGGTTGATTGTTTCTCATCTTCTAATGATAATTGAAACCTTAGTGCTTGTATTGTTTCAACTTCTTATATAGCCATCTAATGCTGCTGAAACTTTAGCAATGGACTTCCATCGTGGCACTGGGGTGCAGGTAACTTTTTAGCATTTTTTATAGCCATCTAATGCGTAAAGATTAATTTCCTATGAAGCATGCTCTTTGACTGCTTTTGTGTATTAACTTCTATGTTCAACTTCTTTTGCCTTCATTTGCTACATTTTATCTTGATTCACATGAAATTGTCTACGACCCTTTACTCGTATTGTCTGTTTTAATCTAGTGTCATATGTCAAGCTGAATCTAGCACCCATTATAAAAATGCTTAATTTTACACTCAACTGTGGAGTTTCCAAAAAAAAATTAATTGTTCTTCCTAGAGGCTGCTTGCATATTTAATTTAAGCAGCTACTTATATAGCCCATCAACATTTTCACCTTCTAATGTGTGATTTTATTCATTTATTCCATCCTCTGATCCCCTGCCTCTTAATCATAGAAGCATGCCTTCCTAAAAGTCTGTCAGGACTCAGGAGCCACTCCCTATTTGGACCTCAACCTCGATGATAACTTCCCGCTCTTTTTAATTCGTGATGTCATAGGTCAATTAGCTTAATTGGGTTTGTAATTGAACCATATGTTGCACTAGGGGAGGTCCAACTCTGATATTACTTGTAAAAATCTAGCCCATATTATGTGAGGTATTGCTCACTTTGATCAAATTTGTCCCCTTTTAAGCGAATCTTATGATTTTATACTTTTGAAGTAACTCCAAAGGAGATCACATTTCTTATAAAAACTCCGTTCTGAGCACACATAATTCTAAGGTTATCAAATAAATTGTACATATTACCCCAAAGTGCATATCACATATTTTTTATAACCATTACTTATATAGCCAAAAACCTTTCTTCCCATTCCGATGTGAGATTTAGTTCATTTATGTCCCTTTTTATTAGAAGCATGCCATTTTAGAAGTGTACCGTTAGTTGCTCCTTATTCTGGCCTCAACCCCGACCATCACTCCCCACCCTCTTTGGACTACTTTCTTCATATTCAAGATGTCACAAATCATTTGCATTTAGCCTCTAGTTTGGAACACTGCAGTAAGAGATTTTTTTTTTTTATAAGGTTACAAAAAGATTTATTTAAATGGTTGATTTTATTGTTTTAATGGCTCGCTCTACGAATCATATAGGATAATGTTTCATTATATGGTTTTTTATAGTGAGATACTATCAACTTAATTTTGTTAAACCAAAAGGCAAAGATATATAACATCTACAAATGAAATACAATATGAAATATCCATACTTTTAGTTAATCTGACTTCTACATTTTGTGTGTCAACAAAGAGAAATGAGTTCCTCTGTATTGCTAGCTTGATTTCTATTCTGCTAATTTGTTTTTGATCTTTTCTTGTGTTAGTTCACCTGAAGCATGCATACTAAGATAATTGAACTCCACAATTTTTTTTATAAGAATATAGCATTTAATCTAAATGTGTCCATTTTCAGGTACGCATTGCACGTATTTTCAATGCTTATGGGCCTCGTATGAGCAATTGATGATGGACGTGTTATCAGCAACTTTGTTGCCCAAGTTTCCCTCGCCCTTTAGTGTGGCCATAAATATATTGCTTTCGTTTACTATTAAATTTTCTGATAATGCCCCTTAACCGAAGAAAAAAAATGTGTTGTGTAGGCACTCCGAAGAGAACCACTATCTATGGTGATGGAAATCAAACACGAAGTTTCCAGTATGTTTCTGATTTGGTATGAATTAGTTGTCAACATTTTCCTTTCATTTATTGAATTTCACGAGCTCTATTTTTCAAGCGATTTTACATGGAATGATCCTTCTTTTTCTTTTCCTTCATCCAACTGTTAGTATTTTGAATCAATTTTTTTTTTGTTATAAGTGTACTTTCTTTAGGCATTTCTGTTTTTTGGTTTGTCTATAAATAAGATGTAAGAGGCTGTAATTGTGGATGAATTATTACATGCGGAGATCGGATACGGAGAATCGTCCAGTTTGTCTCTATGAACAGTATAAGTTGCACTTTTATTGTTCACAGAGACAAAAGCGAACGGTTCTCTGTGTCCGATCTCCGCACGTAATAATCTCCTCGTAATTGTGACACTCTAAGCCAAGAAATAAGATTAGTTTTCCAGTTTTTCATCTCCTGCGATACCCTCTCTCCCCCTCCCTCTCCCTCTCTCCCTCTCTCCCTCTCATCTAAGAAAGAACAAGAGCTCCCCTCAAGAAATCCCAATAAACAATACCCCCTCCTTTTTAGGCTATGAATGGTTTATAGTCTTTCCTTTGTTAGCTAGCGGACATAACATAACCAGAAAGAATCTACATTGAGTGTTGCATTAGACCTTATGGTTCAACTAAGCAGGCTTGCCTTTTTTTATGAAGATGGTCACTCTAGCTTGAAATAAATGTTGGGTGAGGCCATCACTCCCGCCCCCACCCCCCCCCCCCCCCCCCCCCCCCCAACATCATAAAAATAACACCATAAAAAAATAATGTCAAATTGTTCTGGATGAAAAATAAAATTTTAATCGTTAATAATTAATTTATGATGACATGCTAGATTAAATAATACTAAAAATGTAAAGACTATATGACTAAACACTAAGTTGACGGCTCGCACTGCATCACTGTTAGTTCTGTGTGGAATCTTACTGTGTCAATCAATCGGATTGTATGTTGACTTAGATCTCAATTCAGTCGATCAAGCTCATTGGGTGTTGCAAGGGAGCCTCCCCTTTTATTGTAAAGTCATAAAATGTTGCGGCGATGTATACTCGAACACTACGGTGCTGCGGTCTTTGATTGGAGATAGAGGGCAAAGCATTGTGATGCTATTGGCCGCAACGCTATGGCACTATAGGCTGCAGCGCCACAGCACTGCAGGTCGGATCAGAGATAGAGAGTGGAGCACCGCCCACACCAAACTCGGCAATGTGATGGTAGGAGTTTGACTGTGTAGTTTTATTTCTCATTTTTCTTGTTTAACTTGAAGGGTTGCATCCCTTGGTGTAAGTTAAGTGTGTCTCTTTCTCTTTTCTTGTGTATGTGAATAAATTATGAAGTGAAGAGAGACAAAGAGAGAGTGAGAGAGAAGAGATATGTACTATTTCTTTTAAATTTTCTTAATGAATTTCTTTGTGTGGTGTGACTTTGTGATTTTTTCCCAATTTCGAATTTTTTCCCATTATATTCCGGTGTTCTTGCATTTCTGCTACTTTTTTTTTTCTTGTTTGTATTCACTGTGTAGTTGTACTTCCCATACAATCACTTCCTAATTAGCTTCTTTTCCCTAGTTCACTATCTCCTGCAGACTAATGTGATTCAAATCAATAGTATAACTTGTTGATGCATGCGGTCTTCTCCTAACATTTTAACACAAAAGTGCAAGAGTGCTTTGTTAGGTTTGTGATTTGCAGATCGCATTATGGAGTCTTACATGGTAACATGATCATATTTTTCATCTTTAACCTACATTCTATGACATGTTATGGTATTTATTTATTCACATTTTGATGCGTTAGATTGCTGGATTAATCAAGCTGATGGATGGTGAAAATGTTGGACCTTTTAATCTAGGAAACCCGAGAGAATTTACTATGTTAGATCTGGTTGAGGTCTGTACATAAATCATAGACTAAGCAGATAGTCTTTTTACAATTATTCTTCTTTCTGCATTACTAACGTTTCTCTCTACAGGTTATCAAGGAAACAATTGATCCAAGAGCAACAGCAGTTTTCAAATCCAAAACGGCTGATGATCCCCATAAAAGAAAGCCTGACATCACCAAGGCCAAGCAGCTACAGAACTGGGAACCAAAGATTCCACTCAGAGAAGGTCTCTCAATAATGGCCAAAGACTTCCGCAGAAGGATTCAAAACGAGTAAAACTGAGGCAAAAACATCAAAGTGCAACCTTGTGATCATGGAAAAATTATTACGTGCGATGTCCGGATTCATCCGGAGGCAAATCCGGATGCGCCACGTCACCTAGGGCCCGATACATCCGGTTGACGTGGCGCGTCTGGATTCACCTCCGGATGGTTCGGACGCCACACGTAATAATCTCGTGATCATGAGAGATGACAAGGGCTGATTATCTAATTTTATTTCATTTTATTTTCCTTTCACATCAATTCTTTATTCTTGAAATATAACGGGCCCTTTGTGATCACTTTATGATTTTGCTTTATTTATATATATTTAATATAAAAAAATTTAGTATATTAAATAAGAGTTACTTTTTGTTTTTATTGAATATTACATAATTTGATTTATGCGGCTATCATGGGAGTGGGATGACAGCGGTGGCAGTGTCGGCCGCCGGTGGTCGGGGTGACAACTAGTGCATCATGATGGGGGCATAAAACGGTAGGGGTAGTGTCCGTAGGTTGGTCAAGGCAATTTTTATTTTAAAAAATAATGATAACATCTAAAAACTACCTTTAAATTGTTTATAGTATTTTTAAAAATAAAAAATTAAGTTTGAAAAATGAAAAAAAAAATAAAAATAATTTAAAAATACAAATCAAACGTATTTTTTTTATAAATAAAAGTTAAAGCTAATTTCAAGCAGGTAAAAGAGTATAGTGGATTATGTTTTAACTTTTATGAATAGAAATACTGTATTTCTATTCATATCAGGCCCAGACTAACAGATCTACGGTTATGGGACAGCAAAGAAAAATATGATTTAATTCACCACAATGGGAAAGGTATAAAATCAGAGTAATGATTCAGCGCATCATCTCAGAAAGAAGTGTTAACACCAATTTTAATATCTTCAACAATCAGAACTATCATTCAACCCTTGTCATCACACAGTTTAATTGAAAAACTGTAAGGCGCTGATCCCTTCTCTCAATTCTTCACAAAATCTGATCCTTTTTCGTACCTAAGATACACACTAAAGAGAAGCTTCTTTACATTTCCCTTCACCTCACAACCAACAGATTTCACAATGGCAAAACCATTAGAGCCTTCATACCTTCCACTTCCTCCTATAACAGAAATTTCAGACTCCATTAGACCTTTCTGATGAACACCAAAGAATCTCAAGCTATCACTGAGATTACCATTACCTGCAAAGCTCGCCTTCATAGCCACCATATGTCTGCTATCATCCTTTGAACCAGTAACATATAGTCCTCGAATCTTACCGACAATCGCCGCTCTATGATTACTACAATTTCCAGCCAATTTTTCATCAATCACAGTCACTGTACCTGACTCCAATGCTTTCATACAAGGCAGAAGTGCCCAACAACTGGCCGGAGAACCATTTCTTGGGTTGTATGGTACTCTATCTTCGTAAACCAAAAGGCCAATAAGATCATGGCGAGGAACATGATTATTACCGTTTTTCAGTGCTGGTTCTGACGATTTTTTGTTGTTTTCCAGTATGTTGTTGATGAAGAAGGCAATCTTGTGTTCTGTATTAGGATGGAACCTACGAGGCTCTGCGGTTGATTGTGATGGCTTGTTGATGATGACAAAGGACAGGAGAAAAAAAAGATGGGCAGTATATAACTTTCCCATGTAGTGGCTTAAGTCACAAAGATTTGGAAACTGAATGAGTTCAGGATTTGCAGGTTTCATATGTTGACAAAGAAAGGATAGTGACTAAATGGAGTTAGTAGCTTATGGGTAATAATTTGATTCTATTAATAATATTTGCATGTATGCTTACAAGAACTTAACTGCTCCATCTCATCAACTCCATTCCCAGAAGCAAATCTCATCCCTTCCAGAATTGCACATCCATAGAAAATAAAACTAAAATGATATCCATAGATAGTGCTTCGGGTCATTATATAAAGTATAATAATGTTACGTTTACTTTCTGTGAAAGAATAAGATTTTGTCCAAGCTTTTTTCATTGCTTTCTAAAACAATTTTTTAGTATAAAAATTTTTAATTAAAAAAGTTGTTTTGAAAAGCATTAAAAAAGTTGTCCCAAACGAAATCTAAAACTCCAAATTGAGACAATAACATTATTGGTTTTCTTTTTTTCTTTCCTTATAAATTCTTCTTGGTATATTGCGGTTGGGTGGATTCTTCCTACATTAGCAACTCTTAAATCCTAAGGGCAATTTAAAATACTTGTTTAGAGAATATATAATGATTTGGGCTTAAATAAAAAAGAATTAAATGTATTAAATTAAACTATAAAATTTTTATAGAAAATATGAAATTTTTTGAAAAATTAGTAATCCATTCTGCAATAGTTGAAGATCCCAAAACAAGGCTTTCTAGGCTCAGACTTGGATTATGGCATAATGTAAAGGGAAATGACGCTTCATCAGATTCCATATCATTTGAACATATTTTTCAGCTCGCATTAGATTTTGAATAAATCACAAATTTTCTACCATTAAAAGAGTTAGTACGCATATTATAAATTCATCTTATCATAAAAATAATCAAAATAGTTATGCTTCCCCTTACTACATCTAAAGGTAGAAACTCCAATGATAATAAGGATAATAAAGGAAAATCTATTAATAATGCCCCAGGCTTTAAATTTTTGCAAAATTATATTTTAAATGTCTTCAGATTGACAATTATGCAATTGAATGACCTAGTTAGAAATTATACATTGATGTAGAAGAAATGAATAAGGGTGAAGAAATGAATTTAATGAAGAATTATGTAACACAAAAGATGTTTTAATGGAGCATTAATTAAATAGTTATGAGATGTAGTATTGTGACTTCTAATTAAGTTGAATTTGATTGTTAAAAATTTAAGTACTTCAAATGTATTTTAAGTATGATGATAAACATTGTAACCTTATTATATACAATAGAAGTTGTATGAATATTATGGCTAATTTTGTTGGGGATGGAAGTAAATCACGTGATGAAACAACCAAGTAAAAACAGCAGAAAGAAAAGGACTCCAGGATTTAATGTGAAAAAATTCAAAATTGGGAAAAAATCATGGAGTCACACCACACCAAGAAATCCACTATGAAAATTGGAAGAAATAAGTACAAATCTCTCTTCTCTCTCACTCTCTCCTTGCTTCTCTCCTCTCTTACACCATTATCTCACTCAAAACAAAAGAGAAATACAAGATAACAACATCAAGGGACACCACATTTAAGAAAAACGAGAAAAAAAACTATCTTGTCTGTCTCGCAGCGTTGCAGCGCCAGTTTGAAACATTGCGGCTCTCAGACCTTTGATCTCAATTTGTCTGCTGATACTGTGGCGCTCTAACCCTCAGCGTTGCGCCACTCTACAGCGTTGCGGCGCCAAATCTAGTGCGCTGTCACGCTCTAGTCTCTATCATTTCCCCCAACTAACTTTGCAGTGTCGAGGCGCTTGTGAACACAACATCGGTGCGCTCAGGTACACAGTGCCGTAGCGTTGCACGAGAAAAAAATTATGATTATTTGTTACTATTAGACAATGTTTTAAAAATCGGACCGGACCGGCCGGTCCGACTAGTTCAACCGTGAACCGGTCTTATAGACGGTCTGGTTTATCCTAAGAACTGCTTCTACATCAAACCAGCCAGAACCGGACAAAACCGCCGGCTCAACCAGAAACCATTGAACCGATCACGGTTCTCTTAAACTTTTGCATTTTTTGAATATTTAAATAAATTATTTTAAAATATTAAGTAGTATTTATAATTAAATTTTAAATTTGAAATGCTTGATTTTAAATTAAAAAATTCCAACTAAGCATTTCACAAAGTTTCATCACTTTACCTAAGGTACTACTCATTCAAGCTCAAAAGCCAATATAAAGTAAAAGTATTACCAAGAGAAAGTCTCCGAAGTGATGTTGGACTAAAAAAGCTAAAGCTCCTATTTCTTACTTCTTAACTCTTAAGTTTACAACACATACTATCCATTTTAAAATAGATTTTTTAAATAAACTTTTTATGATGTAAATAATATTTATTTTTAATTAATAATATTAAATAAATTATATTCTTCATTTATTTTTTATGTACTATAAAAATTATTTATTTATTTATTTATAATAAATGATCTAATCTAACCTCAATAATTTATAAATATAAAATAATAATATGAATTTAATATGTAAATTATAAATATAAATTATATATAAATATATAACATAAATTAATAATAATTTATATTAAACTTATTAATTGATATGTAAGTTAATTTTTTTGTTAAATTTGAATTAAATTTAAAGATTGAATATATTTAAATTTAAAATTACATAAGATATTAGTAATGTGTGAATTCAATTTATTTTTTAATAAAAAATTTATATTATTATATGATTTTTATGTCATTTAAATTTTATTTATTACGTCTTCCGGTTCGACCCCGGTTCGACCCCGGTTCGACCGGTCGAACCGATCGAACCGTGAACCGCTCCTTCTATCGGTTCCTTGTCCGGTCCGATTTTTACAACCTTGCTATTAGAAGCATACAATATACTAGTGCTCTAATTCCTAAATAAGTTTTTTTATCTGTCATATTATAGGAAGCTATGCTAAACATATTTAAGTTACCATTTAGAAGATATGAACATGAGGTACATAAAATTTAAACAACTTAATAAGATAATGATTCATCTTGATCGTCAAAGCTTTTTACAAAAAAATCTTTATAAGTTAAAAACAAGGCATGTAAAGTTCTACAATGAATTGGGATGCATGCTTATAAGTTAAAAATCACAAAAAAAAAATCCTATATTAGCCTAACTTTGTATGCATCTGATTTGACTCTATATCATGAATTGTAAATTAATGTCTTATATTCTTCTCTCTGCTATCTACTGCTCCTTCATGATTTGCATCCAATACATTCTTTTAGAAGATAACGTAGAAATTATAACCACTACTGATGATGTACATCAAATACAACATTTGCATTTTTAGAACAAACTTACAAGTGATGACTCGTAGATGTTTATATAAAAAGTTCATTAATAATGCTGATATCTACTTGATAAATATTAAATCAATAATTATACTAAAATTTAGCAGCTTGAGTGTTTTCTTTTAGCATAATTTTTAGTTCTTATGTTTTCTTTTTTTTGTATTAAGTCCCTATTCGTAACTACTTTTGTGACTAACGGTTTGTTTGAGAGAATTTTTTTCATTGTTTTCTTTTTCATACAGCAATCACAATTTCGCTTGTTGCCGGTTGAGTGTAGAGCTTTGGTAAAGATGGAAAGATGGGAAGCATTGAATTCTCATCGGGGCAATTTCTTGGGGGGTCCATCTCAAACTTTCATATAGATCCCTGTCTCTTCTGGGTGATATTGATTTTATAATATGGAAAGATGTTGAGGAGTGGACTTGGGTTCAATTCACCACATAACTACCTAGTGGTCTTGATAAGCCCTTGCTAAAGTATGGAGAAAGTAGATCAAGGGATATCAGATTGGTTCAAGTTTTGGCTATATGATCTTCATTTTAGCAATGATCAACCAATTTATGCTTTTGATCTGGTGTGGGGAACACATTTTACATTATGTAAGATAATATAGTAGAAAAAAAGGCTTAGGTGATTTAGATATATAAAAAAAAGGGGGAAATGCACCTATAAATTTGGTAGCTTAGGTAATATATAATGTTCTGAAACTTAAACAAAGGAAAAATATGGCCGTCTAAATGTCCTAGTTTGAAGTCATGTAATTTTGAACTTTGTGCTCTAATCTCCTCAAAAAAAATAAAAAAAAAGGAAAAATTAGCTAAGCATCTCATGTAGCACTCAGCATAAATAAATGTGGAAAAGGAGCAGCATTCATAAAGGACCCCAAATTGTAGGATTAATGATAATAGTATGAAATTGATATGCACTCGACAGTGTACTATAAACATATTATATTGAAATGAGGAATATATTACTGCTACATCTTTGTCACTCTACCTTAGATTTTTATGACAATCGTGACTGAGAATTAAAAGGATGGTGCCTATCTGATATTTACCGCTCAGTTATTTTTCTTTTGCTGCAGACCAAAAAAAAAAAAAAAAACAAATCGCAGATCTGCAGACAGGTTTATTTACTTAATTGCATCTCAGTTTTGTTGATATATAGTTCTAAGAGCATCTTCGCCATAAAATAGAAAGGTTGAATTAAATGCTTCATCTGTGCAGAACACTGCTTGCAGAATACATAAATGCATGCTCGCTGTTCATAATAAATGTCCTGCATGTGATCTTGATCTACTTAAATGTGTTCTCTGCTAATCAAAACTCCTCTATTTTACTGCTTCTGTATAGTACTACAATATTCAACTCCCACATATATAAACTTACAGTTCTGCTCTTCCATCAAACTCCAAAGCCATGATCTTGAAAAAAGTTGATAGAATAACCAAACTTATTAAACATTTGATGCAAGTTATCTTTATCATCTATATCAACAATCACATCAATGCGAGTGAAGCAAACTAATTGCTAATAAAAGCAATAGTGAATAGAAGGAATTCCTTTAGAGAGCCAAAGAAACAGTGGGAACCATTAGAGAAAAGAAGTCTACCATCTGTTCTTAGTCAAAAGTTTTATGATCGACTTTTCATGTTTTCCAAGGAGGAAGAAGAGAAGAGTATAATGTTGTAAGATTATCAAAGAGCTCATAAAGAAAGTTCATATTATGTAAGCCACTGTCCCTTAATAAAGCATTTTGCTCATATTTTCCCGAATCGATAAAGTTGTCCATTTCAAACACCATGAAAAGAAAAACATCATCAAACCAGACCTCAAACCTATTGCTTACAATATCATATTAGAACAATAAAGATCACAGACATCCAAATTGATTCTTTGCAACAAAACTACACTGATTCCTAGAAGAACCATAGCCACCTACCTCCCTATGCATAAATTTCAGAGAAGATAAACAAATAGCAGAAAGAAATCAAAATCATATTTTTTTAAGTAGAAGAAAGAAATTATTTAAGTAGGAGAAGCTGTTTCATTAATTAAGGCATTCTCAAGACACAAATACGCATAATTTACATCAGAAGATTTGTTTCCCTTCATTTACTTCTTAGAATGATGCTGAAGCCCGTGGTGGTGATGGCCAGAACTGAGCATTCTTCACCTTTGAAACGCTGCTAAGAACTCTGAGAGGTGTTATATTCCCAATAATAGTTACCTTCTTCGTTGCCATATCTATCTCAAAGGAAGTCACCCCTGCACAAAAGAGTAAAGAAAATGTAAATAAGACCTCGATATGTTTCTTTGATTTCTAAGGAATTGGTTACATGCATTAAGGGATAGTCTCAGATTGATATTTTTATGCTGTTAATGCCAAAAAAAGCTAGTTTTAAGCTGGAACTAGAAGAAACTTCTGATAGCTCTCCTACATTTTATATATTTTTCAAAGAAATATTATAAATAAATTTTGATAACCAAAAATTTGAGATCTTGTGCTCCAATGTTTGAGAAATTTTTATGATCAACTTGTTGTCCCTGCTTCAGGTTGATCCCTACTGAAACAGAAGCTGTGAAATAAGTTCTTAGGTCCAAATTCCAACCACTTATTAACCAGAAAAACTGTTGATGAGATTAACTATATATATTTTTATAGAAGATAAAAATGATATTATTTATTTGAGATGAATGTATGACAACAAAAATTAATATAGAAAATGATTAATTCAAGTTAAGCTTAAAAAAATTAACTAGCAATTTCCTGCTCGTTCAACAGATAAAACATCATATATCTATTAAAAAAAACTTGAAAAAATACTGAAAGCAAGCAACTTTAACTCGTCAAATATAGTACAAGAAAACTCCAAACCTTCCATCTTCGATATATGCTTCCTTACTTTTCCTTCACATCCTTTGCAATGAAGAGAAACCCTCAAGACCACAACCTATACATAAAATCAATTAAAGATAACAAAACTCAACACCTTTCTCAAAAAGAAAAGAAAATATATAACCCCAAAACCAACTAAACCACAAACCTGGTCTTGTCTAGCTGAAGAACAAGTTTTGAGAACTTCTATTTCCTCCTGGTTACTGATTTCCGACTCAGTATTTTTCTTCTCAGCTGCAGGAACTATAGCCTTGGAGTTATCACTCTCTGGTACTATATGAAAGGAGGAGTTATCATTTAAAAGATAGCGAGAAGAGCCAGCAGGGCTAGCGAACTCAGCACTGTTTTGCTTTTCATTTCTCTTTCTGTCATGATTATTATGACTATCTGACTTGTTCTTTACGGCGGTTTGGTGTTTTGAAGCTCTTGCTCTTCTTGGATTTCTGCTGTAGATGTCAACAGCTCGGCCGATGCTCGGACGAACCATCGACCGGCGCTCAAGGCTTGTGCATACTGCGGCAGATGCTGGCGAAGCACAGGAGAGATTTACTCCTTTCTTATCCTTGAAAAGTAGGGAAGCCATGGTTTTTTGTTGAAGGTAATATCCAAGGGAGAGAGAGAGAGAGAGAAAGAGAGTTCCTGATGGAAGTAGCTTTGGTTGGCTTTTATGGCTGAAGAATCCAAGGGAGGAAGAAGGAATGGGAAATGGTCAAGAGAGTGAAGTAAGATAACAGCTGGTACAAGAAGGCTTTTAACCACATGTAATAAGTGTGATACGTAAATTCCTTGGGAAGATATGAAGAATAAAAATTAAAAAAACAAATTGTGTTGATAGCTCTTAGTATGATTTAAGGGAGGTGTGGCATTAATGTGTGTCAATTATTTTTAATAATATTTTGTAGGTTAGTTATTAAGAATTTCTTGCATATTTGATTATCTTATATATGCTTACGTTCGAATGTCTCATTATTATTTAGAATGAATATTTTATAATTAATCAATATAATTATGTGACATATATGATCAAGAGCTGAAGTAATATTTATTAGAGAGGTTAAGGATAATGAAACTCTATTAAATATTTAAATGAATTTATCTAAGAAATCCATTCAATTGACATGGATTAGTTCAAACAATCACATTACCCAAATTTGTAAGTGAGACCATCATATTGAAGTAGAATTTGTATTATTCTACTAAAAATATAGTTAAATTCAAGAATGTAGGATTCTAATAGGAAAAAATTATATAAGAATATATTACAAACCAAAAGTCCCTTTGAAAATTATACCATTCATATATATACCGAATTACACCTTAGGAGAAATTGTAAGTAAATATGTGTCGAGTTATTGATCAAGTCTGCCTCAATGCTTTCTGCATATGTTCCCTCTTATTCCCTAATTCCTATTCAACTTGGTTTCAAGTTGTAGCCATTATGGTCCGACCTATATGAACCTTGTTCATGAGGTGAATGATTTAGACATCTTGGAAGTGAGTAAGCATCTGAGCTTGTGGCACACTTTATCGGTGAAAGTCAGTGCGCTTTTAACATCGTACCTACCCGAGGAGCTTGCCAAGCTCGATAGTATTTGATTCTCTGATCGTGAGGTGTCTATGACCTTGGATCATGATGAACATGTGCTTCCGTGCAAGTCTGGCATTCTAATATAAGTTATATTAAGATGGGTTTAAAAATAATTGAATGTATTCTGAAATCAGTGTAATACTGTACAACATTAATCTCATAGTAAATACAATAACTTTTATATTTATCCTAATATAATTTATATCAAATACATTGATATAATTTTTTTTCATTCTAAAATAAATTAGTAGAGAGAACCAAGAGTTTATTAATATAGTGTTGAATTAACAAAAAAGTAGAGAATAATGGTATCAATATTTATAATTGTTGCGTACTGGAGTATTCGTGGCGGTAGAGAAATATAAAGCTTAACGTCTTAGCATTGTACGAAGATCCAGTACGCAATCAGATGAAAGAGAGAGGGTGTTGCATTCATACGAAATACCAGAGTTTTTATGTTGAACCACCTAAAAAGGAGAAAAACCACGGGGCCTGGCCCAGTTTAAATTAATCCACTAGTATTTATGGTTGATTACAAATGAGGCTCTTTGTTGGGAGAAAGCCTTGGTTAGATGTCACAAATATACATCATATAGAGCGCATTGCATGGTGGGAATTACAATAATCATCATATACATGTTTGTTGGGTCGGCGGGACCATAGTCGATAGACGACAGAGGTCGGAAAGACGTAGTCGACTGGCATTGGAAGTCAGAAAGACCGTAGTCTGATGATGGAGGTCGGGAGGACCTTAGTTGGTAGGGCGACGGAGGTCGGAAGAATCGTAGTCGACTATTGTTGGAGGTCAGAAAGACCGTAGTCTGATGACAGAGGTCGGAAGGACCTTAGTTGGTCACGCAATGGAGGTCAAAAGGACCGTAGTCGGCAAGAGGCAGGGGTCAGAAAGACCGTTGCCTGGGGATGGAGGTCATAATGATCGTATTAGACGACGGAGGTCGGAAGGACCGTAATCGGCAGGAGGCAGAGGTCAGAAAGACCGTTGCCTAGCGATTGAGGTCGGAAGGACCATATTCAGCAAGAGGCAGGGGTCAAAAAGAACGTAGTAAGCGACCAGGTATAAGTCTGATAGAAGTCTGGGCGTCAGGTGGTGGTCCGGCAGAAGTGCAAGACTCAGGTGGTGGTCCGGTATAAGTGCGGGCCTCAGGTGGTGGTCCAGCAGGAGTGCGGGCCTTAGGTGGTGGCTGCAGAAGTGCTGGCCTCAGGTGGTGGTATGGCAGAAGTGCGGGCCTCAGGTGGTGGTCCGGTATAAGTACGGGACTCAGGTGGTGGTCCGGGAGGAGTCCGGGCCTCAGGTGGTGGTCCGACAGAAGTGCGGGCCTCAGGTGATGGTCTGGCAGAGCTGAGGATGTCAGGCGGTGGTTCGACGGAGCTAAGGACGTCAGGTTGTGGTCCGACGGAATTCCGACGTCAGGCGGTGGTCTAGCGGAACTCCGGCGGTGGTCGAGGAGGAGCAACGAGGCAAGAGCGATCTCCGATCTCTCTCTTTTCTCCTTAGGATTAGGGGCCCCTTTTCAAGAGGAGAGGGGGCTCTATTTATAAATTTCTTGGAGTGGTATGGCCCGTAAATAGGAGGTAAAGCAAGGGTAATTGGGGAGTGGTTTGAATGGACGGCCGATGTTGAATCCTTTGATCGTGGATTGTCTGATGGTTATTTGAAGGTCTTAAGGATATCAGAATTCAATGATCTTGGGCTCGTTGGATTTTTCTCGTCAAGCCGCTCGATTCGACAATAAGAACGTCATGTTTGGAAACCATTTAGTAATCCAAATTGTGGTTCGAACCTTTCAATAGCGCTTCGGGTCCTTGATCTGGACCCGTTTGGGCTCAGATTGAGTCGAATTTGGTGTCGTTGGGTTTGTATTTCCGAGATGTTTAATTCGACTATAAGTTTGCTGAAATCAGAGTTCAGATGGTCCCGTATTTAATTTTTGAACTTTCCAATCTGATTTTGCCTCGAGATTCGTGCCCGATCAAGATAATTTTGTGATGACGTATCAATAATAATAACAATTATTAGAGGCTATGCCATTTACTGTACATTTTATTAGAGAGAATAAATTTTAAGTAGCGAATATCAGTAGATTTATAAATTTAACGGAGATGTGCCTGCGGAAGCTGCCTAGGGTTTTTGGGGTGTTTCCTCTTCTCCGCTTCGTTTATTCGGTAATCTCTTCCCTTTTCCTGTGATTCTCGGCGAAATGGCTGTTAATCGAGTGGTTGACCCTGGTTTTAAAAAGGGAAATTTAAGTCTCGCTCTTTTCATGATGCTTTATCCGGGGATTCTTCCGGTTTCCCCGATCTTAAAATTTCTTCTTGCCATGGATTACCTGCTTTATGGATTTCTGAGAAAGAAATGAAGGCTTTAGCTGTTCCTTTTGAGTTTGCTTTGGTTGGAAAGTTTTTTGGTAGAAGGCCTTCGTTGGATGTCATTCGCAAGTTTTTTTTTCAACTCAAGCTCTATGGTGATTTTTCTGTCACTTTGCTTAATCCCAAAAATGTTTTGATTAAATTTCTGAATGATCTTGATTATTGTCGCGTTTTCTCGCATCGTTCTTACTTCGTGGGCAATTGTTATATGAAGTTGGTTAAACGGACTCCTCTCTTAGATATTAAAATTGATTCTCCTATTGTACCCATTTGGGTATCCTTTCCTTACCTCTGTACGCACTTATTTACTCCTAGAATTTTACATGGGCTTGGTTCGTTGTTTGGCCGACCGTTGCGAACAGATAATGCCACATCTGATGGTCTGCAGCCTTCTGTTGCACGTGTGCTTGTAGAATTAGATGTTACTAAGAAGTATTCTGATCAAGTTTGGGTTGGCTCGGAATCTATGGGTTTCATTCAACGTGTTGAATTGGAGGATGTTCCTCTTTATTGTATTCACTGTAAAATTCTTGGCCACTCTAAAGCTGAATGACATATCTTAAACCCTTCATTAGCTAATAATATTTCTAATGTAGCTAGTTTAGTGGTGGCGGAGGGTGATAATAATGGTATTTGTGTGGTTTCGGGTGGAAATACTCCTGTGGTTGATGACTGTGCTGTGAAGATTTCTTCTCAGCCTCTGGGTCATCAGGTGGCTGATTCTGGGGTTGGCTTTAGTTCTCCTTTAGTTGGAAAGGATGTTTTGGGTTCTAATTTGGCCGTGGTTGTGGTTTCAGTTCCATATCCTATCAGTGTGGACCCTATGTTGAACAACTGTAATATTGCTAATGATGCTCTGTTTGTGGATCAATTAACTACTTGTGAGCAAGGTATTGTTGTTGGCCCTTCTCCTTTGCTTAATTTAGTTGAGGAATCAAATGAGGTTGAGTTGATCAGTAGGGGTGGTTTTGTTTCTCCGTCTCCTTCTTTGGTGGCTGAGGGGAAGATTTCTTGTGATAATGTGCTGCAGGAGGCCGCGTGGGTTTGTGAATTGAATTTAACTCATATTGCGGTAGCGGAGACTGGTGTTGAGGCAGGTTTGGCTTTGAATCATTATGATGTGGAGGAAGCTGGTCAGGTGGTTGAAGTGCCCTTATAGTCATGTCCCCAAAAGGCTTTAAGTCTCTTTTTGTCTCAAATTTGGGAACTACGTGTTATGGGCAGTTAGTTTGGCATGATGGGTATTTTTCATCCTCTGGTGAGGGGTGTGAGGATTTGAACACTGAGGAAGTTGATTCTCTTAAGGAGTTGTATGGATTAGATGTTTGCAAGGTTTCTGAAAAAGCTTTCTCCCGCGGCAGTAGGCGTGCGAGGAGGAAATCTAGAAGATAGTTTTGGTTCTGTTTTTCTTGGTTTGGTGTCGGGTTGGTTGTTTGCTCGGTGGAGGTTTTTGTGGCATCTTGTTTTGCTTGTTTATCTATTGTCTTTGCAGATTTGGCTTGTTGCTGGCGGTTTTGCTCGTTGAATGTTGGCTCTCTGCACAAGATGGCTCGACTGTTGTGTGGGAAATGGATCTTGGTTTTGGGTCTGGAGTTGATCGTGATGATTGCTCTGTTTGGTGTCTTTTTTGCTTCTCTTTTTGGCCTTTTTTTGTTTTGATTAGAATGTTATTAGATTACCTTGTATTTCTCTTAGTTAGGACATCCGGCTCTTAGGTTCCTTTTTTTTATTTTGCTTGTAGCTCTTCTGAGCGTAGCGAGCTGGAAGTCCTTTAAGGACCTTGTAATTGATTTTTATTATCAACGCGAAGGCCCGTCGGAGGGTTTCCCCTAAAAAAAAAACATACATTTGATCGCATTAAATTTATACAAATTATTTCTTATTGCTTTACTAAAAATAGTTGTAATAGTTAAATTAAAATAATAATAATAATAATAATAATAACGTATCAGGCGTTTGGTGTTTTAAACTTTGGAGAACCAGATAAGCATTAATTGTACATTGATGTTCTCATAACATTGATGATTTCTCATAATAGTTAGGACTTAAATTTCATTGTATGATTGGAACAATAAATGCTTTTTTTATTGTGCTCCTTTTGCTGATTCATTTAAAAAATTTAACGCTCGTTCATTAGGTTTAGGGCTGTGAAGTTATGTTCAAATTCAGTAATTTTTTTATCTATATCATTTTTAAATTTTAAACAATAATTTTATATTAGAGGTGTAAGCGAGTCGAGTCGAGTTTGAGTCGCCCTAATTTGAGTGTGAACTTAGTTAACTTATTGAGTTTGAGTTCGGACATGAGTTTTATTCTACAAGTTCAAGTCAGCACATAAGTTAGGTCGTTCATTATGAAAGAGAGAAAATGATTATGATTCAAATAATTATAATTATAAAATTATAAAAGGAATGAAAAATTAGAAGATAACTAATTAAGAAATAACTTGACAAAAGAAAGTGATACATAATTTTTAAATATTTTTAATAATTTTATTCTTGAACTCCTAAATTATAATATATTTTAATAATAGCTATTGTTTTTATCGCCTTAAGTGGGATCAACTACAAGAATATTTTATCATCATTGTATTCTATTAAGAGTCAAATCCTTTTAAAATTCAATAAAAAAATCATTTCTAATACTTTTTAATCAAATATTTTTAAGTCTATCACCATCTTTCTTAATATAGGCAAGATCTATTACATCTACTCTCCTAACCAAGTCATCGGAAGGTAGACGTTTTATATGATCAAATCATCTAAGACAACTCTCTCTAATCTTATCAGCCAGTGGTTCTACTCCAACCATTTCACATGAATACTCGTTTCGCATTCTGTCTCTAAGTGTAAAGCCGCTCATCCACCTATGCATCCTCATATTCTCTGCAACATTGAACTTAATTTATGCTTCTCTTTTGATACTACTAATATTTTTTTAAGTGGATCTAAAAATAACATATTTTAAAGAAACTATTTCGTGAGCTAACGAGCCGAGTTTTAATAGATTTTTGTAGTATAGATGAAGAATTAATTTAAAATGACCAAAACTTGATCAAAATCATGGTTCAATTCAAACTCAAATTAAAATATGTGAGCTAACCCTCCAGCTGAGATCAGATTAAACAATTCTATTGCCAAGCCTGATTTTAAGCCGTTAAGTAGAATAATTAACAGCTTCATTAACAAATAGTTGAAGGCACTTATTACCGGCAAAGAAATCAACATTGGATCATCAATTAACTATTTAAGTCACTTAACTTAATCAGTCCAGACTTCTTTTAATTTTTTGAAGTTGTGTTCACTGTCAATTGATTCCTTTGGTGCAGCTTGCAGCAAAAGGGTGAAGTTAGGCGTGTGGCGCTTAAAAAGAGGAGAGGGCCTGGCTCTGTCTCAAGAAAGCAGATCTCCACCTCAATTAGATCCATAAAGATCATCATTAGGCGATTGTGTTTATCTCTAATTAAAAGGATTAACTTAATCCGGCCTTCAGCTTTCGGCCAAGTCGCAGTAATCATTACGCTTTGCACAAAGTCTTCTCCATCTCCATCAAATATATATATATATATATATATATATATAATAAATTTGAAAAAATAAATTGTGACACTTGTTTTTATAAAATTTTATCGTTTTTATTTTTTTATAATTATATATATTATAAAAGTTTTATCATCTAAATTTAAGATAAGTAATTTCTAAATCATTTTATTTGAAATTTTAATTATATTATTGACTATATAATCATTGATGCACATTATTATCATTCTATCATAACTAAGTTAATGCGACAAAAATATAATGTTTTATAATTTTGAAAAAAATTGTTTATCCCTTAAATTATTCACTTTATTCTATTAACTCATCTCTTATAATTTTGAAAAAAGTATATAATTCATATGAATAAAGGAACCAATTTTCTGATCACACTAAATGATTGAGAGATATATTTGAAATCTGCAAATTTTTTATTATGATTTCAATGCAATCAGACTGAATAAAAATTTTTATGAAATGAAACAGAAATATATTTGTCAAATGTGTAAAATTCAATAAAAACAAGTAAATTAGATAAATGTTGCTACCCAACTGATTATTCATAATGCCTCAATTTAATGATAAAATAAGTAAATTGCATAAAATTCAATATTTCATAAAATCTATGATTCCTTTGTAATTAATATGACAATTTGATCCAATTCTAAACGTTGAAACATTGCACCTATTATCCTTCTTATATTAATTAAAAATTTTGATTTGTTATAATTGGTAAAAAAATCTTGCATCAAGATAAATTTTCTTAAAAGATAAATAAGTAAATAAATATGTTAAGGATCTTCAGCAAATTAAGATCATATGAACTTAACTATTTTTAAATTTACATTGAAATTTATATAATTTATAATCTCATATACAAATACGAGCGTCAGTAATTTTTTTTTTTTTACGATTTTTGTCCTTGTTATTTAAGGACAAATCTGTCCTTTTTCTGTCGGATATGACCAATGCCCAAACTCCCATCTTGAGTTATTCCCGAGGTGGCCAGTGATTTGTCAATTCTTAATCTATAATTAAGAAATATAACGAATATGGACCGTTGGATATTCTTAATAGGTAATGGTGGTGGTTAATTATAATTAATTTGAATTAACAACGATGTGGGGCCCAATTAACGGCTACTGCCTCCTGCGCAAAAATGGCGTTATTATTGAGCTTTCACGTGACTCGAAAGTCGAAACAAAAGCAGCAGATCTCGTATCTGTAACCTGACCAAACCCGATTCATTCATGTAAGAATAGCCAATAAGTCAATAATTAATAAAAAATATTTGATAAATTATAGCTCAAAAATATCAGTTTTGTTTTATAAATTTACAATTTTTGCCCACACCGAAGTCAAATCTATAGGTTTTATGATAATGATTATTATACGATTTTTCATGTTTGTTACGTTCAGGAATATTCACGGAGGGAGAAAAATGTAAAATTTAGAATTTTAGTTTTATACGAAGATCCATCACATAAATAAATAAAGGGGTGCAGTGTTTATAAGAGACACCAGAGTTTTTATATGAAAACACCTGAAAAAGAGAGAAAATCACAGAGTTTTGTCCAGTTTAAATGAATCAACTAGTCTTTGTAATTGATTACAAATGAGGCCCTTTCTTGGAAGAAAGACATTGGCTCGATGTAGCAAATATACATCATATAGAGTGCATTCATGGTGGGAGTTAGAAGAATCAGTGTTGATATGTTCGTTTGGTCGGCAGGGTCATAATCGACGAGCGATGTAGGTCGGAAGGACCGTAGTCAGGCAACGGTGGTCGGAAGCATCGTATTCAGGCGGCGGAGGTTGGAAAGATCATAGTCGAGCGACAGTAATCATAAGGACCGTAGTCGGCGGGTGATAGAGATTGGTAAAGCCGTAGTCGGGTGACGAGGATCGGTAGGATAAAAATAAAGGAAATCAATAGTTTAGCTGATCTAATTATTGAATTCTTTCTTTTGATTTGTTGTTCTACGTTTCAATTTAATTTTTTAATTAACATTTATAATGCAATATTAGAATTTAATTTGAATTTTGTATTATATATTTTTTTATTTTTTTATAAATTTGTCCCCCACCCCCCACATACAAAGAATTAAGGTTGGTTCTACCCTCAGAGGAGACCTTAGTTTGGAGATGGTGGTCAGAGAGACCGTAGTTGGGCAACGGAGGTTGGAGAGCGATTAGAAAGATCGTAGTTGGGCGATGATGGTCGGAAGGACCGTAGTGGGGCAACAGAGATAGGAAAGACCGTAGTCAATGGTGGTTGGTCGAAAGGACCGTAGTTTGGCGACGGTCAGTGGCCAAAAGGAAATTCGATGACAGTCAGTGGCCAGGCGTAAATTTGGCGACCTTAGGCTTGTTGGATTTGTCTCGTCGACTTGCTTGATTCAACTACAAGCATGTCACATTTGGAAATCTTTTGGTCGTCCATTTTATGGTTTGAACCTTCCAAATGTGCTTCGGGTCTTTAACTTTGACCCATTTGGACTCAGATTGTGTCAAATTAGATGTCATTGAATCCGCCTTTTTAAAGCATTCAGTTCAAATATAAGTTTGGTGAAATCGGAGTTCAGATGGCCCTATATTAATTTCGAAAGTTTCCAATGTGATTTTCTCGAGATTTGTGCTCAATCAAGACAATTTTTTGGTGATATTATCAATGTTCAAAAATTAGGTTAATAATATAATTTGTATATCCATTGTTTTTCTTAAAATATATAATTTACTATGTTTGATCTACCTTTATTTAATAGATTTTATATTTTAAATGTTAGATTTAGGTTTTTTTTTTTGTAATATTAATTGACTTAACTTTTTGTTTATTTTCAATCATCTGTATCAATTATTATTGAATTTACGTAGAATAAATAATATATTTTACGTAAATAATAAATTAAGTTATTTATGTGTAGGTTTTAAATTAATTTTTTTAATATTGTTGGCTAGTTATTTATTTATTTAGATCTATATTATCTTTATTTTTTGCGATTAAGATTATAAGAAAAAAATTATATTATTGTATGTAAATACTTTATGAAATTAAATATGCGTAGGATTTTAGTTAATTTAATACTTTTTTATTTAGAGCAATATTATTTTTACTTATTACTAATGAGTTCTTTCTCTAGTTGTGATTACGATGTATTTCTTCTATGATTCTCTCTTGTGGATGATCATGTTAGGGTTAGGCTTTTATTAGAGCTGGAAAACCCATAAAAAATTCACCAAAAATTTAATTTATCGGTGAGTTTTTCTACTTTTTTTAGAAGATTTATTTGTCATAAATGGTCAATTGTATCATAATGCGTAAGTATAACACTCTCATTATCAAAGGCATTCAAGACTAAAGATACACACACTCCAACTGAAAAATCCAAATTAATTTATTTTACATGTTTTGCCGGCGGAACCGGCTACTCTTTCGAAGGTGGGCAAAATAGAATTGTGAAATGCATAATCTTATGTATGAAATAAAAATTAAATTTTTTCATAGAATTTGAATAATTGCATTTATTGAAGTTGGGTAAAATAGTTAAAAATATATTTTTTTTCTAAGATAAAAAAGTTCATGGTGAACAATTGTCCATCCGAGCTCTTTCCTTGTTCCACCATTGTTGCCGAGCAATTGACACAATTGATAAGGTTGCAAGAAAAATTGTATTATCTAATATAAATAATTATATTTGGATGAATTTAAAAATATTTCATATTTTTTGAAATTAATAATAGTCGACGAGCGATGTAGGTCGGAAGGACCATAGTTGACGACGGTGGTTGGAAGGATCATAGTCTGCAGGAGACGGAGGTCGGGAGGACCGTAATTGGGCGACGGTAGTTGGAAGGATTGCAGTCAGTTGGGCGACGGAGATCAGAATGACTGTCATCGACGAGCGATGGTGGTCAAAAAGAACTCCGGCAGTGGTCGGCGAATTGGCGAAAGCTTGGCAGTGGTCGACGAACAGGCAAAAATGTGGTGGCTGTCAGGAAGAACTCTAGCAGTGGTCGATGAATGGGTGGAAGTCCATTAGTGATCGACAAACTGGTGGATGTCCGACGGTGGCTGGGAAGAACTCCAGCGGGGGTCGACAAAAGGGCTGAAGCCTAGCGATGGTCGACGAACAGGCGGAAGTCCGGCAATGGTTGCGAAGAACTCCGGAGGTGGTCGACGAACGGGTGGAAGTCCGACGGTGGCTGAGAAGAACTCTGGCGGTGCTCGACGAACCGACGGAAGTCCAACAGTGGCTAGGAAGAACTCCAACAGTGGTCAATGAACGGGCGAAATTCTGGCGGTGGTCGATGAACAGGTAGAAGTACGGCGGTGGTCGACGAACGGGTGGAAGTCCGGCGGTGGTCGACGAACGGGTGGAAGTCCGGCGGTGGTCGACGAACGGGTGGAAGTCTAGCAGTGGTCGATGAACGGGTGGAAGTCCGGCGGTGGTCGGGAAGAACTCCGATGGTGGTAGGCTGTGAGAAAGCTCCTAAATTCTTCCCTTCTCTTTCTCTTTTCTTACCCCGTTCATGTGAATAATGAGGGCTTATTTATAATTTTTGAGAGTGCATGGCTTGTAAATATGTGGAGGATTAAGGTCAAAATGAGAGTGTTTTGAATGGACGGCCGATATTGATCCCCTTGATCGTGGATCGTTTACTAGCCATTTGAATGCCTTAATGATATCAGAATTCATTGATGTTGGGCTCGTTGGATTTGCCTCGTCGAGCTGCTCAATTCAACTATAAGCATTTCACGTTTAGAATTCGTTTGGTAATCCAAATTATGGTTTGAACCTTCCAAAAGTACTTTGAGTCTTCGATTTGGACCCATTTGGCTTGGAATGAGTCGGACTTGGTGTTGTTGGGTTTGCATTTTTGAGACATTCAGTTCGACTATAAGTTTGATAAAATCAGAGTTTGGTTGGTCCCAGATTTAATTTTGAAAGCTTAAAATTTAATTTTACCTTGAGATTTGTGCCCGATCAAGATAATTTTTTGATAATATCTCAAAAATAAATTAGAAATATCAGCTCATTTCATGTAATAATTAATATAGTCTTTTTGTAAAATTCTTAACGGTCTCCAAATATTAGATTTCTTACTCGCTATTTCGATAATTAAGATTTGCGAAAAAGTGAGATGAGACCTTTTGGGTTTTAGTCCATATTTAGATTAGTTGTTCCTCAAAGATATCTCGCCAATGTAAATCCATGTATATAAAAGTTATTGGTTGATGTATTGGGAACCCCATTGATGGAATTAAATCAAAAAAGCTCCATTCCTCCAAGTTCTCTCTCTCTCCCTTTTCTGTCTCTGTCTCTCCTCCAAGAAGCTCAAGAATAGCTTCTTCCTCCTCCTCGATTTCATAAGAAGATCTTTTATAAATATTATTTATAGATCTTTATTTTTTATTTTTTTTGCCATGCCGATCCTCCGATGATGCCATGCGATAGCTATTATCGATTCAAATTATAAATGAATATTATTCTTGTTTTCACATGGTTTCTGTGGAGAGACTATTATGTGCAGAGTCCAGACATAGAGAACAGTTCGGTTTTGTGACTGTGGATAACAAAAGTGCAATAAAAACGTAGGTGTGAACAGTAAAAGCGCATTTGTAAACAATAACTGTGCTTTTATTGTTCACAATCACAAAACCGAACAGTTCTCTGTGTCCGGACTCCGCATTTAATAATCTCTCATTTCTGTGTGCTTTAATTTAAAGTGTACAGATCAAAAACAAATTTAAAAATTTCGATGTACCGATTTGAACATTCACTCTACTAAAAAAAAATCATTATTATTTAATATTAAGAAATATCAAATACACTATTTAATAAAGTTTTGATGTACGCTAAACAAGTTTTTAGTGATTTATTTTTTAAATTGTAATTATAATTTTTTTAAACACTTATTTTTTATTGATTTTAATAAATTTTTATGTTAAAAAGTTATTTTCTAAGATAGTTCTTTCTAATAATTTTATAATCTTTATTAAAAAATTACAGTTGTCCCAATAAAACTTTTATAAAATTATTTAATATTTATCATAGCTATTTCCTTGTGGAATTCTAATGAATTCTTCATCATTTCCGGGAAAGCTGTTAAATGCCGCACCACATATACAGTGCAAGAAACAAATAAACTTAACTCCGCCTTACCACAAGAAGAGTTATGAGTCATGCAGACTTTTTAAATCTGAGGAGTTCATTCGTGCTTTACTTTCAATGAGATGTCCTTCATTAGTTATAAATGATACTTCAAAAAAAAAAAAAATGCCTGGTCCAGCATGAGTCTCGAGATATATTTAATTGGATGGTCAAATGATATCCAAATATAGTATGTCTATAGTCAAATTGAATGACTCGACGAGACAAATCAACAAACCCAAGATTGTTTAATTCTGACATCATTAAGACACATAAATGTCTGACAAATACTACTTGATTAAGGGAATCAACATGGATCGTTCAATAGAGCACTTTAAATTTGCACCGTATCTTTTCCATATTTACAGAGAATGTCACTCTCAAAATTATATATATAAACCCCTACTTCCCACATGAAAGGGCTTGGACTTTAAGAGGCTTGGACCTTAGATTAGATATCAAGAAAGCTTTAAGACTTGAAAAATGCCAAAGCTCCACCCAGACACCACTGTTGCCAAACCATTATCACCCGGCCTCTACTGTTGAACCTCTAACAGACCATTGCCATCGAACCTCCATTCGGCTACCACCGTTGGGTCTTCGTTCAACCTCCATCTCCCGCTGACTAGGATTCGTTCCACTTCAGTTACCCGATTATGGTCCCTTCAACCTCTGTCGCCCAACTACGATCCCTTCTGTTACAATCCAGGGTCTATATTTTTAGAATTACATATGTCTTTCATTTTAATCATTTAACTAGAGCTTATTACTAAACAGCGAAATGAAACATGATTGCATTTTTGTCTTGCCCGGAGCCTCATATCATAGGATATTTACCCTTTCATAAAAATATGTAAAATCACGTAATGAGCACATAGCCTAACAAGTAAGTAAAATCATACAACTGAAACCAATGCAAGATAAAAGAGAATAATATGCTATAAATCATATAAATAAATATATGCATCAATGTTTATACTGATTATCTATATTAATTTATCCGTCTATAGTTCATCGCATCTCAATCTATTACATCATTAGTTATAATAATAGTAACAATCAACAGAACTATATGCATCAATGTCTATACAACTGAAACCAATGCAAGTAATGAGCACATAGCCTAGCAAGTAAGTAAAATCATACAACTGAAACCAATGCAAGATAAAAGAGAATAATATGTTATAAATTATATAAATAAATATATGCATCAATGTCTATACTGATTATCTGTATTAATTTATCCTTCTATAGTTTATCGCATCTCAATCTATTACATCATTAATTATAATAATAGCAACAATCAACAGAACTAATGCAAGTAATAATATTAGTATCATAATTAATAATGTTAAATAGTAATAATGATAGTAAATAATATTAATGTCAGTCATAATATCAATACAATATTTGTAAGAGTGTCAATATCAATATTCAGATATCCAATGAATGCATCTTAAGGGTATCTTGCTCTTGCACTTATGACTCCAATTAGTCACCCCTTTTAACTCCCAATCAACATACACCTTATAACTCCCCTTGAATCATATGAATCAGTCACCCTAACTCCTTATAACGTCCAATCAATCTCTAGCCCCTTATAACTCTCAATCAGTGAATCACGTGGATCAGTAGGATATCACATGGAGTTATCATATTATATATGTGATATCATGCAGTGCTTCATTTAAAATGCAATAAAATTTTATCAAATCATTCAAAATGATCAAATCTATAACATATATAAACTTGCATGGGGGAAAGCTTATAAAATCAGGAGATAATATATTTTTCATAGATTTAAGAGAGATAAAATTCATAAAAATTAAAATTATTGAAAATAGAAGTAAGAGATTAATCACTTATAATGAATAAAATAAATTTGTAACATGAATGTCTGACAAATATGATCCAAAGGCCTTTCTCTTGTCTTCCCCTCTTTCAATTTCTTTCAAGCCAAACAATCAAGTGAGGGAGTCGATAAGGTGATATATATATATATATATATATATATATATATATATATATATATATATATATATATATATATATATATATATATATATATATATTATTCATGGCCTAATGCCACAGCACTCACCAAATCAACATCAAAGCGCTCTTTTTCAAAAAAAAAAAAATTCAAGAAAATTTATTTCACATATTTGAGTTATTACACCTTCGACCATAATTGCTCATCGAATACAGTCCTCAGACCACCATCGCTTTCCGACTACAGTCCTCGGACCACCTTCACCCGACTATAGTCTCTCCAACCTTCGTCGCCCTCTGACTAAGGTCCCTCTGACCTCTATCACCCGACAACGATCCATTTGACCTCCGTCACCTGACTACAGCCCTTAGACCTCCATCGCCCTACTATTATCATGCCCTAGAATAAAATTTAAAAAAAATTGTATATTTATCATTTTAATAATATACCCGAGCTTCTATAAATTATCAATATAAATAATAACCAGTAAAAGTAACTACAATTATATACATAAAAATGTTTTTACTATTCGCTCACTAAAATGATATTTACACTAGCTAGAAGATCATTATATTCACTAATTTATCATAAGCTACTTATTGAGGATGGAAGTAAAATACCGTGATGAAACAAACAAGAAGGTAAAAAAGCAGCAAAAAATAAAAAGACATCAGGATTTAACATGAAAAATCTAGAATATGAAAAAAAAAATCACGGAGTCACACCATACCAACAAATCCACTATGAAAATGCGGAGAAATAAGTACAGATCTCTTTTTTCTTTCACTCTCTCCTTACTTCTATTCTCTCTTATATTGTTCTCACAGTTCTCATGTTCTAACTACTCACAATACAAGAGAAAGTAAAGTTAAAAACTCCAAGGGATGCAACCCTTGAGAAAAAATAAGAAAGAAAATTGTTTAGTCTGCCTCGAGATGCTACAACACCAATTTTGAGCTCCACGACGCTCAAGCCTTTGCCTTTATGATGTTGTGAAGCTCAAACTAGCAACACTACAGTGTACATAGTGTTGTGGCACCGAATCTAGAGCATCGCGGTGCTCTACTCTCTATAAATCAGCATTGCGGCGCTCGGGAACACAGTGCAGGGGCGCTCGGGCACATAACGCCAGGGTGTTATACGAACTAACACTCCAGACTATAAAAGAATAAAAAAATGCTGAACAAAATTTAAAGAAGAAATTGATGATCTTTGTCAGTATCACTGCTCAGAATCCTGACCCCTACCTGACTTGAAATCATTTAAATCTATATAATGAGTTAAAAAGCCCAACAGATAACCAAAACTCTATCACTGTTATCAATGCAAGATAAAAGAATCAATATTTATATTTTTATTCTAATTAATATCAATCATTACTTAATATGAGTAATAAAAAAATCATTATGATCAGTGAAGTTAAAATAGATCTATCAAATTATATGACATACAGTAAAGAGTACTATAACCCAATGAGTCATGTTAGTATGCTATGCTATATTGTATTAGTATTATTTTAATTATACTATCAATCAATTTAATATACTATCATGTAAATACAATCATGAATGTAATATCTTTAATTTGATATTTTCGTTCTTCCACCCTAATTATTATCTAGTTGAGTATCAATCATAAAATAGGCAATTATACTATCAATCAGCTTATGGTGTGAAGGATTCCTCCCTTTTTTGTCTCCTGACAATTTAGATGTAGTTATCATGGGCATGTGTAATGTTAACACAGGTGTCTCGAATGATTCTACATGTGATTTGGTTGTATCTTCTGATGAACCATCTTTGACTACTCCTGAGCCTTCCTTAGTTGTTTCAGAAGGATTGGGGCAATTGGTGGATGTTCCAATTTATATTATAGCTAAAGAGGATTTGAATGCTCAATTAAAGTCGAAATTGAATGACTCTAATGTCGATCATTCTGATTGGTTGGAAGAATCCCACTCACCTCCTTGTGGGGTTGTGGGAGAGGAGCATGATGATGAGTTTCATGAGATGTTCAACTTGAAGCTGAACCGCATTGTTCAGAAGGCTTTCTCAATTGGCGATGGCAAATGTGGTAGGTGCAAATCTAATCGAAAATAATTGTTGTTGTGGTGGTTTTCCTTGGATACTATTGACTGAATGTGGATCATCTTGGCCGGGTTTATGTGGTCTCTCTCTTTTGGTGCTTTTCTATTTGGTGGGATTATGTCTGTTTTTGTGCTTGTTGGTTGTTGGTGGATCTCAGCCTTCGTTTGGATCAATGGTAAGGTTGGGAGGTGTTGGGGAATTAAATTTGTTGGCATCTACTTGGCTATTTTTACTGCTCAGGATCGGACTATGTTGTGGCAGTTTTTTTGCCCGCCCCTTGATGGCCTTGTTTGTTTTGGCAACCTTAGGGGTCATTCCACTTGTGCTTTTATTGGTGGCTACTGGTTGATTTTTGGGACTTCTTGCTGCTGTATTCTCTGCCTCTAATGGATAGTCCAAGCAGGGCAACTGGGTGGTGATACTAAGTCCAACTAACTTCAGATCATTTCCTGATATTTTGGATTTTTTTCTATATATTTTAGTTGTTTGCAAGTCGTATCTTTCTGTGGTCTTGTAAGCTTTGTGTTTTTTGCTTGTTGGCCTTATTGGTCTATGTTTGTACGTTCCTTTTGATTTGGAAAAAAGTTTTTTATTAAAAAAAATCTTAATATAGGCTTAATTATCAATTAATTGGTATCAATTAACCCCAATTATCACATGGTTGGGTATCATCTTAATTAGACACAACTGTCAACCAATTGGTATCGGTCAACCTCAATTATCATCCAGTTGAGTATCTATCTTAATTAGGCCCAACTGTCGACCAATTAGTAATGTTTTTCATCTTTCATGTTAACAACCAGCCTTCTATTCAGCCTCCCTTGCTTAAATGTAAATGCTACATTGTTTTCAAAGTCATTTATCAAATGCAGAAATTCATAAAATACAGGAAAATTTATCATATTTATCTACTATGCATTAACATTTAAAAATCATATCTTTCAATTTAATCAGTAAAAATATAATATATTCTGTCAAAATGTTTATATTGACGAGATATATCACATACTAAAAGTTATACAGTGAAACGTTTATCAATATAAAATAATCCTTATTTTTCAATTATAGAAATACATATATGATCGAAAAAATATCAAAAACATCAAATTATTGAAATAAAAAATAGGATAATAATTCCTTACAGCGAGACGTGCAAATCTCCCAAAAAATTTGACTGACAAAAATTGCTTTATAGCCTCCAAATCTTGAGTTCTCTTTTCTCTCTCCTCTAATTTCTATCTAATTTCCCTAAATCCTTCTCAATTAGCCGAAATAAATGGTGAAAAAGCTTACGTTAAAAAGTTGTCAATGGTTTAGGATATTTATAATAAAATAATAATTTAATATTAATATAATTATATAATTTATTCAATTTGCATAATAATATTTATATAATTTTTTTGGACTTAAAAAATTCTAGAAAAATATTCATAAAATAACCCAATTATTTAAAAAATACTAATAAAATCAGTTTGCAAAATAAATACCTGACAGACCCAAAGTCTCCACTTGTACCAATTGATATCAATTTCTTAAAGATTTTTACTATTGCTCAAAAATTACGAAAAAAATTAGTGCAATTAAAACACTATAATATCTATGATATGACAAAGATGGTTTGTGATTTGGACTTATAATAACTCTTAAAAAAATTATTTCATTAGATCAAAATACAGGCTATTACAACTATGGTCCCTCTGACATCTATCACACAATAATGATCCCCCCGACCTAAGTCATTTGACTACAGTCCCTCCGACCTCCATCTCCTGTTGTTGTCAGGGAACCCTTGCCACCCGTCACCATTGCTAAACCTCTACCCGACCATCATTTTCGCTTGACCTTCGTGCATCGCGAACTACAATCCTCGGACAATCACCCGACTAAGATCCCTTCGACCTCTATCTCCTGCAGACTCCTCAGACCACCGTAGCCCGACTACGGTCCATCAGACCTCCATCGCCCGTTGACTACAGTCTCTCCGACCTCCATCACCCGTTGATTACGGCTCTCTAACCTCTGTCTACTAACAAGGGTCTCCTTGGCCTTAGTCGCTCGACTACAGTCCCTTCGACCTTTGTTGCCCAACTATGGTCCCTCCGAGCACCATTGCTTGCCGACTACAGTCCCTCCAAACTCTGTCTCCTGCTAACTACAATCCCTCTAACCTCCGTCACCCAACTATAATCCTACCGACCAAATCAATATGCCAACATTCTCTTGAGAACATCTCTCATGTCATTGGATTCTTCCAACCCCAACCATGTAACATGCTCTATATGATGTATATTTATATATTATGTCAACACTTTCTCCCAAGGAAGGCCATCCTTTGTAACCAATAATATAAACACTAGTATAGTCATTTTAATTGGCCAAGGCTCTGTGATTTTTATCTTTTTTAGGATTTTCATGTAAAAATTATAGTGTCTTTTATGACTCGCATCCCTCTCTCTTATCAGTGTGTGTACTGAATCTTCATACAAAACTAGGATGCTAAATCTTATAACTATCTATTTATGTGAATGTTCCAGCACACAATAAATATATATAATTTTTCTTATGAGTTAGTTTTATAAATTATATTTTTATTTATGATTAGCAGTAAAAAAAAAAAAAAAGAAACACCATTTACAATTGTTTTTTTTCCTCTTTTTCTGCAAACATCGATAAGGTTTTTTTGCAACGATTTGAAAGTCATTGTTAAGCCTTTTGCAAATTTGGATTTCAAAACTACTTTAATATAGATAGAGAAGGCCTTAAAATTACAGCAATTTTAGCTGCTGTTACATTACAATGACAAAACTTGCTGTTCTATTTTATGTCGCAGCAACTTTAACCTCTTGAAAGTTTTGTGATTTTAACTGCTGCTAAATTGTTCCATCAACTTTATCCTCTAATATATACAATTGCTTTCAATATTGCTATATTTTACTTTGAAGTGATAATGCTAGCTGCAATTAGTGATATTTTGTATTTATTTTCAAATCGCCACGAGCAAGTGTCATCTTAGGCTTCGTTTGTGATAATTTTTTTATTACTTTCTAAAGCATCATTTTAGTAAAAAAATTAGAAAACTGTTTTAGAAATCAATAAAAAAGTTGTATCAAACAAAATCTTGAATGATTTTAGTAGTATATTGAATATTTTTGAAAAAAAGAGTTGGTGTTCATTGTACATCAATATATATTCATATTTTTTTAATTAGTTTGAAAATTATGTTATTTTAAGATATTATATTTCATTGTATATATATTTTTAATAAAAGTAGATAAATATTAGATATTTTTATCAATTTTTTTATTAATAATTAATAAAATTATCATATGCTCATAACATATCATACCTACTTATAAATATATTGTTCCTGCATCTTCATAATAGTGTTCCCACATCTTATAAGCATATTCATGCTTTATAATTCCTTAGAAAACCAAATCTAATTGAAAAAAAAATGGCATTTTTGATATTTTGATTCGTTGTTTACTTCTTTTAAACTGGCAAAATAATGTCATTTTAAAGTTAAAAAATAAATAAATTTATGAAAATACAATCCTTATGTACTCTAAAATAATATCTTATGTACTCTAAGTATACACATTATAAGAATGATTATAAAGTTGTTGATGAAAAATTATTTATTTTTTAAAATATATTGGAAATATTATAAATATTTTTTTTAAAAGTCAGATGCAAACATTTTTCATCTACTTTTAAAAAATAGTTTTCCATCATTAAATTTTTAAAAATTAAAAAGAAATTAGAAGCTAAGTAAATGTGTGGCAATGATAAAAAAGTTAATCCAAATGGACCTTAGTTAGATAATATGTTTCTTTTTTTTCTTTTTAGAGTTTTTCTTATAAAATTTATTGCCCCTTCAATTCCGTATAATATGTCAAGAAAAAAAAAAACTCTAAACTATTATGAAAAATGACATTAAAGTTTTATTTATTTATAGAGATTAAGATTTTGTTTGTGACAATTTTTTTATTGTTAAAATTTTTTAAAAGCAGTGAAAAAATAATGGCCAAAAGCTATCACAAACGAAGTCTTTTCTTTCAGACCGCAATCACAATTTTTGTTTGATAATTATTTTTTCATTATTTGCAATAATGTTTTGTGTTAGGAACTTTACAATCACATTCATAAAAAAATATAGCCATCCCATACAGATCCTAAATCTTGTTGGAATACAACAGCTCTCAGTAAAATTTAGAAGTCTCGTCAAATAGTTTACTAAATTAAAATTCGAAACATCACTCACGAGATATTCCAAACCCTAGAAGGAGGCATGCTTCCTCAATAGAATGGTACAGTGATTTGCAAAAAGAAAAAAGAAAATACATAATCGCAAATAAATTTTTGCTTAATGAAATGATAAAATCTGCTATTTTGTATAATTAGAAACTAACGTAATTTCGAAATTCACGAATTCCTGGATTGTAAAGATAATATTTTTTTCATAAAATAAGAAAACCAACAACAAAGAACTATGCTGACATTATTTTTCTATAAAATTTTAAATTGGAACCCATAATAAAAATTACTTCTGATCTCATATAAATGTTTAATTAATATTAAATTTTAAACATTATTAAAATTATAAATTCTTATAAAATAAAATGAACCACCCTTGGGCCTTGGCAATATCCAGTTCAATTTAAAGTAGATATAACACAGGCTTTAAACAACATTTTTAAGCTTTTGACTTTTCTGAAGGCACACTTGATTCTACGGGCTCATTTGATTTTTTTAAGATAAAAAATAAATGCAAGAAATATTATTTTATTTTTATTAATTTTATATGTGAAAAATAAAATCATCATTTTTAAGGCATTTTGAAAGCATGTTAATAGTTTAAAATTAATAATTCTTTTTTAATGCATCCAATAAAATGATGCAATCCAATTAATTCACCAACTTTTAAAACATATTTTGTAATTTTCTATCAATCAAGGTTTACTAAGATGTGTAAAATTTCTTTTTTTTTTTTTTTTTGGAACGGGGAGTATCGGCCCGCTGCCACCTTAGCTTGTGAGGCGTTTGGTGATGTCCACTAATCTCCTCGGTCGACCTAGCGGTGGCACCGACACCAGAAACCCCCGAGCCAACACTTTATTGGTCCCCACCTAGGAGGCGCAGCCGTAGTAGGGTAGATTCGAACCCGGGATGGGGGGTCCCAATTGTGCTCTCCCACCAATCACCCTAAGCCTCGGTGGGTAATTTCTTATAAATTTTAATAAAGTACTTGTAAAGCTCATGTTCATCTATTGATTAGAAACTTTGACTATCAATCAAAAAATTTTGAATTCGAATCATACATATCTATTGGGTGTGAATTTATCTTTCTAACCTAAATATCCTCCGCGCCCAAAAAGAATAAAGTACTTGCTAAGTTGCTTCCATTAATGGATAATCATTGAATGTTTTAAGAAAAAGCTTTATAAGATAGGTAGCCTTTATGTCATTGGCGTGATGATTACAAGTACCACTGAGCAGCCACCTCCCTTATTAAACTGTTGGGCATACTTTTATGGGTTTAATCATTCTTGTTGATGGGTGATTATGGATCAACTTTAGTCCACTTATCTACAACCGATCAAGACGTTGTCATTTTTACAGGTTAATTTAAACTGACTCGAATTTTGAGGATCATGATTTGATGGAACCAAAATAGTGCTGACTGCATTTGACTGATTGTACTAAAAAAATTATTTTAAAAAATATTAAAAAAGCTATCCCAAATAAGCCCAAATCTACTAATGAAGACTTGAGGAAAAATCTTCAGCTAATAAATATTGATCGAATATTCATAATAAATCCCTATAATAAATGAACTACATTAACCGAACAAAATTTTGTATTAAAGTATTGGGTTTATCATCAATTGTAGTTTTTACAAGAATCTATCGATAACAAATCATCATTTCTCAAATAAGAAATTCTCTAAAAACTTATTCCCTCAGTAACTAAACTTGAAAGGAATATGCTGGTCGTTGAATATGCTTGATTAATTAAAATCAAATAGCTATCAACCTTTAGTGATTTATTACATTCTTTTCGGTCGGCTTATGGTTTAGTACAATAGGTGGAAGCAGATAATGTCACGGTTGGAGTTTTAAATTATAGTTATTGCGCACTTAGCTCCAACAGCGACCCTGAAATCATGACTAATGCACTTGCAAGGCAAGTTAGCTTGCTTTAAACCCTTCAATATAATTAACATCTAGGACTGACTGCTGGGATGGTGAGTTTGTATCATGACATTTTTGGAAGGCTACAAGATGGTAGAAGATGAGTATAACAGATACAATGTGAAGGAAGGCGTTGTGCTATATGGACTATCATGACTGTATACACTCAGACATTTGTCCACACATATCTGTATCATCAATTTATGAACATTTCAATAAAAGTTTTAGAAAAGTGAGACACTCGGAGGCTAATTATATTACTAATAATGGAGAAAATGGAGGTACGGAAAAGCGAAGGAATACAATAGGAAAGCTATGGTTCGGTCCCATCCATTGGTTGGTAGGAAGAGAAAGAAAGCTTTTGGATTTTTAGTTGCAGCAAATGCAACTGAATCTCCACTTTTTGACAAAGCAAGAGATTCCAAGTTTTAATAACCTAAAGCTGTAGTAATCCACTTTGGTGGAGTCGTAACTTCACGTGGTCTTGAAAGAGGGGGCTCGCCTTCTTGGATACATATTTGTCACCACTAAAGCTGAAGCACTAAACAAGCATGATGATAATATCTTAAGATTATAATATTTCAATTCTCCAGAATATAAAAATAAAATTCAAGCCAATATTAAATACTACTAGTTTAAAAGGAAACAAAATAAGTGCCTAGCAAGACTTACCCAAAATTTTAAAATTTAAGGTTCAAAAAACAAATCACTGCGAGTTGCATGGTGGAACTGTGTAAATTAAAATAGATTGTGTACATACAAGTGAAGCACAAAAAAGAAATGCACCTTCATTAGGGTTCTACGGTAACCGAACATTAGTGCAATAGCCGATCTTCAAACAAAATGGACTCTCTGCTCAAAAATGAATCATACTGATCCTCGGCAAGCTTAGACACCGGGCTGCCACCTCGACCTAACTAGAGCCTTCAACTGTCTTTGGCGAATCTGGCATTTCATCATTAGGAACTCTGAATCCAAATAAAAAGAAATAAGAATCGGGAATAACTTCTTAAACTTTTAGACAAAGGCACAAGCACTTCATTATACTCACCACAATACCGCTAGAGTTATCCTCAGTGGACCTCAAAGTAAAATCTCTGGTATCAAGCAACAAGACGCTTAAAAAGATTGGCAGCTTTGTTAGTTCTCTAGCATTTGGCAATTATGAAGTGAGCCTGCAGGCCATGAAATTCCTTGCAACTTGACGGGAGAGCACATGTCTAAAGAGCATGTGAAGCTTGTAAACTATAACTGATGGACGACTGTGTCAACATTAGCATGGATTTAACACATTCAATGACTAGGAATAACCCAAGTCGATATTGGAACAAGTAATTCCATTTTAAGTTATAATTCTCAGAAGCCATGGATAGGGTTTGGATATCCCAAGACAAACTCAGAAACAAGTTCATTCAAGAGGTCATCCTTCAGCATTCTCTCAATCTCTCTTCCAATCATGTCAATGTGATCATCTATATAAAACCACCTAGTATCTAGAACCTTCTCGTCTGGTTTACCCCTACTGAGCTCCTTCTGTTGCCAAACTAAAAGACGCCACGACTCATCAACCAATCTTCCATGACCACAAGAATTTCTTCTCTTCAACTTCACCCACGGATGAAAATCCATGCATGGGGCAAGGATCTCCGCTAGAATGGAGTTTATATGATCAAACAGCAGTTTTCTCTCTGATCTTGGCCATGAATTAACCATATGGTACTCACTCTCAAGCTTGTCAAATACATCTGGGAATACTGGATAATCCGGTGAGTAGCATGCATCAAAAAACTTATTTTGGCTGGCAGCATATATACCTGAGACATTAAGTATGTCTAGCAAGTACAAGAAATCCCTTTCACCATCATTCTTTAATGAATTCAAAATTTTCTTGCTAACCTCATCATTAAAAATAAGAGGTTTCGAATGCTCATCACCAGAATGAACAGTTCCCAACTCCAGAAAGTTAAGTTGTCTTTGAATATCTACAAAAAGTTAATAGATGCTTTTAAGTAATATTAGATTGAAGTTCGCTGATTTTTCTCTAGCAAAAACAAGCATCGAAGTGTTAGAATGTACCCTGAAGATCTGCAGCGATCCTTTCCAAGCATTGTGGAGTTGATTTCCCATCTTCTGATGGAGTCTCCAGAACAGAAACAGGACTTAGCCGCTCTGCAAATTTGGGTAATATGTGAGGCCCAGATACTCTGATAACATCCAAGGGAGATTCCACTAGGGGAAAGTCAACTGATGCTACCTGTACCAGAAATGCATACATTTTAGGGTAAGAAAACCATTTTGATTTTTTTTTTTTTTAAAAGAGGGATTGTTAAGAATAGCCTGTTAAACATCCCTCATCAACACTTCCTCTCTAGATATTCTTCAACCGTATAAATGAGCCACATATATTAACAACAGCTCCAGCACTAAACAATTCTGACAAGCAAGCAACCTTAATGAAAACGAAAAAAAAAAAAACTTCAAATATCATTACTAAAAATATATTGATATTGACTTTTAAAATAAGAGAGAATCTTTAAGGCTCTTCCCAGATGTCATTTACCACGCATCAGGAACAGAAAGCATCACATATCATGAAAGATTTCTAAACAACCAGCTTAACATTCTACATAACACATTTCCAAATCAAATTGAATCCAAAAAGTCTCAGGCTGAGAAAAGAATTGCTTAGGTCGTTCATGACCCTTGAAAGTTTGGATTCTAGGCATCAATTCTACAGGATAGACCCTGATAATTAGATCACATTATAACATGAAAAGATGCCATATGAACCTTATCAACTAGCTTAGTGCAAAAAATGCAGCATTCATTCTAGCAAGTAATTATTCTGTTTTGATTAACAGGCAGCACGCAAATAAACAATAAAGCGGGCAAAATAGAATGCTCCAGAATTGATCGGCGCCTGAACATGAACATTAAATCTCAATATTTGATCTTTCACTGCCAAATGATCAAGATAGATGAACTGTTGGATACTTCTGGTAAAAGAAAAGGATGAATTCTCTATCCTAAATCAAGCAAATTAAGCATATATGCATTATCAAATCTTAGTATCACCGGGGTATTGAAACAGTTGATCCTCTCAAGCACATTTAGAACGGGAATTTTAAAAGACAGCTTTAAGAATGGGCAGCATTGGCTGTTACAAAGGTATACATGCACAAGTGCATCACCCATAAACATTTAACTTGAGAGATGCCACTTCTCCCAATACCTCACGGCTATCTTAATCATTACTTTATATCAGCTCAATTAATTGTGTTGTCATGGCACCATTTATTGAACATACTGATCAGATGTTTTACACCCCCAATACATCCTAATTGTGATTGCGAGCTCAAACATCTCCATTCACTTGGAATCTTCCTATCAGATCTTACAATCTTAGGAGATTGGAGACCTTAATTGATAGGGTTAAGAATGCTGTCAACGCAGTTCTTAATTCTTATTTATTTCCATTCTTCCCAACACACTGTCAACCAGGATATAAATCTTCTTGAGTCTATTAGAAGAAAGTTTCATAGACATGGTAAAAACTTGACTACTATTTTTTTCAACTACACATGTGGTGGCATAAAAGAGGTCGGTGATCTTAGGTTTTTCAATCTAATTGAAATATTATGTAAATGATGATGGCAACTACATACCAATGAAAAAACTGACAGCCATTTGCAGATTTAAGCGCAACAAAAAATTCAAACCTGGTCAGCTTCAGGCTCAAATCATCCTCGACAAAATCAATCAGGAAGTAGTTTTGCTCTTGAATAACTATTTACAAAGAGAACAGTACGGACGCTCTATACTGTTTTGACAGATAGTCCTTTGAATATTCAGACAAGAAGAGTTACCAATAAGAGTGTCATGCCATAGTGACCCTCCAAGGAAACAGTCTCATTGACTTCATCATTTTTTCCCCCTTGAAATTAACATTCAGACTCCCGGGTAAAAGAATCTGCAGATGGACCTCTCTATTCACTTTTCTAAAAATCTATATATTCCAAAAGCATTGTGAGCTAAGTTTCTAGTTTAGCTCTCGGCAATGGCAAATCAAAGCATGAATTGAAAACACTAGACTTCGCTGTTCTTAGAAAACTCCAGCATGTTCAATGAGAAGTTCCTCATGAGTAAGGAGATGAGGCATGTGTTCTTTGCTATTCTACTCGGTATGTGTTCTTTTATATTCTACTCTAGAATCTAAAGCCATCACTTTATCAATCATCTGCTGTCTAAATTTGTGGAGGTACTTGAAAATGAAAAAATTTCCCTGCTCCAGAAGTTTTGGCGCTCCAGCCTCTTCACGCATTTTAACGGATTAAGTTACGGGATAAATTTTCAAAAGACAAATTAGTAAGAGATAAGACACTACCAAGAGAGTTTACCCTCATTTGCAAGGATTTTAAGATCTGAGTTCAGATTTCCCATAGACCCAAGCCCCTTTGAGTAATTACCCATCCTAGTGATAGGAGAACACTTTCGATTAAGGCAAATCGTTAGATAGTACTTTTTGAATAACATCTCTATTTGTATCAAAAGAATACTTGAATGAGCTTTGCTTAGAATTTCCACATTTTTTATGTTGTGCTCTCAAGAGAGGACGGAAGGCATTAGTCGCAAGGAAGATGAAAGCGTTAGAGCTTATTATTGTTTGCTTAAAGATGCCATTATCCTTATATGCCTACTTTAGATTGCATAATTTATTTTTAAAATATGGAAAATACATTATTATGTTATGTAAAATTCTATATGCAAATATGAGGTTATCTAATAAAACATTTTAATATTTGTTGAATATTTGTTGGTGATTTTTAATAGCTATAAGTGAATTTAAGTAAATATAAAAAATAGCAAATTGATCTCAACTCTCTAATCCATTTTATTGTGGATAATTTGTTTTATCACTTTTATTTGATTTATGACCAAATATGAAAGAACATTCTTATCATACATCATCATTTTTTATTAGCATTTCTTGCATTCTTAACTAATTTATTTTGGTGATTTTTCAAATTTTTGGAGATCAGCTAAATCCAATTAAAATGACTTTCATATAACTTATTATTGATATCAAAATTAGGGGTGTCAATTTCGGGTCGCGGGTCGAGTTCGGGTTGAACCCGGAACTGACCCGATACTATACGGGTTCAGGTCAACCCGACCCGTTTTTGCAAACGGGTCGATTTTCTGGACCCGAACATGACCCGCTTCGGGTTCGGGTCAACCCGACCCGCTTCGGGTTCGGGCCAACCCGACCCGAGCCGCGGACATGGCAACATCGGCAGCAACGGTGGACTGACGGCCGGCGGCAACGAAAGCCGGCGGAAGCGGCCGGCGAGGTGGCGACTGACGCGGGACTCGTCCGACGCGACGTGGATGCGACAAGCGGGCAGGTGGGGAGGCGGGGCAGGCGGGCAGACTTGGGCAGGGCCGGTCAGAGCGGGCAAACATGTTTCCGGGTCATTCCCGGGTTTCCGGGTCAACCTGAACCCAACCCGATTTTGCAAACGGGTCGGTTTTCCTGACCCGAACCCGACCTGCTTTGGGTTCAGGTCAACCCAAACCCGAAATTTTCGGATCGGGTTCGGGTCGGATTTTCGGGTCGGGTCCAATATTGACACCTCTAATCAAAATCATAACCATTTATTTAATATTTTAATATTTTATTCATATTTAAACTAATCTTTATATTGACCATTCAGGTTAGTCTTTCGATCTTTAATATGAATTTTAAATTAATTTAAATTTTTTATTTTATTTAGATATCACACAAAAAAAAACTAAATATTTACACTACTAGATCAAATTCTTACTGATTTTATTAGATTTTCATATGATGTACAATTTATTTTTAATTAATCTAATTTATTTAAGTGCACAATATTTCTTGATTGATTTTATCCAATTATAATGCCTTTCATATGTTAGGTTAGTCAAAGATCTCTTTAGTTAACTTTTAAACGCTTATTTTCTATAATTTTAATTAAATATATGATCCATTATCATAATTCTCTGATAAAATTAATAATATAATTATTCTTTCTCAATACTAATTATACATAAATTATTGTTTATTAAAATATAAAATCTAGTAATAAAAAATAATAATTAATTACTTTATATGAAAATCATAATCATAAATTTCATTTTTATTGAAATATTTTAAAATTTTTAACAATGTGCACTTTGTGCACGTGCAATAGAACTAGTATATATAAGTACATGTACGTGTCTTGCTTGACGCAGTGGGGAAATTCCATATTTAAAGTTAACATATAAATATGAAGACTCATATACGCTTCTTTATGTTCAATGTAAAAGAAAACACAAATGGTTTTTAAACCATACATACACGTCTTTTTTTGGCATGGTGAGCAGTCTAAGACTCTCTAAAGATGCTCTCTACGTGGGAAAGATGAAAGGAGGCTACTGAAATCTCCAATAGATTGAATTTGCACAAAACTTTAAAAGAGCAAAACAAGCAAATACTCTGAACTATACTTGCTTATATTGCATTCAACAAATCACAATTACAAAGAATCAACCCAAAAATCAATCGTCCAACTGGCCCCTAAGAAAATAAGAACCCAAAAAGAAGTCCTCCACAAGAATGTTAATCAATTCTTGAGGTATATACAAAGAATCCCCATCCCCTAATTTCCAGAAAAAATGTTCTTCTATAGCACACTGAGCACAATAGTGAGCTGCTTTATTGCATCTTCTCAGTCTGTGCACAAACACTACTGAATTGAACATCTTCACCCAGTTGAACTGGTCACTACCTTGTATCTTATTTTTCCGCATAGCTCTCTTGCATATATTCTGCATATATGTAATGAAGTTGGCATTATCACCCTCAACAACTAGCCCCTTCATTCCAACCATCCACCCTTCAATCACTTTATCAATATATTTCATTGCTAAAAGCTCCACCTACGTGCTGTCCCAATGAAATATACTCCAGCCAACCGCCAAGATCAACTTTCCCATGCTGTCCCGAACTACCATTCCAATACCACCAACATTATTACTATGTAGAGCACCATCCACATTCAATTTCAACCAATTCGGAGAGAGAGAGAGAGAGAGAGAGAGAGAGAGAGAGAGAGAGAGAGAGAGAGAGAGAGAGAGAGAGAGAGAGAGAGGGGCACAATGAATTAGAAATCAACAACCCATCAGGTTGAATGGAGTCCCAATGCTATGAAAAATTGAAATATTTACTTTGGGTTAGCATCTCAATGGCATTAGCAACAGTCACAAGAGGAGATGAATAAACTTTCCCATGCTTCGTATCATTTCTATTTTTCCAACAAAGAAAAACCACATTGCAATAGACAACAGCCCAAGAGAATTCTCCATCATTGCATCTTTCAATTCCCAACTGTAACTACTCTAGATTTCTGAACCGAGGAAGATTAAATCTCCACCTCTCCAAAGCTTTAACAACCAACTTTAGCTGCTTACAATCCACCACTATATGGTTTAAATCTTCTACCTCTTGGCATCCAAAAGAACACCCAACTCCTCCCTGAAGTCCATGGTTAGAAAGCCATTGCTCGGTAGGAATAATTCTTTTATAAACACGTCACCAGAAAAATCTAACCCTTGGGTTAAGCTTGAGTTTATAACTTGAGTAATTGAATCCACTTCTAGCTCAAATTGCTTATTGTAAGCAGTTCAGGCTATAGAACCACCCATGGGGCTTTTAATAAGCTCCATACAGTCTTCCATCTCATCCGTCTAAATGGGAATCCCGATTATCTTATCCGCCACCTCCTCCCCAAACAGATTCATTAGCTGAATTTTGTCCCAACTCCCATCTGGAGAAATTAATTGAGAAACCTTCATGCCTTCTAACCTCTCCACATCACAAAATGTTGGCCAATCATGTAAAAATTTATCCCCAATCCAAATATGATCAAGGACATTAATATTACTTCCTTCTTTAATTTTCCATCTAATACAATTTCCAAGCAAATAGCTCCATCACAGATGATCTTCCAAGCAGCAGAATCAATCCTTTTAGTGTCCTTCTCCCACGGTATCCTCCCATAACTTGCACTCAAGAACTTGTTCAACATACCCTCAGGTTTGAACAGGAACTCCCAAGTAATTCTTGCTCTAAGTGGCCTTAGCTACTTAGATGAAGCACGAATACCCAAACCTCCCAGCTTAAGAGGTCTACAAACCACCTTCCAGGTAGTATAGTGAATACTTCTTTTATCAATTTCTTTATCACATAAGAAAGATCTGGCAATCCATTCCACCTCCATCAGAATGGTCTTTGGAAATATTGAGTGGGTCATGGCACACATCAAAGAAGGAAGAAGAGAAGCATTGATTAAAGTAAGCCTTCCAGCAAAGGACAGCTGCCTACTTCCCCAAGCCATAACAGCAGCTTTTATTTTATATATAATAGGATTGAAATCAATTTTAACCAACCTCTTCAGTGATAGCTTAATCCCTAGGTACTCAAAATCATCCACCTTACGAAATCCAATAATTTTTGCAAATATTTTCTTCTTCCAATCCGGCGTACCTTTACTAAACAAAACAGCAAATTTGACATGGTTAATCCTTTGCCCCGACAAAGAACAATAATCTTGTAATGTGCCCATCACATAATTGATTTCAGCCTTAGTCACTCATGCAAAAATAAGAATGTGTTACGCTTGCTGCACCAGTCCAGACTTACGCCCAACGGAAACAGGGAGGGGGGCGGAAAGGGGGTGGGCCCCATGGGGGGGATTAATGCAAACATTTGGGGGGAAATTTTGAATGTAAGGGCTGTTTAGGTATTTTGGTGAAATCCTTTATGGTTAATTAGGGGGGATTGGGAGGGAATTAGGATATCTTGAATTTGAATCCAATTTGAGATCTAGGGTTGGTGTGCTTGGGCTCTTGGTGTTGCAAGAGAGTTTTGGAGAGTTGTTCTTCCTCTCGAATTGAAGAATGTGTATCTTTTGTTGTTTTCAATCATCTACTAGTGGAATATAAGTTGTTTGCTTGGTTTTCTTTTCAATTTTCTCTGTTATTTCTCTATTTTTGGGCTGTTCCTGTACGAAAACAGCAGCCAAACTGCTGTTTGGCTCTTCTCTTGGTGAGGATTGCTTGCAAAACCTAGTATTTCCTATCAGAATGTCGTCAACATATAACAGATGGGAGATACGAGGTCCCCCAACAGAAGATGGCACACCCTTGATCTGCTCTCTTTGATGCAGAGCTGAGGACAATAATTCCAAGCACAAAATGAATAAGTAGGGTGAGAGAGGGCACCCTTGTCTAAATCCACATTCAGCAACAATCCATTCAAATAATTGTCCATTGATGAGCAAAGAGAATTTAGGAGATCTGATACAATTCATCACCCATCTATTGAACCGTGTAGGGAAGCCCATCCTCCTAAGAACCAGCTCCAAAGTTTTCCAGCTCATCTTGTCATATGCTTGCTCCATGTCAATCTTTAAAGCCACCATCCCATTTTTAGATGTTGAGAATTTAAAATTGTTTATCACCTCTTGAGCAATCAGGCAGTGGTCCGAAATCAACCTCCCAGGAACAAAAGCAGCCTATTCTGTCGCAATAAATGGTAGAATCATCTTGAATCTATTGACAATGACTTTAGCCACAATCTTGTATACAGTTTGACATAAGCTGATAGGTCTTAACTTGGAAGGATGATTCGGTTGTTTAACTTTAGGCAGTAAAACCACCACTGTTTTCTTCCATTCATCAACCATGACAACAGTGCTGAAAAACTCCAAACAAGCACCTGCCACTTGCTTCCCCATAATGCTCCAAAAGTTTTTAAACAAGGAAGTTGTGATACCATCTCTCCTAGGAGCTCTATATCTACCAAAGGCTTTAACCACCTCCCAAATTTCTTCCTCCGAGACATCTCTGTCTAATAATTCACCAAACTGGTTAACCACCTCTTTTTGTGCATTCAATGAAGGCCAATTTTCCTCACCAATGTCCTGTTTTCTCCATTTCGAAATGAAAAAATCAGTGATGAATTTGGAAATAGCCTCACTGTCTTGGGTAGGTTCATGTCCGGAACCTTCATTTCCCAAATTTGATTATTTCTCTTGCGGACAGATGCCACTGAATGAAAGAAATGAGTATTTCCATCCCCTTCCTCCATCCATTTGATCTTGGCTCTTTGCTTCCACCAGTTCATAATTCTGGCCAGAGTACTATTTAGCAGTTGCACCTTGCGTTTCAGATCAACCTCTTGAACATCAGATAACCCATTTCCCACACATTCTATTTGTTGCAGCACCTCTATTTCCTTCTCAAGATCCTCTTTAGCTTTTCAAGCTCCCTAAATTTATTTTTACTCCAGAAGAAGAGGGACCTAAGAGTCCTGCATTTCTTTTGTAATTTGTGAGCCTCCGTTCCACCATTTGCAACTCCCCATTTATCCAAAACAATCTTCCACACAACTAGATAGGAAAGCCATATATCTTCAAATTTCACCCAAGAAGAGAACTTTCTAGTATTGCCCAAAATGTTACAAAGAATTAGGCAATGATACGAAGCCACCCTGTTAAGATGCTTAACCTGCATATCTTGAAACATATTCAAGAAACTCGAGCTAACTAGGAATCTGTCAAGCCTACACCAGATTTTGCTCCTACCTTCTTTGTTATTGGTCCAAGTAAAAGCTAGCCCAGTAAATCCAAGATCAACCCAATCATTCACTAACATAAAATTTTCCATCTCACTAGTTGCCAATGAATATTTGAATGGTTTGCCACCTCTCTTCTCCTCTTGGGAGAGGATACAGTTGAAGTCTCCACAAACCATAAGAGGCGGGCCCATCTCATGCTTCATGGATATATCATCCCATAACAATCTTCTATCAACCCTATCATTACTCGCATAAACCACATCAATCTCCCAACTACTACCCTTAGAGTTTTGAATCTTCCCATCATACATTGCTGAGTTTGCAAAGACTTTTGAAAAGAAACCAAACCTTCTTTTCAAATCAAAAGAATCCGACCAGCCTTACCAATAGAAGATTGGTAATCAAACTCCCAACTCTTACCAATCAGCTTATCAATATCTTCTCTACAGAACTTCTCAACTTTAGTTTATACCAAACCAATAAAATTAACATTGTTTTCACCTACTATGTGTTTCAAGTAGTTACTCGCCGTACTCCTGCGAGCCCCCCTATAATTCCAACAAAGAAAATTTGTCATTTGGCCACTAGAGGGGACGCGTCCCTCCGTTCGAATCTCCATTTCCAGAACCATCAGCCGCACAATTATCAGTTACCTCCTTTCCTTTGCCAAATCTAAAGCGGGGGAGATATTCAACTGAGCCTAGGCTGGCCAGCTCCTTAACCAACAAAACACTAGGAACTTTTCCTTTCTTATTCTTTACTTTGGACAACCCAGTTCTACTTCTTTTGTTCTCCAAAATAGCCAACTTATCAACATGGCAAATATTGGCCAGCTCCTCAACCAACAACCCACTATTGAACATTTCTTTTTTATTCTTCATTTTGAAAATCTCATTCCTACCATTCTTGCTATCTGAAATAGCCAATGCCTTGGGGATGAGCATCTGAGATGGTGTTTTACTTACATTCTTGTTTCTCCTATTTTTTATATCCATAATTTTCGTCTTCAAAGGGTCCATTTGCCCGCCCTTATCTTCATCTATAAGTACATCCATTACATACTTGCTTTCCTCATTCCTTGTCAACATTTCGTGTTTGTTCACATCATTCTGACTCAACTGACCAGTATCCTTTTTTGGAACTTCCCTCCAAACATTGCCTTTGTTTTTATCTTGCGTAACATTCCCAACCTTGTTATTCCGGCCTCTGCGTCTCGCTACCACCGTCCAGCTCCCAAAATCCTCATCAATCTTCTCTTGAATCTTGTCTTGATTCCTGCTTCCATCCTGAACAAAAGGAGAATCCCTTTCAACTTTCCTATATTCTTCAGATTTCTTACCTTCCCCCCTCCGAGAAATTTCTCCAGCTCTTTCAGTTCCCACTAATTGACTGTCTAGCTCCCTGCATACCTCCATTCTATGCCCAATCTTCCCACATTTGGAGCAAATGATAGGAATCCCTTCATACTCAATAAGTTAGAAGAACCTCCCTTCAAATTCTTGGGCCCAAATAACTTTTTGCAACCTTTTCTCTAGATCAATTCTGACACATACCCTGGCATAAGAACATCTCCCCCACGAACTCATGTGAGCATCCATTAGCAGAGGTTCCCCAACAAGAGCAGCCAATCGCGCCAAATTATAATGATCCTAATATTCTAATGGTAGGTTCGGGAACCTTACCCAAACCGGAGAAATGAATCCTTTTAATGAATTTGTGGAAAGACCCGGAACCCATTTGTCAACCCCTATAATTTGTCCAGCCACAAACCAAGGGCCCCCAATCAACACATTATTTCGAGCTTCCATCGATTCAAACCAGCATATGAAGCAGTCCATTCCCATTGGAGTAATCTGGGACATGCCAAGGTGCCCCCATTTCTTTTCCAATTCCTTCTGCACTACCCAAAACGGTAGTCTTCTAACAAGCAATCTTCGTACTAACGCTTTCCCCAACTTTTCCACATTGTTTCTAGCTCTCTCCAAGTTCAGGGAAACAAGCCCATCTTCTCTAATAAACTCTTTCTTTTCTTCTCTCAAGAATAACGGGAGATGTTTTGGCTTTCCCCAAGCCCTATTTGGTTTAGCAAAATTCCGCAACATTTTACCTTCAGCCCTTGTTGAATCCGAATCAATATGCATACCAGTTATCTTCCCATTATTCTCAGAAGAACCTTGTAAAATCGGAAAATCATAAGGTTTACCAGCGTTCAACTCCACCTTTCTACCCGCCTCCCTTTCTTTGGCCTGCACGCTACCCATTCCCCTCTCTTCCTTCTTCAAATCATTCTTTTGGCTAACCGAATTCTCCATCAGATCAGAGCCCCGTCTCCTCAAAGTCATAGAGAAATTTGAATCTTCGTTTCCCGGCAAAATTTCTTGATGCTGATTTTTGCCCGAATTCGTTCTTCTCTCCGTGGTATCTAAGTCGGCCTTAAATTCTTGAACCCCCAAGACCTTACCCAATCTATCTGGGCCTTGATCCATTGCAAGTCCCGATTGACCAAGATCCATCTTCACAATGCTCCCCATCTCGACATCTTCCAAAACTCTCTCCATGAGACAAGGAATTCGAGCAACTCCCTTCCACTTCCATCTCCATCGCCGGTGAATTCAGCAGAGAATGAACCTGACCAACAAAACTCCCGATCCAATGGCCGCCCATCAAGAACTCCTTCTCACCCGAAGCCCCAACAACACGAAAACTCACATCCCGACCATCACCTTCCTCAGAACTGCTTCCACCATCCGTACTCTTCCCTCCGCCACTCCTACAGTGGCGAGAGGGTGACCGACGGTCACCCCCCACCATAACCCAGAGCTTCTCTCACAAGAACCAAAGCTAGAGAGAGAAAAAAACCGGACTATATTATAATACTACTCTATACTACTACTACTCTATACTTTATATACTACCCCCTCTGAACTATACATGCAATATAAAAATGATAAAATGAACAAAATGAAGGGTATAAATTGTAAAATAAGAACAAAAAAATGTTTTCCAAAATTTAAAAAAAAAAAAAGGTAATAGGAATATCAGGGCTAGTTGGAATAAAAGCTAACCTCTTGAACTTCATTTTCAAGTATGGTGACTGAAAGATCATTAAATTTTGCTGATTGTTGAAACTCTTTCAGATTAGTCAAGAAAGATTTATCTGAATCCAAATTCTTTGGATTGGAAGAATTGCAAACCAGGTGCAGTGAGTCATCCATTTTTCTCTGCAAATAGATGGGTTTTGGTTCTACAAGATTATATAGATTAATCATATTCCTAGACTCATCTTGGCACGCCTCAACCTCCCTTGTAGGTCTCCTATTTTCCTCTCCACATGATCTAAGGAATTGTGGCTTGTTATCATCATACTTGAGGTTTCTTAGCAGAGAATGTCCCCTTTCAATGATCGAATTATGCAAATCATACCGCTCTAGATTAAGCACATCTTTAAGCATACAACAATCCTCAACAGCGTTGATGCAGTCAACTTGCCATCTGTTTTCAGGTTTTGATGACCGATAAATAGCTGATGAATCTGGATGATCTTCAAATCTAGGAAGCAATTCATCACACTCGTCTTTCCAACCATCATTACTGCTAATACCAGAACGATAAGAACAAGAACTATGTATGTCTTTTTTATCAACCTTTTTATGTGAATTTTTCTTTAAAATAAGCTGACCTAAAGTTCTTGGTATTTCCTTACCAGAAAAGGAAAGCATCTCACCCAACGAACTTGATCCTTCACCAACTAGCCTCTGCCTAGATGGCCTGGTTGTTTTCCATTGCTCTGAAAGGCTTTTCACAGCCTCCCTACTTCGAGATGGTACACTCACATAAGTCGATGAAGAGTTAAATTTATCAGTCTTTGCGAGCTCCTCGTCAGAATAGCTTCTTAAAGACTGTTTTACTTTATTTGAAATATCACTAGCAACATCATTAGCTGCCTTCGTGTTGCATCCTTTAGTTTTGACATCAAACAATTGATGCTGCTGTCCTCTTTCAACAAGAAGCTCTTGATGAAAGTCCCTGTGTCTACTAGAACTTAGTTTAGAATTTTGAAGATATCCTGGAAATGACTCGGTTATTCCTGTGCTCAGTGCCTTTTGATCACTTGGCTTCAGGACGACAATAGAAGTTAGAATTGGATGTGGTGAGTTCTCAGTTTTCCCTGTGTACCGTGATCTTATCAACTTGGGCAAATGAGAATCCACATGATCAAACGTAGAGTGGCTGTAGAGGCTGGTGCATGGTTTTTTACAACAATGTGCGGTATCTTTCTTCTTTCGTGTACTTTCCCTGGTTTCTTCCACTGATCTATAAAATGTTTCACTCTTACCAGCTGAAGATTCTAAAATCTTAAAGTGGTTGGTATTAGCGGAGGATCTTGAATGCTTTAGGTTGTGGAAATGTTTAGCAAATAAAGAATTGGGATCTTGGAAAATTTTCAAGAAAATATCCTTGTTTGCATACATGATATCTAGTGCATCACTTAGCTCTTTGGATCTTTTATGTGCTTCCTTCGTGGATAAACGTTTTGCTTCAATGAATTGCCGCTTTATAAAAGCAATGTCAGGCTTTGAATTCCGCTTTTCCTTCTGAAACACCTGGTCGATATGGGAATTTGAGGAATCAAAATGGTCATGAACAATCTTAAAATTTTGGTGCTGCCTTCTGCTCACATGAATGTCATGAAAGGATTGATTCCCAGAATATTCATACTTGTCTCCAAGTCCTGCAAATGATTTCTTGAGCAAGAAATGTCCGTTTTCATTTTTTAATTCAGACACTACCTGTGGAGGAGGAAGCTCGTCGAGGCCCATCAGTCTAGCAATAACACTAGGAGAGGACCGCCTCTTTTCTACAATTCTGGATACGACTTCATCTGTTATTTTATTCACTGCTGTCCCGCCAACTTTCTTGCATAATCTTCCATGCAACTCGTGGGAAAACTGAAAATAAACAAGAAGCAATAAGTATCTAATTGACAACCATTTATATAAATGCATAATGTCAAAAAATGCAAATGTAGTACATCATTCTGCTCCAAAGCAAGGATAATAGAGAAAACCATGATAACAAAATTCATGTCAAATTACTTATAAATATAATAATAGATAGATTTAATGGAGGACATTAAGAGCATTTCTATCCTGAAGAAACCTGGTCAAATGTCATATTTTCTTAGAAAAGAAACAAATGGAAGTGGCATATATGACATCAGGACTTTCAAAGCAGATATTACATATGAATAATATTGTGTCATCATAATCAGAATATGCACTTACTAAATCTGCTTCTGTGGTTGAGTCCTCGCTTGAAGTTGAACGCAAATCCACCTTAGGAGATTTTGTCTGTTTCCGGGGAAGATAATATGCTGAAATAGAACCAAATAAGTCTAACGAGAACAAAAGTAAATAGAACCAAATGAGTCCAAGTAACGAGAACAAAAGTAAATAGAACCAAATAAGTCTCAGTGATGAGATCAAAAGTAATCATAAATGCAGCAATCATCATCATCAATAAATTTATCCCAAATATTTTGGTTAACTTTATAATCATCATTCTCCATTCATTCTTGTTAATTATTAACAGCTGCATGAGTTTCATTTGTGCAAATCATTTTGCACAACTTCAATACTAGTATTTTTGGCCTATCCATTTTACTTCCTAACCTTTCAACATTAGTTTTATCCATCATTTCAAAAAACAATTTTGGGACTAGCTTCGAGCAGTCGTTGCAATGACGGAACAAAATTACCTTAAAACAGTGAGGAGAGACATACACCCCATGGACTAGGGTGCCTCCCAGAGTGCACGGACGTTTCTTGTGTACCCAGGTAGTGACAAGGGGGCCTAATGAAATTTTAATTTAAAATGATCAAATAATAGAATTTAGTCTATTATAAATAACTTTCCTATTATTTAACTTAACTTAAATGAAAAGATTATTTGCATCAGCTTTAACTCAAACTAATTAATTCAAGTGTAACTAAAGAATCATAAAAAGATTTGTTATGTATTATCCATTATTTTATTTATTTATTTTTAAAGTATAGGCATCACAATCAAAGCAAACAAGTTGTAAATGTATTATAAAATTAGAATAATGGCTTAAATCATAAGTATCTGTTCACGAAATTGAATTTACAACACCTCAACCTGCACTTATATGTGATTTAAATGGGATACGGCGTGGAGGATAAGAAATTTGAGGAACAGGACTTCGGAGTGCATGGTTGTTTGCCTCGTTACATTTAGAAGTCTACTTTTTTTACCCAAAAAAAGTCTAATTTAATTTGACTATTTAAAGTGCAATTATACGTTCAGAAAATATTGTATTGCTATCTGTTATCCTATCTTTTATTTTTAAAAATGTGCAGGCATCAAAATTAAAGACAAACAAGTTGCAAAATATATTAGAAAATAAGAATAATGACTTAAATGAGGTGGAGTTAGTAATTGAAATTGAATTTGCAACACCTCAATCCGCACCTACACGTGGTTTTAATGGGTGAAGACTTGAATGATAGGACTTTGAAAAATGATGACTTTAGGAAGGCGTAATTACTTGTATTATTTCATTTTGATGTTTAATTTGATTTGACTTTATATGTTTACGTCAATTAAACTTTGTAGTTTGAAAATATGGACTTCATAGTTCATTTTAGTTTTTTACTTATATTTGATATCTTTAACCTTTTTTTAAGGGAATATAAAAAATAAATAAAATCCATGGGGCTTACAATCTTCCACATAAAGTGCAACACCTATGCATCCATCTTCTAAAACATTGATTTTATTTATATATAGTACTAGTGCATCTCATAAACTTGCTTGTAAATGCACAAAGTACTCATCTATCTTCACAATGGAGTAAAAGCCAAAATAGTCACCCGACTATTAGTAAATGCTCAATTTAGTCTCATGCTTTCATAATGCACCAATTTAATCCCCCGAATATTAGAAAATATTATAATTTGGTCATAAGGAAAAAAGTAATAGTTTAAGTTAACCCTAACAGCTAAATGTGAAGGCATTTTGAGTATTATGATGCATGTAAGATTATATTATTATTTTTATATATTCTATTATTTATCATATTAAAATAAATACAAAAATTATAATGAAAGTTAATCATGTTTATTAATTATCATCTCTCGTTAGTTGGTTGGTTAACTTCCATTATTATTTTTGTATTTATTTTAATATGATAAATAACAAAAAATATAAAAAATAATATAATATAAGATATACCATAATACCGAAAATATCCTCTATAAAAAATGTATATCTTCTTGCTTTAGTCATGGATGTTCTCACTAGACATTTGCAAGAGGTTGTACCTTGGTGTATGCTTTTTGCTGATGATGTTCTTCTTGTTGATAAAGACTAGAGAGGGAGTTGAAGGTAAACTAAAATTGTGGAGGTCAACCTTAGAGTCTAAAGGTTTTCGCTTGAGTAGATCTAAAACGGAATATATGGAGTGTAATTTTAGTAATAATAGACCTAGTGAGGGGATTGTGACTTTGGCCGATCAAGTAATTAATAAGAGTACACGTTTTAGATATCTTGGATCTATTGTTCAGAGTGATGGTGAAATAGATGGGGATATTATCAGCAGAATCCAAGTTGGATGGTTGAAGTGGAGGAATGCATCGGGCTTATTGTGTGATAGAAAAGTACCCCTCAAACTTAAGGGAAAATTCTATAAGATGGTGGTGAGACCTGCAATGCTTTATGGTGCCGAATGTTGGCCATTAAAAGAGAAGCATAATTCTAAGTTAAGTGTTGCAGAGATGAGGATGCTCAGGTGGATGAGTGGCTTTACCCTTAGAGATAGGATACGAAATAAGCATATTCATGAAAAGGTTGGAGTAGCTCCAATGGAAGATAAGATTAGAGAGAGTCGTCTTAGATGATTTGGTCACATAAAACGACGGCCTCCCGATGACCCGATTAGGAAAGTAGAGGTCTTAGATTTGACTTATGTTAAGAAAGGTAGAGGTAGACCTAAAAAGACTTGGTTAGAAAATATTAGAAATGATCTTTCTTTATTAGATTTAAACGAGAATTCGACTTTTAACAGGACACAATGGAGAAAAAGGATTCATGTAGCCGACCCCACGTAGTGGGATAAAGGCTTGATGTTGTTGTTGTTGTTGTTGGTTAATTCTAAAGGTTACTTTTGGTTTGGCCTTAGGACCAAATTGTGACTTTTTCAATAGTTAGAGGGCTAAATTGAGTCATCATGAAAATCTGAGACTAAATTAAACAATTACTAATAGTCGGGGGACTATTTTGGACTTTCACAATGTTACCTTCAACAAGCACTAATCCCATCATTTCTCCAATGTTATCATTTGTTGATTTACCATTTCTTGTTTTAGCACATCCATAATAGAATTATCTAACACAAGATGAAGTGCAAAAATTTTAGATAAAAAACTCATACTCCTGCTATGCCCATAAAGATACGAAGGATGACAATTTTGTAATAAGGTTTGCCATGTTTTGAATTACTATGTGATGCATAGTTGTTTAGGGTTAGGGTTTCCTATTGCAACTAGAATAATGTGATGCATGTAAATCAAATAAGGTAACTTAGCTTTCGTAAATCAGAAACCACTGAATAAACCAACGGCTTACTTGAAATGCGAACAATAAATATGAGAATTAGAACCCAAATGATAATGACATGATCGAATAAATCTGAAGATATCAGTGAAACATTCAAACCATACAAAATCAACAAGCAATTGTAATTTAATCATTACAACTAAATTCACAATTACATCAAATTTAAACAAACTCAAGAATAATCACAAGCTAATAGCAAGTTATGTAGAAGAAATTAAACCAAGTAATATAGTTATCACAATAAGAAATCTAGCCTCAAACTGACACAAGAAGATGACTTACCCGAGAATTAGGTAGCCACACTTGTGTAACCCTTGAAGAAATTACATATTCAACTTGCACATACAACAACAATAACAACAACATCAAGCCTTTATCCCACTATGTGGGGTTGGCTATATGAATCATTTTTCTCCATTGTGTTCTATTAGGAGTCAAATTTTCATTTAAATCTAATAAAAAAAATGTGATTTATAATATTTTCTAAGTCTTTTTAGGTCTACCTCTATCTTAATATAGGTCAAATCTAATACATTTACTCTCCTAGCCAGGTCATTGAAAGATCGACGTTTTATGTTACCAAACCACCATAAGGTGACTCTCTTTAATCTTATCTGCCACTAGAGCTACTCTTACCTTTTCATGTATATACACATTTCGCATTCTGTCTTTAAGAGTGAAGTCACTCATCCACCTGGCATCCTCATCTCTGTAACACTTAAATTAATTTTATTCTTGTCTTTTAATGGCCAACATTCTACACCATAAAGCATTGCAAGTCTCACCACTATCTTATAGAAGTTTCCCTTAAGTTTGAGAAGTATTTTCTATCACAAAGTAGGTCTGATGCATTCTTCCACTTTAACCATCCAACTTAAATTCTACTACTAATATCCTCATCTATTTCGCCATCACTTTAAATAATAGACCTAAGATATCTAAAACGTGTACTCTTATTAATGACTTGATCGCCCAAAATCACAGTCCCCCCACTATATCTATTATCACTAAAATTACACTCCATATATTTGGTTTTAGAGCTACTCAAACGAAGACCGTTAGATTCTACGGTTGACCTCCATAATTAAAGTTTATCTTCAACTCCCCTCTAATCTTATCAAGAAGAAGAATATCATCAGCAAAAAGCATACACCATGGCACATACTCTTGCAAATATCTAGTAAGAACATCCATAACTAGAGCAAAAAGATATAGGCTTATAGCTGATCTTGATGTAATCCAACTGAAATAGAAAAATACTTAGCAAAACCACCTTGTGTTTGAACACAAGTAACAACTCATGTATGCATATCCTTAATGACTTGAATATATGCATTATTAACCCCTTTCTTTTCAAAACTCTCCAGAGCACTTCTCTTGGAATTTTATCATATATATTTTTTCTAAATCAATAAATATCTCATCCACGTGATTCAAGGGGAGTTATAAGGAGTACATTGATTGAGAGTCATTAAGAAACAACTAATTGGGAGTTATAAGTGCAGGAGCAAGATTAAGATACTCTAAATTGAATATCTAATGCAGAGATACTAATTACTAATACGGATACTAATTGTTGAATACTGATTTTTGTTACTGATTACTGTTATGAAACTAATATAGATTTGCTCGAATGATTCAAAGCATATTGTTTCTCTTTTTCATTACATTGATTTTAGTTGAAAGCTTTTAGTATTGTAGTGCTATATGCTCATTATATGATTACTGTTATGAAACTAATATAGATTTGCTCGAATGATTCAAAGCATATTGTTTCTCTTTTTCATTACATTGATTTTACGGATACTAATTGTTGAATACTGATTTTTGTTACTGATTACTGTTATGAAACTAATATAGATTTGCTCGAATGATTCAAAGCATATTGTTTCTCCTTTTCATGTATATACACATTTCGCATTCTGTCTTTAAGAGTGAAGTCACTCATCCACCTGGCATCCTCATCTCTGTAACACTTAAATTAATTTTATTCTTGTCTTTTAATGGCCAACATTCTACACCATAAAGCATTGCAAGTCTCACCACTATCTTATAGAAGTTTCCCTTAAGTTTGAGAAGTATTTTCTATCACAAAGTAGGTTTGATGCATTCTTCCACTTTAACCATCCAACTTAAATTCTACTACTAATATCCTCATCTATTTCGCCATCACTTTAAATAATAGACCTAAGATATCTAAAACGTGTACTCTTATTAATGACTTGATCGCCCAAAATCACAGTCCCCCCACTATATCTATTATCACTAAAATTACACTCCATATATTTGGTTTTAGAGCTACTCAAACGAAGACCGTTAGATTCTACGGTTGACCTCTATAATTAAAGTTTATCTTCAACTCCCCTCTAATCTTATCAACAAGAAGAATATCATCAGCAAAAAGCATACACCATTGCACATACTCTTGCAAATATCTAGTAAGAACATCCATAACTAGAGCAAAAAGATATGGGCTTATAGCTGATCTTGATGTAATCCAACTGAAATAGAAAAATACTTAGCAAAACCACCTTGTGTTTGAACACAAGTAACAACTCCTGTATGCATATCCTTAATGACTTGAATATATGCATTATTAACCCCTTTCTTTTCAAAACTCTCCAGAGCACTTCTCTTGGAATTTTATCATATATATTTTTTCTAAATCAATAAATATCTCATCCACGTGATTCAAGGGGAGTTATAAGGAGTACATTGATTGAGAGTCATTAAGAAACAACTAATTGGGAGTTATAAGTGTAGGAGCAAGATTAAGATACTCTAAATTGAATATCTAATGCAGAGATACTAATTACTGATACGGATACTAATTGTTGAATACTGATTTTTGTTACTGATTACTGTTATGAAACTAATATAGATTTGTTCGAATGATTCAAAGCATATTGTTTCTCTTTTTCATTACATTGATTTTAGTTGAAAGCTTTTAGTATTGTAGTGCTATATGCTCATTATATGATTTTTATATGATTTCAAGAAAAGATAAGGAGCCTGTGGCATGAGGCACTATACAGTATGCATAATTTTCTTTCTACACTGCTAGTTTAATTTTCTTTCAGTTCTTCTAGTTTATGTATATTCTTTTGTAGTCTTTGAAGGTTATTGTATATATTATTTTGGACCATAAAGATAAAAATAGAATGTAAATATTAATTATAGTAATATGAATTATATTTTTTCGTTGTTTATATTTCTTTAATGCAATTAATCAGCTCTAGATATCAAATTGATCTAGTTGTAAATGAATGAATTGAAAAAGATAATAAATAAAGGGAAAAAAGAGGAAAAAATTCTTTTACTTTAGAGCTTGGGGCGAGATAAAGGTCACTAAAGTCAATCATATTTTAATAATCTTCATTTAAAAACCTATCAAAATATCTCATCCATCTTTATTGAATATCCTCTTTTAATAAAAATATTTTTTGATCTTCATCTTTGATACACTTTACTTGAACTAAATCCTTACTTCTCATAGCTCTTTGCCCTCCTTCGTAATTAATCTATTATATAAATCATTAAAAGCTAAATTCTTTGTATCACATTTTAGTTTTTTAAACTCCTTACAAGTCTCTTTATATCTTCCCCAATTTTCTGAGCTTTTACACCTAAACTAATTTTAATAACAAAATTTTTTATTGTTGATCTTTTCTTGCACATTTGATTCCACCATCAATTAATTTTACTATTATGAGTTTTTCCTTTTGATATTCCAAGTACATCATTTGCAATATTTTTAATATCACTAACTGTTTTTTTCACATAACATTAACTTCCTCATGCACAGTCAAAATCATAAGATCTTGAATCTTACTCTTAATAATATTTTTGTTAGTAGTATTTAAATGCCCTCATCTAATTTTATAAAAATATTTTACTTTATTTTATATAATATGTCCATTCATCTTAAAGTTCAAAACTAATAAGCAATGTTGGGTACATAAATTTTCACTAAGAATGATTTTATAATCTTTGCAATCTAATTGATCTATTTTTCTTATAAGAAAACAATCAATCTAAGTTTCACTTGTGGGCTCCGAAAATTCGGCCCCGGCCTCCTCCTGCTTTTTGCTTTTCTTCTTCGGGGAGGAGTTTTAATAGAATTAAGTTCCGGGGTAAATTTTGGAAGGCAGATGAGATAGTAGATAAGACACTACCCAGAGATTTCGCCCTCATTTTGCGAGGACTTTATGATCTGAGTTCTGGTTTCCTATAGGCGCAAGCCCCTATAGTTAATTACCTCTCCCGATAACGAGAGAGAACTTTCGATTAAGGCTAGTCGACAATCAGATACGTAGAGATACGTGGATCTGGCATATAGTAGCAGCAAGGGTTGGATATCTAGATATTGAGGATTTTGATATTTAAAATCAAAAATTCCACCATCTTGCATTTAAAGCGGATGGTGGGGGAATTGATGATAGACCCGATCAAGATCCTATGGTTCCGTCGTCCCGGGCCATCGTGGTCCCTGGTCTACTTAGTCAGAGGAGGTAGTCGACCCAACCTGACAGAAGGATCCTTGTCGGCAGCCATGGGTTGCGTCGTCCAAGGGTACCTTGTAAACCTGGGGGAGTGTTTGTCTAAGGGGACAAATTTGAATCCACCTTAGCTAACAGAGGGCTTTGTGCCCTATCGATCATATCCTATTGATTCATATCTCAAGGATTTGATGCCATTGGGGAGCATATGGGCTCTGGCCATAACCATAATATAATGGTGTCATTTGGTGGCGACCACCTGGTTCAGAGGGCCCCGAGTCATAACTGTTTATCCTGCAGTGCCATTTGGCGGCGAAACTGCCGGTTAGAGGACTCGTGCCACGTCCTTGCTGGTAGGAGATTGTTTGGGAATGGATCCTAGTGATATTTTCGACCAGGCATTAGCTCTTTGTGAGCTGAAGTAGTTTTCAGATTTGTCTACCTCGGCAAACTGTTGCGGAGGGTGGATGGGTTTTGCTTTAAATGGTTGATGGTTTAATTTCAATTTCAAATATTTTTGAAATTTGGGATTGTTTGAAGTTTGAAGCTTTGGATTTTTGGATATTTGGGTGGAATTTTCTTATTTGTGAACCCCTCCGGTTGAGATCTGCATTCAACACGGCCATCATTGGGGTGTGGGGTCATTGCTATTGTTGATTGAACCTTGTCAACTCTGTCAGACTGTCGACAGAGGATCGAGTTTCATAAGCTTTATGCCTTTGTAAGTGAATTCTCTTGATTATGGGCCTTGAAGGCCTAATATGAACGTATAAGACAAATATCTCAGTCGACCCTGCGACTGTACATTTGTTTAATAGTTCGAGCCGTGTCGACTCCTATCTACCTGAATAGAAGGATCGGGCTCGAACCTGAATTCACTTATTAACCCGCGCAGCATCCCTAGACGTCACGTGTGTACCCATAACACGCTCGCCGGGGACCATGCGGGTATTTGATGGCTTTTACCCCTTTGTAAGTGATTTCTATTGATTATAGACCTTGAAGGCCTAATATGAACGTATAAAACAAATATCTCAGTCAACCCAGCGACTGTATATTCGTTTAATAGTTCGAGCCGTGTCAACTCTTATCTACCTGAATAGAAGGATCGGGCTCGAACCTGAATTCACTTATTAACCCGCGCAACATCCCTGGGAGTCACGTGTGTACCAATAACACGCTCGCCGGGGCCCATGCGGGTGTTTGGGGGCATTTTATAATTATTGATTGAACATTGTCGACTCCTATCTACTTGCATAGGAGGATCGGGTTCAAATTTATTGACTCGCGCAGCATCCCTAGACGTCACGTGTATTCTTACTACACGCTCGTCGGGGCCCATGCGGGTTATGATTGTATTTAGCCCTCTCGTGTTCCTATGTGTATACAAATTAAGGTGCACATGTGCGGGGGTACTTTTAGAATATTCCTAAACGCCTTCTGTCTGCTTGTACGGATGTTGCAGATCCGGTGGCATAGCGTTGGAGCTTCATTTGAGGGCTCGTACGCCTTCTGTCTGCTTGCATAGATGTTGCAGATCCGGTGGCGTGGCGCTGGGGTTTCGTTTGGAGATTTGTACGCCTTCTGTCTGCTTGCATGGATGTTGCAGATCCGGTGGTGTATTACAGCAGCTTATAGACTGAGTTGTTCGCTGCTTTGCACAGGTAGACTGTCGTGCACTACTTGCTTTCTGCAGGTAAATCGTAGTGCACTAACGAATCTCTTATTTTTTTGTTTGTAGATGGATTGTTGTGTGCACGATGAGTTTCCTACAGCAACCCGTAGGTACCGTGCATTATGCTACAGATATGCTATCTTTTCTTATAGATAGTATGCTTGTTTGTTTCTTGATGTTGACCACGAGGATGCTAGAGTACTCTTGTTACAAAAGTCTGCATGTGCTTATATCTGCTACACATCATCCAGTATTTGCTTGCAAATATTGGTGAAGGAATTACTGCTTTCTTTGCATATCAACTATCCTTGTTTGCAGGTGTTGGTATATCGGTCGATGTTGGCTCTATAACTTTTGTTATCAATGGAGGTTCTGAAAACTTCTTGATTACCCCTCTAGCAATAAGCTCTAATTCGTCACAATGAAGACTATGGTTCCCCACATTAACAAATGTATGGTCGTTGAGATGCTGCGAACAATCACCATTCTCTAAGCTCTCCAGTGTCAATATTTCTTTATCCTTGTAGTGGATAGATATGTATACTTGCCACAATCTTATTGCCAATGATATGGACAATTATCCTCGGCTTTAATACTCACCATACCTTGTAGGGGTATTAGATCTCCAAGCTTTACTTATGGGTGTATCATTGCACCACTCATGAATGAATCGCTGTATGCATTTGGGAATGATCTTTTGTAAGATTTCTACGGGCATCATCCTCAAGCCCTACCCGTAGCATGTTGAAAACTCTCACCATTTACATCCACTTGCAACTGATCGCAAATACTTATTTAATTTTATTACTTGCAACTCTTTCAGTGTTACCCGTAGGCATCTACATTGGTTGTAGTCATCTTGTATCTTGCTTGTGGATAACTTATTGTATGTACAACGGGGCTCTTCTATAACAGCTCTTAGGGGCTTACATTTGTCATCAATCTCTCACCTTTTGCTTGTGAGGTATCTGAATATTTGAAGAGTCCCTTACAATGATTCATAGGAGCTCATGTGCTCGTTTGTATTTTGATGTTGAGTACAAGGATGTCGTAGCATTTTCCTTCATTGTATATCATCTGCTTTTGCTAATGGGGAACCAATATACTTACCTACAAGCTACTTGGCATTAGTAATATACTTGATATCCTTTCCACAACCTTCTTGGGTTTGTTTGTAGATGTGCTATGTCCATCGCGTGTTGTGCATTCATATCTCCACCAGTGTGCTCTATGTGAATGAGTCATATTGCCCTTTGAAAGTTTTATATTATAGTTCGCAAGCATGTTGTTAGTTCTTGTGGATCATGACTAAGACATATCAACGATGATAAACCTTTCAATATCTTTAAAAATAGTTTGTAGTCCAGCTCACAATTTTGTTCATTGCTACTTGTACTTTGACCCTTCTTGTAATTCTTTAATATTCATTTGAAAATCATTGTATCGCTGCTTATATGTCAACCGGCAATGATACTCTTTAATCTCCATTCAAAGTCTCGAGTTATCAATTCGAGTCCAAATTCAGTCCACTTGATATTCAAATCAAGTTGAGTTCAATTCATACAAATCCACTTGAGTCCCAAACAAGTCCTCTGCATTGTCTCAGTTCATGTAAAGACTCATTGTACCAAGTTCATTTGAGTTCCTGTTTGTTTATATTGAGCTCAAGTCTCTTGCTATCTTTCATTCAAATCAAGCTCCAAGTCATTTGAGTTCAAGCAATGGTTCTCTGTTGTCCAAATCAGGTCTTTGCATGAGTTTAATTGCATGTTCAAATCAAGTTCAAGAGTCCCCGTTTGAGTTCAAGAAGCGAGCTCAAGTTCTAGTTTGATTCAAGTCCCCTGTGGTCCAACTCAAACATTTGCTTGAGTTCAAAATGTTCAAGTCCTTGTTCATTGTATTCAAGTCAACTCCATGTCCCTTGCATTCGTTCAAGTTCCTCGTTGCTCACTAAAGTGCAAATCAGGTCCACTATTCTCTTTGTTCAAGTCATTTGAGCTCAATTTTAATTCAAGTTCAATTCATTTAGTGTTCAATTCAAGTCCAAAGGTTCACAAGTCCACTGTTCATTTGAGTCCAAATCAGGTTGAAGTTTGGTCTTTTGTTCACCCGAAATTTCGGCAGCATTCCGGGATCTCCCCTGTTTAGGGAAAACTACAAAAAACTGGGCCTTTCCCACCACGCTTAAGAAAGCGTGTATGGTAGATGTCCTCTTTCAAGGACACCGCGGCCGTGTAAAATCTTCAATCCCCACCACGCTTAAGAAAGCGTGTATGGGTCTTCAAATGTACCTGAAAAGAAGAACAGTTGTTTCCCCGCAGGTACAGAGCCGCGTACGGGTACTTAAAATTGTCCCCACCACGCTAAGAAAAGCGTGCATAAGGCCTACCAGCCTCGCCGTAGGTGTCGCACCGGGTTCCCTTCCCACTACGCTTAAGAAAGCGTGTATAGGCGGTTTGTCGACTCGACACGAACGTCGAGAATAGGATTTAGGTGATTACCTGATTCGTCGAGAGCACCGCGACGAACCCCCTCCTACCACGCTTAAGAAAGCGTGTATAAGTGGTTGTTTCGTCACGTTGCAAGCGTCGAAATCGGGCTCTCGGGGTTTGCAAAAAAAGATTTTTTTTTCTTTCTTTTCCTTTTTTTTTTGGAAAATATCTCTTTTTTTTTATCTTTTTTTTTTCTTCTTACAAACACACACAAATGTATGTATATACTCATAAATATAACATATAATATAATTATATTATGACACATAATTATATTATATGATTTAATATAATCATACTATAAAATATGATATAATCATATTATAACATATAATTATATTATAAGGTATAATATAGTTATACTATAAGATATATTATAATTATACTATAAAATATAATATAATCATATTATAACATATAATTATATTATAAGGTATAATATAATTATGCTATAAAATATATTACAATTATACTATAAAATATAATAATTAAACAATCAATAATTAAAAATAAAATAAAATATACCTAAATAGCTAAAGAGGTCGGCAAGGGTAAGGATAGGCTTGGGCTTGAGGGGTTCGGCAGAGAGGGATCGGAGCTCGGGCCGTGAGCTTTGCGACTCTAGTGGGCGACGTCGGCTATAGGTAAGGTTCGGCTCTTGTAGGGGTTCGGGATTTGGTCGAGTAGATGTCTGCGGATGGAAGACTTTGAAGGGAGAAGGAGGCTTTGACGGAGAGCAGCTGTGGAGTTCGGCTTGAGGGAATGAGGTAGGTCGGCTTTGGTCTCTCTCTCTCTCTCTCTCTCTCTCTCTCTCTCTCTCTCTCTCTCTCTCTCTCTGTGTTTACTGCTTGCGGCAATAGGGATCGGGTAGAAGGGCTGAGGAGCAGAGGAGATGGAGGAGTCGAAGGCAGGGCAAGGTGGAGTTCGGAGCTATCGAAGTGGAGGTAGATGACTGGAGGCTGAAGCTTGCGTCGGGTTAAAGGCTTTGGGTAGGAGCAGGAGTCGGGAGGGCTTGCCGAGAGTTGAGTGGAGTGAGTCGGAGAGGAAGCAGCATTCCCTCTCATTTTATAGACGCGAAGGCAAGCAGGACACGAGGCTTGCGCGTGGGATGACTGCAAACGGCGCCGAATCGCAGACTGGGCACTGTAGCGACGGGATTTCAGCAGCGATTTGGGGATGGGGCGTTACAGGTAATGATTTAGTCATTTTTTTTATTTCATTTCTTGTTTTTGTCTTGGATATCTAAGCAGAAGTCAACATTACTATATCTATTCTTATACGTGATGAGATCCTCATCTCTTTTCTTAAATATGATATTAGTAATTACAAAATCATAATTTAGAGCAAAATCTAATATGGTCCTACCACCTTTATTATTAGCTCCAAATTCATAGCCACCATGAATACTTCTAAAATCTTTTACCTCTTTATTAACATGTTCATTTAAATCTCCTCCAATAAATTTTTTTTCATCGAAATGTATCTTTTATAAAAATTTCTTTTAAGTCATTTCAAAATTTTAATTTTGAACACAAATCCAACACTACTTGAGGAGCATAAGTACTTATAATATTAATAATCTTAGCATCAACTTGCTCATATAGTATTAAAATTGGAAGAAAAATTTTATTCAATTAAAATTGATAAATGGCATACCTCAAACCATCTACTTACTCATTATCTTCATACTAGATATGATTATCAAAAGATCAACCTAGTTTTTTCTATTTTATTGCCTCCCCTAAAATTCAAACTATTTGGGATTTATTATGGCCTGTGTTAGGATTAAAATTCAAGTTAATCTCAAAATGTAAACAATTTCAACAAAGATTTTAAAACTCATGAAATCATATCCAGAGTGTAGAAGACGTTAAGTTGATGCCATAATATAGAAGTTAATTCCCGTATGTCAATCTCTACTGCCACTTGATATCGCAATTAGCAAAAATAACCCAAAAACAAGTAATTCAGAATCTTGTATAACAACTCCGATGGCATTTAATTTATATAAGATGTTATAATGTCAAACTATGGATAGCAATAGTCTTGAATGAATACTATAGCAATAGTCCCAAAACAAAATAACAAAAGAGATTACACAATCAGAACAAAAAAACCATTGCAACCCTAAGCGATAACATTATAGCATCTACTTAACTCTAGTAAGTGTTTTCTAACTTGGTTATACTTCTCTAAAAAACTTAAAAATATGTTGTGTTTAACATGTTTTGTTGAAGGATCATGAGACTCACAAATCAACTAATCTTGATAAGAATCCTTGAGCACATGGATTAAGGATTCAAAAAGTTAGATGATCCTCTTATGACCCTTAAATTGCAATCCATGTGCCTTCTCCTCTTATTCTAGGCGTCGACCCTCTTGAGGACTTGTTTCTTTGTTTTTCTAAATAGCATTGATTTATTTCCAATGTAAGCCTTTGGGTAAGTCAATAAATAATTTCATGTTTAGCATAGAATCAAGAAATAAAATTTAAAGTAGTTTTTTTCTATTTTTCAACATTGTATCAGAATGAGGTTAAGATTTCTGGCTACTAACATTTGTTCTTTTTCCTTTTCCCCCTTATAGTTATAATTATTCTTTTTCTTCATTACGACTAGTTTCTTTGACTTCTCTTCCAAGGAGAGCGGACTATCACGAATGATGAAAATAAAACTAAAGAAAAACTCCAAAGGCCTCATATCGTCTAAATGGGAGAAATTATATGAAATTATTATAAATTATGAAGACCTCTCTGAAAAGAAAGAGCAAGATATATCATCTTATGGATCTTCCTTAGAAGCTAAAAGATGCAAAATAGATGCTTTGGAAAGAAGTTAATTTCATGATCATGACATTGTTATATAATACCATGATGCCTACAATCAATGGATCATATATGTTTCTCTTTACCTTAAAAGAAATTTGGGACGTAGTCAAATGAATGTATCCAAAAGTGAAGGATGTCACCCTCATCTAAAAGATCAAAACTAATATGTTAGCAATCAAACAAGTAGCATTCCTGCTATAAAGTATTTTGAAGTAAATAAGGTTAGCATCTTGAATTGGATTACTCCAAGATCTTAAGATGATATGTTCTTAAACAATATGTGGAAAGAGAGAGAGTGTTTGAGTTCTTTGCAGAACTCAATAATGATTTCAATCAAATTCGTGTATAAATCTTAAACAATGAAAACCTACCATCATTAATATTAGATTTTTTTTCTCTCATACAGATCAAAGAAGAAAGGACTTTAATGCTGAATGCTCCGGTCTCCAAAATATTCATCATAACAATCACAAAATTTCAAAGGGACTTATTGCTACATACTCTTTATCTAAAATAGGCAAAAACCTTCTTCAAAAAATAATCCATGGTACAAATACAACAAGAAAAAAGAAAACATAAAAAAATACTAGAAACTCTAAAGAAAGCCCAAGGCTATGGTAAAAATAAAGGAAGTCAACAAAAAGGACAAGCTTAGCTCATGATATTAAATGGGCTTAATCCAGAAGAAATTGATAATTCCTCTCATGCCTGGATCTTAAATTCAAGAGCCACTGACTACATGACCAATATTGTTAACCTTTTTTCAAACCTATAAACCCTGCCCAACAATAAAAAAATAAAGGTGGCTAATGGTTCTCTAATAATTGTTGTAGTTCAGAAAAATATTTTAATTTTCTCCATATTTACCCTCAATAATATATTGCATATTCCTCATTTTATAGCAAATTTTCTGTCAATCCACAAAATCATTAAAGATCACAAATGTAAGGTAATCATTTTTGTTAATCATTGTCTATTTCAAGACCTCATTATAAGGAAGAAGATTGGGTAAGCTAGAGAAAGGATGAGATACTTCTTTTTGAAAATAAAAATCACTTGACATGTTTCTTCATTTCCACCCTCAATATAGAAGCTATTTGAAAGTATCATCATACAATAGGGTATCCCTTTTTCAAATCTCTATAATGATGTTTCATTTTCATTTTTATTTATGTAAACATAAAGAATTCTTATTGTTTGACATCAAATTCTAAATATCATCGTTTTATTTTTTCTAAAAGTGATTACAAATCCTCTAAGCCTTTTATAATTATTTGCTCGGACGTTTGGGGACCTTCCAAAACCCCCAGCATTTTCGGAGCTATAGGATGTATGCCCTTCATTGATAGTAGTACTTGAATGACATCGATATATCTGATCAAACAAAAATATGATATCAGTGATTCATCTTTATTCTTCCCCATTATTATTATAATACAAAAACAATTCCATACTAATATCAAGATATTTCAAACCGATAATTCTCATAATTACTTTAATCATATATTATCATCTTTCTTCTAAAAAGACTATATCATCAATCAATCATCTTGTCCCAACACTCACCAATAAAAATAGACTAGTAGAAAGGAAAAATCACCATCTTCTTGAAATCACAATGAAATTTCTCTTCTAAAATCAAATGCCCAAAAAATACTAATAAGAAGAAATCCTAACTGCCACATATCTAATCAATAGAATACCCTACCCTCAAGAGTGATTGGCTTTGAAAGTCATATAAATTATATGGCTAAATTCTTTCTCACAAGTAACTTCCTTTTAAAAATCCCTTAAAAAAAACTTTAAGTGTATTTTCCATGTCTATATCCACAAATAATACAAGATAAACTTGATACTAAGGCTCTCAATGTGTCTATTAAATATTCCTTCACTCAAATAAGTATAATTGTTATCATCATATCACAAAAAAATTCTTTACTACAAAGGATATCACCTTTAATCAAAAGAAATAATTTTTATAATCAAACTGATTTTCAGTTGAACTCTCAACTAGAAAATAAGTTTGAAGAAACATCTACATTTCATCTTGGCATTCTTACATAAACTCTAACAAATTAGATAACGTATCCCTTCAAGTCTATATAAGAAATAAGTTCAACCAAAACCTCTAGTAAGCTAAAGGCATGAAATCGTTATCAGGTAACAATGATTAAATTATCACCACACATTCTCCTTTATATCCCATCTTCTAGTATATATCTTTTCAAAAAATTTCTCCTGCCTATAAAGCATTTCTTATAAATATCAACTCTAATTTCATTATAATACCACAAACTCTATTTGAAACACTTAAAAATAATAAGTAGAAGAATATCATCAGAAAAGAGATAAATGATATAGAAAAAATTACAATTGGGTGATCGTTAAACTATCAAAAGGGATGAAAATGGTAGAATATAAATGAATTTTTTCTTTAAAATATTGAGCTAATGGAAGCCTAGAATAGTATAAAATGAGATACGTAGCCAAAGGATATACTCAATCCTATGAAATTAATTATAGATAAACTTTTGCTCCTATTGTGAAATGAAAATAATACACATTAATTTCTCTTGCAGCCAATCGTGAATAGTCCATGCAATTGTACGATATAAATAATGCTTTCATATACGAGGATATTGAAAAAAAAGTCTATATGAATCCACCACCTACATTTGATAGTTAATAAAAAAATGGACAAATTAAAAAAGGCTCCATATGACCTTAAACAATATCCAAAAGCATGGTTTGGCAGATTCACAAAAGTTATGACTGATGCTTGATATAAATAAAGTAAAGCAGATCATACCCTCTTCATAAAATACTACACTAATGATAAAATCTCAATTCTCATCAGATATATTGACGATATAACTTCCATATGTGATTACAATAGAAAAAAAGAGTCTCTCAGGAAAAAAAATTACTAAAGAAATTAAGATCAAAGATTTGCACAAACTTAAATGCTTCTTGGGAATAGATCATCCAAAAAAAATATTCCGATCTCAATAGAAATATATCATAAATCTACTGAAATAAATAAAAATAATTGATTGTAAATCTTATAAAACACCAACTGAACCAGACCAAAAATTGGATGCAAATGAAGAATGAAAAGTATAGAAAGCATTAAAGATTAGTTGAAAAAATAATCTATCTCTATCACACCCATCCAAACATCGCATTTGCATTGAGTCTCATTAGTCAATTCATGCACAAATTCAAAAAATCTCACCTGCAAGCTTGCTTTTAAATCCTCAAAATACCATAAACCAAGTCATGATAAAATAACCATCCATAAAAGCAAGATACCTTACAAATTGAAAGAATATATTAATGCAGAGTATGCAAGATCATTATTGGATAAAAGATCCACAACCGGATCCAATATATTTTTTGAAGGAAATCTCAGTATATGGAGGAGGATGAAATAACTTATATTTCAAGATCTAGTATTGAATTTGAATTTAGAGCCATTACCCAAGTAATCTGTGAGTTTCTGTAGATCAAAATTATTTTAATAGATTTAAAATCAAACATGATAGACCAATAAAAATATACTATGATAATAAATTTGCTATCAAAATTGTACATAATTCAGTACAACATGATTGCACCAAGAATGTGAAGATAAATAAACATTTTATAGAAAAGAAACTAGAAAATAAGTTGATATGCACTTCATATGTGCCAACAAGAAAAAACTTGCAAACATTCTCAACAAAAAACTATGCAACCCCACATTAAAAAATATAATAAGCAAACTTTGAATGATAAATTTATATCATTAAGTTGGAAGGAAAGTGTTGAACGATCTTGAGACCTAGAAATCAACAAATCATGGTAGAAATCTTTGAGCACATGGTTAAAAGGTTCTAACCATCAAATTGATCCCCTTATAGCCCTTAAACAGCAATTTTTATGACTCCTCTTCCTATTCTAACCATCTGCCCCTTTTGGGGACTTTTTCTCTTTTTTTTTCATAAATAAATTTGATTTATTTCCATTATAAGCCTTCTGGATAAATCTATAAATATGTTCACATTTTATACAAAATCACGAAATAAAATTCAAAATAGTTTTTTCTATTTTGTTACTTTTATATGTCTCCTTTGAAGCCAATCAGATCTCTACATAACTAAGGTTTCTTTTGTTATCTATTATATAAGCCCAAGTAAGCTTAAACAACATTATAATGTAAATTTGTTTCTATTGAAACATTTGTATTAAGCAGCATTACAAAATAGGGGCATATACAAACCTACCACTCAATTCTTATATTGATTTACATATCTAGTACCTAAATTTTTATATTTACTTATATAACTATCATCCTAGCATCAATTTATCCAAAGTGAAATACACCTTTTCATGTGTATGTTTTGATATGATTTAAAAATTGCAGTATTATATAAGTAAATATAAAGATTTAGAAGTTAGATATACAAATACATAAGATCCAATGTTATATATGAGGACTTGTACATAATACTATAATTGTTCCAACAAACTTGTCTTATTCTAGTCATCTCCAACATCTTCCAAAATATATATTATTTATCTCACATTTACATAACACTAAAATTGTTCCATTCTGCCTTCTTGTTGCCTCGCACTTGGCTCAATACATAAATACTATAGTAGCACAAGTTCATCAAGTTTTCCCTTGATCCAAAAAGGTATACAACTTTTCTATGAAGATTCCACCAACCTATGATGCACCAACACTCCGTTTTAAGAGGGTATGCAGTGTCGGACAAGTGTCGGACACGGACACGGCGGGGACACGTGTCGGACACATTATTAGTGTGTCCCATTTAAAAAAAAAAATCGGACACGCGTATCTGGCTATTTGATAATTAAATTTAAAAAAAAAAAGAAAAACTCTAGTCCGGCTATTTTATATTAGCTGATTCATGCCCGAGTCTTCATCTTCGCCCTAATCTCGTATTCCTATTCGTATTCGTGGTCTTCCCGAGCGATTGAGGCTAGCAGCGGTCAACTAGAGATCTTTCCCGCGAGCAGCGGTTGCCTGGAGATCGCACCCTTAGTCTTCCCTTCCGGCCGTAAGCAACAAGCCTTCCTTCTTAGTTTATGTGCGCAGCTGAGGAAAGGCGACACCAAACTGCATAAAAATTTTCAAACCTGTAAGTTGATTTCGCAATTTTTTCTCTATTCATCATTTTTGTCCATTTAGATGCCTTTTTGCTACGCTTAAGCTGTCCTTTTACAAAAGCGCAAATAAAGCGTAGCAAAAGGGCAACTAAAGTGCAACAAAAAGAAAAAAAAAGTTGCGCTTTAGTTGCGCTTTAGGTGCGCTTTAGCTGCATTTTAGCTGCGCTTTTGCAAGTCGAATCCCGCCAGGGGACGCGCCCCCTTGGACCCCCGGCTGCCCGGCATATTATTGTATTCATCATCTTTAGGATAAGTGAAACATTATGTTTAGGGGTTTGATATATTGCACTAATTTATTAAGCCTTTATTTTTTTCATTTTACCAGTGTGTTTGAAAGCAAAATGAGCTCTGCTGCTGGTGGGAGTGGATTAGGTGACGGTTCAAAAGAGCCATCTGTAGAAACTGATAAGCCCTTATGGATTCATGTTACAAAGTTAGGAAAAACTTCTGAAGGAGGAGGTAATGTGTCATTCAAATGCAATTATTGTGGTGGCATCTACAAAGGATCTTATTCTAGGGTGAAAGCACATCTACTTAAGATTTCTGGTCATGAAATTAAAATGTGTCGTAAGATTACTACGTCGCAGTTGATTGAATTGAACAGACAAGTTGATGAAGCTGAATTTAGGATCAAAAGGGCACTTCCTAAAGAGATATCTTTGCCATCTACCCATGGTTCATCCCACACTTCTTCCTCATCTGTTAGAGTTGATCATTCATTATCATATGAAAGTGAAGGATATGATTCAAAGAAAAGAAAAGGAGTTGTCAGTAGTGCTTTAGAGAAGGCTTTTAACATGCAGCAGCGAGAAGAATTGGATGGTGAAATTGCAAAGATGTTTTTTTCAGCGGGACTTTCTTTCAACCTTGCAAGAAATCCTCATTACAAGAATGCATTTACTTTTGCATGTAATAACAACCTTGCAGGTTATGTTCCACCTGGCTACAATGCAATAAGATCAAAATTATTGGAAAGGGAAAGAACACATATTGAAACATTGCTTGAACCAACAAAAGGAGTGTGGAAAGAAAAAGGCGTCACTTTGATGTGTGATGGTTGGACTGATCCTCAAAGAAGACCACTCATTAATTTCATGGCCATTACAGAGAATTGCCCAATGTTTATTAAAGCTGTGAATTGTGAAGGAGAACATAAGGATAAATATTTTATTGCCAATTTGATTAAAGAGGTGATAGTCATTATTGGGCCTTCAAATGTCGTGCAGGTTATTACAGATAATGCACCGGTGTGTAGAGCTGCAGGATTGTTGGTGGAGCAAACTTATCCTCATATATTCTGGACTCCATGTGTTGTGCACACTTTAAATCTTGCTCTAAAAAATATTTGTGCAACAAAGAATACAGAGGCAAATGAAATCATCTATGCTGAATGTCATTGGATAACAACAGTTGCAGATGATGCAGTTTTGATCAGAAATTTCATTATGAACCACTCAATGAGACTTTCAATGTTTAATGATTTCTCACATTTGAGAATGTTAGCTGTTGCTGAAACTCGTTTTGCCTCTGTAATAATCATGTTGAGAAGACTCAAACAAATAAAAAGTGCTCTTCAATCTATGGTGATTAGTGAGGAGTGGTCTTGCTATCGAGAAGATGATGTTGGGAAGGCAAGGAATGTGAAAGAAAAGGTCTTAGATGATTTATGGTGGGATAATGTGAGGCTCGCCTTGAGGCCCGCCTTAGCGCAATTTTAGTAAAAACGTCTCGAGGCTTACGCCTCGACCTTTCTTTATGAGGCTTACGCCTCATCTTAGATGAGGCCCGCCTTAAGGCGCGCCTCGCCTCGCTGGCATGAGGCGTACGCCTCACTCTATTTATGAATTTTTTTTATTTAAAACTTTCCTAAATCTTATACGAAAGCCCCAAAAAATGTTATATGCTACTTTTATGCAATTCATATATTTTATATTATTTTATTCGTTCCTCTAATATTTGGATTTCAATTCTATTTCTCATCATTTTTCATTTAACACTTTACATCTTATACAATTTTTTATTTCATATGTATGTAAATTTGTTACTTCATAGTTCATTAGAAAGATAATATGTCATCATTTAACATATTATTTGGATATTATATAAAAAATCACTTTTACCTTTTATTTTGACTTTACGCAATTTTTAAATTTTGAGGCTTACGCCTCAAAACGCCTTGAGGCTTACGCCTCGCCTCACGAACGAAAAACGCCTCAATACCCAATTACACAATTTTAAACCTTGATGTAGATTACATTTTGGCTTTCACTGATCCGATTTATGACATGTTGAGAGAGGCTGACACAAATAAATCATGCCTACATTTGATTTATGAGATGTGGGACTCTATGTTAGTAAAAGTGAAAGAAATTATATACAGACATGAAAGAAAGTCACATAATGAAGACTCAAGTTTCTGAAGTATTGTCTATACCATTCTTAAGGATAGATGGACCAAAAGCAACACACATCTGCATTGTTTGGCCCATTCATTAAATCCAAGGTATATTTGTATTCATCTTTTAAATTAATTTTAAATTTCTTAGTAAATGAATAAATAATTTCATATGCTTTGTATTATTTGAAGGAATTCAAGTAAAGAATGGCTTCAACAAGATCCTTAACGTGTCTCACAATAAAAAGATTTAGAAGTGTCAAATATGAGAAAGATATGCTTGAAACAATATTTTCCAAATGAGGAGGAGAGAAGAAAGATTAATATAGAACTTGCAAAATTCTTTGGATATTTAGAGGATTTTGGTGATCAAGAATCTTTGGTTGATAGATGGATGATGGATCCAAAAATGTGGTGGTTGATTCATGGAGATTCAGCATCGCTTCTTCAAACAATAGCAATAAAACTTCTTGGTCAAGTATCATCCTCTTCTTGTTGTGAGAGAAATTGGAGCACATACTCATTTATTCAATCGATGAAGAGGAATAAAATAACTCCACAACGAGCTGAAGATTTAGTTTATGTGCATACAAATCTTCGTCTTCTATCAAGGAAGACCCCACTTTATATGACAGGTGATAACAAGATGTGGGATGTTGCTGGAGATGGGTTCGAGTGCCTTGATGATATGGGATTATTGGAGGTTGCAAATCTTTCTCTAGATGAACCAGAATTGGAAGCAATGATATTCAATGATGATGATATTGAAGGCCAAAGACCAACCTCTGAATCTAATTCTATCATTCCCTCTATTGAGTAGTTGAACCTTCATGTTGTACTAAATGATTTTTTGCTTATATTTTTGTGATTGTACTAAACATTTTAATGTTATAAGCTAAACAAGTCCTCATGACATTGATTTATTATTGCTTACCATTTCCAATATGGTGTCACCTTTATTTCTATATATTATATTAAAAAAATTATTATGCCGTATCCACGCCGCACCCGTGTCCTATAAAAATGCCGTGTCCCGTGTCCGTGTCGTGTCCGTGTCGCCGTGTCCGTGTCGGTGCATCTTAGCCACCAACCAATAATTAATAAATCTTATGTAGAACCTCACAAAAATACAAATAATTTGCACTTTACTAATTGTTAAAGTATTTAAACTGCTAATTAATTGGGAAAAAAACATAAATAATGCATATAAAAAATATAAAATTAAATGGCGGTGTAAAATAATAGCATGTTTATGTTGGACATTCCACTGCTATATAAGAATAGGACAATAGAAATAGAAACCAAAGGTATGAGAGATGTTTGAGATAGATAACATGCTTTATCCACTTAAATCTATATGTCATGCCTCAGCCTTCACCTCCCCACACAACAGTCCATTGTCTGTATAACTTTTAGCGTGCCAAAGAATTATTTTTCAGACTGTTGAGAATACATCCATAGTTAATATTTACACATCTAACTCCTAAGTACCACACAATTCTTGTTTATTTACATTCCTAACATAGAAAATATAGTATTCACTTATATAAACACTTTAGCGTCTCAATTGCATCAAAACATAAGCATAAAAGATGCACTTCACTATAGAACAGTTAATATTAGTAATATTTTTATGTAATTTAAAGATTTGGGTGCTATATAAGTAAATATCAAAGTTTAGGCATTTGACATGTAAATACATTAGAATTTTGTGATATATATGTAGATCCCATAAATTTTTAAATAGAAATAAAAATTTGATTATCATAATAAAATCATTAGAACATGCTTTTGTATGAAATTTTTGCAAGTAACATCTTCAAAGATTATTATAATGATGGGGGACTTGCAAAGTGATGTTCATTTGTTAAAGAAACCCTAGCCGATCAAGAAATTATTCATGCAATGTTTGCCACACAATCAAACAACAGTACAAATAGTTGATTAACATAATAAGGTCAATGTGAGTGTGAGAAATGTAAGCATATGCGCACACTCATGATGAAGCAATAATCAGATAAGCACTTTACTTCCCAAGATAAAAGAGACACGAAACTACAAAATACCAATCTCAACTAGATCAGTCAGAGAAACTAGTTAATTTGGAATCCATGATGAAAATGGTTCCTTGAGTTCTGATTGAAATTGAAAAACAGTTTTGTAACTTCTGAAATTGGAAACAGTGTTCATCTTGCCTCCATGGATAATTTTTTGCACTGCTGGGTGGACAGAAAAGTTTGCAGCTCAAAAAACATGGATGCGACCATTTGTTAAACAGAATAGCAGAAATAATTAATCCAGTACAATAAGCCGAATAACAACAATATAAAGACAATGTGTCATCTTAAGAAAGCTTCAACTGGCGGTATGATTTCATTAGAACCCACAAATATCACAAATCATCTCAGAATTTGCTACAAAAGAAAGGCGGCGATGAGTCCTTTACTGTTTGTTACTGTCCAAATTAACTTGACTCTTCAAAAAAAAAAAAGGCGTACAGTGGTGTGAGTGCCAGAAAGTGGTTTCAAGGGTTTTTTTTTTTTTTTCTTACTTGGGAAGGTGGATAGAAAGGGAAATAAGTAGTACAAAGTAAGTGTTCAGGTTCCAACAATGAAACTATTAGAATTGCTTTATTAATTCAAGAATACTCCAGCAAAAAATCCAGAAACAAGTGAAATTATCAGCAAACACATCATCCAAACATCCTTATATATCAGCAAATACGAGAAGGAGACAAATCAACTAAGAACAATACACGAAATTTTAAACTTCAAGCACCTATGGGGGACTAACTTGATGGTCGTCATAAAAATAAATAAAGCATAAAATTCCCACACGAATATTTCAATAGCCCTAGAACTAGATATCCCATCCAAACATACATCGCATTCGAACCACACAAAGAATATCAAAAACCCTAATTAAAAACTTACGGAATAACAAGACCAGAAAAAGGCTGAGAAGGCGCAAACTGACCCTCTGTCGGAAAATCCAGAGCCGAGGCAGCCGCCTGTCTTCCAACCCTAACACCTGCGTGGTAAGATCCCCTCTCCCCGCTCTTCGTCCGCACGCTTCGCGAAAACCGCCGGTCCATCTCTCTCCAGCAAATCCGATATACCGGCGGCGCTGTATGGTATCTCAAGTTGATTCACTCTCCGCTAAGCAGAACTCCGGCGAAAGGAAGGAGGATGATGTCGGAAACCAACCGAGGGGCCAAAAGATGGAGAGGTGGGTTAACGCGCCAATAGCGAAGGTATGCGGAATGAAGAAGGAAACGCCGCGAGGTAAGTGATGAGGGTTCAAACTTTCAAACGCCCCCACCTGAAAACTTGGCTCGCACGACTCTTATATAGCGCCACGTGAGACGCCACCGCGGCTCGCACGTGTGATTTTCTTTTTTCATCTTTTATTTTTGGTGCGCGAGGGGGGTGGGTGGGCGTGAAAGGTTTTTCGCGCGTGCCATAATTAATAATACAGGGATTAGGATATAAAACAATAACAGTTGTCATTAATTATTTTATTAGTAAACCAAGCCCGATTGTATTAGTTATGGTTGCTCAGGAATATAGTACTGCCTGCTCAAATATACGTGGAGACATCAAAACGTCAAACTTCCCAAACAATACAAATAGAATTTAAAAGCATTAGTGCAAGAATTTCAGTTTATCATTAATAAAAACTTTATTTGGAAAAAATTTTGAGTTAGTATATCCTAACTAAAATTTGGTAATGATGTATCGCCAAAAAATTATTTTGATCTGGCACGAATCATCAGGCAAAATTCAAGTTGGGAAGTTCGGAAATTAAATTTGCGATCATTTGAACTCCGATTTAAGGAAACTTAAAGTCGAACTGAACGTCTCAGAAATACTAACCCAACGACACTAAATTCGGCTCAATCCAGGCCCAAATGGGTCCAAATCAAAGACCCGAAGGGCTTTTGGAAGGTTCAAACTATAATTTGAATTACCAAACGAACTCCAAATATAACCTGTTTATAGTCAAATCGAGCGGCTCAACTACACAAATCTAACGAGCCCAAGATTGCTGACTTCTGATATCATTAAGACATTCAAATATCCATTAAACGGTCCTCGATCAAAGGAATCAACATCAGCCGTCCATTCAAACTACTCCCAACTTATCCTTGATCTTCCTCCTATTTATTGGTCATATCACTCTCAGAAAACTATAAATAGACCCCTCCCAAAGGAGGAAGCAAGGGAGAGAAGGACCCAAGCAAGGAAAGGAAAGAAGAGAAGGAAGAGTTCTCTTGCCACTATACTCCTCCTCGACCACCGCTGGACTTCAGCCTGGCCACCGACTGTCACCGGACTTCAGCCCGGCCACCGACGGACGCCGAAATTCAGCCCGGGCACCAACTGATGATGAAATTCTACCCTGCCACCGTCTAATGCCAGATTTCTACTCGACCACCGACTGACGCCAGATTTTTTGCCCGGCCACCAACTGACGCTGGATTTCCACTCGGCCATCGAAGGATGTTGGACTTTTGCCCGGCCACCAACTAACATCGGACTTCCACTCGGCTTCCAGCTATTGTTGGACTTCCACCCGATAAAAGGTCTTTCTGGCCTCTGTCACCCGTCGACCACGGTCATCCTTTCAACCTCTGTCGCTAGACAATAGTCTTTCCGTCCTCCATCACTTGCCGATTACAGTCCTTTCGACCTCCATTGCCGGACAATGATCATTTCGACCTCTGCCGCCCGCCAACAACAGCCTTTCTGACCTCCTTCACCCTCAAAATATAGTCTTTCCGACCTCCTTCATCAATTACAGTCCTTCCGACCTTTGTCGCTAGACAATAGTCTTTCCGACCTATGTCGTTCGCCTATTATGGTCTTGCCGACTAAACAAACATGTAAATACTGATTCTTCCAATTTCCACCATATAATGTGCTATGTATGATATATATTTGCTACATCAAACCAAGGCCTTCCTCCCAAGGAAGGGCCTCATTTGTAATTGATTGCAAACACTAGTGGATCAATTCAAACTGGGCCAGACCCATGGTTTTTCCTCCTTTTCAGGGGTTTTCCACGTAAAAAACTCTATTCTCTTAAGAATGCTACACCCTTTTTTTTATCTGATTGTGTGCTCGATCTTCATGCAAAGTTAAGACATTAAATTTTATATTTCTCTACCGCCGCGAATATTCCAGAACGCAACATGTTATGATGAACTTTGAAGTTATTTGATCTACTTTAGATGAGTACGATATAAAAATAAGTTATATCGCATATAATATATCTTGGATTTTGAAGTCCATCCTAGCTCAAAATTTGGTCATGATATCCTCATATACATAATTTTTTCCCCCTTTTTGTTTGATAGTATGATTTCCAATTAAGATTTTAAAACTCAATTTTGATGCCATTCTTTTTTTTTATATAGTTGTTACGTGCTGGAATATTTATAAATATAGAATGTAGTTTATTATATTAGTGCTGCATGAAGATAGAATATGCATACAAAATAAATTGTAACTTATAATAGCTACGTGAAAAGTTATAAAATGAAGAAATTATATGACATAGCCTTGCAGGAGCAATTTCAATACATAAATTCAAAGTCATAATAGTATGCTCTTCTCTATCATCAAGAAGATGAGAGTAATAGGCAAGGCTATGGACATTGGCGGATGATGACGGGTGATGATAGATGTTGGATGTGAGTATCACTTGGCAACGATGATGTTCAACAACAATCGTTAGTCATAGGCACTAGCTACAATCAATGGCAACCATCGATGGTGACCAATGACAAACATAGAATGATGGAAAATGTATCTTTATAGGCCTTTGAGTCTAGGAAGTCTTTCATTTCACATCCTCCCCGAAAGTGTACAATGTCCTTCTAAATGATGGAATGGCATTATATGCATTGGTTTCCACTATTTGAGATTTTCAATGGCTTATGTCAGTTGAGGTGTTCAACAATCAAGATCTCTATGAGAATGTTAGCTCTCTGGTATTTCATATTTGGGATCTCGACCAAAATATTAGCTCCAAATATATTTAGTAGGGTATAAATAGGTAATCAATACGGTTATTCATACAGTTGAATTTGGTGAGAATGACATTCTTAATATTTATGATAAATTATTTATGAAATATTCTAATAAATTCAATGAATGTCTAGATAGTCTTAAGAAAAAGAGAGTGCAACTAGGAGTGGGCTTACCTCTAAAGGATGGCAAAAAAGGTATTTGACGTTGGAGTGCATCAGAGGTATGTTGGATATGGATAAGGGTCTTATAGTTATTACCATGTTTATATGGGTCAAACGACGTAATATAGAAGATTTATAATCATATCACAATCATTGTTGCTCATCTACAATCATCAGACTACCAATCATTCAATCGTCATCACTTATCCATCATCATTTGAGTACCATCATCAACCTATCATAATTCGATTGCCATCATGACCTTCACCACTTTTCCATCATTCTTAAATATAATCATATCTGATCGGGTTTGTGTTGTCTTATAAATTTTATAATCTTGTCTTTCTCAATAGATAAAAAGATCAGATATTTATAATCTCCATCAACTTTGTGGGTCATTTTGCATGAGTCCTGCTCAATTTGTAATTCTTTTTATAGTTTTTATCTAAATTTATTAAGGCATGCTCCTATTTTTCTATTTAAAAAAACAGTAAGTCCAGCATAAGAACAAGACAATCCCTACATTTAAAAAAAATAATCATACAGTAAGCCAATTTTTTGTTGTGGTGCTTTTCACTACATTCTAATCATTTTATTAAGCGCATTAATGTAATTAAAAATAAAAAAATCAACTATAATTGTAGAATTGAGTAAATTTAATTATAATTTTACACACGCATGAATATAACTTTGTATCGACCTGACTCAACATTTTGCTATGTTGTTAGACATGTTCGTTTGGATCTCGTTGAAGCATATTATATTTGTTTAAGGGTCTATTCGGGATAGCTTTTTATGTACTTTGCTTTCAGACAATAATTATAATTTAATTTGGTCACTGCTTTCTCATTATTTTAATTTTAATTTTAATTTTTATAATGAAAAGTTGCTTTCTTCAATCATAATAACAAAGTTATTTTTATCCATAATAACTCACAATCAGATTTATAAAATACTGCAGCCATCTCAAACAGATCCTAAATATAAACTTATTTAAACATTTACTTTTGGAAGTCAAAATTGCTTCATAGGAATTATATCCAACTAAATTCTTCAAATACTATCATTCCAAGGTAATGTTCTTAGTATTATTGATGATACGTAGAAAAAGTATTCATTTAATTAACATATTTTAGAAAAAAGGCTTCGTGTGTTCTTATATCAAAATACAAAACAAAGAGGGGAGAAGAAAAAGAATTTGTGAACTTGATGGTGCTTGTTGACCCAAAGCTATGCGCTCGGTATAGGGGTGGAATTTAATGCACTTGATGGTACTTGTTGAAACCCCCCCCCCCCCCCCCCCCCCCCCAAAAAAAAAAGTTTTGAAATACTGTAGTCATTAGGCAATTTCCCCCAGCAAATATTGGGCAAGCCGAACGCCAGGGGGCACTGCCCCCTTGGACCCCCAACATATGTGCGAAGCGTATGACGATCAAGGATATGAACAAATAGGGGTCGAGCCAAATTCGAGGCAACACCAATAGTTACTTATAAGTTTGCTCTCTCTCTCTCTCTCTCTACCTCCCTCCCTACCCCCCCCCCCCCCCCCCCCCCTTGAAAATTAAGGCTGGTTCCACCCCTGGCTCGTTATATCACGTGGTTAATTAACTTCCAGCTGGGTCGGTGACAATTACGTATGTAAGTATTGAGTACAACAAAGAGTCTACAAACTAAGAGGTCTTAGTTTTAAAGTTTGAGTATGTGATGTGTGTGCTAGTTTGCCTTAGCTCAAAAATACAAAATAATTGAGGACAGTAGAGCCCGCAAGTGCTACGAATTGCGAAAAAACATGAGAATAGCTTGTGGAGTGTTATTCCGTGCGCATCAATGGTTGACTTTCTTTTTTATATGTATTTTAAGATAAATATAATATATACATAATTAATTTTACACTCATTTTGATATTTATTTTTATCTTTTCATAAGTATCTATTTAAAAAAAAATGATTTCCACATCAGCATAAGTTGTCTGTTTGTCCCATCAGCAGCAAATCGTCCGTTAAATGGACGACTATTCCTATTTTAAAATTTTCTTTTTAATATACTTTTTTAAAAATTAAGTTGTTTATTATATCTATTTTTTTAATTTGTCTCCTAACATCAAGAAACACTATCTTTGTGTGTCCACTATTTCTGAAAAAAGGAGTACTCTTTTCAAAACTTTTATAATGATAATGATTAGATGCATGTCTATTTGTTGCATCAAAAAGCCTTATCAATAAAACAACGTATCAAATATCTTTCAGCATCTTATAAAAAATTAACATAATTCTTACAAAAATTAAATCAACATGATAAAGTGGCCATAAAGTATAATGATGATATTACAACATATCGACAATCCATCGAGCGAACATAGAGTGCACATATTTCTTTATTGATTAGATAAAAGTTTTGATCAACTTCAATGAGAAATTTTGCATTGTGAGCCACTCCTAAGTCTAGAAGAGTGTTATCATATTATCTACCACTTTAAATGAGAATATTAAGAAACGAGAAGCTTTTGATATAATTTCTTGCCATCAATCTAGTCAGACTTAAATGTAGCCCAAAGCCATGGATCAAACATCTGAACTTATTGATCATCTCACAAGAATAAAATCAATTGGGTACCGATAAGCTTTATTTGTGAATGAAGAGAAGGCCTACTTATAGAAGAATCTAACATAAGAGTTGATCATCCCACAAAAATAAAATTAATTGGATGTAGATGAATATATACTATGAAATAGAGAAACGATGGCTCGATAAAATATTTTACGGTGAGATTCATGGCAAAAAGATGTACCCAAATTAATAGGATTGACTACAATCAAATGTTTGTGCTTATAGCAAAGATCAATATAGTTTGAGTTTTATTATTCTTAAGTCACTAATCTTGATTAGCTACTGCAACTATGTGACATGAAAACTTACATTCATAAATCATCTATAACAAACTATCTGAAGATGCCTACATGAATCTCTCGCTAGGATACACCATAGCAAAAAAATAAAAACAGAATGTGCGTAGATTAAACATATTATTATACGAATTAAAATAATCCCCTAGAGTTTAGTTTGGATGATTCACCAAATTCATGAAAATCTTTTGTTATAAATAAAGCAATTTAGGCCATACATTAACTTGAAAGAGGTAACATAAAAAATTACTTCACTCATTGTATATGTTGATGCATGATCATTATAGATAATTATCTAGAAGAAATGAAAACCCTAGATGAATACTTATCCAAGAAATTTGAAATAAGAAACTTATGCCCTTTAATGTACTTTCTTAGAATTGAATTGTATTGATGGAGTGAAGAAATTTTTCTATCATAAGAAAAATATATCTTAGATCTACTACATAAAACTGGTATGTTAGCTTGCCAACCAACAGACACTCTGTTGGAAGAGGGTCTGGAGTTGTGTATTGAGATAAGCTAGATACCAATGGATATGGGGAGATATTAGGGACAAAGACTAATATACATACCTTGCATAAAAGACTAGATCTTGCATATGCTCTAAAATTCTAAGTTAATTAGTGCATAATAATTCAATAAATAGCATTTTGAAGTATCTAAAATTTGACCCAGTGAAAAGAATTCTACACTTTAAAAATAAAAATAAGCAAAATATCATGGTATACGTAGATGTTGATTGGGCAGAGGTGGTTGATGTAAGGAAATCACTTTAGGATACTTTAGCTTTCTAGGTGGGAATTTAGTTACATAGAGAAGCAAGAAATAGAGAGTTATTGTAAAATATAGTGTAGAAGTTGAGTGCAATGAAACTTTCGTAGGAATTTATGACGTATTATGGTTGAAATTTCTTATATAGGACTAGGTAATTCCCAAAAGCAACCAATTTGGCTATCATAACAAAAAAAAGTAGCATATGATATAACCTATAATTCAATTCAACATGATTGAAATTATACTGAGATTTATAGATTCTTCATTACAAATCAACTTGATAAGAAGTTTGTGAAAATACCAAAGTTTCAATCAGAAGATTAATTAGCATGTATTCTTACCAATGGAACCTCCAATTAGGTCCTCTCAAAATTGTTTAACAACTTAGATATACGTGACGTCTATGCACCAATTTGAGAGGGAGTGTTCAAATTATAAGTGCAAAATGATTATCCATCATAGCAATCTATGTACTCTATTATATTAACGACAAGATGATTAACCACCTCAACTATCCATCCATACTCATGCTTTATTTTTTAGTATCATTAATTATGTATTAATTTTTTCCCTTATTTGTAGGTATCATAATTGATTGTTTGACACCTTTAAATTTGTACATTTTCCTTCTACACCTTTAAGTGTGTTAGCTCTCCGACCACCATTACGCAACTACAACCCTTCAACTATCATCTCCTTATTAAGAACCTCTAATCATCGTTGCTCAACTTTGATCCTCTTAACAATTTTTGCGATGCTACACCAATACCCGTTAACTTTGTAGCATGTTGTTGCCAATAATATTGACTCGTGTCGTCAATATAAGGTTGATGTATGCCATCATCATATGGGTTGACGGCCATTGACTTCTTCATTATCAACACTGATGCTCGCCAATGCATGTAAGGCTAATGCACATTGTCAACACCAACTTTGCTCTTGACGTGAATACCATAATTTAAGCTAGACTTATTGCTCTTTGGTCTCCCCTCCTCGAAGAAAAACAATTAAATATACAACAAATTATCTCTTTAACATAACACCTATGTCATATGGCTCTTCCAACTTCCACTTTATAATCCATTTTATATACTTTATGTTTATTACGTTTTATCAACTTCTTCCCCAATTACAATTAGTGCATCATTTGTAGCTAAAAATAAATACTAGTGGAATCATTTTAATTAAGCTATTCTCCGCAATTTTTTTTCCTTTATATATCTATATTATCTTATATCATACATAAGCAAACATATAATTAAAGTTGAAAGAAATTTTTTTTTCCAGATTTCATTATATTTTTTGTTGTTAATAATAATAATAATTTAATTGTAAAAATTAACTGAACAGAACCATACCCCACCAATAATTGCGGCTTTACCTACTTCATATCATTAATCATTAAAGATAAAAAAGAGTAAGTGCTATTAATGACTTGAAGAAAAAATCAAGTGCCCAATCAATTACTTAATGCCAATGGTGGGAATAAATCGATCTATTAATGAATCCCAAGTCGCTTCCGGGCCATGCTTTGCATCCCAAAGCCATGCCTAACTCCTTTTAGTTGTCCGTTTGCTCTCCTTTTGACGAACAGGGTCTCCTAATTTAATTGGTTGCAGTGCCTAACCCCCACAAATGATTCAGTATAAAGAAATTAGCTGATCTATCAGTTGAGCCCATCACATCTTTCTGGAATATTTTAGTTTTTTATATATGACGTCTTCAGCTATACCTAATTAGACTTAGTGCACTCACATCAATCCCTTCGAGATCTATCTTCGTTTATTGGTCAATTTTTTATATGAAATAGATTGCATTAGATTAGGGCAAATTTTAAAAAAGATCATTATTAAAAATTAAATTAGGAGAATGATCATGTTTAAAAAAAATTTAAAAATGATAAAAAACGCAAAGCGGGGGGCGTTTTATAGAAAACGTGAAGCAAAACTGTATTTTGTAAGAAAATGCAAAAAGCCTTTGCGTTTTCTTCATAAAACGTGATGGTGCTTCACGTTTTCTTCTTAAAAATTTTTTTTCCTCAAAACATTGACTGCAGAGAGAAAGAGGCGGAGAGGGAGAGGTTAAATGCCGAGAGAGAGAGAGAGAGATGGAGAGGGAGAGAGTTTATTAGTTTTAATATTTAAATAAAATGATTTTTATAAATAAGCTAAGATTTTGTTTTAAAAATATTTTATTAAAAAATTAAAACTAATTTTATTTAAATATATTTAAAATAATTTTACTTTTAAATTATTTTTTCTATATTATTGAAATTTTAATTTATTTAACTAAAATAAATATTGAAAATTTTTTGAAGATATAAATTATTTATTCGTCTCCGACTGTGCGCTTCGTCAAAATTTTATTTAAATTATTTTTTTGTAAATATCGTTATAATAACATTAGTTAATATATAATTAAAAAAGTTTTTATGAATAATAATAACATTATATCTATTTAAACTACATTATATTTATTTAAATTGTTATAATAATGTTATAAATATATAATTTTTATAATAAAATTATTTTAAATATTGTCTTAGATATAGTGTTTGTTAGTTTTAATATCTAAATATAATTATTTTTAACTTATTTTTAAAACAATTTTCATATTTTAAACTTATTTTTAATTTTAAATATAATTATTTTTAACTTATTTTTAAAACAATTATCATATTTTTAACTTATTTTTAATTTTTAAATATAATTATTTTTTACTTATTTTAAAACAATTATCATATTTTTAACTTATTTTTTATTTTTAAATAAAATTATTTTTAACTTATTTTTAAAACAAAATTTTTTTATTTAAATATTAAAAATAATTTTATTTAAATATATTAAACAATTTTTGAAAGTTCGATAGAGATGTTAAGCCCTGATGATCTAGTCCCGAGGCTAACCAAGAGAGGGGGTGAATTGGTTATTTAAAAATTCGAGAGCAACAGTAAAAAATCTTTTCGATGATTTGCAGCGGAAATAAGTAAAACACACAAACGAAAAGATCAAATACAGATTTCACCCAAGTAGTTAATCACAGAAAACTAAAGTGTATAAAGTAATCAGAAAGAACACACCAGATTTTATAGTGGTTCGGTCAATTTGACCTACGTCCACTCCCCGGATCCTCCCCTCCGGGTATTGCACTAACTCAAAGTGTCTCTCCTTTTGCTCCCACAGCAAGGCGGAGAAGCCTGTACAAAAACTCCTTTTCACCAACACGGTGAGGCAGAGAACCTAACCTCCTTTCGCTTCCTCCTGGAGCAGGCAGAGAACCTCGGACTCCTTTCTCTTCCTCCTGAAGCAGGCAGAGAACCTGAACTCCTTTTGCTTTCTCCTGAAGCGGGCAGAGAACCCGGATCTTCTTGCCGACGATCCTCCCAAGAGACACCGACAAGAATAGAGACGACGAGCGGAGAAGACGACTCTGATCCTTGCTTGGAGCAACCTTTGTGAATCCCTCACAAACTCCCCCTCACAAGATCCTCTCTCTCTCTCCCAAACTCTCTCTCTCTCTCTCTCTCTCTCTCTCTAGGGTTTCTTTGGAAAGGAAAGTGACAAAAGATTTTTCTTGTTGGAAGAAAAATATCTTTTAAAGGAGGGCTCTAAAATTTTCTTAAATCTCAACTGGTCGGCAAGAATCATCCAGGACGATCGATAGATCGTCTTGTACGATCAGTTCAAAATCAGCTATTTCAGCCTGGACGATCTGGCTCTTCTGGATGATCAGTGAAAAAAATTGATCAGATCGTCCCGTACGATTTTGCGATCGTCCGGGACGATTAGTGTAAATCTAGGAATTTCATCCAAAAGACCGCTCTGGTCGTCCAGAGGAACTTGTGCTGGACGATAGAAAAATGACTTGATCGTTCAGGACGATACAGATATCGCCCTGTACGATTAGTTCAAAAAGTGCCAAAATCGTCCTGAGCACCGCTCTGGACATACAACCGAAACACACTAGACGATCATGATCGTCCCGGACGATATGGTCGTATCAATTAAATATTAATTGCTTTCCTTAATTACCAGACTAATTTAGGCATGATTGTACTGGATCGTCCAGGACGATATACGTATCGTTCGGGACGATCAGATCAAATCTCCAAAATTAAAACTTGCCTAACTTGATCTGGCGGCTGAGAATTTTTGATTTGAGCCTATCGTCCCGTACGATGTATGGATCGTCCAGGATGATATGCTTAATCAGACAGACTTAACTTGGTCGCCCTAATTAGGGTTTTTGTTTTCACTTGATCGTCTAGGATGATGTGAATATCGTCCAGGACGATCTGAATAAAAATTGAAAAGAAACTCTAATTCACTCAAGCTCTTCCCCTGAGTGTGTGTGTGCAAGGTTATTTAGCTAGGGGATCAGTTACATTACAATTGACTCAAGAAAAGGAAAACAGTATATTTAGACACACTTGGACCCGATCTTGAGTTGGCTTGAGTTGCTTTTGATCTTTTGTACCTGAAATAGATTAGCCAAGCAAAACAGAATCCAAACATGTTTGTCATCATCAAAACTAGATTTGCAATAATTTTAACGATTAAAACTAATAAAATTATTTTATTTAACAATTGATATATTTAATAATATTTAATATTAAAATTATATATATATATATATATATATATATATATATATATATAATTCATAATTAATAAATTAATCATATATAATATTAAGAATTAAATAGTAGCATATTTAACTTAAATACTTTAGTAATGTATTTTAATATTATTTAAAAGTCTATAAATATATTCAATTTAATTACTTTTAAACTTTAATATTTTTTTAAATATATTGTAAAATAAATTTAATATCATTTGATTTAATACATTAGCAAGAAATTTTTATTTTAGATATTTGATTATTTTATTTTAAATATAGTATATTATTTTTCATATTCAAATTATATAAATATAATGTAACATTAATTAATTATTCATACGTATATTTATCTATTTTGAAATTAAATAGTTATAAATATTTTTCCATTAGTTTTTTCAATATTTAGTTTTTGAATTTTATCAATTATCTTATCTAAATTTTCATTTTTTCTAAAAATTCTAAATTATATTTATATTTAAGTTAATAAAAATTACATCATTTAAAATAATTATAATAATTATAATAATCATGTTGTTAATTTTTTTAATATCTTGTATTAATTTTATTAAATATTTAAATTATAATTAAAAAGTTGTTAAAAATTTTTGAGTTAATTAAAATTTTATAAAATATTTAAAATATAAATTTAAATGAATTTCACTCTCTGTCTCTCTGCGCCTCTCTCTTTTGTTTCTCTTTCTATCTCTCTCAACATTTTTCTCTCTCTCTCCATCCATCACCGTTGTAAGCAAATTTAATTGCTAAAAATTTGATATGATAATTGTTAAAAATAAGTTAAAAATAATTTTATTTAAAAATAAAAAATAAGTTAAAATATGATAATTGTTTTAAAATAAGTTAAAAATAATTATATTTAAAAATTAAAAATAAGTTAAAAATATGATAATTGTTTTAAAAATAAGTTAAAAATAATTATATTTAAAAATTAAAAATAAGTTTAAAATATGAAAATTGTTTTAAAAATAAGTTAAAAATAATTATATTTAAATATTAAAACTAACAAACTCTATATCTAAGACAATATTTAAAATAATTTTATTATAAAAATTGTATATTTATAATGTTATTATAACAATTTAAATAAATATAATATAGTTTAAATAGATATAATGTTATTATTATTCGTAAAAACTTTTTTAATTATATATTAACTAATGTTATTATAACGATATTTACAAAAAAACAATTTAAATAAAATTTTGACGAAGCGCGCAGTCGGAGACGAATAAATAATTTATATCTCCAAAATTTTTTTAATATTTATTTTAGTTAAATAAATTAAAATTTCAATAATATAAAAAAAATAATTTAAAAGTAAAATTATTTTTAATATATTTAAATAAAATTAGTTTTAATTTTTTAATAAAATATTTTTTAAACAAATTTTTAGCTTATTTATAAAAATTATTTTATTTAAATATTAAAATTAATAAACTCTCTCCCTCTCCATCTCGCTCTCTCTGCATTTAACCTCTCCCTCTCCGCCTCTCTCTCTGCAGTCAATAATTTGAGGGAAAAAAAAAATTTAAGAAGAAAACGTGAAGCACCATCACGTTTTGAAGAAAACGCAAAGGCTTTTTGCATTTTCTTACAAAACACAGCTTTGCTTTACATTTTCATAAAACACTCCCCCCCCCCCCCTTGCATTTTTGATTTTTTTAAATTTTTTTTTTAAATCATGATCCTTCTCCTAATTTAATCTTTAATAATGATCCTTTTGTTTACCCTTTGGATAAATATATTTTAAAAATAATGAAAATAAGAAATAAGTTCATTTCATGACTAGATCTCACTCTTTGAAAATTTTACATCGGTGATGAGTATCAATGTATTGCTTATTGTATGCAGATGACCTCCTATAAGTTTTAACATTATTTAGCATAATGGCATAGTCATGCCTCATTATTGTGTCCTGCTAGTTTTAGATTTGAGAATAATTGTGAGATTCACTGTGGTTTAATAGTTTTATATTGATAATAGTCCATAGGCAGTGACCAATTGAGCAATTGAGAAGAAGTTATATATTAAATCAACTTGGCTATGGACTTTTTCCCTTTCCATGGGGTGGTCAAAGGCTAAATATTTGAACATATTTCTAAGTATTCTATTAATGATATTAGTCTGCTAATCAGTTTTTAGAAAAAAAATATTTGAACAGCATTTATTATATTAAAGGTTTTTTTACAAACAATGAAATGAGTCATTTTAGAGAAATGTTCCACCACCATCACGTTTGAATTAACACCATGTTTAATTTGTTTAAGTACCAAGACAAATTCAAGGCTCAAATCTTCCTAAGTTGGGAATGGGTAAGCGGAACAATAGAGCCTAATATTCTTAGTTGTTTATGTGCAAGATGGAAAAGCATCTCTCCGTGAACTAACAAATATGTCATCTTAGCACTGCCTTATCCATTGCCCAAGGTTGTAGTGCATTCACCTCTAGGAGGACTAACCAAATTACCAAACCAATTAACCACAATGGACCACACTACATTCCTACCCAACTCCGTCTGTCGCTTTCAGATCCTACCACCTTCACCTTTTGAAAAAAAGATTATCCTAGTACATGTTCTTATTGTGTTGTCAACACTAACCGAGAATATTATTAATTGCCTATTTTCACATGCTTTACATTGACTCCTTCTTCGAATTGGGGAAAAGAAAATTCTTTCTGAACTCATGCATACTCCTAGTGAGCAATATCTCAATTTGATTATGTCTCATAGTTTCTATCCAAAATTTTCATATAATTTTGTTGTCCCTTGTCCATTTAATTATCTAATCACCACTAATAAATTAGACTTTCGCAGTACTTTTTAGGACCTACTGCAGTGATTTAAACGCCTACTAATTTATTTGTAGCGGTTTAAGAACCGCTGTAAATCTGTTGTATTTGCGTTCGTTGAAAAGGCTTTAGCAATAATTTTATGAGTAAGATGTCCTTTAAAATTATTATGAATAAAATCTCTCTACCTTTGAACTCAAGTTCTGATTCGTAGATAATAATAATAATAATAAAAGAGAACCCAATTCCTAGCCGTAATTCCTGTTCATGACGACCATTCTGCCATGCCAGTACTTCATTACCAACTCATCATCATTTTACTGTTGATCGATGGCCAATTTCCATCAGGCCATTTTAGTTGTCAGCCAACTGTTAGTTTACCCAATAACTAATGCCCGGCCTCTTGAGCATATAAAAGAATATTTTTAATAAGATATAGAATATACATGATTTTTCTTTCAAACAGCTACTTATTTTTAGATAATAAGAATTTTGATTTAACTTCAATGAAATGGTAAGTTATTCCCAAACAAATAACCTTTTTTTTTAGGTTTAACAGGAAATAGCTTTTGAAGGAAATAAGGCTAATTTGCAACATTTTTTTGAAGCCATTAAAAATGAAAACTTTGACTTCATTTGAGACAATTTTTTTACTATTTTATAAGATAGTTTTCTAGTTAAAAAATTTTTAAATTAAAAATTTTTGAATTTAAAAGCTGTTTTAAAAAATATCAACTTTCTTGGCTTCATTTGAGATAGCATTCTTATTGCTTTTAAAGTAACTTTCTAGTACAAAAAGTTTATGATTCAAAATCATTGAAGCTATAATCACTGATGAAAAAAAAATTTCTGATTCAAAATTATGTACTAAAAAATTATCTTAAAAAGCAATAAGAAAGCTGTCCTAACTGAAACTTAATATTTTACGAAGCAGCTTTTTAGTACCAAAATTTTTAATTCAAAAAAAATTTTAAAAATTTTTTACTAAAAAATTACTTCATAAAAGTGATTGTTTTAAAAACCGGACCCGACCAGCCGGTCGGACCGGTTCAACCGTGAACTGGCCCTAAGGCCGGTCCGATCCAGTCCATAAAACCGCCTCTGCATCAAACTGATATGAACCGCCGGTTCAACCGGGAACCGTGAACCGGTCCCGATTTTATAGAACCGGCGGGTTCAAATTTGACTCATAATTGGGTTTGAGTCGAGCCAGGCCGCTCGAAATTTCACAAAAAATTTTTCATTAAATTCAGCCCAACCAGCCAAGAATAACTGCTCTACCAACCCCTTTGGCAATTTACCACCATATGCCATTGTTTTTATATAGCAAAGGTTTGTTCCTCTAGGCAATGTGGGACTAAACCCCACAATTTTTTTTTTAATTTGCGTTGCCACGCAGGAGAGAGACGGAGAGAAAATTTCAAGAAAATTTAGAGAGAGAGAGAGAGGGCGGGAGGTCCACGGGAGAGAAAAAAAAATTCGAAACATTTAGAGAGAGAGATAGCAGGAGAGGGAAAATTTCAATAAAATTTTTAATAAATTTTTTTTATTAATGATATTTAATTTTTATCTTAATAAATTTTAATATATTTATTATTTAATTATATATTATAAATAATTAATTTTTTATTATGAGTTTTTTAAATAATTTATTATAAATTATATCTAAATATATAATATAAATTATTTTAAATTATATGGTTATTATATTTCATTATTATATAAATTTTATTAATTTATTTATAATATTATTATTATTTATTACGTCATCCGGTTCGACCCCGGTTCGACTGGTCGAACCATGAGCCTCTCCTTCTTCCGGTTCGTTGTCCGGTCCGATTTTCACAACCTTTACTTCATAAAACAATAAGAAAATTGTCCCAAATCAAGCCTTAATGACCCTTCATCTCTCAGAAAAAAACACGTTTTGTATAAAGTTGCATGTCCAAGCAATTTAAGATATATTTAAGGAAGCCACCACTGAGACTTAGATGCTGAAAGAATTTCTTCAATTTTCCATTAAACCAGTACAGCAAATTTGCACAGTAGCTAATACATAGAAAAAGAAGAAGTGTAAAGCAAATATCTTGCATTCAAGCAGGAACGTGACAATAACTGATATAATTACATGTTAGTGTAGAAATTCAGAAATGTTAGTCATACATAAAACGCAGAAATACAGAGGAAAATGCAGAGAAGTAAACAGCCGAAATTAATTCAACTCATAATTCATTCATCTCTATGGAAATTCCAGTACAATGCATAACTCATTATTATTTCTGTGAGAAATTTGATTGTGTCCATCAATTGAATTGTACTGTTGACTTTGATCTCAATTTAGTTGATCGAGCTCGTCGGAGGTTGCAGGGAGGCCTCCCCCTACTTTTGGTTTTGGGTCCTGTCCTTAAAAATATTTTTCTGTATAACCGTATAGTGTTCTGATGATGTATAGTCGAGCACAGTGACGCTATATACTCTTGCTAAATAAGAGACAGAGAGCGGAGCACTGGGGCGCTCCAAATCTGGTGTCGTGGCGTTGCGAGTCAGATTATGCAATTTTCTTTCTCATTTTTCATTTTAACTTAAAAAGGGTTGTGTCCCTTGGGGTGATTTTGTGCGTGTCTCTTTGTCTATTACATTTGTAGAATGGTACAAGAGTGAAGAGAGACAAGGAGAGAGTGAGAGAGAAAGAGATATGTATAATTTCTCCTAATTTTCATAGTGGATTTCATGGTGTGGTGCGACTCCTTAGTTTTTTCTGAGTTTTGAGTTTTTTCACATTAAATCCAGGTGTTCTTTCTGTTTAGCTGCATTTTCTCTTTCTTTTTTGTATTCGTTTTGCCTGATTTTACTTCTCCAACATGTACATATAAGGAGCTGAATATCCAACAGTGATGCTGCCGTGAGTTAGTTACTCTTGGCTGCTGATATATGTGAGAACAGGAGGAAGAGTAGAGAGAAGGAACAAGAGAGAACGAAGCAGAGAAAAGGGAAAGTATATTCATGTCATTAACAGAGATACAAAGCTCTATTTATAGAGCAATACAGGTAAATAAGTAAATAGAAAAGGAACAGTTTAAGTAGAAAGGCTCGCGTGCTAACAGCCTCCCTCAAATTGAGCATTCATGGGCTGAATGGTTAATTTGGAGCGAAGTTCATTAAAGCGAGCTGAAGAAAAAGATTTAGTTAGGATGTCGGCAACTTGATCTTTGGACGGAATGTGCTGGATGACGATGTTGCCGGAGGTAATGTGCTGACGGGCGAAGTGGTAGTCTATTTCGATGTGTTTGGTCCGAGCATGGAAGACGGGATTCTTTGCGAGAGCAATTGCAGAGACATTGTCGCAGTAAATGGTTGTCGAGGAGTCTTGTTGAATGTGTAGTTCAGCAACGAGACGACGTAGCCAGATGACGTCGGAGGTGGCTGCTGATAGAGACCTGTATTCGGCTTCAGTGGAGGACTTTGCGACAGTTACTTGCTTCTTGACGGACCAGGAAATGAGATTGGGACCCAAGAAGGTGCAAAAACCGGAAATAGATTTCCGGTCGGTTGTATCCGAAGCCCAATCCGCATCTGTGTAGGATCGGAGTTGCAGATCGCCGTGTTTGATGGGTAAGGAGATTGAAGAGAGAGTGACCGTGAGGGAAGGCGATTTATAAGATAGTTGGCAGTGGATGTGGCTTCAGCCCAAAAAAGATTTGGTAGGTTAGAAGCATGTAAAAGTGTACGAGTAAGGTCAAGCAGATGCCTGTGCTTCCGTTCAGCTGTGTCGTTCTGTTCAGGAGTATACAGACAGCTAAGTTGATGAATGATACCGTTGTCTTGAAGGAATGTTTTGAAGATATTGCTAGTGAATTCACCACCTCCATCAGAGCGAAACCTTTTTGGGAGTGGTGGAAAATTGTGTGCGAACGAGATGACAGAAAGCTTTGAAGTTCATGAAGGTTTCTTGTTTGGTATTCATAAAGTAAATCCAGGAGAAACGAGTAAAATCATCGATAAAAATGACATAATAACGAAATCCATCTAACGATTGAATTGGAGCTGGACCCCAAACGTCCGAGTGAATGAGTTCAAAGGGTGAGGAGGTTACAGTGCTTCTTTTATTAAAAGAGAGCTTGTGGCTCTTAGCTACATTACAAGAATCACAAAGAAAAGTAAAAGAAACATTTGTAATTTGAGGTATGCTTTTAGCTAAAGTCGTGAGTAGCCGTTTGTGCGGGTGTCCAAGACGGGCATGCCAGATCTGTGAAGAAGACGTGCTGACATGTAAGGCTGTAGGAGTGACGGTCGTGGCCGGTCGGATGTGATAGAGACCATTATGAAGACGCCCACGAAGAAGAGGACGCTGATCCTGAGAATCCTTTATTTCAAAGCCGTTAGCATCGAAAGTAATAGAGATAGAGTTATCGGAAGTCAGTTTAGAGACAGATAGCAAGTTGTGAGTAAGAGAGGGAACATGCAAAAGATTACATAAGCGAAGCTTACGGGGGGTATCCGGAAGTGGGAGCAAACCTTGACCGGAGTTGTGTATTGGTATGGTGGATCTGTTAGCAACAGAGACAGAATCTTGGCCGTAATAAGCAGATTGGTTCTGGATGTTTGTACTGTCTGGCGTCAGATGAGTGGTAGCCCCGGTGTCGAGAACCCATTCTTGGGTGGCCGAAGGATTCGACTGAGCTAACATTGCACGAGGACCGTTTGTGTTGGTTGGGGCATACTTAAAATTGCATATATGCCAGCAATTTAAGGCGATATGCCCCGGTTTGCTGCAAATCTGGCAAGTAGGTCGCGGCATGTTTGGTTGTGGGAGCGGTAGAGGCGAATTGCTTGGAGACGGTGGTCTGGGCGGAGGGTTCTTGTTTTTGAAGGGACGTTTTTGATTTCGACTTCTCAATTGATTGTACGAGGCGGCATAGAGGGCGGAGGCGGCAGAGCTGGTAGTCTGATCTTTGAGAATATCTTGATTTATATGGATTTCTTCACTGCAAAGCAGTGAGTAGAGATTGTCGAGATCAGCTGGAAGGGAGGAAGTGCGGATTGAGGTCTTGAAGGAATTGTAAGAGGCCGGTAGACCGTTTAGGATATACAGCACTATATCTTCTGGATCGATCGTTGATCCTGATGCTGCAAGATTGTCCACAATGTTCTTGATTTGTGAAAGGTATTGCTGCATAGTTAAGTTCTTCATTTGAATATGGTGTAATTCGTTCTTGAGTTGAATGACTCGAGAACGACTAGATGGCTGCAGGCGGCGCTCAAGAACCTTCCAGACATCTTGAGCGGTGGTGGCGGTGATGACATATGGAAGGATTGACGGAGAGATAGTGGAGAAGAGAGCGGATATTAAGTTGCTGTCAATGAGTTGCCAGCGTTCATGATCCGGAGTAGTAGTGTCGGACGGTGGAGGTGAAGTTCCGGTAAGATGTCCGACATATCCGTTCACCGTGAACTGTTGGATGATTTGAATGCGCCAGATAGCATAATTGTCGATTGTGAGAGAATGAGGAATTAGATTCTTGATATTGGATATCAAGAATTTGAGATGCATTGGAATGGTGAGTTCAGTGGTGTTGCTGGGATAGGTGGACGACGAGGGAGGGAGGGAGGAAGCAGACGTTCGATCCCCCATTAGTGGCTCTTGATACCATGTGAGAACAGGAGGAAGAGTAGAGAGAAGGAACAAGAGAGAACGAAGCAGAGAAAAGGGAAAGTATATTCATGTCATTAACAGAGATACAAAGCTGTATTTATAGAGCAATACAGGTAAATAAGTAAATAGAAAAGGAACAGTTTAAGTAGAAAGGCTCGCGTGCTAACAATATACACCTGCAGAAAGTATATGAGTATGTGTAGGCTGCGGCAGAGGTAGTGCAGCAGAAGAGAGTGGATCCATAATGAGAAATGATTAAGAAACATAATCTGTCTTAACGGTTAGGCGTAGCTGATTATCATGGTAGGAGATATTCACAGCAATCATGTGGTGTAATTTACGGTAGGGTTTAATGTTAAAAGTAATATTGATTATCATCGTAGGAGAGATTGACAGCAATATATTGATTGATTGCCGTAATTTACGTAAGGGTTGAATCAAAGATGCTTCTCTTCTTGATCGCCAGATTTAAGCAAAGAAATATTGGATCTTGTTATGCTTAGGTCATTGTCTAAGATAGAGGTGAATGCTTTGGGATTCATAGATAATCCTATGGTGTTGCCTGTGTTATGTGTACTGTAGAAATAATATGCTAAGTTGCTCATAATTGTAAGGTTATGGAGGATATATAAATGTGGTTTTTTGTGTGTTTTTTTTTTTGGAGTAAATTAATGATGTATGTCAGTTTTTTTCAAAAATAAAACATTTGAACCCATTGGCAAATTAAAGATATGTTGTCCTTCATCAATAGTATTAGTCTTCAACACCCTACCTCGAGAAATAGTCCCCAAAAACCTGAACTCTTATACTACTTCGTCATTTTTAAATTATTGAAGAGCTGATTTTTATAACTCTAAGCTCAGACTCTTGAATTTTCCATTTCAAATGTTCCAGATAAAAGATTTTATTTGATCTCTACATAACATTATATTCTTTTTATCTGCATATGTACTGGATTTTTATAAAAGATAGGATGTAAATTTCAGACTTTATCATAAAATTTTTTTAATATACAATATATATATATATATATATATATGGGTGTCAATATATGACACGACCCGAAAATTCTAGGTTTGGATTGACTCGTTTAGCATAAGGTCGGGTTCAAATATCTAACCTGGTTTTAGTTTCAGGTCGGGTTCGGATCAACCCGGAAATCCAATAATGACCCGAATGTAACTCGATTCATTCATTAATATTTAATGTACTTAGGGTTAGGGCAGCCCCCGTTCATTTCTTAATTCTTATTATGTTTGTGGCTTGCCTTGTATGCTTCACTCAATGCCCTTACCCTAGCTCTCCGTCTGCGATCTTCGAGTTGCAGTGGTTGTTGTAGCCTCAAATCAAAATTAAGCCCCAAGTGCAGACGATGAATCCATGTCTCCTTTTCTCCTCTCCTAGTTCAATTTTCCTTCAGACTTCAAATTTTGCCGGCATATATTGACGACTGAAAAACTTTTTTCATATTCGAGATAGTGGGCTAATAGGACATCATGAACTTAAATTTGGAAGAAATTGTAGGTGAAGCCAACAATGTTTCAATTAACAAGGTAGCGTAGTTGGTGTTGGGGAGGAATTTTTAAGAACTTGCTAAGGAGCAAAAATTGTTAATTTGTTCAATGAACATGAACTTTGTTGACCCCTGTATAATAATAAAAAAAATTTTACTTACCTGCTCTGCAACGACGGCTGCAAATCCCGTAAATCCAGCCAAGACTTTGCACACCTCGGACTGTCGAACCCGGATATCCTGCTGAATTCGGCGCCGAAACTATCGCTTCCCGGATTTCTCGCAAAGCAGCTCGTCGATCGCGCCATTCGCGTCGTTAAATACCGACCCATCCGAGCTCCCAGTCGGACCTCACCGAAGCTTCTCCCACGACTCCTCCTCTAAAACTCCCGCAAGCCCACTCCCTCCGACTCCGGATCTCCCGTCGCTGCTCCCGATCTCGGCAAGCTTCTCCCACGCCTCCTCTCCAAGTCGCAACTACTGCAATCTTCCTTCCTCCTCTCCCGATCTCTTCTACCCTAGCCAAACCGAAGCCAAACAGAGCGACCCAGCTCCTGTGTCCGGCTCCCATCCGAGATCTCCCCTCTGTCCGTCGCCCCTATCCCGTCAGTCCAGGGAGAGAAAGAAAGAAATAGAGGGAAGGAGAGAAGAGCTTTGCCTACCTCATCCCCCCCTCAAGCCGACCCCCTGTAGCCGCAAGGAGATCCGGCTCCCCTCCTCCGATTCCGCTGCCTTAGCCCGACTTGGACTCCTACCCGACGCCTCCTATACCCAGCTTCTATAGGTAATTAGGTTTTAGATTTTGTTTTAGTTACCTAATGTAACTATTATAACTAATTAATATTGATTATAATTAATTATTAATTGATTATAGCTAATTAATATTAGTTATAATTAATTACTAAATAATTATACTTAATTATTAATTAATTATAATTATTATAATTAAATATTTTAATTATGTTTAATTATTATCAAATATAATTAAAAATAATTAATTATTATAATTATATTTAGTTATTTTTAAATTATAATTAGTCACAAAAAAAAAAAGAGAAAAGCAAGCAAGCTCTCCCTTGCCCCGATCCTCGTGCCACGAACCCCGCCGGTCGCCAAGGTATAACCTTCCAACCCTAAAAACTCCGAGAGCCCGCCTCGAGGCTCGCAGCGCGACAAAATGACCACCTATACACGCTTTTCTTAGCGTGGTGGGAGGAAGTGCGTCGCGAGGCTTGCAACGAATCGGGTAATCACTTCGAGAGCTCATTTCGTCGTTCGCGACGCACCGGCAAACCGCCTATACACGCTTTTCGTAGCGTGGTGGGAAGGGAACCCGGTGCGACGCCTATGACGAAGTGGATAATCACCTCAAAATCCTATCCTCGGCGTTCGTGTCGGGCCGGCAAACCGCCTATACACGCTTTTCTTAGCGTGGTGGGAAGGGAACCCGGTGCGACACCTACGGCGAGGCGGGTAAGCCCTATACACGCTTTTCTTAGCGTGGTGGGGATATTCATAAGTACCCGCTCGCGGGGAAATAACTGCATTTTTCAAACAGGTACTGTCGAAGACCCATACACGCTTTTCGTAGCGTGGTGGGGGATTGAAGATTTTACACGGCCGTGGTGTCCTCGAAAGAGGGCACCTACCATACACGCTTTTCTTAGCGTGGTGGAAAAGGCCCAGTTTTCTCGTAGTTTCCCCTAAACGGGGGAGACGCCGGGAGGCTGCCGAAATTTCGGGTGAACAGAAGACAACACTTGGACTTTATTTCGACAATCAAAGGACAATGAATTGAACGCAAAACGAGCCTAAAATTAACTTAAATGAATTAAATCTGAACCCAAACTCAAGTCAAGCAAACTCGGACTGAACTCAAATGAACATAAGATCTAACCTAAATCAAAGTCAATTAAATAATGTTGAATTGAACTTATATTTGGACAAGATTTGGGGCTTGAACTCGAACATGTAAACTCAAGTCAAACTTGATTTGAACTTGCAAGGCTACAGAGAACTTGAATTTGAACTTGTGGACTTTTGAACAACAGGGGACCAATTTAAACACTCACAGAAGACTTGAATTGGATACAAGAGATTTGAACATTAACTTGTGACATATTTGCAAGCAAGAACATAAAGAGCTTGAACTCATAGGAACTTGGTGCAAGGAGTTTTGGCTTGAACCTGAACAATGCAAGGAACCTGAACTGGACCCAAGTGAACTTACAAATGGACTCAAAACTGAATCCGAATAATCAGGAGCTTGAACTTGAAAGTGATGCAAGGAATTCGGTGTGAACCACAAAGAACTTGACTCTGATATCAAAACTTTAATGAATGGTTGAGGAATGGTCATCTCAATTAGGATATAAATGAGTACATATACAGAAATCATGAACAAGAAGATTTGCAGTATGACAACACGTTCATTGTCACCACGAAGAACTTTCAATCAACACATGAGTGATATGACGATTGTAGATCCTACATCAGTGGTTCCATAAGTTCATGAAAAGGAGCTTAACAGTGTCAATAAAATAAGCTCCTAATGGATAAGAACTACTCTTGGAAATGATGAAGAGCTTACAAATTGATATGCTAAAATGTTGCAAATTCATTCACAAAGAGTATGACAAAATCAAATGCAGTTTTGGTGACTCAAGATGATTGCAAATTCCAAGTATTCAAACAAAAGTCAAATGAAAGATTCGTTATGCACAAAAGCATCCCAATAATTGGTGCAAATCATATACAAGTGGTAATGGCTAATATGTGACTCTTGTATCACTTTTGCATGCAAATAAATCAAGTAATAAGGAAGCTCTGATTCATACAATGAATTATCAACTGAGAGGTGAGATGATTGTAACCTTGATGCAATCAGTGCTGCTACGGTTCCTACACAAGAAGAGAACAAGGACCCGCCTACGAACAACTTTATGAAGACGACATATCAAATGCAAAAAAAAAAGAAGATCTGCAATACATACGATCTCTCCGCGAGTACTGATGTATGTAAAACACGTCACTCGTGGGTAGATGCAGAAAGACTTCAGTAAATGCAATATCCTGAAGTCAATTCCAATCCATGAATGAAAATATCCACCTGCCTACAAACAGCAGTGGGGGAGATCATATAACGCCACCGGATCTGCAACATTCATGTAAGCAGACAGAAGGCGTACAAATCTCCAAACGAAACCCAGTGCTACGCCACCGGATCCGCAACTTTCATGCAAGCGGACAGAAGGCGTGTACAAATATTCCAAGAATACCCCCACACGTGTGCACTTTAATTTGTATACACATAGGTACACTAAAAAGGGGAAAATATAATCATGAACCCGCATGGGCCCCGGCGAGCGTGTTATTGGTACACACGTGACGTCTAGGGATGCTGCGCGGGTCAATAAGTGAATTCTAGTTCGAGCCCGATCCTCCTGTACGGGTAGAAAGGGGTTGACATGGCTCGAACCATTAAATAAATATGCGGTCGCGAGATCGACCGGAATATTTATTTTATAGTTCATATTAGGCCTTCAAGGCTTATAATCAAGAGAATTCACTAACAAAGGCTCAAAGCCTATGAAACCCAATCCTCTATCGACCAGTAGATAGAGTCGATGGGGTCCAATCAACAAAATAAAAATGACCCCAAACACCCCGATGATGGCCGTGTTGGATGTAGATCTCAACCGGAGGGGTTTCCGAACACTCAACATATCTCCTACATTCTCAAACATTTTTCAAACACCCACAAAATCCAAAAATCATAAAATTAGTCCAAAATCTCGATGTTTAAAATTGAAATCCAATCATCAAACCACTCAAAGCAAAATTCATCCATCCTCCGCAACAGTTTGCCGAGGTGGACAAGTCGAAAACTACTTTAGCTCACATAGAGCTAATGCCTGGTCGAAAATATCACTAAGATCCATTCTCAAACAATCTCCTGCCAGCAAGGACGTGGTACGAGTCCTCTAACCGGCAGTTTCGTCGCCAAATGGCACTGCAGGATAAACGGTTATGACTCGGGGCCCTCTGAACCAGGTGGTTGCCGCCAAATGGCACCATTATATTATGGTTATGGCCAGAGCCCGTATGCTCCCCAATGGCATCAAATCCTTGAGATATGAATCAATAGGATATGATCGATAGGGCACAAAGCCCTCTATTAGCTAAGGTGGATTCAAATTTGTCCCCTTAGACAAATATTCCCCCCCAGGTCTACAAGGTACCCTCGGACGAAGCAACCCATGGCTGCCGACAAGGATCCTTCTGTCAGGTTGGGTCGACTACCTCCTCTGACTAAGTAGACCAGGGACCACGATGGCCCGGGACGACGGAACCATGGGATCTTGATCGGGTCTATCATCCATTCCCCCACCATCCGCTTTAAGTGCAGGACGGTAAAAATTTCTATTTTAAATATCAAATCCCTCAATTTTCCAATACCCTAAACCCATTGCTGCTACTATATGCCAGATCCACGTATCCTTACGTATCTGATTGACGACTAGCCTTAATCGAAAGTTCTCTCTCGTTACCGGGAGGGGTAATTAACTATAGGGGCTTGCGCCTATAGGAAACCAGAACTCAGATCATAAAGTCCTCACAAAATGAGGGCGAAATCTCTGGGTAGTGTCTTATCTACTATCTCATCTGCCTTCCAAAATTTACCCCGGAACTTAGTTCGTTAAAACTCCCCCCCTTGAAAAACAAATATCGGGCGGAGGCCGGGGCCGAATTTTCGGAGCCCACAGATTTCTGGCGACTCCGCTGGGGAATGGTTTCTCTTTCCATCTTTGGCTAGTCATCTCAGTACTATCGTAGCAGTCAAATCAACGCAGATTTAAAATTTTGAATCTCTCAAAATGATCATTCAGTGAATCAAAATTTTGAATTTTCTAAAATGATCGTTCAAACAAATTTATCAAGATAACGTATTTAGCAGTATTTTAAATTTGTATTATTTGAATTTGCTCGCTAATGTTATCTATTTTTGTTTTCTATTCTGTGCAAGTCTCTGCATTTTTGAAAGTGTGGGGTGATGTATCAAATTTTGATCACTAACCCTTACCTTTCATTTATGCAGATGGATCTACAGAACACACCAATGACTGTCCAGCTGGGACAAGGAGCCAGGATCCAACTGGCGAACGCTATCATTGAGACAGGGAATGCTGGAGCTACCATCCAGTTTGGTAGCATTGACTTCCCTGCTGTCGTTGAAAGGGCCACCGCCATTCCTACGAATGGCAGAAATACTGAAGGGCCTGCTAGGAGGCCACGCCCTGCTGGAACTACCACTCGTCGTGTGCACCTGCCCGCACAACGACATGCTGCTGCTGAAAATCCTCGTGAGAGGATTTCTGTCTTTGAACGGCTGTCGCAGCCAGAAATCCCGGCCACCAAGAGGGTTGTAGCCGGAGGAAGGATCTCCGTGGTGACGACGAACACCACACATCTGCCAACCGGGTTACCTGCACCCGTGAAGAACACTTCTGAGGCTTCCTCATCTGGAGGAAGGCCCACCAGGAGACAGAGAAGGAAGATGAATGCTGAACTCCGAGCTCAGCAGCTATTAGTGCCTGTGCATCCCTCGAACCTGCCTGCTCCAGAGCATATATCCAACGTTCCTACCCGGAACAAGTTTACTGACCTGAGGTGGGTAAAGAGAAACAGCTCAACTGGAGAGCTGAAAAAGTCGTTCTGGGACCGACAGCCTGAAGTCCCACCTCCTCAAAAGAAGAAGGAGCCTGAAACTCTCTCAGCTCGAGTCTACAGAGTCCTGAAGACCGTGAAGGAGAGAGGACTGAAAAAGAGAAGGTACCAGCGGCCACTGAGGGTCGAAGCCAGGAGAACTCCACCAAGAGAGCGCCTGTCTCTTGCTGTGGAGAGAAAGGAAAGAAAATACACCCCGCACGGTGAACATCGGGGTGTGACACCTGAACCACACATTCAGGGATCCGCCGCCGAAAGGTCCCGGCGAAAAGGAAAAGAAATCTGGAGGCCAAAGCCTCGCAGAGAAGAAAATAATAGAAGAAAAAGAACTGATTTGGGCGTGACATCCGGTACTGCTTCCCGGAGATCCGCCCCCAGTTACAAACAACGTCAGAAATGGGTTCCAAAGGAGGCCCACGATGACGCTCCTCCCAACGGTAGACACCTTGGAGAATCCTCCAGGGGATCCCGTCGCTCACTAACTCCTCCCAAGGAAGAGTCTAACTTTGACCGCAGCCCACGGGTTGAAGAGATCTTCCTGCCTAACCAAGAACCGGAGATCCAGTGGCGCCGCCGCTCGGAGATCCGAGTACTAGAAGAAGAAGGAGAAGAAGATACGGGAGAAGAAAATATTGAAGAATACATGGAAGAAAATCTAGAAGAAGATATGGAATACATAGAAGAAGACTTGGAAGAGGTAAATAACACCTTGGACATGGAGGTGGTCTACATGGTGAGACACATCAATGTCGAAGAGGAGGCCTACTACGACGATGATGAAGATGACGATCGTTGGCAACCACCGCCTAGACAAGTATATCGGCGACGCCATGAAGCCGGGTCCACCACTGGCAGAGGTGTCCATTCCCAAGAAGAGCGAGAAGAGGCTGAGGATAATCCCTTTGCTGACGAGAACGTCACGCTCGCAGAAATGCAGAGACAAATGAAACGTCAAATGAGGGCCAAGGATAGGGAAATCTCTCAGTTGCATGAGAAAATGACAGAGATGATGACCCAAATGACGACAATGATGCAGATCATGCAGAGAAATGCTGCAGTTGGTTCTATGCCCAATCCTCCCCCTGATCCTCCAAACTTCCAAGTGCCGCAAGTCTCAGGAGTACGGGACACTCCTGAAGGTGGCCACGAGGCTCAGAATACCACTCGTCAGCCTACTCCGCAGAATATCGCAAGTACCTCCGAGCCTGTGACTGCTGCACAGCTTGAAGGGATCATTACAGAAAGGATCAGGGCTATTATAGCTATTGATCAGGCAGAGAAGCTAGTGGGTAAAGGTCGCCCGTACCCGGCAGAGTATGATCAGGTGCCATACCCGAAGGGATATTCTGTGCCAAAATTCAATACTTTTGATGGCAACAAAAATCCCAGACAGCACTTGGCGCAGTTCAAAGCCACCTGCGGGAATACTGGAGGGAATGATGCTCTACTCTTCCGACAATTCGTTAGCAGTTTGACAGCAGCTGCTTTCGAATGGTACGCCGAACTACCAAATGACTCTGTAAAAACATTTGCAGAGTTAGAGAATATGTTCGTGAAGAGATTTGCCAGTGCGACCGAGAAGATAACGATCGCTGACCTTGCTCTGAATAAGAGAAAGAAGGAAGAATCAGTGACTAAATACATCACTCGCTGGCGCAATCTAAGCATGAAATGTGAGCAACAACTTGAAGAAGAACATGCCGTACAGTTGTTAATGGGAAACATTGATGACAAAATGCAACCATTCCTGTGCATGGCTACTATTACCACATTTCAGGATTTACTGGATAGAGTAGCAAAGTTCGAGAAACTGAACTTGTCAAAATCAGAGAATTATTCTGATAAGCCCAAGAAAACTAAAGCCTCAGGTGCTAGAAGAGGCGAGGCTGACTCTATATTTTTCTCTAGAACTGATAAGGAGAAACAGATGACGTATAATATAGATAAAGGCAAGCAGCCGATGCAATATCAAGAAAAGCCTAAGCAAGTCTACAACCCTAACCCCCAGCCGAAGCTGATACTCGGGGGTAATGATAAACCAAGAAATTATCAGGGCGGTGGAGAACGCCCGAGACAAACAACGGGAACTGGTGATCGAACGTTCCCCTCCCTCAAAGATAAAATGAACAAAGAATATTCATTTAAAAGGGAAAGTGTTGCCAAGCTGTTTCGACAGGCGTTGAAAGCGGGTTTAGAACTGCCAGAGTGCAAGAGACCCGAGGAGTCAAAACATAGCGGCGACCCAAACTATTGCCCATATCATCGGGTGATGAGTCATCCAATTGAAGATTGCTATGTCTTCAAGGATTGGCTTGAAAGAAAATACCAAAGGGGAGAGCTCACATTGTCCGATAATGTGCTGACCCATCCCAGAAAAGAATCAACTCGGGTAGTAACGACTTCCTCCGTACCCCCGGTTGAAGAAAGAAAAAATGAAAAGAAGCCAGCTCAGGAAGAACAGTGGGAGACTGCGGTCTCTAAGAAAACTGTGAAAATGCTGAAACAGCTTGAAGGAGTTCCGGGTGTAAAATGGAAATCTCCTACGGAACCAGTGTTAAATCTGAAGGCATTACCTGTGGCACAAGCTCCTACTTCTAAACAGTTTCCTAACCAAGCGGGCCCTCCAAAGTCTGGAAAGAAAAAGTCCTCCAAGAAGAAGACAAAACTGAAGAAGCCCAAAGAGAAGAAAACAGCAACCCAAAGGGTTATAGATAGTCTGGATGAATACTACCAGACCGCAAGGTGTCCTATTAAGCTTGCTGACTTTATGACAGAGCTCAAGATTGACGAAGCAGAAGAGGCTGATGAGGATCCTCTTCCCACAGAAGTCTGTCGAGTCATTTCAGCAACGCCAATAACTCTGACAAAAGAAAAATATGTCAGAGAGATGATCGTTGAAACCTGTCTGGCAACATCGTCAATGGACTACAGCTCAGAGGAGGATCTGTATTTTCCAAAGACAGATGAATCTGATCCCGATATAACGTCACAGATAGGACATGTAAATCTGGGAGGTGATTCTGAGTCGACGAATGAATCCCTAGACGCGACGATGGCAGACTCTGAAGAAAATGCACCGTCAAATGAGTCTGATCCAGAAGAGATCGCTCAAGTGCAGTTGAGAAGTGGCAAGATACTACCACCTCCACCAAAGAAAGGAATATCCAATAAGGATAAGGGAAAAGAGATAGTTGTCAACGAAGACATTATCTCCGAGGATCCCAAGAAGAAATATACTCCAGTTAAGGGAATAGATTATAATATCTTATCCCATCTGAGGAAGATCCCTGCCCAGCTCAGCATATACGACGCTCTGGTGATGTCTAAGGAGCTTCTGGAGACTTTGATTCAGGCTCTCAAAGACCCCGAAAGATATGAGGCGTACTTTGCTGAACGTAACCTAACTGAGGTCCTACAAGCTCGTAACGAGCCGTTCATCACTTTCACCGAGGACGACATGATGCTCGGGACTGCAGACCACAACCGACCTCTGTATGTTACTGCAGAGAGTGATGATTTGGTAATCAGTCGAATTCTGATTGACCCTGGGTCCTCCATCAACCTTATGAGCTTAAAAGCACTAAGGTCTTTGTGCCTCAACGTGGAACACCTTGGGCCAGATAAGCTTATGGTACATGGTTTTAATGAGAAAGGGCAGAAAACCCTTGGATCGTTTATGCTCCCTCTTGTCTTTGGAGAATTCCATACAGAAGCTAAATTTCATGTAATTGATGCGGACACTTCATTCAAGGCGCTCCTGGGTCGCCCCTGGTTGCATGAGTATGGCATCGTCCCATCAACACTACACCAGTGCATGAAGTACCTTAGGGATGGGGAAGAATTCAGGATCTCTGGTGATATTCAGCCCTTTGCAGTCCATGAAGCGACAGTCTATGAAGATGCGCAGTACTTCATGCCAAAGAAGCAAAAGTTATCAAGCTCTCTAAAGGCTCAAGCATCTAACCCAAAGAGTGCAAAGCAACCTGAACAAAAAAGTGAGAAAAAGCAGGTGGGGAGAAAGAAGGCAACGCCGACTCTTCCCAAAGAAGCTACCACTGCCACTTCTAAAGAAAGGAAACGTGTACCTCACCTTGGGAGCGACACAGATGAAGATAATGTCACCCCCGCAAAATCCCAGAGGGTATGTCGTTCGATGGACGAATGGAGTAGGGAGGTCGCATATTCAAATGATGATTATGACTACGACTCTATCTACATGAACACGGTGCAAGAGGTATTCTCTAGAAGAATAAGTAGCCTGTCAATCTCAGATAGCGTGCTCGTAGTCACTCGTATTCCCCTACAGTATTTTAAAGAAATAATTCAACGAGATGTGCATAAAGTTGAAGAACTTGTAACCCTTTATCTGCCTCCAATCAGAAAGGGGATCGAGTCAGGGAATATATTCTACTCCGTAGGAAAGGATGAAGAAGTGAATCGTGATTGGGACCATGTCTTCATTGATTCTGAAGAATTACTACCTACGAGGATACCTAGGTTTAATACCAAAGGTATTCAAAGAATGTTGCGAAAGTGGATCAATGTTCCCACCCCCAAACGACAACTTCGTATGTGTTTAAGTCTCTGGTACGGAAGGAATCCACGTCCAATGCGGCGGAAGGAGATGAATGCATATAAAGGTATTGGATTCGTCAGGCGAAAATGCATCCGGAAGGAGACTTGCCGAGCCATCACTTGCAGGGAAGTTGAACCCAATGACGAGTCTGATGAAGAGGTCTATGAAGTTGATGATTACGATGATCAGCCTCTAGAGGCCAAGCCTGCACCAGAAGAGCTTGAAGATGGTGGACAGGCAACCACTATGGACGAACTAAAAGAAGTCAACTTGGGAACCGAGGATGACCCTCGCCCAACATTCATTAGTTCCCTTCTGCCAGAAGATCAAGTGGAAGAGATAAAAGAACTCCTCTGTGAATTCAGGGATTGCTTTGCCTGGACATATGCTGAAATGCCTGGCTTATCCCCTGAGGTAGCAGTTCATAGGTTGGCAATCAAACCGGATGTCGCACCCGTCAAACAAGCTCCAAGAAGAATGAGATTGGAGATTGAAGAACAGGTGATTGCTGAAACCAAAAAGCTCATAGAAGCGGGCTTCATCCGTGAAGAGAAATACGCTGACTGGATCGCCAATATCGTCCCGGTGAAGAAGAAGAATGGACAGATTCGTATCTGTATCGACTTTCGGGACCTCAACAAGGCGTGTCCAAAAGATGATTTTCCGCTGCCTGTATCCGAGCTCCTAGTAGACAACACGTCAAATTATGACATGTTCTCGTTTATGGATGGATCGTCAGGATACAACCAGATCAAGATGGCTCCTGAGGATGAAAGGCATACGTCATTCAGAACGCCCATCGGCATTTTCTGCTATACGGTCATGCCCTTCGGATTGAAGAACGCTGGTGCCACCTACCAACGGGCGATGACCCGTATTTTTGATGAATTAATACATCAGAAGGTCGAATGCTATGTAGATGACCTTGTCGTTAAGAGCATAGACCGAAAAGAGCATCTAAATGACTTAAGAATTGTATTTGAGAGAATCAGAAAGTTTGATCTGAAAATGAATCCTCTCAAATGTGCTTTCGGGGTCTCCTCCGGCAAATTTTTGGGGTATGTCGTTCGTCACCGAGGTATTGAAATCGACCCCAATAAGATCAAGGCAATCACAGAGATGCCACCGCCAAGAAGCCTCCGTCAACTCCGTTCCTTGCAAGGGCAACTGGCTTTCATTCGACGATTCATATCGAATCTGTCGGGTAGGTGCCAACCATTTTCGAAATTAATGAAGAAGGACGTTCGCTTCAGGTGGGATGAAGAATGTCAGGAAGCATTTGACAATATCAAGAGATACTTGTTGAATCCACCCATTCTCGCAGCGCCAATTCCGGGGAAGCCTCTTATACTGTATACGGCAGCACTAGAAGAGTCCCTCGGAGCGTTACTGGCTCAGCACAATGAGGAAGGAAAAGAAAATGCACTCTACTACATCAGTCGGAGATTAATCGGAGCAGAGATACGATATTCTCCAATTGAGAAACATTGTCTGGCATTGATCTTTGCAGTCCAGAAACTTCGCCACTACATGTTATCTCATAAAATCACCTTGATATCAAGGATCGATCCGCTGAAGTTCTTGATGACAAGACCAGCGTTGACAGGTCGTTTAGCAAGGTGGGCAGTGCTATTACTGCAATTCGATATAGTATACATGCCACAGAAAGCAGTAAAGGGACAAGCTTTGGCAGACTTCCTCACCGCACATCCAATTCCAGCTGACTCTCCGCTCAATGATGATTTGCCAGATGAACAAATCATGCAAGTTGATGAAGAAGAAAAGCTACCATTTTGGGAGATGTACTTTGATGGGGCATCGTCTATTAAGTCTCCCAAACCTCCAAATCTTGCAAAGGCCCAAGCTGGCATCGGTCTAGTCTTTATAGAACCTGAGGGAGGCATAATGAGATTCTCGTTCAGTCTAACTGAACCTCGGACCAATAATGAAGCCGAATACGAAGCTCTAATAGCAGGACTGGAGATAGCAATTGATGTCCAAATCACAGATCTCCAAATTTTCGGTGATTCTCAACTTGTGATAAATCAAGTTCAGGGCATTTACAAGATTTGCAAACTCGAATTGGCCCACTACCACCGACGAGCTCTCGAGCTTCTAAAGCAAATACCGAATGTCAAGATGACTCAGGTTCCTCGAGGACAGAATGCAAAAGCAGATTGTCTAGCTAAACTGGCCAAGGAGCTTGCAAATGAGGATAAGAGGCCACCTATATTCATTGCGGTTGAAAACCGCCGAGTCTTAGAGCCAGCAACCCTACAATTCCCGCAGGCAGAAGGAATACCAGGTTCAAGCCAGCAGGACGCAACCCCGGTCGATCCTCAACATCCACAACAAATCACTATTAAAAATCAACCAGGGGAACGTCCAGCAGTAAAAAGACGAAGAACTGGTAGATTCTCAGAGTCGTGGTTGGATTGCCTAGATGTTGAAGTCGAAGACGATTGGAGGCAACCATTCGTCGACTATTTCAAAGAAAGCAAACTTCCAACAGATAAATCTCTGGCTGCACAAATTAGAAAAAGAGCATTGCGATACGCGTTTGTCAATAATACGCTATATCGGCGAGCTTTTGATCAAATGTGGCTAAGGTGCCTAGGGACCAAAGAAGCTGATAAAGTAGTAACAGAAGTACATGAAGGACTCTGCGGAGCACATCAGTCAGGTCCCAAGATGGCCGCTAAAATTAAAAGAATGGGTTATTACTGGCCTACGATGGTGAGAGATTGTATCAACCACGCTAGGAAGTGCCACGAATGTCAGATTCATGGTGATGTTATTCACCAACCGCCAAATCCTCTACACCCAACGATAGCGTCCTGGCCATTTGAATGTTGGGGCACAGACATAATTGGGCCAATAGATCCGCCGTCATCGGCAGGGCACCGCTTTATACTGGCAGCAACAGACTATTTTTCTAAGTGGGCAGAAGCGGCACCATTCAGGGAAGTTACGTCCGAGCACGTGATCAACTTCTTTACCCACAACGTCGTCTACAGATTCGGTGTACCACGCCGCGTGATCTCAGACAATGGCACAGCATTCAAGAGTACAAAAATCTACAAGTTCGTAGATCGTCATAAGATTGACTGGCGTTACTCGTCTATATACAACCCAAGAGCCAATGGTTTGGCTGAGGCCTTCAACAAGACGCTAGTGAAGTTGTTGAAGAAGATCCTCACCAAGAATAAAAGAGAATGGCATACAAAGATGGCAGAAGCATTGTGGGCGTATCGTACGACCTACAAAACACCGACCAAAGCTACCCCCTATTCACTAGTGTTCGGGGCTGAAGCCGTCTTGCCACTAGAAGTTGAACTACCGTCCCTTCGGGTCGCTATCCAGAATGAGCTTACTCAAGAGCAGAATGCTCGCCTAAGAATTGAGGAGCTCGATGCACTCGACGAAGTCAGATTGCAAGCCCAACAGAACTTAGAAATCTACCGAGGAATGATGGCAAAATCATTTGATCGGATGGTGCGCCCTCGATCCTTTCAAGAAGGGGAATTGGTCCTGGTGCTGAGAAGACCAATCATCCCACACCGAAGAATTGGTGGCAAGTTTGTGTCTAACTGGGAAGGCCCATTCGTCATCGAGAAGGCGTATCAAGGAGGAGCCTACCAGCTCATCGATCTGCACGGTCAGAGGCCTATGCCGCCGATCAACGGTCGACATCTAAAGAAGTACCATGCATAGAATTGCTCAAAGAAATATTATGTTTAGTGTACTGTGTATTTCATGCATATTTATATGCACTTTACATTTTACAATTTTGAAATTCTCTTGTGTTGCAAGAATGCATTTCAAAATCACCCTACAGGACAGGGGGCATTTTAAATATTTATTTGGGTCAACATCGTGCTTCGCGCCGAGATCCCCAAATAAATATTTAAAATCACAAAATCTCAAAATTATTCTATTCTGAAATGTCCCTGCAAGACAGGGGGCATTTTAAATATTTATTCGGGTCGACATCGCGCTGCATGCCGAGATCCCCGAATAAATATTTAAAAATCACCAACACAAATATTCTTTTATACTGAAGAATACAACGAATTCTTTTCAAAGTGTATGCAGGTGAGCCTCAAAAGGTCGAGACGCCACCTTCTCCAACGTACCAAGATTTCAAAGGTCAAAAAGAGACTTTTGCAACTACACACTAACAAATTGAGCCAGAACAACCTGAAGTCTTTCAGCAGCCTGAAGCTTAAGGTTCGAGTGGGTGTAAGAGGTCGGATCCAACACGCCCAAATATGGCCGGATCGCTGGCAGCCCCGTCTACTCAACACGCCACAAGAAAGGCCGTAGTAGCGGAACCCCCACTTCGTCAACCCGTCAGTAGGGACTGTAGGAAGTACAAAGGCGAATTTGACTCGATAAGTTTAAGTGATCGTAGTCTACCAAATTCTCCCAATTGACCGGAGAATCAAAGTTCCAGTGGGAAGAAAGAATCTCGAGCAAATACCAAACTCGTGTAGGCTCTAAATCTTCAACCACAAAGGAGAACTCCAAATCTATCAACTTCAGCAAAATCAACATTGGGAAGCACATTTCCCCTAGCTCAAGTCTGAAACCTGAATGGGTGTAAGAGGTCGGATCCAACAAGCCCAAATATGGCCGGATCGCTGGCAGCTCCATCTACTCAACACGCCATAAGAAAGGCCGTAGTAGAGGAACCCCCATCTCAGCAACCAGAGGACAAAGAGCTGTCAAATCCCAGCTCGCCCAATCTGATGAATTCAAATGACTCAGATTAAAGTCTCCTCAAGTGATTAAGGATCAAGATACTACCCAAAGTTGGTACTATCAACTGAATCCAAAACCTGCAAATCCTTCAACAAATCCGCTAAGCACAAAGCTAGGATCGAAGGAATTTTTCTTCAACAAGTCCACCAAAGCACAACGCAGAGGACCAAGAAAAAATTATCCCAAAGTTCATGAAAAGCTCAAAGCTGAACTAAGAGGATTCCGTCATCAACAAGTCCGCTATGCACAAAGCTCTGGACCGATGACTTTTCGCCTACGACCTATTACAAACCTAAAAGGTTTAAGTCACCGGCATCTACTCCTTCATCAAGCCCGCCAAAGCAAGAAGCATAGGGCAGAAGGCACAAACCACCTGACAAGTCAGTGAAGACAAATCAGGTAATTCTCCATCAATGTCCGCCGCACAAAGCACAGGACAGAAGGAACCAAAATCCCAGGGAAACTAAAGCCACAAGAAAGAGGTATCCCGAACGACATCTACAAGTGTCCCTGAAGGCTGGGGGCATTTTAAATATTTATTTGGGTCGACATCGTGTCGCGTGCCGAGATCCCCAAATAAATATTTAAAATTATTTACATCACCATCAACACAGCTCAAAGTACGATCACAGACATAAAAAGAACCAACGTGTCAATCCCACCGAAGATTACAAGTGCATCTACAGATCTATGAAAGCATAGAGAGGAACTGTTGAGGATCCATAAAGTGACAATCTTAGGGTGACATCCAAGCAAACTTTTGGAGATCCACTAAATGAAAACCTTTGTGTGACATCTAGAATAAATATTTGGAGATCCACAAGGGCAATCAACATACAACAAACGTGATTCGCTCTAGAGGCGAACCACATTTGTTGGGGGGCATTTGTTGACCCCTGTATAATAATAAAAAAAATTTTACTTACCTGCTCTGCAACGACGGCTGCAAATCCCGTAAATCCAGCCAAGACTTTGCACACCTCGGACTGTCGAACCCGGATATCCTGCTGAATTCGGCGCCGAAACTATCGCTTCCCGGATTTCTCGCAAAGCAGCTCGTCGATCGCGCCATTCGCGTCGTTAAATACCGACCCATCCGAGCTCCCAGTCGGACCTCACCGAAGCTTCTCCCACGACTCCTCCTCTAAAACTCCCGCAAGCCCACTCCCTCCGACTCCGGATCTCCCGTCGCTGCTCCCGATCTCGGCAAGCTTCTCCCACGCCTCCTCTCCAAGTCGCAACTACTGCAATCTTCCTTCCTCCTCTCCCGATCTCTTCTACCCTAGCCAAATCGAAGCCAAACAGAGCGACCCAGCTCCTGTGTCCGGCTCCCATCCGAGATCTCCCCTCTGTCCGTCGCCCCTATCCCGTCAGTCCAGGGAGAGAAAGAAAGAAATAGAGGGAAGGAGAGAAGAGCTTTGCCTACCTCATCCCCCCCTCAAGCCGACCCCCTGTAGCCGCAAGGAGATCCGGCTCCCCTCCTCCGATTCCGCTGCCTTAGCCCGACTTGGACTCCTACCCGACGCCTCCTATACCCAGCTTCTATAGGTAATTAGGTTTTAGATTTTGTTTTAGTTACCTAATGTAACTATTATAACTAATTAATATTGATTATAATTAATTATTAATTGATTATAGCTAATTAATATTAGTTATAATTAATTACTAAATAATTATACTTAATTATTAATTAATTATAATTATTATAATTAAATATTTTAATTATGTTTAATTATTATCAAATATAATTAAAAATAATTAATTATTATAATTATATTTAGTTATTTTTAAATTATAATTAGTAACAAAAAAAAAGAGAAAAGCAAGCAAGCTCTCCCTTGCCCCGATCCTCGTGCCACGAACCCCGCCGGTCGCCAAGGTATAACCTTCCAACCCTAAAAACTCCGAGAGCCCGCCTCGAGGCTCGCAGCGCGACAAAACGACCACCTATACACGCTTTTCTTAGCGTGGTGGGAGGAAGTGCGTCGCGAGGCTTGCAACGAATCGGGTAATCACTTCGAGAGCTCATTTCGTCGTTCGCGACGCACCGGCAAACCGCATATACACGCTTTTCGTAGCGTGGTGGGAAGGGAACCCGGTGCGACGCCTATGACGAAGTGGATAATCACCTCAAAATCCTATCCTCGGCGTTCGTGTCGGGCCGGCAAACCGCCTATACACGCTTTTCTTAGCGTGGTGGGAAGGGAACCCGGTGCGACACCTACGGCGAGGCGGGTAAGCCCTATACACGCTTTTCTTAGCGTGGTGGGGATATTCATAAGTACCCGCTCGCGGGGAAATAACTGCATTTTTCAAACAGGTACTGTCGAAGACCCATACACGCTTTTCGTAGCGTGGTGGGGGATTGAAGATTTTACACGGCCGTGGTGTCCTCGAAAGAGGGCACCTACCATACACGCTTTTCTTAGCGTGGTGGGAAAGGCCCAGTTTTCTCGTAGTTTCCCCTAAACGGGGGAGACGCCGGGAGGCTGCCGAAATTTCGGGTGAACAGAAGACAACACTTGGACTTTATTTCGACAATCAAAGGACAATGAATTGAATGCAAAACGAGCCTAAAATTAACTTAAATGAATTAAATCTGAACCCAAACTCAAGTCAAGCAAACTCGGACTGAACTCAAATGAACATAAGATCTAACCTAAATCAAAGTCAATTAAATAATGTTGAATTGAACTTATATTTGGACAAGATTTGGGGCTTGAACTCGAACATGTAAACTCAAGTCAAACTTGATTTGAACTTGCAAGGCTACAGAGAACTTGAATTTGAACTTGTGGACTTTTGAACAACAGGGGACCAATTTAAACACTCACAGAAGACTTGAATTGGATACAAGAGATTTGAACATTAACTTGTGACATATTTGCAAGCAAGAACATAAAGAGCTTGAACTCATAGGAACTTGGTGCAAGGAGTTTTGGCTTGAACCTGAACAATGCAAGGAACCTGAACTGGACCCAAGTGAACTTACAAATGGACTCAAAACTGAATCCGAATAATCAGGAGCTTGAACTTGAAAGTGATGCAAGGAATTCGGTGTGAACCACAAAGAACTTGACTCTGATATCAAAACTTTAATGAATGGTTGAGGAATGGTCATCTCAATTAGGATATAAATGAGTACATATACAGAAATCATGAACAAGAAGATTTGCAGTATGACAACACGTTCATTGTCACCACGAAGAACTTTCAATCAACACATGAGTGATATGACGATTGTAGATCCTACATCAGTGGTTCCATAAGTTCATGAAAAGGAGCTTAACAGTGTCAATAAAATAAGCTCCTAATGGATAAGAACTACTCTTGGAAATGATGAAGAGCTTACAAATTGATATGCTAAAATGTTGCAAATTCATTCACAAAGAGTATGACAAAATCAAATGCAGTTTTGGTGACTCAAGATGATTGCAAATTCCAAGTATTCAAACAAAAGTCAAATGAAAGATTCGTTATGCACAAAAGCATCCCAATAATTGGTGCAAATCATATACAAGTGGTAATGGCTAATATGTGACTCTTGTATCACTTTTGCATGCAAATAAATCAAGTAATAAGGAAGCTCTGATTCATACAATGAATTATCAACTGAGAGGTGAGATGATTGTAACCTTGATGCAATCAGTGCTGCTACGGTTCCTACACAAGAAGAGAACAAGGACCCGCCTACGAACAACTTTATGAAGACGACATATCAAATGCAAAAAAAAAAGAAGATCTGCAATACATACGATCTCTCCGCGAGTACTGATGTATGTAAAACACGTCACTCGTGGGTAGATGCAGAAAGACTTCAGTAAATGCAATATCCTGAAGTCAATTCCAATCCATGAATGAAAATATCCACCTGCCTACAAACAGCAGTGGGGGAGATCATATAACGCCACCGAATCTGCAACATTCATGTAAGCAGACAGAAGGCGTACAAATCTCCAAACGAAACCCAGTGCTACGCCACCGGATCCGCAACTTTCATGCAAGCGGACAGAAGGCGTGTACAAATATTCCAAGAATACCCCCACACGTGTGCACTTTAATTTGTATACACATAGGTACACTAAAAAGGGGAAAATATAATCATGAACCCGCATGGGCCCCGGCGAGCGTGTTATTGGTACACACGTGACGTCTAGGGATGCTGCGCGGGTCAATAAGTGAATTCTAGTTCGAGCCCGATCCTCCTGTACGGGTAGAAAGGGGTTGACATGGCTCGAACCATTAAATAAATATGCGGTCGCGAGATCGACCGGAATATTTATTTTATAGTTCATATTAGGCCTTCAAGGCTTATAATCAAGAGAATTCACTAACAAAGGCTCAAAGCCTATGAAACCCAATCCTCTATCGACCAGTAGATAGAGTCGATGGGGTCCAATCAACAAAATAAAAATGACCCCAAACACCCCGATGATGGCCGTGTTGGATGTAGATCTCAACCGGAGGGGTTTCCGAACACTCAACATATCTCCTACATTCTCAAACATTTTTCAAACACCCACAAAATCCAAAAATCATAAAATTAGTCCAAAATCTCGATGTTTAAAATTGAAATCCAATCATCAAACCACTCAAAGCAAAATTCATCCATCCTCCGCAACAGTTTGCCGAGGTGGACAAGTCGAAAACTACTTTAGCTCACATAGAGCTAATGCCTGGTCGAAAATATCACTAAGATCCATTCTCAAACAATCTCCTGCCAGCAAGGACGTGGTACGAGTCCTCTAACCGGCAGTTTCGCCGCCAAATGGCACTGCAGGATAAACGGTTATGACTCGGGGCCCTCTGAACCAGGTGGTTGCCGCCAAATGGCACCATTATATTATGGTTATGGCCAGAGCCCGTATGCTCCCCAATGGCATCAAATCCTTGAGATATGAATCAATAGGATATGATCGATAGGGCACAAAGCCCTCTATTAGCTAAGGTGGATTCAAATTTGTCCCCTTAGACAAATATTCCCCCCCAGGTCTACAAGGTACCCTCGGACGAAGCAACCCATGGCTGCCGACAAGGATCCTTCTGTCAGGTTGGGTCGACTACCTCCTCTGACTAAGTAGACCAGGGACCACGATGGCCCGGGACGACGGAACCATGGGATCTTGATCGGGTCTATCATCCATTCCCCCACCATCCGCTTTAAGTGCAGGACGGTAAAAATTTCTATTTTAAATATCAAATCCCTCAATTTTCCAATACCCTAAACCCATTGCTGCTACTATATGCCAGATCCACGTATCCTTACGTATCTGATTGACGACTAGCCTTAATCGAAAGTTCTCTCTCGTTACCGGGAGGGGTAATTAACTATAGGGGCTTGCGCCTATAGGAAACCAGAACTCAGATCATAAAGTCCTCACAAAATGAGGGCGAAATCTCTGGGTAGTGTCTTATCTACTATCTCATCTGCCTTCCAAAATTTACCCCGGAACTTAGTTCGTTAAAACTCCCCCCCTTGAAAAACAAATATCGGGCGGAGGCCGGGGCCGAATTTTCGGAGCCCACAAACTTATTGTCTCCTATTTGACTTACAGTTTATATTTTCTACTAATAATCTTTTTTGGAGTATGCTAGTTTTTTTTTTCTGTTGCTTATGGAGGTCTGTTACCAATTACTAGGCAGCTGGAGTGGATTCTGTTCTGTAACTTCAGTCTTCTGTTCTGCCTGATGTTTTTTTTGATTTTTTTTATGTTCTATAACCTCAGTCTTCTATTGTTTCATGTAGTGTTCTGTCTCTCACAATAATCTTTCTTTGAATTTGTTGATGTTTTCTGAAATGGAATCTACATATGTCTTCTGTTGTGGCTGATGTGTTTTGGATTTGAATTTCTTGCACAGCTTATGGTTCATAATTATAATGTTTGGTTGCTGAATGCAAAATTTTATGCTTCATAATTTTTATATTTGGTTCCTGTTGAAGCTTATGCCATATGGTTTGGAGCTTTTTTACCTAGTAGCTGTGGCGGATTCGGTTCTATTGTGGCTGATGTTTCATGGACTTGAATTTTTTGCATAAATTATGGTTCATAATTCTAATGTCTGGTAGCTGAATGCACAATTTTATGCTTCATAATTTTTGACTTGGTTTCTATTGGAGTTTATGGAGCTTGTGCCATATGGTTTGAAGCTTTCTTACCTAGTAGCTATGGTGGATTCGGTTCTGTTGTACGTAGCTGATGTTTTCTTCTGATGTGGCAATACTTGTTGTTAATTGCTCAGCTGTTCTGTCTGTGGTGCTTTTGGTTGTGGTCCTGTGGAGTAATTTATAACTTGATATATATGTTATCTCTGGATTTTTTTTAAGTGATAATGATGAGAAAACCCTCTAAAATGAAATCATTTGGTGCTAGCGCAATCAAGTGGCATTTTTTTTTACAATCAAGTGGCATTTGTGTTAGCTTCGATTGAGCAGATGCTAAGTGCTAATTGAGCAAGCACAAGCCATCTTGGATGGCAATATTGAAAATCACTGATATTTTTTTAGCTGGTAGATTTTTTGGAGGGACAATTTGAGTCTTGCATTTAATTTTTTTTCAAACTCACAATTTTTAGAAAATTGTGTATATTGTTTAAAGTGATTCAACTTTTTTTTTTTTTTTTGCTGTTGAAAATGCAATTCAAGACAAATTTAACAAGACTTATGATCTTATGGGGGGAGCACACCAGCAAAGCCTAAATGCTTATTAACTTATAGTGGAATTATTAAATTTTGGATTTATCAAAAAATATTTGTAGACTTTGTACTGGCAATCAATTGTGTAACTTATATCAATTGTTGAATCGGTTAAATATTTTAGTTTGGCATTTAATTATCTAGCATTTAAATTATTTGGAAGTAAATTATTAAGCTATAAATGGCTGAATCGGTTAATTATTAATTGCATGTTATTAAATAAAAGATAACTGTTTAAGCGGATGTCTTCTAAAAAAATATTTCTGTCTAGCATTTAAATTATTTGGAAGTAAATTATCTTCTAAGTTTTGTATTTTTTTGACAAAATGATGGTGTTCCTCATATATATTTTTACAATATTATCTGAATTACAGGGAAAAAAAATTTAAACTCAAACGGGCCAGCATTTTGGGTCAGGTAGACCAGGTCGGTTTGGGTTTGGGAATCTGACCCGGTTTGCAAATTAGGTTAGAATCAGATCAAAGATGTTGAAGATGGGTCAATTCGAGTCGGGTCGACCATAATATATCTATATATGGTGTTAGCAACACCTGTCATTACAAAGACAAAACCAACTCTCACTGTTCGCTGAAACCTATCAAGCTTAGCTTGGTTGGTGGGCGAGCGTGGCTGGGAACCTCCTAACTCACGTTTGATTCCTCTTTTAAGCGGCACAACTCCTTCAATGAGGAGAAAATAAGTGTTGGTCCGGCACCAATGGATTGGTTGCCGCTAAGCTCGCCGAGGAATTAGTTACGCCATCATATAATTCTCTTATGAGAGTGACAACAGGTAGGTACCGTTCCAAAAAAAAAACTGTTCGCTGAACAAGAGCAGCAACTTCTCTGTCACTGCACAAAAGCAGCCGCTGCCAGTTCTGCTCTTCATCGGTACGTTTGAGGGATCGATGAATGAATTGTAAGTGTTCTTCCAACTTTCTCCTCTCTGTTTTATATTCTCCACATCTACTTCTTAATTAGAAAGGAGACTGCAGACGTCCTGACCTCTCCAAACGATTTTAAGACTGTAAACGATACCCATACAAAAAATAATCATAAAAACTTAACAAATATAAGATTATCAATGTGCACAACTAGAGATAGAACAGTATCATGCATGAGCAGATAATTTACAGACAAAACAGGCCACGCCATTAATAGTGATCGTTTTGTCGCACATATATGACTGCTTGTGGCTGAATGTGCTTCACGATTTTTAATTTTTTGTGCATTTCTGTCGTATGATCACTTGATAATTAGTACACATCACATGACTGCTCGCCCGTATAACGAAACGATCAAAATCAAACATTTAATGCACTTTGTAGAATTACAATAATCATGACTTTATAATATTTTTATATTTTATACACATCACATAACACAAGCTTAATATTCAAAATATCTCCGCTGATAATAAAAATTCTCAACCAATAAATTAAGATGAGCTGTATGATTTTATAAGCTTCACTTTGTTTTTTTATTTTTTATACTTTGGAGATACCAAAGGTCATAAGCAAAATGCGATTTATTCGGATGAATAGTTAGATAATTTTCTTTAAAACATTAATATTGAAAAAATAGCTATTAATTTTTTTAAAAAACTAAGAAAAAATAAGCCATGAGAAATGAAGTATGAGGGCATAAATAGTGTTGCGTCCTGGAATATTCACAGTGATAAAGAAATATATAGTTTAATGTATTAGCTTTGTACGAAAGTCTAGCACATAATCAGATAAAAGAGAGGGTATAACATTCTTAAGAGCTACCAAAGTTTTTTTCGTGAAAAACTCCTGAAAATGGGGAAAAACCATATGGTCTGACCCAGTTTAAATGAATCCACTACTACTTGCAATCAATTACAAATAAGGCCCTTCCTTGGGGGAAATGCCTTAGTTTAATGTAGCAAATATACATCATACAGAGCACATTATATGGTGAAAATTGGAAGATTCAATATTGACATATTTGTTTAGTCGGTAAGACTATAGTAGGTGAACGACAGAGGTCGGAAAGACTATTGTTTAACGACGGAGGTCAGAAGGACTGTAGTCAGTGAAGAAGGTCGAAAGTATCGTAGTCGGCGAGCGATGGAGGTCGAAAAGACCTTTATCTGGCGATATAGATCGAAACGACCGTAGTAGGAGAAGGAGGTCTGAATGATCGCAGTCGGTGTTAAGTGGAGGTCGGAAAGACCTTTGTCGAGTGGAAGTCCACCAATAGCTGGAAGCCGGGTAGAATTCCGGCGTCAGTTGGTGGTCGGGCAGAATTCAAGCGTCAGTTGGTGGCTGGGCTGAAGTCTGGCGGTGGTCGAGGAGTCTGATGACAAGAGAACTCAAGTTTCTCTTCTTCGATCTCTTCCTTCCATGGCCCCCTTTTTTCCTCCTCCCTCCATGAGGAAAGAGGGGTATATTTATAGTTTTCTGAGAGTGGCATGACCAGTAAATAGGAGGGAGATCAAAGGTAATTTGGGAGTGGTTTGAATGGACGTCCAATGTTGTTTCCCGTGATCAAGGACCATTTACTAGGCATTTAAATGTCTTAATAATATCAGAATTCGGTGGTCTTGGGCTTGTTGGATTAGTCTCGTCGAGCCACTCGATTCGACTATAAGCATGTCACGGTTGAAAACTGTTGCGTAATCCAAATTATGATTTGACCCTTCTGAATGTGCTTCAGGTCTTCAATTTACCCATTTGGGATCAGATTGAGTCGAATTTGGTGTCATTGGGATTGTATTTTGGAGACGTTCAATTTGACTATAAGTTTGCTGAAATCGGAGTTCAGATGGTTCCTAATTTAATTTTTGAAGTTTCCAACTTGATTTTCCCTCGAGATTCGTGCCCGATCAATATAAATTTTTTATGATGTATCAAATAGAAATAAATTTTTAATTTTTAAAATATTTTTTCTTAGGTGACCAATCATTCCTGACTCTTGTTTCTTCACAGACCAAAGTCCTAATATTAGGAAAAAAAACTATAGCAAAAAAATGCCATGCTATTCAATTTATAGATTAAAATTGTAAATGTATTGATGGTGAATGAGAAATTAAAATAAATTAAAAAAACATAATATTTTTAATAATTGCTCTTAATATTATTGGATCTCAGAAATTAAAAATAAAAAAAGACTATAATTATCTCGCAAACAGCGTGTGGCATGCGCAGCGACAAAATAAATGGCTTGGCTTGGCTCGGCTCGGCTCGGCTCCTCGACCGTACGTACATCACAAACGGTGGAAGCGATGGGACCCGCAGTTGCATTCAACGAAAAGTTGAAAACTAATGGACGGTCCAAAATAAATTTCAATCGGCACTATTATCACATATGACGTTTTCGTACAATAATAAATTCATCTCCCAAATGCATATTTAAATATATATATATATATATATATATAAGAGATAGCAGTTAAATGACGATGATAAAAAAAATTATAGTTTAAGGACAATTGTTAGAGAATAGTGGTTGGTCGACGCTTGTTAGAAAATAGTGATCGGATGATGATAGTTAAATGACGATAGTCAAATGATGACAATCAAGCGATGCTAATTAGATGATGGTGCTCAGATAATAAAAGTTGGGCCATAAAATTTAGGAGATGATAATTGGACAATAACAATTTTCAATAATGATCGATGGCTTGAAGCATTGGGTGGTGCTCTAGAGTTCTTCAAATTTTCAAGACATCTCCAATTTCAAATCAATGTATCAATGACTTGAATTGGCTGTATCGATGTGGTGTAATCGATATTATTGGCAATGAAGTATATGGAATACAGTAGTCAAACGATGATGGTTAGGAGACCTTAGTTAGACGACTATGGTTGGATGATAGTGCTTGGATGAAAGTAGTCAGGAAATATTGATTTAGCAATTATAGTCGTGCAAGGACAATCAAGTGACAATAATTAGTTGATGGTGGTTAGCCGATGATTGCCAAGACTCAGGAAATATCAATTAGGGGATGGTGGATGCTATCTATGATCATTTGAGGCAAACAATAGATGAAGCTCTAAAATTCTTCAAATCTTCAAACTATCTCTAATTTCAAGTCAAGGCCCTCTCTCTCTCCCCTCAATGTGAAGAATACAATTTTATTTATAATTGTTTAGTGATGTTTTGATAAATTTAGCTAAAATGTTCAAAACACTCGATCGCATAACCCATGTTGATTTCCTCAACCATAGATCATTCTTTTAGCATGTAGGTACCTTAATCACCTCATTGATCTTAAGCTTGTTGGATTTATATCATTGAGACACTTGATTTAATTATAAGCATGCAAGATGAGGATGTTATTTGGTTCTTCAATTAATGTCACAAAGTTTTCAATAATGCCTAAAGTGCTTGATTTGGGCTAATTTGGAGTTGGAGCGAATCACTTTCAATATCGATAGTTTTGTCTCATTGAGACGTTCATTTCGACTATAAGTTTACTAAAATAAAAAATTAGATGATCCTAAATTTAATTATAAAAGTTCTCAATTTAGATAATATATTGATATTTATTATTGATCAAATGAATTTTTTAATGATGTATCATTTGCCTTTTTATTTTTGGACATGAAAGTCTATGTCGTCTAAAAATATACATTGAGTTTTTGAAGAAATTTATGGAATAAAATTAGAAATTTTAAAAAATTATAAGGTGTAGCCACTCTATTGACATTAACGTGAACTACCACTTGCGGTTATGAACTAAGTATCATCAATCATAATTTTAACATTATCTAAAGTTGGCGTATCAATTAGAGAGAATATTGAAATAAATTTTACTTCAAGCGTCTCGAATTTGCTCAAAGTTGGTTATAGAGGCATCGTTGGGCTTTAAAAGTGCTAAAATTGAGTCGATTAATTACTATTCATGTATATTGCATTGCATTAACAAATTTCTCAATTATGAAGAAGGGCATCATCTATAGCCTATCAAAATGCACTAGCGAAATAATTTTAATTAGGCTAAGCCCTATAAATTTTCACTTTTTGAGTTTTTTTATATAAAACCTTAATGTCTCAGGCAATTTTTTTTCTCGATGTATATATTAAAACTTTATATATAACTCTATTACTCAAAATATTATTGTTGTTATGTGTGAAATCTAATTGTGTTGATCAAACTGGTTATTCTGTTGCATCGGATCTCAAGTTTGTCATGCTTGTTTAGGGGGGGGGGGGGGGGGGGGGGGGGGATTTACCCCTGCTTGGGGATCATTAAAAAAAAAAATCCGTACAATGCCCAGGCGTTGAGCACCCCAGCACTGCGTACTCAAGCGCCCCAAGATTAAATGAAAAAGAGCGGAGCACTGCAGTGGTCTAAATATGACTCCATATCGGATCAATATAGAGGTTTAAGCACCAGTGTCCCAAACTGGCGCCACAGTGCTGAGAGATGGACTGCATGATTTTCTTTCTCATTTTTCTGAAGGGTTTCGTCCCTTGGGGTTATTTACTTGGCTTTTTCTTGTATATATGGTAGTGTAGACATTGAGAATGGTGCAAAGAAAAGACATATATGCACTTATTTTTTCCCATTTTCATAATAGATTTTTCATGTGTGGTGTGGCTCCATGATTTTTTTTCCCTATTTTGAGTTTTTCTACGTTAAATCTTAGTGTCCTTTATTTTTCCGTTGCTTTTACTTTCTTACTTGTTTCTTCATTGTGATGTTTACTCCCCATCTCTAACAATAGCATGCAACATAATGATTACATCTTAGAAGTAACTCATATAAAAAATCTTATAAGTCATAGCGAATATTTTGGAATTCATAGTTTGTATGAAAGATAAGATTTTAAAAATGTCAAATGAGATTGGATCAACATAATGATGGATAACATGGAGTTTAATATTATGATGTTCAAGTAAACTATCTTATATTAGGCTATTAGTCATTTTAAGAGCAATTATTGCATATTTGGGGTTAACCAAGTTTTAAAATTGATGCCTCATAATTTGTGATCGTAACTAAAACTTAAGCGACAGAGCTTCAGATGTTAGCAGAAGATTTGCTAACTTTGTTTATTAGTAAAATAACATTTGAATAATCTCACAGGAAATTGATACTTGCCTAGAACAAAATCGAGGTAGAAGAGACTGTTAGTTCCGCTCAATATCTCAAAATAAAATTTTTTTTATTATCACTTAAAAAGTGCTTGAAAACAGTAAAGTATATCATCTCTCATCTGTGTCACCAAAAGGAGAATGGATCAAATACATCTTTCACTTTTTTGTGCTATGCAACTCATCTTGATCTGTAAGTTGGGAGCTTTAACTATCAACTAAAAGGTATTGGATTCAAATCTTATGTATGCGATATTTATTTGAGTTTGTCCTAAATTGATCTAAATGTCCCTAAAAAAACTTTTCCCTTCTTTTTCTTTGTTTCCCAATTCATTTAAGGTAAGCTACTTAACCCAATAAATCTGATTTGAACCATAAATTTTTACCAAGTTGGATATTCGATATTATAATAATTTGACGATAAAAAAAGTAGAGATACTTGAAAAATTGAAAATGCTAATTAATACAATTTTTTTTATAAAAATATAATAATTAGAACAAAAATATAGAAAAAAATCATAAATAAATAATCAACAACCACAACTGATATTGATTTTTTTTTATATATTTAAATCATATAATTACTCAAACATATTTATAAGATTTTAAATTAATTTCTCCTATGCGGCTAATATCAAATCCTATCTAATAATCCAACGGACAATATTCTAATGACCAAAGCAAATAATAATAGAATCAGTTAAATAAGATTAATTCATTTAATAATTTTACTAAAAAATATATATTTTTTATTACAAAACCGGCGGCTCCAGTGAAAAACAAAAATGAAAATGTGAATCACGAAGGGTGCACAAGGCCACAGCTGTTCAAGTCAAAATAAAGACCAGCAAGCATTGCCATCAAAATTATCATACGGCCAATTATGGGCGGCAGGCACGTGTAGATAGAAGAATATAATTAATAAAATGGACGGAATATATAAGTTATTTACAAACGTCAGCTCGGACCAGGATTCTCCTCGCCGCCACCTGCACGTAAAAGAACACAACTCCAAGTCCCAATCCCCCCACACCATTGGACCACTAACAGGTCCACAGCCCTGCTACAACATCTACACAAACACCATCCACCCCTTACTCTAATTAATTACCACCTTACCCTCCCTTCCCCGCATAAATTACATGATCTGCCACCACACACACCACGTCGCCTTCGCTAGTTGCCGTCGTCGTCCTCGGGATCAGTACTGGCAGCGGACTGATCATGATTCTGCTGCAGCCTTTGCATTGCGGCCTTCTGCATCTCCCGCTCCTCCTTTTCCTTAGCGTACGCGGCAAAGAACTCTCTGTTCTCCTTCTCCAGCTCCGCCCACACTAACATATGGAATTAATTAATATAAAACCATGCGCATGACCATTGACCAGTATTAATATTTCACATTATTTGCACAAACAGACAAGGGAGAGGGATAGTACCGGTGGAAGTGATGACTGGTTTGATGTTGGCGTGCTTGTTAAGAGCTTCCATGCACTCCTCCTTGTTCATGCGGTACAGCAGACACTTCTCGATCAGATGTTGAACCTTAAAGAATAAAATTAATTAATTAATCACAGATTATTGTTGTTCTTGGCGCCTCTCTGCATGTGTGGCGAAGTAATTTACCGTATGGATGTACGAAGCCGAGGATTCTCCCATGATCAAATTCTGCACACACACACAGAGAGAGAGAGAGAGAGAGAGAGAGAGAGAGAGAGAGAGAGAGGGGAAGAGGGGAGGTGGGATGAGGAGGTGGTGATAAGAGGGTGGGTGGAGGATAAAAAGAGGAGGGTAGGGGAGGAGTGGGAATAGGGGAAGATGAGGGGCCGGGAGGGATCACGTGGGCGATGAGAGATAATTGGTGGGGATGAGATTAGGGAGATTTCAAAGTGGCCCACGCCTTCTCTTGACGGTGAGGACTGGGGACACAGACCATATCCCATCACGTGAATTCGGGCCCATCTGGTGCCAAGTTGGCATCCGCAAAATACAGAGAAAGAATGAAAGATCACTCCTCACAAAAGTTAAGTCTAGTGAAGGCATGTAAGAGGGTGGGCACCCGTCGCGCAAACCACACGTCACAACGAGCCTAACCAACGGCCATCCGCGCTGCCGTGGACTCTGCTTCTACCGTCTTGCCACCGCATCCATCTTCTATTGTCTCTGCTTTTCTATCGACTCTCAACGGCGGAAGAGCTTTCAAAGTATAATTTCTTCTGCATTTCATCAATCGTATTTTGATCAAATATTAAAATAATCATACTAAACGAAAATATCGCTGAAGAATATAGGCCTTATGTGTGCAGTGCTCTTTAATTTATTACTCTTTTGGTCCCTTAGCCCACAGGGGCTTCGTCCTCATCTTGAACAAAATTCTTATAAAATATTTATTAGAAAACCTTTTTTTTTACTTGTATAGCATGTGAAAACTTGTGCTTCGTCGCAGCGCAAAACAGATGATATCAAAATCAATAAAAGTGCACATCAAAGTAGCAGAACTCTATCATCAATAGGATTTACAACAGAATGAAAACCAACACAGTCCCAAGTAGAACATCCATTGGTTAGCACTAGCATGCAGAACATAAAGGAGCACAAATTCAAAAGGTAGAATCTTGATAATCAGAATCATAAATAGTCAACAACAATATCAGAGATAAAAGCAAAATTCAATAATCGTATAGATGTAAGAGAATGCAGGGAATATGTGATAATCTTTAATTTTTTTAAAGAGTTTTTTGACCTATAATAACAAAAAATTTATTTCATGAGTCATTATAAATTCAAATCACAAATAGTCTTTGACATAGCACAGCTATTATTGTGTTTTAGTTTTACTAAATTTTTCATAATTTTTTGGTTTAGGTGAATTTTCTTAAGAAATTGATATTCGTCGGTACAAGTAGAGATTTTAAGATCGTTAGTGGTTCATTTTGCAAACCGATTTCACCAGAGTGTTTTGGATATGCTTAGCTAAATTAAGAAATATTTTTTCATAATTTTTATCACCAAATTTGAAGATATAAAAAAATTGATATGAATTTTATGCTAAAAAAATTAAATAATTAGAGTAATTATTTAATATTTTATTATAAAATATTTTCATAATAAACTAGCCATGACTTATCTTTCATTTCATCAAAATATATAAACACTATAGTGCATGGCTACAAATAAAAGCTACATAACTGAATTATAAACTTGTCATGACTATACAAAAATTAAAAGAGAAATACCTATAAATTTAGATATGATTATGAACTGCTAATCAGTAGTTCTTTTCCCTTTTTAGATCCTCAAAATCAAAAGTAAAATCATAGTGAGTTACAACAACTCAGTAGGCCACACAATCCGATTTAAATTTTTAATTTTTAATTAATATTTTTACTGAATATTTAAAAGCAGTTAAATGCAGTCTAATAGATAACTGTACTGAGAAATATAATAAGAACATAGTAGTTATTTAATTATTTAAATAGTATTAACGAGCAAATAAATAAATTATTGTTCATATTATAGAGCAATTCATATTACATTTTTCAGGTCCAGACAAAATTTCAAAGGATTATGGCCCCTTATGACTCCCTTTTATACTTGTAGCACTAGGACATGCCCGTAGCCACAAGAGCATAGCCCATAGCCACCAGAAAAATTCTCGTAGCCACCATAATATTTATTAACACAAACAGAATCTCAAAGGACTATGACTCACTATCTCTCCCAGCATACATAATTTAATCACACATGCATATTTTTCATCATAATAACAATTAAAGCGTAATTGAGCTTGTCAAAATTATGTAAGTAGGCAATAAAAAATCCTACTAAGTAAAAACATATATTTTCAATAAATAATCAAGTTATTAGGGATGGCTTAAAATAATATTTTTAAAAATTTTTATCGTACTATAACACTATTTTTTAGAGTCCATATAATTTTCTATTTAATAAAAACTCTATAAATTTCAAAATGCTAATTATAAAAATTTTAAAAAATATTTAAAATGTGCATAATCTTAATTTCTATAAGATATAAAAAGTTACGTGATGGAAGTTTAACCAGTACAAAGTTATCTACTACAGGAAAATTATCAATTACCGGCGGCTTATTCCAGTGGTTGAGGTAAGTTTTCTGGGGTTTTGAAATTTTTCGGTGGTTCTCCGACGTTTCACGAATCGTCGGAATAAACCGCATATGAAAGGAATTCCGACGGTCAATTTCCAGCGACTAAAAGTTCCGACGATTTTCCGGCGGCGAAACAACTGGTAAATTCCGGCTGTTAAACGGCCGATGACCGCCGGTTAATTATCAGTGGCAAGCCGACCGTTGACAATGCTATTATATCCGACAGCTTGGCCGCTAGTAATGATCGGTGGCTACAGTAAAATACAGGCAGCTAAATAAGTCGTCTGGTATCGAAGTTTCTAGCGGCTAAACTATCGGTTAGCCGCCGAAAACGTGTAGCATTTGCAAAAAAAGACAACCCCTCTCTGTTTACACTAATTTTCACAATACATGTACATAATTCGAAACATGTATAAAGCAAAAACTCTAAGGGCAACAAGCCACAATACACAATCTACAAAAATAGAGTCCAAAATCAACAGAATATTTCATATGAAATAATAAAACACAATCAACAAATATATTAAATCCACACTAATCATAGTATATAAAATCCATACAATAAACAATGCAGATGTTCTACATACTCCAAAAAAAGTTCTTCAAATAAATAACATCACTAATCATTCTCTGTGTCCTCGCTGCCCTGTAATTCAACTGTCAGCTCTTGCTGTTTCTTCTTCTAATTTTCATCTCGATATGATCGCAGCTCCGCCTACATCTCATTTTGAATCTTTCTCATCTCCTCTATCTCTCTTGTCAAGGCAGCAACCCTTTGGCTAAAAGTTTCTTCAGCTTCACTAATATCATAAAATACTGCCATAGATGAAATGCCCTCATAAGCTTATCCCTGCGAACCTAAGCCATAAATCCTCCCCCTCTGCCTTCCTCCAACAACATCTGACCACGTGAGATACTCAGAATACTAGGTCGATCCTGAAGATGATCTCTCACCAGTAGACTGCTAACATTGTTAAACTCGTACAAAATTATCCTGCGAGAATAAATTCATAAAATAAATTTCTATTTATTTTATTTTATTACTCAAAAAATTATACTCACATGAGTTTTTTTTGCCTTCTCATCAACCCATTGATGATCAGCTTGATGTTAGTGAGTCCTCGTATGCAACTCTAGTGGTGTCAGCTCCTCGCCAAGAAACTCTTTTTATAAATGAAAAATATAGTTATAATATATATATATATATATATATATATATATATATATATATATATATATATATATATATATATATTATCGTCATCTATGTTCAATATGAGGCACTGATCCACCAATATGAAGAGAGCTTCATAAACCCCCATAATCAGATGTTCAATTTTGCTTATTCTGCTCTCTCAATTTGGTGAACTAAGGTAACAATCTGTTATACATCCAATAAAAGTCTCAACTCCCTGTATAAATTCATCTGTCAATCCTCTTCGACTTGGTAATAATTTGTTATACATCCAATATCTCTCTTCTTAAATAATCATTTGGATGTTAAAGGAAACTACTAGAGGAAAATCATGTATTACCAGCAAATTTTCACGTGGAAAATTCTTAAGTTTCCGGCGAATTTTGAAAATTTTCGACAGATTTTCGATGAAAATTTTTCCGAAGGTAAATCGAGCGTTAGAAAATTTTTTTGCCCGAAAAAATTTCGACTATTCACCGGAAAAATTTTCCAGTGACTGTCCAGGGAAAAAACTGTCAAAATAATTAAAAAAATAAAAAAAGAACTTGTTGCTTCCCGCCCACCTACTCCGCGGCCCTCCAGTGCCTGACCAACCCGCCTGCACGATCCACATCAATCCCGACCAACTTGCGCAATTCAAAATTTTGTCGAAAATCCATCAAAAATCAGTCGAAAAATATGACGAAAAATCCGCCGAAACTCCGTCGAAATTTTTGACGAATTTATTTTCGCTGAAAAATTCACCGGAAATGCGCATTTTTCATGTAGTGAACGTTCATTCCCTACATAGTTGTGAAATGAATTATTAAAAAACATGTAGCTTTAAATCTCGTTTAAATCTAATAAAGAAATATCGTTTATGATATTTTTTTAGCCAAGTCTTCTTAGGTATACCTCTATCTTTCTTAATATAAGTAAAATCTTATACCTCTACTTTCCTAACCGGGTCATCGAAAGGCCGTCGTTTTAAGCGACAAAATCATCTAAGGTGACTTATCGCTGCAAAACTTAACTTAGTATTATGCTTCTCTTTTAATAAAGCATTGCAAGTCTCATCACCATCATATAAAATTTTCCCTTAAGTTCGAGGGGGACTTTTCTATCACACAACAACCCTGGTGCATTCCTCCACTTCAACCATCCAACTTGATTTCTGTTGATAATATCCCCATCTATTTCACCTTCACTCTGAACAAGATATGTAATATATATAAAACACGTGCTCTTATTAATGACTTTATCGCCCAAATTCACAATCCCCTCACTAAGTGTATTACAATTAAATTTACACTCGATATATTCATGTTTTAAATCAACTCAAGCGAGAACCTTTACAATCTAAGGTAGACATCCATAATTCAAGTTTACCTTCAACTCCCTCTCTAGTCTTGTCAACAAGAATAATATCATAAGAAAAAAAAAAGGGTATAACCGCTTGCAAATGTCTACTGAGAACATCCATGACTAAAGCAAAATAATATGGGCTTAAGGCTTTCTCAAAATCAACCTTTAGATTTAAAGGTTGATCTTCATAATTCAAATTTACCTTCAACTCCCTCTCTAGACTTATCAACAACAAGATTACTGAGAACATCCATGACTAAAGAAAAATAAATAAATAAATGCACGGAGATCACCTTTGGGCATTCGCAGGCCGGAGTGAGGGTGTTGACGGGCGTCGACAGTCAGAGTTAGGGCGTCGACGGCCGGAGTTAGGGCGTTGACGGCCGAAGTTAGGGCGTCGGCGGCCGGAGTGCTGTGGACGTAGATCGGAGGCGAGAGCAGTCTGTACGAAAATCCTAAAAGTGAAGAAATGAGGCGATAGGGTTGGGGTGGCCAATTTTAGAGCAATTAACGGTAGTTTTCTGGCGGTTTGGACCGCTGGTAAAAAGTTACCTAAAATCGGCGGCCAAACCGCCAGTAATTATCGACACCTAAAGAAAAATTTGGCTGTATGCCCGGCGATCAGTTTACCGCCGACATTTTCGACGATTTATTATTAAAAACAGCCAGTTAAAATTAGCGGTCAAACCGCCAGTTTAACAGCCGATAATTCTGGCGGTCAAATGACCGCCAATATTGCCATCGGTAAACAGCGATATTCCTGTAATGATCTATATTTTTCGCTAACAAAAATATAAATTTAATAAAAAATATTAATAAAAATTATGTATTTTTTAAAATTGAGATAGACGTAGTGTGATCTATCTCGAGATGAGTGTTGACCATGCTTTTCCCAAGACCCAGGCTTTGGGTCAACCTGGTTGACTAGGTCAACCAGGATTGACCCAAGTTGACCCATTTGAACCAAAACCAAATCCTAAACCTATTTCTTGATCCATAGACTCAATCCCTCACCCACTTGGGCCCATTTGACTAGGTTGACCAAGTCAACCTTTGACTTGGTCAACTCTAGCTCTTAATGGGTCAAAATGACCTATTTAGGTCAAATTAAGACCCATTAAGGCATTAAAACCCTTCCTAATCAACTCCAACCTCAAACCACGGCCTAATCAACCCCACCTCCTCCTAATTAAACCCTAGGGATGATCAGGGCCGTTGAGGATAACCCTAAGACTATAAATAGGAGAGAGCAAGGTGTTTTAAGGATCTTTTTTACTCTTACTCTTGCCTAGACCTCCTCAACCTTTGGAACTTTATGTGAGAGCTCCTACGACCTCCCTCCACCCTTCCCTACTCAAATCCCGACGGTCAAAGCTCGCCGGCGGCGAGATCCTGACGACTCGAGGTTTAGAACGTCCAAGGCTCCGATCCACCTGATTCAGAGCTCGTTTGAACGCGGCTTCAACTAGGAAATCATACGAGGACAGCCTATAAGTGCAACCGAATCGAAATCTCCCTAATCCCACGGTGAAAATTCCTCAAAACCCTTACCCTAGGTCACATAGTTTAGATCTAAATAGTGTTTTGTGTAGATTGTTTTAGACCAAAATATTATATCCACATGATTTCTGTTCGTGAGCTTAGTCTAGGGTTAAAATTTCGTTCAATTCCATCCATCCGATCAAGACAAATCTCCAAAAAACCCTCTAGGGCTTCGGGTTCGCCCTAGGTCTAGGTACACGAGATCTCTGTCGTTGATCACTCGATCAACGACGGAGATCCCGTCGTTCCGCGGTTTCGTTCGAACCATGGGATCATTCCGCGGTCTCTCGCTCCGTCTGGCTCAATCAGAGCCGTTGATTCATTTCAGCGGAGGATCAGACGGCGCGAGCTCACCACTGACGTGGTTAATGAAATCGCGGACGCAGTTAATCATCCTGCAATCATTTCTAATGATTGCACCACCGCGCAATCATTGGAAATGATTGCCACGGTTTGAACCCGCCAATCCGGCCCTGCCGCGTGGCTCGCTTCGCCGCCACCGCATTTTCCCTCCCCCAATCATTGCTGAAACGCAGGAGCCTATCTGGGGCCGCCACCTGTCTGATCACAGCCGCGCCGCCGCCGTCGAGGATTATTTAAATAATATTTATTAAAAATATATTTTATATATAATTTCAAAATAAAAAAATCCAGAAATATTTAAATAATTAATAAAATTATTTTTTATGTATATTATTCTTTATTATTATTATTATTATTATTATTTAATAATTACTATTATTATTTATATTATAGTTAATTATTATTTATATTTTTATTAGTATTATTATTATTATTTTTATAATATTAATATTATAATTAATAATATTATTATTATTTTAATAATATTATTATTATGTTAATGTTTATATTATAATCTTAATGTTTATTATAATTAATATTATTATAATATTAATATTATAATTAATAACAATATTATTATTTTAATAATATTATTATTATGTTAATATTTATATTATTATAATATTAATGTTTATTATTATTAAAGTTATTATAATATTAATATTATAATTAATAATAATATTATTATTTTAATAATAATATTATTATGTTAATATTTATATTACTATAATTTTAATATTTAATTATTATTAATATTATAATATTAATATGTATTATTAATAATAGTATTATTATTTTAATAATATTATTATTATGCTAATATTTATATTATTATAATATTGTTATTTACTATTATTAATTTTATTATAATATCAATATTATTCTTAATAATATTATTATTATGCTAATATTTTTATTATTATAATATTATAATTTACTATTATTAATATTAATATAATATCAATATTATTCTTAATAATAATATTATTATTTTAATAATATTATTATTATGCTAATATTTTTATTATTATAATATTAATATTCACTATTATTGACATTATTTTGATAATATTATCATTAGTAGTAATATTATTTTTTTAATATCATTATTATATTATTAATACTTTAAAATTACCTTAACTATTATTATATTTTTATTAATATTTTAAAACATTATTATTATTATTATTATTTAGTAATTATTTTAAAATCCAGAGATTTAATATTTACTTTATTTTTAAATTTATTAATTATTTTTAAATATTAATTATTTTAAATCATTTAAAAATTACTTTTAAACCTATTTAACTTCAAAAATTCATAGCTTTTTCATTTTAAATCAGATTTTGACGCACAATACCTTAAATTTTTCAGAAAAATATGAATTTTAATTTAAAAATATTTCCTGTGTATGATTCTATCCTTTCTGAATGTTTTCTGTATTACGTTGTTATTTAATTATTTAATTAATATAATTGATTATTTTAAAATAAAATTTTTTTTTAAAACCCCTTGGTGGCTGGTAGACCTCCCATGCTTATGAATTAAATTACTTTCAATTATCTTATTTTTAAATTTATATTATTATATATTTATAATATTTATATATTTCAAAATTAGTTTAAAATTAAGTATTATTTAAATCTCCTAATCTTAGGAGGTCCACCTCTTTGAAATTTTAAATCTAGACTATATGTTTGAAAAGCATTCATGTGGGAGAAGGATTAGTGAATGATTGGGTCACAATCATTCACTAATCACTTCATTAGGATTCTTTACTTAGTGCTTTCGTAGTCCTTGTATGTGTAAGATGCACAAGTACTTAGCCTAGACTCTCCTAGATCTAAGGACATGTCTGGTGTGTTTACATTTGCTGCATTTCTCTTATGTTATGCTCAGGATTAGTTAAGACATTGATTTAAACCCATCTGACGTAGTGACACTTTAAAGACAATAATTAAGGACCCGTCTAGCAAACTTAAAAAAATTCCATGAATTAGGATTTACCTCTGATTGACTTGAAATTTGAAACACTTAAACTTAGTGACATCCTAAACTCCTCAGAATTTTTTAGGAATTTTTAGGACTCATTAACCCCTAAATTGATCAACCTTAATTTCCCCTTTAATTAAGACCCAATAACTTCAGAAAATTCTAATAAATTCATTTTAAGTCAGAAAAATAGCCATAATATATCAAAATCTTCAGAATTCAATCCCTAATCCATGAAAATTAAAAGCCCCTTGATTGGGCCTCAATCTGAAGTTTAATTTAATTTTGATTAAAAATCACCTTTTAATTAAATTAAATAAATAAAATTAATTAAAAATTCTAAATTTTTTTCAAACACTTGGGAACACTTCTTTGAGTCATTCCTGACCTTTGGGGGTGATTCCAAGCAGTTTGGAACTGATTTGGATCAAAAATTCCTAAAACAACCCTTTAATTAAATAATTTTGATAGTTCACTAAATAGCCAAACTTCAAAAATTCATAACTAATTATAGAAAACTCTAAATTAGACAAAATCAAAGGCATTCAACTCACATTAGGGTCTAGTATTTATTAAAAATACTAAAATTCTAGAAATCAACCTAAATTAAAAAGTCAACAATCCGGTCAAACTTAGTCCAAAATAAGACCAAAACTTTGGAAATTCATAACTTTGGATAGAAGAATCCAAATTGGGCATGCTTACAGTCTAAATGATCGGGCTAAGGTCTATTATTTTATGAAAATATTAATAATCCACAAAACCTCTTTAATCAAAAAGTTAATTTTGGACCCCTTCAGTCTAGTGTAAAGGTGGACCCCGAACCTCTTAAAATTCACTGATGAAACTTAAGCTTCAAATATTATTACCCCAAGTATTAAAATTGACCAACACATTAAATTAACTAATATGGAGCCTAATTCATTAATATTTGAACTTCAAATAAAATTTCCTTCTCAGACCTATAACAAATATGGACAGTAGGCAACTGTAACTAACTACCCAGGTTAGGATCTATCTTAGTCACACAGGTCTCTACACACACTGTAGAATTGTTTGCTAGAGCACCACTTATAGACTTAGGCTAGGCTGGTGTTTACTCTTCTTGCTTGTGCCGAGCTTTTCCAGGATTTCACTACATGTTGTGATTGAACTATTGGTGTGTTTGCTTACTTCTACTGTACTCTGGGATTTAATGTGATTGCACGGTAGACTACCCATATGTTAGGATCGATTTTGACACTAACAATATCTTCTGCAGGTGGCCATGCTCATACAACGCTAAATAAAAAGGGGGGCAATAATCATGATTTAAATACTAATGTTGTTTTATGCACATGCTTCAGAAATTGCTCAGCCCCCCTAAATAAATGAGGGCTAAATAAAATCATTATTATAAATTACTACAGGTGCTCCAGAGCTTGCTTAGACCTCAAAATAACTAAGAGTATGGCCAAGTGTGGCTGTGATGAATATTTCTATTTTCATATAAACTGCTTGGGATAATGCATAAACTGCTTGGGATAGTTTTATTAGGATAACCTTGCAGGAGAGTCTAGATTTACTGTTTTCATTTAATATAATTACGTGTAATCTGGTATAGAGTTGTGAAAGTTTATTTTGAGTGGGGATACAAGAATCCAAATGTTGGATTTCAAAGAGGAAAGGACACCCAATATGAGGATAGTCCTTTTCTATTTAGGAATCCAAATTTGGATCATTTTACTACCCAAGGAGTCCAAGGAAGCTGAGATCCAAAGAGTCCAAAGAAGCTGAGATCCAAGGAGTCTAAAGAAGCTGAGATCCAAGGAGTCTAAGGGAGAGAAGATCAAGGAGACGAAGATCTAGAGTATCCCACTCAAAATAACTTGCGTCTGTTCTAGGATTAAAAATCTGGGTTGTTGGCAAAGGTGCCCGGCCACTTTATTTTTTGCAGACCCTAGTTTGTAATTAAGGTCAGTTGGCCTATGGATATTTAATTGATTAATTTGGTTATTTATTATCGTTTGATGTGATGTTGATTGCGCATAGGTTGTATGCTTTTTCTAGTTTATTGGCGATCTGAATGCCCTTTTTGTTTTAGCCTGGATTTCGTTAGGCTCTCTAAGGACTAAAAAATTTTTTACTCATAATTAATATTCAAAATTTTAAGGTTTAAATAATTTAGCAACCTAACGATCTAGGAAACTACCAGAATTGTCTAGGGTCGCATGCATATTATTGCATTTCTCTCTCCCCTTCTATAAGACACTTCCCCGCCCGCGGGTAGAGTCCAGATAATCTGACCTATGAGGATGAGGTGCCAGACCTGGGGAAGCCCAGTCTAATTCTAAGAATTATTTTTATAAGCCTTTTTAAAATCCTGTGCATATCTGATTTAGATACTTTAACTAGCATGCATTGCATTAGAAACTAACTAAATTAAAATTTTAATTGCATCAGCTCTAGAAGCATTCACCCCACATAAGTCTGGGGCCAATTAGGAAATCTTTTAGACGTTGGCCCTATTTCCAAGAACTATAATCTACCCACCCATCTTTCATAAAAATGATCAGACTCATGGTTTTGAAGCGACTAGGTGGTTAGCTGGCTCCCCAATCCAAGCCGGGGTAAGTCCAGGTTTTGCATTGCATTAGCTAGGACACGAGTGTTGGTGTTGTGCGTAGAACACTAAACCCATTAGATTTAGGATTCAAGGCTACTATTATTTCGTGATATGTCTTCTATCATCCAGAGACTATAAACCCTACCTATCTGTGTCACACGGATGACGCCACCTCCATCCTCCTCTCCTGCATACTTCGAGTGCATGATTTATTTGTTTTTCCTCTAATTTCTTCTCACTGCCTTAGTCCCTCCGGATGTTGATCTGAGTCGTGCATATTGACTAAGCCCAGTTGAACCTTTCTTTCCCTTTGAGTAGGATTTCCTAGTCTTCGCCCTATGTGCCTATCGCATTTGAGAGTATAATATAGAATCATTAATCGAGAGTTTTCTCAAGCCCCGACTTGAGATATAATTAACCACGGGGGCTTGCAACTGAATCTCACTTTCAAATAAATCCCACTCGAGCTGATGTATCGGGTGGGGGAAATCCGTTGTGATGATAAGGTCACATATATTGTTACCCATCGGGGTGTGCTGGTGAGAGCCACTATCCTCAATGGTTAATCGTATGTGTGATCGAATCTGCCCTCCTATTGGCCAAATACTGTCTCCCTTCGCGGGGATGCGGTGTTTTGTTGTGTCCTTTCAGAGGTCCACAATGAGTAAATTTTTCAGCTGAGTTGACAGACAAAAATAGCTCTATAGTCTTCAAAACTTAACTTTCTCTTTCTCTCTCTTCTCTTTTTTCTCTCTTTTTTTCCATTCCCTCTGTGTTAGCTGAAATAAAAAGATTAAAAGGATTTTTAAAAACTTTATGTTAGAAATAAAATAATTCCCAAAGATTAAAAGGGTTTGGGAGAATTATAAGAGGGAGGGGCCAAGATGGATGAAAGATAATTCCTTGAACTAGCAATGGCCATATAGATTGTGGAAAGATTGAGATGTATAGAATGTTGGGATGCTTTGTTTGAAGTAGTTTGAGGGGAGGAATTATTTTTGTTTGCTAGTTTTGCATTGTCAACATGATTGGAGATTGAAGGTGAAGATTTAGCATTACTAGTTGAATTGGAGTTGACAAGAATGCTAAGATATGGAGGAGGGTCTTGCTAATTTAATAGTGGTGTATTAATAATACCAACCTTAGATTTATTACCTCTAGTTGTTAGGCTTCTGTTATGACTGCCGCTTCAACCTCCACGTTGAAGAATTTGAAGTGGTGCGGAGAAAGGCTTAGCTATTTTTGGATGGCCATTTGGTTTGTGAGAAAAAGTGTCACACACCTTGTAAGGAGACTATTTCCACTCATAAATCACATGCTGATTTATATCTTTTCCTTTGACTGAAATAGCGATGTAATCCAAAAGCTCACTGATGATAGAGTTTGCATATAAATATAAATACACACACACAAAAGCAAATGTCAGTCTAATTTTTTTAGCAGTAAGTGGGTCGACATCAAAAGAAATGCCTATTTTGTTTACTATTTTTTTATATTATGGTCTCTAACTAGTAATGCAAGGAGGTTTGATAATTTGACTCAAATAGGTATTTCAAGTCATCTTTTACAACTAAAAAAGTTTGGAGCCCATTGTTTCAAAATGAAGGGTCTACCATTAATATACCAAGGTCAGTACAAAAGAAATTGAATAGAAAGAAACCTTCAATTAGGGATAGAAGCTCAACATTTCCTTTCATCCTCCAAAGCTTATTTAATGCAACAAGTAGGTTACAATAGAAAGGATGCTTCCTTATGGAATAGCTGACAAGAGCTTGCTTATAGTATTCAGAGCCTTCATCGACTTCGTCGTTAGAAAAAAACACTTCATATGCTAGGTAAGGAATGCAATTTAGGGAAAAAGAAGATGCATTAGGTATATGTGATGTGAGGCGACCTTTCCAATTAAAGATGGAGTAGAGGAGAGCAGAGGAGTAATAATGCAAGAGCCCAAGATGGAGAGCAAAGAGTAGTTTAGAGGAGAAAAATCGAAGACATCCATGGTAGGAACAAAGAGAAGAAATAAGAAGGGGTTGGCGTGGGTGGGAGAGGCGTTCTCTTGCAAAGCCGGAGAGGAAGTTGCTGTCAAGAGTGTAAGGTGGCGACTGCTCAATGAGAGGAAACTAAGGGTGTCAAAACGGGTCAACGGGTTGGGTTCGAGCTCAACCCAAAATTGACCCGACCCGAATCCAGCTAGACCGAACTTGACCTACTAGTAACCCGATTGACCCAAACCTGACCCGAGCCCAACCCAAAATTAACCCGATCCGAATCCAGCCAAACCGAACCTGATCTACTAGTAACCCGATTGACCCAAACCTGACCTGATAATCTATTTTGATTAAAAAAACTACAACTTTTTAACAATAAATTTTAGACTAATTTATAAAAAATAAGACAATTATGCCAAACAAATTAAGAAAAAAAAATAATTTAAATAGGTCATTTCGAGTCGCAATCAGGTTGGCGGGTCAATCTGCCCCGACTAGTTCAATAAACAAGTCAAAATATTGAGCCCGAATCTGACCCATTTATTAAACGGGTCAACCTAAATACGAATTTTTTGGGTCAGATTTGAGTCAGGTCATTTTTTTGATACAACAAGAGGGAACTGTCAACAACCCTAACCTTGGCCAAGCAACTATTTCGTGGAAAGAATAGCTGAAGCATCATACCTTTGAGAGAAGGTCTCCTTGCAAGTAAGATTCGAGAAGCTCGACGACGACAATAACACCATCATCCATCTAAGGGGCCGATTACCTCGCCTTGCACTACATCCATCTCCATTGTCTGCCCCATCACATTCTTCACCTAAAATCTTAGCTAAATATCTTGATAAAGGTAGTATTTTATACTATTAAAAATAGGTGTATACTGAACATTATACATCTCACTTAGAATTATTTGAAATTAAACTTAGTCTATTTCTATTAAATGTTGCATTACATGTTAATTCAATCTAAGTTAGAGCTTCAAAAATAAAATATAAATATAATTTCAATATATATGTATATATATATATATATATATATATATATATATATATATATATATATATATATATATAGTATTTATTATTTTAAAAACAATAATTAATTTATAATTACTTGAATTAAGTGCATAGATTTTGTATTATTGGAATATTAAAATTATTTACTTAATATAACAGTAATATACATTTTTTTAAGAGTGTTAAACGAAAAAAAATTCAGAATGACATGATTTAAAACTTACATCTTCTTTAGGAATTTCTTAATAGAATTCGATCCCCTTGATGCTTCTCCACCCGAATCCAACGGCACATATGCAGCCTAGAAGACTATCCACCTGGGCCACCCGGCCACACAGTCCTCCCACAGCCGTAGCAGCCCTTCCTTTCCCAAGCCTTGTTAGCCCCACCGTCCGCCCAGATCCCTCACAGACGGGAACGGATCCTTCTGTCACAGGCCCACCGCCAAATTACGTAGGGCACTTGCTCAGCTTTTTCGGATGACCCGCTAAGAGATGCTTCTGGCCACGTGACATGATATCATTGGTGCACATCTTCGTAGACGGCTAGTGTATTAGATGGAAGGCTCGGCGGATGCGTGACCAATGATGCGATTGAAGTAATGCCGACAAGAGTAGGGGTCTCTCTCACCCGACGGCTATGTCCCCTATTTTTTCTCAATACTCTGCAGCCAACTTTGTGGAGGAAAAGAAAAAAGAGCTTCCAAACAAAAGAACCAAAGAAGGCATTTTGCTCTCTGCTCCTTGAGATATTTTTATGGGGTAAATTTTTTAACTAGATAATATTAAAAATTTAATTATATAATTAAATATAGTAAAAAAATTAAAAAAATAGATAAAATTGCCTGTTAAAGAGATATCTGGCTGCTGACTCGAAATAGTCCAATCAATTATGATTGTTAAATATGCGGCTTGTTATAATAAAAAATAAGTAAAAATGTTTATTCAAATGTGTGATATACTAGAAATAATTGTAAATAATTAGATGATATATCAATAAATATGAAAATTTATTAAACTATGTCCACTTATTTTTTTATAAAATTTAAATTAAATCCATTATTTTATTCAAAGATAAAATTATATTATCTTATATTTTACTTATCTTATAACATTAATAGAATTGAAAATTTTTTTAGTCAAATATTCTAAATAAAATTTAATATCAATCTCAAAGTCATTATATTTTCAATGCATTCATCTTACAATAAATTATTAAATTTATTTTGATAAAAAATTTGATCAAAATATTTTTTTGCAATTTTTTTTCTAATAAAAATTTATACCAATATCAGGACTTGGGAAAAATCCATGCAAATGTGATGCATAGGAAAGTTAAAGTGGTGGAAATTGTCTAAAATTGCTTCATAATAAATTTTTTTTTGTTTTTTTAATCCACCATTAACACAAGATTAGCATCACCAAACGAGAATAACGGAAAAGTATTACGTAAGTTTGGCTTAGACTTATATAAAGTAATTTTAGCGAAGAAAACGAAGAACCTCCTATTTTTGGGGCAAATTTTAAACATAAGTGCAGTTAAAAAATAAATTATGTGTTACTGTAGCAAGCAGCACGTTTAACGAGTGATTTCGTGATTTCTTACGGTTTCAATCCGTTTAACAGGCGACTTTGCCTATTTTAAAAATTGTTTACAATACTTAATTACATAATTAAATTTATAATCATAACTAATTTAAAATGTTAACCTTTTCCAAGCTCTTGACAGCTAAGTTGCCTTCTAGGCATCTTCCACCTTGGCTTCTATCTCAGAGAGCCGCTTCAATTAGGTATTCCAAAATCGGCCGAATGATTGCAAGCCTGTAAAGAAGATAGATGGTGAGAGTGAGACGCTAACTTCTGCTTGTCTGCAGAGAGCGAATAATTAGGCTTCATTTGTGATAGTTTTAGACAATTATTTTTTTCTGATATTTAAGAGATTTTTGTACTAAAAAGCAGTTTTACAAAATAGTAAAAAAGTCGTCCCAAACAAAACCTTAGTTGGTTAGTTTCACGCAGGAAGGATGCAGCTAATGTTGTAAGAGAGGTGTTTGCCAAACTCGACTAAAGCAAATATATCAAAATTAAACTTAGGTGAATTTCAATTACTTTAATTTGTATTTCTTTTACTTTAAATCAAATATTGATATTTTTAAAGCCTTTGTATTTTAATAAATACTTCACAGTCATTTTATTTCAAACCAAATAACCCCTTAAAGCAATGAATTTCATCAACCAAACGTTCATTGGTCGACACGGTGAATACAAATGTACTAATGGCAAAAAAAAAAAAAACTTGCATTTTTCAACCGGCATCACTAACTTAGTTAAATGGGGAAGAACACATGGCTGAAAGCTAATAATTTAAATTAATAAAAATCATTTCTACGATGCTGTGACATCTTCAACATCCCATTTGAATTCATTTTCTATAATTTTCAGAGTTTTCTAAATTCAAAACAACAAATTAAACCCTCGTATTCAAAATTAGATATACTACACAGCTCACCTTAGCCTGTTGGTTGGGAGTTTAGTTTATCAACTAAGAAGTTTTGGGTTCGAGTCTTGTGTATACGATGTGTGTGTGAGTTTGTCATAATTGAGCTAAATGTCCCAAAAAATTAGATAGACTGGGCATTTGATCAATTATTAAATGCTGAACAGAAAGTCTTTTTAAAGAGCACTAATAATAGAGAGAAAATGCCATAAAAAGCTCCCAAGTACAGCTCATGCCATTTACACAATAAATAAATAAAAAACTTACATTCAGAAGCAATTTTTAAGATGACCAAGGTGATAGAATGGAACTGCGGTGATCATGAAATATGTTGTTGAACATGTTGACTGAACAAGACAAACTAGGTGGGCATAGCTAATATTCAATAGTATTTGATGCGGGTTTGTAATTTAATGGGAATCTCCAGGTTGTTATTTCCCCATGCCATGGTTTGTATGTCGTATATAACTTGCAGATCCTAAGTTGAATATGGTTTGCACAATTTTAAGAGCTGACCACATGAACAGTTTGGACCACTTAGCGAATTATTTCTACGCACTAATATAAGACATTTACTGAGGAAGGTCATATAGCGGTGTAACTTATGCTGCAGAGATTTCATCACAAGTGAAACTTCGCTAGTGGAATCATGCTTTTGTTGCCTGCTGAAATTTCAACAGTGGATGCATTTTTCCTTTAGCCATCCAAATTGTGATTTTAGAGAAAAACAAGAATGCATTCCGGAAGAAATTTTTTTGGTAAGAGAATAAATTGAGTATTTTAAAAGCAACAACAATATTTTTAATAAAAATATATGACCCTAAGGACATCTCCAATCAAATCCTCATTTTCTACTTCAAAATACAGTAATAGTCATATCAAATAGTAATTCATCTCCAACTGAACTCTATTTCTAACACTAAAAAAGAATATTCCATGTAAATTCATTTTCATTTTCATTTTTGTCAAAAAAATGGGTTTCTGTGAATAGTGTGACGCTAATATTGGCATTACACTATTTACAGCCGCAAAAATGCATTTCTTTTTTGCGTTAGAGTAGAGGCTCGCAGTAGCTGCAAACTTATGCCATAAAATCTAAAATTTTAGAGACAACACAAATTGAATATATTTTTAAAATTATATTTATATAAGTAAAAATATATTATATTAAAAACCAAGTTAAAATTTTGGAAAAAAAATGGAACAGGTCAAGGCTCTGAAATAATAAGGGTAAGGACATTAAAGCCAAACTTTAAGGAAATAGAATCAAATGCTAGGGTAATGGCATTTTATTTGGTTCATTTTGTCAATATTATTTAGTAGGTAATGGATATTTTAACATGTACACATGCATGCAAGATCAAAGCAATTGCATCTGCATGCACACTAAAATGCCTATGATAACTATGGTTTTACCGCTGGAATTTGATAATCGCTGAAAGATTATAACCCTTTGGCTGTTTTCTATGAAAAACATACGGGTAAAACAAAGGAAGCAACTTGTTCAATTTGCAATCACAGCAAAACCTGTAGTAGAATACCATGCTATATTTCAAATAAGGAATAATTTTATAGCATTTTGTAGAATCATTAATTATCATATTGGTTCGATTCGAAGGCGTCAAACATCCTAGGATGAAGAATATAAAGCTATGATACAGATAAGTGTTAAGATCAACTTGCCATGGACGTGTGCTTCAATACAGATACGTTACAGATGCTGCTGCCTGGGCACCGAGAAAGCTGAAGTCTTACGTGTGGAATGCATTTCCAGCTCTCCCCCAAGGCAGGCTTTGATGTTCCTCCTCCGCCAACCATATGATTTGTTACCTACGATAATGCAAAATATTATACAAATTACGTATGGCAAGATGATTGAAGATTATAGGAGTAAACAATTCAAAGCTGGTTAGGATTAAAGAAAAGTATGCAAAGAGTAGCAATATCAAATGTTCGAACTGATAGCGGCATGTCAAAGCATTCATGATGCCCATTGTAATCAACCAATAAAACCTTCATGTACCCAATTATAAACATTTTAACTACTACAGACGCTAATTTGGATCTAGACGGACAATATAAGTAAAGTTGCCTTTTTCTGAAAATAGTCTCAAATTTGTCGTTATATTGTTACATCCGGAAATTTTTTATGAGGCACAAATATTTATCCCAGAAACAAATGTAAAGATTCTGGCAATCCTCAGTTATAATACGTATTAAACATATTATATACCATATCATATGATGATACATGGATTATAAATAAATGAGTCAACATGTCCTGATTCATTTCCCATCAAAACAATTTTAAAATGATGAAAATCTCATTTAAAAGTTTAAATCATATTTAATTGATTCATATCCGATCCAGAACTTCTACGAAAATAAAAGAAGACATCAGTAGCCATTTTGAAGGCACAATATTAAAATTTGAAGATATATATTTTTTTAATTTCAAGAAAATTTGAGCTCATGCGATGATTTCGGCATAGAACATTGCTGAACAAAATATAAAAACATTTAAAAGCACTTTAAAGACAATATTAAAATTTGAAAACATTTATTGTCATAGAAGTCGGATACATAACTAAATTTCTTCACAAACGCCTTAACTACTTTCACATGTCATCATTTTAAAATTGACAAAAGAGTTAGGGCCTCATGACAGTTGTTTTTCATATATGGATGCAATGCATCGATTGGAGATGGGAAATTGTAATTTATCACAAACCAGAACAGAGAGATTCCACTCATCAGCTAGTTGTTTCATAAGATATCCAACAGACACCATTAACGAGCGTCCTGCAATTCATATAAAAAACTGCAGAGTTAAACTTCTGTATTCTTTGCATATTAGATCAAAGACTAGGGTAAAAGTTAGTTCCATTTAAGAGTGTAAATGAGTTGAGTTCAGTCGAGTCGAGTATCTACCTAATCGAGCTTAAGATTGTTTAGTTTTTACTACGAGCTCGACTTGCTAAAAAAATTATAGAGTCGAGCTCGTTTGAAAAGATCGAGCTTGGCTCGATTGTGGAGCTCAATTTCTTAGTTTTAAATTAAATTTTTAAATTTTTATTTTTAATTTAGAATTAATTTAAAAATATTAAAATATATTATATAATACTAATTTAAATTAATTTTTAAATATATTTTAAGTTAATCAAGTGGCTCAATGAGGTCCGCTTGAGTTTGAACTTATTTAATATGCAAGTTAGAGTATAAACACGAACTCATGGCTCGAACTCGCGAGCTCGTTAAGAGCCGGCTCGGCTCACTTACACGGTTACACCCCTAGTTCCATTCACTAGGATTTTAGCCAAGTAAATCAGTGGGCCCCAACTTGGTTGCTGTTCTATTCATTGAAATTAATAGGATTTGCCAAGGAGCCCATCCCTGTTGAAAGGGGAATAAAAATCTAAATCATGCTGCCAATTATTGTACATTAGACAACTATAAGCAAAAAATTATAATGCCAACATCACCTAAATAATAAGCCAAGGAAATCAGTCCAATCGATATGCAGTTTCTTGGCATTTTAAATTTTGCAGTTAGCTGTTGAACACAGAGCAGTGGAAGTTTGGGAGTCTTACTAGGTTTTGAATACTTGTCCATATATTCCATTTACGCAAAAACAGCTATTCGCTTACATTGATTGCATAATTTATCCAAATATCAGTATTTAAGCTAGTATAAGTTTAGAGGATTAATACTAGAAAATTCCAATTTGGGCAGTCCGGAACTGTAAAGAGTCACCCATATTAGTTTCGAGTGGGGTTGGACAAAAAATTATAACCCATGCCAGTGTGATAGGAGGATAGCTTTAGATAGGGAGATCTGGACAGAATAACAGCTTAGTATATTTCTTTTAAAACATGTTATTTGGTAGTTTTAAGGAAATAAACATCCAAAATCTTCACAAAAAATTGTTAATTATGCGTGCGCAGCTTAGTTTATGGATGGTAATGCCTAGCATAGGATAATCAGCCTCAAATTTTCATAATTGATTGCATACTAGGATATATTCAAATTTTGTTACTATATCTAAATTATCAATTGCGCTAAATATTTATGATAAGAATATACACTATTTATTTTTATCATTTCTTAATTATTAGGAATATTCTACTTTATAGAATTATTCTTTATTATTCTATTCTCTTCCCTATGTATAGGCACATATATGCTTGCATTGTATGGATAATTCAATAAAGAATTACATCTTTATAATTTATATCCAGTAAGATGATATCAAAGATTTCAATATTCATTCTCATGTTGTCCCTATGCTCTCATCTCATCGTTGATCATCATCTTGCATTCATGAAGCATCTACACGTGCTCGTGTACATCCATGTAAACCGCATTGCTTCCGCATTCACATGATCCACCCTCCAAATGCATCTACAATCCAACCCTCAGCCCCAAGTCTCCCTCAAACACTTGGTCTCATTCCATCTCATCCTAAACTACATCCCAATTGCAAACTCATCAGCTCTCCCGTCAATCATAGCTTATTGCAATTGTCCCTGTACGTGCTTTCCCCGATGCCTGATGAGGAGTGTTGACCTCTATATATATAGCATGATCAATGCAAGCAACGGAGACGATAATTGATTATTGTTGGTAAACAAGACATCGTTCAGAACAAAAATTGAAGTGTCTTGACCAGGATGAAATATTCAAAATTTGTCTGCTTATAAAATAGATTGCAGTGATGCATTCATGATATCAATTTTACCAAAAAAAGGAGTTGTTTGTATACAACTCGATCGAATAATAAGTTGCTAATGAACGCAACGCTAGCAAAAACTATCCAAATGGCCTCCAATTGTCATACATGTTGTGTCAATGTGTTCAAAGCATCGAATTTAACCAAAGAGGGACCTCTCACAATCAAATTGAGCGAAAACGGTCGAACTTGACGAGCTGCGAGCAGAATTTTGCTCGACATTGTCAGAATATGACCCATTTGTGAATCGAATTGCACCATTACGTTCAGAATAAAAATAAATGCAACTTTGACATAAATTATGAGGCGATGACACATAAATTGAAATACACGATAAATAAAAATTTTGGCGAGTGGTGAATATGCATTAAAAATAGTTGATATTATATATGTATAAAATAAGTTATGTATTAAATAAATTTTGTAAATATAAATTCCTATATTTAACTAATAATTAAGAGTTAAAATATTAGTTAATATGTAAAAAATATCATTATTTATTATTCTGTATAGTATAATATATGTATCTATATCTTACTACATTATTATATTATATAATTCCATTAGCAACATTAACGTTTATCTATTATGCCACCTAAATCTCTATTATTCTCTATAGGCTATTCTATTTATCATTTCACCACTTTAAAATTTAATAAGCTAATATTTATCAAATCCTGATCAAGACACATTTTGAAAATATAATATTGATTATGTAAAAAAGAGTACAGTTTGCCTTCTTATCAAGTTTATTTAGAAAATACTTATCTGCTAGGCTAACAACTACGTGGCCCTTTCTAAAAGAGTCTTGCTGAATAATCCTTCTATCGTGTCCTTCAAGCATGAGTCCCGCCGCTGAATACAGAATAAAAGAAAGTTATCAATTGAGAATCCCAACATAAGCTCTTTCATTCTTTCATTCACCGCATCTCTCTCTGTTGGCAAACCTCTCTCAGCCGAACTCACTCTTGTTCCTCTCCAATTCGCTAGCTCTCTCACGTCCCAGCTCAAGCAAGCAACTCCTACCACTCCATACAAGCAGCCGATCCACATAGCAGCCCTCACCTCCCTCTCACAAAGGCCCAACCTCAACCACAGTAGCCGAAACCAGTCCTCTCCACAACCCGTTGCCTTCTCTTCCAACCTACATCCAAACCCGAAGCCCAAACCCATCTCCCACTCAAAACTCTCTCTTCTTCCTTCATTCAACAGCCATATCTTCCACTCTTCCTATAGCCCAAAAACAAAAAAAAAAAAAAAAAAATCTACTTCCCATCTCCCAAACGCCTAAACCCAAACAACAACCTAATTAAATCCAAACAGCCATCTAATTAAGCCCAAAGATCACTCAACCGGTCACTCTTACTCTCTCTAATCTTTGTTTTCTCTCTCTAGTTATACATATACATATAAGTTTAAAAAAAAATCAGAAAAGTAAATAAAAAAAATCAGAAATTAAAATCAATAAAAAGCTTCAGCCTCTCACCGCAAATCTCATTCATCGTCGTCGCCATCGCCTTGTTCGTTTGTGAAGGTATAACTCTCGCCAAACATTAAAACTCAAATCCCATTTCGACGTTTGTGACGGACCGGAGAACCATCTATACGCGCTCTCGTAGCACAGTAGGAGGGAGCCCGGTGCGACACATACAACGAGATGGGTAAGCCTTATACACGCTCTTGTAGCGTGGTTGGGAGTCCCTAAGCACTTGTACATGCCCTTGTGACGTGGCAGGGAAAGCCACTTATATTTGTTTTCATGCAGGTATTTTGGAGCCCCCATACACGCTCTTGTAGCGTGGTAGGATCGAAGATTGTACGGCCTCGGTGTCTATGGACACCTACCATACACGCTCGTGTAGCGTGGTGGGTTGGCCCCGACTCCTGAAATTTCCCCTTTACGAGGGAGACGTCAGGATACTGCCAAAATTTTGACGCTCAAAAGCCTAAATACAAATAATTTGAAATATTTCTTGAACTCAAATTAAATAATTTGAGAGATTTGTTGAACTCGAATTAAATAATTTTGAAATATTTCTTGAGCCCAAATTAAATAATTTGAGAGATTTCTTAAACTCAAATTAACAAAAATTTTTGAAGAATATTTGAGCCTATAATTTCAAGAAATATGTCAAAAGGCTTATTCATGATATGGTTTTAAATCAGTTAAAAGAATTATCAAAGATAATGGCAATCATATTCAAGGGAATGATGCATTTATTATCTACCTAATTATCCTATGTTGATGCTAACGATGAACAAGAAAATCAGACACCCTTGGATCAATCTCAACATACAAGCTAATATAGATTTAAGAAAGTGATAATGAGGTCAATGAGATAAAAAAATATATATATCTAATAAGAGCCCACACGTTCTTGCAAGTTGCTTGAGATGCATCTTTATCTTGTTAGAATTAACTTGGTCCAAGTCAAATATTAAAATAGTGGAAAATTCAAATAGAGTTTTGATTGTTATTTGGTTGAAAAGCTTTCCGATTGATGCCAAGCAGCATCAAAACGAGGCTCAACAAGTTATAGAAATGCCTCCATTATTTAATTCAGCAAAATCAAAGAAGCAGAATTTTTTTTATATATCCTTCATAAGCATTGATCAATTTGACCATACAAGGAGAAAGAGTGACTGTTTTAGAGTCTTAAGGAAGAATATTGATTGTTGGGAGAAACTAAAGCCCAATCAGGACAAATCCAAATGCAATCATAACAAATCTAATGGCTACAATTGGATTATGGTTGGTGGAGAGAAAGAGACACAATTGAACATATTTTAGTCCTCAAAAGAAAGAGAGGAGGGGTGAAGCAAGTGAATGGAAGGAGTTGATTGAGATTGATGGCAAGTTCATGAGTTCCTTGTTAAGGATTTCAGGCATAAAAACTCAAGCAATATTTACTTTCTTATGGATCAATTAACTGTTTAATTAGTGTCTTTAACCTCCTTTTTATGTTCTTTGGAAACATTATAATTCATAGAAGAATGAAAAAGTTCTCCATTATGTATGGCTATTGTTGCTATATTATAATGCTAACCTCAAAACGCCACCGGATCCGCAACACGTTTATAAGAGGACAGAAGGCGCTTTAGGCTCTTAAATAAAATTTTGTGCACATCCCAACGACAATCACTTGCACAAATAATTCTACTTGAATATTTTAAAATGCCCCCTCTCCTGTATTCAAATAGAATTTTTTTAATTTAAATATGCAATATCGAGTAGGGTGACGACGCCTCTAAGATGTGTGCTTCTGCCTTGGGAAGCAAGCGATTGCCCCGAGAAGAGTGTTCCATCTTGAGAAGCGAGTTACCACCTCGAGAAGCATGCATATTAATTTTTAAAACCCCACATATGCTCCGACAAAATGAACCAGATAAAAAAAAAATAAAGCATGAGATTGCTACGCGGGTTAAAAGTGAAGTCTAATCCTCCTGTTCGAATGGACTAGAGTTGACAAGACTTGAACTATTAACAAATACACGGTTGTAGCGCCAACTAGAGTATTTGATTTTATAAGTTCATATTAGGCCTTCAAGGTCTAATAAAAGTAAAGTTCACTACTAAAAGCAAAAAAATCGGTACTAAACCCAATCTTCTGTTAGCATGCGAGCAGAATTGACACGGTTTAAATATGCAAGCTGCTCCAACCCCGATGATGGCTATGTTGAACGTTAATCTCCACCGGAGGGGACCTCAAACATTTAAAATACCCCCAAATCTCGATAAATTTTACAATATTCAAATGAAATTTATTATTTAAAACTTAAAGCAAAAATCCATCCATCATCCGCAAACGTTTGTTAAGGATGATAAATTTAAGAATAACTTTAGCTTGCAAAGAGAAAAATGTCTAATTGAATGTATCACTGTGATTCGTTCTCAAATGATTTCTCGCCAGTGGGGACGTGGCATGTACCCTCTGACCGGGTGATTTTGCTGCAAAATAGCACCACTATATTACGGTTATGGTCAAAGCCTGTATGTTCCTCATTGGTTAAAAGCCCCTTGAGTAATGAAGCATAGGGTCACTCAATAAGACATAAAACTTTCTGTTAACTAAGGTTGACTAAAATTTGTCGCCCTAAACAAACATCCACCCCAAGTCTACAAGGTATCCTTGGACGAAGCAACCCATGGCTGTCGACAAGGATCCTTCTGTCAGGTTGGGTCGACTACCTCCTCTGACTAAGTAGACTAGGGACCACGATGGTCCGGGATGACGGAACCATGGGATCTTGATCGGGCTCATCATCATTCCCCCTACCATCTGCTTTAAATATACAAATAATAATTTTATAATTTCAAAAAAAAATTTAGATGTTGCTACTATATGCTAGGTATTTCGTACCTATTTAATGACTAGCCTTAATCGAAAGTGCCCTCTCATCATCGGGAGGGGTAATTAACCATAGATGCTTGCGCCTATGGGAAACCTAGAACCAGATTATAAAGTCATCACGAAATGAGGGCAAAATCTCTGGATAGTATCTTATCTACAATCCCAATCTGCCTTCTAAAAATTTGACCCGAAACATCGTTAAAACTCTCCTAAGCAGGGGAGGCTAGGGTGCGAATTTTTGGAGCCCACAAGGAGTGGATGAATAACTTCTTTGTTTGATCACCAAATCATATTGCACCCCCTCTTTGCACCACCATCACACAAATGCTCGTGTCGCCACAATTGCACAAACTTGTTTTGATTCTTTGTGCCGAATTCATCATTCTGCTAAATTTTTTTTTTCTTGAGTTGCAACGACAACTTCATTTTAATCTTCATGTGTTTTGGGCTCATCCATCAAGCCATTTGCAAGATACCCTATGCAAATTCCACCATCAATTTCCAAGAATAACAACCTCTTTGATCTATCGCTGCACCTCTAACCTTATCAGATGTCTCCTAAAACTAATTTTAATTGTCGACCACTAAGGCACAAAGCCTCTGTTGTTTTTCAGAAAGGTCTATTCACCTTGACAGCCCTACCTATGTACTCTTTGTCGATGCTCTCCATTTAAAAATCCATCGACATTCTGTATTTATACACTTGTTTAAGGATCTTATCTGCACCTTCTTTGATACAAATCTAGTTGTTGACATTTTGCTTCTAATTAACACTACTTTATATTTCACAATCGGTCATGACCCTCTTCAGAAACTTGCAAACTTCGGCCAACAAAACCTTCAATTACTTCATCTTTGATCACTATTGTTTCCAAACTCAAGTTGACATAATTTTTAACATATTAAGCTCATAGGGGAATATCATCGTATCTAAATTATCGCATGTGCTAACTAGTTATAATAAGAATATTCACTATTTATCATTGTTATATTTCTTCACTATTGAGAATATTCTCCTTTGTTGTATATTCATTTATTATTTTTAAATCTCCAATATATATAGACATATATATGCATGTGCTATGAAAGACAATTTAATAAAGATACAATCCTTTAATATTCTCTCTTTTCAAACGAAAATAATTCTAGCTAGAATTCCTAGAAATTTTTACCTTAGCTCACAAAGGTCATGCCATCAGTTACTATAAACATACGCATTCAACAACTGAAAAATAAGCACGAGTATACCTTGTGCACTTTTGCTTCCAAGGATAGGTGTTATGAGAGATGAAATTGAGTCAACTACTAACATGCATATCTTGGCACCCTTGCGTATTGTCTGGAACATTCATTACAAAATTTCAAACGCAGTAGCAAGCCAAAACAATTTCTATAATGAACAAAGGGAATGCTTAAATTATGAACCTGCATGTTTAATGTGTTATCAAGTTCATGCAATGCATCCTGCAGTGAAAATATGTCAAAAATTGATTGACAGTGTATGCTGCTCATGATATTCTTAATCCTTCTTTCCTGGCCCTAAATTTAAGCAAGAATATTGATATTATAAAAAAAAGCCAAAATAAAAAAGGCAAAATCAATGAGATTGGTATCCCCGTCATTATCTATCTTGGTATCATTTTGCAAATCATGCAAAGGCAATGTTCAAGAGCGATAAAGTAAGGAAAGCATTGAAGAAAACCTCTTTGTCCGCAGGACCACAAATTTGATTTACAATGGAAGCAATGCGAGTCGGAGAAAAGGAGTTGGACGTATCCAAGAAAACGATGGAACCACATAGCTTGACTGCAACATTTGAAGCAACATATAGGCAAAACTGCACATTAATGAATGGCAAATAAGATGACAGGAACTGATCAAAACCAAATCTCCTGTCGGACTGAACTATGGGGGAAAACAGGAGGAAATAAAATCATCTAAACTACAGTACGCATGTATATTACTTATGCTAGCAAAAATTCCATAAAGCCTACATCTATCACTACCACAAACTAATTATTGTTTCAAAGCGCCAATTATTAAAAAATTGGAGCATTTTACCTGTGTTTTGCCTGATGAAGAAGGACCAACTATTTCCGTCAACTGGCCCTCACGTAATCCACCACCAAGAAGTGTGTCTATCCTGCCAGCTCATACAACCCAAAGTTAAAAAGCATTCCATGATAAATTAATATGAATAAATAGCTCTCTCTAATTACAAAGCCCAATACTCAGTAAATGACTCCAGCTCAACATACCCTTCACATCCAGTAGGAAGGAATCGTTTATTTCTCAGGGCATCATCAAGTAGTTCGACTCCATTCATCCATCGTAGGCATTTAGACTCAAAATTTGAGAGCGCCCTACTAGCTCCCTACTGGCACAGTTCATATATCATTCATATTGTTTTAAATGTCCCAAATCAATTACTCAGAAATTAGAAGAAAAACAGAAGAAAAAGCAAGACTGGCACACTCACAGAGGGTGATGGAAAGCAATCCACAGAGAGAGAGAGAGAGAGAGAGAGAGAGAGAGAGAGAGAGAGAGAGAGGAGGGATAGAAGATAATGTTTGTGTGTGAATTTTATTACTTCAAAAGAAAGAAAAACAGGAATAACAAACAAAATGGCTGATCATGATCATGGACTTGTAATTGCGTTTAGTCACAGATTATTTCAAAATATAGGGTAAACTCAGTGAATATGTAATTGCTAAGATTAAAAAAAAATACGAAATTAAAAAAAAAAATTAATTGTTAAGATCAGTTTCTTCGAACTGAGATTGCATTTGAGCACAGATCTGGCACAAACCTAGATCAGGCCTATTGGGGTCTACTAAGAAGCTAAGATGTGTTAACAGAAAAAATCATGGCTGGGCTGATTAACTTAATTCTATCAACAGATTAAATATTAAAAAAGGCAACCTAATCAGTTAATAACTTTAAAAGATGGATTAAAACATGAGATGGAATTTATAATTGACAACACATGACATTCATGTATGACTTTCAATTAAAAAAGGGAGAATTATTAAAGCAATCCAAGACTTGTTCAACACCCACACATCAAGTTCTCATTTTCCAGTGACGAGCCCCCAACTTCCCATAAACATTGAATTTCTTTGCAGTTGTCTAGCTAAAACCACAAATGTTGCCTAGGCCCTGTAGAATCACCAATGCAAGCAAGCCCATGTGCTATGGGCACGTTCATTAGCTCAATAAGATGTACTCCTTCAATCACATGCAAATTATTTGATTTCTCATATATCTCTAAATAGTCATTTAAGGTTGACATCAGATCTAGAACTTGACATTTTCGATGTCTCAAGCTTTCATGATTAATTATATTTTAGATGGAACCCGAGAACACGCTTGTTTAAGGATATTGTTTCTCTCTAGACTAATAGGAATTTAGATTTATGCATGGAGGATAGATGGGGATGAATAATCAATCCGATTAAGATTCCATGATTTTGTAATCTCGAGTTGACTTTATAGGCACAATCTACCAATGAAAGATGATCGAGAAACTATATTGTCCAAGGAGTATAATCAAGAGCCAATGGTTGCCTCTTATTAGATACCCCAAGCAAATAAGGGTGATCATATACACTTAGGTCATTCATTTTCAAAGATCAAAATGTGAATCGAACCAAGTCCAATAACATTATGAATATTAGTGGTACAAAGTTGTCTTTATGTGCCACTGGATTTTTGTTAGACCGGTCCAGTCGGTCCACATGAGACCGGCTCAGGCGGAACAGAGGCAAAAGAGCCCACCTCTCCTGTACGCCGATCGAACCGCAAGAGCCAATAGAGCAGTTTAGGAAGGTTTTTTGAGGGAGTTAGGAGGAAAATTTGAATGTAGGGACTGTTTAGATATTTCTTTTTGGATTGTATGCATTAAATAGTTTGTTTTCCTTGGGTTAGGGCATCTTGAATTTGGCTGAAATTTGAGATCTCTTAGGTTTTTGGGCTCTAGCGGCGTCTAGAGATTTGGGAGAGATAGATCCTCCTCTCGAATAGAGGATCAATTGTATCTTGTTAGTTTCCTTCCGTTAGTTTGATTATTCCAATAAAAACTACTAATTTTTTGGTTTTTTCTTTGGATTGATTGATCGTTCTCGTTGTTTTTGTCATGATTGATAGGTTTTACTTGAGATTTTCAAGTGTTTCCTAACAAATTGATATCAGAGCAATTTCTTGGGCTGAAATAGAAGTCTTCCTCGTTGAATTTTGTCGTGTTCCGTATCCGATCGTGTTGTTTTACTGATTGGAGGCCAGAATTCGCGTCAAACTTGCGACTCTTGCTATTGGAGCCTAAATCCAAGTTCTCATGGCAGGAAGAAAGGTAGAAGTATTGGAAGGGGAGGTCGGACAATTGAAAACTGAAATTTTAGATCTCCACACTCAACTTTCAGATGTCAAAAGTCAAATTTCAGCCATCCACGAGAAGATGGATGGGAATTTTTTCAGCTTGGGAGAGATGTTGAAGAAGTTGCTCGAAGGCCAATCCAAAACGGCGTCAGAGGCGAGGGAAGCCTCCGACAACCCAGGAAGCGGGGAAAACTCTAATCTAATAAGACAAAGGGAAGATTAGGAGGTGGAGACTCAAAAGGGAAAAGAGAGAATGCCTCCCCTAGAGCCTGTTCCTATGGGGGAGCCGGGTAGAGGGTATGGGGAGAAGCGCGAGGAGGTGGAGCATGAACAAAGGGGTGCTGAATTTGAGAGGAGAGGGAGTAATTTAAAAGGGAAATGAGTAATTATGACCGAAGAGGGGCAGGAATTAAAAGGAGAGGAATTTATTATGATCAAAGGGGTGCTGAGTTTGAAAGGAGAATGTGAGAATTTGATGAAAGGTTTGGGTATAAGCGTAGAAGGGATGATTGGGACACTTGGGGAGAACCACCCCTTTGGGGAATGGGAAATTATGGAGGGAACTGAGGGAGTGGAAGCGATCCGAGGGTGAGGAAACTGAATATGCCAATCTTTGAGGGGGAGGATGCGCATGGGTGGATCTACAAGATAGAAAGATATTTCGCCGTCAATGAGTTGACGGAGGAGGAGAGACTGACGGCAACAGGCCTATGTTTGGAAGGGAAGGCTTTGTCTTGGTACCAGTGGAGGGACATGCGACGACCCATACGAAGTTGGAGAGAGTTTAAGGATTGTCTGGTAGAACGTTTGCAAACTGGCTGGGGAGGAGACTTCTATGAGCAGTTCTTCGCCTTGAAACAGGATAGTTCAGTGATGGAGTACCGGGAGAGATTCAAGTACCTTGCTAGCCGATTAGACCGCCTTCTTGAGACAATGCTAAAGGAAAATTTCATGAAGGGACTGACACCAGAGATCTGGACAGCGATTAGAGTAATGAGGCCTTGTGACTTGGGAGAGGCTATGGAGCTAGCTCAGTTGGTGGAGGATCAGAGGCACCTAGAGAGAGAGAGACGGGAATCAGCAGCTCAGGAGGTCCGAACAGGAGGACCACAACCTTTCTGGCACCCAAGGAGCCGACATCGAGTACTTTTCGGGAGACCTCGAAGGAGTAGACTGTAGGAGTAAGACCTGAGGACAACTTCAAGAAGCTCGCAGAAACAGAATTACAGGAGAAAAGGGCGAATGGGGCTCTATTTTAGATGTGATGAGAGGTATACGCCGGGGCACAGGTGTAAGGATCAGACTCTTCAGGTTCTTACCGTTTGTGATGAAGAGGAAATGGAGGAGGGTGTCATCTTTCCACCTTGCGGACAAAGTGGGTCTTTGGGAGGGAAGTATTGTTAAACCGGTCCAGCCGGTCCATACGGGACCGGCTCAGGTGGAACAGAGGCGGAAGAGTCCGCCTCTCCTATAAGCCGATCGAACTACAAGAGCCAACAGAGCAGTTTAGGAAGGTTTTTTAAGGGAGTTAGGAGGGTAATTTGAATGTAGTGATTGTTCAGAGGTTTTCTTTTGGATTGCATGCATTAAATAGTTTGTTTTCCTAGGATTAGGGCATCTTGAATTTGGCTGAAATTTGAGATCTCTTAGGTTTTTGGGCTCTAGCGACGTCTAGAGATTTGGGAGAGATAGATCCTCCTGTCGAATAGAGGATCAATTGTATCTTGTTATTTTCCTTCCGTTAGTTTGATTATTCAAATAAAAACTACTATTTTTTCGGTCTTTCCTTTGGATTGGTTGATCGTTCTCGCTGTTTTTTTCCAGATCGTTAGGTTTTACTTGAGATCTTCAAGTATTTCCTAACAATTTCACAGTGAATTGGACCTATGCAATTCATATTGAGAGTGACTTAAACACACAAAGTCTGATTAAGGTCAATTCATGGGTACGTTTAAATTATTGTCTTTGGCTAAAAGGCATGGTGTAGCTAATTGAATAATTAAAATATAGGTCCTAAATATACCTTAAAATGGGAAGAAACCTAAGGCATACGAGTAGAATGATTTAATTGCTGCAAGCATTCTTTGAAATTTTGATCCATATCACACACTTGATTCAAGACCATTCTCAAGGATATCCTAATGAAGTCAACACCATACACTAGAGGATATTTTGGCGTATCTACAAGTTTTCTCAAGTAATCTTATATTGACCTAAGCACTGAGCAGAACACAATTGATTCAAAGAAAAGTTTGAACACATGAGTTTGTGATTTGGTTGGTCAGACTTAGTGAGAACATAGCTTTCAAAAAGTACACAGGTCATGAAATAAAGAAATGTGAGGCTTGCATCTAGGGAAAACCATTAGACGGATTGTTATGGTTCTTTTATAGTGTGATCAGATCAAACGAGTTAGTTGGAGCTCTGTTTTATATTTTGATATTTTGTTTACAAGAAGTTCTAAGCAAGCTTGAGATGAACAAAATTATCAAGATAGATCTCAATGGGTCTTTCGCTAATTGAGTTCCATTAGAACCTATTTATTCGAGGTTCATTATCACCTATATCCTTATGTTGGGCCATACATGAGTCACGAAGCTTTTTGGAGGATTATAAGACTCATTATGTTAGTCATAAAAATTTCTAATTGCGCAATAGTTGGATTTGCGAAACTAATCTAGATATTTATTGGACTTGTGTACTTTATAGGGTATCCTGATCGTATGGTCTTTCTTAACTAGGTCAAATCAGAGATTGTTTTGCATCAATAGTGTATTCATTAGAAAGCATATAAAAAGTTATTATTACTCCTGCATGAATCAAGCATGATGTGCATGAAGATATTCCTTGAAGCTTATTGATAACTATGACAATTATATGTGTATAATTGGCGTAAACATGACATATGTGGAATTCAAACAAGACAATAAGATTGGGATTGTATCAAGTCAAGTTAAAGCAAGCTAGGGGCTCTAGCTTAAAAATTTTTAGCCTAATTTGACTCGAAATTGAATTGAACTTGACTCATGTTCTGAGCATAGAAAGCTTGAATCCACATGAATTGATTCCAAGATTAATTGAAATCAATTTGAACTAGCTCAAAATTACGAATGCATGACTCACATGATATCATTTTCATTTCAACTCGAATCCAATCTAGCTCCAAATGACTCAAAATTAAATCGCACAAAAATATGTTAATATTGAATTTCTCACATGATTTTTAAACCTACGTGAGGCTTCTTCTTCAATAGTTAATTGAAAGTAAGATTATCTTTAATTATATTTGTTAAAATCTAAATTTTCTTTGACTACTTGAAATCTTAATAATGTGCATGACTTTCACAATTTTTAATTTTAGTAGTTAATTTCTAATAAAAGACCACAGCCCTTTTGTGTAAATTAAATTCCATTATTTTTTCTAGTTTTCATCAAAGGCAATCCACAATAATTTTGGACTAATAGCTTGTTTTCAAGAAGTTCTATGTGTGTTTGAAGCATTATTTTCTACATCAAATATAAGATCTGTAATACAAATCTTGGACTCCAAGACATCCTACATCATCGTCTTTGATCTCCCCCTTCTCGTTTCTAATCCTTTCATATTAATTCTATATTCCCTTCTCCATTCGCTTAAATATTAATAAGGCTTTACTGAAATATTAAGAACCTTAGAACCGCTTAAAAATTCTTCTTAGAGGCAAACAAGATTATTATAATATCATTTAAATTTAAAAAAAGAAAATTGCAAGCATAATTTAAAAGGGAACAACCAGGACGTTATTTTATGTTATCATCAAGAGCACTTCACGCTTACCTCGGGGGATGCTCCTAGGTCTGCCTCATCCTTAGTAGAAGCATCAATAACTGAGGGAACATGGACAAGAGCTTTCTCTGCTGCAAAATGCCAAAAACAAAAGTTGGACGAAAAAATGGAGTATATGAAATGATTGAGGGTATAACACTTAGGTTTCAACCAAAATTATTCAAAAGATATACATAATTATATCTTAATTATTTGACTATATACTGTTAGCACATTGTTTGAAGAAAATTCAAATGTTTTGCCAACTCAATCTAAGTTTGTAGACTAAAATCTCCCTTTCTAAATTGCAGGTACTGCAAACCTAACATAGTTTGGAACTATTTTGATTATTTTCACACTTTTAACTAGGCCAAGTCTTTGCACGGATTAAACATCTCAGAAAATTTCAATTCTCATTGATTATCTTATTGTCTTGTACAGAAATACATCAAAAGATTAAAATGATGACACAATTACTAGCCTGCACTAGAGCACAAGAAATCCCGCTAGAATTAACTTATGCGTTGTGACTAAGGACAGTAACAAATAAATAACATATTGTATAACCAGAGACATTATATTCAAGTGGGATTCACATACACATTCTAAAATTCTTACGTATTTATACATTTAATGCCTAATATTTATTTACTTATAGCCTACTTTAATGCTAAATCACATCAAAGCATATATATGAAAATGTATATTTTATTTTAAATAAGTTAATTTAAGTGTATTTTCAATGTGATTAACATATTTAGCATTACATAAATAAATATAAAGATTTAAGTGTTCGACATGTAAATATATAAGAATTTTGTGGCATGTATGTAAATGCCCCTATATTCAATGGTAGAACTTTATTTAAACCTATGATATGCTGTTGTGATAAAAAACTAATACCTATCTAACAACAAGAATCATGTGTTCAAATTTTCTGAATTGAAAGTAAGAAATCAAAACAAATCATAAGTGTGTGACATATCTATTTGCCACAAACTAAATCTGAAGTAAAATCCCTAAACCCTTTAACCTTGTCAGCTTGCAAAATAATCAGCTTTCCCCTCCAAACGACCAAAAAGTCTTTTCCATGTGCAGTGAAAACCTTTTTCTTGCACAATAAACAATAAAGCTATAACATTTAAGTTTGCACAAAGTGTTTGATAATCATGCACTCTACAGGGGTATATAAATGTAGGTCAGCAGCAATACCGCCCTCACACTTCCGACGGGGTTTGGTGCCAAGGATCAATTTCATTAGTTTCAAAACAGGTGCCAAGTCTTCTTGGGAGGATTAAACGATTATGACGTAAATGTCATTCAGTTGCGTTTTTTCGATGCTTTAAACCTAGACTCATGTGAAACCTTAAATAATAACAAAATATAAATACGAATTTACAGCAATAAGTGACTTTCCACATTTCTTCCAGCTAAGTAACAACTGAAAGAAGAATAGAATCATGAAAACTAGGGCAAAATGATAGCCGACAGGGGTAAGCGAACGGAATTATACCAGAGAAAATGCCATGGGAGGCGCCGAACCGCTGAAAACTATCGTCTACTGTCGGTAGCTCTTCCTCAAGGCTATGGGGAAGAGACATCTGAGGATTGGATGCTCGAGGGATTTTCCCACGATCACAAAAGCAAAATGGAATGATAGGCGGGAAGATTAAGGCGGGGCGTATATTAACAATAACTAGCGATTTTTATGTAATATATAACAAATTTTCATGTCATATTTATATAATTAGGGGTGTCAAAATGGGTCAACATGTCAGATTTGGATTCAACCCGAACTGACCCGGGTCTAAATAGGTTGACCCTAATCTGATCTAATTTTGCAAACGGGTTAGAATTTTCAACCCGGGCCTGACTCCCTCGGGTTACCGAGTTGACCCAACCCAACCCGCGAAAAACCCAGAATACGGTTCTCGAACGTGCCTGATGCAAGATCGGCACACTATGTCAATGCTACCGCTAGTTCGAGCTTTTCAACTGGGCGAGGGAGGCTACACGAGTTCGACCACTGGTGCGCTGCGCCTGCGCAGTTTGAGCGGGAGCGAGACAGCCTAAACTGTGGTCAGCCGGTTTGCCGATGACCCGGTCACTCGGCCTGTACGAGTCAGGTGGGAGCTGCGAGGTAGCAGACTGGCAGACTAGTGGTGCGAGGACTGCGGGGTGACTGCGCGCAGACGCACAGACACGCCAAGCGCGGTTCGGGACTACAGAAGTGCAGAGCACGACAAGTTGGATTTATCGGGTCTATTTGGGTCAATTTAGGATTACCGGGTTGACCCTGACCTTACCCGTTTTTTAAACGGGTTGAAAAATAAAACCCGAACCCGATCCGTTGTTAAACTGGTCGACCCGAATTCGAATTTTTCGGGTCGGATTATTAGGTCGTGTCAATAATTGACACCCCTATTTATATACATACAGATCATGTGTGGATGTATAAACATATTATTATTGTTTAATACAATTTAAAATAATAAAATAGCTTCTTTTCAACATCAAAGTATATTTTGACTTAATATGCCTCATACTACACCAAATAGACAAATGTCATCCTAATTTATTTTATGAGAGAATATATCTACAAATTCATTTGGGACTAAATTATCTGTTTTTGTATTCATGGATTTCTTATTAAATTCCATCATGAACGAATTTGGTTCGAATTTGAAGCTTAGTTTGAACATAGTTCAAGCCTTTGTTTCAACCTAGTTAAAGTTTAAATTTGATTCAAATTTGGTTCAAAAATAATTCAAACTTAGTTCAAATTTGATTCAAAATCCGTATGATTTTTTGTTCGAATGTGGTTCAAACGAAGGTTCAAATGTGCTAGAGCAGATATCATGGGATAAGCTAGCTTGAACATGAACGTCAAAGTTTATGCCCACTAGGGAAGCCATCATAGGATTGGCATGTGACAGATCTCGCCGTGAAAGATATCGTAGGATCAGTGTGCTATGGAAGTTGCTAAGAAAACCATCATGAGATCGATGCAAAGAAGAGGTCACTATGGAAGGCATCGCAAGTCGGCATATGATGGAAGTCATTGGGGAAGTCATCATGGGACTTGTGTGTTTGAAGGATAAGAGGGTTTACAGGAGGATGCCATTGTGTGACAAACATGTGTGATGAGAAGAGATCGCTAGGAAGGCATTGCGGGCCTAGTGCTTTCAAGGAGAGAAGGATTCACATTGGGACTTGCACAACATTTGAAATTGATTTGAATCTAATTTGAGCTTAAGTTCAAACATTAGTTCAAATCATGTTCGAATTAGGTTCAAACCTAGGTTCAAATGAGGTTTGAATTCAAATATATTTGGCTTTTAAAAATAGTTCACAAATACAAGAGTTATGGCCCATTGGAGAGAATTTCATCTGACAAGAACTTTTAAACATTTTTCCTTAAGAAAACAAGCAACATGAATATTTCTTCAATTACATACATCATGAGTCATACAAATTCATTTTTTCAGATAAAAATATTTTTAAAATAAAAAAATATTTAAATATTACATATCAAATCATATTCATCAAATTTATTAATTATCTATATACCGATATATATTATTAAACTAAAATGTGAGAAAATTCTCTCCTAGTTGAAAGAGATAGTTTGACTTTATATACCTCATAATACATGTAATACATGTAATTGTCCAAGTATCCCACTCATTATTTTCTTAGGAAAATATGCCCACAAATTAATTTTTACACTGAAATTTCCTATTCAATAAAAACATGAGTGACTCAAAGGACTCTCAAGCTTTTAAACAATATAAATGCTTGAACATCCCTATTTCCAGTACCTTTTATCTCAAGCGATCTCAAAGCTCATGTGGTCAGTCTATAATAAATCTTCATAATGACATTATTTATATTCCAAACTTATTTTATTCAAAGTTGATGCTCTTATATTTTTTATTATTTAGATTTAAAAAGTATTCATTGACAGCAAATGCAAGTTAGAGTAAGGAGACTAAAGGACACTTAAAATACAAACAATGTACAAATGTATGATAGGAGTTTCGAATCATATTTAGACCTTGTTATAAACTGAAAAAGTCTACCTTTATATTAAATACAATACATAAAGTATTGTTACAACAATGATAAATCATTGGTTGGAGTCGAAATCAGGTGAATGCATCCCCCATCAAATGAGTAGAAGTTTCGTGTTAAAATTTTTTTATTATGTAAGTTTGAATGAAGTAATCAACCCTTACAATGTTGGAAGCCATGATTAAATGAAGTGATCAACACTTATAATATTCAAATAATGGTGAACTAGATTTAACTCTTGTTCGAACATGGAGTGAATGAAATTTAAATGAGGCTTGAACCATGATTGAATGAGATTCGAACCAATTAAAATCATGTTTAATACTTATTCATGACATTCAAATCTCATTCTACATGTAATGGTTGAACTCAAAATTCAAAATAGATATTCGATTTTTTATCAGAGTAAGGATTGAACCTAGATCAATGCTTGCATTTAGAATGTTATAACTAAAAAATATAGACAATGATCTCTATCTATTGGTTCCATATATGATTATATAAATATAAGAAATAATATATGACCCTAAACTGTAATTTGCTAGAATATACTACTTGAGTAAGTCGTTTATCAAGCTTCTATAACATACTTTCAATCACGTAGTTCACCTTGATTTGTTCGTTGAGAGTTTTGACTACCAACCAAGAAGTTTTGGATTTGAAGCTTATGTTTTTTTTTTGTTGACATGTAGGCCAAATAAGTCAATTACACACATCACATACACAAGCTTCAAATCCAAGACTTCTTGGTTGGTAGTCAAAACTTTCAACCAACAAACCAAGGTGAACTACGTGATTGAAAGTATGTTATAGGAGCTCGATAAACGACTTACTCAAGTAGTTTCAGTTGGCAGTTAAAATTAACTGTAGCTCAGTTAGGCTAAAAGTATACTGTATCCTATAATGAAATGGACCATGTGATGATTTTCTCTAAAAAAGTAGCATAGTGGAAAACCAGTTCTGTATCTCCTTCTTCGTTCTCTAGTGTTTCGCCCTGATAGCTCAATTAGCCAACTTTACTGCATACACCAAACTGCATACCATGGTATGTCATCCATCATTTGCTTCATTGGAATGCTAAATCGCACGCCAAAATTCAGGAGGTGTGGCGTCACATTGTTCACCCAAGCCAATTTTTTGTGTTAAGAAATAAATTTAAAAAAATGAGAAAGAATATACACATAATATTCTTTTTTTTTTTAATGTTAAGAAATGAAGTTCGATTGGAGATCATAAATTACTACATTTTAAAGTGTTACTGCATTTTGGAGTAGAAAATGAGTTTTTCGATTGGAGATGCCCTAAGATTATCTCCAATGGGACTGAAAACGCATGTATGCAGTCCTCCAAATGCTCCAATCGAATGCCAAAAGTCACTCTTAATTCCCGGTGTGGGCGTCGCACTACTCACTAACGTAATTTTTTTTAATTCTAAAAATTCCAAAAATTTGGTTATTAACTCTAGATTATTAAGTGTAGATTTTTATTATTAATAATTTATAATTTATAATTTATAAACGCATTCTTTTTTAGAATTTTTTTATATAATTAATTTATTTAAATCAAGTTATTCATTTTAAATAATGTAAAATGCCATAGCATAATTAAGATATGACATTAATATATAAATTAAGATAAAACCCTCATATAAATTTAAAGAATATCGATTAATACAATACCTCAATAAAATAAAAAAGAAAAATCAAAATACAGGACAAGTTCGGACAAAAAAATTTTAAAATGAGAAATATAAGTGCATATTTATATTTTAAATGAATTTATCGAGTAAGATTTATTTTTGTTAAAAAAATTATATGTATGTATAGTTTGAAAATTTGATAAATATAAAGAATACACAAAGAATATTCTTTTTTGTTGTTAAGAAATGGAGTTCGATTGGAGATGAGTTACTGCATTTTGGAGTGAAAAATAAATTTTTTTGGTTGGAGATGGCCTAACAGGTGCTTCTCCTCTTTATTTAGGCGCCTTTGGACCCATTAGATTCTTTTTAATTAAAAAATTAAATATCTTTTAAAATTTTAAAAAATAATAGTAGCCCGAAAATTCTATTTCTTCTTTAATTTCTCAAAATCGTTTTAAACTTTCCCTCATCTCATTTGGATCTATAAACACCCCCTTAGGGGAGGGGACAAGTCGGTATCCCTTAGTAGGCTATAATTTTTTCCTTATAAAAAGCAAAAAAAAATATTCGATAGGACTTTAAAAATCATCGAAGTTGATCGAGGCTTATAGCCACTACGGTGAAGCTCTGATTTTCTCTTCAAAAATGTTGTTTGTCTTCGTCAAATAGATTGAGTTTGGAGGTGGTTAAGGTCGGTAGTGCCACAACCTAATCTGACCAAGACATGTCCTATCATGTTGAGCTATTATATGCAATTCCCAAGATCTAATTTTGAAATTATTTTAAATTGTCTACCAATATTCATTGAAATAAACTAAAAACTACATAGCCACTAAAACATCTAAATACCGAAAATAAACTCATCCACCAAGTCTCTTTCATTTCATCAGAATAAATATCTACAATATAGTACATGGATAAAGATAAAAGCAGAACTAAAAATTTAACTAATCATAACTGTACAAAAAATCAAAATAGTAAAATGCTTATACCCTCAGATCTTATCCTGAAATTGTTAGTCCACAATCTCTTTCCAATTCCCTGATCCTAAAAATTAGAAATAAAATAGTAGTAAGCTACAACAATTCAGCAAGCCACACAAACCAATTTATAATTTTAAATTCTTTTATCAAATAATTTACTGAATCTTTAAAAGTAGTTAAATGCAATTTAAATAAATCATTATACTGAGAGATGTAATAAAAGTATAACAATTATTTCCTAATTTAAATAATAATATTAAATAAATAAATTAATTAAAATTCATATTACATAGTAGTTCATATCATATTTCTCAGACCCAGACAGAACCTCAAAGGATTCTAGCCCCTTATGACTCTCTTCTTATTTATGCTTATAGCACTAGAATATATCACATATACCTATCTAAGATAGAATCTCAAAAAATTTTGGTCTCTTATAACTCCTAGCAATTTCTTGACATAGACAAAATCTCAGAGGATTCTAGCCCCTTATGGCTCCCAACAGATATAATTGAATCACATATACACATATATCATCACATTATATCAATTAAAAAGTAATTTAGCATGTATTAAAATTGCACAGTGTTGTATAACGGTAGACAATAGAAAATTCTACTAGGAAAAAATACACATTTTTAGAAAATTATCAAATTATTAAGGATCATGTAAAATAATATTTTAAGACTTTTATTATACTACATTACTATTTTTGAATATTCAAATATTTTTTTATTCAATAAAAATCCCATAAATTTTAAAACCCTCATCATAAAATTCTTAAAAAATATTCAAAATATGCATAATCGTAATCTCTATAATATATAAAAAGTTACGTAGTGAAATATTTGCAAATGCTTATCTCCTTCTTCTTCTTTGCTTCCAACTGACTTACTATGTGTATCCCCCATTATCTGTGTTATAATAGTAGCCAACTGCATCACACTATTTGATGGCACTGGAGTTGCACTGTCTTGTTCATTTAGTATATTTAACTCTGGCGAATCTATTCAACTGTTCACCTACACAGTTTAGTATGATTTGAATAATACACACATATAATTATGTATGCAAAATAATGCACTCTCTAAATTTCACATTCTACCCATTCTACCCAACTCAATCAATTCCTAAAGCTCTGATAAGAATTTAATTCTTCCAACAACTTCTCTGATACTAATTGTGATGCCCCAAAATCTAATTTAAAAGAATTATTTTTTATCTATTAATAAATAATAACCAGAGTTACCTAATTTCTTTTATCAATATCAATAGCAGTAGAAATAAAATTATTGATTAAAACATCAATATATACATTTATATTTAATTTTTAAAAATTATATACACTACTGAGGATCTACACAATCATATCATAATAATTTTGTCCTGAGTATAAAAGAATAACTAAAATAAAATGAAACAGAACCTGAAGAATCTTGACTAACCTCGCACTCCTACTCTTCTGCCTTGACCTGAAATCATTTAACCACATATAATGAGCCAAAAAAGCCTATCAGGTCACCAAAATCTATAATTGAATTTAAAGTACGGTAAATAAATAATATGCATGTTAGGGATCAAATTATAGCAGTAACATTCATATGATTATTGAATCAGTGCATAAACAGTAAAATTCATATATAGTAGTAGTAAAATCTATAAACAGTAAAATACTACTGTACAAAAGCTAGTAAAATAGTAAACTAGTAGGAGTATCAAATCTATAAAGTAATTATCATATCTGTAATACCAATCAGTACAGAAATTGAATAAAACATCAGATCTAAATATAAATAAAGACTGTTGAAATTAAATCAATATAATAAAATCATATAGAAATGTATACATGCTATTCAATTATTTTATATCAATATTAAATTAGTATATTACGTGTTTAGTATTTCATATGCTTATGATATAGTGAATCAGTAGTATCAAATAGTATCAATATCTGTCAGTGACAGTTCGGTGGCAGGAGTAGTAAAATAATGTAATAACAGTAAATTTGTATAGTAATAATAAATTCATACAATAATAAAAATAATGTCTCAAGAATATGCATTTCAGTAGTCACACTAAACAAGTAAGAAATCCTAGCTATCACGGTATTTTTCAGTATCGGTGTCAGTATTAGTAAATTATTAACTCAGTAAATAGAGTTGTCACTCTTAGCCCATCGACACAGTAATCATCTCTTTATAACTCTCAATTAGTGTATCACATGAATCAGTAGATGATAACACCAAACCATAATATTTAAAGGAAAGCCCGTCGGCCTACAATCCAGTACAGATCAAATCAATCTCCAATCAATTGGTCAACTAGTCTTTTTTTAACACAAATATTATTATCATAATACTATAACAGTAATCTCAACCACATATTCACATTCATTTTTAATGCATTGCAGCAAATAAAACATAATTGAGCTTAATTCAAAAAATGATAAAATGTCTTAATTGTAGATAATAAAAATTATGCTAAGCAAAAAAGTTAGATTTTTAGAATTTAATAAAAATACTAGATGTTACATAAAATAATATTATAAAGTTTTAGTTTAACTAAATCACTATTTTTAGACGTTAAAATAAATTTTTGAGTAGACAAAAATTACTATATTTTTAAAATCACCCAGTGAAAAATCTCAAATAAATATTCAAAATATTTATAATCTCAATCTCTATAACATATAAAAAATTACATGGTGAAAGTTTTACCAATACCAAACTATTCCCGTTTTTCGGTAATAGAAATACAAATTTGATCAAAAAAATATTTAAAATATAAAATCTTTGAAATAAAAAATAGGGTAATGATTCCTTACAGTGAGACAAGCAAATCTTCCAACAAGCTCGACAGACAAAAATCACTTCGCGGCCTCCAAATCTTAATTCTCTTTTTCTCTCTCCTCACTTTCTCTCTTAATATCTCTAAAAGCTTCTATGTTGCCAAAATCAATAGGGAAAAAGGTTTTTAAAAAGGCTTTTAATAATCTTAGTGACTTAGGATTTTTTAATTAAAATAATAATTTAATATTATATAATTAATTTAATCAATTTCTTTTAGTATAAAATTCATAAAAAAATTTTTGGGACTTAAAAAATTATAAAAAAAATATTCATAAAATAACTCATTTTATTTAAAAAATATCAATAAAATCGATTTCTAAAACGGATACCTAATAGTCTTAAAATCTCCACTTGTACTAATAGATGCCAATTTCTTAAGGATTTCACCGACGCTTAAAAATTACAAAAAAAAAAAATCAAGTAGTTAAAATACCATAATCTCAATGCTATGGCAAAAATGGTTTGTGATTTATAGTTATATTAACTCTATAAAAAATTTATTTACCTGGGTCAAAATACGGGTTATTATAATCTACCCACTTTAAAAAACTGTCATCCCCGACATTTCCCTTAAGGATTCAGACATAATTAATATAAATAAAATTCATTCGATCAAATCGTAAATCAAATCAAACGCAAATCAAAATTTGTCAAAAATTATATAGTCATGCAGTTCATTCTATCTAATGATAGTCTACTATCTTATGTCCCTGATGTCCATAATGAAAACATCGCCCCGTCAACAAGTAGCATTGACCTACATGTCGTCGACCATAGTGAATGCACTCGTCGTAGCTGCTAGAAGATGCTACTGATGCAGATTCCCTCGAATCACTATGCCTACTTTTTTGTCACCATCTCTCTCTGTGGTTGGTTCATCTTTATTCCTCCTCCTGCTGACATCATATCAGGAGCCCACCTCATATCTATATGTTGGTACTGCCAAATCAATCTCTATCAGTCTGGCCCGCTCCACCAACTCAGAAAACTTCTGAATCTGTAAATGTACTAATGGATGTCTCAGCTCCCTGTTCAACTCTTACAGAAATTTATAGCACTTTTCTTCAGTAGTAGGGATCAAGTGGGGAGCATATCTAGCCAATGCAATAAACTTACCTCATACTGTATCACTGCTTGCATCCTTGCTCCAACTTAATGAAAGCTTCCTACATCTGCCATCGAGCTGATGAAGGTACAAACCACATTCTGAATACTATAGTGAACTCATCTCAAGTGATCTCAGCATTTATCTTCCCTTGAAATTTCTCTCTCTATTGTCCAATCCACCATCTCTCAGCCTCTCCTTCAAAGAGGAATGCAGATAATGGTGCTATCCAGCTCTCCGGACACTACATGCTGTCAAAGATCTTTTCTATCACTATAGGAAAAAACGTCAATTTCCGGCGCCCATTTCCGCCGAAAAATGGCCAAAATCCGTCGGAAATAATTATTTCCGGCGAAAAAATTTGCGCTGGTAAAATGCGCGTAGGAAAAATCCTTCCGGCGCAAATTAATCCGCCGGAAACGTTTCCGGCTGATTTCCGGCGAAAAATTCATCAGAAAAATATTTCTAGCGGATTATTTTTGCGCCGGAACATTGAAAAAATTAAAATAAAAATTAATACCGGATATGGGCAAACCCAACCACCCCCCGCTTGCCAGCCAGCTAGGACGTTGCACCCAGCCCCCGTCCGCAAGCTACCCCTGTCCGCATTGTTCGCTGGCCAAAGCGCCCAGTTGTTATGGTTGGGATGGTCCAGAAGGATGTCTATGTTGATGATGAAGCCCAATCCACAAGAGGTATTCTCACACTTACGTACCCTCTTGAACATGGCATTGGCAACAACTAGGATGACATGGAGAAAAGCTGGTACCACACCTTTTACAACGAGTTTTGTGTCTCACCAGAGAAACGCCCAATTCACCTTACTGAAGCCCCCCTAAACCCCAAGGTTGATAGAGAGAAGATGACCCAAATAATGTCTTGAAATGTTTAATGTTCCTGCTATTTATGCTGCCATCCAAGCTGTGCTCTCTTTTTTTTTTTTAAATTTTTATTTATTTATTTATTTTTAAATTTTGCTCTCTCTGTATGCTAATTATGATATTATAGGTTTGTAAATATTCTTGGCTTACTTTCACGTAAGAAATAACTTTATCTTGATATTGGGTCCATTTGATACAACTATTGTGTTTGATTCTCGTGATGGTGCGAGCCACGCTATCCCAATATATGAAGGATACGTCTTTCCTCATGCTATCCCTCAATTGGATCCTGCCAGCTGTGACATCACTGATGCTCAGATGAAGATCCCCATAGATAGAGGCTACTCTTTCACAACAATGGCGGAACAGGAAATAATCAGGGACATGAAAAGGAAGCTTGCTTATGTTACCCTATATTATTAGCAGGAGCTGAAGACAGCGAATGGCAGTTCAGTGGTGGAAAAGACCTATGAACTGCCAGAGGGCCAAATGATCACCATAGGAGCAGAGCGGTTCAGGTGTCTCGTCCAAGAGGTTCTTTTCCAGCCTTCAATAATTGTTATGGAATCTGCTGGCATTCATGAGAAAACCTACAATTCCATCATGAAGTATGTTGTTGATATTATGAAAGATTTGTATGGTAACATCGTTCTCAGTGGAGGCTCAGTTATGTTTCCTGACATTGCCAAGCAAGATGAAGATCAAGGTGTTTGCCTCATCAAAGAGAAAATGCAGTGTTTAGATGGAGCCTCCAATCGTAACACTGTATTTCCTCTCTAGTGAGATAATCACTATAATATTACTCTCAATTATTTTAAATAATATTATATCTTTTAAGATAGAATGAAATTATGCAACTATTATTCATTATTATCATGTGATGAAACTCAGTGCAACATTTACGGCAGAATAAATAGTCTTACGAGGGACATTTTGTTCATCAACATCTTACAACAAATCAATCCATGAATAATTGAACAAATCGGCTGATATATCCACACAAGAATTTCACATCTACAAGCAACAAACAGATCTGTTGCCGACACCATGCAGGACAATTATTTGCAGAAGAATTGTTATTCCCTACAATCAATGCCCGTATTGTACAATGCTCCAGCATCAATAAAACTGGGCGAAGAGATTTGTAGCAAATTTAGCAAATGAAATGGCAATCAAACGTCCTTCTCAGACAATAGTGGCTCAGTGTAAGAGTTGGCTTCCTCCCCTTGCTTCCAAAGACTCTGCAGGAAACTTAACTGCTTCCTGGGTGTTTGGTCTGAGTTATTACGCACCAATCCATGCAGCTTTTGCACACGTTGAAGACAGACTTGTACAGCATCATGAACTCTCACAAAGCACCATTCTTTACCAAGAATGTCAAGAAGACCAGATTTGAAAAGAGAGAGGTGAACTTCTCTGTTAGGGTTAGCAATTATAATCTGCAGGTTAAACAAAAATAAAAGGCTAGGATCCTTCAACAATGCTCTGATTCTAGTCTCATTTGTTGCTTATTGAAATTAGTAAAAAAGTTGGATCAAGATATTCTAACCAAAAATTGAGTCAATGATGAATCTTAAAAAATTTAAATTTATTTTGGAATGAATGCGACAGTAATTATATATATATATATATATATATATATATAAAAGCAACTAAGCTAAGTTAACCTGGATGCCACGTGATTTGTACTCTTGATGCAACTCCTTGAGCGCTTGAATGGCGCTTGAATCTACATATGTAACAGCTGCAACAAATAAAATTAATTAGGTAATCGTTCAGATCCACCTGGCTTGAATTCATAGAAGCTTCTATTGAAAGCAATTTCTTGAATTTATTATTTGATTATTATTGTTCAAAGTTGCCCCAAAAAAAGTTGGAAAAGACTAACGATGATGATAAAGAGGTGTAATAACTCACGTGACATCTCAATGATCACAAAATGAATTCTTTCAACATCCGGGCCTCTCTTGATGCTTCCTGACATATCAACTTCATACTCACGCAGCCTAAAGAAAGATTGGATTAGTCATATAGAAACCAAAAGTTGGAAATAAGATTTAATGGAAACCTTGTATTAAGCTTAATTCTCACCTTTCCTTGATATAACTTGTGTTTGCAAAATAGATGGGTGCATCTACTCGGACGACCACTATACCATTATATGTATATGCTTCAGGATATTGTAAAATATTTCTGTAAACTGTTGTTCCAGGAAGTCGCCCTAATACAGCTGCACAATTCATCCTAAATTAGCTGCTAGCTGAAATATGAAGACGACAATTCTGAATGATGATATTAAGGGCAGAAATGCATTCATCCGAAAGGATCAGCACCCTCAAATTTTATCTGTTAATGAGGAATATTCCGATTTAGAATATTACGAACCACAGGGAAGAAATTGGATTTTATAAAGAGGCTTAAATTTTTTACTTGAAATCGATTTAAGCAAAAACATGTTTTGATTCATTCCAGCACATGCTAGTAATTATGACTAGATCATCATATAATTAAAAAAAAAAATCATTATATCATGTGTACTCTTGGAGTTATATCAGTACTGAATAGCAGCAGGAACTTGTTTAGGACGGTATATGACAGGTAACCTTTTCAAAGATAATCAATAAGAGTTCACCAATTGAAGGACAAAATAATTTTTTTAAGCGGAAGATAATGGGAATGTAGGCATGGCAAAGGGTCGATAACTGAGCCATCTAAATGAATATACTAAAGATGAATCTACCAGCTGCCAATACACTTGTTGAGGTGATCCATTCGAATCATTAAACTCACCCACATGTGGATTTGCCGACTCATGGATGACAAATGCAAGAGAGAAGGCGACCTACAAAAAATAAAGCCTCGATCATAAGAACTAGATATGACCCACTAAGCAACAACATATGGATTAAAATTTTAAAAGTCATTTTCATAATTAAAAACATGAAAAAAATGTAATCTTTTTATTTGCGTGTTAAATTTCAAATAGAATAGTTACAAAAAGTTAATATTGTTGGACATCTGCATATAAATTTTTTCATTGTCTAAAATAGCTAAATCTAGAAAGTACAAAATCTGCATTGATTCTTTTCATTATGTATTTATTCTTTCTTTAAATTTCTCCAAATCTAAAAATCTTAAATATGTAGGGATTAATTGAAGAATTAAATCCTATTTCTTTAAAAGATAAAAACATATCTCATATATTTTATTTAACATAAGGTGCTCAGGCACAAGACTAATTACAAATTTTAAACCCACATAAAGAGCAAAAGAATTCCTTCAAGCCGCATGCTTATCTTAGAAATCAAAGAATATAATGTTTGAGCTAAAGCTTTTGGCAAAGATCAAATCCTTTTTAACATAGATTATTTCAATGCATAAATATGTAATATTATTGTAAACTTGAATAAGAAAAAGAAAGGAATAATCTTCCCATATATTATTAAAGCAAATTTGCTTCCTTCTTCCACTGAATCTTAGAAGGATCATCTACTCCGTTGTTTTTTTTTTCTTTCCTCAATATTATTAGCTTTTATTCCCGATCTTTTACAACCTTCATTGTTCAATCCTAGAGATCCTTTTCAACCCTCATTACTGATCTCTAATATTCTATATCGCTGAATCCTAAAATGTCATTCAACCTTATTAGTTTGTTGATCATCCATCTTTTCAACTTTGATTGCTTCCCTTTCTCTATTTAAAATATTAGAAGTATCTAAAATTGAATCAAGGAAGATTCTATGATTATGCCTAGGATTTGAAATTTCATGCAGACAAAACGCAATGGGAACTGCATGTGCCTCACCACTGTTGAACAGATATGGGAAGTTGTTCGCCGAACATGCTCCAAGATACAAGATGCTACTTAAATAAAGATTACGACTAGAATCTCAACAACTAAGCACAGTAAAACTGTTCAAACTCTGCTGTATTTTTGCATGTTTGTCCCCTGTAGAACTCAAATAAAATTCATGTTTCATTTCAAAGAAACCACACAAGATATGAGCTTAAACTAACATGTTAATATCCACGAACAGTCAAGAAATCACATGCTAAAATACTAAGAAATCCATGAAATTCAATAACATGTTAGAGTGGCATGCAAAAGCAATAATAATATCTAATAGATTTTGAATGCTTACTCCAACAAGGACTCCAATCTCAATACCGAACATTAAAGTAGTGATGCAAGTGACAATCCATAGAAAGAAGTCTCTCTTATCCACACGCCACAAGAAAAAGGCTTCTTTATGCTCCACCTAAGAAAATGTCAAAGAATAAAAAAGAAACATTAGAACCACTGATAGAAGCACACCAATCCTCATGCAATCCTTTTAAAAATAGGTTCCTCTAAAATCAACAAATCCACACTAGACTAGGTTTACAGAAACTCCATTCCTAATGTGTTCCACAAATGGTGGTCCAGCTCTCAGAGAAAGTACCCTAGCAAAATACTTTTCCAAAAGATGGATGCAACTCATATGCATGTTTATGATTAGGGTTAATATATACAGCATGATTGGATATTAAAATTATTTGGATGTAGGTTTTATTGTCAACATGAAACCATAAAGGATTATAGGCTTAATCTATTTTACCATATGTTATGAGTAATCAAATTGAAGACAACTACATGAAAAACTTATATGCTATAACATCGCCTAATGTCGTATCTATTAACTTCTGAATGCAAAGCCAAAAAAAAAAATGGAAGATGCAGCGAAAAGTCAGAATTATATTTAAGAGCAAGAATGGGATGTATACTTTGCTCCATAAAGAAAATGTTTCAATAAAATAATATTTCTAAGAACTTCAAATATTAAAAAAGAATAAAACGAGTGCAGCTTCAACTGAAAGAATTGGTTTTTCTACTTTACAGAGTTTTGGCCATCACTTTTTCCTCTGGAAAAAAATTTAAATCATAACCGTTGACCAACGTTATTTTAAAGCTACTTTAGTTTCATCCTAGTCAGCTTACCACAAAGAAAACCATCGAGCACTAGTTCTTGCTACTAGAGTAATAATTAATGTGTTCATATTAATCCTCATATTTTCTAGAAGGAGGAGCATCGGTATGTAATAACAGGAATAAAACTAATGTTCAGACTAATGCCATATGATTTAGCTAACTTAATTACATTAAACCTTTGCATTGACTTGAGAAAAAAATAAAAAAAAAACCCTTTGCATTGACTTCACAGACTCCTCAAATTTTGCTCAAATTTACACTGGATGAGCAACCCTTGATGAAACAAAGAAATAAAAAGAAATGTCATAAAGAAGTGAAATAATCAGATGAAGCATGCAAGGTATTTTTGGTTATAATAAGAAAGGAAGCAATGCCACCAAGTGGAGCATATGCTACTTATAATACAATGACGAACAAATATCAAATTAGTACACTAATAAAAATATATAACTTCAAATGGTAGACTGCAAACATGCAGAATATGCTGATGAGAAAACAGGGACTAACTTGTGTGTTCTTACCAGGCCCATCACAGCAGATACCACAATTGCAGCCAGCACACACTGAAACAGATTCATGCAAATCTATTTTAAGCAGAAACATTCACCACTTTAAGTTCAAACATAAGAAAGTAGAATGCAGCAGAAGAAACCAGAAATTATGTACATAAAAAAGTTGATCGACTTTTAATTTGTGATCTAATTCACTGATTGTTGAGATCCAAGAAAAATGCTTCTAAATAATAAGAGAAAAAATGAAAAATGCTAGAAGGAAACAGAAAGAGAAGGATGGATGGAAGTATCTTGGGAATGGAAAAATAATAAATTCACCTGGCTGTCATATTGATATCAACGTTCATCTCGTTAAATTACCTAACAAACTAAATTCTAGAAGAGCAAATTCAAAGATCTTCCCTCTCCATGTCAGAAATCTCTTACAGGATGAGGTGGGAATAGAAGTTGCAGTACGTCAAGAAAGGAATTCTAGGTGGATAGGTAACAAAAAGTAATTAAAAAGTGAATTTTCATTGCAATATATACTCATTTTTCATACCCCACCTCCTAATAATTTGAAGTAAAAAATCATTATTAAAAAGATACAATTTATCGAGGGTTCAGTTGCCATTTAACCTAAAAAAGGCAGCCATACCTGAGGTATATCTCTAAACAAAGGAGTCATAAACAATAGAGCACATCCCATAATAATTCCCATTGTAATTCCAGATAATCCAGTTTTAGCCCCACTCTCATGATTTACAGCTGATCTAGAAAAGGAACCTGCATTCAATTTTGGAAACATTAATCTTAGTGATGAGCTAAGAGTTCTCAGCAACGAACAAATAAAAACTTTCAATCTAACAAGAATTGCTGGGGCCCTGGGCCTTCATACCAGTTGTCGGGTATGAATAGAAAAATGAGCCACAAATGTTTGCCACACCTAGACCAAATAGCTGTAAAGTGCAGAGTAATAAACGTAAGAAAAATCTACATCCAAAGCATATGAAATCAAAACAAAGCTCCAATGTCTCATGTAATTAACTTTAATATGATATGATCAATTCTCTAAGAAACTAACTTCAAAGCTAGCTTCTATGCATCCCCAAGTCAGATCATCGAAACATTTTAAGCAATATTTTGAAGGTGAAGGTTTATGTTTTGAAGCTCTCTTTAAACATTGAAGGTTATTCTTGTCGATTTGCTTAATGTATCAAAACCCTGTGCTTTATCAGTTTAAGGTTTATAAACTTATGACTTCCTTACCAAAGCATATTTTACGCATATTATAAATTAAAAAATTCATCTGTTATTCAATTTTCTTCCTGTGCATTTTTTTAAGGTGAATTTATTGTTCCTGGCATAATTTTTTTATTTTTTTATAACAACAACAACAACATCAAGCCTTTATCCCCCTACGTGGGGTCAGCTACATGAATAATTTTTCACCATTGTGTCCTGTTAAGAGTGAAATTCTCATTTAAATCTAATAAAGAAAGGTCATTTCTAATATTTTCTAAAAAGTCTTTTTAGGTCTACCTCTACCTTTCTTAACATAAGTTAAATCTAATACATTTACTTTCCTAACCGGGTCATCGGAAGGCCACCATTTTATGTGACCAAACCATCTAAGGCGACTCTCTCTAATCTTATCTTCCACTGGAGCTACTCCAACCTTTCACGTATATGCTCATTTTGTATCCGGTCTCTAAGAGTAAACCCACTCATCCACCTATCAATCCTCATCTCTGCAACACTTAACTTAATATTATACTTCTCTTTTAATGGCCAACATTCTCCACTATTAAGCATTGCAGATCTCACCACCATCTAATAGAATTTAAAGTTTGAGGGGGACCTATCTATCACACAACAAGACCGATGCATTCCTCCACTTCAACCATCCAACTTGAATTCTATTAATAATATCCCCATCTATTTCACCATCACTCTGAACAATAGACCCAAGATATCTAAAACGTGTACTCTCATTAATAACTTGATCGCCCAAAGTCACAATCCCCCTCACTAGATCTATTATTACTAAAAGTACACTCCATATATTCAGTTTTAGATCTACTCAAACGAAAGCCTTTAAACTCTAAAGTTGACCTCCATAGTTCAAATTTACCTTCAACTCCCTCTATAGTCTTATCAACAAAAAGAATATCATCAGCAAAAAGCATACACCATGGTACAACCTCTTACAAATGTCTAGTGAGAACATCCACGATAAAGCAAAAAGATATCGGCTTAAGGCTGATCCTTGATATAATCCAACTGAAATAGGAAAATACTTAGTCAAACCACCTTGTGTTTGAACACAAGAACAACTCCTACATGCATGTCCTTAATGACTTGAATATAAGCATTATTAGCTCTTTTCTTTTCTAGAACTCTCCATAGCACTTCTCTTGGAACTTTATCATATGCGTTCCCTAAATCAATAAATATCATATGTAGATCCTCCTTATTCTCTCTATACTTCTCCATCAAACCTCTCAATAAATGTATAGCTTCCACAGTAGATCTACCCGACATGAGTCCAAATTAATTTTGATAAACATTAGTATCACGCCGCAACCTATGCTCCATAACTCTTGTGAAAACCCTTAATTTTAAAAAAAAAGTTTTTTTTTGACCTAGAACAGTCAATAATTATTTTAGGAGTCATTATAAATCCAAATCACAATCCGTCTTTGCCAGAACATATACAGTGTAGTACTTTAACTACCCTAGTTTTTTTCATAATTTTTAGGCACTAGTGAAATTTCTTAAGAAATTGACATATGTCTGTACAAGTGGGATTTTTTAATTTGTTAGATGTTGGTTTTATAAATCGATTTCACCAGAATGTTCCAAACATGATTAACTAATTTATGAATATATATTTTTTTATTTTTGAATTCACAGATTTGAAGATATAAAAGAATTTAGATGAAATTAATATTTTAATATTAAATAATTAGAATAATTATTTAATATTTTAATATAATATCAAAACCCACTAACTTAATTATATTAAATGGCATTAAAATTTTCATTAGCCATTTCCATTTTTCGGCAACAGAGAGCTGCTTAGGGAAATTAGGGAAGAAAGAGAGGAGAGAGAAGAGTAAAATCCGATTTTGGGCGACTTTGACTCGTTTTCGTCCGTTGGCCCAGTTCGAAAACTTGTTCGTCTCGAGGCAGGTCATAATACGTCTATCTCAATTTTTAAAAATATACAATTTTTATCAAATTTTTTTATTAAAATTTTGTTTTTGTTAGCAAAAAATGGGGATAATTTTGCACTGGTAAAATTTTACCAAGTAACTTTTTATATGTTATAGAGATTAAGACTATACACATTTTGAATGTTTTCTGAAAAATTTTACAACTGGGGTTTTGAAATTTATGGGATTTTTATTGAATAGAAAATTATCTGGACACTGAAAAATAGTGTTGTAGTACGATAAAAGTCTTAAAATATTATTTTATATAATCCATGATAAGTTGGTTATTAGATCACATTTCTCAGTACCGTGATTTATTAGACAGCATTTAACTACTTTTAGCTATTCAACAAAATTTAATAAAAAATTTTGAAAATTTAGATTTGGTTTGTGTGGCCTGTTGAGCTGTTATAGCTTACTGTGGTTTTGCTTCTGATTTTTAAGATCTGAAAAGGGGAAAGAGACTATTGATTAGCAGTTCAAAATCAGATCTGAGTTTACAGGAATTTATCTTTTGATTTTTGTACAGTCATGGCTAGTTTATTATTCAGTTCAATTCTGTAGCTTATACGTGTAGCCATGTATTATAGTATACGTTTTGATGGCATGAAAAAAATCTTATTGATGAGTTTATTTTCAATATGTGGATGTTTGGTAGCTCTATAATCTGTAGTTTATATAAAATGAATGTTGAAAGAGAAGCAGAAAAATTTCAAAACTAGATCTTCGAATTAGCTTGTCATAGCTCAACATGATAGGACTTGTCCTGATTGGGTTAGGTTGTGACAACTCTCTTCAATAGTTTTAAAGTATGACACATTAACTTCATTCCTGTATAATTCGCACAATCTTGTGCATCACCTTTATTCTTAAAAATAGGAATCAACACACTTATTCTCCACTCATCTAACATCTTTTGTCTTCAAAAAAATATTTAGAAGTTTAGTAAGCCAAGAAATTCCTTCATCTCCTAAGCATTTCCACACCTGCATTAGAATATCATTAGGTCCAACAGCTTTTTCACACTTCATTTTCTTTAAAACCTCTCTAACTTCGGTTTTACTAATACGTCGATAAAAACAAAAAAAATTATTTTCATTTAGGGTGCTAAGGTAGGTAAAGTCAATCACATTCTTACAATCTTCATTGAAAAATTTAGCAAAATATCTCATCCATCTTTGTTGAATATCCTCTTCTAATAAAAATACTTTTTGATCTTCATCCTTGATGCATTTCACTTGAACTAAATCCATACTACTCCTATCTCTTTGTTTGGCTAACTTATACATATATCTTTCGCCCTCCTTAGTATCTACTCTATTATATAAATCATTAAAAATTAAAATCTTTGCATCGCATATTGATTTCTTAGACTCCTTACGAACCTCTTTATATATTTTTCAATTATAAGAATTTTTACATCTAAACCAATTTTTATAACAAATCTTCTTATTTTTTATCTTTTTTTACATTTTGATTCCACCACCAACTATTTTTACTATTATAAACTTTTCTCTTTGATACTCCAAGCACATCTTTTGTAACATTCTTAATATCACTATCTACTTTTTTCCACATAACATTAGCTTCCTCATACACAGACAAAATCCTAAGATCTAGAATTTTACTCTCAAAAATACTTTTGTTAATATTTTTTAAAAGCCCCCATCTAATCCTAAACAACATTTCACTTTATTTTTTATTTTTTGCCCCTTCATCTTAACGTCCAAAACTAATAAGTGATATTGGGTACATAAACTTTACTCAAAATAACTTTACAATCTTTGCAATCTAAACAATCTATTTTTCTTATAAGAAAAAAATCAATGTGAGTTTTACCATATCCATTTTTATAAGTAATGAGATGATCATCTATTTTTTTAAATAAGGTATTAGCAATTACAAAATAATAAGTTTAAAAAAATCTAATATGGTCTTCCCACCTTCATTAGTCGCTCTAAATCCATAGCCACCATCAATGCTTTTAAAATCATCTACCTCTCTACCAACATTTTCATTTAAATCTCCTCTAATAAAAACTCTTTCTTCAAGAGATATCTTTTGTATTAATTCTTCTAAGTTATTCCAAAATTTTTATTTTGAGCACATATCCATACGGACCATACCTACTTGAGGAGCATAAACACTTATAATATTAAGCATCAACAATAATCTTTAAAGTTATAATTCTATCTTCAATTATATAAATTTTTATAATATTATCCTTCAAACTCTTATTTATAATCACACCTCACCATTTCTAGTACGACTCCTACCAGAATATCATAGTTTAAATCCTAAACTATCAAACCTCAGCCTTCTCTCCAACCCATTTAATTTCCTGAATGCATAAAATATTTATCTTCATATGAATCATCATATATATTAATTCCATTAATTTGCCTCTAAGGGAACCTATATTCCAAAATAATTTTTTTATTTTTTTGAATGAATTTATTTATTTATTTTTCTATTGAGATTGATTGCATATTTTTACTCTTTAGTCATTTAGAGTTTGAATGAATTCTTGAGAGATTTACATGCATAATATAATACTATCATGTATACATATCTAACACCTAAATCTATTTAAGACATCAAATATACTACTTTATGCTGCCATACTGAAGTTTAAATACAATTGCAATCACTATTATGCTCATCTTCATGCAGTTGCATATAACCTAGAATAACAAAATTTTCCAATAAACAATTTCAAACCTAGAATAACAAAATTTTCCAATAAACAATTTCAAACGATAATAACTAGTCCAATGACAAAACAATAAATAGTCAAGCATATTAAGTGAAAAAAAATGGTTCTATAAGATAAAGTAGCACTCGATAGAAAACACTTGTCTTACAATGCATTTTGCTTCGAATGCAGTCTATGTTACGCTTTGAATGAACATTCTAAATCAGTACATGTGCACTGATGATTTAGATAGAGCACCACGAGAGGTGAGAATATATAGTAATGGATCATTATCATAAAGCGCAACTAATAACACACTCAAGTTTGAATACAATGACAACAAATTAGCTCATAAATTTTCCATATCCTTATCTACATATATGAATCCCTTGGTCCATAAGAGTTCAAGGAATTACTTCTTGATTTGAGTCCAATTCATAGCCATGCTTTGCTGCTAGTGCTTTAGCAATTCCCACAGATTCCTATGACGATAGTAAGGAGATTAAATAAAGGGTTGATCTGATGAGATAAATAAAGAAGCCTTATACCATGATGGCCACACCGGTAATGAGAACTGCTGTTGAGATCAAAGATTTTGCATGCTGGAATTCTCTTGGAACAGAAAATTTTGGCAGTCCCTGGGGTACATCACCAACCTAGGAAAACCAATAAATCCATGAGTCATTTATGAGAAACTGGATTTAAAATTACAAAAGTGCATCACTGTCACGTAAACCTGCATATGATAAATCTCCTTGAATTTCTCAAATATAGTTGATTTGCAGTATAAGATAAGGTGGATAAGGTGAACAATTTTATGGAATAATTTTTGGCTTAGTTTTCTTGTTTCTCTCCACTTAACTATTTCTCTCCTCTCTCCAAGGTTGCCCCCTCTCATATTGGAATTTTAAATGGTAACTTTACAATTATATCCCTCCTCAATTCATGCTCACCACTGAATTGGTTAAGAAATTACTTCATTTATATCTGCAAATATTTATCAAGCTTATATTAAAACTAAGTTCAGGTGTCTGAATTTGGTCTACCTATAGCCATTATTTTATATTTTATATGTATGCCCAATACAATATTTTTGAACTTGATGTTAGCAATAATTTTATACTTGATACTGCAATGTTTCTTTGCGTGAATTTGAACACAAGGGTAATTTCATAACAAACAACTAAACACACGACTCTTAGTTCATTCCCACCCATTACGACTGCAAAGCATAATGTTAATCTCACCAACGAAATTGAAGATGGATGAAAGATTTTCACAAAAGATGTCCCCAGTATGACTGCTGTTAAAGGGCCAGCCGCTCTAAGCATCCTTAAATTCTTCTTTGTTTTTCCCTGCGCCATTTCAAGAAATCTATTAAGCTCAACTGTTTGTGAATTTTAACTAAGTTCATAGATATCTTAATACAAATTCTTACCAACTCCTTCATCAAAAGAAGGATGCCAAGAATGAAAGATCCCATGACAAAAGGAGGCCATTTGAACTAAAAACAGAAACTGTCATGTGCAATTAGTAAAAAATTGATGACATCTTTAAAACTAACTAAACACATGGAAAATGATATAAATACTATTATTATCAAACACTCAGTTAGCATATAAAAACAACTGATACACATCTCACGTTATTTGTTAGGTAATAGAAAGATGAACTGAGTAATTCATAGAAAAAACCAACAAGTTGAAAGCTACCCGTCTTTTTTTTTACAATGCACTTTGCCACGAACACTTGAATTAGCATAAAACTCTACCTGAACCCCAAAAACACATGTCTGATTATGAACATTAAAGATCAATTACAAGAGATGGTGGGTAAACATGTGTTCAAAGAGGCCAAGAAGAGCCCACCCAGTTTCACCATATGAGACGAGCAAAATACCTAAAACTTGTGTCATAAAGGAGTCGGCAAATCTCCTAGAGCTGATAATGGCAATTTACATATAGTTAAGTACCCAATAGTTCATAAATATAGTTATCGAAGTTTTATTGATTCCTACCATAAATTCCAAATTTTCTTATGTTTTGAACTAAATATGCAAGATACCGATCTAGGTTTGATGCAATGAGATATTTTTTCTCAAACAATATGCAACAGTAAGTTTACCCTCAATGATCACCTTAAAGGCTTCATACTTCTCGTGGTACCATAAATGCAAGTTTCTCAGTTCATTACTATTTCCAGTACGATATTCCATTATTACTACTAAAATGATACACAGCCCCATCATACAATATCAATGATTTCTGTGTACTTCAACTCAATTTTGATTGATTAATTATAAACAAAGTTGAAGTGATCCAGACTCCTTTGGTACAGGAATTAAGTCTAACACAAGGCGTCAACAAGCTTATTTCAGTATCATGAAAATCAATAGCTTCATAGATTTTTAAGGGGAAAAGAACTGCCATACATGCTTGGTAAAGATTACCAACTACCAAGATTCCTTCATATGAACTTAGCATGGGAAGTGTGTTATACTTCTTGATCTACGTCAAGAAGTGAGGCACCTTTAGAGTAGATGTAGACTCCCATGAAGAAAATAGAAGAGAGAAAAAAAAGAGAAGAAATCAGAAATTTTCATTTCATATCTTTTCTTACAATAGGAGGTGTATTTATAATAATACTTGGGTAGACCAAACTTACAATATAGAACAGCTCTACCTAAAACAAACTAATAAAAGAAATAAACTAGTGTTTATTATATATGTTGACCCATTTGTCAATTATGTTGTCAAAACTATGTTTTTGATTGTCCCGCCATGTTTGTAGACAATGCTTCGCATCTCGACTGTACGATTTTCGGATCCAATACAATATGTTGATGTATAGGCAGTATAGCCCTCCATCAACATGAAAAACAATCTTGTCCTCAAGGTTTAGAGAAAGAAAATATGAAGAGAGGGCTGCAAAATTTTCTCATGTGGCATCATCCAATACTTTAATGTCCATTGCAATAGAACTTGATTGTGAAGTTGTAAGGAGAAAAAAAAAAGGAGAAATTCATACTGACCGTCATGAAATTTGATGTATAACAAAGTGCTTCCCATATTAACTTAGATCTCATTAGAGCATTACTTTTAAAGCTGAAACAATCATTGAGACAGCTTATGAAACCAATTAGCCGAGTATTTGCCTCCCCTCCCGCCCCCCAACCCACAACCAATAGCCAATGACAAGGCTTGTACAGGCAATCAAGTGATCATATGGCTCATAGGAGGTAAAATCTTATCAAACATTGTCGCTCTTTCTAAAACTTTATTTTGAATTCAACAAAAGTATGCTTTCTTGAATCTGTATGCTAAGAGAAATGATTTCAGATTAATTAATAGAACCTCTCAAGCATATTTTGAACCCCACTGAATTAGCTGTAGATCACAACAAACCTATTAGATCAAAAAAAAAAATTGAGCTCCCCCTTCCGAATAAAATTCTTTCAATATCACAGTGTCCAGTACCAATAAGTAAAGTTTACTTGGTTTTATCTTTCCTAAAAAACTTTCAGCATTTTTATATACAAGTTGGTGGCGTAAATAAAATTTATATGATAAAAAAGGCCTAAAATTAATCCTTCATCTTAACCGCATTCTTATTTCACTATCAATTTAGCACAGCATTTGTTAACCTTAAAACCAGAGAATTGTTGTTTTGGAGAAAGTTCTAAGAGCAGACAAAAAATATAATTTTTTTTCAGAGAAATTAGAAGTATATGCATACATTACTAGAATCTGGAGATGGAAAAAATACCCAATATTATCTCTAAAGACCTAAGCTAACAATTACAGGTTGACCTATGATGGATAGCTTCAATTTTTAACCTTAGTCAAGTATCCAGGCCCAAATCAAGTATGGATACCTGGAAAGGATTTCAAACCTTCTGGTGCAGCTTCCTTTAAGACGCAACAATTTTGTTTTAGCAGGCTTCCAAAGTTTCATGGCTCACATCATAACTATGCACTTCAGAAAATGATTAGTTGAAGAACCACGGAAGAAAATTAAATTAAAAAAATATGTACCCAAAAAATTGTAGATGTAACTGATAATATCCAGAAGGCAAACTAAGAAATGATTTATAAAATGGGAAAATTATCATTCTAGAGTTTTTCCATAATTGCCAATTAATCTATAACATTATTTTGACCTGCAAATAAAGTTTATTGCTCACTTGTTTCACAAGTAACGCAAAACACCATAACCAAATATGACTGAATAAAAGTTATTGTTTTCAAGTTAAAAACCTTGTAAAGCAATTACACAAGCATATTAAGAAACATTATGCAATTAAATTATCACCAGGATCTGAGTCATACATCACTAACTCCAGCAATTATGCTGCCAATAAGAGGAACAATTTTGCTGCTTCTTTCTATGTTGTACCCTAAGAAGTACTTGGCTTGAGATAGTGCAATCACAATGGCTGAGGCAGTAGTGAAGCCAGATATTACAGAATGGCTGATAAATCGAATCAGCCATCCAAGCCTGAAGATATAATGCAATTGCTTAGAAAAACCATATCAAAGAATACATCTAAAAATCACATTAAATTAAATGTGTTTGAGCTGAAAATTCCATCAACCTTTGCATCATATAGTACAAAAATAACAGTCGAAAACTTGCTCATGAGGATAACATTTGTGTAACAAGATTTAAAATCTACAATATAATGGTTCTGCATTCAGGTTCCCATAATTATGATAGTTGTAAGTAATTAAAAGAAAACGGAAGTAGCATGTGCAACATTGTTAAGCATCCTGATATCAAGAGCTGCAGAGTAAAGCTCACTCAACATAGAAGAGAAGAAGTCACATGTATAAGCACCATTAACATGTTGGAGGGAGTGCATTCAATAAATTTATTTGATTTACATCTGATGCTCATCATGATAACTCTTATGATTGCTCTCGGCCGACACTGTGATAGCATACAAAATACAATTACAGCAAGACAGTTATAACTAATACTCAAATCGATTAGCCATGTTAAGAAAAAAAAAAACGCAATGACATTTAATCATTCCTAAACAATCGTAAACCATTACAACAGGTAAAATCTGTGAAGTAGATCAACAGTTGATTTAATAATAATTTGACAAAAATTCCAACCAAAGAGAGCTCAAAGCCATTTATGCACACAATATTTAATGAGACGTCTTATTAAGTTCTTAAAATAAAAAATTTGGCACCTATAATGTAGGACTTGATAGAAAAGATCGAGTACCTAAATAATCCCATGAGACATTCCAGCACGCCAACCATGAAGGCCAATAGGATTGCAAGTTCTGTGTATAGCTTGTCAGAAGAATCTACTATTTTGCTCAAGACATTGGAGACCAAAAGTGACACTAAAGCCACTGGACCAATCGCAAGTTGTCGTGATGAACCAAATATAGAATAGACAAAGATTGGAACAAAGCTAGAATCTGTTGGCAATAATACTCATCAGCATCAAAACATGAAAAAAATTCTCGCAACAACGCATAATCTCACTTAAACTAAAAAAAAGAATGCACTTCAAGAGCACCACTCACAAAGTCCATAAATTGGATGAAGCCCTGCTAACTTCGCATATGACATTGCCTGACATTTCTCACAAGAAAAAAAAAAATAACTTAATTACCAAAATAAAATAAAAAAGCTAGATCTATCAATATAACTTGAGTAATGCATCCAGAACTAAGAATCTCGGATGAGAAAAAGGATTTAGTTCAATTGTGATCAACAAAGATAAATGTAGTATATATACTATTAGATTTGTATTATGAATCATGACATAAAGTTGGTGCAATTTTACTTACATGCCTGGTTTCTTCCATCATGCTTTTCTGTGGAATTTATCGTCAATTTTATCCCAAGTAGGGGTGCAATCTAGTCGGGTCGAGCTCGAGTCAGGGGGTGTTCAAGTCGAGCTCAATTGTCAAATACCGAGCTTGAGCTCGAGCTCGAACTCGAGCTCGTTGCAGTATAAACGAGCTCGAGCCGGCTTACGAGCCTCGACAAGATTTTTTAAATATTATTAATTATTTTAAATATTTAAATATTTATTAAATATTTTAAACATTTATTATTAATTTTAAACATTAAATATTAATTTATTTTTATATTTTAAACATTTATTATTATTATTATTTAATATTTAAATTTAATAAATAAAATAAAATTATTTTAAAAATATTAATAATTATTCGAGCCGGCTCGCGAGCTCACGAGCCAAGCCTCATCAAACTCGAACTCGAGCTCGAATTGTGAGCTCGATGAGCTCGACTCGCGATCCCTAAACGAGTCGAGCTCGAGCCGGCTTGGCTCACTTAAACCCCTAATCCCAAGTAGTTCATATTACATTTTGTAATTCTCACCATGTTTTTTGTTTAGAGCAGTACTTTGTGTCAATTCTCGCTTAGTCAAAGTTTTTTGAACGATTTCCTACCACATAACCAACAAACCAGGATACTCATTATCATCATCATTAACTTTATCTTAACTATTTTGGAGTCAGCTATCTTAATCCATATTTTCCACTATTTAGTGTTGCCTAAAATATAAACATCTTGTTGGGGTGAGATGATGAGGAGTAAAACACCACAATGACAAAACAAGCAAGAAAGTAAAAGCAGCGGAAAAGTAAAGGACATCAGGATTTAACGTCGAAAAATTCAAAATAGGAAAAAAAACTACGGAGTCACACCACACCAAGAAATCCATTATGAAAATTAGGAGAAATAAGTATAGATCTCTCTTCTCTCCCACTCTTTCCTTGCTTCTCATCTCACATACACCGTTCTCACACTTGCCCTAATTGAAAATACAAGAGAAAGCCAAGTAAAATAACTCCAAGGGATGCAACCCTTCAAAAAACGAGAAAGATAACCATCGTCTTGCAGCGCCAGTTTGGGGCGCTGCGACGCTCAAGCCTCTATCTTGCACCGCTGCAATGCTGTATTTATACCGCTGAGGCGCTCTGCTCTCTGCCTTTCAGCGCTGGGGCGCTCGGGAACACAGTGACAGGGCCCTCGAGTACGCAACACCGGCGTTGTACAGAAACAAAATTAATCTTTGCACCTGAATCCAAGCATGGGGTGAAAACCCGCACCCCCCAGCGAACACGACAAGCTTTGAGATCCAAGACAACAGAAAAACCAGATTGATCAACACAATCATATTCCATAAATAACAAATCTATTCTTCACAAATCACATTGAGTAACTTCTATTGACGTTACCTTAGGTTTACTAGTATTTTCTTTTCTAATTCTTCAACACTAATTTTATCTGGTTGGTTAATAATTCATTTTCTATCCTCCTCTTTGCAATTGTGCATATTCAAACCACCTTAATCTATATTCTATCTTAAATAATATTATTCTAATTATCCCTTTAATATAATATAATCATTCATTAATTTAATCTTTTTAAAAGTTGTATGGCTATAAGTAGAATTCAACTCAAGCAGGATTTAATAGATCATATAAATTCAAATTTAGTAATCTTGAGTATCAAAACTTAAAAACTAATTTAGAATGACAATTGTAAAATCTTCATAAATCCTGATAATTTGTTTGGCTATTTGTTTCAAGAATTATGATTTGTGAGAGGGAAATATACTTAAATCTAATGAATGGCGCATAAAAAAAATTTCTGGATTTAGCCAATGCTAGGATTTAAATGGGATTTATCAAAATGGTAGAATGCAAAATACCCAAAATTCTATTTTGCAAGGTTTAAGAACCCTTGCCCTACTTCCATCTTTAACCAGGAAATTCATCCTAATGCCCGATTAACAGAATCCCCACCTCAATGAATCAAAGAAAGAAAATATTTAGAAATTAAAAGGCGTGCATGGAAACTAGGTATAAATCTAGAAAAGGAATTTCACAATAATTTCTTCAAGTACATCAGCTTTTAACGCTTAAATGAATATGGAAAGAATAGAAGGGATTTAAGAGGACTCCGCACCTGAGGAACAAGCATGATTCCGACGGTGACCCCTGCCATAAGATCGGCCTGGAGAAACTCCCTCCAGTTATAGGTCCGAATCCACCGAGTGCAGGGAAGAAAGAGCTCCATCCATTCCATCGACGACATCTCCCGGAGCCTTGAAACCCACCGGCCGAGGGAAGGTGCCGCCGGCCGCCGAAAGGACGACGGCGACGGATGTAACAGTGGCAACACCTTCACCGGCCGTTCTCCAGAGGCCGCAGAAACAACATCGACGATGCTTGACGTCGCGTAGGAGATCTCCATCAAGGGCTGCGACAGCTAGAAGCGAGGCGCCCTGCACCGCGACGGCGGTGGGCCGTCTAAGTTCAAGCTTCCTTCGCCGCCGAACGAAAAGAAGAAAAGAAATGAAAAGAAATGAAAAGAAAGATTCGACACCGACGAAGAGACCCGAGAAATGGACCTGATGAGGGAACTAATTGATTAGTGAGTTAATTGAATCCAGTTACGAGTCTCAAGGTACGGCTGCTTCCTGTTCTTTTGTTTTTCACTTTTTTGTTTCACCCACGCATGTGGATGCAATTGCTGACCAGTTGCGTTCCGTCTTCGAAAGGTGCAGAGTGACGTATAAAGTTTAAAGTGTTCTGTTGATGCATGCAGCGAGCTGCAATTTAATTTAACTTCAAAATAAAAATAAAGAATGTATATAAAAAATCAACAAATTTGGAGGCTATTTCCTAAATAAAAATTATTTGAATCATAAACTCAGAATATATTAGAAGTGTATAAATTTTTTTTTTTTTTTGAAAAATTAGGGGCACACATGCCCAATTTTATTCCAAAAAATAAAGGTTATAATACAAGAATTTAGAATTGTAAAGAAAAAAAACTTACAACACTAAAAAAAAGGATCAAACTCCTTAAAAAAGGAGAAAAAATAACAAAGAAAACAAATTATCCTATCCTACAAAAGGAACAGGAAAATCCTCCAAAAGAATCGCTTAACAACCAACTATAAAATCTGAAAAAAGCTCCCAAACACCCACTCCAAACAAAAGATATATGAACAAGATGAACCTCCAAGCCATCAAAGCCTCAATGAACAAGCATCAGCCAAGCCAACAACGGAATACAAATAAATGTCACTCTTGCCTTCAAATCAGTTGTAACCTGAGTTATCCAAATAGCAAGAAAAAACCTCCAGGAAACTTTGAGTATCCAGCCCAGGGCTCCAACCAAAAGAGCCTGAAAAACCTTCCAAACTCCCAAACCATCTGGGAGTTACATGAACCAAAAAGATCAACCAAACCTTTAAATTTGCCTCAACTCGGGCCACCCAATCAGCAAACCAGCCCAAGCCTCCTGCACACAAAAACCAACCAATAGAACCAAATGCAAAGAGAAAACCAAAAAAGCCCTAAAAATAAGGACTCGGCTACAGGGTAAACCTTCATAAATTTCTTAAAACTTGAAAAATCTTTGGTTGCTAGACCCAACCTTCCCGAATAATCTGGTTGCCAATCAAGCCATCCAAAAGAAGAAAAATTGGAAGGTGCCCAAACATCATAGTCCAAAAAACTCAAAACTAACCACATTATACAATAAGATGTTGAATTTTGGGCAAAGAAGCCCAATTAAAAGCTTTAGCTTGAACCACAAACTTGATAAGCTTACAAATAGAATCCTAATTGCTGAAAGTATTTTCCATCTCTCTGTAATTTCTTTCTTTCCAAACAAAATAAAGAGTGCATCAAATATAGAGAAGAAATAGTTGTTTAGCATTAGCATTCCAATTTGAATTCCAAACAAATTTAAAAATTGCATTAAATTAGGTCTAAGCATAAAGAAATTTAACCCAGGCACAAAATTAGATATAATATTAAAAGCAAATCACATTCAAAGAATAAATGTCTATGACATTCAGTCCCTTTATTACAAAGGATACAACTATCAGGCACAATAATATTCCGTTTAATTAAAAGATTCGTAATTTTTAAGCATTTAACATAGCCATCCAAGAAAAACAAGAGAACCTTAAAGCATACATCTTATGCCAAACATAATTAAACCAATCCACCCTATTAAAATTGTTAAAGAAAACATAATAAAAATTCTTAAAAATTGGATATTTCATCTTATCCCAAGCAATATAAGAAGTAACCTTATTATGAATCTGAATGCTTGAGATAGCCAGAGCAATATTTTCCGGAATATGCATAGGAATGTCCCATTTATCATTATTAATCCATTCCCCAACTTTTCTATCATTGAGTAAAGTAGCCTCATAAGACAAAAGAATTTCCTAAAGATCTTTTCCATTAAGCCAAGGATCCTAGGAAAGAGATAATAGACAATTAGCAACCAAATTAAAAGAGATATTGCTTTTAATATCCCTAGCAATAACACAAAGGTGTTTCCAAAATTTCGAATCCTTTTGAGAGCAAGGCTTCCAACAAGAAATATACTTAAATTTAACCCAACAAATAAGAGGCCCCATATTATTAACAATATGCTAGATAAGAGAGCACCCAAAAGCAAAACATAAAGCATTCAGATTAGGAATACCTAAACCTCCAAACTTTTTAGGCTTGCAACCATCCTTCCTAGCAATCATATGAATCCTTCTAATATTAACTTCCCCATACAATAAAAAATTAGAACAAGCTTTTTTGAAAAATTTGAAACAAGCTTTAGGTAACAAAAGCCCTCTAATCCAATACGAAATGATATTAGTAATAGTAAAGTTAATATATTGAACTCTACCAGCAAAAAGATAAAATCCTAGCTTTCCAACGAGCTAGAAGATCAATAATTTTATTCATCAACAGATGAAAATTAGAAATTAAAAGCCGTTTGTGGACCTCCGAAAGGACAAAACATCGCCTCCCCGCGAGGGGAGACAGTATTTGTCAATGGGAGGGCAGATTCAACCACACTTACAATTAACCATTGAGGATAGCGGCTCTCGCCAGCGCACCCCGATGGGTAATAATATATACGATCTGATCATCACAACGGGTTTCCCCCAACCAATACATCAGCTCAAGTGGGGTTTATTTGAAAGTGTGATTCAGTTTCCCACGGACGCAAGCCCCCGTGGTTAATTACATCTCAGGCTGGGGCCTGAGAATACTCTCGATTAAAGATTCTACATTATACTTTCAAGTGAGATTGACACATAAGGAGAAGACTAAAAAATTCTACTCGGAGGGGAAGGAAAGCTCAACTTGGCTTAGTCAACACACATGGATCGTAACAGTATCCGGAGGGACTAAGGTAATGAGAAGAAACTGGAGAAAATAAAAAAAAAATCATACACTCCAAGCATACAAGAGAGAAAGATGGAGGTGGCGTCATCTATGTGACGCGGATAGGCAGGATTTATAGTCTCTGAAGGATAGAGAACTTACCCACCGATGAGGCGTACTACTAGACACCGATAGTAGTAGCTTTGAATCATAGATCTAGAGTGGGTATAGTGTTCTACGCAATATTAACACCCGTGTCCTAGCTAATGCATTCTGGGCTTATATCTTGCCTGAAAAGGAAAGCCAGCTAACCACCTATTCGTATAAAATCAATGTTGTCCAGTCTTTATGAAAGATAGGTAGGTAGTTTGGTTTTTGGAAGTAAGGCTGACGTCTAGAGAGTGTCTCAATTGGCCTCAAATTTATATAGGGTGTATGCTCCTAGAACTAATGCAATTAAAGTTTTGATTTAATTAGTTTCTAATGCAATGCAAGCTAGTTCGAGTCCCCAAATCAAGTATGCATAAAAATTTTAAAAAGGCTTATAAAATAATTTTTTTTATAGAAAAGACTAGACTTCCCCAGATCCAGCATCTCATCCTCATAGGTCGGATTATCTAGACTCTACCCGCAGGCAGGGAAGTGTCTTATAGCAAGGAGAGAGAGAATGTATTAATATGCATGCGACCTCGGACGGCCCCGGCTATTCCCTAGGTCGTTAGGTTTCTATGTTATTTAATTCCTAATATTTTAAATTTTTGTTATGAGTAGAAAAGATTTTTGTCCTTAAAGAGCCTAGCGAAAAATCAGGCCAAGCACATGCAAGAAAGAAACCTAGAAAATCATGCAATTTCTACTGTGCACACAAAGTAAACACATCAATATAAATCTACAGAACAAAGTAAAGAAAAGTCCATAGTCTACGGCAAGTGCCATATAAGTACAACCCAGGGTCTGCAGAAAAGTAATGGTGGCCAGGCTCCATCGACAAAAACCTGGGTTCTAATCCTACTGAGCGACGCAAGTCTTAAATGCAAGGCACTTCATCTTCAAGTCTTCGTCTTCGAGTGGATCGTCTTTCTTCGGGTCATCCTCCTTTTGGATCGTCTTTCTCCATATCGTCCTTCGGAAGGGTACCCAAATGAATAAGAAATTCCCTGTGAAGGGCCTTTCTTTTTCTCTTTGGGTACCAAGTATTTGAAACGCTTTGCCTTTAAAGACTTTCACAACTCGATATGAATTACAAATTACATTATAAAAAATAAAATCTAGACTCAAACTGAACCTACAAGGTTATCATGTTGACCTTGGTTTTCTCCCAGGCTTGGTCAAAGGAGTTGACTTGGTCAAATTGACCAAGTCAGGGCCTAAGACCCTCTCCCCTGTGTTCAATGGGTCAAACTGAGTCTGTTGAGCCCAGACCCAGGCCCTGGGTCAACCTGGTTGACCAGGTCAACCAGGGTTGACCTAAGATAACCCATATCCTTCTCCATTGGCCCCCAAACCCAATCCAGGGCTCTCCAAGCCCTATTCTCTCCTCCACTGGACTCAGTGGGTCAGGCTTGACCCATTGGGCCCAAGTTTTGGTCCTGGGTCAACCTGGTTGACCAGGTCAACCTAAATGACTCATATAGGCCTTAATGGGTTTAAATCAAGCCCAAGCCCAGTGCAAACCCTCTTCAGGGCTCAAACCCTCATCCCCTGGGCATAGTTGACTACTTTGACCAAGTCAAGCATTGACTTGGTCAACCCTAGCCTCTAATGGGTCTAAATGACCTATTAAAGCCCATTTAAACCCATTAAAGCCCATTTAGAGCTTTAAAACATTTCCCAATCTATTCAAAACCCAAACCACGGCCTAAGCACCCTGGTTTCCCTCCTAATTAACCCTAGAACGAATCACAGCCGTTGATGATAGCCTCAGAAGTATAAATAGGAGTTTTAGGGTCGTTTAGAGGGAGATCTTGCTCTTGTCCAACCTCTAAGCCCCCAAAGTCTGGGAGATTTCGTGAGAGAGCTCCCTAGACTCCCCCTACTTTCCTCGAGCCGAAGACCACCGGTCAACCCCGCCGGCGGCGAGATTCCGACGACCCGAAGCTTAGGACGTCCAAGGCCTTGATCCGGTTGATCCAGAGCTCATTTGAACGCGGCTTCAACTAGGAAATCACACGAGGACAATCAACAAGCTCAACCGAACCGAAATCTCGAAGATCCAACGGTATAATTTCCCTAAAACCCTTACCCTAGGCCACAACACATCAAGTTAAATAGCTTTTGACATACTTTGTTTTAGGTCATGAGATTATATCCACATGATTTCTGTTCATGAGCTTAGTCTAGGGTTAAAATTTCGTTCGATTCCATCCACCCGATCGAGAGAAATCGTCAAAAAACACACCCAACCCTCGGTTTCGCCTTAGCTCTTCGCAGGTGAGATCTCCGCCGTATATCGCTCAATCAACGGCGGAAATCCCGTCGTTCCGCGGTTCCGTCCGGACCGCTGGATCGAGCCCGCGGTTCCTCTCGCTGTCTGGCTGGATCGTGACCGTCCATCCGAGCCGCGGGAGATCAGACGGCTCCCCGCTGTTGCTGATGCGGCAAGTGAAGCCGCGTCCCGCGGCTTTGATTGCCGCATGATTGCGGCAATCATTAGCGGCGGCGCAATGATTGCGCCGCCAGCCAATGATTGGCCCGGGAACCGCGGAACCAATCGGGAGCCGACACGTGGCATCCCGAGAGCCGCCGCCGCCAAATTTTTTTTTATTTTCTTTTTTTTTATTTATTTTAAGAATTTTTTTATTATTTAAATAATAAAAAAAAAATCAGAAAAAAATCATTTTTTTAATCATTTAAATAATAAGGTTATATTATTATTATTATTATTATTATTATTATTATTATTATTATTCAAGATTTTTTTTTAAATATTATCATAATTATTATTATTATTTTTAATTATTGTTATTATTATTATTATTATTATTATTCTTATTCTTATTATTATTATTATTATCATTATTATTATTATTATTATTTTTACCATTATTATTATTATTATTATTATGGCTTTAATATTATTACTATATTAATAATATCATTATAATATTATTATTTTAATATTGTTGATTAATAACAATAATATTTACTTTAATATTATTATTATATTAATAATATCACTTTTATTATTTTAATGATGTTATTATATTAATAGTATTATTAAATATTTTAATATTATTACTATGCTAATAATAATATTATTTTAATATTATTATTACATCAATAATATTATTATTATTTTAATACTATTATTATAATATCATTGTTATTATTTTGACGTTATTATTATATTAATAGTATTATTGTTATTTTAATATTATTATATCAATAATAATATTATTATTTCATTATTAATATTTTAAAATTACCTTAACTATTATTATTATATTATTAATATTTCAAAGTTATTTTAATTACCATTATTTATATTTATTTTAAAATCCAGATATTATTATATCTGATTTATTTTAAAATTATTAATTTATTTTTTAATTATTTTAAAATATTTAAAATTATTTTTTAACCTATTTAACTTAGAAAATTCATAACTTTCCCGTTTTAAATTGGATTTTTGCGCATAATACCTTGAATTTTTCAAAAAAATATGAATTTTAATTTAAAAATACTTTTTGTGTCTGATTCTATATTTTCTGGATACTTTTTTTATTTACTTGCTTATTTAACTATTTAAATATCAATATAATTAATTATTTTAAAATAAAAAATTATTTTAAAACCTCCTTGGTGGCTGGTAGACCTCCTATACTTATAAACTGAAGTATTTTCAATTATCTTATTTTCAAATTTACATTATTATTATTTATAATATTTATGTATTTTAAAGATGATTTTAAAATTACATATTATTTAAATCTTTTAATTTTGGGAGGTCCACCTTCTATGAAATTTTAAACCTAGGACCTATATGTGAACAGAATTCATGTGGGAAAAGGATTAGTGAATGATTGTGTCCCAATCATCCACTAATCACTTCATTAGGCTTCTTTACTTAATATTTTCGTAGTCATTGCATGTGTAGGTTGCACAAGCACATAGCCTAGGCTCTCCTAGATCTAAGGACTTGATTGGTGTATTTATATTTGCTGCACTTACCCTCTATATTGTGCCTAAGGGTTAGTTACTTCATTTCATTCCTATATAACGTAGTGACATCTTAAGGACAACAATTAAGGATCGTCTAGCGAACTTAAAAAATTCCAGGAATTAGGGTATAGCTCCAAATGACTTGAAATCTGAAACACTTAAATATAGTGACATCTGGAATCCTCTAGAATTTTCTAGGAATTTTCTAGACTCTTTAAAACACTTAATTAGCAAACCCTAATTCACCCGTTAATTAAGCCTTAGAAACTTCAGAAAAATATAATAAATCCATTTTAAATCAGAAAAATACCCATAATATTTCAAGCTCTCCAGAATTCAGTCCCCAACCTTAGATAATTATGGCCCCTTAATTGGACCTTAATCTGGACTTTAATTCAACCTTAATAAAAAATCACCTTTTTGCCTTAATTAAATCATTAAAAATTATTAAAAATCCCAAATTTTTGCCAAACACTTGGGAACACCTTCTTAGGTCATTTCTGACCTTTGGGGGTGATTCCAATCAGTTTGGAGCTGATTTGGGCCAAAACCCCCAAAGTACCCCTAATTAGGCAATTCCGATAATTCATTTAATTGCCCCAACTTCTAAAAATCATAACTAATTATAGAAAACTCCAAAATGGGAAAACTAAAAGGCACCTAACTCTAATTAAGGTCTAGTTTTTCTTAAAAATATTAGGTGTCCAGAAATCAACCTAAAATAAAAAGTCAACTCTTTGGTCAACCGTAGCCTATAGTCTAGGGCCCGAAACTCCTAAAATTCATAACTTTGCGTAGGAAACTCCAAATACAGCAAACTCAAAGGCACTCAACTCACATTAGGGTCTAGTATTTATTAAAAATACTAAAATTCCAGAAATCAACTTAAATAAAAAAGTCAACAATCCGGTCAAATTTAGTTCAAAACGAGACCAAAACTTCAGAAATTCATAACTTTAGATGGAAGAATCCAAATTGGGCATGCTAACTGTCTAACTGATCAGGTCAAGGCCTAGTATTTTATAAAAATGTCATCTGGTCATAAATACCCTTTAATCAAAAAGTCAATTTTGGACCCCCTTTTGCTTAGTGTATAGGTGGACCCCGAACCCCCTAAAACTCACTAATGCAATTTAAACTTTAAATATTATTACCCTAAGCATTAAAACTGACCTACATACCAAATTAAATAAAATGGATCTTAATTCACTAATATTTATACTTTAATTAAAATTTCCTTTTAGACCTACAACCAACCTAGACAGTAGGCAATTGTAACTAACTACTCAGCTTAGGATCTACCTCAGCTACACAGCTTTTCACACACATCTAGATGGTTTGTTAGGGCACCACTTCTAGACCTAGGCTAGGCCGGTGTTTACCTTTTTGTTGTGTGCCGAGATTTCTGAGATTTCACTGTATGTTATGATTGAGATGATGCTGGTGTGTTTGTTTACTTTTACTGCACTCTGGGAATTGATGTGATTGCACGATAGACTACCTATAGGTTAGGATCGATCTTGATACTAATGATACTTTCTGCAGGTGGCCATGCTCATGCCATGCTAAAATAAAGGGGGGCAAAATTCATGATTTAAATACTAATATTATTTCATGCAGATGCTCCAGAAATTGCTCAGCCCCCCTAAATAAATGAGGGCTAATTAAAATCATCATTATAAATTGCTACAGGTGCTCCAGAGCTTGCTTAGCCCTCAAATAATTAAGAGCATGGCCAAGTGTGGCTGTGATGAGTACTTTTATTTTTATATAAATTGCATGGGATAATATAAATTGCTTGGGATGATTTTCATTAGGATAACCTTGCAGGAGAGTCTAGATTTACTGCTTTCATTTAATGTAACTATTTGTAACATTGGTTGAGAGTTGTGAAAGTCTATTTTGAGTGGGGATGCTGAAACCCAAAGGTTGGATGCCCAAAGAGAAAAGGACACCCAATATGAGGATAGTCCTTTTCTATTTGGGAATCCAAATTTGGATTATTCTACTACCCGAGGAGTCCAAGGAAGCTGAGGTCCAAGGAGTCCAAGGAAGCTCAGATCCAAGGAGTCTAAGAAAGAGAAGATCAAGAAAATGAAGACCAAGTGTATCCCACTCAAAATAACTTGTGTCAGTCTTAGGATTAGAAATCCGGGTTGTTGGCAGTGGTGCCCGGCCACTTTAATTTTCTGCAGACCCTGGGTTGTAATTAAGGGCAGTTGGCCTATGGACATTTAATTGATTTGTTTAATTATGTATTATGCTTGATTTGATGATGATTGCGTATAGGTTGTACGCTTTTCATAGTTTATTGGCGATCTGCATGCCGCTTTTGTTTTAGCCTGGATTTCGTTAGGCTCTCTAAGGACCAAAACCTTTTCTACTCGCAACTAATATTTAAAATTGTAAGTTTTAAGCAATTTAGAAACTTAACGACCTAGGAAATTGCCGGAATCGTCCGGGGTCGCATGCATATTAATGCATTTCTCTTTCCTTCTATAAGACACTTCCCCGCCTGCGGGTAGAGTCCGGATAATCTGACATATGAGGATGAGGTGCCAGACCTGGGGAAGCCCAGTCTAATTCTAAAAAATTATTTTATAAGCCTTTTTAAAGTTCTGTGCATACCTGATTTGGAAGCTTCAACTAGCATGCATTGCATTAGAAATCAACTAAATCAAAATTTTAATTGCATTAGTCATAGGAGCATTCACCCGACATCAGTCCGGGGCCAATTAGGAAATCCTCTAGATGTCGGCCCTATTTCCGAGAACTATAACCCACCTACCCATCTTTCATAAATGACTGGACAACATGGTTTTAAAGCGATTAGGTGGTTAGCTGCCTCCCCCTTCCAGGCCGGGGTAAGTCCAGGTTTTGCATTACATTAGTTAGGACACGGGTGTTAGTGTTGCGTAGAACACTAAACCTATTAGATTTAGGATTCAAGGCTACTATTATTTCGTAGTACGCCTCATCAGTAGGTAGGTCTTCTATCTTCCAGAGACCCTAAACCCTACATATCCGCATCACACGGATGACGCCACCTCCATCCTTCCCTCCTGCATGTTTCGAGTGCATGATTTATTTATTTTTTTTCAGTTTCTTCTCACTACCTTAGTCCCTCCGGATGCCGATGTGAGCCGTGCATGTTGACTAAGCCTAGTTGAACCTCTCTTTCCCTTCGAGTAGGACTTCCTAGTCTTCCCCCTATGTGCCAATCCCAATTCAGAAAGTATAATATAGAATCATTAATCGAGAGTATTCTCAGGCTCCGGCTTGAGATGTAATTAACCACGGGGGCTTGCGCCCGTGGGAAACCGAATCCCACTCTCAAATAAACCCCATTCGAGCTAATGTATCGGGTGGGGGAAACCCGTTACGATCAGATCATATATATTATTACCCATCGGGGTGTGCTGGTGAGAGCCGCTATCCTCAATGATTAATCATATGTGTGATCGAATCTGCCCTTCCATTGGCCAGATACTATCTCCCATCGCGGGGCGATGGTGTTTACAGTCCTTTCGGAGGTCCACATATCATAATGAAAATTTCAAGATGTTTAATATATTACATCACAAATAGTTATATCCTTGCAGAAAAGTAAACACACTTGGCCACACTCTTATTAATTTGGGGGCTAAGCATTCAAGAGCACCTATAGCAAGCATTTATTTATGATCATGATTATTAATTTAGCCCCCTTTATTTTAGCGCTGCATGAGCATGACCACCTGCATAAGGTTGAGTCAGTATAAAACGTCCCTAGCCTAGGGGTAGATCTAACGCACAAGCAATCACATTACAGATAAAATATAGTACAACAATAAAATAAACAAACACATCAGGTCAAAATAGACAGCACATGTGCCACATGTAAGAGCAATCATAACACAAAAAATAGCACATAAAAGAAAACACTTGCCTAACCTAGATCTAGAAGTAGTGCCCTAGAAATCAATTCTACGTGTGTGTAGAAGGTTTGTGTGGCATTGGATAGGTCCTATATTGGATAGTTAGTTCAAGTTACTTTGTGTTAACATTTGTTGAAGGTTTAAAAAGGAGAATTTGGTTGAAGTTCAAGTATTAATGAATTAGGGTCCACTTTTAGTTAATTTAGTTAGTTGGTCAGTTTTAATGCTTAGGGTAGTTATCTTGGAAGTTTAAATTATATCAGCCAATTTTGGAATGTCTCGGGTCCTTCTATTTGCTAGGCTAAGGGGGTCCAAAAGGTCACTGCTAGAGGTAGACTAGGTTTTAGAGTTCTAATACTTTAATTAAATATTAGGCCTTACTATGAATAATTAGATTGTTAGTTTGAAGGATTTGAAATTTTCTAGGTAAAGTTATAAATTTTGGAAGTTCGGGCCCTAGTTATTGAATTACAGTTGACCGAAGAGTTTACTTTTTAATTTAGGTTGGTTTCTAAAATCCTAATATTTTTAATAAATAATAGATTTTAATACGAGTTGAATGCCTTTTTATTTGTTTAATTTAGAATTTTTTGGAATTAGTTATGAGTTTTTAAAGTTTGAATATTAGAAGGTCTTTTAGGTTTGAGTTAGATTTATTTTAGATTTATTTTCTAATTTTATAACTCCCTAAATTTAGATTTATTTTAATGAATTTTATTTAGTTAATGTTTAATTAAGGGGCGATAAATAAATTAGTTAGGTTTAATTTAGGTTCATGTTCAATTTTTATCTCCTAGTGATTTCGTATGCTGGTTATAATTTGATTGAGAGTCAAGTGTTTTAATGTATTTGATTTAGATTATGATTGATTTTTATTGCTTTATTAATCAATTAAATGAAACTAACCCTAAGATAACGTGTCACTAAGTTTTCTATGTTTAGTGTTTCTATTCTAAGGGAGCATGCATCCTAAGTCTAAGTTTTCTATGACTTGATCCTTGATTTTTGTCCTTAAGTGTTACTAGTGTTATAGGGGATTAAAAGGAGTTTGTTTCTAACCCTTTAGACACTCGCACATGTGTAAATGGGCTTAGGGATCTAAAAATAAAATAAGATAAGAAAATAATCTAATAATTGAAGTTTCTATAAGGTCCTAAAGGGTAGGAGAGCGTGCAACCATGGGGCTCCTAAAGGGCTTTCTAAGCTTCAAGAGACTCACTACACCGGGGGCTATGACTCGGTGGCACCACCCGTAGCATCCCCACCAAAATGAATGGGGGCGACTGATGCTCGGATCCGATTGTCCAAGCTCCTTCGTCTAGTGCTCCTAAAAGCTCCTCTTTACTTTCCCACAAGTACCTCGCAAAAGCACTAAGAAAAGAAAATTGGATGAGAGTAGGTTACTGTTCAATATGCGAATAATCAGAGTAAAATGCAATTAAATAAACACGTACCTTTCCTCGGGCTTGGACACTGGCTTGATTATTTGCTCTCCGAGACTGTTCAAATTTTAGAAACTCTCCCACGTTGTTTCTAAAAGATGATTTTTCTTTTTATTTTTAAGGAATGTAAGCATCTCATTGTTAGACATATCTTTTCAAAGTCCAAATATGTCTTTAACCCACCCTTGGTTCTAATTCAGCAAGCCAAACGCAAACAAGAGGGGATTTTGATGCTATTTAATGTTCCCACGTTTTTAAGAAAGCATTCGAAATATTTGACACAATCACCCACATAAAACTCAAAGCAACAAAGATGAAAACCAGTCCTGAAATCAAAACCCAAACAAGCTTCCATTTCCACACTCTCTTTTAAAACTCATTTTTGAATCAAATGCAAATAAGAAAGAAGAAAACTCACTCATGAAGATTCACTTTGTTTCAAGAAGGTTTAAAAGAGTCACCTAACATCAAATTTTTTTTTAATGCAAAACCATTCACAAAAACCCCAACCTCCAAAACGACTCAAAGAACTTCCAAACAAAGTAACATACAAAACCTTCAAGCAAAGCAACTCACAAAACCTTCAAGCAAAGCAATCCATAAAACTCCCCCAATACAAAATCCATAATAGCTTCTTCCGATGCAAAACAAATACTATATTTCTTTAACGTAGGGTAAATCCATAAAAATCTTCTAACAAGAAGGTTCCACAAAGCTTTCCATCATAAAACATTCAAACGTAGAACAACTTATAAAACTTCCGACACCAAAGGCAACTCAAGAAATTTTCTAACACAAAGCCATTCATGAAGCCATACGCGTTTTGAGAATGGAAATCGAAACCATGCTTTTCCAAACCAAGTAGCAAGCAATCAAATCATTTAATTTTGAAACTCAACTAAAATGTAACCATGAGAAAGAATCTTTGATGCCACCTTACCACTCTCCAAAGTTCAAGAAAGATAACCTGATGGAATTGTTAACATAACCTTTCATACATGGCCCAAATCAGAATCCAAATCCAGGAAGGTATAGAGGCATTTCAACATTACACATGACTTCTTCATAGCCAAGCATATTTCCAAACCCGTTCTCTTATTTCCATCCAACATTCAATCCCAAATGCAAAGAGGTAAGGAGATTTGATGCAAAGAGGCAAGGGGGCAAACCGGCGTCGGGTCCGATCCTGGAGGCGGAGTTGAACGGAAGGGCAAGCTTCGGCTTGGTTGGGTTTTTTGCGAGCAAGAGAGATGGAGAGCAGGGGATTCGGTTCGGCATCTCTGGTTCTGATTGGGAGAGACGGAGATGGCCCCAGGCTTCCGCTTGTGATTTGCGACTAGTAGACCGAGAGGGACCCCCCAAGAGGTATCAATTCATTGCCTTTTTAATGCCAAATGCTCTTGATGTTGAATGCCCAAAATTAGGAAATCAAATTCCACAATTAAAGATATCGAAACGGTAAGATCAAACCTTGAACAAAATCTAAACCGTTGGATGTGATCTCTTGATTTGGGAAATATTTCAAATCGTTTAGAAAATTGATTAGGCTTTAATTAGAATTAAAAAAGAACATATGGTTGAGATCAAGTTCAAATCAAATCTAATTCGGGTCAGTTTGAGTCCAATCGGGTTTAATCCAGGTCCGATCAAATCTAATTAATGAAATTAAATCAGAGTCAACGCAAATCCTATTCGAATCGAGCTCGACGAGACTCGAATGAATTAATCTATCCTATCAGAAAATAGTTATGTCTAATTCGACTCAATTCGAGCTGATTTGAGCTCGAATTGGACTCGACGATGTCTAATTAAATCGATCAAATGTGCTCGAGGGTAAACTGGTGAAAATTAAGGTCAACACCATTTATAATAAATTGGCAATCCAAAGTATTTCAAAGTGTTATGGGAAATAAGGATACCCAAAATCTGACCAATATCTTGAACAATAATACACCCTTTAGAAAAAATAATGGAGCTTTTCTCTTGATTTACCTGTAGCCCAAAAACCTTATGGAAATACTCAAGAATCTCTTTAAACTTTTCAGCATTTAAAATAGAAGCTTTCTCAAAAACAAGAATATTATCTGCATATAATAAATGAGAGATAAAATTCTCACCAACAATAATACCCTCAAAATTAACCACTTGAGACTTATCCTCAAGAAGATTAAAAAAAGCATCCATAATAATACAAAATAGATAAGGAGAAAAAGGACAACCTTGACGAAGCCCAGAAGAAAAATTAAAGAAATCATTAAGAGATCCATTGAGAACAACCAAGAAAAAAGTATCATCAATGCACCATTTAACCCAAGAAATAAATACTTGCGGAAAACTTTTTTGAGCCATTCTATTAAAAAGAAAATCTCTAGAAACCATATCAAATGCTTTATGAATATCCAATTTGGAGCAAAAAAACTTTTCTTTATTTTGGCAATTAAACCCTCTTAATAATTTCGTAGCAAGAATAATATTCTCTGTAGAAATCCACTTTTTAATGAAATCTGATTGACTATTATGAATAATAATGGGCATAACATTCTTCATTCTTAGCGCTTGAATTTTTGCAATAGTTTTATAGAATACATTACAAAGAAAAATTGGCCGAAAATCAGAAATCTAAGAAGCATTCACATTCTTAGGAAAAAGAGTAATAGTTGTTGCTTTAGCTGCTCGAGATAAGTACCCAGTCTTGAAGAAATAAAAAATTGCATTGCAAAAACAATGCCTAACAATATCCCAACTTTTCTTAAAGAAATCAAATGTGAAACCATCCGGACATGGCGTAGAAGAACTAGAGCTAGAGAAAATCACATTCTTAATTTTCTCCATAGTAACCAGAGCCACTAAGGTGGCCAAACTAGCATCAAGAATTTTCTTTCCAACCGGAATGGAAAAAGCAGAAGAGAAACTGGCTTAGAAGCATTAAATAACCTCTTAAAATGATTAACAAAAGCCTCATCCAACTCTTTGGGATCAGAAATAACCCCATTAGAAGAATAAATGACCTTAATATTATTAATGTTATGCCTATGCTGAATTTTAGAATATAAAAACCCAAGTCATCATCACCATTAGATAACCACAAAGCTTTAGCTCTTTGCACAATCCAAGATGACCATAAAGACAAATTAAAGTTAAGCAAACCATTAACATTCTTAAGAGCCAAATTAAGATCAATATCTAAAGGATTAGCTTGAATACTCATTAATAAACCTTCTTGTTGCTTTTGAAGAGAGTCAATGTTGTTCCAAACAACATTAGAAGAAACTCATTCCTGCTTTTTAATCTGACTTCTAAGATATTGCAATTTATCATAAAAAGAATTAATAAGATTATCAATAGGAGCTTTAGAAAAAGTATCAATAAGAAGATCCCAAAATTCATGCTTTTTACACCAATAATTTTAAAAAAGGAATCTCTTATTAACAGGATATAAATGATAATTACAAATAATGAGAGAAGAATGATCAGAACACATAGGATTTTCCACATGGTAAAATGAATCAGTAAAAACATTCAACCAATTACAATTTATTAAAACCCTATCTAATTTAATATGAATAGGGGAATCCACTTGCTGATTATACCAAGTAAAAAAATGTCCAACCGAAGAAAGATCTTAAAGAACAGCATTAAAAATAAAGTTATTAAAATCCTCTACTTTAGCATCATTAACTAAAGAACCACCATATTTCTCATTAGCAAACCTATAACAATTAAAATCACCTAAAATAATCCAAGGGGAAGAAATGTTTTTAGCTAAATTAAGAAGATCAGTCCAAATGGAAACTCTATCAACAACATAATTAGCAACATACACCACTGTAATAAAAGCTGTAAGAGAATAATCAACAACAACCGAACCATGAATAAATTGATTAGAAGAGGCAATGCAGTTAAAACTAATACAAGAAGCATCCCATTTTAACCAAATTCTACAAGGCAAAGAGCTAGAAAAATTATGACAATTCCCTTCTTGAGAAAAAATTTTATGTTTTGCAATAAACGAAGGATCCAAAACTTGATCCAAATTAATAACCTTTGCTTCAAGAATATAAAAAAACTCAACATCATATTTAGAAACAAGTTTTTTGCAAGCAACAACTCTATCCAAATTATGAAAACCTCTAACATTCCAACAAGCAATATTAGGCGTAAACATTAATTTTTATTTGAAGTGATTGCTACCTTTTTGGCAATTTTTTATCTAATCAATTTTCCAGAACCTAAAGAAATCTTAGAAACAGGTTGATCTTTAGCAGAAGTAATTATTACGTCAATATGATTCTTTTCGGAACTTACAAAAGAATCTTCAAAATTACCATCTCAAGATCCAACAATATGATCCTCTAGCCCATCCAAAGCTTGGAACTTATTAGCCACATTAGTATCCTTTCAAAAGCTAACATTATTAGAAATATTCAAAATCGAAACAGGTTGATCTAATAAATTAGAAGAAGGATCTTCTGAAGGAGAATTAAGATTCGGCAAAGCCTCTTTCATATTAGAGGAATGTTGACCTCATTTATGTATGAGATTACTAGGACCCATCTGGGTTCCTTCATGGTGACCTAATGATTGGGAAGTCTCTACTTCCTAATCATATAGGTCCTAGGTAAGACCCAATTCAATCTCAATCAAACTCAACCACCCTTCCAACTCAATCCCTGATCCAACTTCCAATCAACATTCAATTAACTTTCAAATCACACCCAATCAATATCAATCATCCAATTGACTTCCATTGATATGAGTGAACTAAGTCCAGCCATTCAACTTCTAAATCCAATCCAAATTCAGCATTCCAAGCCAAACCTCAGGGTAAGGACCCAGGTCCTGAAACCCCTTCTAGGTGATTTTCTGTCACTTTGAAACCCAGTCAATTGGCATATGATTTAGAATCTATCAATTGCATATTGATATGACATTTCTCTAGTACTAACCCTCTAAATTTGAGCTCATTTAGAGGTTTTAAACCCTATCCGCCAGGTCAATATCTAAAGGCTGTAAAACCTTCAGTTATTTTTAATCTATGCCACTAAATTTCCTATTCAGTGGAAATCGACCTTGAGACTCATCCCCAACCCTCCAACCATATCCATGACTTCTATTATGATTTATTGATCAATAGTCTATATTTTGTTGAACTTAATTTGGCCCAGAATTGATCATGGGTCAAAATAACCAAAATACCCTGTAAGAAAAGTTTTGGTCTTTTCTCCCAAAGCTCAACATAGCCTACCCATATCAAACCTCCAACACCTATCCCAATGGATTCTAAGCATCCTTAAGAATATATTGGATCCAAACCCACCCTTTGGTTTGACATAGTTGACCAAGTCAACTATGGTTGACCAGAGTGACTCTTAAGAATTCAAATGGCCATTTCCAATCAAATGAACCATAATCCATTTGGGACCACTTCTATTGAGTTCATATGACCCACTTGAACTCAATGGACCTAGCCCTTGACCCTAGGTCAACTTGGTTGACCAAGTCAACCAAGTTTGACCTAACTACACATGCACTTCAACCCTTTCAAGCCTCTTGACCAAACCATTCCCAAATCCATTTTAATCCATGGGGTGACCCATTGGTTCCTCAAGAGACCCCCCCGCCTTCCCTTAAAGACCCAAGCCTTGGGCCCACTTGGCTTGACCCAAGTGTCCAAAGAGGGGTTCCCCTTAAGCCAAATTTCAACCCTATCTAAATTGAATCAAACCAAAGGTAGCATTGAGTTCCCCTTGACCCAATACGCCCTCCCCAGTTGACCCAAGGCTAACCCAAAGTGGCCAAAACCACTAAGGCTTGAGCCATTTACCAACCTAGGCTTCACCAAGCCCAACCAACCCTTCCATTAGGTGGCCCAAGGTCCAATACACCTACCCTAGTCAACCCAGCCCTTGGGTTGACTTGGGTCAACCTCTAGGCTAGCTCAAAATGGTCAAAACCACTTTGACCTGAGCCACTTCCCACCATAAGCTCATTTGAACCAAATTGATACTTGCATTGGATTCATCATGACCTAACCTACCTCCCACATCAAGCCCAGCAGCTGGCTTGACCCAGGTTTATCCCAGCATGACCCAAATCTTATAGGTTTGGGTCAACCCAAGCTCTCCAATCAACCGAGGCCTCCTCAAGGCCAATTGAGCTCACCATTGAGCTCACTACGTCCCCAGTGGTCTTTCCAGCTCAGCTTGACCCAGCCCCTGGCCGGCGGCTGCCGAAACCAATAGAGATTCAGCTCCGGTGGTCCCCTCCATCTCGGGCCTCATCCGAAGGCTTTCAAAGCTTGGGCTCGCCAGCTTCGAGCTCACGAGGCTCAAAGAGCATGTCCCCTTCCACCTGGCGGTCATCCAACGGCTATCCTGATTAATCCCGATCATCCAAGCTCGCGAGAGGCATTCAAATAGGGCACCTCGACCTAGACCCCCCCCCCCATTCGCATCCAGGCATTCCAAAACTCTCCCTAGAGCTCCCTAAGTATTCCTCTCTTATTCCCCAGCTTCCCAGCTCTCTCTGACCACTCGTTCAAGTAAGCTCCGGTGAAACTTGTCCACGTTCCGCTCAAAGTCGTACCTCCGGCCATCCATCGGTCTCGACGTCTGAAGGAGAACTGTCCGCCTTCATCCTCTGAAGCTTCCTATGAGAGAAGCTCATTCATTGAGGCCTTCTCTACGGTGAGAATCCTTTCCTGAACTCCCTAGATAGTTAGCCTAGTCAAGTGTGAAGGGAACTTCCAATACAACATGATCCCAATATTGGATTGAAAGATTCTATCATCCTAATCCTCGCTGTGAAATTTTGAACGATTTCATCGTCGGGATCTCTTGGATCACGCCGGAGAAGGTAAATGGCTTTAGGTTCATGCAAGAGGTTGAAGACACAATCCTAGCTGTTGATTTCGATCAATGGCTCGGATTATATCCCGTGGTTTTGGAGGCCGTTCGATCCTCCATCTGACGGTCAGGGCTTAACCCGCATTATCCAGTCAGCCTCTAATCATTGCCCCACCAATCAGAAGGCGCAGCGTGGAAAGCGCACGACTGATTGGGTAATTAGGGATTTAGTTTCACAGGAAATTTAAGGAAACTTCAAAAAATCAGATCTCTCAATCCACTTGGCCAAATTAGGTATTCTTAGGTTCTTTGGAAAGATCTCAAAGAGACCTTCAAAAGCCCTATGGTTCCAAGCCATGATTCTATATGTTTTTCTCTCAATTCCAGTAATATCATTTAATATATTTTGGCATTTATAATTTAGTTATATATCACCATGGCTTGGGATTGTGGGGGAATGAATTTGGGCATGTCTCTAACATGTCCAAATCCCACCCCGCCCCACTCTCTGTTTGAGATGTTTAAGGGCATGTTCATGCCAATTTGGGTTTAAGGGTCATGGTTTGACCCTTAAATTGAAACTAGGATCATGATCTTTCCAATCGGAATTAGGATCTGATTTTTGGTGTGTTGATCATACTTAGTTTGAGGAGTTTAGAGCCACTGATTTTACCCCTATCCAAGCCTAGGGTACTGACTTAGGATTTTTCTAAGGTGACTTAGAGGTTACCTTGGGTGGCTTGGTTGGCCACACTAGATAGGTCCAATTGATCCCAAATTTAGAGGGTTTCGACCTTGAGATCATGTGATCTCATGGTACAAAATTCATTGGATTTGGGATCCATTTGGTCCACCAACTAGGAACCCCAAAATCCCCCCTAGATTTGACCTAGAACCTTAAGTAATTCACTAAAAATTTATATTAAATCCTAAACAGTTCACTTAAAGATTCTAATTGACCATATTTTAACCTTCAATCCAGGAAAAATAAAACCGCAATCAGTTGACCCTTAATTTCATCTTAATTCAAATTTTAAGGTAAAGCAATAATTAATTCCAATAATTGATTAAAAATATTTAAAAATTCCAAAAATTCTCCAAATGCTTGGAAATAATCCCTTAGGTCATTCCTTCCTTTTGGGGATGATTCCAAGTAATTTGGAGCTGATTTAGATCAAAAATAAAAAATCGCTCTAATTAAGATAATTTTAAAAATTACAAAGATACTTAAACTTTGAAAAATCATAATTAATTTCAAAAAATCCAATTCAATCAAACTCAAAATCATTCAACTCTAATTAAAATATAATATTTTTTAAAAATATCAAAACCCCAAAATCAAGTCAAAGTCAAAAAGTCAACTTTCCGGTCAATCATAGTTCAAGTCTAGGCTCAAACTTCAAAAAATCATAATTTCTCATAGAAAACTCCAAATTAAGCAAACTAACAGTCCAACTACTTATCCTAAGGTCTAATATTTGTTAAAAATTTGAAACTTTTAAAATTAACTTTAATTTGAAAAGTCAACTTTTGGACCCTTAATCAATATGCTTAAAATAATTTTGATAATTCTAAAAAATTCAATAATTTATTAAAATTCTTAAAAAATTCAATTTGATTAATAAAACCACTTAACCAATTTTTTAATATACAATAATCACTCCAGAGATGAAGTTTTTAGGATGGACTACTCCGAGCTGCGAGGCTATGCATCCTAAGGAGTCTTGGTTCCTTGAGCCTGGTGGCACAACGTCACGAATGAATTTAATGGAGTGTAAAACATCAAATTTAACTGACTTTTAATTATTTAAGTAATTAAAATTCTTAATTCAATCACATCAATAAGATTTTTAGGATGGACTACTCTGAGTTGTGGGGCTACGTATCCTACGGAGGCCTGGTTCCTCGAGCCTGGTGGCACAACGTCACGAATCGGTTGATGGAAAATATAAGTTAATTCAATCTCCAAAATTAGTCCCTAATTAATTTAACTAATGATTATTAATCCCTTAATTTTTAACTAACTAAATCAACTTAATCAATCCCGATTACTACTGGGTAACCCAGGCCTACGAGACTATTAACTTAGCCCCAAGGAAGAAAAAATAAAATTCATGACCTCGATGAGCAACAAAGGTAGTAGTCATTTAATCATTAAAAATGCTTAATTTAATCTTTGATATACTAATACTTAAACTCTAATTAAATCTCCCTTTAAATCTTCAACAAACTCAAACACTAGATAACTCCAACAAGTCACCTGTTTTAGGATCTATCCCAGCCACACAACCTTTAGCACACACTTTAGATGGTTTGCTAGGACAACCAACTCTAGTCTAGGCTAGGCCTGTGTTTACTTTACTGTTGTGTGCTGTATTTTTTAGGATTTCTTTGCATGTTGTGATTGAAAATTGCTCGATGTGTTTGCTTACTTTTTCTGCACTCTGTGGATTGATACAATGGGCGATTAGATCACCTTTAGGTTAGAAACGATCTGGATGCTCATCGAGTTTTCTACATATGGTCATACTTATACATGGTAATAAAGCGGGGCTAAAAATAATGATGATTATAAAATGCTACAGGTGTTTCAGCTGCTTAGCCCCTAAATAAATAAGAGCACAGCCAAGTGTGGCTGTATTGAATACTTTAATTTATTTATATAACTACTTAGGATCATTTTATATTTAAATGCTTAGGATAATCCAGTATGAGAGTTTAGAATTTTTATTTTATGTTGATGTAATTTGATTAAGTTAAGAGTTGTGAAAGTGTTTTTGAGTTGGGATACTTAGACCCAAAATTGGATTCCAAAGAGAAAAGAATACCACTCAGGGGGATAGTCCTTTTTTATTTGGAAGCTCAATTTTGGATCACTCCATTACCTAAAGTGGGAAGAATAATCTCTCCTTTGGGGGCAGAGTTTTCTTTACCATTTGGGTATTCAGCTACGACAAATCCGAGGAGCTCGAGGAGGAGAAGGGTAACGAACTGAAGACAAAAGAGTATCCCACTCAAAGCTTACTTGTGTATATCTTAGGACTAGAATCTGGGTTATGGTTTGTGGTGCCCAACCATTTTTAATTTATGAAATTCTGGATTGTAATAAATAGGGCATTTGCCTACGGACTTTACTTTAAGGAATTGATTATATTGATGCATTTGATTTGACTTGATTGCATATAAAATTTTACTTGTTTTTCTTAGTTTTTTTGGCATTTGTGTGCCGATTTTATTTTAGCCTGAATATGTAGAGGCTCGTGAAGGTATGATAAAATTTTTTTACTTAAAACTTTAATAAAAATTTTAAGATAACATAGAAATTCTAATAATCTAAGAAGTAAGCCTAGGACTGCCGAGAGTTTACTTAAACATCTTTGCTGCACTCTTCTTTTCCTTTTGTTAGGCACCTCCCCACCTGCGAGTTTTGGCAGATCACCTGCTCTATGAGGGTGCAGATCTGTCAAGGGGAATCTGTGCAATCTTTAGGATAAAATTTATTTTTATGCCTTTTTAAAACTGCTTTATTCCAATTTTAAGTATTAATTGAGTTGATCAGCATGCATCGCATTAGAAATATATTTAAAAAGAGTCTAATCTTAATTGCATTTTATTTTAGCATTTTCACCCAATATAAAGTCAAAGGACCAATTAGGACAAGCTCTAGACGTCGGTCCTAACTCTCAAAAACTTTAATAAAAATGTCCCTACCACTCTTTCATAAAATGACTAGACTCATGAATTTTAATCGCTTAGGTGGTTAGCTAGCTCCCCAATCTAGGCTGGGATAAGTCTATATTTTGTACTGTATTAGTTAGGTTCGGGCCACTGTGGTCCGGTGCCAACTTTAGATTTAGAATCCGGGATAGATTTTAAATCATAAGACCCCAACCCTCGGGAATATAATCTCAAATATCTAATAAATCACTCAACTCAAACTAAACTATCTTTTTCAATCCAAAATTTAAAGCCTAATATTTAACTTAGGTTGGGGCACTTCTGAATTATTTCAGAATCCTAAAGTGCCTCCTACCCTTCATCTCTTGATTCCAAAAATAAGTGCTCAATCTTATTCCAATCCCATTTGAAAATCCAGTTTCACCTCCTTTGATATCACTCCTAAAAAAGCTTCAAATAAAATTTTTATCATTATTCTAATTGAAAGTTTTCATAGGAAATTTTAATTTCCTATGATATAATTAACTATGAGGGCTTGCATTCGTAGGAGATTTAGAACCCACATCCACCTTTTCAAGATTAATTTTCAAAGTTCAAATTAATTTTCTTTAGAAAAATCGAATTAATGATGATCGCTATCGTCATGTCCAAACGATCTTTAATAAATGATATTCTCTTCCTTTTGGGAGATATATCATTTGTTAATAAAATTTTGGATATGAAATTAGCGATAATTAACATGGAATATCATAGTTAAAAATTAGATTGAATTTCATTTTGACCTTTCGAGGTCATATGCAGTTCTTGCTTGAATCTAGCTACGATATTCAAGATAGAATTTGTAATTTTAGATCTGAACCACTTATTTCAAAATCTTATTTCTATCTCTTAAGGTAGTATACTTTTTCAGAGAGGTTTTTTTATTTTAGAATTAAAATCCAAGTTTAAAATTAAAATTCTCAAAGAAAACTAAATTTTCAAAAAAGCACTTTTTTAAAACTTCCACCAACAAGGAATTAATTTCTAATTTATCTAAAATGATATTACCTGGTATAGAAATCTTATCCTGCTTTTCAAAAGATAACATACCTTCCCTCGAATTAATCACATCTACAAGAATCATAGAAATAATATTAGAATCTGATTGAAGAATCAAATCAGAATGAACCTGAATATTAGAAATATTCTGATCAGAATGAAGAGCCATATTATTATGAGGTTGAGCAGATTTAGAAGAGAGAGAAGACTTCATCCATTTTCTTGTCCTACTATGCTCTCTATCATTACCCACAACAAATTTCTCTTTATCTTGATCTTGATTTTGATCTTTCGGATCCTTCGATATAGACAAACAAAGAGAGACAGAATGAACCAAAGAACCACATCCTGAGCACGGAGTCGGTTTCCAGTCATAAACAATTTTTAGAGAACAAACATGTCAATAATTGAAACATTCACTTCTGCCGGAAGGGATGAATCTTTATTAATAAGAACACAAACCCTAGCAAAGGTAAGCCTCATTTGCTCTGCCGTTAAAACATCGACAGAAATAGGGACACCCATAAGACTAGCTATCATAGAAACACTATACAGCGTCCAACAAACTAAAGGTAAATCCATAATTTTAATCCAGATCAGAATGGAGGTAAACTCCTCTCACTTCGGCCAAAATAAAGGCGACCACAACTGCAAGATAAATAGTTTACCAAAAAAGAACCACAACCCTCCAGACCAAACCATGTTGAAATCTTCGGAACATGAAAACTTCATTAAGAAAAATCCTTCACTTAAAGCAAGAAGTGTTAGATTTTCTTTCAACTTCCATGTTTTAAGCATTATCGCCTATAATGCTTCAAAATAAGATCTCTTACCCAAAGAATAACCTACTAAAGTTAACCCCCATTTTTCTGACGTCGATGCAATATCATCCTCAGAAAAATAGGCAAGATTATCCAAAGATTATACAAAAGAAATAGAAAAAGGTATGGAAGAAGATTGACGAGATGTCAACACTCCATTCCAAGATTTCTTACTATTCGGTGAGACCCCAGATGAGGAATCCAGGGCTGTACCTGAAGACAACGGAGGGAAATCTTTCGCAAGATCCATTCAAACAAAAAGGAAGCCTAAGAGAAAGAATCTCTTAGGGATTGCAAAGAACTCTAATCACTAAAGCTATCATACGCTCCCGAAGCTCTCCGAAGTGTATAATTTAACTTCAAGATGAAATCAACAATAACAACATCAAATCTTTATCCCACAATATAGGGAAATTTTTTTTGAATGCCATGAAAGTTTATGTATAAGAACTAAGAATTTACAAATTACTATGAGTTTCTAAACAATGAAAATATTAGAAATGTATTAGTGAAAGGTCTTAAAATAGATGAACTCGAATATTTCAAGGTGAATTTTCCCATCAAACTTGGTTATAATAGGCCTTCCCTTCAAGTGCTTCTATTATCAATGGCATGAGGGTATCATTTGATCATCCTCTTGTATCATGTCAACTAAGCTAGGTTAAGATGGCCTAACTACTCGGACCTATTTAGCCAACATGAGCTAGATGGGGTGGTTTGGTGGGTCTTTCTACATTAGGGAAATCAATTAAGTACAAATCTAAGTAAGCCACATAGGTCCTAAACAAATTTTGATCATTCTAAGAAGACCCACGTCAATTGAGTCTTTCATCTTTAGGGGCTAACTAAATGCCCTTTTTATTTCCATAGAATAATAAGATAGTGCATTTTCTAATCATGCTTCACTATGGAAGATATGACATAAATTACTACAATTACTCTTTTCAACCCCTATAAAAACTTTATGCTAAAGGGAAAAGAGACCCTTATTTGAGGTAGAAAATTGTCAGAAAATTTATTTCCTATTAGAAGATTTTGTTCATATGAATTTAATTATACTTATGCATCATGTAGGATTGCAGTCAAAGTAAGGTGATGTGGTGACGATTGATGTCAACGCATTAACCATCACAAATCATATTTTGGTGATTCAACAACTTCGCGTGTAGGAAGACCATCTCCTGTTCATGATTGAGATGGATTGCTATTGGTTACAAAAGTATTATGGTAAGATTCAAATCATGATGTGAAGGCTCATGAAGGGATATTCAAGATCATTATAAAATAGGAGGAGGGACAAGATCTTGACCTGAAGCCTCTTGAAAGAATGATTGTTGATGTAGTTTGGGATTGTTGCTTATAATGAAAGGTCTAATTCCATGCTAAACATTCATGGATCTTTCTCGAATTTATAAGATTGTGCTAATAATGAGCTGATGAACAAAGATGTGAGCATCTTGTTGATGTATCATACAATTATTTTTTTCCATACAAATATTATATTCTCTCATGTACTAGAAACTCGATGACATGTCGCACATTCCTTATATGATTTATGAATTATATTTGTTGCGGACTCAAATATACGCGGCGATAGATTTTAATTTTCCGTCTCAACGTTGTACGTATATCCAGCACACAAACAGAATTGAGAAAGTAACACCAGAATTTTTACGTGGAAAACCCTGGAAAGGGAAAAAACCACGGGGCCACGCCCAGTTGAAATGATTCCACTAGAACTTGAGCAGATTACAGGGGACTGACTCGCTTTCAAGGGCGATCAGATTACAATGAGTATCCGTTACAAGGACAAGCTGAGTTCCGACGTCACTCGGAATGTCGAACAGAATTCTGGCGTCACTTTGAAAGAAACCCGGCGTCACTCGGGCGTCGGGTAGAATTCCGGCGTCGGGCAGAATTCCGACGCTGCTCCCGTGTAGGGCAGAGCTCCGGCGTCCCTCGGGCGCCTGGTGGTGCTTCGGTGGAGTTCCGGCGGAGTTCCGGCGGTGTTTCGGCGGAGTTCCCGCGGTGGTCGAGGAGGAGCTGTTCCCTCCTAGGCTTCTCTTCTCTTCTTCTTCTTCTTCTTCTTCTCTTCTTCTCTTCTTGGCTTGGGTCCCCTCTTAGGAGAAATGAGGGGCTATTTATAGTTTTTCTGGAGTGGCATAGCCCGTAACTATGTGAGGGATCAGGGGCAAATAGAGAGTGATCCGGATGAACGGCCGATATTGAATCCCTTGATCATGAACCGTTTATCAAGCATTTGAAGGTCTTAATGATGTCAGAATTCTACGTTCTTGGGCTCGTTGGATTCGTCTCGTCGAGCCGCTCGATTCGACTATAAGCTCGTCAAAATCGGAGACCGTTTGGTAACTCAAATAGCTGTTTGATGCTTCCAACAGCGCTTCGGGTACTTGATTTGGACTCACTTGGGCTCGGATTGAGTCGAATTTGGTGTCGTTGGATTCGTATTTCCGAGACGCTCAGTTCGACTATAAGTTTGCTGAAATCGGAGTTTAAATGGTCTCCGAAATAATTTTTGAAGTTTCCAACTTGAGTTTTTCCTCGAGATTCGTGCCCGATCAAGATGATTTTTTGGCGATATATCAGTTGCCCCCCTATTTTTGGACGTCGAAGCTCCACGAGTCCAAAAATACTTGTTCCGGCATTTTATATTGGCCGAATCGCAAAAAATTGCGTTCCAAAAATTAAATGTTTGCTTGAACTCAATCATAGAGGCCCCGTTGAGCTCCGAAAGTGTCAAAATTGAGTCCGGAACGTCGAAAAACGTGTCCGGGGACCCCAAAAATGTCGAATTTGGACCGTCCGGGCCCGAAATTGGAGCCCGGGAACGGGTAGGCGGCCGTACCGGCCGGACCGGCCGGCCGCCGCCGCCGCCGCCGCCGGCGGCGCTGAACCGCGCCGGAGCGCGCTCCGCCCGCGCTGGGCCCGCCCGCGGCCCGCGCTGGGCTCGCCCGCGGCCCGCGCTGGGCCCGCCCGCGGCCTGCTCGCGGCCCGCCTGGGGCCCGCCCGCGGCCCGCCTTGGCCCGCGCCTGGCCCGCCTTCGCGCCTGCTGGCCGCGCCCCTTGGCTGGGCGGTTTGGCCGGCGGTTTGGGGAACCGCCGGCCGGTTTTATAATATAATATTATTATATATTTTTTTTTAATTTGGGCCCGAAAAATTCCGAAAAAATCCCAAAAAATTCCGAAAAATTTGAAAAATTTCAGGGAATTTAATAGAATTTTGGAATCCTCCCCCCCTTAAGGAAAACTATAAATAGACCCCCCAAGGCTTAGTAGAAACTCGCCCCTTCTTCCCTTCTTCCTCTGGCTTTCTAGCTTTTGGCATTCTGAGGCTTTCCGCCATTTTTTAAGTAGGTGACTTTCCCTACTTGACTTGGCGCCCCTCTTTTTGTGCAGAAGTTAGTGGCTTTCTCCCTTCCTCTCCTCGTTCTTCCTCCCTTTTTCTTCCTACTTTGGAGGCTTTCCGCAGTCTTTCGTAGGTGATTTTCCCTACTTAGATTTGCGCCCCTCTTTAGTAAAGGGAGCAAAAATGGGTGACCCTGCCTCCTCTAAAATTCCTTCAGAAGATCATCCTGTGCAACGGTCTGAAGTTCCAAAGAGGGTCCAGAAGGCGCCGAAGGCTGACGATGTGATTTCCACCGTCACTGAGGATTCCTTCATCTCATTTAGGAAGAAGTTTCATTTTCCTAATGATTTGGTGATGAAGGTGCCGGCCAGAACTGATCGTGCTTGCTTTCCTCCCCCTGGATATGTGACGGTGTATGAATTTAGTCTGCGAGCGGGACTACGATTTCCTCCTTCCACCGAACTGATCGACATTCTGACGCTTTGTGGGGTGTGCTTGTCTCAATTTTCCTACAGAGCAATGTCGATTGTGATGGGCCTGATCGTGCTTTTCAGAGACCGCGGAGTGGTACTTTCCTCAGAGTGCCTTTCTCGGATGGGGCGTCTCTTTAGCGATGCGCAGGGACGTGTTTCATTCAGGTCCAAGTGGTTGGATATCCGCACCCGAGACCCCTCGAAAGGTTGGATCAGCAACTTCTTTTATGTGCAGAATGATTGGGGTCTTCAGGAGAAGTGGGGGAAGTTGAAAGAGCTACATGTCCCCCTTCACATTGGAGCAGAAGATTTGCTGAGGATACTCAAACTCCCTGATCTGGATGCTCTACACTACGAGGTGCGTTACTTGAGTAGATATGTAGATGAGGAGTACTTGTTCAAGGTTGGGTTATCTACTCAAGCAGGGAGATCACATGCTCAAATGTTGAAAAAGTCTGCTAGAGTTCCAGAAGTGGTTCCCCAAAAGAACCACTCCAAGCGTCCAGGGAGCGAGGAAGGTTTGCAGGCATTGAGGAAGAAGAGGGCAGGTGAAGTTTTGACAGTTGTTAGCAGAGGTCCCCGAGCTTCTCCATCCAAGACATATATTCCAGAGGATGTGTTAAACCATCAGTGCATCGGCCGCCGACGGGCTGAGGAGTTGGTGAGTTCTCCTTCACTTCTTCTCCTTTTTTACATTTCTTAAGGAATATATTTCTGATATTTTTCTTGTCTCAGTATTCTGATTTCAAGCTTGAGATGACCAAGGCTCTGAACGATTGGAACAAAGAGTTTGTGAAGGTTAAATACCTTCAGGGAGAGTACAAGAAGAAATATGACAGTAAAGTGAAGGAGATGAAGGTGGTGGAGGATCAGCTCGAGGGGTGCAGAACTGAGTTGGCGAACAAGATCACTTCAGTCTCTTCTCAGAATGAACGGATGGATCGTCTGCATATAGAATTGGTGGAGGCACAAGCGACGATCAAGCAGCAGGAAAAGGCTCAGCAAGTCCTTGAGGCTGAGAATGAGAGGCTTCGGAGTGTATTGTCTGAGAAGGAGGCCCAGCAGTTGCCGTCAGCAGTTATTGAGGAGTTCAAAAAATCTTATGCTTTCAAGATCATTATTGAGGACCACATTCAGGAGGCTCGCAGTCATATTTATGATGTGGAGGTGAAGGCCTTGGAGGCAGAGTGCGCAGAGGATGGCTTCATCAGGGGCTTCATGAAGGGTGTTCGGACAGTACATCGCAAGACCGGAGCAGAGATCGAGGGACTGACTCCCAGCCAGGCTTCTAGTGATGCTTCTTCGGACTCTGGTGGTGAAGAGCTGGAGAGTGAGTTACAGCGAGCTTTTGCCTTGGAGGAGGACGAGGATGATGTTGAGATTCTCTAGGGTGTCTTTGATGTAGTTTTGTATCTCTTTGATTCCTTTCTAGTGATTGTATGTATGCTCGATGTTGATGTTTCTATCTGGTGTACTTGATGTTCAGTGATATATAAAGATGTTGTTGATGTTCTTTTCTCACATGCAAATGAAATTTACTTAGCTTTACTTCAGTTTGAACTTTAGTGAGCTCTCTTTTGACTTGAACAAATGTGAGGCATTCTTTTTCTTTAAAGGTTTTGACCTATCCAGGGTTATTAGTGAAAGCATTTGCTCGATTCCCTTAACCTGTCCGGAAAAAGGTCAGATCAACTCCCTTTGGGATTGATCATCAAATGATTTTGATATTCAAGATATCCTCCTAGGATACTTGACCTATCCGAGGTTGTTAGTCAAAGCATTTGCTTGATGACATTAACCTGTGTGGAAGAGGTCGGATCAAATCTCCCTGGGATTGATCATTCAATAATTGAGATACAATATAGATTGTGTACTTCTCGAATCACAGAAAAAGAGTTTGGAGAGAAGAAACAATAGCACGACAAAGTGAATATCATATTGCTCTGTAATATGAGATAACAGTTCCCTAGAATAACTTAGGGATACAAGAGAAAAGTTCTTCTATAATCAACACACACGGGATGTACGAAAAACTTTATAACACGAATATAAGACAAACATAATACATAGACTGATAGCAGTATCAACTCCTACTGATAATATTTGCGAAGATTGCCCACGTTCCAAGTTCGAGGAAGCATTTTCCCGCCAGCATCCTTCAGTTTGAAGGTTCCAGGCTTGACATAGCCGCTACCAAATAAGGACCCTCCCAGAGGGGGGAGAGCTTATTTCGCTGAGGGCCTTTTCCAGCGGCTTCAATGCTTCGTAGTACTAAGTCCCCAATAGTGATAGGGCGAGGTTTCACCCTTCGATTGTAGTGACGGGCAACTCTTTGGTGGTATGCAGCGGTTCTGAGTGAGGCTTCATCTCTTACTTCTGGGAGGAAATCCAAATTTGCTCTAAGCTTCTCCTCGTTACTTATGAAGTCGAAAGTCTGAACTCTGTGGCTAGGAACTCCGATATCAACCGGTATGACTGCTTCTGTACCAAAGCAAAGGTTATATGGGGTTTCCCCTGTAGGAGTTCTGGCGGTGGTCCGATAAGCCCAGAGGACATTGGGGAGTTCTTCGACCCATTGCCCCCCAGCCTTCCCTAGGCGTGTCTTCAGCCCTTTCAGGATTGTTCGATTTGTGACCTCTGTTTGCCCATTAGTTTGAGGATGGGCAACAGCTGTGTGAATGAGCTGAATATGAAAATCCCTACAAAAAGATGTAAAGATTTTCCCAGTGAACTGTGTCCCGTTATCAGTGATAATTTTTGCGGGAATGCCAAAGCGACATATTATGTTCTTCCATAAGAATTGCTTGGCATTTGCTTCAGTAATCTTCGCCAAAGGTTCCGCCTCTACCCATTTGGTGAAGTAATCTACAGCCAAAATAATGAATTTTCGCTGTCCAGTTGCTATAGGAAAAGGTCCCATTATATCAATTCCCCATTGGGCAAAAGGCCAGGGGCCTTGAAGAGATGCAAGCTCCAGAGCGGGTGTATGAGTGAGGTTAGAATGTAGTTGACAGTTTTCGCACTTTCGTGTGAATTCAAGTGCATCCTGTTTCATTGTAGGCCAATAGAATCCCTGTCTCATGATCTTGTAAGCTAACGCTCTTCCTCCCAGATGTTCTCCACATACTCCTGAATGCACTTCTCGAAGCGCGTAATCGGCTTCTGATGGTGGGAGACACTTGAGGTAGGGCCCAATGAAGGAGCGCTTATACAACTCGTTGCTGATAATAGTGAAATTTGCAGCTTGTCTCCGAAGTCGTATTGCAGCTATAGGATCTTCAGGTAGCACTCCATCTTTTAGAAAAGACAAGATGGGTTCGATCCAAGACATCTCTCTTGGCTCGTCAATTGACTGTATGACCCATGGACCCTGAATGCTTGGAAAGTGGATTTCCTCGATACATCTTCTCTTGTAGATATCCCCCGTTGTTGATGTAGCAAGTTTAGAAAGAGCGTCTGCTCTTGCATTTTGTTCTCGGAGGATATGTATGATTTGATGTTCCCCTATACGGGCTAAGAGTAGCTTCACAATGCTACAATATTGAGCCAATTGTGGATTGTGAATATCAAAATCCCCCTCCACCTGAGAGGCGACTAGTTGGGAATCAGTGTGGGCTATTAGGTTCTGGACTTCACAGTCGATGGCTAGTCTCAACCCAGCAATAAGGGCCTCGTATTCTGCTACGTTGTTGGTTGCTGGGAACTTGAGTCGAAGCCCGTACTCAAGAGTAACCTTCTGTGGAGAGATTAATAAAATTCCAGCCCCAGCCCCAGAACTCCCTGAAGCTCCATCGACGTACAACATCCAGAATGGAGAAGAAGGTGGAGCACTTGGTTGTACATCAGATGCTGGAACAGTGCATTCAACTACAAAATCTGCTAGTGCTTGAGATTTAATATCAGGTCTAGGCAAGTAGTGGATATCAAATTCTCCCAGTTCTACAGACCACTTGACAAGCCTGCCTGATGCTTCTGGCTTCTGCAGAATGCTTTTTAGCGGCAGATTCGTGTAAACTCCAATTGAGTGGGCTTGAAAGTAAGGGCGTAGTTTTCTGGCGGAGTAAACTAACGCCAATGCTGTCTTATCTGCCAAAGGATAACGTCCCTCTACTTCAGATAAAATCTTACTAACATAGTAGATAGGACGTTGTATAGCATTTTCTTCTCGGACCAGAACTGAACTAATGGCTTGGATAGATACAGCCATATACAAATACAATCTCTCTCCTGGTATTGGTTTAGAAAGTAGTGGCGGGGATGCCAAATACTTTCGCAACTGTTCGAAGGCTTCTTGACATTCATCTGTCCATTGAAACCCGGAGCTACGAGCACCTCTAAGTATCTTGAAGAAGGGCAGATATTTGTCTCCTGAACGTGCCAGGAAACGAGATAGTGCCGCAATTCTCCCATTCAGCCTTTGGACCTCCTTGATGTTCTTTGGCGGCACCATGTCCCTTAGTGCCTTGATCTTCTCTGGATTGGCTTCGATTCCTCTATGGGTTACCATAAACCCTAAAAACTTTCCAGAAGCGACTCCAAAAGCACATTTAGCGGGGTTGAGTCGCATATTGTAATGCCTTAACAAGTGGAAACATTGTTTCAGGTCAGAGATATGTTGGGTTTTTTCCAGACTTTTTACCAACATATCGTCTACGTACACCTCCATTGTACGTCCAATAAGGCTTTTGAAAACCTTATTCATGAGGCGCTGATAAGTTGCTCCAGCATTTTTGAGCCCGAAGGGCATCACCCGGTAGCAGTACAATCCTTTGTCTGTTTGAAAAGCTGTTGCTTCTTCATCAGCAGGATTCATCTTTATTTGATTGTAACCGGAGTATGCATCCATAAAGCTTAACATCTGATGACCGGAAGTGGTATCAACTAACTGGTCAATGCGAGGGAGCGGAAAGCTATCTTTCGGGCAAGCTTTGTTGAGATCAGTGTAATCTATACACATTCTCCAGGCTCCGCTCCCCTTCCGTACCATGACAACATTTGCTAACCAAGTAGGATAGTGCACTTCTCGTATGAATCCGGCTTCTAAAAGTTTATCAACTTCTTGTTCAATTGTTTGCTGACGATCTGGTGCAAAGTTTCGCTTCTTCTGGATAATCGGTTTGCATGTTGGATTGACTTTGAGAGAGTGAACGATCACTTCGGGGTCAATTCCAGGCATATCTGCTGGACTCCATGCAAAAATATCCTGATTTTCTCGTAGAAAAGCTGTAAAGTTTTTCTTCTCATCATCTGAGAGAAGTGATCCAATTCGCACTATCTTTGAAGGATGCTCTTCAGATATAGATACAGTAGTAAGGTCTTCCACAGGGGAAGCTCTCTGAGGAATATCTTCGCTCCGCAGATCAAAGTCCTCGATGCTTAGGGTAACCGTTGGACGAGACTTGATCTGCCTAAGATAGCAGGTTTGTGCTATTTGCTGATCTCCGCATACTACACCGACTCCTGATGGGGTATGGAACTTCAGCTTGAGGTGAGGAATGGATGCGATGATCCCAAAAATTGACTGGAGCGGCCTCCCGAAGATGGCGTTATAAGCTGATTCTGATTTCACCACAATGAATTGGACGGAGTGTGTAGTCTGTCGAGGAAATTCTCCAAGGACTACCGGGAGACTGATTATTCCTTCTGCTTGTACAGGTCGATTATCAAATCCATATAAAGGACCTGCAGCAGGTTGAAGTTTTTCTCTTGAGAGACCCATGTTGAGAAAAGTAGAGTAGAATAGAACATCTACGGAGCTTCCGTTGTCCACAAGAATTCTTTTGACATTGTAACACGGGTCACCAATGCCTGCGTTTATGACAAGCGGATCTTGATGGGGGGTCTTTACTCCTTCCAGGTCGGAATCATCGAACGTGATGGAATGATCAATACGAGCCCTTTTTGGAGTTGGGTTTTCTTCCACAGTTAAAAAGATTTGGTCGGATAGTAAGGGGCCTCCTGCGATTGTTTCAATTTCGCCCACCGTTACCCGGTTATTCGCTGGTTGTCTTTGTGATTGATTCTGCCCCCCAGTGGGACGAGCTTCTTCTCGGGTAGGTGGATTCCCAATAAATTGTTGAAGATAACCCTGACGGATGAGTCTTTCAATCTCCTCCTTAAGTTGCCTACAGGACTCAGTAGTGTGGCCACGACTACGATGAAAGTGGCAGTACTGATCTTGGTTTCCTGTATTCTGCTTTAAAGGATGCGGCCACTTCACTTTGTCCTGATCTTGAATCGCCATCAACACATTTGCTCGAGAGGTGTTGAGCGGAGTGTACTCCTTCTCCTGTCGGGGTTCTCGTCGTGGCAATGGGGGTCTAGGAGGTAGATTGCTCTTCCCTTGCTTTTTCCGTTGTGATGATGGATTATCCATCTCAGGTGCTCCCTTGCGCTTCCCAGTGGGTTGCTCGAACTGTTTTCTGTGAGCATTTATTGCCTCATCTGCTGATATCTGTGCTTCCACACGATGGATCAGATCGGCATATGAATGGACAGTATCGCGCATGAGTGCCGAATAGAAGGGGCCAGGACGGAGTCCTCCAAGAAAGACCCCTCTGAGCAATTCTGGGTCCACTCCTGGGATTTGTCGAGCCTCGATAGAAAATCGTCGAAAGTACTCTTTCAATGATTCTCCCTCGCTTTGACAAATCCCGGAAAGGTGAGAAGAATCCTTAGTAATTCTTCGGTTGGCTACGAACTGCTCGACAAACACCTTGGCCAATTTAACAAATGTGGGGATCGTTCCGGCTGGAAGTGAATAATACCATGTTCGAGCTTGTCCTTTAAGAGTAGCCGGGAAAACCTGGCAAAGGAGTGCATCTGAAGCTCGTTGAATATGCATGATGGTTCTGTAATGGTCGATGTGCTCGTACGGGTCGGATGTCCCATCGTAGGATTCAATGCTTGGCAGCTTAAAGCCAGCCGGAATAGGGTGTTGAAGAATGGCTTCTGCCAGGGGTGACGACTCCTGGAAGTCCCACTGACGAAGAGGTTGCCTTATGCCTCCTGTAGGGAATTCCTCCCGGACTAATTGTCGCAGTTCGTGGCGTAGGGCATTGCGAGGGAGCTCAGCAATGTGAGGTTGGGCTAACCCCTCAGGGAGGTCTTGAGGAAGGCGAGATCGCTGACTTGCGTGCGGAGGATGGGTAGAACTTGCTGTATCAGCCAGCTCATTCTCTTGACGTGACTGCGAACGCCTCCTGGGTGGAGGAAGAGGATTCTCAGCCTGAAGATGTTCAATTTGAACAGCCTCGACACGGGGTGGATCTCGAGGGAGAAGAACCTCCTCCTGAGGTGCTAGGGTCGGCTGTCGAGTCTCTCGCAAGAGTTGTAGGATCTCATTTTGAGATTCTTCCATCTTTCGAATTCTCTCCTCTAAGGAGGGTCCCGAGGTCCCTTCTCCATGTACGTTTTGCCCCCCGGGGAGGAAAGAGGTAGATACCGGGTGTCTATGATTTATAGACTGATTTCTGGACTGGTGGGAGTTGGAGCGAGAAGCTCCAATGATACGACTGCTGCGCCTGTTGACCATCGTAGCAATACTTGAAGTTGTGGGATGGACTTCTTCCCACAGACGGCGCCAAACTGTTGCAGACTCAAATATACGCGGCGATAGATTTTAATTTTCCGTCTCAACGTTGTACGTATATCCAGCACACAAACAGAATTGAGAAAGTAACACCAGAATTTTTACGTGGAAAACCCTGGAAAGGGAAAAAACCACGGGGCCACGCCCAGTTGAAATGATTCCACTAGAACTTGAGCAGATTACAGGGGACTGACTCGCTTTCAAGGGCGATCAGATTACAATGAGTATCCGTTACAAGGACAAGCTGAGTTCCGACGTCACTCCGAATGTCGAACAGAATTCTGGCGTCACTTTGAAAGAAACCCGGCGTCACTCGGGCGTCGGGTAGAATTCCGGCGTCGGGCAGAATTCCGACGCTGCTCCCGTGTAGGGCAGAGCTCCGGCGTCCCTCGGGCGCCTGGTGGTGCTTCGGTGGAGTTCCGGCGGTGTTCCGGCGGAGTTCCGGCGGTGTTTCGGCGGAGTTCCCGCGGTGGTCGAGGAGGAGCTGTTCCCTCCTAGGCTTCTCTTCTCTTCTTCTTCTTCTTCTTCTCTTCTTCTCTTCTTGGCTTGGGTCCCCTCTTAGGAGAAATGAGGGGCTATTTATAGTTTTTCTGGAGTGGCATAGCCCGTAAATATGTGAGGGATTAGGGGCAAATAGAGAGTGATCCGGATGAACGGCCGATATTGAATCCCTTGATCATGAACCGTTTATCAAGCATTTGAAGGTCTTAATGATGTTAGAATTCTACGATCTTGGGCTCGTTGGATTCGTCTCGTCGAGCCGCTCGATTCGACTATAAGCTCGTCAAAATCGGAGACCGTTTGGTAACTCAAATAGCTGTTTGATGCTTCCAACAACGCTTCGGGTACTTGATTTGGACTCACTTGGGCTCGGATTGAGTCGAATTTGGTGTCGTTGGATTCGTATTTCCGAGACGCTCAGTTCGACTATAAGTTTGCTGAAATCGGAGTTTAAATGGTCTCCGAAATAATTTTTGAAGTTTCCAACTTGAGTTTTTCCTCGAGATTCGTGCCCGATCAAGATGATTTTTTGGCGATATATCAATATTAATAAAATATTTTTTTTACTGCTTATCTTCTACTTTTTTTTGCTTTCAATAAGAGATCAATGCATCTTTTCATTTTTTATGGACATTGGTTGACTGTAGATGTTAGAGGCGTTGATCAGCTTGAGCATGCTCTTGATGGATGAGAGATTAGGCACTAGAAAGATGAGTGTCAAATATTAATATTTGATACGTATCAAATATAGATTGTTTGTAAGTCTTAATTGGTACTCGATGGGACCATTAATATAAGTTAATAACTGACATCTTGCGATGGTTAAGGGTGGGAACTGGCATCATTTAACTTTCAGTGTTTAATTATGGGTAATGATAGGCACTAATGTTATTTAATGGTCTACACTGAGTAATGGATGATGACATACATATTCATTGATTGACAATGGCAAGTGTCGCCGATTGCGGGTGTTAAAAGTGGCCAACGATCATCATCGCGTGATGACAAACTACGTGCATTGGTCAACGGCTAACATTGGGTGGTAAATGAGAGCATGTATCAAAGTCGATAGATGGTAGAATTATTTATGAATTTTAGATTTCCTTGAGTATTTAATGTAGAAAAAATGAGAATTAGTGAAATATATTTATATATTTTGGGAGGGGAGCCCGATCCCTATCTTGAATTATCTTTAGACAGTTCATGGGATGATCAAATTAAGTCCCCCTTAATCTTTTCAAATTCTTTTTTTTGAAGATTTCAACCCTTAACAAATTCATATTTACTTGAGCCTAAATTTGTCACAATCATCTTACGGCAATGCTCATTTAATTATAAGCACACATAATTTGGAAGTTGCTTGACCCATCAAAAATGTTTTAAGAAAATTATAATTATGCTTTAATTGTTTCATATATGCTCAAATGAAGCCCTTTTTATCCTTGGTTTGAAAAAAAAAAAAGTTTTTCCTCTTTTAGGGACTGTTTGGTTAGACAAAAAATGGATGTAAAGTATTCCAAATGCAATGATTTGAAAATATGTGTTTGGTTGTATGAAAAATGAATGCAAAGTAAGGTAGAAATATAGTGTAAAATATTGTAGTTCATTTTTGAGGTAAACTAAACTCGCCTAATTTTGAGCGAGAACTACTTATACCGCAAGCAAGCTCGCTTGATCTCCGCCACTACCCGTCGGCCACCCACTACCGGCCACCAACAACCGCCGTCGCTAGCCGCCACCACCTGCCTCCACTCACCGCTGACCACCATCATCTTTGGACTTTACATTACATTTATTTTACTTTAAGCCAAAAAAAAAATTCACCTACATTTACACTACACTCATTCAAACTACTCCAAAGTATTCCTTTAACAATGTATTCATTTATATTGCATTCCTTTTTTAGCCAACTAAATTAAAGAATATAGTGTGCGCACCACTTTAAGCACTCTACATCAATTTTTAAGTATTTAATTTAATTAAATTACACCCTTCAGCATTATTCAAATTTATTGAGCAATCACATATATGTCAATTATTAAGATTTTAATTTATCTAAATTAAAAAATATATGTATTTTTTAATCATAGACTTGCATAAAATTAACAATTAAGTTATTTTATTCTAACAACATCATTTAAATTTCAAAAGTGTAATAAATTAGCACTTTGTAGATTACTACACTTATCTAAAGTTGTTGGTTGCAGACTTTTATCATGTAAATATATGGGTTGATTATGATATAATCTATTATCGAGATATTTATTTTAATTATAAAGATATAAATTCTGGAGGGCGTTTGACCCTCAAATGAGCTAGAAAAATTTATAATCATCTGTATTAATATTTGATTTATGCTCATTCAGACCCAAATTTATGGGCTTTAGCATCATTGAATTTGTTGTATTAAGATGGGCTATCTCAACTATAATTTTATTAAAAATGAAGTCCCCATAATCTCAAAATTAATTCCAATAATTTCTAACATAAATATTTAAATTCTTTGAAATTTGAAAATTATGCGAAAATTCATGCATGCTAATTAATTTTAGAAGTGATATATCATCAAAACATTATATTGATCAAGCACGAATCTCGATGCAAATAGGAGTTAAAAGTTTCAAAATTTAAAATCAGGACTATTTGAACTCCGATTTAAACAAGCTTATAGTCAAATTGAGCATCTCGAGAAGACGAACCCAACGACACCAAATTCGATCCAATTTGAGCTCAAATGGGTCCAAATCAAAGGACCAAACCCTATTTAAAAGCTTAAGAATATTAATTGGAAGAACAAATGATATTCAAATGTGACATACTTATAGTAAAATTGAGTGGCTCGCCGAGACGAATCCAACGAGCCCAAGATCTCTGAATTTTGACATCATTAAGACACTCAAATGACCGATAAACGATCGATGATCAAGAGAGTTGATATCAGCCATCCATTGAAACACTACCAGCATGCCCATGATCTTCTCTCTATTTACTAGTCATGTAACTCCAAAAAAATTATAAAAAAATCCCTTATTCTTCACTGAAGAGGGGAGAAGAAAAAAAAAAGAAAAAAAAAATAGAAGAATCAGATTTATCTTCTACATTTTTCAGCCATCATCGCTTACGACGACCACCATCATCACTGACTATCGACATCAGAAATCATCAACATTTATACAATATTGTCAAGATTGTATCAAATTGTTGTTGATATTTGCATTTCTTCTACAACTGTGAAGAAAGGAAGATTTTTGTATCACTTGTTACAAAGTGAATTAAGCAATTGGGTTAGACCTCGTGATTTTTTCCTTTTCAATTATTTCACGTGAAAAATTCTCTGGTCTTATCTTTTTTACCTATTTGTGCTGAATATTTGTGGATTACTAAGATGTAAAATTCAATATCTATTAACTCAAATTTTTAATAATAAGTGTTCTTAAATTTATAAAATTTCAATCATCTAATATTTTTGAATGAAATAGATTGGCTCAAATATATATATTCTGATTTGAAAAACTTGAAGCATCCAAAATGAATAGATGTTTTAAATTTTCGTGTCTTTTATTTTACTCTCCTATGTTAGCTCGCCGTATAAGCGAGGACATATAACATTTTGTCCCACATCGCAAAAGTGTGAGTTCTTAAATTAAATGCACAGATGCTCTCGTCCTCTCAAAAGCAGCTGCGTGGCGAGCACAAAGCGAACTATTCTTTCGCCTTTTACTAAAGAATACCGTATGCCCGCCGGGTTTAATTTAATTAATACTATAAATTAATAATTAAAGTTTATTGAGCTGTTTATACAACCAAATGGGGAAAAATTAAGATATTTGAATTATTTAAATATTACATGAGAAGAAATTTGTATGCTACGTAGAAAAAAAATTATATTGAATTTTCATAGGATATAATATTGTTATTGTATAGAAAAAATTATATTATGATTTTTTGACGTAGTGTATCAAAGATCTCTCGTTATTTCAAAATATTAGATAATTTAATTAAATTATTAGATATATAATCGGGCTTATGATGGAAGAGGGCATGGGATCACATGCGACTAGAGGGCTTCCACTGATGGAAAAAATAGGTAGATGGGCTAGAGGGCTTCGACTGAGGGAAAAAAAATAGACAGATGGGCCAGAGAGCTGGAGTCACGGAAGCAGACGATAGAGGGAGCGGAGAATCACATATAATCTAGTTATTAGCCATTTTTTTTAAGTAGTACTCAATCAATAGATAAAATAAATGATTTTTATTTGTTTCAATGAAATGTCAAAATAAGCTGCGAATGAGCTTTATATAGCATGAATATGAACTCCCCACTCATTTGTTTAGTCCCACATCATGAAGCATTTAAAGTTTATGTCATATATATTACTATGATGGGTGGCGACACATTAGAAGGGGTTGCCGGAGGCACAACATAAGCAATGCATTGAAACCCTAAACAATCCTTAGCTCTCTAAGGTTCCTCTTTAGGAATTAAAGAGGTTTTTCCCGATGTTTTATCCTCTAAAAAACTTAGAAAAAACATTGATGATGTGCTGTGTTGGTGCCACCTATTGTTAATGGCAAGGAATGGGTTTGATGGGGGGCCACACGTTGTTTCCTTATTGGTGCACTTTGCATGGGCCCGATTCCCTCACCTCTTCCAGCCCCTTTCTTTTAATAATTAAGCTTATTGAGCCGTTTATACAATCAAATGGAGAAAAATTAAGATATTTGAATTATTTAAATATTATTCATAAATAAGAATAAATTTGTATTCTATATAGAAAAAAAATCACATTGAATTTTCATAGGACATAATTAGGGGTTTCAAAAGTTGACACGACTTGAAACTCGACCCGGACCCGACATGAAAAAATCTAGGTTCGGGTCAACTCGTTTGTGAAACAGGTCGGGTCCGGGTTTGGATTTCTGACCCGTTTGAAAAGCGGGTCAGGTTTGGGTTGACCCGACAACCCGCGGGTCGACCCGAATTGACCCGTTTCGTCACCCCGCGTGTCAGGTCGCGTCTGCGTCAGGTCGCGAGGTCGCGTCCGCTTCAGGTGGAGTCCGTGTCACAGGCCGTCGTCGCCCGTCGGTCCAGGCGTCCCGCGTCCAGCCCGCACAGCCGCACTTCCGCACTCGCTGCTACGCAGCCTTGGCCCTTGGTTACTCGGCGGAAGACGACTCAACGGACCCGCTCCGCTCCGCAGGCACAACCGCCGGCCCTCCGATTCGCTCAGCTCCGCAAATGTTCACAGGTCGGGTCATGTCAACCCGTAACCCGCACGGGTCGGGTCCGGATTGACAAACCTGACCCGTTTGCGAAATCGGGTCGGGCTAGGGTCAACCTGTTTACGGCAGGGTCAAGTCAGGTTCGACCCGAACCCGACCCGTTGACCTGAATTGACATCCCTAGACATAATATTGTTGTTGTATAGAAAAAATAATATTATGATATTTTGATGCGTAAGGTATGTGTCGAATGGGAGAGAGCAGTTCGCTTGAGGAGTTTTGTGCCGTGTGAGTGGGAGTTAGGAGAGAATGAGGAAGTTACGAGCATCGTTTGAGCAGATCGTGGGTAATGGGGCTGTGGGTGGTTAGATGTCAACACCGACGATGATCGGGTGGAAGTCCGATGGCAGTCGACGGCTGACCTGAAGTCTGGTGGCTGTCGGCAGTTGGGTGGAAGCCCGATAACAGTCGGCGGCTCGGGCGGTGGTTTGGTGAAGGTCGACAAGGTTCATCGGTGGTAGTGCTGGAGCTATTGAAGCCTCCGAGCTTTCTCCAATCTCCAGCCAAAAAAGTGCCCTCTCATGTAGAGAGTGGAGGTTTATTTTTAGATTTTTCATGAGTGGCATACCCTGTAAATATAGAGAAGATATGTGGCAAATTTTGAGGGCTCTATCGGATGGCCCATATTGATTCCCTCAATTATAGAGCATTTTTTAAATGTTTAAGTGCCTTAATGATGTCGGAATTCAACGATCTTGGGCTCGTTGGATTCGTCTCGCCGAGCCACTCGATTCTACTATAAGCATGCCATATTTGGATATCATTTGGTTATCCAATTCAAGCTTTGAACATTTCAAAGGTGCTTCGGGCCCTCAATTTGGACCTGTTTGGGCTTGGATTGGATTGATTTTGGTGTCGTTAGGTCCGTCTCTTTGAGACATTCAGTTTGTCTATAAGTTCTCTAAAATTGGAGCTCAAATGATCTCACATTTAATTTCGAAAGTTTTCAACTTGAACATGTCTCGAGATTCGTGCTCAATCATGGCAATTTTTTGATGACGTATTAAGACAATTTTTTGTCATTAGGTTAGTCTCATGACTCTAGTCAAGAGTTTCTTTTCAACTATGAATTTATTAAAATCTAAGTTTAGATGATCCTGAATTTAATTTTGAAAATTTTCAATTCAAATATGTCTTGAGATTCTTGCTAGATCATATTTTTTTAATGACTTATCAAGTGTAATAGTATTCTCTGGAGAAATATGCGATAAATGTAGGACTGACTTTATGGTAAGTTGATTCTAAGTAGCGGTCAGGATGAGACAATTTTTTTAACAAAAAAAAAAAAAAAAAAAAAAATTGAGAATCGTAGGATTGTAAATTTGTAAAACATTTAAAATATTTGTAAGAACCAAAAAGGTGGCGCTGAATTCAAACGAGAGATTGCAGATTACATAGCATTACTTAGTTAAAATAACAATTGTTAGCAGCACCACTTTTTCTTCGCGATTTCGTATTTACAATCTTTCTAATGACTTTCTAAAGTCCTAACAAAATTCCTTTTTTTTGTTCCAAATTATTGGCTACAATTTTTTTCTGCATTTGCCAAAATAATTAATATAAATCATTATAAAACAATGCCGTTGGCAGCCAATATTCCTTTTTAAAAGTGTAGGAGGGAACAGCTCTTCCTCGACCACCGCCGGAATTCCGCCGGATCACCACCGGAGCACCACCAGGCGCCCGAGGGACGCTGGAGCTCTGCCCTACACGGGAGCAGCGTCGGAATTTTGCCCGACGCCGGAATTCTACCCGACGCCCGAGTGACGCCGGGTTTCTTTCAAAGTGACGCCGGAGTTCTGTTCAACATTTCGAGAGACGTCGGAACTCTGCTTGTCCTTGTAGCTGATACCCATTGTAATCTGATCGCCCTTGAAGGCGAGTCAGTCCCCTGTAATCTGCTCAAGTTCTAGTGGAATCATTTCAACTGGGCGTGGCCCCGTGGTTTTTTCCTTTCCAGGATTTCCACGTAAAAATCCTGGTGTTCTTTCATTCTTCTGTTTGTGTGCTGAATATACGTACAACGCTGAGACGGAAATTTAAACTCTATCGCCGCGTATATTTAAGTCCGCAACAGTTTGACGCCGTCTGTGGAAAACTTATCCCACAACTTCAAGTATTGCTACGATGGTCAATAGGCGTAGCAATCGCCTCATAGGAGCCTCCCGCTCCCACTCTCCCCAATCCAGAAACCAGTCTATAAATCGTGGACATCAAGTTTCTGCCTCCTTTCTTCCTGGGGGGCAACACATTGCTGGAGAAGGAACCTCAGTGCCTTCTTTGGAGGAGCGAATCCGAAAGATGGAAGAATCTCAAAACGAGATCCTACACCTCCTGCGAGAGACTCGACAACCGACCCTAGCGCCTCAGGAGGAGGTTCTTCTCCCTCGAGATCCGCCACGTGTTGAAGCTGTTCAAATCGAACATCTTCAAGCTGAGATTCCTCTTCCTCCACCCAGGAGGCGTTCGCAGTCACATCAAGATAACGAACTGGCTGATACAGCAAGTTCTACCCATCCTCCGCACACAGGTCGGCAATCTCTCCTTCCTCAAGACCTCCCTGAGGAGCTAGCCCAACATCACATTGCTGAGCTCCCTCGCAATACCCTACGCCACGAACTACGACGATTGGTTCGAGAAGAGTTCCCTACAGGAGGCGTAAGGCAACCTCTTCATCAGTGGGACTTCCAGGATTCGTCACCCCTGACGGAAGCTATTCTTCAACACCCTATTCCGACAGGATTCAAACTACCGAACATCGACCCCTATGACGGGACAACTGACCCGTACGAGCATATCGATCATTATCGAACAATTATGCATATCCAGCGAGCCTCAGACGCGCTCCTCTGTCAGGTCTTTCCTGCCACCCTCAAAGGACAAGCTCGAACATGGTTCTATTCGCTTCCAGCCGGAACCATTCCAATGTTCGTCAAATTGGCAAAAGTGTTCGTCGAACAATTTGTCGCCAATCGGAGAATTACTAAGGACTCTTCTCACCTCTCGGGGATCCGTCAGAATGAAAGTGAGTCCCTCAAGGAATACTTCAAGAGATTTTCTACTGAAGCTCGTCAAATTCCGGGAGTAGATCCTGAGTTACTTAGAGGCGTTTTCCTCGGAGGGCTTCGTCCGGGCCCATTCTACTCAGCACTTATGCGAGACACGGTCCCTTCGTATGCCGACCTGATTCATCGTGTGGAGGCACAAATCTCCGCAGATGAAGCCATAAATGCTCACAGAAAGCAGTTCGAGCAGACAAATGGGAAGCGCAAAGGTGCTCCTGGGATGGATAATTCTTCCTTACAATGGAAAAAGCAAGGGAATAGCAATCTACCTCCTAGGCCCCCATTACCACAACGAGAACCTCGGCAGGAGAAAGAGTACACTCCGCTCAACACATCTCGAGCAAATGTGTTAATGGCGATTCAAGATCAGGACAAAGTGAAATGGCCGCATCCTTCGAAGCCAAATACAGGAAATCAAGATCAGTACTGTCACTTTCATCGTAGTCGTGGCCACTCTACTGAAGCGTGTTGGCAACTTAAGGATGAGATTGAAAGACTTATCCGCCAGGGCTATCTTCGACAGTTTATTGGGAACCCACCTACCCGAGAAGAAGCTCGCCCCACTGGGGGGCAAAATCAACAATAACAAAGACAACCATTGAATAATATTCAAATGGTTGGTGAGATTGAGTAATGCTGCAACTTGAACCTTTGTGTTAGTAATACTACTTGTCATGTGTCACCATGTATCTCTTCTATGATCAGTAGGATGTCATTCTAATGTCCTTAGTATTTCTACCAAGTCGAATGATGTGGTTGTCCCTATATGTATCTCTTCTGTTGTACAAGGGAATTATTGTCTTACAGTAATATAATGTGTTGTTCGTCCAGTTTTGATATTGTCTCTTTCTTTAAAAAGAATACAAATGACAGTGAAAAACTACTGACAAATATAGTCTCTTTATCCTTGATTCGAGAAATATGCAGTCTTTATTACTTCTCAATCACTGGAAGATCGATCCCAGGGGGATTCGATCCGGCCTCTTCCATACAGGTTAACGTCGTCGAGCAAAGGCTCCGACATACAACCTCGGACAGGTCTCACATCCTTGGTGGATTCTCCCGACCTCTTCCATACAGGTTAACGTCGTCGAGCAAAGGCTCCGACATACAACCTCGGATAGGTCTCACATCCTTGGTGGATTCTCTCGACCTCTTCCATACAGGTTAACGTCGTCGAGCAAAGGCTCCGACATACAACCTCGGATAGGTCTCACATCCTTGGTGGATTCTCCCGACCTCTTCCATACAGGTTAACGTCGTCGAGCAAAGGCTCCGACATACAACCTCGGATAGGTCTCACATCCTTGGTGGATTCTCTCGACCTTTTTCATACATGTTAACGTCATCAAGCAAGGGCTTTGACCTACAGTCTCAAATATGTCAAACATCCTAAAAGGATGTCTCTCACATTCGTTCAGACTAATAATACATCAAAAGCACAAAGCATGTCTTACAGATGCAATAACAATTCAGGTCCCTCTAGGGGACAAATCCTTATTTCATATACAATATCATTGGAGTTACATAAATTCAGATTCAGGTGTACATTTATTCTCACTAGAAGTTGAAATTGAAAAGTACATTGGCATCATCTGTACAAATTAGTATCATCAAGCAATAAGCAACTGTAACACAGTCAAATATCCTTGGTGGATTTAAGTGACTTCTCCCTTACTACACGCAAGCATCTCCTACAACTGCTCCTTCAAAGAAAGGACATAACTGGATCATCATCAGATCTCCACTTAGTGTTAGTGTATTGCCAAAATGTTGGCATATCACACTACTTCGGCCCCTTGATCCAGTAATATCTAATGTTGGCACACTTCAGTATGGATGAATATTGCCTTAACACAATGCCACTGGACACCCGCCATCATCGACCCTTCGTCGGATATCTGCCGGCGGTCCTTTACTTCATATCAGCCACCATCGGCTTTCTCGTTCAATTGCTAATAGCAACACCGTTGAACTCTCTCCTTCTGCTCCCAACTTGGTCGTTGACTGCCAACAGACTTCCACCCGATCGTCCATCATCGACAAACTAACATCGAAATTCTATTCGATGCTGAGCTTCCTCCCGTTGGAGGACTTCTGCCAGTCGTCGGACCCCCGTCGGATATCTACCCGACGCTGTACTTTTACGTGACGTCGGACTTCTGCCTGTCGTCAGATGTTTGTCGGGCTTCTACCCGACACCAAATTTCTACCCGTTGTGGGACTTCTTCTGGCCGACAGATTTTCGTCGGAGTTCTACCCGACGCCGTACTTCTTCCCGCCGCCGAACTTCCACCCGGCCGCTAACCGCCGCCGGACTTCATCCCGACCTTCATCGGACCACCGCCCGGTCGTGGACCGCCATCGAACTTCACCCCGACCTTCGTCGGACCACCGCCCGGCCGCTGACCGCCGTCAAACTCTCTCCGACTAAATCTCACCTCCACATGATCTCTTAAAGAAGAGAAACTCTAACTTCTGCGCAAAGGGAGGGGCGCCGAGTCAAGTAGGGAAAGTCACCTACTCAAAAACAGCGGAAGGCCTCAAAATGCCAGAAACTAGAGGAGAGAAGAAAGAAATTTCTAACTCCTGTACAAGAGGAGGGGCGTTGTCTCAAGTAGGGAAAATCACCTACTGAATAACAACGGAATGCCTCAACTGTCAGAAAGCCAGAATGAGAGAAAAAAGAGGAAAAACTGCTAACTTCTGTGCAAAAGGAGGGGCGTCGAGTCAAGTAGGGAAAATCACCTACTCAAAAACGGCGGAAGGCCTCAAAATGCCAGAAACTAGAGGGGAGAAGAGAGGAATACTCTAACTTCTGCGCAAAGGGAGGGGCGCCGAGTTAAGTAGGGAAAGTCACCTACTCAAAAACGGCGGAAAGCCTCAAAATGCCAAAAGCCAGAGGGAGAAAGGAAGAAGGGGCGAGTTTCTACTAGGCCCTGGGGGGTCTATTTATAGTTTTCTTTAAGGGGGGGAGGATTCCAAAATTCTATTAAATTTCCTGAAATTTTTCAAAATTTTCGAAATTTTTTGGGATTTTTCCGGATTTTTAATCCCATGTGGGACCCACAATTTAAAAAAAAAAAAAAAAAATTTTTTTAAGATAACCGCGCGGTTCCGCGCGGTTCAGCGGGCAGACGCGCCCGCTGGCGCGGGCGCCGCCGCCGGCGGCGGCCGGCCGGTTCGGCCGCCTACGCGTTGCCGGGCTCCGATTTCGAGCCCGGACGGTCCAAATTGGACGTTTTTGGGGTCCCCGGACACGTTTTTCGACGTTCCGGACTCAATTTTGACACTTTCGGAGCTCAACGGGGCCCCTATGATCAAGTTCGAGCAAATATTTAATTTCTGGAACGCAATTTTTTGCGATTCGGCCAACGTAAAATACCGGAGAAAGTATTTTCGGACTCATGGAGCTTCGATGTCCGAAAATAGGGGGGCAACTGATATATCGCCAAAAAATTATCTTGATCGGGCACGAATCTCGAGGAAAAACTCAAGTCGAAAACTTCAAAAATTAATTCCGAGACCATTTAAACTCCGATTTCAGCAAGCTTATAGTCGAACTGAGCGTCTCAGAAATACGAATCCAACGACACCAAATTCGACTCAATCCGAGCCCAAATGAGTCCAAATCAAGTACCCGAAGCGCTGTTGGAAGCATCAAACAGCTATTTGAGTTACCAAACGGTCTCCGATTTTGACGAGCTTATAGTCGAATCGAGCGTCTCGACGAGAAGAATCCGACGAGCCCAAGATCGTAGAATTCTGACATCATTAAGACCTTCAAATGCTTGATAAACGGTTCACGATCAAGGGATTCAATATCGGCCGTTCATCCGGATCACTCCTTATTTGCCCTTGATCCCTCATCTATTTACGGGCTATGCCACTCCAGAAAAACTATAAATAGCCCCTCATTTCTCTTAAGAAAGAACCCAAGCCAAGAAGAAGAGAAGGAGAAGAAGAAGAAGAAAAGTGTAGGAGGGAACAGCTCCTCCTCGACCACCGCCGGAACTTCGCCGGAACTTCGCCGGAATTCCGCCGGATCACCACCGGAGCACCACCAGGCGCCCGAGGGATGCTGGAGCTCTGCCCTACACGGGAGCAGCGTCGGAATTTTGCCCGACACCGGAATTCTACCCGACGCCCGAGTGACGCCGGGTTTCTTTCAAAGTGACGCCGGAGTTCTGTTCAACATTTCGAGAGACGTCGGAACTCTGCTTGTCCTTGTAGCTGATACCCATTGTAATCTGATCGCCCTTGAAGGCGAGTCAGTCCCCTGTAATCTGCTCAAGTTCTAGTGGAATCATTTCAACTGGGCGTGGCCCCGTGGTTTTTTCCTTTCCAGGATTTTCCACGTAAAAATCCTGGTGTTCTTTCATTCTTCTGTTTGTGTGCTGAATATACGTACAACGCTGAGACGGAAATTTAAACTCTATCGCCGCGTATATTTAAGTCCGCAACAAATCTATTTATAAAATTAACGATTAACTACTGCTATTTATAACAAGGATTTTTTTTAAGAAGAAGCATGTATATATAATATTAGCAGTAGGAGCATATAAGTTTTAAAATTTACAGCGGAGCAAACAAGTCAAATAAATTGGTGCATTCTTTAGAATGTACTAAATCATTTGGCGCATTCACCCCACATGCTCCCCCATTCAGCCGAACAAAACTGTAACAATGTGTCATGCTAAAGGGCGCATTCAATGGAATGCGCTAAACAGTATGACACATTTCATTGAATGCGCCAAACTATTGACTTATTCTAAATACGCCAAATAATTTGGTATATTAAACATCCTTCAAAACTACCTTGATTAGACCCCTCGAATGTTTCCAAAGGCACACTTAGAGCACCACCAGCCTCCAAACCACTGCCAAATCACAAACAGCTGCCAGACTACTGGCCAGAATGGTTGTACTGGTTGTAAGAGAATTGGGAAAAAGGATCATCTTTATAATTTTATTCTATAATATTAAATTAAAATTAATGAATGGTTGTATGGTTGTCACATTAACATTTCTATGATTAACTCAACTATGTTCAGTAAGAAATCTTACGCTTCTCGAATGTTATAGCGAATAGTATCAATATGCTAGTGAAACATAATGAAGAAGATCATGTTTGTGAGGCATATAATATTCTATTTATTCATGGGAAAATAATCATGCATCATATAAATTTGGAGTTCCCAAACAGATAAAATTATGAACTCTACTATGTAGAACTCCATACTCCATAGTTAATCAAAGTGTATGAGGTCTAACCTTTTCCTAAATCTAATGGTTTCTCCAAAACCCATAGAAGTTGTCTTCATAAGGATCAATCAGTCATGAAGAAGACCAAATTTGTGAAGCATATAATATTCTACTTGTTCGTAGGAAAAAAAATCATACATCATATACTTCTGGAGTTCTTAAACAGATAAAATTATGAACTCTACAATTGTGATCTGTGTCTTCTATATTTAGCCAAGGTGCATGAAGTCTGACCTCCTAAATCTAAGGGATCCTCTAAAACTCACAGAAGTTATGCTTCATAAGGATCAATCAGTCAGGAAAGCCTTGTGAACATTTAATAACCTTACAAAAATGAAAGATGACCAACTCTACAACCTTTGGTGCCACATTTTGCCAAACAAACTTTTGTACAATAATTTGCACAAAACATGGTTTAAATTTTGAGATGGCTACAAACTATTGTTTTAAAAATGTTTTTTTTTTAATAGGCATTTAAAATTCAATCAAGAATCTCATGAAGGGCCTTATAATTATAGCAGAACATTGCAAACCAGCCCAGCATTTTCTTTCCTTATTATAGTCTAAATAAGTTGTAATAATAGTAACTATTTAAAATAAGAAAGAGTATAATACGCTTAAATTTGAAAGAATTAAAACCTAGAGAGACAACAATCAACAAGAGTGTGTTCGAAGGAAGAGCAACATAAGCAGCTAACCAGCTAAATTAAGTAATTCCTTAACAAGAACATGTACAGCCATGGTATTATCCCAAAGTTTATAATCATCTGTAATATAGATCAGTTGACTTGGCATTTAACACCAACAAGATTAAAAGGCTTGGTCAACTACATTCCGCCATAGTAGAAGCCAAGCAATCTTAAAAAATTATTTTAAAGTGATTTAATTCCTGGAACTAGTATACCAACTTCTAGTAAAGAAAGCTAAACTGTATCCATTGGCAGAATCCGAACAAGAAGAGAAAATCTATGCAGATTAAACTAAGAGCACCAAATTTCAAAATAAAAACTTACAAGTGATTGCATGCGCCTTTTCCCAATTGGATATTTATATGGATTTGGTGTTAAACCACAGGATGAAACCTGACAGTAGATCAAGAAGAGAATCCAATGTGGATGCTATGATTGCCAATGAACCACTTCTAATTGACGCATAAACTTTAGCAGCAAAGAGAACCATATTTGCTATATTCGATATCCGGATAGCTAGGATCTCACTCTTGGCAACCTTTTCACGCTCTTTCTGCACATTCGAAATCCATGTCAATCCAAGACAAACTGTTTCCAAGTTAAAATAGTAAATTATCTTCACATTAAGGAGTATAACAAAAAGAAAACCAATTTACCTTTGATATTTTGGGTAAAAAACCACGGTCAGTCAAATATCCATTTCCTCAAAACCATCCAACGTCTCAACTTGTTGTTGATAATAATCAGCCACACCGTCTTCTTTGCCTAATCAATCAAAGGAAAGCTTCTCGAATTCAGAAAATTGGGTAAATCTCATATAAATGATGGAGGTAATCAGATAATGATTCAAACTAATGCAAGCCATTGGCATGACTTTCGAAGTAAATTGAGCAAGAAACAACTCCCATTTCTGAATATGGTAGCGCGAAGTGGAAGACTACTTCCATCCAAACCTCAATTAATATGACATGAAAAAAAAGATCAATTTTCAAGAACCACAAGGTTTCTAAATAGAATCCATGCTGACCTAAGACGGCGAGGCAATCATGGAGCCCTCGATGGGGCCTCCTTTCCAGAAGCTCAGCACGCCGGATACCTTCAAAGTTGAGCCGCCAAGAGTGTTCCTGCTGGCCGGCCTCCGCTAAGAGGAGCTTCGACCCTTCTGCATCGTCGCCGGAACCCATTTGAGCTGCCATCACTTCGCAGGCTCGAAAAAGAAATGCGGATCCTCTTCCTTAGTAGTTGCAGTATACGAAGCCACTGAAGAACCTGAGATGAATCCCAATTCCCAGGCTTTAATGTACTCTGAGGGTCTAAAGCTTGGACAAGAAGACGAAACATTAGAATATTATTTGATATTTACATATCTAACACTTTATTTGGCCGTTCACTGGCATCACTAACACTTTATTTGGCCGTTCACTGGCATCCCTGCCCACCATTAGCTAGCCGCCACCCTCCGCCACCACAACTAACAAGGCAACAACCATCAATTTCACTCGCCGCCATCACCATTGGCCACCGATTAATTATTGTTTCAAATACAATGCTATTTATTTGTATTCCTTTTTCTTCGAATACAAAAAAACCTTATATTCATAGCAAACTCAATAGAATAACTCAAAAAATATTTTCTTTTATTATTACATTCCTTTTCATCAAATCAAATAGCCTCATTGTAAAGTAATAAAATTTAGTTTAGGACAGCTTTCTTATTACTTACTATAATAACTTTCTAGCATACAAATTTTTTAAAATCGGTGAAAAAATAGTGGCCTAACACTGTCCAAAAGAAAGCCTAACTCATACATTTAGGCATGTAGCCCAATCATATATCCGATTTTCTCCAAATTGGAGTAGGTGTGTCAATTCGGGTCAACGAGTCGGGTTCGGGTCGAATCTGACTTGACCCGATCGTAAATGGGTTGACCATAACCCGACCCAGACTTGCAAACGGGTCAGGTTTGTCAACCCGGACCCGACCCGTGCGGGTTACCTGGTTGACACGACCCGACCCGCAAACATCTCCGGAGGCAGCAGAGCCGAGTGAAGCGGAGGGTCGGAGGCTGTGGAGCGGACGCAGGACGCTTGTACGCGGGATTGCCGGGATGCCTGGACGCGGATGCGGGAGTCGAGACGCGGCGGGAGTGCGGGAGTCGAGACGGCTGGACACGGATGCGGGATGCGGTGGGTCCAACGGGAAGCTAGGGCAGTTGGACCGCTGGATGCGGGACGAGGGACGGCGGGAAGCCTGGACGGCTGGACCGCTGGACGCGGTCCACGCGGAGTCGCGGCGGAGTCGGGCAGACGCGACCTGTGACACGGACGCAGACGCCGTGATGCAGACTAGACGTTGCGAGTCACGACCTGACGCGGACGTGACCTGACAGCTGACACGCGGGATAACGAAACAGGTCATTTCGGGTCGACCCGCGAGTTGTCGGGTCAACCCGACCGTTTCACAAACAGGTTGACCCAAACCCAGATTTTTTCGGGTCAGGTCTCGGATCGTGTCAATTTTTGACACCCCTATAGGAGACCAACATTTCAAATCCTGAAAAATGCTAAATCACATTTTTATGTAAAAATAATAAAAGTTTATATACACCTAATTCATATAATTGGTATTAATTTCATTAAAAAGTGGAAAATAATAAAAAACCTGAAACTTTTTATTTAATGATTTTTAATCATTATAGTTAATTGGCTTAAATATTATTTATGAAAAAGCAGCATGAAATGATTTTAGTTAAAAATTTGTTTCAATAATTAAAATTGACCCAACATTCTGAATTATGCCGTAATTAAATAAAAGAAAAGGGCTAATCACAAAAAAGTTTGAAAAATGGATGATTCTCGTTTTAGTAAAAGTTAATATGAAATTTAAAAAAAAAATTATAAGGAAATAAAATTCAGGGCAATGAATGATAATAATATTAAATGAAAAAAAAAAAGATCAAAATGGTCATCTCATTCTTTATGAAAGATGACTCTTTATAAAATATCAAAATAGTATTCAACTATATTACCAAAATAGCCTCAACTATAGTTATTTTATTTAAAGAGTAGAAGAACAATGCCTGCGATAATTGGACATGTTAATTAATAATGATGATTACAAGTACCTGTTTTCAATTTAATTGTGTTTTTAATAATTATTGTAATTACAGACTGGTATGATAGTTAATTATCATTTAGTAGTATTAAATGAAGGGTTAAATATAATTTTCTAATTTTTAGGATGGAGATTTTCTTATGGGGAAATTATAAATAATTAAAAACTTCATATATGAGCTACTCTTAACTTATTTATTTATGTATGATCTAATTTTTAGAATTTATGTTAACTAAAATTTTATAATCATATCATTAAATTTTATATTTACTTATGAATATTGCATAATTATGTTAATTAAGGATAATTAATTTATAGTTTATAATTTTTAATATATTTACAATTTTAATTTTTACTTCAAATTTTTGTTATGCTCCTACAGAAGAAATTTAGTTTGTTTTCTGGGCATGGATATATTTTAAAAATAAAAGAATAATAATTAGTATTAGTAAAAATTATAACAATTAATAATTTTCAGCATAATTTCTATTTAATTGGGTTCATTGAGTTTTTTTTACATACATTTTAGTATATTGGGTGATATGCTTTTCATGAAAACAAATTTATTATAATTTTTTAAAATATTAATTATTTTCTCCCAAATATGACTAGCTATTGGTGAAACATTAGGAGAATATGGAATAGTGCTTAGATACCCTTTAAAAAACCAATTTTCAGCCATTTTAATGATATTTTAAGGAGAAAATTTTAAATTCTTTGCATTTATTTTAAAAGGTTATATATATGAGATTTTTTTTTGGTGAGTTCGAGAGATTAAAAACTTATTTGCGATCTTACTTTTTAGATCAAATAAAAATTTTTCAAGAGAAGTTTTTAGTATTCAAACTTCAATTTATTTTTTTGAGGCTACATTTATTTGTTAAACATTCTTTATCTCCATTTGTAGGTTTTATTAGAAGTAAATTTTTATTATAATTTTTCTTTTTTTATCTATATCAAGTTTGTAGAGATCGAACTTGCAATTGTATGTCATCGCTATTATGGCTCATATGATGTTTATGAGAACTTTAGCTGTTTGTATTTTCTTTGGTGTATAGAATGTGTTGCCTAAACCCATCAAAGTTAGGTTTAGTTTGAGACAAATTTCTTAATATTTTTTAAAGTAATTTTTTAGTACAAAGTAATAAATTTTTGTACTAAAAAGCTATAACTTTTTTACTGCTTTATAAAATTGCTGTAGAGAAAATAACATTATAAAATTGTTGTACAAAATAACTTTCCATGTACAAAAAATTTTTAGAAGCATAAAAAAATAGTTGCCAAATAAAAATTGTATTTATGATATGAAAAGCAGAATAATAAGAAAGATGTCCCAAATAAAACCTTAATCATAAAGCCTACACTTTGTTTCACTTATATAATGCATTGCATATGATTGAATTAATTGATTCTTTATTCATTATGATTTAATATAATTGAGTTTAGAATCTTAAATTATTGTTTAAATGTATACACCCATTTTGTTAGCTTATTCATGTTAGAGATATCATTTCTCCTGCATTTGTTCATACAAGTTTTTTTTTTTTTTTTTAACAAAACAGATTTCATTCTAAAAGAAAGGGGGCATACATCCAATAGGCCAAAAAATTCAAAAAAGAAAAATACAAAGCTAAAAATGGCACATTAAACGACAATGCAACGTAAAATGTAAAGGAAAAGTAATCCAAAGTGTCGGACTCAGAAATGCCACTCGGTTATCAAGTTTGGACCATCCATTGGAGGAAGAATCAACGAGAAGACTCAAATACAATAGCCACCCTAGACCACACAGGAACCTCCAAGTTTGCCAAAACAAGCCATGGCCATCCAGGGGCGTGCAGGGAGTCTGCATCATCACAGTCCGAAAAACAAAAGCTAACACCCCACAACCTTGCCAACAAACCATTGGTTTGAAAGGGCCACCACCACCCAATGAAATCCATCAAAAAAAAAAAAAAAAAACATCTCGAGTCTGAAAGCCAAAAAGAACCCAGGCAAAGGAAAAGGATCCAAAACAGGGGTCATCGGTACCAAACCCAACCAAGCAGACACCAACAACAGAAGGAAGGCCAAATCCAAAAAGAAAAAAATCATTTCTTTTTCGATTTACATAGTCTATACTTACTACTCTTTTTTTAAAAAATCAACATCAGCAATTTGAAGAATACTTAAATCAAATTTATACTGATAATCCAAATCAGTCTCATTACTTTCCTCTCCACCAGCTGAAGAATTGTCATTATTTAACCAGTCACCCTGCATAGCTAACAATGCATCATTGGAAATAACATATATAGGCACATCAACAAGAGACACACCATCATTTTTAGACACAGGATCAACACCCATGGGAGAAGAGGCACTAATAGGAGAAATCAGCACAGATTCATCCAACACATCCACACCATTAGAATCCTCAACATTCCCACACGCAAACGACACATTCGAGGTCCTAACACCCAATTCAGCGATCCCAACATCCAAAGAATAGAATTAACAGCATGACCCACAACAGTCCCAACCTCTACACCAACCAAAAGAGAGGGGGACTCAAAAGGAGAAGGAACTAAGTTTATTACACAATTATTGGAATCCAATATCACCTTATCATCCTCTTTGAAATCAGAAGAAATAGCCAATTGCACAAAGACATTGGAAGGATCAACTTTCTCCTCAACATTATCAACATCAATAGCGTTATGAGCATCACCATGACCACCATCCACAGCTAAATGATTTTCCAAGTTCATGTCCCCATTATCCACCAAACCAGGCACCGGTGAAAGACGAAGGAACAAATGTGACAGAGCATCCAAATTTTCCACTACAACAATCACATTTCCATGAGACGAAATAGGTAAATTAGGATTAGCTGAAGGAACAGTCGGTGCAGAGTTAGGAAGAGGACGACAATCACCTTTTAAATGCCCTAAACATTTACAAAGACCACAATAGTAAGGGAACACCTCCATTTCAACACATTGAATGCAACCAACTTTTTTGGGGCCTAGTCACAATCTATCAGGATACTTTTTAGTAATGCCAAGCTCAACTAAGACGTGCGCCACTGAGGGACGGGAACCCATAGAAGTAGCATGATCAATTTTAATAGGGAGACCAAACAATGAACCCAGAGCATGAAGAATATGAGGTGAGAAAAGGTGAGGCCGCAAATTAGGGAAGGAGACCCATATAGGGATGACCGGAGACTCCACGTCGATATCAAAAAGATCTATGAGAGAACACACGGCTATAATCAAGATCATTCACCAACTTTATGAGAACATGTGAAGGACTTAGCAAAGTCACTGAAAATTCACCGTTAAGCTTGAGCTTAAGGAAATACCTCTGAATAGCATCGAGGGAGGGACGACGTGTAGGAAATTTACCGACCAAAGCAAACCGAAGTGGAGCTGCAAGGGCGAGGATTTCCTACTCCGAGATCCATAGAGACAACAAACCATGAAAACTCATCTCCTTTAGGTTAGGAAAGTTCACATCCGAAGGGCTGCCAGCAAGAACATCAAGAAATGAACACGACTTGGACGATCCCTCCAGGAAACCATGATCCACCAAGCGGTTCACCGCCATTCCGGCCACCATGGGTCGGAGGGGACGACGAAGTCCTAGCGGAGCATAGGAGCTAGAAGGATTGATGAGTGGGCGCACCGATGACTAGGGCATAGCCCTAGCGAAATGTCGGGGACGAAGCGTCGGGGGAGAGGCTGAAATTCACTTTATTATTGCATTTGTTCATACAAGTTATGTATTTAGTTAATGTATTTTTGTGTTACGATATGTGGCTTCCATATATAAATTTTATTGTCATATTACTTAAGCTTCTATTTGCATTATTTATGAAGTTTTAAATTATTAAAAATGAATTTTATTAAAAAGTATCAATTCACCCCCTTTCAAGTGTCCTTTTCTTACATGTTAAAGCTAATTGAGAAATAGATGTTACAAGATTCCACCTAGATCTTTGTCGTAAACTACATCTAAATAGTGGGGGAGTTCATTCTAGCCATCTAATTTCCCTTGGTGGCTACCTTGCTTCCTTCATCTTTAGTGACTTAGCCATCACACACATATTGTCTTCACCACCATTATCTCTACGTAGGCTTTGCCTTCATTGCCTTACATATAGTCTATTTTCTTTTCTTATGCTATAATTATTTTGACACCACTTCCCTTGCCATGACTTCCTTCTTTGCACTTGCCTCTACATTATCCTCATCTCAACCTTTGTGTTCACGGCATCCACCTTTTTTGCTATCCTCATTGTTGCCATTACCTTTCTTCACAACAACCATCACCACTACCTCTGTTTCTTTCATAATCACCTTCATCACTGTCATTATTGCTTACTCATATTTTTTTTCTTAAGTGCCCTAAATCTCTTGCGAGGAGTTATTTAAAATCTCTCATCAAAGTCATGCACTATCATTTCTTTGTGAACTAACAAGAAGAGCTCTTAGGAAGAGGATGAATGATTACTCGAAACACTGCCTTCATTTCATTTTTAAGGCCTTTTAAATAGAGCTTTATGGTGAAAAGGGAAGTGTGATGCTTTAGTTTTTTTCTCATGCTCCATCAAGATTATTCAAGTTGAATAATACAATTTAAATTTTGGGTTTGAAATCTTTGTTAATATCAGCCATTCTGATTTAATAAAATCTTAGGGGAGGTTTGTGCAACTCCTAAAATTGTCCAACATCATGAAGACTTGACTAGATAGCTTGAGATCATTCAATTGACCAAAGTAAAAGAATATAATTTAACTAGCACCACCATCACAGGTCAATTCCATTCTATGTGAGTAGATCAACTCTCCTTAGACTTTTTGTTGGGATTGACTCAACAAGCTTACTCTCTAAACCTTCATTCTTTTCATTCTGACCAAACCCTTCATTATAAGCTTCCAAAATTTTCATTTTCTTATTTCAATACATTGGCAGCTATCGTTGAACACTTACCATACAAACAAAACTGCCACATTAAAGATATGTTCTGATTTTTAAAGACTCTCTATCATGTCATCCATATTGATAGGAAATCTATTCCACAATGTTCATGTCGCTCCATAACATTCTCATGGTTTAAGTAGGGAGTCTCCATTTGACCATCAATAAATTACCAAATGGTATGTAATTATCTTCCAACTAGATTGTGTTCCACAATCTCAATTGCACCTAGACCACGAGAGGATAACAATTATTTACATCTCATATGCCAAGGTTTAACAATCTTCTATGTTTATACCACATGGACACAACAATCATAATGCTCCACATTAGTGCCACCTCAACCACAAGGTAGCTAATAAATATCCCTATTTTGCTTTTGGGAGGGGCCTTTTTGGCTTTTTTGAGACATAAACCCTTTAGTGATCAAGAGACGCCACATATAATTGAGATCTTTAAGAGCTTGCACTTTGCTTCTTCATTTTCTTCAAGTACAATGAAGCTTTTCTTGCTCTCCCAATCATAGATGTAAGTTAAAAAATATTGAACCAAATTTCCAAATGCTTCTTTCTCCAACCCCCTCTATTTCATTTTTCTAATATGTTCTTATGGATGACCTTCACCCTCAATCAATAGAGTATTCTAGTTTGAAGGCTCACCATCTCCAATCTTCTCTTCTATTTATGAACCAGAAGGAACTTTACTTCTATCAATATCTCATTTATAGTGTGGTATGTTAACTTTGAGCCATCCATTTATCTTTATTATTGACATATACACATCCAGATAAATGAAAATCTAATGGTTCAAAATTATAACTTGAGTGAGTAATTATTTTATTTATTATTATTAAATGATATATATATATATATATATATATATATATATATATATATATATATATATATATATATATATATATATATATTCATAGTTAATAAGAAAATCACTCTTACCTAATAGTATGAAATTCTAGGCAGTAATTTGGATCGCAAATAAATAATATTACTATGGTGTTAATGAAGATGGCGTTCTCTTTCGAAGTCTCCTTTTCATTCTTGAACAAGTCATATTCTAATATCTAACGGGTGTCTTTAAAAGTACTTTGTGGAGCTAAATCTTTCGACTCCTTATATGAGCAAGCCATTTGGCCTCATTTGGCTTGTAGGCTTCAATAAATAAGGCCAACGAGAAGATGGCAACATAGAAAGCAATTTTCTCATTTGCCTTTGGAACTTTTTACAAATGAATTAATTTTTATAACCCAAATCTAATTTTTAGCAAATAAATTCAAATAATTTTGTAAGAAATAAGCAATAAGAAATAGAAACAATGTCAGATATTTTTCAAATTTGGTGTTTCCTCTGACCAAAAGATTGATGAGGAAATTGTGAATTTTGATTGTCAGCCGTATTATGATGAGGAAATTGAGCTGGCAATTTTAAGCTCACCAAAGAGATCATCTTCATTCTCTTACAAGTCCACAATTGAGTCCTTTGATGTTTTTTAGTAAGTGATTGCGAGCCAAAGTCATTGTTGCAATTGAGCACTTCTTTAATAGCACAAATCTTCCTAGAAATGCTAAAACTACAACCCTTATTATAATTTATAATAGCTCTAATTTCAATGACATGAGTGATTTCATATCTCTTTGTAATCGCTTCTATGAATTTATTGCTAAAGTTTTAGCCAAAGTCTTAAGTCGATCATGCATGATATCATTAACCAATAACAAAATACATTCATCGGTCAGGATATATTTGGCAACTAATTAGTACATTATGATTTAACATATACTAAGAGCCTATTATATTGTACATATGAGAGTTTATATATGAGTGCTACAGAAGTTATTATTCTGTTATTGTCATGTATTTGAGTCTTTATATGTTTTTGAGTCATCTTAAATCATGGTTCATATTAAATTTTGCATATTGTTATATTGTATTTGAGCCTATGTGATAGGCCATTTTTTGACAAGAGCAATGTTGATCTAATTAGGTGAGTATTTGTCGTTTTTCTCAAAATTTTAACAAGGAAAACCTGATTTAAACTACTTTTGAGCTTATTGCTTTCTTCATCTCAATGACAAATTATAACGATTTTGATAGCATTCTCTATCCCAATGAGCTACTGTAAGCTTGAGTTTGATAGCATTCTCCATCATTCTTCTCTTCCAGCTAAAAGAGAGTGACATGTTAGCCAAATTCAAAGATTGAGAACTCATGTGAGATTAGGAGCCTATGATTTCTTCGGCAGGCATGTAACAACATTTCTTTATACTCCCTTGTGCAATTGAACTTCTTTCGATAGTGCTTTTCAAAGATGGAGAAAGTCAAATGAATGAATTTTGAGATTAATTTAGCATTTCAAGTTTTAGAATTACATACCTAGAATTTAATAGGTTGTACCTATAAGCGTCTATGTATGAGTATTAGATAATATTTATTGGGTTATTTTCATGTATTTTTGAGTTATAGGCATTTTTGGCATAGCAAATTATTCATCATGTTGAGTTTTGTATATTATGAATTCATGCTCTATTTAGGGAGAAATTATTCTGTGCGAATGTTGAACGCCGTCCGGAGACCAACCAGAATGCACCACGTCACTTCCTGCTAGGTACCTGGCTCGGTATTGCGGCTCAGTACCGCTGACGTGGCGCATCCTATTTGATCTCCGGATGATGAACTACGTTAGATGTTTGCACAGAATAATTTCTCCTATTTAGAACATTATATGTTGGGTTAATGTTTTATTTATTGGATCATACTAAACTTTTATGTTATTAGGGGACAAGTTGGTTAGTTTGGTGTTAGATATAACGTTGATAATAGGTCTGAATTGAATGGTAGGTATTGATATGATTGTAATTTGAGTATTTATTTTAGTGTTGTTTAATCCCTTCCTTTATTCTTACAAATAAAAAGTCTCTCATCTATTGGGTAAAAAATGAATTAAAATGATCCTTCTTAAGCGTATTTGCTCTTATATTATCTTCCACAATAGTACAAAGATCTCTTGAATGAGAATAGCAAAACCCTTCGAGTCGAATTTCTAAGAGAAAAGATCACAACTACCACAATAAAGAACTGCCTGTGGACATAATCTTTAGTATAAACTAACACTTTAATAATTAGTCAGATTTTTATCATAGCAATTTCATTTTCATTCTATTTTTACAATTATTTCTTCTTTATGATCTCATCTTAATCAAATTTGTCACTCTTATTCTTACAAACACCAAAAATATCCTCTTTATTAACTTATAATCTCTTGTGCTAATCAAAACTAATAACTAGCCATAATAAAGCAAATGAAAAATAAAAAATAAAAACCTTTTTTCAAAATTCCTAAAAACCATTTCAGCTTTTAATATAAAACACCAAAAAAATTCATCCCAAAATTCTTGTCGTAATAATTTCTACAAATTCATATATGACATTACTAATCAATCTCAAGTCACATTCAACAATAACAGAAGCAAATCTAAAAGTGCCATTCTCACAAATGATATTCAATATAGAATTATAAGAAATAAAACCACTAATTATTTGCTCTAGGTTGCATATCAAGAAGGCTTTTGATTATGGTAATAGAGACTTTGTACATAATAGGCTAGATTATAAGGGCTTCATTCCTCTCTTTTATCCCTTAGGTGAAATCATACATCTCAACATGTATTTCTCTAGTAGCATTAAGAGAGTAATAATCTTAGACAATAATTGTAACCCTACTGCTAATGATTTCCAAAACAGAACTGCACCCTGATTCCTCTTTTGTCTGCAACCGAATAATTTACATGCAAATCTGCATCATCGTCGCATGTTTTTTTTATGAATTGGTGATGTGTTATCAGACATTGCTGCCCTCTTTTGAGTTCTTTTTTATGCCACTTTGATTTTTTTCATGTATTTAGAAGCTTTTATGATCGATTTGTCTAATCTTCTTATTTTGCCTATTGGAAGGCTTCCGTATTTTGAACATTGTTCTTGTAAAATAATTTAGGCAAATGGTAGAAGGAAAAAAAAAAAGGTTGTAGAGTAAAATGATGTTGCAGGCTTAAAACTAACGATAACAATTTTGGAACAAGCACAAGCACCATGCTACAGTTTATACTCAGCACAAGCACTTGTGCCCTATTGATCTCCTACACATAGTCCACCACAACCAATCCGACTTCTTTTTCAGCGCCCACAAGGTAGCTCTCGAATCCTGATCAATTGCCTGAAGCCCTTTCCCTATATCTCAAAGCCGTTGCTCTTGCAGTACATTTCCATGGAAGAAGCCGAAGGGAGTTCTGCAGAAAGAACAAAGGTGCCGTGTTGTACCTTCTATAAAATCACCCAGCCAAGGTTGATGACTTTACAATAGGCGACTCGCCTATTGATCAAACGCAGCTACAAAATAACTCTTATCTTGCACACTTACCTCGATCAAACTGAATTCAATCTTTTCCAAATATTAGGCCATTTGTTATCACTTTTTTTTTTATTCAAACAAATGGCACTGCATTTAATAGTCCTATGGATTCATCATTTCAAAAACAAAACATATAAAGATACTTCCAATGCTCGACATTCCAACTACATTTCTACTCATAGCAAAATGACCTTTAAATGTATCAAGAGAGAAATTAACTACAAGATGTAGCTCACCTTGATCTGCTAGTTAAGAGCTTTAACTTCCAACCAAGAGATCTTCAATTTGAAACTTACATATATGATGTGCGGGTAAATTTATCTTAATTGATCAAAATGTACAAAAAAAAAACTTCAAGCGGCATCCCGTACCTCAATAGAGGCAAAAATAAAGCTCTCCAGTGCAACCAGCAGAACCCAAACTCTGTTTACTGTTTAGTATACAAAATTGTGCTCATATTGCAGCATCAATACTGTTTGAGTCAGCAGTTGAGAACGAGGGTGTTGAGTACCAAGGAAAGTACTATTTTTAAATATAAAACCAACCTTCTATTTATTTAATATTCTTAAAAATAAAACGTAAAAATATATGAAATTTATTTTATTCTTTTTATTTTACTATCATAAAAGACAGAAAGGGGAAGATATTAGAAAGTTCAAGCCATAGATTACCTCAAAATTTAGTCGAGATTATTTATCCATAAAACTTAATCAGCCTTTTGAACTACTTAAATTCCAGATATTAACAAAACAAAAATTATTAAATACTAAATCAAATTGACAATTTGCCTAATAAAACATTGCATCCTGTTCGTAGTTCAATTAATCTGCTAAACTAGAAATCCGAGTTAACTCGACCAGCTCCAAACAAGTAAATGAAACACAATAGAATACTACTATCATTGCAAAAAAATACAATTACTCAAATATAAATATAGATATAAATATACAAACAACTACGCATACCTGCATCTGTATTCTTCATTCATCGAGCTCCATAAAACTGAATTGAAACTTGTTCACTTGAACTAAATTTTCAAATATAAACAAAGAATAAACTAATCAAGAACTGATCTCCTGAACTCCTACAAGGGCAGGAGCCTGCGGCAGAGAATTTTTGAATAGAAATGGGAGAGGAAAGCATAAACCCCACGCTGATCCCATCCCATAGTCATTCTGAATACATAATTTGAAGAATTCATTGTTGCTGCAAGGCTGACAGCATGAAACGAGGACCCAACGCCAAATTACCCACTATGACTCTACAGAATCTCCACTGATTGCATTCTCCAACCACAGGCATATAGTTATTCGGAATAACATGCTTATTATTATTATTATTTAGTTTATTACCTTTCAAATAAAAAAATATCGTTTCATTTTTTGTTAGAGATAGGCTTCATTTCCACTTTAAAAAAAAGGAGCAGAACAACTGAAGTCCTAATCCTAAAACTAAAAGCCAAATGACACGATATTGCTGGAAATTAACTTAGGCCTTAAAACTGGAGTTGAGGTGCACAAATGAGGGCACTTGCCCCCATGACTCCACTCTTTATTAAAAAAATTTTAAAATAATTATACTAAAATATTTTTTATCAAACATTTATTATTGATGTCTCAAACTTTATAGTAATGACTTCTAAGAAAATGATTTGTCCACTCTTCATATGAATGATAAATATGAAAAAAAAAAAAACTTTTCCATGCGTTCGGCAGCTTATCAAAAAGTAGCATTCCACAAAATAAAAAAGAATGCGTCTCTTAAGTCCAAATATCTCAATAACAATGAGCACTACAGATATAAGCTAATCAGCAATCTAGTGAAAATGAAACGATTAATATCTGGAAAAACAATCAAGTTACAATACCTTGCTCAAGATTTAGTGAAGATGAGTATTAAACCTATTAAATTTACTTTAAGATGAGTATAATATATAAATAATAGATCAAATTTTATATCATTTTCATCTCAAAGTAAATCTAATAATTTTAAATTTTAGTCTATCTTAACCAAAAATTTGATATCCTCATCTAATATTTTCCTTAATATCCTAAAAAACTTACCCCACTGCAACTCTTTGAGCACCATCTACAATGAAATCTTCCCAAGCCATTGAAATTTACAACCTGATTTACGATTTAGATGCATACTTTCTTATGGTGTTTGACAAAATCATGCTTACCCAACCCTCTAGCTAAGGAAAATAAATGATTCGAACGCATACCTTTACTAGTTTTAGGTCCAGATAGGCCCTTGAACCAGCATCATGGCTTCAAGTTTCTGAAGAAAACCAACTGCCTGATTCATCTGTCTTTACTCGATTTCTGAGAAGAGCTGATTTAGCTAAACAAGCACAAATACCTGTTCTCCACCGAAATACCAAACCATAAAAGAGAAATCAGATTTTCTTAGTCAGAGCTCCAGATTTTGCAAATTTTGAAAAATACATGCGGCTTCTTATACAACACTAAACCTTGCACATTCCATGTTGCAGTAGCCACAAAACCCAGCTATAAATTGGTATAGCACACCCTCAAAATGGAGGTCCAACTATTAGCTAATATGGCACATTCTCATTTTCTATCAATAGTTCCCAGAAACAGTTAAATAAAGGTGAGTGAAGGTTCTGTATTACAGAGGATAACCAGACCTTCTAAAATCTCTGGTGAAGAAAGGGTGGCAGAGGGCTTCCTGAGCTTTCAGACGCTCAGCAGGATCAAAACGGAGAAGCCCTTGCAGAAGATCAATGAGATCACCAGCAGAATGATCAACATGCTGCATTATAAGGTTCTGCAATGCACAGATTGTTAGAGCTTAAATTTACCTGTTTAGCATATAAACAAGTATATGGATATAACATGCTACCTGAAGACGTGGCAATTTTCCAACTGCCCTCATGCTTTCCCTAGATGTTGCTCCTTCAGGCCAATCCAGTCGCAAGCCTCGCTTAAAATATTTTTCAGCATGTCGACTATACAGAAACAGAGAGTAAAAAAAAAATGCATTCAACTCTTTATATATAGCAATCAAATAAAAGAAGATAAAAAATTGAAACTCAATCTTCAACTCACTCTGCTTTCCTAATCATATGAATGGGCAGCGGGCCTAACACCCTCTCCATCATTGCAAGATGTTCCAAGTTTTCATGAGTTTGAAAAAGTGCCTCTCCCTGTCATTTTAAAGAAAAACAATTCAGGAAGGTTGATAACTATACTGCTCCATGTCGCACACGCAAATTCAGAAAAAAAAAATGCCATGGCTGTGTTAATGGCTAGGATAATTCTGTTAAATAATGCCTATAGAAATCATAAACTCTGTTCTACCATGAAAAAAATGTTGAAAGATGGCATAGGTCGAGCATCCAAATTAGAACCAACAGTGTGGTTATGAAGCACCTATAACAACACAAAAATTTAAGCCAAAAATATTCCAAGCCCACTTAGTGCAACCAACTACTCCCATAATTTTGACGAAAAAAAAAAAAAAAGATGCAACTAAGATTTTAAATCTCAATGTTCAGCGCCATAGGTTAATGGTGCACCGGAACCCCCATGATTCAATTGTATACTGTGATAGAATGCAAATCAATGACATGAGACAGGATGATTGTTATCATAAGTTCCTTGTTGTTATCTCCATTTGGAAGCTCAATGGCGCCACCAAGGATTTAAAATTGTGGCACATGCTCTAATACCAAATTGACATAAAGCAAGACGCTTCAAAGTCATTGAGGATTGTGGTGAATTTTTGTTTCGATATTTTGAGACAAAAAGAATGTGGTGTTATAGAGAGAACATGGTTTGAATGGAGGCTTTAAAATCATTAAGGATTGTAGTGATTTTTTGTTTAAATATTTTGAGAAAAGAAGAATTTGGTGTATCGAGATAAATGGGGGTATAAATAGAAATGGGGAAGAATGCTCCAAGGGGGGCATGAGATAAAGAAGAATATAAGGAAGAATCCCTAGGGGAAGAGTGGGTGCTGGAAATCTTTGTATTTATCAATCGAAGCAATGCATTAAATAATGATGAATGGTCCATAACTTGTTTTTCTTTTTATTTGTTGTTTTATTTTATTTGTTATTTCTGTAATCAAGAATTGCGTAGACTGTGAAATGTTGGTTTTTATTTTCTTTTTTTAAGGCGGCTCAACTCTAAATTTTTGTAGACAGTGGAATTTGAATTGACTTTGTTGGGGAGGTAGACTTTGGACTAGTCTACACTTGCTCAGTGAAATATGGACTTATCTCAAAGGCATTTGGCGGAGCAATAGTTCTACGTTTCTTGCGGAGTGCTTGGTTTCTGGATGAAGCATGGTCCCTATTTGTTCGCCCATTTTATTGCGCCTTGTATTAACTTGTGAGCTATGATGCACAGACATGGACACGGCGACATGGATACGACACGACACTGACACGGGACACGTCAATTATTGAAAATATAGGACACGGACACGAGTTGGACACGGTATTATAATTTTTATATTTTAAAAATAGTGTATAAAAACTAAATAAGTATAATTTTAAAAATAATTTAGAAAAAATAAATCATATTACTAGAATTTGTGCTTAAAATGATTAATATTAGGATGTTGAGAGTCGGGCATCAATGCCGTTTATCAGTCATCGAGAGAGGACATGAAAATACCTTCACTGCCAAAGAGAAATGAAAATGAGAATATTCGATGAATGGGGTATTAAGTGTAGGCGATTGATTTGGTGTTGTGGATAGAAAATAACAATTTTAGTTTTTATATTTTAAATAAGTAAAAAATTTAAATACAAGAAATTATATTTTTAAAATTCATAAAATATTTAAGATACGCATGTCGGACATGCGTGTCCAATTTGTATTTAATATTTTTTTAATCGGACACGTTTTCGACGTGTCCGACACGTGTCAGAGGAGTGTCGGACGTGTGTCGTGTCAGATACGTGTCGGACACTACACGCCTCTTTGAGGAGAAGTGTCGGTACATCATAGCTTGTGAGTATTTGCCAGATATGTAGTATCTGCAAGCCTATTCCCCTACGTGACTTAGCGCCCAAGTATTCTTCACAAGATTTATAATTGGTGTCAGATTCAGTTGATGGGATGAGTTGAGCTTTAATTGAAAATTGGAGCTTTACCTTATTAAAACTTCTATTTAAATTTAGATTAAAATAGTCTAACATCTAAACCATACTTGAGAGTCAATAAAAAGATGTTTTGAGATTAAAAAAACCATATTTTTGATTAAATAAATTTTCTTTCTAATTTTTAACATTTCTACTAAATGAATAATTCTTTCGAGAATGATATAGTATGGCTACCTATTTTCAAGGGAAATCAACTCCTAGTATACCCGCATAAGACCTTATTTTTCTTATTTTGGCACTTTCATTCCTTACTCTAATTTCAACTTTACTAGTATTCTTGGTTTTGTTCAAATTTGGCACAATTAAATTTTATTTGTTAGAATAAATTTACAATTGATCATTTGACTTTATGTGGTTTAAGATTTCTGTTAAATTTTTCAAGCTTATTTTATCATTTCATTATCAATTGGGTTATATTTTTTGTATTGATTGTTTAAATTTAAAGAAAGAAAATTAATGAATTTTTGCAATCTATGTAAATCTTCAAATTCCCTTTGCATCAATGGGTCAACCAGAAGGAAGAATGCCAAAGCAAAAGCCATTGATATTTCATTATCAACTTTAACAGAATGAATTATAGACTTTGAACCTTATTTATATAAAATATGGTTGTTGAAAAATTACAAAACTATCAATAAAAATATTTAAATATTAAACAAATCCTAAAGACAAACTTAAACATACTAATAAGTAGCTTAAATACAAACAAGGGCGATTGCATAATACTGTAAATACAAACTCATGACTGTGGACCAAGGAAGACTTGCATTGTATCAATTAATTGTTATTGAGATAAAAAAAGAATAAATGTCGAGGATTTTAGAGAAAGTTTGTTCTCAAAATTTGAAAGAATCTAATGTAGAGAATGGATGAATAGATAAAATACAAAAGGGGGACATGACTAGACAAAGAACACCTCAAAGAAGGGGAAGCACCCAAGACCAAAGGTTAGTAAGGTTGGTGTCAATTAATGCACTTGAACTTGAACCTGGACTTGCGATGGAGAGAGAAAAACTCCCAACCACTCAGCCATGATGCTAACTGCTTAGGTTGGGTTTTCTAAGAAATTGCACACTTAACCAAGATGAGAATTATCAAGAATTCATCCCTATTTAAGTACGCTAATTAAAAAAAATCATTGTCATTATTTAATCAAATTCAATTGAGTTCAATAACCCGACATGGTTTAGTGTGGGCCTCAATTGATGAATAATGAAATTTTAAGTGTGGACCTAACTCAGCATGCTTATTCGGAGGTAAAGATGGCATAAGTTGCTCAATTTAAGCACAACCTAAAATTATATTCAAGTCAGATGTTAATTTATAATAGCCCTAGGCAAATCGTGTTCCTATTCATGCTTAAGCTTTGACATGGACTGACCTAGGGCCAAATTTGACTTAATTCAAATTAATAGATTAATGCAACTGAGTTGGTCAGCATATTAACACTAAGTTAAATCCAACCGAGTTCACCAAAACCAATTTGTAGGCCACACATCATGAATAGGGTTGCCCTTCAACCAAATGGGCCATTTAGATTTTGCCTTCAAAATATGTGAGCTTTCACTTGAGACTTGATTCGAGTTAGACTTAAACAATTATTTATGCTTTGCATTGTCAAGTTGAATTCATAGTCTTTGATGCTTATCGAATTAATTTGGCTTTAATCTAGCCCAAGGGTATCATGTTGACATCAAAATGGTTATGATCAAGTTCCCTAACTTTAGGTTGGGTTCAAATGAAGGTTGTAGCCACTCGCCAAGGGAACTTTTAGGTCAATCATGAATACTGCTAGTTCACTGATCCCATGGGTGGAACAAATTATGGGTTAACCAAGAAAATTTCACTTGAGTGAGAGCCACCCCTCGACTTAAAACTATTTAAAGAACATTTAGAATATGGTTATTGGGCTTGGCCCATATCATAAGTGATTTACTCATATTAAGTGTGAAATAGTCTAGCTCCCTAGAGTTTGGAGGCTAATAATGGAATAGGCATCAGACTAGTCACACTGCTGGAAATGGCCCATCCTGCAACTAATTTATTTGCATCCAGTCCAACTAATTCAACTTTATGAACTCCAATAACTCTTGCACATCCTGACCATGTCTCGAACTTCTCCTCATGAAGAAATTTAAGCCAAAACTATCTAATTTTCTCAAGATATAATCAACCCAAGACATTGCAAAATGAACTTAAAAAGTATTCTCTTTATCAACTCACAATAAAACTTCTCACTAAGCTCTTCAATTCTGCCTACCGCCTAGCATGATAAAAAAAGAGAGATACCTAATTTTATTAATAAATATTATTCGATAAAAAGAAATGAAGAATAAACCACAAAGCTCCAATTTCAAAGCAAGCCGACAATGGTTTCTCCCTACCTTTCTATAAATATAAAGTCTCCTATATATAATCAAATTAAAAAAAAAAGTGCCGAGCTTATATTTAAAATCAAACCAGTAATGGATCCCTCCTTCCACATCTATCCAGAGGTGCATTTCCAAACCCCAAGCAAAGACAGAAGCAAGCAACAAAAATCTTTTTAAACAATATGAATGAGATATATTTTACAGATTTCATGAAGTGAAAACTTGCATAGGAATTTATAGTCAATAAAAAAATGTTTCGAAGTCTTGATGCTCAAGGAAAATTCTATAAAATGGTGATGAGACTTACAATACTTTATGGCTCAGAATGTTGGCCATTAAAAGAGAGGCATACAATTAAGTTAAGTGTGGCAGAGATGAGGATGCTCAGGTGGATGAGTGGCTTTACCCATAGAGACAGAATGCGAAACAAGCATATACATGAAAAAGGTTGGAGTAGCTCCAATGACAGATAAGATTAGAGAGAGTCACCTTATATGGTTTGGTCACATAAAACTTCAACCTTTTGATGACCCAGCTAGGAGAGTAGATGTATTAGATTTGACTTACGTTAAGAGAGGCAGAGATAGACCTAAAATGACTTGGTTAGAAAATATTATAAATGAAATTTTTTTATTAGATTTAAATGAAAATTTGACTCTTAACAGGACACAATGGAGAAAAAAGATTCATGTAGTTGACCCCGTAAAGTGAGATAAAGGCTTGATGTTGTTGTGGTAGACTGGTAGTCTTGACAATAAGGGAAACATTAGAAGGAATATTTCAGGTGAAAATCGAACAAACCAAAAAGGTCTGGACTCTAAATTCAACTTTGGAAGTTCATCATAGTAAGTCAAACTTTAGACGCAATATTTAACATTGAAGACTTGGGCAAGTAACCGCAACACTTGACTGCTCAAAGGTAAGAGGATATCCATATAACATGAGATGAAATCAAGATCGAAGTGAACAAAGTAAAAACAGAGAATAACAGATCTCCACATGCATTCAATTTAATGATTGTACTTTGTACAGCTACTAAAAAGTATAATAAGGATTACATATTTCTATAAGATTGCCAATAAAATATTGTACATATTACTTTGCACATGCATCTCAAGGGAAATCGTTGTTAACAGAACTTCCATGCCAAATATTGCTAGAGTGGGAAGAAGTTAACCCTATAAGTCACAATAAACAATGACTTGGGATTGTAGAAATTACCTTTTACTGAAGGAAAACCTTAAAGAGCAGTGAAATATTAGAAAAGATAAAGACCATTCAACTAACTAATCTTTTGAAAGAAATTGAAACAAGATTTTCCACAAAACCGGCAGCTAATTTTGAAGTTCAGATAGGAAATCATTATCAAAAGTTCAAGCATTAAATCAATTATCTCAAGAGATTATGGAAGAGAAGAAAGTCATTTATATGGATTTACTATAACGCACTCCAGTAGGTTACTCCTACAAAAGGGAATAAAATAAGACAGCAGTGCAGGATCAAAAAAGCTTGTTCTTAGAGCATTCTGCTCTAGTTTACCAAATAAATAAAATAAAATAGATCTTAATTGCTGTCACGGCATAAGCAACAATGGCATGCCAAGGTCCCCTAGTTATATCCTCGCCGTCATCAACCTTAACCCAACCATTTGGAGTTTTCTTTTTTTTTTTAATCCCCATTATCAGCAAAATCCTGTAGATAGTTGCATGAGGGCATGAGGTGTCAAACCTCCTCAACCAAACCTTTTGGCATAACTTCTAACAATGTAACATATAACTTATCGCTTAGCCATCATAATCCTTCAACGTTAATTTTATCTACCCATCTTATTAGTGCATTTTCTACATTTGGATTTCAAGTCCAAACCACTGAAGCCTTTTTTCCCATTACTTCTGTTCAATAGATGCTACTCATAACATCCCTCTAATATAATCACTTTGCAATCTATCCTTCTTAAATATTCCATAATCTAATTTAACATGCTCATTTGTTTCACACTCAACTAGTGACTATAGACAAACTAGTAGTCATCAATCTTTGATAGAATAAGCATACATTAAATACTATAGCATAATCATAAATGAAAATCAGGTTTCCTAGCAGAGCCTTTCAAGACATCAATCAAGATATAACTCATCTAAATTTTACATGATCAAAATTGAACAATTTGATTTCCAAAGTTTGAGCCCATATATATGCTGATTATCAAAAAATATAATTCAAAACTTCTCTTTTAAAAGGGTGTGCAAGAGTGTCTACCAACTAACAAAATTTCCACCACTGACAACTTTACAAAAGGCATCCATATTAATCAGAGAAATGCCACGATATTATTTTTTTTTCAAATTTCATTTAAAAGCTAATTACAAAACAAAATTTATTAGTAGCTCAAAGGACATTGCAACGATAAACAATCAAAATATTGTGCAAAAGTCAACCAAGAAGATAAGTATTCATGATGAGCAAACAAAGAGCAATAGCAGCAGTGGTAAATTTACCGAGCAAAGCTCAACCAAGATACAGCCAACACTCCATAAATCACAAGGTGAGTTCCAACCCAGTCCTTTAGGAGAAAGAGAAAAAATAATAAGAAAATTGGGCATATGGTAGATCAGATAAAATGAACTGCGTAAAAGATCTAACTCACCTAGAATAACTTCAGGTGCTCGGTAGTGACGTGTTGACACCACATAGTTATGATCTTGATGTTCAAATGATGTACTCCCAAAGTCAATGAGCTTAATAGCACTAGATTTTGGTATGTTCTTGAAATATGCACCATCCTTGGAGTATCTTGACGATGTTTGATTCTACAACAAGGAAAAAGTAAAAAAAAAATTAAGAACTAAAAAATCAGAGTAATTGCATTTAATGGATGTATTTCAATACTTTATTATCATTACAGAAAATTTCAAATTTCACAAACAAATAATAAAGACAATATACCCTACTGACAAGATGTTACCTTATAATCAGGGACCCTAATGTACTCGGATGAAACAAGAAGGATGTTCTCAGGCTTTAGATCAGTGTGAATAAGCCGCATGTCATGCATAACTAAATAAGAAAAAAGTACAAATTACAGTATCTACTCAAGAAGATCATGAGAAGGACTAGATCTTTAACAAAATGCCTTAAGAAATGAAGACAATACTAAAGGAGAATTCCTATCCACCCACATGCCACAGAATCCAAAAGCTGCCTGCCAAGCTCCCGAACTAGGTCAATCTGGAATGAACGATAACTATTCTTCCGAAGAAAATCATATAAGCTTGGACCAAGCTTCTCAAAAACCTGCAAAATCAAATTAAAAGCAAATTTATGTTATAACTCCGAACAGTCAAGCCAAGAATTTGATAAATAAATTAGTACATATTTACTTACAATACATATATGATTACGATAGTCAAACCAATCCTGTATTCGTACACAACTGCAGAAAATAACCCAAAATACCAATTCATCTTAATATTCTTAAAGACAAGGCCGCGTGCACATAGAGTAGACAAAACCCTACCGAGAGCCACCAAGATCATGTTTTGCAAGCCTCTGAAGAACATCAATCTCTATCATAGCAGCTTCACGGTATTTCAAAATTGAACGTACAATTTTAATTGCCACTGGTTCCATCCTTTCCAAGTCCCAACATTCTAGTACTCGTCCAAAGGTACCTGAAAAAGTACAGCACAAGGAAGAAAAAGAGGATAACAGATATGCCAAGGTAAGAAATAAAAAGAAAATAAAATTTTGAACTTCTAAAAAAAATCAAAAATTTCCCTCCTATAGCTTTAAATTATCATTCCAGTTTTAATCATGCAAGCATGCAACTAATTTTATATAGCAAGGCAAGGAAATGTTGACCCCACAAAAGAATTTTAAACAGGTTCACAGAGAACTGACCTTCCCCCATTTTGCTGAGTATTCTATCTGGCAATGAAATTAAATGAAAGAAATCAGTCTAATAATTCATAGAAGGTCAAGAAAAATAAAACGATAATAGGCAAAAAGACAGAAAATTAGAACAGCAGGAGAATAATCACAGTAGAATACAGTAGTGAAGCTAAATTGCTGATAGTTAGTTTGTCACACAAGACAATAGACACAGTAATTAAATAGAAACATGTGAACTAATAGCAAGCAGTAACGTATTTTGTTGGTTAAACAACATAATTTAAGCGTATTTGACTAGTCCCAGAATTTTCAGCAAATTGGGCATCCAAGTAGTTGATATTTGCAGCACTGTATACTTAAAACTTTGAAACTCCAATATACAAGTACAACTCAGTTTCATTTATCCCCATGGCCGAACTTTAAATTAAAATGACAACATAATGAAATAGCACTGGTTCAGAAAATAAGGTCTAAGAAAGATGAAGATCGGACAAAATATTACATCTTGGTGTTAGATTCTCGCCAACTCCAAACACGTAATGACCATCCTTATCATCAGCTCTCCATGGAGGAGATACATGACGAGGTAATTCGCTGTAGTAGTAGGATGATAATGCATAATTTACACCATAGCCATTCACATATTCCTGTCCACAGTACAGAGAAGACTGTGCCTGCATACATAGAATTTGTTAGAGTTCAATGACTATACCATTTTTTATGGAAACTGTATGACTGCCTGACTGGTTAAAGGAAATTTACAGAGATACTTCCTGCAATTTACACTCCAACAAGTAAGTGCCTACGACATGATTATTTATTTATTTATTTTGATTTTTACTTTGATAAAGTTTGAAAAAGAAATGAATTGAAAAACAATCTGGTGCAAATTTGATGAAGCGCAAATAGCAGTAAAGAAAGAAAACAAAATAGATAACGGTTCTAGCTTTTTCTTAGCGCCCATTTCACAGCAAATAAATAGGCCATTTTGAACAAATCTAACAATGAACAGATTTTGAATATTTGTCCTGCATGACAATATATTGCAAAAATCAACATCAACCACCAGCCAGACTAAATAAAAAACATTAAAAATCGCCAAAATTATTTCCTCAACATGCTCAAAGAAATATGCTCATTTCAAATTTCCCAATATACACGTTATCTAGCAGTATATCAAGAGATATTCAAAGTAATAGAGGACAAAATAGGAATGATCCCACAGCTGTAGGTTTCTTTTTCATGAAAAGCTATAACCTTGTCCAAATGAAAAGTTACAATCGAGATCTAGGGCAAAACCGAGGAAATTTCACACAAGACCTAAACAAAGAAATACAGCACCAGAGCCGATAACAAATTGGGGACTTTATGATCCAGCATAACTTTTCGAGAAACTAAGTGCTTCCAATGAGCCTGACAGCGAAAATAAGCAAATCCGAGATCCAGGCAGCCAAGATAGGGAGAAGGGGAACAAATTAAAGAACAAAACCAGAAATTCGAGCCAAATCAAAGAAAGAGATGCGCAGAGAGAGGGAGAGAAGAGAGAGGATTCGACCATGGGAGGTAGAAGAGGAGGCATGTCCCAAGTCAACCTCGGCCTCTTCCTAGGCCGCTTCTCCATGGCCTCATGCGGGTACTCTGCCGCAGACTGTGTCTCCATGGCTGATCACAATCTAATGGGAATCCAATTAACGGATCGGTAACAATACCTGCGTAGGGTGGTATCAGAGAGAGAGAGAGAGAGAGAGAGAGGTGGGAGGAGGGAAAGGGTGGCGAGGAAACGCCAGAAAAATGAAGATATTTCTTCTCGCGCAGTCCCGACAAACGATAAACAGAGGTAAAAAAAAATTTTGGAGAGGATTTATATCTATTCTCTTATTATAAAATCGTTAGAGTTTCTTCCCGGATAAAATTTCAATCTCTTATTTTAATTATTCAAATAAAATTTTAACCTTTGATTTTATTTTCTTATCAAGATTTTCTTACTACTATTATAAAAATTATTTGAGTTTCTTTTCAAATAAAATCTTAACATTTCATTTTAATTATTCAAATAGAATCCTAACCTTTGATTTTATTATATTATTATGATTAACTAAAAAGTTTTAAAAATAATTAATGTGTAATTATTTTTCATTCAAGTAAATAATGAATTTATTTTTGAATTTTTAATGCTTTTTAGTCTTCCTTTATATTCATTAAATACCCATTCACATTCCCTTTTTTGTAGTTTAGTGTTATCCTCTATTGATTCACTCATGGGAGTTATAAGAAGTTATTATTGTGTTGACAAGTAAAGAGTGACAACTTTATTTAGTGAACCAATGTGTCAATAATACAGATTATTAATAGTGAAAAACATCGCTTTAGCAAGGACTCTTTGCTTGTCTTAATATGATTATTGAAATGCATGCCACATATTCATTACTATTGTATGACTTTATTGATATTGTATCGACTTATTGTCATTATACGGATTTACTATTACTTACCCTTACCACTACTGTTACAGCACTATTTTACTGTTACTATAGCTGATGGCACTGATACTAATAATGTTATGATACGATTATCAATATTGTCTCCTGATTTACTATTACTGATTAGGAGATATACGGAGTATATGATATACTGGATACATTGAACATGTGATTAATATATTGAGGGTTGGATATGGTATATACTCTTGCATGTGGTTGTATTGAATTGATGTGATTCTGACAGTTTTATCGAGACTTTGGTTCTACTTATTAACATGATTTCTTTACTGATTGAATAATACTACTATGACATGATTGGTCACTATTTCATTGAATTGATTCATGTACTGGTTTATAGGATTACTGGTTACTTTAGTATTATTTGTACCATACTTTTCTTGCTTTACAGACTTTACTGTTATCGCGTGTGAGCTTTACTATTTTTATACTGATTCCTAATCATATGAATCATATTATTATAAATTGACTAACGATATATATACAGCTTTTTTACTGTGCTTTGAATTCAGTTATAGGATTTTAGTGACTTGTTAGTTTGTTTAGCTCATTATATGTGGTTTAAATAATTTAAAGTTAGCGAAGAAGTTCAAGAGTGTGAGGCTGATCAAGATTTCTCATATTCAATTCTTTTTTATTTTAGTTATTCTTTTATACTCATGAATGAAAGGATTTGTTATGATTGTATGATTCATAAGTATTATATATGATTTGTTTGGGCATATGGATATTTTGATTAATAGAATTTACTTTCACTAATATATGATTTTATTTCTGATAAATGAAATTAGATAGTTCTGATTATTGTCTAATAAAATATAAAGAAAGAATTCTTCCAAATTAAATTCTGGGACATTTTCTCACTTCTTTGGGCTTTAGGAATTTGGGTAAAAGTGTAGTTGCCACTAGGAGCTTGCAAGCAAAGACATCAATGGGTGCAGGCACGACAAGCTCGCAAGCTATGGTATCAACATGTCCAGCAACACAAGTGACAAGTCTAACGAGCGTGCTGATAGGGTTAGAGAATTTAAAAAGGATGGGTGTTTTTTTTTTTCTATTTGGATATGTTGGGTCATATTGATCTGAATGGTCAAGTTTAAATGTGAAATATGAAAATATAAATATTTTGAGTATTATGTATGTAAATCATCTTAAATATTAATCAGATAATTATTAGATTTAATATTTTACATCAAAAAAATGAAGGTTAGCTCATGCCCGAGGAATGGAGAAGGTAAAAATTAGGATAACATCTATCTTTATTCACTTGGGTTTATAGTGTATCAAATTAACACCTAAAAAAGCCAATTTATACCTAGGCAAGATAGAACAAAGGGTGAGAATCTTATATTTCACTTTGATAGAATTTTAGCCTCATTCGTGACTATGTCATATGCACACCTAAGCTTTGACCCTCTTTATTTTTTAAGGTTTAATTTTATTGCATCAAAAAAGTGAGTATAAAGTCCTTATAAGGGATCCACAACTCTCTAATTGCTTAAAGAGCTACATCCAAAAAAGAAAATGAAGCCTAATGAGTAAACATCCCTGTCTAAGTTATAAAAAGTATGCAAAAAATATAAATGGTTGGGAAGAAGTCATCACCCAAAAAGGCCTCTAGGAACGCAAAGTATACAAAAACTCGAATCATCATTAAGTCTAGTCAGACACCAAACAAAAGCCATCCTACAAAAAGAAGGTAAATAAAAGGAGCATTTGACCAACAATATCATTTTAATAACAATCTTCAATCATAGCCTCAACCACAATTAAATGTGAACCAATCAATCATTGCTACCTCATAAGAAACCACCATATAAAAGATGAATTTAAATAGCCCAAAATTATAAGAAAGAAAAATAATAAAATCCAAATTTATCGGGCAACAACAACAACATCAAGCCTTTATCCCACTATGTGGGGTCGGCTACATGAATCCTTTTTCTCCATTGTGTCCTGTTAAAAGTCAAATTCTCATTTAAATCTAATAAAGAAAGATCATTTCTAATATTTTCTAACCATGTCTTTTTAGGTCTACCTCTACCTTTCTTAACATAAGTCAAATATAAGACATCTACTTTTCTAACCGGGTCATCGAGAGGCCGTTGTTTTATATGACCAAACCATCTAAGGCGACTCTCTCTAATCTTATCTTCCACTGGAGCTACTCCAATCTTTTCACGAATATGCTCATTTCATATCCTATCTCTAAGGGTAAAGCCACTCATCCACCTGAGCATCCTCATCTCTGCAACACTTAACTTAGAATTATGCTTCTCTTTTAATGGCCAACATTCAGCACCATAAAACATTGCAGGTCTCACCGCCATCTTATAGAATTTTCCCTTAAGTTTGAGGGATACTTTTCTATCACACAATAAGCCCAATGCATTCCTCCACTTCAACCATCCAACTTGGATTCTGCTGATAATATCCCCATCTATTTCACCATCACTCTGAACAATAGATCCTAGATATCTAAAATGTGTACTCTTATTAATGACTTGATCGCCCAAAGTCACAATCCCCTCACTAGGTCTATTATTACTAAAATTACACTCCATATATTCCGTTTTAGATCTACTCAAACAAAGACCTTTAGACTCTAAGGTTGACCTCCACAAATCTAGTTTACCTCCACAAATGGCAGAAAATAGTAGCAAGAAAATAGAAATACCCAGCTCTGGTATAATGCAACATAAGTAATACAAGCCCATCCAACCATATCCAGTAAAGGGAAACATAAGAGAAAAATCCAAAATCCAAAAAAAAAAGCAATGTAGTATGGTCTGGAAAATGGATGCTAAGAGCAATAGGAAAACAGAACCTACCCAGCACAGGAATAATCAAACATGAGCAATACAAACCTAGCCAGCCTAAGCTTTGGCCCTCTAGTTATAGGTGAGAGCCAAAGTCAGTGTTATAAGAAATGCCAAATTATAAAAATAATAAGAAAAATGCATAATTGAGGTTAGCATAGCTAATTATATAGAGGACAATCATAACGGTTGTTGTTCTCTAAGTGAGTGTAACACCTGTCATCCTAGAATTCATTTAATTGACTTGATTTTGAATTACTTATATTTTATAAGTCATATGGAGCTAAATTAGCTCTAGAAAAATTTGGAACTTCATCTAGGAAAGAGAAAATGCAAGTCATCAAGATGCTTAGGGGAGTGCCGCGGCACTAGGGACACCGACACTGTAGCATTGAGCTCTCTATTTGGGATTAGTTTTTGGGGAGGTGTTGCAGTGCCTTGGAAGGCATCTCAGTGGTGCCCAAATCACTGTTCATGAGATTATCGGAGAATATTTAAGGTTCTTAGGGAGCGCTGTGGTGATAGGGATGTGGGTGTCGTTGTGTTAGGTCAAAATGAGTGTTTTTAAAAAGGGCAAATTATAAAAAGGAGCGTCTTTAATACATAAATAAGTAGATAGATCGTGTTTAAAAAAAAATTTAAAAAGGAGCAAAACCGGAGCATGAAAATCCGGCTTATTAAGAAACTGTTTTTTTATAAAAAAACTTTTTAAAATTTATATTTATATTAATAATTATTTTTAGATTATCAATTATTCTCATTTGAATGTCTTAATGATATCAGAATTTGGCGATCTTGGGCTCGTTGGATTCGTCTTGTCGGGCCGCTCAATTTGACTATAAGCATGTCATGTTTGGAAACCATTTGGAAATCCAAATTATGGTTTGAACCTTCCAAATGTGCTTCAGGTCTTTAATTTAGACTCATTTGGCCTCGGATTGAGTCGAATTTGGTGTCGTTGTGTTTGTATTTTTGAGCCGTTCAGTTTGACTATAAATTTGGTGGTCTCCGATTTAATTTTTTGATTATATATCAAATATAAACATTTTAATAAAGATTTTATTTTTTAATTTAAATAATCAAATTAAAAAAAATACTATAGAAACCGGATTTTGAAAATCCGGTTTCTTTATTTTCTAAGTTTTATAAATATAATTGATTATTTATCTTAGTTTCTAAAAATAAAGAAAATAAAGAAACTAGATTATATATCTAACCAAGTTTTAGAAAATAAAGAATTATATATCTAAGTAAGTTTTAGAAAATAAAGAAACCGGATTTTCAAAATTCGGTTTCTATAGTATTTTTTTTATTTGATTATTTAAATTAAAAAATAAAATCTTTATTAAAATGTTTATATTTGATATATAATTAACAAATTAAATCGGAGACCATCTGAATTTTGATTTCAACAAATTTATAGTCGAACTGAACGTCTCGAAAATACAAACACAACGACGCCAAATTCGACTCAATCCGAGGCCAAATGAGTCCAAATCAAAGACCTGAAGCACATTTGGAAGGTTCAAACCATAATTTGGATTTCCAAATGGTTTCCAAACATGACATGCTTATAGTCGAATCGAGCGGCCCGACGAGTCGAATCCAACGAGCCCAAGATCGCCAAATTCTGATATCATTAAGACATTCAAATGAGAATAATTGATAATCTAAAAATAATTATTAATATAAATATAAATTTTAAAAAGTTTTTTTATAAAAAAACGGTTTCTTAAGAAACCGGATTACAAAATTCCGATTTCTAGAAACTGGAATTTTGTAATCTGGTTTCTTAAGAAATCGGATTTTCATGCTCCGGTTTATCTCCTTTTTAAAATTTTTTTTAAACACGATCCATCTACTTATTTATGTATTAAACACGCTCCTTTTTATAATTTGCCCTTTTAAAAATAATAAATATCTTAATCTATTTGCTAAACACCTCATTTTAACAATTCTTTCCAGAAAAGAGAAGAAGAGAAAAAGAGAAGAGATAAAGAAGAGGAGAAGATTTGGAGGCCAAAACTTGACAATCATACATTTAGCTAGTTAAGAAAATTATTGAGCTAGAAGTGGGTCCTGAGGGTTTATGTGCATGTATGAAAAATCTTAAATTTTTCCTTGGGGCACAATGGCGTAGGGTCACCACGACTTTGAGTTCTATGTTTTTGGCCAAAATAATTTGGGTGCTACGGCACTGGTGGTGGCGCGCAAGAAGAGGTGTCGCAGCGCTAGGTTGAAATTTTATATTAAAATATTCATTTTTATTATTTAAAATTAATTTTCTCCTTTTAAGGCAACAGACTACATAGAGACAGAGGAGGATTCTAAAGGGAGAAAGTTAGGGTTTGGGCGACTCTGACCCACTTACTACTGTAGGCCTAGTTTTTAATGTTATCTGGCTCGAGATATGTTAAATTCTGCATTTCTCAGTTTTAAAAAATAAGAGAATTTAAAAATTTTCCTAATTTAATTTATAATTTCATTAAAGAAAAATTAGGATAACTTTGCACCCATAAAACATTCACTATGTAACTTTCCGTAGGTTGTAGATATAACAATTTAATTATAAAATATTTCTAATCCCATAAAATAATGTTATATTATTGTTGTGTCTTGGATATTCACGGCGGTAGAGAGATATATAAAGTTTAGCATCCTAGCTTTGTACAAAAATCCAGCACACATATAGATTAATAAGTAGGGGTGCAACCCTCATATGAGACACTAAAGTTTTTACATGAAAAACCCCTGAAAAGGAGAAAAACACGGGGCCTGACCCAGTTTGAATGAATCTACTAGAATTTGTAGTCAATTACAAATGAGTCCCTTCATTAGAAGGAAGGTCTTGGCTCGATGTAGCAAATATACATCATACAGAGTACATTATATGCTGGGAGTTAGAAGAATCAGTATTAATATGTTAATTTGGGGTGGCAAAATCATAGTCGATGAGTGATGTAGGTCGGAAGGACTGTAGTTGGGCGACGATGGTCGGAAGGATCGTAGTCGGCGAGCGACGAAGGTAAGGAGGACCGTAGTTGGGCGACGGTGGTTGAAAGGACTGTAGTCAACGGGAGACGGAGGTTAGGAGGATCGTAGTCAGTGGATGACGGAGGCCAGAAAGACCATAGTCGGTGATGGTGGTTGGAAGAATCGTAGTCGACGGGTGACAGAGATTAGGAAGACCATAGTTAAGCGACGGTGGTCGGAAGGACCGTAGTTAATGATGGTTGATGGAAGGATCGTAGTCGGCGGGTGACGGAGGTTAGGAGAACCGTAGTTGGGCGACGATGGTCGGAATGGCCGTAGTTGACGGGCAACGGTGGTCAGAAGGATTGTCGGCGGTGGGCGACAGAGGTCAGGAGGACCGTAGTTGGGCAACGAAGGTCGGTAGGACCATAGTTGAAGTCCGGTGATGATCGGGAAGAACTATGGCGGTGGTCGGCAAACAAGTAGAAATTCGACGGTGGTTGACAGACTGGTAGAAGTCTGGCGATGGTCGGCGGACTTATGGAAGTCCGGTAGTGGCTGGGAAGAACCCCATCGGTGGTCAGCGAACGGGCGAAAGTACGACGGTAGTCGGCGGACTTACGGAAGTCCGGTAGTGGCTGGCAGACTGGCGGAAGCCCGGTGATGGTCAGCGGACTAGAGGAAGTCGATCGGTGGTTGCCAGACTGGAGGAAGTCTGTCGATGGTCGAGAAGAACTCCAGTGGTGGTCGACGGACTAGCGGGAGTTCGAAGATGGTCAGCGATAAGCATGCTCCCAAATTCTTCCATTCTCATCCTCCTTACTTCCTCTCCCCCCTTCATGAAAAGAGTGGGGGCTATTTATAGTTTTTTGAGAGTGGCATGTTTGTAAATATGTGGAGGATCAAGGTCAAAATGAGAGTGGTTTGAATGGACGTCCGATATTGGTCCCCTTGATCGTGAACCGTTTGATGGCCATTTGAATGCCTTAATGATATCAAAATTTAGTGATCTTGGGCTCGTTGGATTCGTCTCGTCGAGCCACTCGATTTGACCATAAACATAGCATTTGGAAGCCGTTTGGTAATTCAGATTATGGTTTGAACCTTCCAAATGTGCTTTGGGTCTTTGATTTGGACTCATTTGGGCTCGGATTGAGTCAAATTTGGTGTCGTTGGGTTCGTATTTTTAACACGTTCAGTTCGACTATACGTTTATTGAAATCAAAATTTAGATGATCTCTGATTTAATTTTTAAAGCCTCAATCTCATAATTACATCAAGATTCGTGCTTAATCAAGACAAATTTTTGGTGACATATCAATTATAGTATGTGACACCTCCAAATTCAGAGTTCAGTTCTATATATTATAATCGGAATTGAAAAAGGTAAATATTTAAAATTATTATTTTGTACCCATTTGCATGTATTTGAAAGTATTTTGGTGTATAAAAATGGTATGCACGTGCTTTTGAGTGAGTCATAGGGGTTTGACATGTACATTGGCGAATTCTATAATTTCTCCTGGAGCATTATAATGTTGGGTGTTTGAGCACCGCAGCACTGCAGTGGTACCTAGGTGCTGAATAATGGCATTGTAGCACTGCAGTCTCAGATTTTTAGAATTTGAACTAGCACCGCAAAGCCAGATGGTGGCACTATGGTGCTAAGCCATTATCTGCATTTTAATATATTTTAAATTCATCATTCCCTTAAGTTTGAGCATCATGGTGTCAAAGAAGAGAGAGAATAAGAGGGTTTGAGAGAGAAAGAAAGATTTTTGCACTGATTCGGGTCATTTTTAGTCGTTGGCCTAGTTATGAAAATTGTCCGAATTTAGATGGGTTACATTATGGATATCTCAGTTTTCCAAAATATAAAGTTTTTTTTAATTTTCTAATTAAATTTATATTTTCGTTATCAAAAAATAAAGATAACTTTGCACTGAAAAATCTTTCACCACGTAACTTTTAATACATTATAGAGATTGAGATTATAAATTATTTGACTATTTTCTGAAAATTTTATACTAGGAGTTTTAGAAATTAGGTAATTTTTATTGAATAGCAAATAATCTAAACTCTAAAAAAATAGTGTTGTAGTACGATTAAAGTCTTAAAACAATGTCTTACGTAATATCTGATAATTTGGTTATATTTTAAAATAGTTCATTTTTACTCGGTAGGATTTTATGTTGCCTACCGTTTTAAAGAACTGTACAATTATAAAATGTGCCTAATTATGCTTAAATTATTATAATGTGATGAAATGTGTTTATGTCATTAAATTATGTGATATTGAATAGCTTTGATATGAAAAAAGCCTGCTAGGAGTATAAGATGCCAGAATCCTTTGAGATTTTATATATGACCAGAAATCTAAATCTAAAAATTTATTTGTTAGAAGTTATAATGGGCTAGAATCCTTTGAGATCCTATCTGAAAGAGGGAAAAATTCTATTATGAGTCATAAGAGGTCAGAATCCAGTGAGATTTTATCTAGGATCAGAAAATTTTATGATATGAATTTCAGTTTAATTAATTGCTCAGTATTGTTATTTGAATCTTTAGATAATTATTATGTTTTTATTACTTTGCTCAACACAGTGATTTATTATACTGTATTTAAATATTTTAAAATTATTTAATAAAATAAATAATTTAGAAATTTAAATTGGCATTTGTGGCCTACTAAGCTATTGTAGCTTACTATGATTTTGTATTTTATTTTCAGGATCTAGGAAAGAGGAGGAGTATGTTGATTAGTAGTTATGGATCTTATTTGAGTCTATATAGGCATTTCTAGATTTTATTTTTTGTACAGCCATAACTAACTTTGGTTATATTTTGCTCTGCTCCCTATTATGTAGCTATGTACTGTAGTGTAGATCATATATATACATAATTGTTGCGGACTCAAATATACGCGGCGATAGAGTTTAATATTTCCGTCTCAGCGTTGTACGTATATTCAGCACACAAACAGAATCGAAATAATAACACCAGGATTTTTACGTGGAAAACCCTGGAAAGGGAAAAAACCACGGGGCCACGCCCAGTTGGAATAGTTCCACTAGTGTCGTTTGAAGTACACGAGGCTGATCCGTCCTTTAAATTCAGGACGATCAGATTACAATGAGTATCAGTTACAAGGACAAGCAGAGTTCCGACGTCACTCGGGGTGTCGAGCAGAATTCCGACGTCACTTGGAAAGAAGTCCGGCGTCACTCGGGCGTTGGGTAGAATTCCGGCATCGGGCAGAATTCCGACGTTGCTCCCGTGTCGGGCAGAGCTCCGGCGTCCCTCGGGCGCCTGGTGGTGCTTCGGTGGTGTTCCGGCGGTGTTCCGGCGGAGTTCCGGCAGTATTCCGGCGGTGGTCGAGGAGGAGTTATTCCCTCCTAGGCTTCTCTTCTCTTCCTTCTCTTCTTCTCTTCTTGGCTTGGGTCCCCTCTTAAGAGAAATGAGGGGCTATTTATAGTTTTTCTGGAGTGGCATAGCCCGTAAATATGTGAGGGATCAGGGGCGAATAGGGAGTGATCCGGATGAACGGCCGATATTGAATCCCTTGATCGTGAACTGTTTATCAAGCATTTGAAGGTCTTAATGATATCAGAATTCTGCGATCTTGGGTTCGTTGGATTCGTCTCGTCGAGCCGCTCGATTCGAGTATAAGCTCGCCAAAATCGGAGACCGTTTGGTAACTCAAATAGCTATTTGATGCTTCCAACAGCGCTTCGGGTACTTGATTTGGACTCACTTGGGCTCGGATTGAGTCGAATTTGGTGTCGTTGGATTCGTATTTCCGAGACGCTCAGTTCGACTGTAAACTTGCTGAAATCGGAGTTTAAATGATCTCCGAATTAATTTTTGAAGTTTCCAACTTGAGTTTTTCCTCGAGATTCGTGCCCAATCAAGATAATTTTTTGGCGATACATCAGTTGCCCCCCTATTTTCGGACGTCGAAGCTTCACGAGTCCGAAAATACTTGTTCCGGCATTTTGCATTGGCCGAATTGCAAAAAATTGCGTTCCAAAAATCAAATGTTTGCTCGAACTTGATCATAGAGGCCCCGTTGAGCTCCGAAAGTGTCAAAATTGAGTCCGGAACGTCGAAAAACGTGTCCGGGGACCCCAAAAACGTCGAATTTGGACCGTCCGGGCCCGAAATTGGAGCCCGGGAACGCGTAGGCGGCCGAACCGGCCGGCCGGCCGGCCGGCCGCCGCCGGCGGCGGCGCCCGCGCCAGCGGGCGCGTCTGCCCGCTGAACCGCGCGGAACCGCGCGGTTATAACCGCGCGGGCGCGCGGTTATTTTTAAAAATTTTTTTTTTTTTTTTTTTTTTTTTTTAAATGGCGGGGCCCAAAAAATTCCGAAAAAATCCCAAAAAATTCCGAAAAATTTGAAAAAATTCAGGGAATTTAATAAAATTTTGGAATCCTCCCCCCCTCAAAAATAATATAAATAGACCCCCAGGGCCTAGGAGAAACTCGCTCCTTCTTCCTTTCTCCCTCTGGCTTTTGGCATTTTGAGGCTTTCCGCCATTTTTGAGTAGGTGACTTTCCCTACTTGACTCGGCGCCCCTCCCTTTGCGCAGAAGTTAGAGTATTCCTCTCTTCTCCCCTCTAGTTTCTGGCATTTTGAGGCCTTCCGCCGTTTTTGAGTAGGTGATTTTCCCTACTTGACTCGGCGCCCCTCCGTTTGCACAGAAGTTAGCGGTTTTCCCTTTCTTCTCCCCTCTAGCTTCTGGCATTTTGAGGCATTCCGTTGTTTTTGAGTAGGTGATTTTTCCTACTTGATTCGACGCCCCTCCTTTTGCGCAGAAGTTAGCGGCTTCCCCTTTTCAGGAAGGGGAGCGGAATGGGAGTTGGAAATTTCTCTCCTTTAAGAGATCATGTGGAGGTGAGATTTAGTCGGAGAGAGTCTGACGGCGGTCAGTGGCCGGGCGGTGGTCCGACGAAGGTCGGGCTGAAGTTCGATGGCGGTCCGCGACCGGGCGGTGGTCCGACGAAGGTCGGGATGAAGTCCGGCGACGATTAGCGGCCGGGTGGAAGTTCGGCGGCGGGAAGAAGTACGGCGTCGGGTAGAACTCCGACGAAAATCCGTCGGCGGGAAGAAGTCCTATGACGGGTAGAAATTCGGTGTCGGGTAGAAGCCCAACAAACACCCGGCGATGGGCAGAAGTCCGACGTCGGGAAGAATTACGGCGTCGGATATAACTTCAACGAAAATCCGTCAGCGGGCAGAAGTCCCACGACGGGTAGAAATTTGGTGTCGGGTAGAAGCCCAACAAACATCCGGCAACGGGCAGAAGTCCGACGTCGGGAAGAAGTACAGCGTTGGCAGTCAACGACCAAGTTGGGAGCAGAAGGAGAGAGTTCAACGGTGCTGCTATCAGCAGTTGAACGAGAAGCCGATGATGGCTGATATGAAGTAAAGGACCGCCGGCAGATATCCGACGAAGGGTTGATAATGGCGGGTGTCCAGTGATATTGTGTTAAGGCAATATTCATCCATACTGAAGTGTGCCAACATCAGATATTACTGAATCAAGAGGCCGAAGTAGTGTGACATGCCAATATTCTGGCAATACACTAACACTGTCAACTGAGTGGAGGTCTGATGATGATCCAGTTATGTCCTTTCTTTAAAGGAGTAGTTGTAGGAGATGCTTGCGTGCAGTAAGGGAGAAGTCACTTAAATCCACCAAGGATATTTGACTGTGTAAAGTTACTTGTTGCTGGATGATACTAGCTTGTATGAGTGTCACCAGTGTACCTTATGATTTCAACTTCTGGCGAGAATAAATGTACACCTGAATCTGGATTTATGTAACTCCAATGATATTGTATATGAAATGAGAATTTGTCCCCTAGAGGGACCTGAATTGTTATTGCATCTGTAAGACATGCTTTGTGCTTTTGATGTATTATTAGTCTGAACGAATGTGAGAGACATCCTTTTAGGATGTTTGACATATTTGAGACTGTAGGTCAAAGCCCTTGCTTGATGACGTTAACATGTATGAAAAAGGTCGAGAGAATCCACCAAGGATGTGAGACCTATCCGAGGTTGTATGTCGGAGCCTTTGCTCGACGACGTTAACCTGTATGGAAGAGGTCGGGAGAATCCACCAAGGATGTGAGACCTATCCGAGGTTGTATGTCGGAGCCTTTGCTCGACGACGTTAACCTGTATGGAAGAGGTCGAGAGAATCCACCAAGGATGTGAGACCTATCCGAGGTTGTATGTCGGAGCCTTTGCTCGACGACGTTAACCTGTATGGAAGAGGTCGGGAGAATCCACCAAGGATGTGAGACCTGTCCGAGGTTGTATGTCGGAGCCTTTGCTCGACGACGTTAACCTGTATGGAAGAGGCCGGATCGAATCCCCCTGGGATCGATCTTCCAGTGATTGAGAAGTAATAAAGACTGCATATTTCTCGAATCAAGGATAAAGAGACTATATTTGTCAGTAGTTTTTCACTGTCATTTGTATTCTTTTTAAAGAAAGAGACAATATCAAAACTGGACGAACAACACATTATATTACTGTAAGACAATAATTCCCTTGTACAACAGAAGAGATACATATAGGAACAAACACATCATTCGACTTGGTAGAAATACTAAGGACATTAGAATGACATCCTACTGATCATAGAAGAGATACATGGTGACACATGACAAGTAGTATTACTAACACAAAGGTTCAAGTTGCAGCATTACTCAATCTCACCAACCATTTGAATATTATTCAATGGTTGTCTTTGTTGTTGTTGATTTTGCCCCCCAGTGGGGCGAGCTTCTTCTCGGGTAGGTGGGTTCCCAATAAACTGTCGAAGATAGCCCTGGCGGATAAGTCTTTCAATCTCATCCTTAAGTTGCCAACACGCTTCAGTAGAGTGGCCACGACTACGATGAAAGTGACAGTACTGATCTTGATTTCCTGTATTTGGCTTCGAAGGATGCGGCCATTTCACTTTGTCCTGATCTTGAATTGCCATTAACACATTTGCTCGAGATGTGTTGAGCGGAGTGTACTCTTTCTCCTGCCGAGGTTCTCGTTGTGGTAATGGGGGCCTAGGAGGTAGATTGTTATTCCCTTGCTTTTTCCATTGTAAGGAAGAATTATCCATCCTAGGAGCACCTTTGCGCTTCCCATTTGTCTGCTCGAACTGCTTTCTGTGAGCATTTATGGCTTCATCTGCGGAGATTTGTGCCTCCACACGATGAATCAGGTCGGCATACGAAGGGACCGTGTCTCGCATAAGTGCTGAGTAGAAGGGGCCCGGACGAAGCCCTCCGAGGAAAACGCCTCTAAGTAACTCAGGATCTACTCCCGGAATTTGACGAGCTTCAGTAGAAAATCTCTTGAAGTATTCCTTGAGGGACTCACTTTCATTCTGACGGATCCCCGAGAGGTGAGAAGAGTCCTTAGTAATTCTCCGATTGGCGACAAATTGTTCGACGAACACTTTTGCCAATTTGACGAACATTGGAATGGTTCCGGCTGGAAGCGAATAGAACCATGTTCGAGCTTGTCCTTTGAGGGTGGCAGGAAAGACCTGACAGAGGAGCGCATCTGAGGCTCGCTGGATATGCATAATTGTTCGATAATGATCGATATGCTCGTACGGGTCAGTTGTCCCGTCATAGGGGTCGATGTTCGGTAGTTTGAATCCTGTCGGAATAGGGTGTTGAAGAATAGTTTCTGTCAAGGGTGACGACTCCTGCAAGTCCCACTGACGAAGGGGTTGCCTTATGCCTCCTGTAGGGAACTCTTCTCGGACCAATCGTCGCAGTTCGTGGCGAAGGGCATTGCGAGGGAGCTCAGCAATGTGTGGTCGGGCTAACTCTTCGGGAAGGTCCAAAGGAATACGAGGTTGCCGACCTGTGTGCGAAGGATGGGTAGAACTTGCTGTATCAGCCAGTTCATTATCTTGATGCGACTGCGAACGCCTCCTGAGTGGAGGAAGAGGAATCTCGTCTTGAAGATGTTCGATTTGAACAGCTTCAACACGTGGTGGATTTCGAGGGAGAAGAACCTCCTCCTGTGGTGCTAGTTCCTGTGGTGCTAGTGCCGGTTGTCGAGTCTCTCGCAGGAGTTGTAGGATCTCGTTCTGAGACTCCTCCATCTTCCTGATGCGGTCTTCAATGGACGGTCCTGAAATTCCTTCTCCCATAGCGTCTTGCCCCCAGCATGAAAGGAGGCGGATACTTGGGGTCTATGATTCATAGACTGATCCCGAGATTGATGTGAATTGGAGCGGGAGGCTCCCAAGATGCGATTGCTACGCCTGTTGGCCATCAAAGTGGTGCTTAGGATAGTGGGATTTGTTTCCCACAGACGGCGCCAAACTGTTGCGGACTCAAATATACGCGGCGATAGAGTTTAATATTTCCGTCTCAGCGTTGTACGTATATTCAGCACACAAACAGAATCGAAATAATAACACCAGGATTTTTACGTGGAAAACCCTGGAAAGGGAAAAAACCACGGGGCCACGCCCAGTTGGAATAGTTCCACTAGTGTCGTTTGAAGTACACGAGGCTGATCCGTCCTTTAAATTCAGGACGATCAGATTACAATGAGTATCAGTTACAAGGACAAGCAGAGTTCCGACGTCACTCGGGGTGTCGAGCAGAATTCCGACGTCACTTGGAAAGAAGTCCGGCGTCACTCGGGCGTTGGGTAGAATTCCGGCATCGGGCAGAATTCCGACGTTGCTCCCGTGTCGGGCAGAGCTCCGGCGTCCCTCGGGCGCCTGGTGGTGCTTCGGTGGTGTTCCGGCGGTGTTCCGGCGGAGTTCCGGCAGTATTCCGGCGGTGGTCGAGGAGGAGTTATTCCCTCCTAGGCTTCTCTTCTCTTCCTTCTCTTCTTCTCTTCTTGGCTTGGGTCCCCTCTTAAGAGAAATGAGGGGCTATTTATAGTTTTTCTGGAGTGGCATAGCCCGTAAATATGTGAGGGATCAGGGGCGAATAGGGAGTGATCCGGATGAACGGCCGATATTGAATCCCTTGATCGTGAACCGTTTATCAAGCATTTGAAGGTCTTAATGATATCAGAATTCTGCGATCTTGGGTTCGTTGGATTCGTCTCGTCGAGCCGCTCGATTCGAGTATAAGCTCGCCAAAATCGGAGACCGTTTGGTAACTCAAATAGCTATTTGATGCTTCCAACAGCGCTTCGGGTACTTGATTTGGACTCACTTGGGCTCGGATTGAGTCGAATTTGGTGTCGTTGGATTCGTATTTCCGAGACGCTCAGTTCGACTGTAAACTTGCTGAAATCGGAGTTTAAATGATCTCCGAATTAATTTTTGAAGTTTCCAACTTGAGTTTTTCCTCGAGATTCGTGCCCAATCAAGATAATTTTTTGGCGATACATCAATAATAAAAGAGATTTTATGGATGAGTTTATTTTCAATGCTATGAATATTTTAATAGCTCCATAATTTGTTGTTTGTTTAAAATATATATTAGGAGATAATCTGAAATATTTTCAAAACTTGATGTTAAGCTTTATCTATAATAGCTCAACACAATAAAACTTGTCCTTTGGGTTGGGTTGTGACATAATGAAAGCTTCAAAATAATATTCTAAATTATCTCCTATAACTTGGTAAATTTTTGAAATATTGAATTTCTACACAATTATTAAATTTGTAGCATATCGATATAGCACATTAGAAATATCTATAAGTTGATTTATTGATATTTTACGTATTAAATTGTAATAATATATATGCTTATCCGTTTAAATTTTATGATTTTGAGAAATTTTAGTGTGTGGAGGAACTTTTGTTCTGGAAGTACTGTTCTGATGCTAAATACACAAAGACTTGTAAAGACTTAAAATTTTTGAATATATGATATGTGTTAGGTATTAAAAGTCATTGTAACAACTCATATTTTGACCTAGTCAAATAATTTTTTTGTAGTCATTATAAATCAATTTTATAAAATATTTTCACTATAATATAGACATTATTGTAATTTAATTATAATTTTTTTCTCCTAATTTTAGGGGTAATGTAGAAAATTGATATATATCTGTATAAGTGGGGTTTTGGGATCGTTAGGTATCCATTTTACAAATCGATTTTACCAGAGTTTTTATAATTTTTAGTACTCTAGATTTAAATATATAAAATAATTTATATGATCTTTACTTTTAAAACAAAATAATTGACTTAAATGTCAATACATCCTTAAATTATTTTATTACAAAAATATCTAAATCCACTTAAGAGATTATCAAATGCTCAATTCCTCATTCGGTTTAACCACAGAAAATAGAGAAGAAGAACAAAAGGAAAAAGAGAAGAAAAAGAGGAGAGACAAATTTAGGATTTAGAGGTTGTAGAGTAATTTTTACCAATCGGTCCTATTGAAAAATTATTCGTCTCGAGATATATTACTATTATCCTACCTTTGATTTCAATAATTTTATATATTTTATATTTTATACATTTTAATTTGATCAAAACTTGTAAAAGTTGCGATATCTAGTTTTTTAGCAAATATTTACCGCATAACTTTTGGTATATGATAAATGTTATAATATGAGTATTTTGACTGGAACATATTAAATTTTTACTATGTATTTTTATGTTTTGAGATAAATATTCTAATTTGAGTAATTTGGATAAATTTAAAAGTTTTAAAAATAATTGTTAAAATCTTTTTATATACGTATATGATATATATATTTCTTAATATATATATATATATATATATATATCTGTGTGTGTGTGTGTGTGCGTGCGTGCGTGCGTGCGTGTATGTGTGTGTGTGTGTGAAAAAGTACACCCTATATTTTCTTATGAATTTCACTAATTTAATTCATATGTAAATTTTACATGCATTAATATGATACAGTGAACTGAACATCAAGTGTGGTATTAAATGTTTATTATATTACATGTTGTGAAATGTGTGTATATAAGAAAGGCTAATAAAAAATGATTGACTGATTCAGATTGGTTGAAGACATGTTCCATTATATAGAAGGGTGGGCCGATGAGCTTTTCTTTAAAATAATATTTGCAATGTAATACTAAATAATATAAAATGGGAGGCATAAGGAGACATATTGATATAATATAATACACCAATGGGTAGGAAGTAATAACTCTGGTATGAAAGTAATGTGACCTAAATGACTTGAGATATAATTAATTCCTATAGGGTTGGCCTACAGGATTATATACATGAAAAACATCACAAATAATTGGATGCATTTTTTTACTATAGTGTTTGCATATGCTTATAATTATAATTATATATATATATGATAAATTACATAATTGACATGACATGATTTATATAAAATACAAGCTATGATTGATACAAATATCTGATAGGACTGATAAAACTGATACAAAGGTATTTAACATATATGAATAATATGATTTACATGATATACATGCATAACATTAACACTACATGACATGCATATGATAATGGCATGTGTATTTATATAATAAGAAACTATATAAACTATTTTGTAACTACTAAGTATATGATTGGTATAACTTATTGATCACTATTCACTTAGTTACTAATTACTACTTTGGAGATATACAGTTGTACTGATGTTTTTGATCATATGATGTGTTATAATTTTATTGACTATTATATGCTTTTATAGGTATATATTCATACTAATAGTGATTTAATAATTACATGCATATTATTCATATTGCCTTACATTGATTTTAATTATAGGTTCTGGTAACCTACTGAGCTGTTAGCTCACTTTATGATTTTATATATTTTTAGGAATGAGTTGAAATTAAGTGGAGTGAGCATAAATCAGGAATTCATATTTATTTTAATTTTGTATTTTCTCTAATTTTACTCTTTTATAGTCAGGAGCTTAAAAAGCTGAAATGAATGTAATTATAGATATTTTGCCTTATGTACATAACATTTAATGGATGAATATAATTTTTTATTTTGATATATATAATTTTTGTTGCTTCCACTGAATTGATTTATATTAATGAATTCATAGAAGTTATGATTGGCTAATTAATATATAAATATATAATTCTTCCAAGTCATAAGGACCTATTTTCTAATATGTCAGCACTGGGAGTTATAAGTGACTGAATTCTGATATTTGATTCTCATGGAAGGTATAAGTGTTTGAAAAAAATATGTTATTTTCTCCTTTGATATAAGAAGTGTTTGCTTACTAACTTTAAGTGCGCAATCTGCTTTATTTTAGATATATGTAATTAATGTTATGCTTGGTATAATTTGTTTCATATAAATTGTTTTTACTTTTAGTTAAATGCAAAATAAGTAAATTTTTGAAAATTTAGATCGGTAGGTGTGAGTTACTGAGCTGTATTGGCTCACACCTATTTTGCATTCTATTTCAGATTGTTGGCTCAAGAAAAATGGCACGAATGCGTGAATCCCACTTCGTAGCTATAGGATTCCATTTCCCTTAAGTCAGATTAGAATTAACCAGATTTTCCCTGAGGGTAGTCAGGGTTTAATTAGATCTGGGGTCCTTACTTCCCATTAGCGCAAGCACTCATAGTTAATTACCTCTCTTAACACGTAAAAGAGAACTCTCGATTAAGGATGAATAAATTTTAGGTGATTAGTCTCAATTATGGGGAAATGGAGGTAAACCCGATCAAGATCTCATGGTTCCGTCATCCCGGGTATATCGTAGGTCTCAGTCTACCAACACTATAATCATTGACTATAATATCCAGGGAATCTGATTAGCAGCCATGTGTTGCCTCCTCTTAGGGATCCCGAGTAGATTGAGGTGGTTAGGTTTGAGTTTTAATTTTATTTGAGTTTTGGGGCTTACATCAATTAAAGTGCCCAGAAGTTGATTTAATTTAGGAATTTATAACTTCTTTTAGAAGTTACACAGAAATTTGAATTTGGGTCGGGACCTACAACTTTCATAGGAAGTAGCCCGAAGATTTAATTTGGAGTAGGGCTTACTACTCTATTTATGAGTTGCCCAAAGATGGGTCTTACAACCTAACTCTACAGCAAGGCTGCCCAAGGGATTTTAATTATTTGGGTAGATCCTATGATTTCCCTTAGGAAATTACCTGAAAAGCGGGTCTTACAATTTAATCATTTAGACTAAGATGCCCAATATTTTAAATTGAATTATTTGGAGTTTAGGATCATTACAATTTATTTAGTAATTTTCCTAAAAAGTGGGTCTTACGACTTCACTTAGAAGTTGCCCGATAGCGGGTCTTACCATCTAATCCTATAGACTAGGATGCCCGTACATTTGAATTTGGTTTATGTTAGGTATTATGTCTTCTCTTGAGAAGGTACTTGGTTATTTGTAGTAGTGTTAGGGTTGTTATACTTCATTTTAAAAGTTTCCCTAACGTATGGGACTTACGACTTCACTTATAAGTAGCCCGATAATGGGTCTTACAACTTAATCCTATAGACTAGGATGCCTATTTGTTTGGATTTGATTTAGGATAGGATTTATGACTTCCCTTAGGAAGTTGCCTGAAAGCGGGTCTTATAACTTAATCCTTTAGACTAAGCTGCCCATGGGATTTTGATTATTTGAGTGGACAATAGTTATTTGACACTAGACCACTATGGTTTTCAGTTGATTGTTTATTAGCAGTTGTACTTATTAGTTTGACCATTTGTTGTTGTGACACCAGTGTTCTTTTGCTACAGTAGTTTTCCTTTCTGTTTTAGTATATTACTTTTCCTGCGTTAGTGTAGTAACCTACTCTCTTTTCTTGCTTTGGCCTTTAATTAATATTGATTTAATTGCGATGTTAAATGAATTTCGTTTATTTGTTGCAGGAACTCGTACATGAGAGACTTTTGGAGAGTTTGTGTTGTGGAGAGTTTAAGAGCTTTTGCTTGCAATTTGGAGAATTGTTCTGAGTTGAGTTATTGTTGGAGTGTTTGTTGTTTAGAAAGGTTGCTTGAGTTTATTATTTGGAGAGTTTTAGTTTTATGAGGGATTGTGTTATGTTGTGTTGAGTTGAATTGTAAGTTTGAGTTATTTGTTAGTTGTTGAGTTAGAGTTTGTTAAGTTTGTTTTGAGTTGAGTTGGTGTGTTTGATTTAAGTCTGTTAGTATGAATATTTGTTAATTATGCATTTATTTTATTTTATTTATTTAATTGGTTTTTTTTTCTTTCTTTAAATGATTGGTTGGATTTTAAATGAATTTTAAATTTAAAAAATGATTATAATTAGTTATTTGAATTTTAAATTAGTTGGTTAATTAGATTTTAAATCAACTGATTAATTACTAGATTTCATTAAATTGAGTTAAATTAACTATTAAAGTTTATTAAATTAGGTGAATTTTAATTAAGGTTTTATGTTGGAAAATTTTAATTGAATTTGTGTGTTTTTTTAATATTTTAATTAATTAAATGATTTAGTTAAAATAAATTAAGTTTTTTTTAAATCCAATTAAATTAATTAGTTTGATTAATTAGAATTTTAAATTATGTTAATTAGTTAATCAAATTAATCATCGTTCTCCAAATGCTCTAAAAGAAAAGTTCTTCAATTTTTCAAAAAAAATTTCGACAGCCTCCCGGCGTCCCCTCCCCTCGCGGGGAGGTCGGGACGGCACTTGCCGTTATTTTCTTCCCGGCCGGACCTAAGGTCGACGACGCGAGACCTTGAATTTAAAACCATCTCGATCAGACCTAAGGTCGACGACACGAGGTCTTCAATTTAAAATAATCATCTCGATCGGACCTAAGGTCGACGACACGAGGTCTTCAATTTAAAATAATCATCTCGGTCGGACCTAAGGTCGACGACACGATGTCTTCAATTTAAAACCATCTCGGTCAGACTTAAAGTCAATGACACGAGGTCTTCAATTTAAAATTCTTCTCGACCGGATTTAAAATCAACGGTGCGAGGGCTTCTTTAATTTCTTTTCTATTCGATGTTAACATAAATATTTCATTTTTAAATCAATATAATCATTTGGCATATTTGATCATAAGCCAAATTAGGAATTGAAATTGAAACGGCATAGAATGATCACAAGGCAAATCAGAAAAAAAAAAAAAAAGAATTGGAATGGAACATGATATTTTGATATCATAATTCTGTAACAAAATCTTTTAATATTAAACTTCATTATTTAAGAAATGAGATAAGGTTGAATTCTTATGTAGGTAAAATAGTAATCTTGTATTTAAATCATTACAATCTGAAGCAAAGGACTCCAGTTGTACAGGCAATTAAAACCTATATGAAACTTTTAGGTATGCAAAGGACGTATGCATATTATATTTGAATCGGCTAGGATAACCTCATGCACATAGTTTATATTTCTTATATTGGTTTAGAATAGGACAAAATATTAATAATATTTTTTTTTCTCTGAAGTGGGCGATATAATCCGCATATATATAAAAAAAAACAGTTGAAGTATTAAATAAGGCTATAGTGGAAGAAATCTAAGTTATTAAAACCAACAAGACTTCAGATTTCGTTTTTTTGAGTATAGGAGACGCGAGCAGGGATTCCATAGACGGAGACGGCTGGCTTAGGTTGCGGGCTTAGCGGTAGGCAGAGTGTATTCGGTTCAGATTTGGCCGTGAGAGACGAGGTCGAGTGAAGATCGGTGGTGAGATTGAGAGTTTGCACAGGATCGGGCGTTTGTCTGTGCAGAATTTGGCGGAAGTGAGGGAGAAGGCAACTGCGTCCGAAGGGCGGCGGCTTCGCAACGGAATTGGGAAATAAGAGATGGGATTTTACCTGTAGATAGGAGATTGGTTTCACCATTGGAGACGGGCTTGTGATTGCCCGCGAGCTTGCAATCGGGGCTGCGTCGGCTTTGTCCGGCATTCCATTGGGTTTGATTAACACAGAAGAGGTAAAAAAGAAAAGATTCCCCCCACTCAGTTTCTATTCTCTTTTTATTATCCTTTGCATTGCTGTTGAATGTCATTTTTAAATGAAGCAATGCGTCGTTTTGACGATGTGGGGCCGGTTGGAGGCAACGAAGAGATGCATCTCTTTGATTATTTCATTCATTCCTCATTTTTTTTTTGTTTATTCATTTCATTTTATTTTAAAATATTAGTCAACAATTAACTAAAAACAAATTAGGCAGGAAGTTGAGTTAAAGTCCTGTAAATGAAGATGGGCAAAAACTTCATCTTGTAAACTCTCCAAAATATGTGCTGATTTGAAGTTATACCCCAAACGTAGTTCTTGATTGGAATAAATGGCATAAAAGCATTCATGATGCCAATATTTTGAATGCTTAAATTGCTAGGATGAACATATCTATAACTTCTTATATTCCACTTTTTTTTTTATTGGAATTGTTCTTTTGCATATCTATTCAAGGATGCCTGTACTGTAATCAGTTACGACTGCAATGTCCTTCAAAGCTTTGGTGCAAAGAGCTGTTAACTTATAAAAATAGATTGAACATACAACTTTGGCAATCCACTTCAGCTTATTTATGCGTGTATAATGGTGTCATGAAACTTCTATTCTACAAACGATGGATTTTCATTCAGCTTTCTTAAAAGCCTTACTTAATATTATTTCCTTTTCAATGATTTCAGACATTTATTATGTCATCGTGCTACATCGTGGTAGTTAATCGTTTCACAAATCTTTTATTTTTATAGATTGTGCATACTTATCATACTACGTAATGTGTAATCATTGTTGTAGAATATTCATCTTCATTTGTTTCTCTTTTTTTTTTCCTTTTTTTTTATATTTTATGAGTCAACACAGATCAAAGGAAATGGAAAGAACAACTTGAGTAGCTGAGTGTTCAGGATATGATTTGTCTGGATTAATATTTCTTATTTTTGTTCAGTTATAGCTTGGTCTTTTTTATTAGCCTTTTTTGGTCTGTTGCCATATAATATAGTATAAATGTTGTACATATATCTTTGATGAAATGAAAAGAAATTTGTGGATGAGTTTATGCTTCGTTTGGGATAACTTTCTTAGTACTTTCTAAAGTAATTTTTTAATACAAATTTTTTTTGTATTAAAAATTTTTGTGCTAGAAAGCTACTTTAAAAAGCTGTAAAAAAGCTGTCCAAAATGAAGCCTAATTTATTCTGCTTACTGAAGTTAATTAAAAGCTTTGCTATCTATTTAAAATTTTAATTGAAAGAAATCCAAAAAGTTTCCCTGAAATATAGATCTTGGGTTTTGTCTATCTCAATTTAACATGGTATGACATGTCTATATGTGAGACATATCGAGTTGGATTGTGACATACACTATATATGCATCATTATACGTTTCATAGTATTCTTGAGCTTTGTTATGAAAAGGAAAGTGCAGTGTGAATTTTGTGCTTGGGCCAAATGCAAATTCTTTTCTACTATGTTTTATTCTGACCTTTGAATTGGCACTATAATGAAAGCACTCTTTACTGTTGTGGCTATGCTCTGCACCTGCCTTGAGTAGGTGAGAGGTGATAAATGCGAGTTATAAGCGGGCATTGATATATGTGCATTTCTACATTCATATCAACATGTGGTATTATCTGTTATAATTGTAAAATAAAAAGATAAATCTTATGTTATCCTACTTATTTCAATTATCAATTATGAATTAAACCCTGATATAGAGAAAGGTTGACCTACTGAGTTAGATACTCTTTCTTTCGTTTAAGATATTTATGGCAAAGGTAAAAGCCTTGTTGTGTAGGCTGGTTTTGATGAAAGGAAAAATTATGAGCCTGTATGGTACGTATTATTTTGCAGTTTATAATTAATTTAGGTATTTTGATAAAATTATTATATTTTGAGCTATCATTTTTTTTTTACTTTTGAATGAATGCATTTTGGAATATAAATTTGGTGTAATTTGGTTGTACATATTATTGTATTTTTAGATGATTAAATGACTTTGGTAGTGAAATGAGAAATTGAGGAGTTTATATGTAAAGTAGGCTAAATTTTTCCCTTATGTCTTAGGATGTTACAGTGAGAGCTTCGGACAACTTATAAGTTAAGGGTGGGTAGCCTTGATGAATTCTTTAGATAAAAACTCAAATTAAGGTGCTAGCACTCTCAAAAAATAGTTCAGCTTTAATGGGTGAATAACTTTGTTAAATGATAGACTTTGTCAGTCCTCTTAGACAAGTTTCATAGTTTATTATTAAGTGTTAAATATGACCAATCTCTTGTATGACTTTTAGGCATCATGAATACTAAGTTGGTTCAACTAACAACTTGTTGAACAAGATTTAGGCAATCATCATGGCTTAATCATGTAATCCAAGATGAATACGTGTGTAAATCTAATGTCTAGGGTGAGATCGAATTTATGACATGCAAAATGTAGCCATTTAGTGTATTACAATGATACAATTATTTACGGAAATATAATGTAACATAGGTGATCATAATAAAACTTATACACCTTAATATCAAGGAGAATGGGCATGGTAGACCTCTTTAGACTTATAATCCTGATTGCAAAAGAAAAGATATATAAATCCCCTAAGCATTTTGAAATTCATCTTGTCTTGTTTTGATATGCAAATACAAAATAAGCTGGATTTTATTATTTAAGAAATATAACTTAAAAACTATCATTTAGGTAATGTCGTTCGACTCATGTGGGTATGAAATGCAACTGTCAATTATTTAATTACATGATATGATAGTAGAATACTTTTTATCTAATATAAGACTTTCAAGACATACATATGTATACTTCAACTAAAGGCATTTGTTTTATAAGCCACATCTCTATATCTAGGATGTGTTCATTTGTCCATTCCTTGCACAAACCCACCTAATGGGCAATAGTTTTTCCTCCAACTATATTTCCTTAGAATCCTTTCTTATTACATTCCTCCCATGCTTAGGTGCAATTGGATCCATATTTATCTGCAGCATTCATCACTTGCATTATCATTTTATTTTGATTTAATATTTCCTTTTATATATTATTTTGTGAGTCCATAAACTCTTCAGATATTTTATGATATCATAGAAGCCTCATATATTATTCTGTGATACATAGGTATTATTAATTAGCTCTTGATATACATAAAATACATAACACTTGATAAATGTGTACACTTACAAGTATAATCTATCTTGCACACAAATGAATCTTTACCATGACATCATAATATATCATGCAATGAGATTAAATAACAAGTATTTTCTCTTACTCAATCTTTACACTCAAATCAAAATATCAACCCATGTCCTTGTGATTGATCAATTTTTAATTTCTAGAATATATTATTTAAATTTATAAATTTAATATGATACTTTAATATATTCTTCAAAATCATATCCCTAATATGGCACTCCAATTCAATGCACTAATAGATTGTTTTGATATCATTTTTACTATTATGCCCTAGCCTATTGAAATCCCATATACAATAATGGATCACATATAGCTGAGAATTGATAGTAAGTGAAGAAGTTTGATTCATTTATTAAGTTAAGATAAAAAAATTATATTTCATTCTATATAAACTTTCTTCTTAACCCATGATCTATTAAAGAATGGATCTTACATATACTCATCCTTATTATAATATTATATAGAGACTATCTTAGAAGTAGCATATGCAGAATAAAAGATAGCACTATATCACATATATAAGATTGCAAAAATAGATTCAATCAGATTTTGCTGAAGGTTTGTGAAATTCTCTTACTGAATCTATTGGCTCTTCCATTTGCCTCTCTCATATGAGGCACTTAAAGCCAATTGAGGATTGTAGAGTTGAATGTTATGGAATTCACTAGGAGTTTCATTTGCAAGATTTACCTCCTCACTACAAAGGAGGCAGTACAAGTCATGTTTGTATGGCTGTTTTGAAGGCTTGATAGGTTGGAGGAAGATAGTTGAGTCTATATAAGATGTCCTTAGGATCAATCATGACTATAGTGTTTGTGATGTTATCAACCTTGGCTTTGATGTCCGCAAGATTTTGGGCCATGGATCTGTTGGATATTGATATATTATGAAGTTTATTTTTAAGCTAAAGACCTCTAGAATGATTTGAGGATTGTAATATGTAGTTTATGGCGCTCTAGATATTTGATTAGGTTTCTAAATTCAAATGCAAACATAAGTAAGAGAATTTCACACAATCCAATTAGATGCCAAATTTGCAACAAAATGGACCATTTCGCTATTAAGTGTTCGTTTCTAATGGATCCAAACTTCTCAAACACCATGTTTGAAACTCATCCTCTACTACTCTACTTGCGGATCAATCTATTAATAATGCTCAATGGTAGCTTGATTCAAATGCCACCTCTCACCCCAATGCGGATCCATCGCAGCTTCATGACCCCCAACCACACAACAGCAAGCAAAAGGTTGGGAATGGCAGTGGGCAAACCTTATACCCACCTGAATTTGCGACTCTTTTTAAACCATCTTCTCTCAAAAAACAAACTTACTACTGAAATTCGAGCAGAGTTTCCTTTGATGCTAATGACTACAATCAAGAACCTAAGGATAAATTCAATCCTTCTCCAAGGACCTAGTTCTTGTGAAAAATGGCTCACTTTATAGCATATAAGAAAACATTTAACGCCCTTAATATTGATGGCAATTTTTTCATGAAGTAGTCTACCTCTACAATGTGCCTCGCAATCTTACCTCTAATCGTGATGTGAAATTATTGAGTCATTTCTAGCTTGAACTGTGGAAACAACTGCGCACAAAAATTTAACGTAGTTTAGCTTATCACTCGCAAACTAATAGGCAAACGAAGGGGGTGAATCTCTCTCTTGGCAATATGCTTTGTTGTCTAGTCCAAAACAATTCAAAACATTGGGACAAGTCTTCAAGACGAGCTGAATTTGCGTCAATTTCAGGACTAATCATTCTACAAGACGATCACCCTTCAGCATCGTTTACACTAAATCCACAAAAAACATCCTTGACATTACTATCTGGTCAAAATGCAAGAACAAAACGCTGCTCAACTTACTGATCACCATTACCATTCTTTGCTCAATGATGTGAAAAACAAATTAATTGTTTCCAATTCAAACTACAAAACTACTACTGATGTTCACCAAAAACAAAAAATATTTTCTCCGGACGATCATGTGATGGTTGGGATCCGCAAAGAAAGGTTTTTGTCTAGATCATGCTAAAACTCAGTCCCCGTCCCCAAAAAATTGGTCTAATTCTTATCCTCAAACATAAACGGCAATGCTTATGATCTTCCACCTCATTTTCATACACCTGCAACTTACAATATTTCTAACATTTATGCTTATTATCCCCGCGGTGAACTCAACACCCAAACCACTATAGCAGCAGTACGTCTTTTCAAAGCAAAAGAGCAATTTATTGATGCGGGGCATGCTAAGGAAGCCAGGGAGCACTAATGCAGTGCATCATAAGGAAGAAGGGATACTCCACCACCACTATCTACTTTTTGTTATTCCCATTATCTTTTGTTTCACTATTACTCTTATTTTCTAGCTTTTGTCAATTTTCAATTAATTAATTCTGCTATAACTTTTAGTATGTAGTGAACAGATATAGTAATACAAAAAGATACATAGAAATATAGGTAGAGGAAGAAGAAAGAGGGACAAAATGTTGGTTTTTGACAAAGAATTTCTACTATTTCATTTGCATATACGCTGTCTTTTTCTATGTTGTTTCCTTGTTCCTAATTGTCTTTGTGAGCTACTACACCATCTATCTCATCCATCTCAATTACCCCAACAATCTATCTGCTGCAATCACCAACAGCAACTGGCGTAAATGATTAGGCCATCCAACAACTTCTACACTCTCCACCATAGCAAGATAAAACCCATCTCCCCAAATTACAATCTATCATTTTATAGTACTTCATGCCATATATGGTTAAAAGTCACAAACTTCCCTTTGATGTATCAAGTAGTCTTAGGTTTTCTACTTCAGACCTTGTTCACTTTAATATATAGGTAGCAACTCCACTATTGCAATCCCATATAATTATATCCTATTTGTTGATGAATTCTATCTTTCTTCATCAAGCATTTCAAATTAAGTTGGGAAAAAAAGTATCTCTAAACTCGATCAATTCAAAAAAATAGTGCAACATGAATTCTGTAAATCAATTAAAATAATTCGCTTACATGGAGGTGGCAGATGTACCATTAACTCTATTCAACTTCTTTCAATTTGAGGTATCACTCATTACCTTAATTACCCATAAAACCAAGAACAAAATGAGTTTAACAAGACAGACAGATCATTGAACCCATTTGAACTCTTATGCTCAATGAGGCCATTCCTTAAACAATCATGGGTAGACACATTACTCATTACCCTTTACCTACTCAATCTCAACCATCACAAACCAACAAAAAAACTCCCCACCAACTCCTCAATAATAAACCACCAACCTACTCACAGCTAAAAGCCCTCGGTTGTCAATGCTTCCCATTGCTCCCAACAAGTTTTTCATAAACTTTCTCCAAAATCTAAAAGCTGCATACTACTCGACCATGCAACATAATATTAAATCAAAGGATAGAACGAATGCATAAGCCAGCCGATGTGAACATACCTCTGCATTCTTCTCTGTTTTTTTTTTTTCGTTCAACCAATGCCCACATTTAAAACAATGTGAACATATACGTACACACGGAATTTACCATCTACAAAAGAGTCCAAAGGGAAATGTACAACGCACATAGACACAATACAAACTTTATCCAAGATCCATTTCATGAAGCTACTGTTATCACAAATTATTGAATAGTTACATGTGGATATTATAATAAAAATATGTTTTATATTTCTTAAATCTCCTTTAAGATGAGAATATTACATATATAATTTATATTACACATTTAAAATAAAAACAAAATTTAAAAATTAATAATACTTCATTTACAACATAAGGTGAATGATTTATGATACTATGATTCACCTTTTACAACATCAGATGAATAACATTTGTAATTATATTACTTCCAAAAATCTAGTTCTTCACCGAAATTTTGCAATCTGCCTGATGTAATTAACCGTGGCTTTATAATAATTTCAAAAGAAAAGCCTATAATGCTCGATCACTAAATCCTAGAAGTATAATAAATCCAAACATAGAAACGACAAGCACCAAAAGACCATTCGCTTTCAACAAAAATCGAATCCTAGCAATTCTTTAATAGACCTAATTTCATTTAATTTGGATTAATCACACGTACCTGTATTAAAAATTAAAATAATTTAAAACAGCAACGCTGATCAAGATCCATACTTAAAAGATAAAAAGAATTAGCATACAAAATTACAACGATCGCAATATTTGACAACAGAAATTATCAAGCAGCTACCAGAAAAGACTTATCATAGAAAATGGTTCCGCTGGGAAAGTATAACCAAAAACAATTAAACCGTAGACATGCGAAACATGTCCTACTAATTACACAATCTTAGGACCAGAAAGTTTAAAAGAAGCATTCAAAAAAAAAAAAAAAAAAGAAAATTACACATCAAGACCGTAGAGAATTAACAAACCAGATCAAGAACTGGTGAACTTGGTAACAGCCTTGGTGCCCTCAGAAACCGCGTGCTTAGCGAGCTCACCGGGTAGAACGAGGCGAACCGAAGTCTGGATCTCCCGAGATGTGATAGTCGGCTTCTTGTTGTATCGGGCGAGGCGAGAAGACTCCTGGGCGAGTTTCTCGAAGATGTCGTTAATGAAGGAGTTCATGATGCTCATCGCCTTGCTAGAGATCCCGATGTCTGGGTGAACCTGCTTCAAAACCTTAAAGATATAAATCTTGTAAGTCTCGGTGGACTTCTTGGCCTTCTTCTTCTTCTTATCGCCAGGAGCGACGCCTTCTTTTGTTGCCGGAAGGCGTTTTCCCGCCCTCGGTTTCTTTCCCGCAAGCGTTTTCTCCGCCTTCTCGGACACCTCTGCCTTCTTCTCCTTCTCCTCCACCGACTTCTCAGCGGCGGGCTTCTTCTCAGCGAGCTTCTTCTCTGCCTTTGGAGCCATTGGAATCGCCAGTCGACGAGAGATGAAACAAATCCGAGACGAATAGAGCGACGAATGATGGATGGTGGGTAGCGAAAGGTTATAAATAGGTGAGACGAGGTGAGCGTTAATTGGCTGGCTTTGTTTATGTGCGGATTAATAGCTGTAATTATTTCTGACCGTTGATCATGAATGCCTTTCTGAGATTTTGTACGGCAATGATATGAGGAGGATCGTTTCGTTGCGGATCGGTTCAGTTCGCGTATTTTTCCCAAAAAAATAGGATTAACTAACCAGGATGACGCGGACCTATGACGATCCATACCTACTTTTTCTAATGGAAAGCATGGTCTATTCCCTGAAGTAAATTTATACGGAATTTTAAATTAAATAAATTTATAATTTTATAATTTTTTTTCAAAATGCTAGAATCATTTTTGTTATATTAGTTATAAATTTTAAGGTTTCTCATACTTGCTAAAATGTCTTCCTTATTCTCTCATTCTTCTTCATACTTCAAGAAAATAATTTGATGAATTCTTTCTAATTATGATGTTTTTATTCTTTCAATTACGTTCAAGATTGTAAAATTTTTAATCTTGGATTCAAATTGTGATTTTCTTCATGTTATTTTGATATTTTATCATAAACAGTTAAACATATCATTCATGTGATAAATTAAAGTTTTAGTGAACCTTACTTGTGATCTTTTACTATTCACATCATTTTTTATGTTGATTCAAAAATTGTTTGAAATTTTAAAAATTGAATATAATATAAATTATTTATAAACTGTATTCCCCATAAAATATATTTTAAAATGTTAAATTTAATAAGATTAAAAAAAATTACGAAAAAATAAAATCCATCCAATTTTTTTTTGTATTTATATTATATTATAGCTTCTCATCGATATATCAATATTTTTTGTTTAAAAAATAATCAATTTAAATAGGCTTCGAAGCACTAAATTTATTTGTAATCATTATTTGATGCAAAATAACATGAAAAAGTAATATAATTTCATTAAGAATGATTTTTAACATTTCTATGAACATAAAAAAGATAAAATTATATAATGTTAATTTTCCTGAAATTGATAAGTAGGGTATACTTTTTGTTATTTACTACGACTTAGTCGAGGTCAGAAGGATTGTAGTCCGACAACAAAGTTGGAGGAATGGTAGTCGAGTGACTAAGGTCGGAAGGACCGTATTCCGGTGGCGATGATCCATGGAATGTAGTTAGGGGATGTCGCCTAAGGACCATAGTCGGCAAACGATCGAGATCGGAAGGACTATAGTTAGACGATAATGGTCGGAAGGAATGTAATTAGATGACTGAGGTTGGAAGGCCGTTGTCGAGCGGTGGAGGTTGGAGGGATCATAGTCGGGTGGTTGAGATCGAAAAGACTGTAATCAGATGAAAGAGGTTGATAGGGCTATAATTGGGCGACGGAGGCTTGAGGGACTATAACGGGCCTTAGAGGGAGTTAATGCTATAATGGTTTGTTGAGCCGCCATCCCAATGCTTCACACCTCAGCTTGAATTAAGTAGAGATTTCGTTTGGAATGACATTTTTAACATTTTAGTATTTTACTGTTTAAAATACAATCAGAAGTATGTTTGGGGCGATACTTTATAATAGAGTTATACAAATTTTTATATTCTCTGCCTGCTATTAGTAACCTACAAATATTGGTCGCGGTTTTGTGCATTCCGAGGTTGCGGTTTGTGCATTTCGTAACCTACAAACACCCTTCTTTGTGCTGGACAATATTCCAGTGAAAAAACTTCATCCACAATTTATTTTCTTGAGTAAAATAATGTTAGTTTAGGTGTGGTTACATGTATCTTAAATAACACATTTATATGGTATGACGGCATGTATATGAGATCAAAGCACTATTGTGATTGTAGATTGACTCTTGTTTAACGTTTTATTTATATTGCTGAATTCAGCAACCAATGATGGCAATTCGAAGCTTTGTTTCTCTAAAATTCATTGTGCATGTGAGCGTTTGCCTTGCCAAGCTTGAGAGCTAGTGCCACCCCGTGGAGAAATTATTACATGTGGAGTCCCGATGTCACTATATGTTCGGACTCCAATAAAATGCTGACACGTAGATTTCTTTTTTTTTTTCTTACGACTCAACAACCCGATCCAGCCCTACTGTGAAAATTTTGAAATCGTCGCAACCCACTCATTTTTATATTTTTTAAAAAGGAAACTCACGAAAACTCCTAAATATTTAGGGTTTTTTTTATAAAATAAAACTCTTGATACCTGTTGAGAAACAAAAATTAGAAATAAGTGTTGAAGATGAAAATTGATTTGAAGGACGTCATATTTCTGAAGGGCTGTTCGAAAAGAAGAAAAAGCTTAAGAGTAAGATGTAATTTACTTATGATACGTTACAGAAAATCATTCTGATCGTGCACGAATCTTGAGGCAAAATCAAGTTGAAAACTTTCAAAATTAAAATTAGGATTATCAAAATTCTGATTTCTACAAACTTACAATCGAATTGAGCGTCTCGGAAACACGAACCCAACGACACCAAAATCAACCCAATCCGAGCCCAAATGAGTCCAAATCAAAGACTCGAAGCACTTTTGGAAGGATTAAATGACAATTTGGGTTACCAAACGATCTTCAATCGTGACATGCTTATATTCAAATCGAGCGGCTCGACGAGATGAATCCAATGAGCCTAAGATCATCAAATTCTGATATCATTAAAATAGTCAAAGGTCTATTAAACAGTGCATGCTCGCAGGAATCAAGATCGGCCGTCCATCCAAACCACTCCCTATTTACCCTTGATCTTCCACTTATTTACAAAGTCATGCCACTCAAGAATTCTATAAATAGAATCTCATTTCCTCTTGAAAAAAAAGGGAAGCTAAGAGAGAAGAAGGAAGAGAAGGAAGAAGGCTCCAGCCGCCTAGCTCATCTTCGACCACAGCCAGAGTTCTGCCGCACCATTGTCTGAGTTCTTCCGCACCACCGTTGAACCACCAAGGGATGTCGGAGTTCTGTTGGACCACCACCTGAGGCCCACACTCCTACCGGACCACCACCTGAGGCCCGCACTCCTACCGGACCACCACCTGAGGCCCGCACTCCTGCCGGACAACCATCTGAGGCTCGCACTTTTGTCAGACCATCGCCTTACATCTATGATCCTCCCGACCTCCGTTGCCTACCGACTACGGGCCTTCCGACCTCAAACACCGGTCAACTATGGTTTTTCTGACCTCCATCGCATGTCAACTACGATCCTCCCGACCTCATCGCCTACCGAGTACATTCCTTCCGACCGCCGTTGCTTACCAACTATGGTCAGCTGACCCAACCAACATGTATATATTGACTCCCACCATGTAATGCACTCAATATTATATATATATTGGCTATATCAAGCCAAGTCCTTCCCCTAAAAGGAGGGCCTTATTTGTAATCAACTATAAATACTAGTGGATTCATTCAAACTGGGCCAGGCCCCATAATTTTTCCCCCTTTCTTAGGGTTTTCACGTAAAAACTCTGGTGTCTCATATGAATGCAACACACACTCTCTCTTGTCTGATTGCGTGCCAGATCTTCATACAATGCTAAGACGTTTAGCTTTATATTTCTCTACCGCGGCGAATACTTCAGGACGCAACAGTTTGGCGCCGTCTGTGGGAACGTAGTTCCCGACTGGGGGGCAATTTTCGCTCCAACCTCAAAAGATCATTCATGCCAACTTCCTTACATCAATTATCGCTGCATCCATTTCATGGGAATCAGATGTGGACTGGGGGGCAAACTTGACTCCAAGAATATTCCTCCAATATTTCCAAAATCAAGATGATATTTCAAGAAACTTCCAGCGAATGCAAAGATGCTTTTAATAAATTTTAAGCATTATACAGTCCCTTACTAGACTTCTACTCCTTGGGCAAGGTCTTAATCTCGACCTCAAAAAGTCAGTAATGGTCTAAATACATATCATTATTCACCCTTGATTCGGGATACACGTGGCACTCGCCCCCTCCCAATAAAAGTAAAATAAATCCCACAGGGATTCGACTCGACCTCTTCCATACAGGTTAACGTCATCGAGCAAATGCTCTGACAAACAATCTTGGATAGGTCTTACCTCCTTGGTGGATACTCTCGACCTCTTCCACACATGTTAACATCATCGAGCAAAGGCTCTTACATGCAACCTCGGATAGGTCTTACATCCTTGGTGGATGCTCTCGACCTCTTCCACACAGGTTAACGTCATCGAGCAAAGGCTCTGGCATACAACCTTGGATAGGTCTTACATCCCTGGTGGATACTCTCGACCTCTTCCATACAGGTTAACGTCATTGAGCAAAAGCTCTAACATATAACCTCGGATAGGTCTTACATCCTTGGTGGATACTCTCGATCTTTTCCACACAGGTTAACGTCATCGAGCAAAGACTCTGACATACAACCTCAAATAGGTCTTACATCCTTGGTGGATACTCTCAACCTCTTCTACACAGGTTAACGTCATCGAGCAAAGGCTCTGACATACAACCTCGGATAGGTCTTACATTATTGGTGGATTCTCTCGACCTCTTTCATATAGGTTAATGTCATCGAGCAGGTCTCTGACATACAACCTCGGATAGGTCATACACATCCTTGGTGGATACTTTCGACCTCTTCCATATATGTTAACATCATCGAGTAAGTCTCTGACATACAACCTCGGATAGGTCATACATCATTGGTGGATTCTCTCGACCTCTTTTATATAAGTTAATATTATTGAGCAGTGCTCTAACATACAACCTCAGATATGTCATACATCATTAGTGGATTCTCTGAACCTCCTACATACAGGATTACGCCATCAAGAAGCCCTTGACGATAAACTTCCTATCGTCGCTGGACTTATGTCCATCATGGGACTTTTATTGACCTTCTGCCCGACGCCAAGCTTCCTCCTATTACAGAACTTCTGCCCGTCGCGAGACTTTCGTCGGACTTCTGCCCGACGTCGAGCTTCTACCCGTTATTGGACTTTTGCCCCTCGATGAACTTTCATCAGATTTCTACCCGACGTTGTACTTCTGCTCATTGCAGGACTTTTGTCAGAATTCTACCTGGCACTGAGCTTCCTCCTGCTGCTGGACTTCTGCCCATTACGAGACTTTCGTCGGAATTCTACCCGATGTTGAACTTCCTCCAATTGCTGAACTTCTGCCCATTGCGGGACCTCCGTCGGAATTCTACCAGTCCCCGAGCTTCCTCCCATCATTGAACTTCTGCCTGTCGCTGGACTTTCATCGGACTTCTACCCAACGCTGAACTTCCTCCCGTCATTGAACTTCTACACGTCGCGGGACTTTCGTCGGACTTCTGCCCGGCCTCCATGTGACGCCGGTCTTACACCCGACTTTCGAGTGACGTCGGTCTTCTGCTCGACCTCGAAGTGACGTTGGTCTTCTACCCGGCCTCCAAGTAACGCTGGTCTTCTGCCCGACCTCCAAGTGATGTCGGCCTTCTGCCCGGCCCCTATGTGACGCCGGTCTTGCACCTAACTTTTGAGTGACGTCGGTCTTCTTCCCATCCTCCAAGTGACGCCAGTCTTCTGCCTGACCTCCAAGTGACGTCGGTCTTCTGCCCGGCCTCCATGTGATGTTAGTCTTGCATCTGACTTCCGAGTGACGTCGGCCTTCTGCCCAGCCTCCATATGACGTCAATCTTGAGCCAAATTTTCGAGTGACGTCGGTCTTCTGCCCGGCCTCCAAGTGACGTCAGTCTTTTGCCCGACCTCCAAGTGATGTTAGCCTTCTACCCGGCCTCCATGTGACGCCGGTCTTACACCCGACTTTCGAGTGACGTCGGCCTTCTGCAAGTCACGGGACTTTCATCAGTCTTCTGCTCGACCTCTAAGTAATGTCGATCTGCTGCCCGGCCTCCATGTGACGCCGGTCTTGCACCCGACTTCTGAGTGACGTCAGTCTTCGCTTTGACCTCCAAGCGATGTCGGCCTTCTGCCCGACCTCCATGTGACATCGGTCTTATACCCGACTTTCAAGTGATACTGATCTTCCGCCCGGCCTCCAACCTCACACCTTCCTTTTACTCAGTGAGGGGCCCTTAGGCTGAATAGGGGATACCCATCTGAACAGAGTTAGGGGAAGACCTCAGCTTGAGAAAGAAGAGAAGAGAGTGAGAGGTGCAATTTCTCTTATCCCAAAGGGGGGGTATTTATAGTTATGTGAGGGAGAGATGAAGAGTCACTTCAAATTAATGAAAACTCATTAATTTTTAGAATTCAAAAGGACATCATTAAGTGGAATAATGATGAGGAGATGAAGAGCCACTTCAAATTAATAAAAATTCATTAATTTTTAGAATTCAAAAGGGCATCATTAAGTGGAATAATGATAAGGAGATGAAGAGCCACTTCAAATTAATGAAAACTCATTAATTTTTAAAATTTAAAAGGGCATCATTAAATGAAATAATGATGAGGAGATGAAGAGCCACTTCAAATTAATGAAAATTCATTAATTTTTAGAATTTAAAAGGGCATCATTAAATGGAATAATGATGACAGAATTTCAAAAGTTTTTAATAAACATATAATACTAAAATAAATAATAATTATCAGTTATAAGCAGCTCAGAAAGATACAAATATATATTTTTGAACTTTGCAAAATTCGACGTCTAAAAATAGGGGGGCAACTGATACGTCACAGAAAATCATTCTGATCGTGCATGAATCTTGAGGCAAAATCAAGTTGAAAACTTTTAAAATTAAAATTAGGATTATCCAAATTCTGATTTCTATAAACTTACAATTGAATTGAGCGTCTCGGAAACACGAACCCAACGACACCAAAATCAACCCAATCCGAGCCCAAATGAGTCCAAATCAAAGACTCGAAGCACTTTTGGAAGGATTAAACGACAATTTGGGTTACCAAACGATCTCCAATCGTGACATGCTTATATTCAAATCGAGCGGATCGACGAGATGAATCCAATGAGCCTAAGATCATCAAATTCTGATATCATTAAAATAGTCAAAGGTCTATTAACAGTGCATGCTCGCAGGAATCAAGATCGGCCGTCCATCCAAACCACTCCCTATTTACCCTTGATCTTCCACTTATTTACAAAGTCATGCCACTCAAGAATTCTATAAATAGAATATCATTTTCTCTTGAAAAAGGAGGGAAGCTAAGAGAGAAGAAGGAAGAGAAGGAAGAAGGCTCCAGCCGCCTAGCTCCTCTTCGACCACCGCCGGAGTTCTGCCACACCACTGTCTGAGTTCTTTCGTACCACCGTTGGACTACCAAGGGATGTCGGAGTTCTGTTGGACCACCACCTGAGGCCCACACTCCTACCGAACCACCACCTGAGGCCCGCACTCCTACCGGACCACCACCTGAGGCCCGCACTCCTGCCAGACAACCATCTGAGGCTCGCACTTCTGTCAGACCACCGCCTTACATGTATGGTCCTCCCGACCTCCGTTGCCTACCGACTGTGGGCCTTCCGACCTCAAACACCGGTCAACTATGGTTTTTCTGACCTCCATCGCCTGTCGACTACGATCCTCCCGACCTCATCGCCTACCGAGTACATTCCTTCCGACCGTCGTTGCTTGCCAACTATGGTCAGCTGACCCAACCAACATGTATATATTGACTCCCACCATGCAATGCACTTAATATGATATATATTGGCTATATCAAGCCAAGTCCTTCCCCTAAAAGGAGGGCCTTATTTGTAATCAACTATAAATACTAGTAGATTCATTCAAACTGGGCCAGGCCCCGTGGTTTTTCCCCCTTTTTAGGGGTTTCCATGTAAAAACTCTGGTGTCTCATATGAATGCAACACACACTCTCTCTTGTCTGATTGCGTGCCGGATCTTCGTACAATGCTAAGACGTTTAGCTTTATATTTCTCTACCGCCGCGAATACTCCAGGACGCAACAACTTACTTAATAATTGCATTTTAATGTATAATATGATGCAATATATACTTTCCTGAGTTTGATTTTTCAATAGAAAAACTTATCGTAGAGGCAAATACACAAGAACTATGTTCACCTTCAAGGCAGATCAAGTTTTCAAACAAGCCCGAAATCTTCAAAGAGATATTTATAAACTAGGCAGCAATTATTTATGTATTTTTTGTGATGTTTCACACACATTAACTTAGAAAATATTCTTAAAAAATGTATTTATTCATTTGAAAGCCTTTTAAGCTTTTACATATCTGTATATTAGAAATTTTATATTAAAAAATATATTTTTTGTTAAAACGCACTATGTATTACTATGTATTAATTGCGAGGTATTTAGGGGTGCAAACGAGTCGAGTCGAACTCGAATCAGGGGGTGTTCGAGCCGAGCTTGTCTGCTAAATATCGAGCTCGGGCTCAACCTTGAACTCGAGTCGAGCTCAAAAGACGAGTCCGAGCTCGACTCGTCTCACGTCAAGCGCTCGTCGAGCTCCGTTTCGAGCTTTGTCCCGAGTAGCATTAGAGCTCCGTCGTCGGAGCTATTATTCTGTGCGGACACCAGACGATTCTCCCGTGCGATTACGCTTAGGTACCGAGCGGTACCAATCGTGATTCATTTTTGGAGTGACGTGGTGCATTTTTATTAATCTCCGAACGCCATCTAGGTCCTCACAAAATAATAAATCCCGTCGTCGAGCTAGCATGTTCGAAACATTTACACTTTCTCCCTAATTGCAACCACTTTCTCTTCCTCAGCGCCTTTGTCTCCGACCGTCGATATTCCGTGGCTCCGGCCGCTGTCAGCTGTTGGTTGAGGCTTTAGGTCTCTTTCTCCCTCCAGTCCTTGTTCCTCTTGATTGATATAGATCTGTGAGCAACTTTCTTCCTGTTTTGACTATCTTTTTCTTTTCCCAATCTTCATTTTATGGATCTAGTTTTGTCACTATTTCAACTTCATTACTAGATGTTCGAGAAATCGGCTTTATTTCCTTGCTGATCTGAGTTTAAGTGACTCACGACTCTAGGTTTATCCGCTCTTTGCTGCGGTTGGGGTTATTATGGGGATCTGCAGCTTCCAGCTTGTTCGAAACATTTGCGTTAATCCTGAAGTGAGGTATTTATCGTCAACTGTCGTCCTAAGCGTCCTCGTCATCCCGAGCTCCTTCATCAGGTTAACTGTGGTCCCGAGGTCCGTGGTTGACCAGAGCTCTGTCGTCATCCCTAGCTTCGCCATCGATTTGTTTTCCTCCGCATCTGAAGGTTATATCGCGAGCGGCTCGACGAGCTCACGAGTCGAGTAGAAGTTAGGGGTGTCAATTCGAGTCAACGGATCGGGTTCGGGTCCAATATAAACTGACTCAGGATTTAACGGGTTGACTCAAGTTTGTCCACCCGAACTCGACCTGCCGAGTTATCGGGTTGACCCAACCTGACCCGCGAACCCGGGTGTCGTGGCTGAGTCCAAACGCGAGTCTAAATCGGACGCAAGTTAGCTACTGTGTGCGCAAATGCTGGGAAGATGCCAAGGCGGGCAACGACACAGCGTTGAGCCGCGTGCAGGGAAGGCGCCAGGGCGGGCAGGGCGGCGCTGCAGCCGGTGCGGGACCACTAGGATGGCGTGAGTTCGATCGTGCAGGACGACGGGAGCGGCAGCTCGCGGGATGTAAGTCCGCTACTCCGTGCACGAGTGTGACCGATTGATGCGGGACCGGGATGGCGGCAGACCGAAGCGACCGAGTGACGCGAGACGCGACTTGATCCGGGTCAATTCAGGTTGACCCGCGGGTTCCCAAGTCAACCCGAACCCGACCATTTTTTCAAATGGGTCGGAAATCCGAATCCGGACCCGAACCGTTTCACAAACGGGTTGACCCAAACCTGAATTTTTTCGGGTCGGATTTCGGAACAAAGATATAATATATGACTATTCACTCAATCAACTATTATATTTTTCTCATCTTAAAATAAATTTAATCTCAAAAAACAACCATGTGCATATTCCTAAAGTAATAAGCATACACAACTGTGTATTGTTGTGTAATTTGTAGTGTATTTTGCTGTGTATCTTTGCCCAATCTTATGGCTTTTTTAATTAACTTATTAAAAATTCAATTTTATTTTGCTTTTTTTTTAAAATTAATTTTATTATGATAACTTATTAGCACTTGGTTATGCTAGAATGAATACCAGTTTAGCTTTGAACAGTTAAAAAATGGCGCAACTTCTTCAAACTAGTTTTGTTGCACGTGCATTAAATGCACGTGAATAAAATTTAGAAAATAAATATTCATATTATAAACATTTTAATTATGTACTTTTAACTTTGTTCAAAAGAAATGAGGGCTAAATATTATTTATTTAGTTTTTCACAAGATATAGAACTACATCTTAAATGAGGGCTAAATATTTCAAAGAAGAGAATATAGATTTATAGGTTCCTTAAATTTTCTTAACTTTGATCAAAAGAATGGATAAAAAATAATCTTCTTTCTTTTTAATCTAAAATGGATCATTTTTCCCAAATTATAAATAAATCTACAACAAAAGATTAATGCGCAAGAATTGATTACTTCAATATATAAGAAATCTATCATTATTAATTTATTGTATCAACTATACATATAGATAGGATCAATTTGTCAATTCATTTTATAACACAGGCTCATCCTCTCACCAACTCCTCTTTTGCCATGAGCAAATCACTATCAGAATGATTGTAGCTTTTTATGTTAACAAAAAAAGAAAAAATAGTCATAGGCAACAACATGAAACAAACAGCTAGACTTTGCTAGTAATAAGTTGATTCCATTGTCAAGGAAATTAGATCAGAAGATATCTAAAATAAAAGTAGTAATATTGGCGTCCAAAATTTATCAAAATCTTAAATAGTCCGATTTCATAAAACAATTTTGTCAAAATCATAATATAAATGGCTAACTTGAAGTATGTAACAATGATTTGCAACTTCTACCTCTAAAAAATTAGTGAACTGTAATCACAAAGAACATAGAACATAACAATTTATTAGGTGTATCCAAAAGTAAGGAAAACAATATATATATTCACCTCCACATAGTGTGAGAGAACAATTAATGTCTTGAACCGCTCTTCCATTTGCTGATTAAGCATAATAGACTATGAAAATACCAATGCAGGTTAAATTACACCCCGATAAAATTGTGATAAATTGAAAAGATGATGAATATATATTTGAATAAACATCATGAAAAAAGCTAGTGAAAAATATAATTCAATTGTCAATGAATCCAACATGTGGGAGAAAATAGAATGTGCAGCCTCCTTGGAATCATTAGCAAAGCAGGTGTATAGATAAGAATACGCAGAATTCAAATAACTTGCAGCATAATGTTACTTGCTATAATTAATAAGTTGTATGGAAAGAGAAGTGAACGGTGGTCACCATCAAAAGAAAGCAAAAAGTATTATCTATTTAATGAGATATTTCAAATAGATAACTGGAATAAAAAAAAACTTTTAGCATTATTCATGGTCGAAAGTAGACAACAATCCACATACAAATTAACTTGAGTTTAGATCAAATCTTATAGAAGAGCACATACAATAGTAAGGAACCCATCCAAAGCTAATTAAATATAAGTACATTAAAATTAATAGCCAACAGACATAATTTATAGTATCATGAAACTAATCATACATTACAGCCTATATGTGCGCTAGATTTTGATTTAATGAAGAGGAAACTCCAAATGAATCAATACTATAGACTATCTATAAATATATAACGCTAAGGGAACAATTATATAAGAACAATATATATCTAAAAATTAGGAATCAAGTTTTGTCAAGTTTGCAACTCTTAATCATCCCCATTGACCAAATATAAATACATACCAGTATGTGGAACATGTTCAGTTATAATATCATGAAAGTAATCAGTCATAATTTTTGGCAATCAATAGTTGCTTTTATTAAGCAATAATTTAATTGCAGCAATGTAAATACTGTCATATCATCTAATTTTAAGAATTAGTTAATATTGATTCAACAATGCTACAATTATTGAAGGTAAGTTCAAGTTTGTGTCATTAATGGTAGAAGAATCACAAATGTTGTCATTATAGTTTAGAATCATAGGTGTAGATCCATTGATGCCACAAAGAAAAGAAATGTACTTATCATAAGCTGCATAGAAATGCATGGCAACATATTATATAAGGAAAAGGCATTCAAGTTGCAATGTTAAGAAAAAAAGGTTCGACAAACCAGAATAAAAAATGATTCTAGGATCTAATGCCACAGTAGCATTAATAAAACTGTTTCCCATGTCAAACGGCGCAGCAGGTGATTGGGATGAATCTGGATTATTGTATGCCCACCTTGTTTGTAATAAAGAGTAGCAATTGTAGAGAGTGCAGAAGCAATAGTTGATGGGCTGAAACTCCGAAATTTCTATTTTTTCAGAGTGGCAAGCCCAACTACATGGGTATTGGACATGCTAGTTCCAGATATCATCGTAAAATTTTCACCTATAAGAAACTTTAGCATAGATTGCAGTAAAAAAAGATATCAATTGTAGTACAAAGTGAAGATATGTAGACATAAAAGTTATCTAATTAAGGTAAATGATTGAATTAGTACATTGAAATTCAGCAGCCTGTGGCAAGAGAACTTCAAGCACCCCAAATGAAGTTACAAGGAGCTATATGATTTGGCTTCAGTATGTATGCATTTGCAGTGTTATTTTTATCTTTTTCTTCCAATGCTTGACTTTTGATGGAGGATACTACTATGCCAGCAAAATATAAAAGATTGGGCATAAGTACAAAATTTAGTTGACTATAAAACTAATAAGAGATATATGAAAAAGTAAAGCACTTATAGCCATGGAGAGAGAAGCATATGCTAGTCCATATTTGTTACAAACATCGGGTTGCAAAATACCCTTCTTGATCACATCTGTAGCAAAGAGTTGGTGGTGTAGTAGTAGTACTTTCACCTTGTTGCTTTGCGCAGCTCTCAATGATTTTGTTTAACAAAAAACATAATAATTAATATTTTTGAGGCATAATTGTAATAATATATTTCAATTGGACCCCATAAGAGAAGTCTTGAATTAAAATTGAAGAAATTCACGAAGAAACCATAAGGGAAAATTATTTTAGCATGCAATATTTTCAAAAAAAAAACCTTTTTCTCCTCAGCGGCAGCAGCTGCTTCTTGTGCAGCACCACCGCCGCCACCGGTTGCTGGAGTCGCTACAACCATAACAACGCTACCTCCACCTGAAACCATTCAAATAGAAAAATAAACATTTATTATGCATTCTTTTGCAAAGCAATTTAAAGGAAGAATATCAAAGGAACAAATGGAATTACAGTGCAAAAAAAAAAAAAGATCCAACACTAAGAATGAGATCATTAACGCTCCTCTTCTCAAGAAGCTTCACAATAAATTTAGAAAAAAAAAGAAGCTTAGCGATAAGGGTTGCCCAGCTTAGAGATCTTCTCCGACTGTTCACTCAAAATAAAACAGACCCCCTTCAAATTAATGTACAAGAATGTAATTCCAAAAGCTATAAATGTGCAGGGAGTACCGTGATAGGAATCCTAGCGGCGAGGATGCAAGCTTGCTCTCTTTTTTTTTTTTTTGGAAGAAAGCTTGTTCTCCGATCGACATCCTTTACCGGCATGAGCTCCCATCGTGACTCCCAATTTGAGAGGAACAACGTCGTAGATGAAAGACGAAATGGCAGTTTGGCATCTGAAGAGGTGGTGAAGGATTAGCAGTATTATTGCAATCTGAAAAGGCTATATCTGACGAAATGAATAGTTACGATCAGGCCGTTAAGATTTATTTTTACTTTATAGTTTGAGATCTGAAGAGGTGGTGAAATAATGGCGGTACTATTGCGATTGGAAGAGGTTGTCGAGGAAATGAATAGGAATGATCAAACGGTTGAGATTTATTTTTTCTTTAAAAACGAAAGGCTGGCAGTGTGGAATCTGAAGAGGCATGAATGAATGGCGTTGCTATTGCGATCCGAAGAATAGATGAAATGAATAAGAGCCATTAGATGGTTGATATTTATTTTTATTTTAAAATTAAAAGGCTGAGATTTTTTTGGAAGAATCACAAGCCACTTTTATAGATTAGTATAGATTTAAGTGGCATTAATTTATTGTAACAAACATTAATTTGCAAAATTATTATATATTTTTAGATTTATTAATTATTTATAATACAATGAAGGGACAAGATAATTTTAGAAGAAATAAAATGGATGGCCAAGATTTGATGTGGAAGAAAATTCAAGCGACTTTTATAATAATAGCATAGATATCTTAGAAAATAATGATGAAGATTGCGATTATGAGGCAGGAAATTACAATAGACTAGCAAATCCTTGAAAATGTTACAATAGTTTGTTTTCATCATAGCGATTTAAGTACTCACATTAGGAGAGAAAGCATAGAGTAGTGAATATTATGTTGCCACTCACAAGAAAAAATTTTGTTAGGTACCTTTGGAAGCAATCTAACTTTTAAAGCTTTGTTTGCATTTTGCTTTTTAGGCAGCTAATGGAATAAAGTTACATACCTTATAGCAATTCAGTAAATGAAGTTTTAAATGTCATTCAACAAAGTAAAGAGTGAAGAAATTCTTTTAAACTATTTACAGTACTGACCTTTTAGCAAAGTATGCAATATTTTTAAGAAAAAATTAAAGCAAATATTAAGGTCAACTGGAGTTTTAGAAGATTAATTTAAAAAGCAGTAAGATTTGAGAAAATATACATCTAAGAAATTTTTTGAGTGAGGATACTAGAATAAAATTGAATTTTTCATTATTAATTGTTAATATACAATCATTATCAAATTTAATACAAGAAAATTCAATTTTATTCTAAATAAAATTTATATATTTTCTCAAACTTACTTATGAATAATTCGACGCAAGAACATTGAATCAATACACATCAAAATATAGCAATACACAGTAATATACACAGCAAAATATACAACAATACACAGCAAAATACGTACCAATAATCAAAAAAATACATAGCAATACATATCAATATATAGTAATACACAAATACACAATAATACATACCAATACATAGCAACATACACAAATACACACAAATACACCATGATACACAATAATGCACATATACAAATACACACTAATACATAATAATACACACAAATATACAGCAATACATACCAATATATATAAATACACATTAATACATAGTAGTACATAATTATACATATCAATATACACCAATATATAGCAGTATACACCTATACACATTAATACATATTAATACACAATATTATGCATCAATACATAATATTACATAGCAATACACACCAATACTCAACAATACATATCAATACATAACAATACACAAAAATACACAGCAATATATATAAATACACACTAATACACAATAATACACACCAATGCACGCCGATACACACTAATACACACCAATATATAATTATACATAGTAATACACACCAATACACAATAATATATAGTAAAACATATCAATACACATCAAATATACAGATATACACACGTACACAACAATACACAAAAAAAGTTACCCATCCATAAAAAAGATAAGAAAAAAAAACAATATATACTTCATTTCGATCATTTTAATATATAGGAGCTAAAGAACATATCAAATTATGCATATAATTAATTTTCGTAAGTTTTACATTTTAATAATATTACTTTAATTACTATTAAAGTGAAGTTTTATCATAAGTGTTGCGGGTGAGAATATACGCGGCAGTAGAGTAAGAGAATATAGTGTCTTGACAATGTACGTATATCCATCACACCAACATATATTTGAGAAAAAAAACACCAGAAGCTTTTTACGTGAAAAACCTGAAAGGGAAAAACCACGGGGCCTGGCCCAGATGAAAAAATTTCACTAAGTTTGAATGAATTACAAATCTTGATTCACCCCTTTATTGGGAGACGGTGGAATTACAATAGATTAGAGAATCGAGCAAAAGTCCGGCGATGGCTGGAAGAATTCCAGCAATGGTCGGTGAGGATCTCTGGCGACGGTTAGAGAGAAAACTCTGGCAACGGTCGGCAGGAACTTCGGCTTTGATTGACAGGAACTCCGGCGGTGGTCGGCAGGAAATCCGGCGGTGATCGGCAGGAACTCTGATGGTGATCGGCAGGAACCCCGACGGTGGTCGGTAGGAACCCTAGCGATGGTCGACAGGAACTCTGGCGGTGGTCGACAGGTAACTCGGTGGTGGTCGGCAAGAAACCTGGCGGTGGTCGGCAGGAACTCCGGCGGTGATCGGCAGGAACCCCGGCGGTGGTCGGCAGGAACCCCGGCGGTGGTCGGCAGCAAGAGAGCTCTCAAATTTCTGCCTTCTCTTTCTCCTTCTCCCCCTCCTCTCATGAGAAGAGTGGGGCTATTTATAATTTTTTGAGAGTGACATGACTTGTAAATAAATGAAGAATCAATGACAAAATGGGAGTGGTTTGAATGGACGGCCGATATTGATCCCCTTAATCATGGACTATTTATTGGTCATTTGTATGTCTTAATGATCTTAGAATTCAATGATCTTGGGCTCGTTGGATTCGTCTCGTCGAGCCGCTCGATTCGACTATAAGCATGTCACGTTTGAAACTCGTTTGGTAATCCAAACTATAGTTTGAACCCCCTAAAAGTGTTTTGAACCCTTGATTTGGGCTCATTTGTGTTTGGATTGGACTTATTTAAGTGTCTTTTGGTTCGTCTTTTCGAGACGTTCAGTTTGACTATAAGTTTGCTCAATTCTGAATTTAGATGGTCTCCGATTTAATTTCTGAAGCTTTTAACTCAATTTTCCTTTAAGATTCGTGCCCGATCAAGATAATTTTTTTTACTGATATATCAATAAGAATTCCAAGTAGTTCTCGAGTCTTTAAGCAACGAAATTGGGGTGGCTTAGCAATCAAAATTGATATATAACTAAATATTTATATGCTTATTAATCTACTTGGACATAATACCAGCTTGCTGGAAGCAAACCGTGAGCAATAACAAGCGAAGGGCTCAGCTTGGGTATTGTAGCAAAACTTGGGGTTTCTGTAGCAGTTGGGTAGTAAAAGAAGAACACAATATAAAAATGCACAACAATACATTATAATATATAGTAATATATAACAATACATATCAGTATACATCAATATACAACTGTGAACAAGCTCAAAAGATTAGGAAAAATAAAACATTTTTAAAAAAGTATTTTTTAAACACAACTCTGTACAAGCTCAAAAAAAAAAATTAAAAAGAACAAAAATAACAAAAAAAAAAAAACTAATCGAAATCGTTGTATCTTCATGGTTTGTTTCTCATTTTTCTCTCTGAGCAAGCATCAAAATTGATATTCCATCTTCATCGCACAGTGCCTGACTTTTGATATTTGTAAGGCTTGTGTTCTCTCGCACTAAATTGCCTCTCCTTTCGATATCTTTCATTAAAGTTGCCGCTCGTCTTTTCTGATGAAAGAAACCCTCACCGATAAACTTAAAAAAAAAAAAGCACTCGCCGATGAACTCTGTTGGCAGCCATAAACCTTCGTATTCTAACTTCTTGCTCATTCCCTCTCCCTCGACGACCAAGCAAAACAAATAACAAATAATGATTTTCCGATTTTTTCTTCCCTTGCGTCACCTAAAATATTTGAGAGTTTTGAATGTTTTTCCTCCTTTGTTCACCTGAAAAATTTTGGAGCTTTCACGGGTTTCATCAATTTTAAAAATGCATGACTGGAGTTAGGTCGAATCGTCATAGCAAAAAACTAAAATATCTAAACACCTGTCAGCATTTAATTGAAGTCCAAACGTACAACTATGTCTGGACTCCGCACAAAATAATTTTTCCACCAAGTACTGAGCCCTTCCTTGGATGTTGTTAACATAAAAATCCTTCTTGAATTTTGATAGTTTGTAAGTTGTTGAATTTGATCTGTTGTTCAGAAATCAGAATTCAAATAGAAGTCGATGTTTAGTATATGTACTAGATTAAACTTATTTAGGATAACGTCATTATTGTTTTCTTTCTATTCTTATCTGGTTATTATGGAGGCATTTTTTGCTATAAATTTCTCATAAATATCAAATAAAATTATATTTTCATTCTTATAAAAAATTAATTTATTATGAAGTAATATCAGAGATTCTAATTAGTAATTTATTTTTACAAATTATTATAAAATATGATAGTACATTGTCAATAAAAAATTATAGTACTTTGATTTTTAAAACTTATAAAATATTTGTTAAAAATATTGGATTTTAATTTAAAATTATTATTTTGTTATCATATTTGTTTTAAGAAAATTTATGAAATATATAAGAGTATTAAAATAATTTGTTCCCATAAAACTACAGCATAGCAGCTCCACAATTCTATTTTTCAAATAAAATAAATTATTTTTTATACAACAACCTCAGAAAATAATTTTCAATTTCACAATCTGTTTCATCAACAGACACAGCCAACCCAAACGAATCCGAAGTCAGAGGAAGTTGCAGCCAACTTTCTGTTGAATGTTTTTTTTTTTTTTTTTGGAAATAACTATCCATTGTTTCTTATGTTTTTTATATCAGACAACATTACCAAGAAATAAAATTGAAAAATATGAAAGACAAAACTTTGTTTTCTTTAAAAAATTTATTATTATTATAATATAAAATAATGATCATGTTATTATTCTATAAATATTTAGTATTTTAATCAGATAAATTTTTTATTTTGGATAATTCATTATATAATTAATATATCATCAAAAAATTATCTTGATCGGGCACGAATCTTGAGGCAAAATCAAATTGGAAACTTCAAAAATTAAATCTGGAATCATCTAAACTCTGATTTCAACAAACTTATAGTTGAACTAATCGTCTCGAAAATACGAATCCAACGGCACCATATTCGACTCAATCTGAGCCCAAATGGGTCAAAATCAAAGACCTGTAGCACATTTGGAAGGTTCAAACCATAATTCGGATTACCAAATGGTTTTCAAACATGACATGGTTATAGTCAAATCAAGCTTCTCGACGAGACGAATCCAACGAGCCCAAGATCGCTAAATTCTGATATCATTAGGACATTCAAATGCCCAATAAATGATCCAAGATTAAGGGATTCAACATCAGCCGTCTATCAAAACCACTCTCAATTTATCTTTGATCTTCCTCCTATTTACAGGTCATGTCACTCTCAAAAATTTATAAATTGACCCCCCACTTCTCATGGAGGGAGACCCCAAGCAAGAAATCAAGAGAGAGATCGGAGATCGCTCTTGCCTCCTCGCTCCTCCTCGACCACTGCTCGGAGTCCTGTCGGACCACTAACTAACGCCGGAGTTCTGCCTAACCATCGCCGGACCACCGCCTGACGTCGGAGTTCCGCCGGACCACCACCTAACGCCTAGACTTCTATTAGACCACCACCTGACGCCCGAATTTCTGTCGGACCACCGTCTGATGCCGGAGTTCCGCCGGACCACCACCTGACGCCCAAACTTCTGCCGGACCACCACCTAACGCCTGGACTTCTGCCAGACCACCGCATGGCGCCGGAGTTCTGTCGGACCACAACCTGACGCCCGGACTTCTGCTGGACCACCACTTGATGCCCGGACTTCTGCCAAACCACCACATGACGCCGGAGTTCCATCGAACCACCACCCGACGCCCGAACTTCTGCTGGACCACCACCTGACGCTAGACTTCTGCCGGACTTACACTCGGCCACATACGGTCCTTCCTACCTCAATGGTCAGATTACGGTCTTTTCGACCTTCGTTGCCTGCCGACTATGGTCCTTCTGGCCTCCATTGTTGACTACGGTCCTTCTGACCTCCGTCGCCAGATAAAGGTCCTTCCGACCTCCATCGTTGACTATGGTCCTTCTGACCTCCGTCGCCAGAAAATGGTCCTCCCGACCTCTGTCACTATACTACGGTCTTTCTGACCTCCAACGCCTATCAACTACAATCTTTCGGCCTTCATCATCTAGCGACTATGGTCATGCTGACCAAACAAACATGTATATGTTGATTATTATAATTCCCATCATGTAATGCGCTCTATATGATTATTATAATTCCCATCATCGTCTAGCGACTGCAACTCCAATGCCTTCTCCCAAGGAAGCGCCTCATTTGTAATCGACTGCAAATACTAGTGGGTTCATTGAAATTGAGCTAGGCCCCGTGGTTTTTCTCCTTTTTAGGGGTTTCCACGTAAAAACTCTGATGTCTCGTACGAATGCAACACCCTCTTTTTTTATTTGATTGTGTGTTGGATCTTCGTACAACGCTAAAACATTAAACTTTATATTCCTCTACCGCCGTGAATATGTCAGGATGCAAGAATAATAATTAAATATGAAAATAAAAATAAAAAATAGAAGTTTCGAAGTCAGTCATCTTCCATCATTTTGGCACAGCGTAAACTTGCATTCCAAGGTTGATTAGAGGAAATCACACGGACTATTTCAAGACGCAATAATAATAATTAAATATGAAAAATAAAAATAAAAATTAGAAGTTTCGAAGTCAGTCATCTTCCAATCATTCCGGCACAGCGTAAACTTGCATTCCAAGGTTGATTAGAGGAAATCACACGGAACTAATCGGCAATTACATCCTTCTATAACGACATTTTACCACCAATTACAGGGCACCCCTCGCTAGCTATCTACTAAGAACAAAATTAGAAGAAGGTTGATGGTTTTCATGAGGGACGGTAGATTTTGGAGAGACGTTGTTGGCAGAAGGAAAAATGGCATGCATTTTGAGTTGGACATTGGTAGACGTTAGTTGACTGTGAAAAGCAATGACATTCACCGACAAATGATTGATGTTGTGATCCTACGAGTGCCAACTAAGAGAAAAGATATATAGGCTTTAAACATCAAGAAGATTACATTGATGAATATTAGTCAACTACTATGAACATCAATTGACATTGATCAATGATTATTATCTGGTGTTATAGGACAACAACAATCAATCAACATAAGGCAATGAAGGATACCAGTCAAGGCTGCCAATGGATACTAAGAGTTAAACGTCAACAAAATCTAATTTGGGAGTTGGTCATTGACAAATATTAGGAGTTTTTCATTTTGGCAAACATCAAAAGTTGGTCGTCAATGATTGTTGGCCAACTGCGGGCATGTGACCCTTAGTTTTTTGTGAAATATGATTGTGTCCATCAATCGAGTTGTACTGTTGACTTATATCTCAATTTCATCGGTCAAATTTGATAAGAAGTTTGCTAGGGGGGTATCCCCCCTTAGCTCAAGGTTTTGGAGGCAAAATCCTTGAAAAAATCTCTTATCTGTACAGCGTCATGGTGATGTGGATCCCTACTGAGACAAAGAGCTCAGCTCTGAGATGATGGGAACACAGTACCACAGTGCAGTGGACCCGCATGGGATAAAGAACCCAACACCAAGGTGTTGTGGGTCCACCGTCGCAATGCTACATGTCAGCTGAGTCAGTTTCTTTCTTGCAACTTTTATATGATAATTGTAACCTCAAAAGATGTTTGTGTGCATGAAATGGTACGAAAACTGAGAGAAATGAGAGGGTAAGATTTGTTCAATTTCTCTCATTTTTTATAGTAAATTTCTAGGCTTGGTGCAACTCCATGGCTTTTCCCATTTTTCGAGTTTTTTCACGTTAAATTATGGTGTTCTTTCTCAGTTGTTTATTTTCTTATTTATTTCTTTATTTGTTTACTCCCAATATGGCTTACTTTAGTTGGCAAAAATCCAATATTGCTTGTAGTGAATGAGGCACTAGCCTCTACAACCTGAACCAACCAACTAAAGTTTGAATAAATAGGATCCATGAAAGCTAGATAGGGATAGAGAATAAAAACTAAACCTTATGTTAGAGGTATAGTTCATTTAAGCGGATTGTTAAATTGATTCAAGTTCAACTCAATAAATAGCTCGTCTGTCAATTATTAGTGAACAAATAAATCAAGTTTATGGTAGGATTGAATTGAGCTAGCTTTTTTAAAAATTATTAATATAACATCAAGCTATACTTAAACTTAATAATTTAAATACCAAATTATTAAAAATATTAAAAAAAATCTATATCTCTTATCTCAACTAATTTCTCATTATTTATCTATTAAATTCTTTTTTTAATCATTTTAGCATAATAGCTGCTCAAATTAAAATTATCATTTTATTTATAATAAAAACTTTAATTTAAACTTATAGAATTCAGCTTGATCAAGCTTAATTAATTAATCTGGCTAATTGTGAAAACGGTCAAAGATAATCACAAGCAAGCGACCTCTGTTTCCATGTACTTCGCCTCTTGGTCTCCGCAGACTACATTTCCTTAAAAAAACAAGTAAAAACCAACGTGTTCAGGTTATCCGAACAAGACCTAAAAATATATTATAATTCTACTTTACTTATCTGCATTACATGTTCTTTGACCGACTTAAAAGATAGTATCTTGAAGTATATAAATAATTCATTTATAATAATTATATTAGTCTGAATGGATAAGCATTATACAGAAAATTAAAATGGCAGGAACACTCAAACACGTCCAAGGAATTTACTACCTTGGCTATCTTAGCTCTCCGCGCGCGGTTCCTCACTGCTTATATATAGAAAGGGAGTGCGAGAGAGGGAGAGATAGTGAACTAATTGTAAGTCACACAACCAATTTCACGTTACATGAAACCCTCAGTATACGAAATAAGAATGGAGAAGAGAAGAGATCATGAGTTTAAGTGCAAAACCTGCGGCCGTTCCTTTGCGACATATCAGGCCCTTGGAGGCCACAGGTCTGGGCACACAAGGCCAAAGGATAGAGAAGAGAAGACAACAGAGATTAAGGAGAGAGTCCACCGGTGCTCGGTTTGCGGGTTGAATTTTTCGACTGGTCAGGCTCTCGGTGGACATATGAGACGACATAAACTTCTTGATCTTTTAGCAGCACCGATGTTTGACTTGAATATGATTCCATTGGACGATGATCATGATGATGATGATCATTATGATGAAGTTGGGTTACCCGAGCTCACCTTAAAATTAGGATTATGAATTTAAATATATCATTATATACATAGATGGTACAGTGCTAGAAGGGGAGAGAGAGAGAGAGAGACTTTCATAGCAAGCAGGAGTTCTTGAAACGTAAAGATATTTTAATTTGTGTTATGTCTAGCTAGTTTATAAGAAGCTTAAATATTTAGTGTATGTTTTTTATTAAATCATGGCGAGAGATCACCATTTTTGTGGTTAAAATATCTATAAATAATTGTGTTGATGCTATTATTAATGAAAAAATTTGTTTGATATCCTAATACAAATTGATCCCTGAACTTTTTTTTTAAATTATTAATTGTTATGTATGTGGAAATTTATTTTGATCAATTTATATAAAAATATGAGGAAATTTTTCCCTTATTAATTAAGCTTGGAATCAAGATTACTCCATTGATTTTAAATTTAATTAATAAAATCTTTATTCAGTGGAAGAGAATAGAATAAGGCTGAACGGCCTATTGTGCTTTACTAAATTCTGCAACCATCAAAAGAGATAAAGACACCGTCGGCAGCTGAAACAGAAACGTTTCTTTCACAGTTAAAATCTTTTTTTTTTTTTGAAATACTCCGTGATGGTGTGGTACTGTGGTTAGATCTACCATTTTCAAATTTATTTGAACTGTCAACATTCCTCTGAAAGCTTTCATATTAATTCGGTTGTCTTTCCCCACCTTTGCAATATCGAGTTATTTAACAGATATGAATGGATTGAACAAGTCGGCAACACCTGAACCAAATCATTGAAACCTTTTTTTCTCACCTCCAAGTCGCTATAAGAAAAGATACGCATGCATATAGTATTGGGAAATATAACCTTAAGCTACTTGGTAACTCAAAAGGAAGCTGCCAATGGAACTCACTATTGATCTCGCCATGAAGATTCATCATATAACTCACTAGAGAATTCGTCGAAAAGAATTATTTCTCAAACGTACATCTTGCTAACTCATTATATCCAAGTTTTTGGATAACTATTTGCCAATAAGCTTAACATGTTTATGAAGAGATTTGCTAAGTTTCTTTGTAATTTTATGAGTATTACTCAAATATAATAATTCTTGTAGTGCCAAATATTGACCAAAATATATAACTATAAGGTCCTAAGATGAGCCTAACACAGTAAACATATTTTGAGTAATATCAGCTTGCCTTTCTACGCAAATCTAACAAAATGAAAATGAAATTGTGTGTGTGTGTGAGAGAGAGAGAGAGAGAGAGAGATAAAAGAAAAAAAATCTAGAGAATCTAAATAATATAGAGAGAATAGCTCTGGACTTTTATTAGTTTATTAAATTATAAAATATGATTATAAATTATTTGCATTCTTAGCTCCCTCTTTATAAGCTTAGGCCAAGCTTTTGTGTTTCAAGCTATTATGAATATACACAATAAGAGCCGTATAATCAAATTGTATAAAGATACAAGTTCATAATCGATTGAAATTACTACAAGATGAAATCATAGATTTGATTTGATGACTAGATAAAGTTGTTGATTTGTTTGATAAAATGAATGTGGAAAGTAGCTTTTGAATTTGGGCAAATAGCTTTAAAAAACTCAGTGGGTAATTAACTTCTAAATCAGGCTAGTATGTTTGGCTAGATTAATTATTCTGTTCAGACGCCGAATATCATTCGGAGTCCAATCAGAATGCGCCACCCCACCCTTGTGCTCGGTATCGCCACTCGATACTGCTTGGTGCAGTGGCTCGGTACCGCTGACATGGCTGCACATGCTAGAGCCTGGCGAGTTATTATAGTCATCCTTTTGACTCGATCCAGTTGCTTCAAACCGGATTAATTTGGATATTTGAATATACAGTTTGCTTGAAATAATAATAAAAAAATTGAGAACGTAATATAACTCGTCAGTTTCATCGTTTCGATATGATAGATATTGCTAGGAATTAACATCGAAATATATCTAAACTCTTTAAAAAAATAATAAATTTAATTTTTGTATAATAATTGGCCTCCAAACTGTCGATCATCACGCGCCAATGCCATGGCGGCTAATCCAACGGTTCACACGTTTGGCTCAATCAAAACTAACATGATATGGCCCAACCGACAAAGAAAAAACATCTAAAACTCAATGAGCGACGAAGCACAACAGTCTACAGTCAAAGCCAAAGGAAGCCTCACAGAACTTTTCGTAGAATGTCTTTGGCAACTTGCAGAAACGTGCCCTCCAAGATCTATTAATGAATTGCATAAGTAGTCGAACTCTGACGAAATAATTCAATAATTAATATACGTAAACCGAAATCTTTGCTCATCTTAAACTACGTCACTCGTGAATTGCCACGTGGCAGTGAATCCATACTGATGATCATGCATTTTTTTCACTGTAACAAAATCTATCTCCAAGCACAAATGATCAGAGTAAATTATCACACAAATCATAATAAAAGCCAGCCTTTAATACTGACTTGTGTGCTTCAATATGATCATTTTGTATTCATAATATTTCAATCTGCATCTCCTTTAGAAATAAATTTTTTCATTCAACTTTAAGGAAATATATCAACAATTTTCAAAGTACAAATATTAATGTTGACTTGAGAATGGGAAATTCATATACAATGCAAATCATTTCACTTTCCAGAAAGATCCATATGGGTGTTCACATAATTAAGGTTTAGTTTGCTATTTTATTAAACTATTTTTTAGTTAAAAAATCTATTAAAAATGAGAAAAAATAGTGATATAAAGCTATCTTAAATAAAGCCTAAATCTTTATAAATTATCTAAATTTTGTACTTTTCTAACGAAATATATAATACCGTCACAAAAGAATTATAGAAAATAAGTATTTTTGACAAAATAATTCATCGAAAATTTATATTAGCGATAGATTTTTTTTTCATCTGTAAAATCATTTTTAAATTATATTATATTAAAATAAATTAAAAAATATTAATTTATTTAAAATATTATTATATAAATTTTAATAAATAACATTAATCTTAACATAAATTTTTAAAATTTTAAGTCTATGAGATGAGTGAAAACAAATAACAACAACAAAAAATGGCGGTTACACTTTCCTTGAACAGGAAGCCAAACATGTTGAGCACCGCCTTTGATGTGAATGCAATCAACTTTCAACTCAAACCCCGAATAAATAATAACAAATTCAGTCGACGTCAGCTCCATACGCTTCCCTCACAGCCAAGCAATCCAGGCTTATAAATAAAGCTATTTATCTCATGTACTTACTCTTCCTCACCAATTTCAAATTACATTAGTACGTAGTACTCATATGCTGTGAGAATGAATAAGAGAATCGGTGAGTTCAAGTGCAAAACCTGTGGCCGGTCCTTTGCAACATACCAGGCCCTCGGAGGCCACAGGACCTCACACACCAGGCTAAAGAAGCTGGTGGAGACAAAAAAGATTAAGAAGGAATTCCATAGATGTCCTATTTGTGGGATATATTTTCCGATGGGTCAAGCTCTTGGAGGTCATATGAGAAGGCATAAGGATATGGTGAAAGAGCTCGCTCTTTCTTTGTGTTGGCCGGAGGAGCGAGTTGCGAGAAAGAGTACAATAGGGTTGAATTTGGACTTGAACTCTATTCCGATGGACGATGATGAAGATTAAGTTAAGCTGCTTATAGATGTTTATAACATAGAATAAAAAGCATTATTAGAATATCATGATGATTGGCTTCATTGAGATTATTAATGTATTAATATGTGGACATAATTTGTTATGCCAAATAATATGTACCTATATCAAATTATTAGTATTTTTTTTAAATGATGTTTGTTAAATTCTCATAGCGGCTTGGTTGGTTGCTTTAAAGGGAATTTATATGAAGTTTATAACTTAGATGTTTAGAATACTTCTTATTTGTGTGTTGTGTATGCAACTACTTTCGGCTGCAGTCATGTTGGCTGTTGCTTATTTCGACAAGTTGTAATAGATTTATACGTAAGTTTTTAGCAGTCTGTTCTTGACTTCATGCGTATATGGCACACCGCTAAAATAATATTTCTAAAAATATCATATCATTATATCACGGAAAGATAATCAAAATCTTAGTCCAAAAAAAAAAAAATAATAATGAAAAAATTATGACCAAATGCATATTAAGATCAAGAGCCTCTGCCACCAAATAATGAAAAGCTAAACATAAGTAGTGATATATCATCAAAAGATTTTGCTGATCGGACATGAATCTCGATGCAAAATTAAGGTGGAAATTTCAAAAATTAAATCGGGGATCATCCAAAGTCCGATTTCAGCACACTTATAGTCAAACTGAACGTCTCGAAAATACGAACCCAACGACACCAAATTCGAGTCAATCCGAGTCCAAATGGGCCCAAATCGAGGACCCGAAGCACTGTTGGAAGGTTCAAATCACAATTTAGATTACTAAACGGTTTCCAAACATGACATGCTTATGACCGAATCGAGCGGCTCGATGAGACAAATTCAACGAGCCCAAGATCACTGAATTCTGATATCATTAAGACATTTAAATGCCCAATAAACGGTCCACGATCAAGGGATTCAACATCAGTCGTCCATCCAAACCACTCCCAATTTACCCTTGATCTTCCTCTCATTTATGGGCTATGGTACTCTCAGAAATCTATAAATAGACCCTTCACTTCTCGGGGGGGGGGGGGGGGGGGGGGGGGGGGAGAAAAGCAAGAGAGAGATCGCTCTTGCCACCTCGCTCGACCACCGCCCCAACCATCGACTAAGGCCCAAACTTTCACTGGACCACCGACAAAATTTGGAGTTCTGCCTGACCACTGAATAATGCTCGGACTTCTGTCGGACCACCGCCTTACAACTTCGGTCTTTCTGACCCCTGTCTTCTACATACTATAATCCTTTCGACCTCTATCGCCTACTACGGTCCTTCCAACCTCCTGTCACAACCCAACCCGATCAAGATAGGTCCTATAGTGTTGAGCTGTGACAGGCAAACCCCAAGATCTAGTTTTAGAATTATTTCAGATTTTCTGCCAATATTCATTGAAAAAAATGACGAACTACAGAGCTACTAAACTATCCAAATACTGAAAAACTCATCCATAAAGTTTCTTTCATTCATTAAAATAAATATCTATACTACAGTGCACATTATCTCGAGACGAATAAATTTTCCAACTGAGCCGACGGACAAAAACAGCTCGAAGTTGCCCAAAAATCAGATTTTCTATTCTCTCGCCTCTCTTTCTCCTCTCTTATTCTCTAATTCGTTCTCTGTTAAACATTTTGCCATATTATATAAAAAGGAATTTAATAAAGTGATGAGTGGAATTAGATTTTTTATTTAAATATTATTATTCTAATTATTTAATATTAAAATATTAATTTTATTCAAATTCTATTATATCTTAAAATTCAAAAATTCAAAAATTACATAAAAATATTTATAATTTAGCTTATCATATTTAGAACATTTGAGTGAAATCAGTTTACAAAACGAACATCTAACGGTCTAAAAAAAAACCACTTGTACCCATAGGTGTCGATTTCTTAAGAAATTTTGACAGTGCCCAAAAATTATGAAAAAAAATTAGGAAGCTCAAACATGACATTATAAATGTTCTGGCAAAGAAGGTTTGTAATTTTGACTTCTTTAGGTCAACCAAAAAAATCTTAAAAATTTAAAGGGTTTCACACCTCCATCGCCAGGCAACAGTCTTTCTAACCCCTGTCTCCTGCCGACTACGATCCTTCTGACCTCCATCGCTAGGCAATGGTCTTTCTGACTGTTGTCTCCTGTTGACTATGGTCCTTCTGACCTTCATCCCCTACTACGGTCCTTCTGACCTTCATCCGCAGGCAACTATCTTTCTGACCCCCTGACTCCTGCCAACTAAGGTCCTTTCGATCTTCGTCACCTACTACGGTCCTTCTGACCTCTGTTGCCCGGAAACTACGGTCCTTCTAACTTGTATCGCCAGAGTACGATCTTTCCGACCTCCAATCCCATCGATTATGGTCCTTCTAACATCCGTCGTTAGATAACGATCATTTTGACCTCCGTCACCCGTCGACCACACTCTTTCCGACCACCGCCACTTGAATACGATCTTTTTGACCTCTGTCGTCAACCGACTATGGTTTTGCTGACCAAATGAACATATCAATTTTGATTCTTCCAATTTTGACCATGTAATATGATGTATATTTGCTACATCAACCTAAGGCCTCCCCCCCCAAGGAAAGGCCTCCTTTGTAATCGACTGCAAATAATAGTGGACTCATTCAAACTTGACCAGGCCCAGTGATTTTCCCCCTTTTTAGGGGTTTTCACATAAAAACTCTTGTGTCTCTTATGAATATTGCACCCTATCTCTTATCTGATTGCGTGCTTGATCTTCGTACAATGCTAAGATGTTAAGCTTTATATTTCTCTTCCGTCGTGAATACTCCTGAATGCAACAATTTGACGCCGTTTGTGGAAAAGTGATTCCGGGATGGGGGATAATTTTTGCTCAAATCTCTAAAGATCATTCATATCAATATATTGACATCAGCTATTACTGTATCAATTTCATGAGAATCAGATGCGGACTAGGGGGAAACCTTGAGTCCAACAGTGGCCAAGAAGATTCCTCTAATACTTTCAATATTAAGATGATATTTTAGGAAACTCCCAGCAAATGCAAAGATGCTTCCAATAAATTTCAAACTTCAAACAATCTCTAAGTGGACTTTTACTCCTTGGATAGGGCCTTAATCTCGACCTCAAAAAGGAAGTAACGGTCTAAAAATAGACTATTCTTCACCCTTGATTTGGAATACACGCGGCATTCACCCCCTCCCAATCAAGGCAAAATCAATCATGGGGGGATTCGATTCGACCTCTTTTATATATGTTAATATCATCGAGCAGGGCTTTGACATACAACCTCAGATATGTCATATAACCTTGGTGGATTCTCTCGACCTCTTCAACACAAGTTAATATCATCAAGTGGGGCTTTGACATACAACATCGGATATGTCATACATCATTAGTGGATTCTCTCGATCTCTTCCACACAGGTTAACATCATCGAGCGGGGCTCTAACATACAACCCCGTATAGGTCATACATCCTTTGTGAATTCTCTCGATCTCTTCAATATAGGTTAACATCATCGAGCTGGGCTCTGACATATAACCTCGGATAGGTCATACATCCTTGGTGGATTCTCTCGACCTCTTCCACACAGATTAACGTCATCGAGCAGGGCTCTAACATATAACCTCAAATAAGTAATACAACCTTGGTGGATTCTCCCGACCTCTTCCACACAGGTTAACGTTATTGAGCAACGTTCTGACATACAACCTTAGATAGGTCATACATCATTGGTGGATTCTCTCGACCTCTTTCATATAGGTTAACGTCATTGAGCAACGTTCTAACATACAACCTCGAATAGGTCATACATCCTTGGTGAATTCTCTCGACCACTTCCACACAAGTTAACATCATTGATCTTCTACCCGAAGCCAAATTTTCACCCGTCACTAGACTTCTACCTATTGCGGGACTTTCATCGGAATTCTACCTGATGCTGAACTTTCTCCCGTCGCTGGACTTTTACCAGTTGAGGGACTTTTATCAGACTTCTACCCAATGCCGAACTTCCTCCTGTTACTGGACTTCTGATCGTCAAGGGACTTTCGTCGGACTTCTACCCGACGCTGAATTTCCATCCATCACCAGACTTCTGCCTGTCATCGAACTTTTGTCAGAATTCTACCAGACGTCGAACTTCCTCCTGTCATCAGACTTCTGCCCTCATCAGACTTTCGTCGGACTTCTACCCGACGTCGAATTTTCACTCGACGTCGAATTTCCACCCGTCAACGAACTTTTACCCGTCGTCGGACTTTCGTCGGAATTCTATCCGACGTCAAACTTCATTCTATCATCGGACCTCTGTCCATCACCGGACTTTCATCAGACTTCTACCCGACACCAAATTTCCACCCTTCGTCGGACTTCTACCTGTCGCTGGACTTTCGTCGGACTTCTAACCGACGTCGAATTTCTACCCGTTGCGAGACTTCTGCCCGTCGTCACTTTTATCAGACTTCTACCCGACACAAAATTTCTACCCGACACCAAATTTCCACCCATCTTCAGACTTCTACCGATAACCGGGCTCTCGTCGGACTTCTACCAATCGTCAGACTTTTGTCGGACTTCAACCCGACGCCGAATTTCCACCTGTCGCCAAACTTCTGCCCGTCGCTGAACTTTCATCAGAATTTTACCCGATGCCAACTTTCTCCTGTCATCAGACTTTTGCCCGTCGTTGGACTTTCGTTGGACTTCTACCTGACGCTGAATTTCCACCTGTCATCGGACTCTCGTCAGAATTATACCTGACGCCGAACTTCCTCCTGTCGTCGGACTTCTGCTAATCGCTCGACATTTGCCGGACTTCTAACCGGCCACGAGTTTTCACCCGTCGTCAGACTTCTACCTGACAACGAATTTCTACCAGACACCAAATTTTCACCCGTCGTTAGACTTCTAACCATCACCGGACTCTCGTTGAACTTCTATCCGTCGCCAAACTTTCGTTCGACTTACGTGACGCCGAATTTCTACCCGTCGTCAGATTGTTGCCCGTCGCCGGACTTTCGTCGAACTTCTACCCGACGTCAAATTTCCACCCGTCGCTAGACTACTTCCCGTTGTTGGACCTTCATCGGACTTCTACCCGACGCCAGACTTCCGTTTGTTGCCAGACTTCCATATGACCGCAGGATCTCTCGAAGAAAGAGGAAACTCCTACTTATAGAGGAGCCCTAGATCTGGACAGGGGATACTACTTGAACAGGACTAGGGAGTGCCTCAACCTGAGGGAGGGAAGGAGAAGGATGAGAAAACTTCTACTCAGTGAGGACCCCTAGATCTGGAGAGGGGATACCGTTTGAGCAGGACTAGGGAATGCCTCAGCTTGAGGAAGAGGAAATAAGGGGGAGGTGCAAATTTTTCATACCCCAGAGGGTATTTATAGCAAGAGGGGCAAGTTGGAGAAGTAAAAGAAAAAAAAAGAGTGGCAGCCCCTCATAACAAATATATATATATATTACTTTAACCACCCCAAAGAAGGGATGTTGAGATTCTCGCAAAAGAGAAAAAAATAATAAAAAAAACAAACAAAAACGTGGGCCCCATGTTTAAAAAAAAAAAAGAAAAACCCTTTGCAATGAATTTGTGCGCCTTTCCGCCTCCGGCTACCACACCTACACTGAAGTGCTCCTCTGAATAAATCATCATAAAATCTTTTATTTTGCGGAACTAAATTGGACAGCTTTTATATCAGATAGCCTTAATATTCCAAGGTAAAAGCATTACAGGCTTGAGCAAGTCTTTAGACTTTGAAATAAAGAAATCATTTGTAATATTTTTGCCAAAGTTAAAAAATGGTGAGCATGAAGCATGCAAGTGTGAAATTGCTTTTCAACAGTAAATCTAAGATGATTTGCTAATGCAATTTTTAATCAGGATCTTGCTTTGGAAGAAATAAGTTTACATATTTTTCAAGGTGATTTGTGCTGCATCAAAATGATTGTATTGTGCACTTTATGGTGCAATTTACTTTATATAAAGTTGAGCACCGGCCCCCAATATGCGTCTGGGCCCAATTTTCAGTCCGGACAGTTCAAATCAAACATTTTTTTGGTCCCCAGAATCGTTTTTGTTACTTTTAAATGTTTCATATCCAATTTTGACACTTTCGGAGCTCAACAGAGCATTTATAAGCAATTTCGGGCATTTTGACATATTTTGGAATGACAAATTGCGTCCAAAATATCCCCAAAAAATATGACAAGCATTTTCGGACTTCTAGAACTTCGACATCCAAAAATAGGGGGATAACTGATATATCATCAAAAACTCATATTGATCAAAAATCTCGAAGCAAAATCAAGTTGGAAACTTAAAAAATTAAATTGGGCACTATCCGAAGTTCGATTTTAGCACACTTACAATCAAACTGAATGTCTCAAAAATATGAAACCAACGACATCAAATTTGAGTCAATCCAAGTCCAAATGGGTCCAAATCGAGGACCCGAAGCACTGTTTGAAGGTTCAAACCACAATTTAGATTACCAAACAGTTTCCAAACATGACTTCCTTATAGTCGAATCGAGCAGCTCAATGAGACGAATTCAACGAGCCCAAGATCACTGAATTTTGATATCATTAAGACATTTAAATGCCCAATAAACTGTCCACAATCAAGGGATTCAACATCAGTCGTCCATCCAAACCACTCCCAATTTACCCTTTATCTTCATCATATTTACGGGCCATGCCACTCTCAGAAATCTATAAATAGACCCTTCACTTCTCATTGGGGGGGAAGAGGAAGAAAAGCAAGAGAGAGATCGAAGATTTCTCTTACCACCTCGCTGCTCCTCGACCACTGCCCGGAGTTTAGCCAAACCACCGCCGGACCACCGAATAAGGCTCAAACTTTCATCGGACCACCGACAAAAGTTGGAGTTTTGCTAGACCACTGAATAACACCCGGACTTCTGCCAGACCACCGCCTTACAAATACGGTCTTTCTGACCCCTATCTCCTGCAGATTATAGTCCTTCCGACCTCCATCGCCTACTACGGTCCTTCCGACCTCCATCGCCAGGCAACGATCTTTTTGACCCCTGACTCCTGCTAACTACGGTCCTTCCGACCTCCGTCGCCTACTACGGTTCTTCCGACCTCCATCGCCAGGCAAGGGTCTTTTTGACCCCTGTCTCCTGCCGACTATGGTCCTTCTGACCTCCGCCGCCTACTACGGTCCTTCCGACCTCCATTGCTAGGCAACGATCTTTTTGACCTATGACTCCTGCCAACTACAGTCCTTCCGACCTTCGTCGCCTACTACGGTCCTTCCGACCTCTGTTGCCCGTCAACTACGGTCCTTCTGACCTCTATCGCCAGACTACGGTCTTTCCGATCTCCAACGTCCGTCGACTACAGTCTTTCCAACCTCCGCCGTTAGATAACAGTCCTTCTAACCTCCGTCACCCGCCGACTACAGTCCTTCCAACCACCGTCACTCGAATACGATCTTTCCGACCTCCGTCGCCAACCAACTATGGTTCTGTTGACCAAATGAACATATCAATTTTGATTCTTCCAATTTCGACCATGTAATATGATGTATATTTGCTACATCAACCCAAGGCCTTCCCCCCAAGGAAAGGCCTCCTTTAATCGACTGTAGATAATAGTGGATTCATTCAAATTGGGCCTTGGCCCCGTGGTTTTTCCACCTTTTTAGAGATTTTCACATAAAAATTTTGGTGTCTCTTATGAATGTTACACCCTCTCTCTTATCTGATTACGTGTTGGACCTTCGTATAATACTAAGATGTTAAGCTTTATATTTCTCTTCCACCGCGAATACTCCAGAATGCAACGAGTAGTATCCAATTCAGAAGGATAATTATTATCTAGAGAATTAGCACATGCTGTAGTGAAATGTGGGCCCTTTTTATATATTACTTCTTCTGACCTCCGTCACACTATCTCTCGATGATTCCATAAAATAGAATACATCCAAAGGGACATTATCTTCAGTTCTTGTACGCTTATGGATAAATTGCTGATCTTTTTGAGCTCACGAGACGGCAAATGTTAGAGGATCACTTGGCGAAGATAAATAGGCCGCAATAGTAATAATATGATGTGGAGTGAATGCGGGTGGTGAGGGAGTGGGGAGAACAACGTTCACTGAGTAATTGCCATCGTAAAAAGCTGATCTGTTTGGCTTAAAAAGCATTAGGCAAAGTAATTTCCCAACAAGACCAAAGACTATTCCAGTAGCCAAGGTTCGTGGCAGCTCTAGTGAAATCGTTATCATATGATATTTTTGATAAAAATTTAATTTGGGTTGAAAAAAAAAATGTTAGTATATCTTGATATATTTTGTATCGGAAATTGGTTAATTTTATAACATATTTTCTTAATTTCACCAATAACATATCTCTCAATAAAATCAATTTATTAGATAAATATATATATTAAAATTATTAGACAATATAGGTAACTTACTAAACATTCATAAGTAAAATCACTATTAAGAAAAATGTTATGAATGTCTAATATTTACATGAATTATCTAATAATTTAGTTATATTTATCGAATAGTTTAATTATCTCATCTAATAGCTTAATTATATTGAAAGATAATACATATATGTACAGAGATGGAATCAGTCTTAATTTTCAGGAGGAGCAATAAGTAAAACTTATATATATATATATATATATCATTTTAGTGATTAATGATTCTTTGTACTTGAGTACATAATATATTTTGAAAATATCATCGATATTTTATATAATGACTAGGTTGAAATATCGATGATTTGTTTGCAAAAAAATTAAAATAATGTAATTGTTTAATCATTCAATTTCTACAAATTGAATGTTGGAGTTGCCTTGAATCTGGCTCGACCCATATTTGTTCGTATGCTTGATTGTCGTACGCTTCACAGATATGTTGTGGGTCCAAGGGGGCAGCGCCCCCTGACGGGATTCGACCTGTTGGGCTTAAGGTGGATCCGCCCTGTATCTGTAGTGTGAAATAATTAAAGACTTATATAAAAAATAGCTCTATTATAATATAAACATGAGTAAAATTACAATGAATACCCTCAGGCAATCCGGCTAAAAATCCAATCGGTGGTTTTTTGCGGCATCCATAGCACAGTCAATGAACTTGAATATCTTAGGAAATTTTAATATGATTAAAAATCTATTATAATAATTTTTAATTATTTTTATTTTCTAAGAAGTGTATAATATATAAATAATCAATTACTTTTAAAATTATTCTCATATTTAAATAAATTAAAAAAATCAAAACTCATCAAAGAATAGACTCTCCTTTTTTTCTCCCACAGATCTTCGTGCTTTAAAATGGGCAATTGGCAGAATAACAACAAAATAATTTTGGTAGAATAGAAAAGCCAATCAGACTGATTTGATTCAATAAATTTGTGATAAATTCTAATTAAATTTATTTAAGAATATTTAATTTTATGAAATTTGGTTTTTATTGTGAAGTTCTTAAATTATTTTTTTATTATAATGTTGACATTGGCATGTGCTTATTATTTGGAAGTAATAATATTTGAAGATTAGAAGAAATTTCACGTTGATTATTATGTGATCTTAGCAGCAGAAAGCTTCTCGAATATGGATGGGGGTTGTTGAGGCTTACCTAGGGAATACTCAATAGCAGCCATCATAAGAATAATATTTTAAATTAGCCTTGTTGAAGACTTCTCTATTTGACTAGCCTTGTTGAAGACTTCTCTATTTGACCTGTTGGGAAGAAAAGCCACTTAAGGAAAGAAAAAAGTAGAAAAAATACTAATATTTAACATGAAAATATTCAAAATCTAGAAAAAAAACTATAGATTCACATCAAATCAAAATATTCATTATGAAAATAGGAAGAAATTAAATAAATCCCTCTTCTCCTGTTCTCTCATGATCTCTCTTAACTTTTCTATACATTATCAACTCTGAATAAATAAAGAGACCCTTCAAGTGAAATGAGAAAAACAGAGAAAAAAAAAGCTCTTCCCGACTCGTAGAACCGTGACGTTGGGTCTGTAGTTTTGTGGTGCTCCACTCTCTATGATTGAGACTTCGCTTGGGACGGCTTTTTAATCGCTTTCTAAAATGACTTTCTAGTATAAAAATCAATAGTTCAAAAAAAATTTTGTACTAAAAAGCTGTTTTAGAAAGATAAGAAAGACATCCCAAAGGGAGCCAGAGTCACTCTGCATTCTTGACGTCTTCTTCTTCCATACAGTTGCAACCTCTATTTGATCTATCCCTGTCGGCAGGCTCACGATCGTGGGACCTATGGGAGGTTTGAAGAAGAGGAGAAGACCCAACAAGAAGGCCGACACCAGCGAGGACTCCGATGATTGGTGGGATGAAATTTCAAAAAGGATATCAGGTTGTCTTCTACTTATCCTTTGTTTACTTTGGTCCTTGGATTTCTTCAATGCGTTGTTACTATTCTTCCGTATCATATCAGAATATGAATTATATTGAGACTCTGAGTTGGATGGGTTTTGGGATTTTCAAATGTGGTGTGTTGTTTGTTGTGCTTTTAGGAATGGATTGGAACTACATATTGTTTTGATTTATGGGGATTGTTGTGATTTGTAAATTTATCTGCGACGTGTGAAGTTGAAGGTACTGATGGGCATGAACCATGATGCTAGTGATGAGAGATTTGGCCGCCAGTAATAGACTGATTATGGGTTTTACAGGGACAGTATGCTACTTTGCTGGCTGGAACGAGAAATTAGTAGGAAGAAGAAAACAAAGATAAGATAGGAGAATGTTCTTGATATTGCATTGGCAAAGGGCCAATAATACTCCTTCCCCTACATGGTGTCATCCCCATCATTGCTCTAAGCTTAGCATGACATGTGTCCCACCATTCTAACAAATTATACATTAAAAACTTCAGAAATTAAAAATCACCATCATATTATTAACCCGTAAAGCACCCTTATGCTATCCTTTCTTCTAGTAATCATCATCAGGTTTTGTTGGTGCATGAACTTCCTGTGTTGGTCGCTCATGTTGCAGGTGCTTAGTTGTTGCCATGTCCATGGAGGCCACCGCATTTGTATCAATTCCTTGTTTCCATTGAAAAAAAACCTTATACCAAAGGTCCAAATTGGAATAAGCAGTGTATAACTTTTCTTCAAGTATTCACATTGCAGCTCCTGGTGGCAGGCCAGCACATTATATTGAGCATTGGTGCTATGGTGTGTTGTTCCGTAGAATTTGACGTTTGTTGATTAGTGCGTTGTGCAACAAGATAAATGTTATATTATATGTATAAGGAAGGAGGGAAATATAAAAAATTGGATGGATTTGGGAGTGGGGTGGCAACAACAATTGGTAAGTCATATGACGACTAACTTGCTTAAGCACCTGGAATGTCCAAAGATATGATGACCGAGCTTGGAATAGTGACAATTATGAACTGATATGTACTGGTATGATTTTAATTTGCCGAGAATAAGTGAGACAATGTACATGATGAATTCTCGTTTATAGTTGCCCGCTTGAGTCTTCATGTGTTGTTGTGATTGGCTCAAGTGTTGACGAACATTTTTGAGGATTCAGCGATCTCTCTATTGTAGCTAAGCCCCATAGCATATACCCTGGAAAAATGTTCCACATAAGGCTGAATAAGAGGGGGAAGCCATCCATAAAGGGCTTGGAATGGAGTCATCCCGATTGATGTATGGAAGGATGTATTATAAGAATACTTTGCCTAGTGGAGGAATTTAGATTGAATGTGTAGTAAGGACAAAAAAATAGCACCTTATATATTGTTTAAGCAATTGATTAGTCTCCTTGGTTTCTCTGCTTGTCTCTACGTGATGAGCCCTGCTAAATTGGAGAGGGGTTCCCATCTCTTTAAGCAGTGCCTGATAGAAATGACTCGTAAAAGCTCTATCGTTATTAGAGAAAAACATTTTTGGGGGAACCATGGAGGTGACAAACGATTTAAGGTTGTAACACCTCGAAGTATGCATATTTGGTCAAACGGTCTATGATGATGAGGTTGTTTAATTTACCATTTGATGGTGATAACTGAATAATGACATCTTTTTGTGATGTTATCCAGGCAGTCATAGAAATTAGTAGGGGTTGTAGAAGTCCAGTGAGATTAGGGGTGCAAGTAAGTCAAGTCGAGTTCGTGTCAGGTCTAACTCAAGCTCGACACTTGAGTCAAATCTCGAGCTCGAACTTGAGCCGTGCTCAAAAGTTGACCTCGAGCTTGACTCGTGCCAGTGAAAACAAGCTTGATGAGTGGCTCGCAAGTCTTCCGCAGTCCGCGACACAGCCTATCCGTCTTCCATGGTCACACCCGTAGCCCTACTGCGATTCGCACATGCAGACGCCTCCTATGCTTTGCCCGCGCCTTCTGCCTTCCACGCTTCACCGGCTGTTTGCCCGTGCTAATCAAGCCGCTCGAGAGTAATTGAGTTGAGCATCACCCGAGCTCGAACTCGAGCTCGACAGTCTTTTGTGTGTTTGTTTTTAAATTTTTTTTTTGTGGAGAATGAAGGGACATTTATTAAGAGGTTTGATGGAGAAATATAGAGAGAATAAGGAGGATTTACATATGATATTTATTGATTTAGAAAAAGCATATGATAAAGTTCCAAGAGAAGTGCTATGGAGAGTTCTTGAAAAGAAAGAAGTTAATTACGCTTATATTCAAATCATTAAAGATATGTATGCAGAAGCTATTACTTGTGTTCAAACACAAGGTGGTTTGACCAAGTATTTTCCTATTTCGGTTGGATTACACCAAGGATCAGCCTTAAGCCCATATCTTTTTGATTTAGTCATCGATGTTCTCACTAGACATTTGCAAGAGGATGTACCTTGGTGTATGCTTTTTGCTGATGATATTCTTCTTGTTGATAAGACTAGAGAGGGAGTTGAAGGTAAACTAGAATTGTGGAGGTCAACCTTAGAGTCTAAAGGTTTTCGCTTGAGTAGATCTAAAACGGAATATATGGAGTGTAATTTTAGTAATAATAGACCTAGTGAGGGCATTGTGACTTTGGCCGATCAAGTCATTAATAAGAGTACACGTTTTAGATATCTTGGATCTATTGTTTAGAGTGATGGTGATATAGATGGGGATATTATCAGCAGAATCCAAGTTGGATGGTTGAAGTGGAGGAATGCATCGGGCTTATTGTGTGATAGAAAAGTACCCCTCAAACTTAAGGGAAAATTCTATAAGATGGTGGTGAGACCTGCAATGCTTTATGGTGCTGAATGTTGGCCATTAAAAGAGAAGCATAATTCTAAGTTAAGTGTTGCAGAGATGAGGATGCTCAGGTGGATGAGTGGCTTTACCCTTAGAGATAGGATACGAAATGAGCATATTCGTGAAAAGGTTGGAGTAGCTCCAGTGGAAGATAAGATTAGAGAGAGTCACCTTAGATGGTTTGGTCACGTAAAACGGCGGCCTCCCGATGACCCGGTTAGGAAAGTAGAGGTCTTAGATTTGACTTATGTTAAGAAAGGTAGAGGTAGACCTAAAAAGACTTGGTTAGAAAATATTAGAAATGATCTTTCTTTATTAGATTTAAACGAGAATTTGACTTTTAATAGGACACAATGGAGAAAAAGGATTCATGTAGCCGACCCCACGTAGTGGGATAAAGGCTTGATGTTGTTGTTGTTGTTGTTGTTGGAGAATGAAGGGACAACTCCTGGACTTACACACATAGCACATACGCATGACTCAAACTCAATACCTCTTAGTTGATAGCTAAATCACCCAACCAACAGATCAAAAAGAGCTCGATAACCCAACAAGCTCAAAATTCTACTCGAGCTAGAGCTCGAAGCTCGATAGCTCGGCTCGCGAGCTCGTTAACAACTCAAGCTCGAGCCGGCTCGGCTCACTTACACCCTTATGTGGGGCCATTGGATGATATTTTGTAACTTCGCTGATTGGACAAATTTTAATAAATTAGTTGGCATTGTCACTTAGATTCAACTGAAATAGTTCACAAATGTTATTGATTGTTTTGTGTAAGCCACCATGGACACTAATGACAATGGAGTTGCATGGCTGGAGCAAGTCTTGTTTATGTGTGGCTGTAGTTGCGAGGACAATATGTTTGTTTATCTTAATGAGCCCATTGTGTAATGTACATATAGGAAAGTGTATGGTGTTTGCCTCAATGTGGCTTCGGAGTTCTATTAGCTTTGGGATAGTGGCTACTTCTTGTTTTAATTTCTGCAATAAGGTGGGTATAGGTGAGGAGATTAGGGTTATCAAGTGGATTGGGAAGAAGTAACATATGATTCCCTTGTAATTTGTAGGGCCGGTCCAAGGACCAGCTTAATCGATCTCATCTTGATCAGTTCAATTCTATTCGAGGCAGAATATAAATCCCGCCCAGTAATGGGGTGGGTGGCTTGGTGGGTTTTCATATTTTAAGAACTCACATGAAATGATGTGGTCATGTGTAGATGTTTCATGATGCTACATTGGATGCAGTGCGACGAGAGCCAGCCGAATCTTGTTCGGCCATGAGAGATCAAAGAAAAGAAAGAGACGCTGTGGAGCTTTGTAGCTCTGATACCATGAGAAGGTGAAGACCCAGCCAGAGCCAAGACAGGAAGAGGAAAATATGATTTGTATCTTGTTATTGAAATGATAATTCTGTACATATTTATAGAGAACTAATACAAGAATAGAGCCAAGGGTGTACGGCCACGGTGACGTGTCCGTTCCCCTTAACAGCTTTGGGGCAAATAAACATAACAAGAATTTCATGCTAACTTAAAGTTAAGTATTTTAAATATAAATTAATTTATTTAATTACAAATATTAGTTAATATTTAAGCTGTAATGTAATAAATTTAATTATTTAATAATGCGGCAATTGAACAGGCTGATTCAAAGGAATCGAGATCGATTCGCCAGTTGAACTAGCTGTTCTGGCTGACTCAGTCAAGTTTGAGCAAAAGCGATTTTCATAGTGGATCAGACTGACCTTGTGACTGGTTCACGGTTGTACTGGTCGGACGGGCTAATCTGATTTTTAAAACCTTTCAAAATAGAGCAAACAAAAATTATCTCGACAACCTATGCTTATCTGGTCTCCACATGTCTTCTTAATGATCTTTTCTCCAATTTCGGATCCTTCTGTGAGCACTTTCTTCCCATTCAATCTCATGCAATTTTCACACAGCTTGAAGAAGCCAGAGTTGTGAAGAATGTTCTACTCACTGAATCTCATTGCCGGATCCATAATTACTTTTTAGTTTCCTCATTAATCACTTTTTAATACTGGATGAAAACTAATATGCGAAAAAGCTTGAAGCGACAAAATGTCTCCTAAATAAATAAGAGTTTGGGAAGATCCAATATTGAAGATGCCCACAACTATTTATTCAAAATGGAGTTTAGGAATTTCCGAAAGAGAATGAATTGTTCAAGAATCATCTTCATTACTCTTATTTCAAATATTTATAATTGACTTCATAAATCTTTATATTTCAATCATTCTTAATGTATGCTATATGAGCATGATGAACTTTATCTTCACAAGTCATTTTAAATAACTTTTGCCCTTATGATCTTAGTTTATTATATTTATACCCTTCATTTATTTCTCCAAATTATCTAAATATATTTGTAATTACCTCTTTTTTAATAATTTTTATTCCAACCACTCATTTAATAAAATTATTCTTTATAATTTTATAACGCATCAATCTTAATCCAATCATTTAAGTCTATTTTTAAGTATCTAATATTGGCTTAACTCAAATTATTCTTTCAATATAATTATTATTGATTTTTTTTTAATTTCTGAAATAATTAATTTTAATCTATTCTCTTAAATAAGGTTGACATAAAAACTCTTTAAATAGTTTTGAAATGCAATATTGTCAAAATATGATATGGAAATTGTGTTTTTTTTTACTTAGGCTTTGTTTGGAACGACTTTCTTATTGCTCCTTAAAACAAATTTTTTATATAAAAATTTAATTTTTTTACTAAAAAGCTATTTTAAAAATAGTAATAAAGCCATCCCTAAGGCTTCGTTTGGGATGACTTTTTTACTGCTTCTTAACATAACTTTTTAGTACAAAATTATAATTTTTATACTAAAAAATAACTTTAAAAGATAATAAAAAAGCTGTCCCCAAGGAAGCCTTAGAAAATTAAAAAAAAAAAAAAGTTTGGTGTGCCAATTTCCCAGAAATCTGCAAGTCGTGATATTCACACAGAAGTATCGATCCGTAAACAGCGAAAGCATTTAATAGATCTGTTGCAACTACATTTTATGGGTACCTAACTTTTGAATATCCTTATGATAAATTAAGAATGGCTTGATTTGATCAAACCACTGATATTAATTTTTTAATTGTTATTGTTAATCAGGACTCAAAATTCTTTTTATTTGAACAAGTAGCATTAAATAAGTTCTGGAAGGATTTGCCAATTTTGAAGAGGATTTCAAGGTACATTCATAATATTCGTATTATAGCTGCAAATAATCAAAATAGAAATATTCGTATTATATATCTGATCGACCCATACAACGAGATAAAATCTGGGTGTTGTTGTTGTATAAATATTCATATAATATTAAAATATGTCAAAGAGAAATTAATTAGTAGAATAAGATATTTAATTTAATTGAGGATGAAAGGAAATTCTTCATATATATATTATAAGATATTTTTTATTTTGCAAGAAATAGTTTTTATCTTATAAAAATAAAATAATGGAGGAATGGATTATTATTTGATTGAAAATACTTGCAGCTCAAAAACTACTTTATTGAATAAAATGTTATTCCTCTCTCTCTCTCTCTCTCTTCTCTCTCTCTCTCTCTCTCTCATTTTGTATCTCCCATTCCTCCTAGTTTACTCTTCTCGATTTAGTACTAATATTCTTCCTCCTTTATTCTTATTCTCCAAGTACATTATTGATATAGCTCACAAAAGGAATCCAATCAACCATAATTTTTAACACAACTATTTGGATCCAAAAAGTACCTGTAAGAAAGCTTTGAAAAATATTTCAAAAGACATTCAAAATATGATTCCAATAACTTTATTGTCAAAATGATGTGTTTTGATGAGATAAACTAATTAGACCAAAAAGTGTGAATTCATACTCGATGGATCATTATGTTTTTTTAATAGAGTTGAACCAATCATAATTTGGTCAGTGTAAGGGGGAGTGAAGAATTGAGTCTCTCTTATTATGTGCGGACGCCGAACGCCGTCCAGAGACCAATCAGAATGAGGCACGTCGGTATCACGGCTCGATACTGCTCGGTACCACTCGGTACCGCGCTCGGTATTACTGACATGGCTCATTTTGATTGATCTCCGGACATAGAGTTACGTGCGGCGTCCGCACAGAATAGTTTCTCTTTCACACATATGACCTATGCAAGGAGCATGGGTTGCACTATTTAGGGGGCTAATCCAGCCCCTAAACACCACTTAAATGGTCAACATATAATCTAGCCATGACTCTTGATGAACTCTTCTCATTTAGAGAACTCTACGTCCAGCCTTGATTTGAGATGAAACACACATCTATATGTGCAATTCCTTAAGAAAAGTTTGTAAATAAAGATATTCAAAGACATCACAACCAGTACAAGCGACAAAATCATTAGTTATTCATAACAGTGGATTAGCCATTGGAAGGAGAACATTATACTATAAAAATTATAGACTTCCATCATCATTCTCTGCAAGTTATAAATTTGATCCTTGCACTTAGGGGTGTCAAAATCGGGTTTCGGGTCGGGTTCGGGTCGAACCCGCAATGACCCGCAGCCTAATCGGGTTGACTCTAACCCGACCCGGGTAGGGAAACGGGTCAGAAAATCGGACCCGGACCCGACCTGGGTCGCGAAGGCGGACGCGCAGGCCAGAGCGCGCATGCGAGTGTGCGGGCGCGCGGGTGCGCGGCCAGGGCTCTAAACAGGTTTTCGGGTTGACCCGGCAACCCGTCGGGTCAACCCGAGCCTGACCCGTTTTTCAAACGGGTCAAATTCCTGAACCCGAACCCGACCCGTTTTGAACTCGGGTCGGGTTTGAGTCCGGTTTTCGTGTCGTGTCAAATATTGACACCCCTACTTGCACTAGTCAAAATTATTACATACCATACATGAATTTGATTGAAAACCTTAAACTTTGTTGGCTTACACTTATCACCACTGCTGACTACCTGTTGCCCTATGCTACTCAGAAAATTATCTTTGCTAGTTGAACAATAAAGGTTAGAGGAAAGATCATCCAATTACTTTTTAATTAATTATATATGGGTGCGATATGGTGTGCCCATTTTGATAATAATGAGAATATTTCATGATTGTTTCATATTAGGACAAAATTTTCATATCACGTGTAGAGTCTCCAAACTAAGTTTTTACATTATATTTTAATTTCTTTACTTGGGAGGGAGGAAAATTTTTCATAACCTCAAATCATGACTAGTTGATCTATTTTGATAGACAAAATTCTATGATTTTTTCTCTTTGCAGTTTTTACTGAAAAAAATCTCTTCTGAATTTATTTAACTTCATCTCTTTTTATTTATTTAGGCGTAAATGATATTTTCGTGAATTATAGCTTACAACAAACACACACAAGGGTGGAACTAGTAAAAGCTCAGAGTGGATAACTGCCCACCTTAAATTCTTTTTTTTTTTAATAAACATTTTTAACTATTTTGCCCGCTTTTAATAAATGCAGTTGCCAAAATTCTAAGAAAAAATATTTATTATTTATTTTATATATAAAATTATGTATTTCACAATCCTATTTTGCCTATCTTAAAAAAAGACTGGAGTAACTTCTCTTCAGTCGCACACCCGAGTCTGTTCTAGAAGAACTTGATATAGTCTTCCTTTTGATGGAGGGAATGCCAAGCAATAACGCTAATACTTTCACTGGAGGGAATGTCCATTATACTGCACTCAATAAGAATCCTGCATCTTATGTGTGCATAGTCTTAGAAATATTTGGTAGTATAAATTCTTTTTTATAATATAAGATCAGCATAAAATAAATCTTTTGGTACAAAGGAATAAAGTGAACGCAGAACAAAACTTATAATGAAACGAGACTGGATGAAATTGAAGGTAAGCAAATTTGACACAAGACGACTTTAAGGTTTTATTTGGCTCGATTTTCTTACTATTTTTTAAAATAATTTTTTAGTACGAAAAATTCTACTTCAAAGAATTTTTCTATTAAAAAGATATTTTAAAAAGTAATAAAAAAGTTGTCCCAAATGAAGCCCGAATCTCTATTTTTATATTAGAGAGTGTTGTGTTCGGGAAAATTCGTGGTGGTAGAGAGTGATATAGTTTAGCGTCTTAACTTTGTATGGAGATCTAGCATACAAAAATATAAGAGAGTATGATTATAGCATTCATGAGAGGCATCATAATTTTTACGTGGAAACCTCTGAAAAGGAGAAAAACCACCGGGCCTTGCCCAATTTGAATGAATCCACTAATGTTTGCAATTGATTAAAAATGTGGCCCTTCCTTAGGAAGAAGGTATTGGCTCGATGTAGCAAATATACATCATATATAGTGCATTATAAGGTGGGAGTTGGGAGAATCAGTATTGATATGTTCATTGGGCAGGACCATAGTCAGAGAGCAATGTAGGTCAGAAGGATCGTAGTCGGATGATTGTGGTCGGAAGGACCGTAGTTGGCGGGAGACGGAGGTCAAAAGAACCGTAGTTGACAATGGTGGTTTGAAGAACTATAGTCAACGGGTGACAGAGGTCGAGAGGATCGTAGTTGGCAGAGGTCAGAAAGACCGTAGTCAGGTGATGATGGTCAGAAGGACTATAGTCGGGCGATGGTGGTCGGAAGGACCGTAGTTGATGATGGTGGTTGGAAAGACTGTAGTCGGCGGGCGACGGAGGTTGAGAGAGTCTTAGTTGGCAGACGACGGAGGTCAGAAAGACCGTAGTCAGGCGACGATAGTCGGAAGGACCGTAGTTGGGCAATGGTGGTCATAAGGGCCATAGTCGGAGGGCAATGGTAGTCAGAAGGACCATAGTTGGCGGACGACGTAGGTCAGAAAGACCGTACATAGTCAGGCGATGGTGGTCGGAAGGACCGTAGTTTGGAGACGGTGGTCAGAGAGACCGTAGTCGGTGGTTGACGATGGTCGAAGGAAGCTCGTTAATGGTTTCCTTATGGTAGTCCGACAATGATGGTCGGCCAGATGTTAAACAGCAGCAACCTGGTGGTGCAAATTCGTCGACAGTGGTGTTGGGGTGGAGCTTCAGCTTCATAGTTCTTCAAGTTTTCTCCTTCTTCTCCTCCCCCCTCATGTGAAGAATGGGGGCTATTTATAGTTTTTTGGGAGTGGCATGACTAGTAAATATGGAGAAGATCAAGGGCATGTTGGGAGTGTTCCATAGAACGGCTCGTAGTGATCCACTCGATCATAAAGTATTTATCAAGCACTTAGATGCCCTAGAGATGTCAGAATTGAGTGATCTTGGGCTTGTTGGATTAGTCGAGCCTCTCGATTCGACTATAAGCATGACATATTCGGCTATCATTTGATAGTCCAATTAATGCTATGAAGCTTTCAAATAGACTTTTGACCTTTGATTTAGGCTCATATTAGATCAAATTTGATGTCGTTGAGTTCATCTCATTGAGATATTCAATTTGACTATAATCTTGCTGAAATTGGAGATCAGATAGTCCCGATTTTACTTTTTGAAGACTCAATCTCATTTTTGCATCGAGATTCGTGCCCGAACAAGACAATTTTTTTGTAACATATTAGAGAGCATCTCTTTAATGTGAGATTCACCTTCGTTGCTATTTTTTAATGTTGCTTCTGAGGTTCATTCTTCTCTTATGTAGCATGATAGAGAGAAATTTTTTTTTTATAATGATCGACAATGTCTTCGAGAATCCATGAATAAAGGAATAGTCTTACTTAATATGAGAACAAAATTGTTGTAATGGAACATAAAAAATCACTGTTTCACTAAGAGTACATATTATGTGACAAACAAAGATAAATAAGATCAATCATAATTAAACAGGCAAAAAGACAGTAATATTTACGTGATTCGGCGGGAACAAGACCTACATCTATGCTAGAGGGAAGAAGATTTGGTTCTCTAGAAACACAAAAGGTAGTAAAATTATGCACACACTAAAAATACATTGATAAGCTCTTCCTAAATTTCAAAAGCACACTTAAACAAAGAATAAGTTCACAGAAAATAACACAATAAAGATAATCTCACAACAAGTTCTTCTCGCATTCGCTTCTAAAGCCTAGCTCCAATCCTTCATGAACCTCTAATCGCAAGGACGCCTAACTAGGTATCTATGAAGATGATGAAATATGAGAGAGAGGAAGAGAGAGAGAGAGAGAGAGAGAGAGAGAGAGAGAGAGAGAGAGAGAGATATTGAAACTAGGGGTGTCAAAAGTTGACACGACCCGAAACCCGACCCGAACCCGACCCGGAAAAATCCGGGTTCGGGTCAACCCGTTTGTGAAACGGGTCGGGTCCGGGTTCATATTTCTGACCCGTTTGAAAAACAGGTCGGGTTCGGGTTGACCCGACAACCCGCCGGTCAACCCGAATTGACCCGTTTCGTCAACCCACGCCTCAGCCGTCAGGTCCCGTCCGAGTCAAGTCGACGTCGACTCCGTAGGCGTCAGCCGTCAGATCGCGTCTGCCGCGCGCGTCAGAGCCCAGAGGTTGCGTGATCGCGTCCTCCGCCACTCCAGGAGTCCCGACTCGGCGACTCCCGCCGTCCCGCATCCCGCCGGCGTCGTCCCGACTCGGCGACTCCCGCTGTCCAGCTGTCCAGGCTTCCCGCCTTCCCGGCTCCCTCATCGAGGGCTCCACCGCTCCAGCCTCCAGGCGACCAGGCTTCCCGCCAGACCCGTTGCAACCCGCATCGAGCTGTTCAGGCGTCGCCACAGCCGCACTCCCGTCCGGCGTCGGAGTCGAGGTTCTCCGCTTCGCCGGCTCCGCTGCCTCGTAGATGTTCGCGGGTCGGGTCGTGTAAACCCGGTAACCCGGACGGGTCGGGTCCGGGTTGACAAACCTGACCCGATTGTAAGTCCGGGTCGGGTTAGGGTCAACCCGTTTACGGCCGGGTCAAGTCGGGTTCGACCCGAACCCGACCCGTTGACCCGAATTGACACCCCTAGTTGAAACCTCGCCTAAATTCCTGATGTAGCCGTCGGTCCTTATAAAAACAAATGTGATATGTGCTATCCAAGTCTGTATGACCTTCACACACCCCCCAAGATGGGATTCTCATGATTCCTAAAGATGAGCATGGATCAATAGCCATTATAACGATCAAGGTAAGTGAGCTACGAATTGATCCATTTGATCTCCTTTTTTCTTTTTAATAAAAGAAGGAATAGTTTATTGTATTTAGATATTGGGCAAAGCTTCTTAAGTTTGGTGCATGCATATTATACCAAGCATGAATTGAGTAAAATCAATAATTACCCTCTTTTACTCAATATTATGGCAAAGTTGAATATCTTTCTTAAAATGAGGAATATGTATGGACCTTGATTTCAATGGGAATATTTCATAAATGTATATTATGTTGAATGAATGAAATGATGTTCTCCTCATGTGTCCATTTTAATTTATTGGGTTTTTTATGGAGTGCCTATTGTGAAATTTCTTGGAGGAAGGTGGATCTTGATCATTCTTGCTGTCTTGACTTGAATCCATGACAACATCCCCTCCCTCTCCTCCATCAACCCCCTTGTAGCTGCACCTCCATCGCTGGCTAGCTTACCTAGACTCAGAGCCTCCTGCTCTCCTTGGCGTGCGCGCCCGCGCGCAAAGAGAGACAAAGAGAGAGAGAGAGAGAGAGAGAGAGAGAGAGAGAGAGAGAGAGAGAGAGAGAGAGAGACTGGTATGGTGTCTTGTAGATTAACTAACTAAAACTGGACCAAATACTAACAACTCCACTTTGGTCCAATTTTACAATGTTGAGAAAACATCTGTTATCCACAAAGAGCGGTTCAAGAAAATCTTTCTTGTCGGTTGTCACTTCTCCTCCAGCTGCTGTTTACAAAGAACAACCCAAGAAAAAACCTCCACTAGATGGTTACTTGCTTCTGCTCCATCTATTAGATCGAACCAATGCCTACTGCGATGTTCTGGCTCTGCTTCCGATCCCGCAAGCTCGTCTCCCATGCTTGGCCTGAACTTCCACACGATCTCCTCCCTCATGCAGCCTTCTCCAATTCGGCTTGCCTCTCACAATCCAGGCCAGTCTCCCACGCTCCTGCGTCTGGCCCAGCCCTCTGCACCGCACCAGCTCCCCGCGATTCCAACCCAAGGCTGCCTGTCTGGCCATGGTACGAGCATGTGCAAGCCTAGCCCTACCCACACACACTCACCCGTTCCACACGCATCACTCTAGTGCAATTTGCTAGTGCCTTTACTGCCTGCGACTGAGATCGTGATTACGCGTGACCTACCTAGTGGCACGCTCCGCTCCATCCAAGCCCGTGATCCCACTTTGTATCCTGCTCGTGTCTCCTTTCTTGATTACAAGAATAAACTTTTTCCTTCCTCTTGATCTTGCTTGACCAAGCTCTGATACCATATGTTGTGAAATTTCTTGGAGGAAAGTAGATCTTGATCTTTCTTGTTGTCTTGACTTTAATTCAAGATAGCATCCCCTTCCTCTCCTCCACCGGCCCCCTTGAAGCTACACCTCCATCGCTGGCTAGCTCTCCTAGACCGAGAGCCTCATACTCTTGTCGAAACAGAGAGAGAGAGAGAGAGAGAGAGAGAGAGAGAGAGAGAGAGATTGGTGGAAAAATCAGAACTAAATTGCATTATTTTCTTTTTCTACACATACAAAATAGACAAATGAAATATATATATAGACACCGGTATGGTTTCTTGCAGATTAACTAACTGAAACTAGATCAAATACTAATAATGGTGTTATATTAGATTTGTGTGTGGCATTGGTGACTTCAGAAGGTTAATCACTTCCTGTTTAAGTGAACCCACCTAAACTAAAAGTTCCTTTAAAATTAAAATTTTTATACTTTTGAAATAGTTGACTCATCACCTTTAATACTACCATGCATGATATGGTCAAACATAAAATACCACAACACAAACATGATCCATGCTAGTGTTTGAAGGGATTACACTAGCTATGCAATCCTATAAATACCATCACACAAGATCACTATAATTTAGATTACTAAGTACATTATTTGCTATTAAGCAATATATGAATAACAAACTCAACTTCACTTGTTAATTCAATTAAACTATTTACACCAACATTTGAACAAATGATAAGGTACAAATAATATAAGAGCGATAGATCTTTAATCCAGCTAATACAAACGAGTGAATTTTTACCATATTAAAAAAATAAAAAAAAATAAAAAAAAAGGATTTTTACCATATTGATACTAGTTGATTTTACTACAAAAGACTGTAATATCAAGTTGCTAATAATAATAATAATAATAATATGTTCAAATATCATAATAATGATAAATTAACTTTAACACAATAGTGGATACGTTGATTATCATATAAGACAGGATCTTAAGTAAATAAATAAGTTTATAATGAATATAGTTTTAGATCCATACAAAAATATGGGTCAGATTCATCTCTATCTTAGATATATGTTTAATTCCCAACTCAAATTAGAATTTTACCATCTAGCTTGCAACCATAAGCTTACTCTTTCATACGCAAGCTGGAGAAGAAAGCCCATAGCCTCTTACTTCATAGAGGAAGGGCATACTTACATTCGTATGGACAATGGCACTACCTCTATGACAATGCTTAGTAATACTTTAAGATGCCTTCTTTGATTCCAATGTATTCCAATAATTTGGTGGTGAGTAAGACTATCAATAATGATTATAAGAAACTATACTGTCCAGATACAAATGAGTAAATGACTATAAAAAATAATATATCATATATAAAAATAACTAAGAGATTAAAGAATATGTTACTCTAGTTAAACTCAGATTAGGGGTGTGAAATTCGGGTTTCGGGTCAGGTTCGGGTTGAACCCGGAATTGACCCGGGTTCAAATGGGTAGACTCGAACCTGATCCAATTTTGCAAACGGGTCAAAAATACGAACCCGAACCCGACTCGTCACGTTACCGGGTTGACCCAACTCGACACGGCAACTGCGATCACTCTGGCGTGGCGAGGCGAGGCAGCGCCAGTGACGTCAAGTCAGCGAAGGAGGAGTTACCGGGTTGGACAAGGGATTGCGAGGTGAGGCAGCGCCGGCAACAGGCAGGCAGACGTGACACGGGCGGGCAGACATGACAGGCGGGCAAGCGTGGGCGACGAGCAGATGCGACGGGCGGGCAGGCTCGGTCAGCTCGTGTCAATCCGGGTCATTCCTGGGTTTCTTGGTCAATCTGAACCGGACCTGATTTTTAAAACGGGTCAATTTGTTGAACCCGAACCTGACCCGTTTCTCAAACGAGTTGACCATAATCCAAAATTTTAGGGTCGGATTTTTGGGTTGTGTCAAATATTGACTCCCCTAAGACAATTATGATGAAGAACACTAGAGGAAAATCCGTCATTATCGTTGGATTTTCCGGCGGATAGATATACGCCGGAAAATGCGCCGGGCGAACCGGCAGAATATTCGTTAGTATTTTTATGGCGAAATTTCTGGCGAAATGTCCACCGTTTCAACACCGAGAATTTTCCACCGGATTTTCGTCAGAATTTAAAAAGTTTCCGGCACAATTTTCGCCGGTTATTACCGGCAACAATACCGGCAAACATTGCGTCGTCTTACTTAAACTTGATGAATGTTTACCGACATATTATCCGCCGATGATGCAACCGACGAATAATCCGCAGGAAAATTTGATGGAGAGGGTCCTATTTCGACCCCTCCGCCGTCTTTCTTCTCAATTCTTTCTTCTTCCCTCAGTTAGGTCGCGTTCGAGAGCTATCCCTGTATACGAGAGTTGCCGCGAACGCTAGACCCTCGGCGACTTTCGCCGCCGAACTTGCACCGTTTGCCGCTGTCGGTTGCCTATACTCGCCGCCTCCGATAAGAGAAGGCCGCTGCCTCCATATCTTTCTGTATTCTTTTTTGCGTTTGTTATGGATGTTCTCACTAGACATTTGTAAGAGAATGAATCTTGGTGTATGCTATTGTTTTGGTTATGAATGTTCTCACTAGACATTTGTAAGAGAATGTATTTTGGTATATATGCTTTTAAATTGTTTTTGTTTAGGATGTTCTCACTAGACATTTGCAAGAGAATGAACCTAGGTGTATGCTATTGTTTTGGTTATAGATGTTCTCACTAGACATTTGTAAGAGAATGCATCTTGGTATATGATTTAAATTATTTTTGTTATGGATGTTCTCACTAGACATTTGCAAAAGAATAAACCTTGGTGTATGCTTTGCTTTTGTTATGGATGTTCTCACTAGACATTTGTAAGATAATGTATCTTGGTGTATACTTTTAATTTGTTTTTGTTATGGATGTTCTCACTAGATATTTGTAAGAGAATGTAGGTCAACCGTAGAGTCTAAAGGTTTTCGCATAAGTAGATCTAAAACTTAATATATAGAGTGTATTTTTAGTTGTAATAGACCTAGTTGAGGGATTGTGACTTTGGGCGATGAAGTCATTAATAAAAATACATATTTTAATTAATATCTTTGATCTATTTATGATAAAATAGATAAGGATATTATTTGTAGAATTCAAGTTTGATGGTGGAAGTAGATGAATGTATTGGGCGTTGTTGTGTGATAGAAAAGTCCCCTTCAAACTAAGCATAATTTTAAATTAAGTGTTACAGAGATGAGGATGCTTAGGTGGATGACTAGTGCATTTACTCTTATAATCAAAAAAAATTTTGAGAAGCGTGACTCGACTCGCATGCGAGATATGTTTATAGACATTAGAAAATCAGGCCAACGACCACTTTGGATTGGTGAGAGTATATGGGCTGAGTTGAAAACAGTGCTTGGGTTAGCCCAGACTATAGCAGGAAAAGGGATTAAAATAGACAGAACAAAGTTTCTGATGTTGGGGGCATGAGTAGTTCCCTTCATACTGGGGGCTCTGTTCCACATACTGAGCACAGAAGACGTTTGGTAAAGAATTTTAAAATCTTTTAATAATTTACTTTAATATGAATACTAATATATGTCTATTATAGAAAGAGGTGCTGTGTAGTGAATCGACCTTTGTTGAATTGCATAGTCATACCCACAAATGGTAGGAGGATCAACAATGGGGTGATGAGCGTGCGAGGAGAGCCTATGTAAGTATATAAGTTTAATTTTTTTGATGTTATGTATACGGAAAGTGCTTTGTTACCGACGAATAATCCGCCGGTATTTCCGGCGTACATTCTCCGCCGGAAATGCTGATGGATTATACGCCGGAATACGACAACAAAAAAGGTGCCAGCTTCCTCCAAAATTTCGTCGGTTTAAATTTTCCAACGCGTGAATTTTCGTCAGATCATTTTGCGCCGGAAAGCCGGAAAAGTCATATTTTCGGCGGATTTTCATTGTTACTGGCAAATTTTGTCCGCCGGTAGCAAAGCACTTTCCTGTAGTGGAAGAATACTTTAGTTTTTATTTATTAATAATATATAACCTTCAAGACCAAAAAAATATTTTCCTCTTTTGATATAAAAATAAGAGTGGAACTACCATCCTGTTAAGATAAGATAATTAATAGTATTTATATAGTATAATAGGTGAAATTAAGTAGCCCAAACATTCATTCATGGATGGCTAAAACAAGCACTTAATATATTCCCAAGGAGTATAAGAAATTAGCCGTTACCTACCAAAATAGATTAATGAAGACCCATTAAAGTTTTACAATGAGTAGTAAAACTATTTATAATAATCTATTAAGGCTTGCAACAACTCACAAATAAATATGTTTTTAGCCTAAAAACTTGTGGATTGATGCTAAGCTTAATGATGACACATTATTTTAGCAATGACTCGCTAATTAATTAGGATGCTTATTAAAATATAAGAATTTTATAGAATAAATCAACTCAAAATTTATTTATATAATGAGCTATGATTAGGCTTAAATATTTATGATAATAATATTTATATAATTACATATTTGTGGACATTTCTAATGAAAATTACCTTAATTTTATTTACTTGAACTCTTCATCTATTACAAAGTATAAAATAATATTAAACCAAATATTTCTAATGTATATGATCTCAGCATCAACTAGAGAGCAGATAATTCTTCTTTATTCCAGAAGGAGTAAGATTTACTTGAAAGGATAAGACTTTTAAGTAAGCTCCAATGCTCTTTCATCAATCAAAACTGGCTCTTACTGGCTTGAGTAATTATTGTCTGCTTCTGCTTCCCCACCGAGAAAATTCACCCACCTCAGCAAATTTCTTGGCAGCTTCTGTGGCCCCCGCGACAGGCAGCTGTTCTTTCTAGATACTGGAATGCAAACTATTTGTGGTTTGCATTTTTTAAAATTCAAAATTTGATAAATAATAAATGTAACTGAGTTTATTTTGAATATAATTATTAAAATAATGCATCTGATCTAAGGGTGTAAACGAGACGACTTGAGCTCGAGTCATGCCTGACAGGCGTGACTCCAGCTTGATTAATTAATGGAGTTCGAGCTCAAGCTTCATTCAACTAGTTTGAACCGACTCATGAAACATAAAATTTAGAAAATAATTATGATTTAAGTAATTATTATAATAAAATGATTAAAAGAACGTAAAAAAAGAAGAAAAATAATAAAGAATAATTTAATACATAAATTGATATATAATTTTTAAAAATTTTAAACAATTTTGTGGTTAAAATCTTGAATGCTAATATATTTTAAATATATTTTATACTAATATTTTTTAAACAAGCCGACTCATAATCTATCAAGTCGATTCAGGGCTAGCTCAAGTTTGACTCGTTAGCTCATCAAGTCCGGCTCACAAGCTATTTATCAAGCCAGCTCACGAGTCGGCTTGACTCATTCACACCCCTAATTTAATCATTTAAAATAATACTTATTATTATTAAAATTATATCTATATACTTGAACCTTAAATAAAAATATCCATTATTTTAATAATTATATTCAATATAACAAAATTCAGATTAATTATTTCAATTCTTAGATACAAGCAAAAATTAATTGTCTTACTGAGTCAATATAGTAAAAAAAATTGGTGGCCAACTATTAAATTTTTTTCCACCCCATCATAAAATTTTTGAACGACATAACGTCATGGGAGTTGAAACTCTCGCAATAGCCGCAAGTCAAATGCTTCGAGAGATAAGATATCCACAGATGCATCAGCCATAAATCGTTATAAATGTCACCGAGTCTTCAAATATTATTATCAAAAGGATTTTTTGTTACACATTTTAGTATGAATATAGCTGATTATATATATATATATATATATATATATATATATATATATATATATATATATATATATATATATATATATATATTGAAAATTCACGGAGGGGCCTACACATTAATTAGAAAAAAGATTACAAGTCCTTAAAAATTCAAAAGCTCACTAGAAATATAATATTTGAAATAAAACCTAAGAGTTATTGAATCAATCTAATACAAAATACAAGTAAATTGAAGCAAGCAAAATAAAGAAGAAACAAACCACCAAGAGAACCACCCAAGGGAAGCAAAAGAGAGAAGAGCTCAAGCTAAAGAACCTGCAAGAAAACACCAAAACAGAAACAGACAGAAGAATAGGAGTAGAGAAGAAGCCACGCGACGATGCACAAAACCGACAACACCAATAAGCCACCCCAAGGAAACATCAACAACGTCCAACTGATAATATATATATATATATATATATATATATATATATATATATATATATATATATTTGTCCTACACATGCGGTGAGTATTAGGGTCTGTTTGAGCTACTGTAATTTTTCAGAGTTGCTACTATGAAACTAGTACTAAAAACATACATTCTTCGCAGCATTTTATAGTGACGGTTTATCAATAGTTATTGTAGGCTGATTTTTGCGGTGGTTTAAACTATTGTTAGAAGTGGCATAGGTTATACCACCGCTTTAGTGTGTGTATATATATATATATATATATATATATATGTATATTATAAAGTTGGATAATAACTTTTGTATTATTCTCACACATTAGTAATAAATTTCTAGAAACCTTTGGAAAACGGCAAGAAATATAAATCAAGCAGGAATATGGTTGTGATTTGAAAAATGTACCAGTCTCAAACAAGTCCTCAGACTTCCTTTGATTTCTATTATATTAAAAAAAAAGGATTAGGCAGTTTTTTTTTTCTATTTTTTTCAAAACTTCTTTAAAAAAAAAGTTACTACTAAAAAACCAGAATAAAAACTATAAAACATCGAAAACAACTTGTAATAAGTTATCTCAATAAAAAGAGAAAGGTAGAAGACAAATCGAATAAAACTATAATATTTTAATTTTCTCATTTCTTACATAATGAGTTCCTCATCTCAACATTAAGCAGATTTGTCTCAGCAGCCTATGTCATCCTCAACTTTTCTATCTCTTCTTTCGTGTTCGTGACGTAGGAGTGCAAAAGAGACCTTACTCCTTAGCGTGTTCTGATTAGCTTCTGGTTTTTGGTAGATGGAAAGAAATAAAGAATAATCAATTTGTCAGTAGTTGATAAAGGATTAATGAAAGCAGACATCTTTGTTAATTGCATCATAAACAAGATTAATAATATACCTTTAGCGGCAACAAAAACATTCTGATAACTGTTGCTATCGCATTAATACAGTGCTTTTAGCCTTAGATTATTGTGTAAGATATACGGCTTGCCCAAAATAGGTTATCAGTATCTCCCTATCTTAATTATTGTTTGCTATATTTAATTTTTGTTGAATCTGATACACAATTCAATGGAAAATAATTTTCTGTATATATTTTTCTTCTAATTCCTCGCAACCACCAATCTGTCGAATTGTATGTGCTCCTTCAATGGAAGTACGTGGCGATTGAAGAGCCGATGAGAGGAACGATAAGCAGAACCGCAGAATAGAAAATTGTTTAATGAAGTCCATTGAAGTCAACAGTCAACAGCCTTCATCACAATTTATATTATTTTAATGTATTATTCTAAATATATGGTAAATAATTAGGAAAAAATTAGTATTACATGTTTATATGAGCTTCAATTAAATGCAGTTGATGAAAGTAGAAAACATTTAATTGATCATCTATTCAAGAAAAAAGATTATAGGTTTTATTTGGGACAGATTTTTTATATATTTATAAAATTGTTGTAGATAAAGTAATTTTTATTGTAGAAAATAATTTTATATTATAAATATTTTTTAAAATAACGAAAAAGCAATGAAAGAATAGAGATTATGATTTCGAACTGAAAAGTAAAGCAGTAAGAAAGTTGTCACAAACAAATCTATAAGAAGAATGATTTATAAAGTTGATTTACAATAATCATAGAAAAAATATTGATGATTAATAATATAGTATGCAATATGCAAAATTTCTTACGAATAATTTACACAATGAAGTAGAGTGTCTATTCCTTCAACTATAGCTTAGGCTTTGTTTGGGATAACTTTCTTACTATTTTTTAAAGTAAATTTAAAAAATTATATTAGAAAGCTTTAAAAAAGTTATCCCAAACAAAATCTTAGACAACAAATTCACAAAGCATTCACATAAAAACACATTATTTTGTTTTTCATTTCCTGCTACATGTAAAAGAAAATTTATGCATTTTAAAGCTAAGAAGTTTTTTATTCCACCATATATGAAAATGCGCCTTTCAAAGTGTACTTTAACAAGTCTGGGACATATTTTGATGAAGTAATTTTTTTAAATATTTGATTATTTTTCTGGACATCCAATGCCAATAAAAAAAAAAAGAAAAACTGGCAAAGATTAATTAAGAGAACTTCGGAGAAAATAAAATACTAAGAAAATTTGGTTTACATCTTATTTTTTGAATATTGCCCGGCACAACAAACGACCAATTAAGTGTAATGACATGAAGAAGAAGAGCGAGAAAAATATTTTGCAATAATAATATCATAAAAAGATAGAAGAGAGTTTGGCTTCATTTAGGATTGATACGTCATCGGAAAATTATCTTGATCGGGCACGAATCTCGAGGAAAAACTTAAGTTGAAAACTTCAAAAATTAATTCGGAGACTATTTAAACTCCGATTTCAGCAAGCTTACAGTCGAACTGAGCGTCTCGGAAATACGAATCCAACAACACCAAATTCGACTCAATCCGAGCCCAAACGAGTCCAAATCAAGTACCCGAAGTGCTGTTGGAAGCATCAAACAGCAATTTGAGTTACCAAACAGTCTCCGATTTTGACGAGCTTATACTCGAATCGAGCGGCTCGACGAGACGAATCCAACGAGCCCAAGATCGCAGAATTCTGATATTCAAATGCTTGATAAACGGTTCACGATCAAGGGATTCAATATCGACCGTTCATCCGGATCACTCCTTATTTGCCCTTGATCCCTCACATATTTACGGGCTATGCCACTCCAGAAAAACTATAAATAGCCCCTCATTTCTCTTAAGAGGGGACCCAAGCCAAGAAGAGAAGAAGAGAAGAAGAAGAGAAGAGAAGCCTAGGAGGGAACAGCTCCTCCTCGACCACCGCCGGAACTCCGCCGGAACACCGCCGGAACTCCACCGAAGCACCACCAGGCGCCCGAGGGACGCCAGAGCTCTGCCCGACACAGGAGCAACGTCGGAATTCTGCCCGACGCCGGAATTCTACCCGACGCCCGAGTGACGTCTGACTTCTTTCCAAGTGACACCGGAATTCTGCCGGACATTCAACTGACGTCGAAACTCTGCTTGTCCTTGTAACTGATACTCATTGTAATCTGATCGTCCTAAATTTAAAGGACGAATCAGTCTCGTGTACTTCAAACAACACTAGTGGAACTCTTTCAACTGGGCGTGGCCCCGTGGTTTTTTCCCTTTCCAGGGTTTTCCACGTAAAAATCTTGGTGTTACTATTTCGATTCTGTTTGTGTGCTGGATATACGTACAACGCTGAGATGGAAAATTAAAATCTATCGCCGCGTATATTTGAGTCCGCAACAGTTTGGCGCCGTCTGTGGGAACCTTATCCCACAACTTCAAGTATTGCTACGATGGTCAACAGGCGTAGCAGTCGCCTCATAGGAGCCTCCCGCTCTCACTCTCATCAATCCAGGAATCAGTCTATGAATCATAGACGCCCGATATCTGTCTTTTTATACCCCGGGGGGCAAAACGCACCTGGAGAAGGGACATCGGGACCCTCCCTAGAAGAGAGAATTCAAAAGATGGAAGAATCTCAAAACGAGATCCTACAACTCTTGCGAGAGACTCGACAACCGACCCTAGCACCTCAGGAGGAGGTTCTTCTCCCTCGAGATCCACCACGTGTCGAAGCTGTTCAAATCGAACATCTTCAAGACGAGATTCCTCTTCCTCCACTCAGGAGGCGTTCGCAGTCGCATCAAGATAATGAACTGGCTGATACAGCAAGTTCTACCCATCCTTCGCACACAGGTCGGCAACCTCGTATTCCTTTGGACCTCCCCGAAGAGTTAGCCCGACCACACATTGCTGAGCTCCCTCGCAATGCCCTTCGCCACGAACTGCGACGATTGGTCCGAGAAGAGTTCCCTACAGGAGGCATAAGGCAACCCCTTCATCAGTGGGACTTGCAGGAGTCGTCACCCTTGACAGAAGCTATTCTTCAACACGCTAATCCGGCAGGATTTAAACTACCAAGCATCGATTCCTACGACGGGACATCCGACCCGTACGAGCACATCGATCATTACAGAACCATCATGCATATCCAGCGAGCTTCTGATGCCCTCCTATGTCAGGTTTTTCCTGCTACACTCAAAGGACAGGCGCGAACATGGTTCTATTCTCTTCCATCTGGAACGATCCCTTCATTCGTCAAATTGGCCAAAGCCTTCGTTGAACAGTTTGTAGCCAATCGAAGAATTGCTAAAGATTCTTCCCACCTCTCCGGGATTCGTCAAAACGAGGGAGAATCGTTAAAAGAGTACTTTCAGCGATTTTCCACCGAGGCACGACAGATTCCATGACTAAACCTAGAATTGCTCCGAGGGGTCTTCCTTGGAGGCCTTCGTCCTGGTCCTTTCTATTCGACACTTATGCGCGACACTGTTCATTCATATGCCGATCTGATCCATCGTGTGGAGGCACAGATATCTGCAGATGAGGCAATAAATGCTCATAGAAAACAGTTCGAGCAAACCACTGGGAAGCGCAAGGGAGCACCTGAGGTGGAAATTCCCTCATCACAATGGAAAAAGCAAGGGAATAGCAATCTACCTTCTAGGCCCCCATTACCACAAAGAGAACCTCGGCAGGAGAAAGAGTACACTCCGCTCAACACATCTCGAGCAAATGTGTTAATGGCGATTCAAGATCAGGACAAAGTGAAAAGGCCGCATCCTTTGAAGCCAAATACAGGAAATCAAGATCAGTACTGTCACTTTCATCGTAGTCGTGGCCACACTACTGAAGCATGTTGGCAACTTAAGGATGAGATTGAAAGACTTATCCGTCAGGGCTATCTTCGACAGTTTATTGGGAACCCACCTACCCGAGAAGAAGCTCGCCCCATTGGGGGGCAAAATCAACAACAACAAAGACAACAGTTGAATAATATTCAAATGGTTGGCGAGATTGAATGACCACGCACTTTGTGTAGTTGTATTAGTAATACTACTTGTCATGTGTCATCGTGTATCTCTTCTATGATAAGTAGGATGTCACTCTAATGTCCTTAGTATTTCTACCAAGTCAAATGATGTGGTTGTCCCTATATGTATCTCTTTTGTTGTACAAGGGAATTATTGTATTGTCTTACAGTAATATAATGTATTGTTCGTCCAGTTTTGATATTGTCTCTTTCTTTAAAAAGAATATAAATGACAATGAAAAACTACTGACAAATATAGTCTCTTTATCCTTGATTCGAGAAATATACAATCTTTATTGTGTCTCAATCACTGGATGATCAATCCCAGGGGGATTCGATTTGACCTCTTCCACACAGGTTAACGTCGTCGAGCAAAGGCTCCGACATACAACCTCGGATAGGTCTCACATCCTTGGTGGATTCTCTCGACCTCTTCCATACAGGTTAACGTCGTCGAGCAAAGGCTCCGACATACAACCTCGGATAGGTCTCACATCCTTGGTGGATTCTCTCGACCTCTTCCATACAGGTTAACGACGTCGAGCAGGGCTCTGACATACAACCTCGGATAGGTCTCACATCCTTGGTGGATTCCCTCGACCACTCCTATACAGGTTAACGTCATTGAGCAGGGCTCTGACATACAACCTCATATAGGTCAAATGTCATTGGATGATGTCTTGTATCCCAATCATTGGAAGATTATTCTTGGGGAGATTTAATCTAACATCTTCCCTTAACGTCATCAAGCAAGGGCTTTGACTTACAGTCTCAGATATGTCAAACATCCTAAAAGGATGTCTCTCACATTCGTTCAGACTAATAATACATCAAAAGCACAAAGCATGTCTTACAGATGCAATAACAATTCAGGTCCCTCTAGGGGACAAATCCTCATTTCATATATAATATCATTGGAGTTACATAAATTCAGATTCAAATATACATTTCTTCTCACCAGAAGTTGAAATCAAAAGGTACACTGGTGACACTCATACAAGCTAGTATCATCCAACAACAAGTAACTTTAACACAGTCAAATATCCTTGGTGGATTTAAGTGACTTCTCCCTTACTGCACGCAAGCATCTCCTACAACTGCTCCTTTAAAGAAAGAACATAACTGGATCATCATCAGACCTCCACTCAGTTGACAGTGTTAGTGTATTGCCAGAATATTGCAATGTCACACTACTTCGGCCTCTTGATTCAGTAATATCTGATGTTGGCACACTTCAGTATGGATGAATATTGTCTTAACACAATGTTACTGGACGTCGGCCATCATCTGCCCGTCGCCAGACCCTCGTCGAATTTTTATCCAACGTTGTATTTCTGCCAGTTGCGTGACTTGCCTCGGATATCTACCCGACGTTGTACTTATGCCCATCGAGGGACTTTCATCGGACTTCTGCCCGACGACGAGCTTCTTCCCGTTGCTGGGTCTCTGCCCGTCACCGGACTTTTGTTGGAATTTTGCACAATATTTTCGTCGGACTTCTGCCCGACACCGTACTTCCACTCGACGCAGGACTTCTGCTAGTCGCGGGACTTTCGTCAGACTTCTGTCTGACACCGAACTTCCTCCCGTTGAAAGACTTCTGTCAGTCGCGTGAATTTCGTCGAACTTCTACCCGACGTCGGACTTATGCCCGTCGTCGGACCCTCGTCGGACTTCAACCCGACGCTGTACTTCTTCCAGACGTCGGACTTCTGCCCGTTGCCGGATGTTCGTTGGGCTTCTACCCGACACTAAATTTCTACCCGTCGTAGGACTTCTCCCCGCCGACGGATTTTCGTCGGAGTTCTACCCGATGCCATACTTCTTCCCGACGCCTGACTTCCGACCATCTTCAGACTCCCTCCGACTAACATCTCACCTCCACATGAAGGAATGAAAAAGAAAAGAAATTTCTAACTCCTGTACAAGATGAGGGGCGTTGTCTCAAGTAGGGAAAATCACCTACTGAATAACAATGGAATGCCTCAACTGTCATAAAGCCAGAATGAGAGAAAAAAGAGGGAAAACCGCTAACTTCTGTGCAAAAGGAGGGGCGCCGAGTCAAGTAGGGAAAATCACCTACTCAAAAACGGCGGAAGGCCTCAAAATGCCAGAAACTAGAGGGGAGAAGAGAGGAATACTCTAACTTCTGCGCAAAGGGAGGGGCGCCGAGTTAAGTAGGGAAAGTCACCTACTCAAAAACGGCGGAAAGCCTCAAAATGCCAAAAGCTAGAGGGAGAAAGGAAGAAGGGGCGAGTTTCTACTAGGCCCTGGGGGGTCTATTTATAGTTTTCTTTAAGGGGGGATGATTCCAAAATTCTATTAAATTCCCTGAAATTTTTCAAATTTTTCGGAATTTTTTGGGATTTTTTTGAATTTTTTGGTATTTTTTAATCCCATGTGGGACCCACAAATAAAATTTTTTTTTTTTTTAAATTAACCGCGCCCCGCGCGGTTCCGCGCGCGGACGCGCCGGTTGGCGCGGGCGCCGCCGGCGGCGGCGGCAGGCGGCGGCCGGCCGGCCGGTTCGGCCGCCTACACGTTCCCGGGCTCCGATTTCGGGCCCGGACGGTCCAAATTCGACGTTTTTGGGGTCCCCGGACACGTTTTTCGATGTTCTGGACTCAATTTTGACACTTTCAGAGCTCAACGGGGCCTCTATGATTGGGTTCGAGCAAACATTTAATTTTTGGAACGCAAATTTTTGCGATTTTGCCAAAGTGAAAAGCTGACACATATATTTTTGGACTCCTGGAGCTTTGACGTCCAAAAATAGGGGGGCAACTGATACGTCATCGGAAAATTATCTTGATCGGGTACGAATCTCGAGGAAAAACTTAAGTTGGAAACTTCAAAAATTAATTCGGAGACTATTTAAACTCCGATTTCAGCAAGCTTATAGTCGAACTGAGCGTTTCGGAAATACGAATCCAACAACACCAAATTCGACTCAATCCGAGCCCAAACGAGTCCAAATCAAGTACCCGAAGTGCTGTTGGAAGCATCAAACAGCAATTTGAGTTACCAAACGGTCTCCGATTTTGACGAGCTTATACTCGAATCGAGCGGCTCGACGAGACGAATCCAACGAGCCCAAGATCGCAGAATTCTGATATTATTAAGACCTTCAAATGCTTGATAAACGGTTCACGATCAAGGGATTCAATATCGACCGTTCATCCGGATCACTCCTTATTTGCCCTTGAACCCTCACATATTTACGGGCTATGCCACTCCAGAAAAACTATAAATAGCCCCTCATTTCTCTTAAGAGGGGACCCAAGCCAAGAAGAGAAGAAGAGAAGAAGTAGAGAAGAGAAGTCTAGGAGGGAACAGCTCCTCCTCGACCACCGCCGGAACTCCGCCGGAACACCGCCGGAACTCCACCGAAGCACCACCAGGCGCCCGAGGGACGCCAGAGCTCTGCCCGACACAGGAGCAACGTCGGAATTCTGCCCGACGCCGGAATTCTACCCGACGCCCGAGTGACGCCGGACTTCTTTCCAAGTGACGCCGGAATTCTGCCGGACATTCAAGTGACGTCGAAACTCTGCTTGTCCTTGTAACTGATACTCATTGTAATATGATCGTCTTGAATTTAAAGGATGAATCAGTCTCGTGTACTTCAAACAACACTAGTGGAACTCTTTCAACTGGGCGTGGCCCCGTGGTTTTTTCCCTTTCCAGGGTTTTCCACGTAAAAATCTTGGTGTTACTATTTTGATTCTGTTTGTGTGCTGGATATACGTACAACGCTGAGACGGAAAATTAAAATCTATCGCCGCGTATATTTGAGTCCGCAGCAAGGATAATTTTTTTTTAATTTCTAAAATAGCTTTTAGTACAAAAATTTTTTGTCCCCTTTGTCAGACCATTCACATCAATCACTAACCCTATGGGATTCACATCTAGCTCTCAACTTTTGCACACTGTTGCTTGTTTATCAACACGTAGCAAGCAAATCATTCTATATGACAGGCGTAAAAATAACAACAAATCTCTGATCACTGAAGTAGCCACCTTTCAAGCTAACACCACCACACATAGCTAAATGAAGAACAAGCATAAGTGATACTCTTTAACACCATTTAATAATCTTCTTTTATAATAATTAAAGGTGGTAGGTAACAAATGTATAGTTGTTAGCTAGATAGCATCTATAGATGTTATATACAATTTTTTAGAAATGAATGAAAAACACAAGAAATAAATTCATATAACAAGTTTTAATAAGATTGATGAGAAAATTATTTCCTAATCTTAACAAATTCTCAATATGAGATTCAATTTTAATGTATTATTTTGAGAGATTTATCTCCGCGCTTCATCATCTCTTGATCATTAATAGTCGTTGAATGAAATTTTATAATAACACAATCCATCGAAGGTAAAATTATCATTTATGTCTAACTACCTTGCCGGCCCTAAATTTTGAAATGTTATATATTTCATAATGCTCGTCTAACTTTTGGAGCTCCTACTTTATAAAAACTTTATTCAATAATGCCCTTTCAAAATTATTGACAATAATGTAATAAATCCTCACAATATTTTAGCATTTGACTTTAGAGACATATTATTGTCCTTACCTTCACTTGATATCATCATATTAGTCTTAGTCACCTTTCAAGTATCAGTACAAAAGATTAATGTAAAAACTTCTTCACCAAGTTCGCTCACTATGATTAAGTTTTCTTCATATTGATGATAAATGTTGAAAGTAACTATATGTTTTGGATTCGATGTTGAGGCTTCAGTTTATGCTTGATTTGAGGTTCTCCTATTGCTATGATCCAGTCTAATATAGTTCACTGTATATTAGGGTTATACTAGGCTAGGTTATGTTATAATCTAAGCATAATTTTATCATTGAAGAGTGTGATTTTGCAACATCCACTAATAATAATTATAAAGCATATTTTAGATAAGAGCAAGTTATCCTTTGTATTAATCTCCTATAGAACCTTCATCATAGCTAACTCCCACAAAATCTATATTGCATGCCACAACAGTCTTCCTCACTATCATGCATTAGAACATTTTTCTTCAAGAGCTACAACTGTCTCCCTCTCGTCCTACATTAGAATAATCGTCACGTTCATCTTCCCGAAGACTATTATCACATTTGTCTATTTAGAACACAAGATTTTTAGCACCATTAAAAGGTATAACAATTTTATGAGGTACTTTGGGTTGTCCAAATGGTGTGTGGATGTGCATTAAGTCCGTTTGGATGGTTGTACTTGTAAATTAGCTAAACCAATTGATTATTTTGGAGAACTACTTTCCAAACAGAACTAAGGTGACCAAACTTATTTTGGTTAGTTTGTTTTGATTTTGGATAAGCCAAAATATTAATAATTTTAATAATAAACTTTATTTAGAACAATACCGGTTTATATTTGCTAAAGTTTATAATTTTAGCATGTGTAATAAATAATATATATCTTAAATTTTTTTATGATTATTTATTTAGATATAAAAATTTTTATTGATTTAATATTTAAAAATATTCGAGTAACTTATTTTTTGATTTGGCATAATGAAAATTCAAAGAAAATCAAAATTGTAATAAATAATTGAATCGATATTTTAACGACGAAAACTAATCAACCGAATAATAAGATAGCTTCGATTCAATTTTTTAATTTTATCCAGATGTACTCCTTACGATGGAGGGCTCTTCGTGGCCACACACAAGGCCACAACTAAGCCGTACACTTCACTACGAAAGCGACCAACAAGAGAGAGCTGTACTGCTCCATGAGTGATGTGTGAACAAGGCTGCGGTTGTAATGGGTGGATGGATAGACCTCAACCAACAATATTGCTCCCAGCAGCAATCCGAGTGTACACGTACAAGTTAGAAAAACAACAACGATCCCTTCTCTCCATCACTCACTACTTTCTTTAATTAAAAATGATGGAAATAAAATAAAAATCCTAAAATTCCCTGTTAATAAAGAACAATTATTTTAAAATATTATAAAATAATAATTCATCATATCTAAAAAAAGAATAATTAATCTAATAATCAGAGTTTTTGAAATCTAAACTTATTATTTTTTAAAAAAGTGTACATTATTTCATGAAATTTAATAGAATACTTAATCAGAAGTTTATAATAATATTTAATTAAATTATGAGTATTTTATGACAAATTCTAATATCAATTTAAATATTTTAAAATTCATTATTCTTAATTATTTAAAAAATAAATAGAGTAAATAATTACAATTCAAAAAACTTTGGAAGTACTATTCTTTTCTCTTAAAAAATCAAGAGAAATTTTAAGCAAACAATTTTTTAAATGAAAATTATAAAAAGCCTTTTTTTCATGGAAAAGGTAATTGTAAAAATAAAAATTTTATTTTAGGATTTAATAATAATTTTTATATTCTTTATCAATTGAGTTAGATAGTACCTCACATATCTATATAAACTTTTCTTGTACCCTGCCACGAAATGGAGAGTATGAATGCTGGTAGGTTAGCTTATAATCAGTGTATAAAGCGTAAATTTCTAAGCGGCGAGATTCGTGGCAGCCACGGCGCTCCATATCCATGACTCTATAAATAACACGCCACGCAACGCCTAGTCTACACAATCACCACTACTTTTCACTGGAGCAATTACTCAAACACATGGTGGGCATGATCAAACGACCTCGACTCCAGCACGAGGAAGGAGATCGTGAGATGGCCAAAGTCCTCATCCTCCTCTCCCACGATGGTGATGACAAAAAAAATTCGCCGCAGCCTCCACCGCCTCAGGCGGGGAGGATCTTCGAGTGCAAGTCGTGCAACCGGCAGTTTGCGACGTTCCAGGCGCTGGGAGGCCACAGGGCAAGCCACAAGAAGCCCAAGGTTGCAGGGGAAAGGGAGGCGCTGGAAGTGAAGACGAAGGTGCACGAGTGCTCTATTTGCGGGCTAGAGTTCGCCGTCGGGCAGGCGCTCGGAGGACACATGAGGCGCCACAGGGCAGCGGCGGAGGCTGAGAAGAAGGGAGTGATGTGGATGGATTTGAATTTGACGCCGATGGAGAATGATTTGGTGGTGAGGAAGATGGCAGGGATTGGAGTTGGGATTGGAGATAGGATTCCAGTGGTTGATTGCTTTCATTGATTTTTTTCTTTTTTAATTTGTTCTTTGCTGTTAATAGAGAGGATAGATATCATACCTTATTTTAATAATATTGCGGACCTTTTTTTTTTTTTTGTTATTTCTGTTTTCTTAAGGCTTGACTATTTTCTACTTCGTCTTATGTATATGGTGATCTTATTCAGAAGAGAACTTGTTCCGTTTTTTCATCTATTATTAAATTTGAACTTTTCTTGTATTAATTACTATTATAATAACATAAAATTAAAATTTTATATTACAGTTAGTTTAAGAAACAATAAAAAAATCATCCCAAACAAAATTTTAGTAGCACCGAGCAACAATTTTTTCTCTTTCTGTTTCAGGATAAAAAAATCACTAAAAATAAATTTAAAAAATTTGAAAATAATTTCATAAGTCTTTTGGATTTTGAATTCAGAAAATTTATAGTGGTAATATGTTTAAATGAAATAAGTCCAAGAGATTAGAGGCTTCTGATTTAAAACAAATTTGATCTCTTAATAAGTTGAATTAGTATGTTTGAGAAGGATTGATGACCCCCTTTTCTCCCCACAAGTGTGCATCACAGGGATGCTTTCAATGGTAGTGGCGGCCCACGGCTATCAGCCATTTGGCCGACCAAGACACCCTCTGAACTCCTTCCACCGCAAGATCAGCTAGCTCATATAATCCTAAAAAATTACCTATGCAATATTATCTCTATATGGGCCTAGCCAGTGGCGGAGCCAATATTTTTGGTGGTGTTGGGGCATAAGTTATTAATTTTAAAAATACCCCCAATCTATTATGAATTTGTTTTTGTCAATGGAAGATCTACATAAAGTATGTTTTCTTATCACTACAAGAGTGTCATAATAATATATTTAAAAATATAAATATGACAAACCTAATAATTTTTTTTAACTTATTTGAATTGAAGATTGCAATCGTGCTCTTGCCATCTTAATGACTGTATTTTATTGACTTCATTTTTATGGAAGAGATTTCTTGAAATATTAAAAAATAAAAATATAAATTTAGAATAAGAGTAAGAAAGAGAGAAGAAAAGTAAAAAATTTTCAGATTATCAAATAGGGATGAATTATTCTATGCGGACACTGGACATCGTCCAGAGTGAATCAGTGCCCGTTACGTCACTTCTTTGTTGTGTACTGTGGCTAGGTAACATGGCGTGCTCTGGTTAACCTCCGACAGTCCGGTGTCTAATTTCTCCACTTGTTGGAGAGAGAAGAGAAAGATAAAGGGGTAAGAACTCGAAAGAAAAAAAATCTTAGCTTATAGCATAGCAGTCACAGGGAGAGAGAGAGAGAGAGAGAGAGGAGAAACTCCAAAGAAAGAGGCCATGGGGAGAGAGAGCCGGAGAGGACTAAATCCCCAAAAAAATTCTTTTCAGTATTCTTAATATGAGAGTCATGGAGGAGGAGAAGTAGAGAGAGGCAGAGAAATTAAGAGCCTGAGGACACACGCAAAATGAAGGCAAGCGCGTGAGATAATAGAGAACAAAGGTGATTGACCAAAAAAGGCAATCATAGTTTACCTAAATGGAAACTTGCAGAAGATTAGAGAAGGTGTTAGGGCCGCCGGGCCTGCTTGGAGGAGGAAGAACCACCGGGTACTGGACGAGCCGATGAGGTCGATGTCGAGGAGGATAATACGAACAAGGAGCAGTTGTTACGGCAGAACTCAAGTTTAAAAAAAATAATAAAATAATAATAATAAAGAAAAGACAAAGGGCATCATTAACATGGACTCAAAGTCTTGACAATTGTAGACCCAATTGTGCTCTTCCAACAAATCATCTCACGGAGATATTATTCTGTGTGTGGGAAGTAGAGTTACAATCAGATTATGAGTGCACATAATTATTCACATTATATATAAAATATATAATATATTTTTATACTATATATACTTATAATTCGGATGTAACTTTATGCTCGGATTCCACACCATCTCATGACCCTTCTCCGTGCTCACCTCTTGGGATGTCTCTCACTAATGTTCTCCTCGGAGAAAGGTCACATCAATATCAGTTGAAAGCTATATATCTTCTCAAATGTATTTTTGTGGAGGATAATTTAAACAGCATTAGGGTGGGTCCATGCGTCTCCTATCTTCATAACTCATAGGGGTTTAGTAAAATCAAATTGCTACACAGTTAAAGAAAACTCATTACAGCTAACTGTCACTTTATTTTAGTTTTTAGATTTCAACTGTCCGATCGTCGAACACTACAACATTATGATAGATTTACAAAATAATAATAATAATAATAATAATAATAATAATAATAATAATAAATTATTGTAAAACATATATTATAATAGATTTGTCACTACAAAGCATATATTGATATGGATTTACAATCACAAATAGTCTGTCTTGAAAGCCCTCATCACAAATTAATTTGGCGATAGATTATAACCTTTGTTATAAATTTAAGATGGATGTGCCGTCATAATTTTGTCTTATATTTTCCAACCCATATGTAACTAGATTCTATGATCGTAATTTTGCGGCAACCTAACGGTTGATATGCGATGGACTAAACTATCAATGATTTTTTGACATGACTAATGTGATGATATTTATCATATACTCACTATAACATTGATCAATTTCATTGGTAATTCATTTGTCTCACTATAACGTTGATAATTTTTTTTTTAGAGATTTATCACAACTCCAATAAAAATTTATTAAAAGAGGTTAGAAAAATATAATACGATATCAATATTAAAAACAATTCAGCTTACATTGTTGGATATAATACATCCGACATCTCAATCATATCAAATCAAATTATCTAATACAATCACTAACAACATTCATACATAAAAAACGTAAATGATCAAATACAAGTAAAACAAAATAAATTCATATTTTAAAAAACATACTATTTCACAATTTGAACAAAAAATTAAACATAAGATTTTAATGCTTCAAACTAACACTAAAAGTAAAAAAATGAAATTATAGACATAAAATTTTAAAATAAATACATCATCATATTTCCAATGGGGTCTAATTAATCTTAGGATGGAGTTGCCTAGAGGCTTTGATAAGTCATCCTTCATTCTACAAGGTGATTTAAATAAATTGCATGTGATCAACCTAGTCAATCTTGACATTTTCTTAGCTTCCTTATCCAACAAGCCATTTTTATCCTTAAACTTTTGCAATAGTAGCTCTATAAAAGAATGAATCGGCTAAGATATCATTCTATGCTTCAACCTTAGCCTAGTCTTCTGTAACTTTAAGAATGTTGATGAACATACTAAAAAATCGTCAAGCTTCTCCCTGATGCCTTAGGGCTCCGTCAGGGCATCGCCCAAGCCGTCGCCTAACATCTCCTTTCACTAGCCGAGGGAAGTCTTTCTTCTCTCCTGTGGGTTTTGTTCATGTGTATGTTTTTTTCTCTGCTTTTTCATTCTTTTCTGCTTGGTCTTCTAGTCATGTCGTCTGGCTTCAGACGTTCTGATCCTGGTTTCCTCACTAGTAAGAGCCATTCAAAATCTTTCAAAGAGGTTTTGGCTACTTCGGATGCCTCCATTGATTTCCCTGATTTGAAAGTTACTAGCCTAAGGGGCTTGCCGACGTTATGGATTTCTGAGCGTGAGGTGCTTCATCTTGCTAAGCCCTTTGAATTTGCGTTGGTTGGGAAGTTTTCGCTTCATCGAATGGTTCTTGACGTGATTAGAATTTTTTTTTTCAATCTCAAACTTTCCGGTGAGTTTTCAGTCACTCTTTTGAATCTTAACAACGTTTTGATCAAGCTTGCCAATGACTTCGATTATGGTAGGATTTTTGCACATAGATCTTACTTTGTGTTTGGATGTTTTATGAAGGTTATTAAGTGGATCCCTTATCTTGACTTGTTGGAAGAATCCCCTATTGTCCCCGTGTGGCTTTCTTTCCCTGATCTTCACCCCCACATCTTCTTTCCTCGCATTCTCTTCGACTTGGGTTCTATTTTTGGTAGACCTATTCACATAAATAACGCCATCGCTGTGGGTTCTTGCCTTCTGTGGCACGTATTCTTTTGGAAATGAACATTTCTAAAGCTCACCCCAATTCAGTTTGGCTTGGTCTTGAAAATTTGGGTTATATTCAAAAAGTTGTTGTGGAAGGTTTGCCTAGTTTTTGTTCTCATTGCAAAGAGGTGGGTCATAAAAACTCTGATTGTGCTAAATTGCATCCTCATTTGAGGAAGGTTGCGGTCCATGTCCAGCCGATTGTTGGCTCTGGTCTGATTAATAATGTGGTTGGTCCTCTTGTGGCGGAAGGGGTCGTGCCTCAAGTTCTGAATGAATTATCTAATGACATTGTGGGTGTAGATTTACCTTTGATTAATGCTGGCTCTGCTCTCGACTCGACTTCTAGTCGTATCGCCTAAAGTGTTGAATGAATTTTCTCATGACACGGTTAATGTGGTTATGCCTATTCTAGACCAGGAGGTGTGTGTGGAAATGTAATCTCTCATGATGTAGTGGAAAATGCTTTGTCCACTCACTTGCCCACCCAAAATATTGAACCGGAGAAGGTTGATTGTGTTACTGTGAATTTGGATTCTACTGTGCATGAAGAGATTCAAGGTAATGTTAATTTGGAGGCTTTCCGCATCTCTTCTCTTGAGCCTCCTTTGGCTGATGTGGCTATGGCTGTGGATGAGGACCAGTGCCTTGTCAACAAGGTGTTGATGAATGTATCATCTAATGGAACTAATGTTGACTCTCGTTTGCTTACATCTGATCCTACTCTATTTTCTGTTCCTTTGCAACCGAATGGAGAACCTTTTATTGAAGTACCGATCTCCCTTATTTCCAATGATGAATTGAAGGTTCATTTGAAGGAAAACTCGAAGGGGAGCCTTTTGGATTAAGCCGATTGGTTGGAGGACTCTGTTTCTTCATCCGAGGAAGTTAGTGGTGATTCTAGGGCTGATTCCAATGATTTGTATGATCATCATGTTACTAAAGGTTTCTCAGGTGGGAGGGGTAATCATGGTAGGAAGAAATTCAATTGGTAGTAATCTCTCTGCTACTGTGGATTTCGTTGTTTGGGTTAGATGCCGATAGTTTTTTCTTTGGGGATTTTTGGATTGTCTGAGGTTTTAATTATTTTAGTGTCTCTTGCTTTCCTACTGCTCGTTTTATTTTGGGGGTTGCTTTTTTGGCCTGTGGACTATGATGAGGCTATTTTGGCCTCCCTGTGTTGGCTGTGGCTTGTTGGCAACCTTGGTGGTTTCTTTTGGGTGGCCGACATTGGCTTGCGGTTTGTTGTGTTTTCCTTTGGTTAGGTGATCTTCTGCCGTTTGTGGGTTGGCCCATTGTCTATTACTTCCAATGGATGGCACTTGCCCTGTTGATAGGGGGTTGCTGTTTGTAGCCAGTTCTTGAGTCCGTCTAGCTGGTTCGCCACTTTCTCTGGTTTTAGTTCTTTTTCTGTCTTGAGTTTGTCTGTCGTTGTACTTTCACTTTGTTTTTTGAATAAAGTTTATTTTATTTAAAAAAAAAAGAATGTTGATGAACATAATAGGGAATAACTTAAGAGAGGAAAGTTAGGATGAAGGGAATTAAGGAGAAGGTGAGCATATTAGAAGAAATTCAAAGAAGGACAAGGAGATGGTTAAGTATTTTAGAAATACTAATTTAAGGCATTTGAAAAAAAACTTAGCCAACTCCTTAGATCCAACATAATCTTCTCCTCTTACTCCATAAAAACCCTTTTCCCCTTAATATTTCTCTCCAAATCTTCCTCATTAGGCTCACCAGTATTCTTAGAAAAGACTTATCCAAGGAAGAGATTTTTAAAAATCTCTCAAATCAAGTTGTCCTTTCCCAAATCTACTTGATGTCTTTCGAATAATGATGCTTGGTGTTTGTAGTCAACCAATATTTATAGAACGATAACCTACTCTAAACGTTAGCAATAATCTTACATCATTGAATGAAATTTTATGACCGACAAGTAACACCCTAGGATCTAATGGAAGGATTGGACTATCTAAACCTATGATTTAATCTCAAACATCAATAATAACAACCAGAGTTACTAATATTTCAAATCATAAAAGTAACATAAATAAATTTTATTTCATCAAAATAAAATTATAATAATCCAAATCAGGAATGTCTATACATCAAAATAGTAAAATTGGATTAGAAAAATCAATACCTTGCTAATCAAATCCCAAAGATCCTACCACTACACTTGATATACTCCGATGGGCCTTTATCTTTCCATGAAATATTAGAAAGAATAGGATGAGCAAAACTAGTTCAATAGACTTCTTATCCTAACCCCTTACATATATCAATATTTAAATTAAAAGATGAAATTACAATCAAATAAAAAGGAAATAAAGAATAATTAAATTACTAATATAATAGTAAAACACAACTTTCAGAGTTATAGTGCGTACTTGACATTTTTACTTGCTTGTAAAGCCAATTTCTCAGAGATTTTCAGGCACTTCATAGCGTACTTACCATCACCATTTACTTCACTTGACTTTCATATTTCATCATAATTTCATACATAGTTTCATATAAAATTTCAGAAAGTTCCAACATTCATATCAGATTATTATTTAATACTTATTTTATTAATACAAATGCAATGTAATAATTATAATGTACGTATATGTCTTGTTGTCTACTTATAACTTCACTTCTCTTATGCCTCCCTTTTTACCTCCCACACCTACACATGGCAAGAGGGGTCAGAATCCCGCCCACATCTACACTAGGCAAATGGGCCAGAAGAGTACATACATGTGAAAACCCTTAAAAACTTTCAAAATTTTTTTTGACCTATAACAATTAATAATTATTTTAAGAGTCATTATAAGTTCAAATCGTAATCTGTCTTCGTTGTAGTATAGATATTATTGTGTTTGAGCTTCTCTAATTTTTTCATAATTTTTAGACACTGGTGAAATTTCTTAAGAAATAGACACTTGGTTTAAAAGTCTACTTTGTGCTCAACAATATCCCTAACTACCTGACGAACAAAACCTGAGCTTTAGCCTCGAAATCCTCTCCCTCTCTTTCTTTTTCCACTTCTCTCCTCCCCTTCTCCTTCTCTCTTCTCCGTCGAGGGCTAGGTGAAATGAGATTTGCCAAATAGTTATAGATATTTTATTATTTAAAAACTAATAACTTGACCTAGCGCCACGATGCCTAGCTTTCCAAGGCCACTATGCTCCCTGAGAATCTTCCAAATTCTCCCAGAATATCCTCACCTTATACTTGATGTTGTGATGAAACTTTCTGGCCCCACAGCTCACACTCAAAACCTCATTTTGTTTCTATTTTCTCGAGAGACAATGCCGTGGTGCTGACAATCTAGGCATCATGGCACCCACAGAACAATTTCCTCTTTGCATTTTCACTTCTTGGCCCACATTCTTGATTACTAAAAGCCTCATTAAATATTCTAAGGCTTATAATTGTTAATCAAATCAAAATTAACGATGATTAACTAAATAAATTACTTAAATTTCTGATGTTGGACATTACTCGACACCTATTGATGCTTTATTCATGATGTTATTCATTACCATTCTTCATCAACAAACATCCAATTCCTAACATATGCCTTTGTCAATCTCTTAATGCCTGACGTTAGCAAACATTCAATGTCCACTAACATTAGATATCAAAAGTCCATCAAATGTTTATGGACTACATTCTCCTGTCAGGTCACCCAATATCTCTTCCTACAAGGAAATAGACTACTTTTATCACCTCTTGATGCTTGTCATTGTCTTTCATCTGCCATCTAACATTTTTTGATCATCGTCCATCAAGTTGTGCCTATTCCTAATTTCAATCATCACCTTGTTTTCTTCCTACATAAGTATTTGCATGATATTTTAAAATTTAGGTTCTATTTTGAAGATATGTAACATTTTTAATTTGAGTAATTTTAATAGTTTCATTACTTTCATGATTTAATTTCGATTGTTTTTATTATAAACTATTATACAAAATAGATTCATGTTATAAAAACAAAGAAGATTTTTAATTGGGGTTCAATTTATAACAAATGAAATTTAATGGAATTTCATTTTAATGTTATGATAGAATGATGATGAATGCTCTAGGGTTTAGTGAAAATTCCTTCAAAAATTATGACTTTTTTATTTGGACTTCTAAGTTTTGTATGAAATTTCATTGAAATTCTTCATCAAAACTCTCGAAATCAAGTAGTATATTGTTATATACTTGAGCATATACATATGCAACATTGTGTATATTTTCCGGATATAATAAGTTCTCTAGCATAAATATCTTCGCTCAAGCAGTACACTGCACTCATTATTTTCTAATCTAGTTCTCAAGTACCAATCGAAGCGAACAATATTTTTAATTTGTAATGGACCTTAAGACCTCGTTATATTTCGTACTTGCCTTAAACTCGCTTAATAAAATTTAAAAAAGACTTCTATCCATTAAAAATATAGATATATAGATATGATACAACATTTATTTCTATAGTAAGCCAATCTAGCTTAATTTCTAATTATCACTCTTTGACTTATGTGAATTATTCCTTCTCCTCTCTTTTAAAGAGAAGTTATTTTTATTTTGTGCGTGCTTTAAATAATTAAGTATGCCTTTTCAAAAAAAAATATTTTTTTATTTCTTGAATTGATGTTTTTATTAGGAATTATTTAACTTAATTATTTAATATCAATAATGCTTAATAATTGTTTTTTTTTATAAAGACTATTCCATCAAGGCACTCCATATAAAATAATGAGATCTTTTCTCATCATAACCTTAAAATGATTAAATCAAATTAGAGAAACTAATAGTATAACAGCATCCAAAGGTACATTTTTCATTGATATATTCTCTTGACCATGTAAAGAAGCTTCCTTTTTAACTAAACTTTGGGCATATAAAATGACAAATTTCTAGAATGAATATACTTGTAGCATTATTGACAAATCAGTTGCACTTTGTCCTCCCATCTTGGCCTTCATGCTCTTCCCACTATTCTAAGTATATTATCTGCAATAATTTAGCAGAGATTCCAGTAATGAAAAGGTTTTTCATAAGTTTTTAATGGAATATATTTGTGTTTGTTTTCTCAATATTTTTTTTTTACTTTTCTTTCCCTTTGTTAGTTACATTAATAATTTTGCGACTAAAAAAGTTCTCTGTTTTAGTAATATTAAAATAATCTGAAATTATATTTATAGTAAAGTTGGATTACATATCAAAATTTTTATGATAATGCCGCCTTGAAATGGCGCAAGTATGAGCTTGATGGATGCCTATTTGGCTTAATGTTTAGATCAAATCATGAAAAAGTACAATAAAAATAATTTTATACTTTCCACATATTATAGGCCCTGATAAATTATTAATGTTACAACAACAACAACAAGCCTTTATCCCACTACATGGGGTCGACTACATAAATGATTTTTCTGCATTGTGTTATTTAAATCTAATAAAGAAAAGTCATTTCTAATATTTTCTAACCAAGCCTTTTTAGGTCTACCTCTATCTTTCTTAACATAAGTCAAATCTAATATATCTACTTTTCTAACTAGGTCATCGGAAGGCTGCCATTTTATGTGACCAAACCATCTAAGATGACTTAATTTTTTCCCAAACAATATATCATTGTAGATTAGTAATATGAAATCATAAGAATTTGGATTGGCATTGGGGTGGTTTACATACAATGTCTCAAGAATGGTGATTTCCCACTAGTGCGATTATACATCCCCATCTTGATTTACATGTAATAGCCTTCTAGGGCTTCCTATAATATAGAGCAACTTAAAGGCAATATGTATGATATGTTTTCTAAGTTTTGAAAATTAGTATACACTCCAGGGAAGAACTTACGTAATATCTTAAGGACTATGGTTTTTGGAGAATTTGGAAGATTTGGTGATGCATGTGAGAAAGAGGTTTTTGTATGTATAAGATATCTTTGTGGTGTAAGATCCTTGGGCTTATTTGTCTTCTATATTCATTGGTGTAGTTGGGATTTGGTAAATGACTTATGAGTGCTCTAGCTTGATTTAATGCATCACCACTATAAGAAATTCAACAATTTATAATAATCGTATCCATTGGAAAACATATATGTCCATCGGAAAATATATTTACTGACATATTCCCGATTGGTCCATTTATGTCATAAAAAATGCGGTAGGAAATGGAGTTCTGTCAAAAAAATTTTTTTTTTCGGAAATATTTCTGATGGATTTTTGATAGAATTGCAATGGAAAAATGATTGTAAGTACTAACGGAATATTTCAACAGGAAATATAGGATTTGATGAGATTTCCTGTGGGCTCACTCTATTAGAATTTTCGACTTATTATACTATCAAAAAGAATGACGGCATCTCCAATGAAGATTATTCGCCGAAGAAATCACTAGAAATATTTTGACGGAATTAACCATCATAGAAATGTCAGAAAACTGTATTGCCTAATTTTTAGTGGCAATTGGAGAGTGGAAAGACGCAGGATCAAAATAGGGCTTTGATTGATAGAATTTTCTACGAAAATATCGTTGGAAACTCTGCCGGTGTTTAGTGGACACAAAGGAATTTTAAGCAAACTTTATCCGTCAGTTATGCCGATGAAAATTTTGCCGGAAATCTGTCGGTAATGAATTAATTTGTTTGACGAAAGTATCCGTCGATAATTCTATCAGAAATTCCGTCCGAATTTGATCCGCCATGCACTTTACGGAATATTTGTATTAATAAATTGTATCACTTTTCTTCTCCACATGGACATAAGATTAGTTAAAGTTAAACTATATAAAATTTGCATCTTTATGATTACATGTTCTCTTTTTATTTTATGTTTATTTTAAGTGTATCATTCTTGATCTTCTCAGGGCTTCTGAATTCTTGATGTTGTATCGCGAAGCATTGCAAAAGAATTGATGTGTGTGGCATTCAAACATGCACGTCATGATGACGAAAGATGAAAACATAGTGATGGACAAAAATGCACCTATAATGATCTAATTATGTTTGACAAAGAAGACCTTGGCGTATGTCTTGGGGAAGACAACTGCAAAATATTTATTGCTCAACATGGAGTCACTTTTCATGTTCAAAAGTTTCTCCAATAAATTTAATAAGAAGAAAAAAATAATTATTTATTTTTATGTGGGAATTTATATCAATTAAATTTATTTTGAATGAGTTTCATTCCATCATTAACTATATAAGATGAATTAGTGTGATTGTTATTGAAGAATTTCAAACTCTATTATTACTATGCTCTTTATATCTCGCTCTCTCAAGGCATTTTTATGATATAATACTATATGCGATAGATACAATTAGCTTAAAGGATATCTATAATGCACTTCTACTAAGTATATGATACTTTTGTTGAGGCCGTTAGTAATGAAAAGGAGGGCAAGAGATTGTTTTTGAGGGGTCTAACTTTAGAGGTAATTGAGTCCATTAGCAAGAATGCTATTTGTTTCTATTGGAGAAAGTCAGACCACATACAGATTTTTTTTTTTTTTTTAAAAGGGGGACAAAGCCCCAATGCATTCAATCAAAAAGGATATTACAACAATGATCTAAAATAAACATAACCAACTACATCACTAGATAGATGCGAAGATGCCAATCAGACTCAGGAATGGCAGTATCCTGCAAATACCAAGCCTCTAGACAAGGACCATCCATTGGAGGTAACAAGCCAGAAGGCAACCATTCTCAAACAATAAATGAAACATGTATCAACCCGCAAGACAAAGAAAGACCACTGAACAAAGAGATAAAATAACCACCAAGGTTGCCAGCAAGTCTAGATCAAGCACGGGGAATGCAGGAAGCAACCTCATCATTGTCCGGAAGAATCAAGGAATCAACACCCACAATAAAGCCACCAACTCAATAAATCGCACAATCGAGAAAGCACCCAAGGCCAAAACCAAAGCCTAACAACCTCCAAATCCAACAACACGCCATATTACTTCCTTTTGAATTTCCGCTTATCACGTTTGGAACTCCCACGTGACAAGATTGCATGACTTCAAAAAAAAAAAAAAGGGAATAGAAGCAAATGGAAACCATCAAAAGAGTAGGATAAAAATATGAAAACATAGTTGTCTATGTGGCCTAGTAAGTATTATGTACGTCACATGACAATAGATTGTAATTATATGAATTCTAATTATTATATATAATTTTTGGATTAATGAATATAGATGCATATGGATATTTTGATCAATAGAATTTATTTCCGCTGATATATAATTTTATCACTGATAAAAGAGAAATAGATAGCTCTAATATTAATTTTAAAATATAAAAAATAATAATTCTTTCACATTTAATTTTATGACATTACAATTAACTACATTACTCTTCTTCACAACGAACACTGATCTTCCCAAGCCTCCGATAAGATATAGAAAAGCCCTATCATAACAGATTTTTCTTTTTTTTTTCCATTGGTAACGTACTGTCATAATTAAAATTTGATTAAATATAATAAAGTGAAAATAATAATGCAAATTTACCTTGGCTGATGGAAAATTCGGAAATAATTTTGATTAAATTGTATACATATATTCTTATTTTTTTGCAATATAATCAATAATTATTATCAATAAAAAATAGATTGCTTAGATATGTTATCATACGAGTATACGACAAATGTCTTTCTCCTTTCCAAAAAAAAAAAAAACACTTATGAGAAACTGCTACGTTGTTTCTTAAATAAAAAATTATTTTATTTTATTAGATTGGACAGACTTCCTTATTTTCTTTCCTACATTATTGCATTTAGAAAGAAGCGACTTATTAAAGTCCATCCACTTACTTGAACATCAATAGCCAAAGAGATTGATATCGACATTCACATAATTTCCACAAATATTAACTGAGTCAAGTCGGGTCAATTGATTTAAATGAAAATAAAGAACATTTAAGAAATTAAATAAAAATAAATAACATTTCGGTTTTATGCAAATTAGGAATAATTAAAGTGAGTTAATAATTCTAATACTATGGAAAGACAAAGAATAGCATAGAAGCCTCGGCCGTCGGCACCGATGTTTGTTAGGAAGAAGAGAGATGTATTTTGAGTATGATATTATTATTTTCCAATAAAAAACATAATTATTTATGTGATAATTGATTGGATATAATTTTGAAATACTTAAATTAATATTTATCTCATTTTTATAGTAATAAAATATAGTCTTTTATTTTATTTTTTGTAAAATTTCCTTTTATGGATTTTATATTGATTAGATGTAAATGTTGTTATGTTTTGCTACTTTGTGATATGCTTTAATTCACAATAATTTTCTTTGTTATTTTTGGAATTATCTGTAAATTAAAATTATATAATCTTGATATAATAAAATATCACATGGTATTTATAGATTTATCATGATCAAAATTAATTTTTAATATCTTGACTCTTTTTTTTTTCTAACTAAATATGAGTGAGCTAAAACCAACTTAAGCTAAGACTTTGTTTGGTATGGCTTTCTTCTGCTTCTTAAAGTAATTTTTAGTACAATAATTTTTGTAATAGAAACTTAGTTTAGATAATAATAAAAAAACTGTCCCAAACAAAGCTTAAGGTTTGAAATTACTTTTAGAATTAGGTTGCTTGGCCACTTGAAAATTGAAATTATGTTTTGAAAAAAATATAAATTTATTATATTTTATTATTTGGTTTAAAATCAAATTTGTTTTAACTATTAAAAACCTTAAATTTCTTGAATTTATTTTTATATATGAAAATTAATGAATATTAAATTATTTTTAAAAACTATGTTCATTTATAAGCCATCAAATGGGCCAAGACAAAATATTGGCCCAAAAACATAGCAAATTTTAAGGCCCGCAAGAATGAAATATCACAAAATTAGTCATGTAGACTGAAAGCTTAAGAAACCTCGAGGATTTCAAATAATGTTAATTAAATTTGAGGGTTTTATTATGATGAAAAATAGTAAATATAAATATAGAGATTTTTTATAAGTTTTTGCAGCAAAAATTTTGAGTTTGAAGAAAATGATTACAACCCACCTCTCCAATGTTTGGGCAAAACAGGGTTGTATGTTTCAAAGATAAAGGCTTTAGGTTTAGGCTATTTAGCATTGATTATTTAAATATTTATTGTGATTATAGATTGAGATGGCTCTTTTTTTTACAAAGGTGTAGGGTTAGAGAGATTATTCTATGCGGACATCGTATGGTATTCCCGTCCGGTATGCTCGGTATTCTGGCGGTACCGAGGGTACTGACCGCAGCTCGGTATCGGTTGGTACCGAGCTTAGTACCGGTCGGTAACGAGCTCAGTACCTGATGTGATGCATTTTCATTGGAGCCCGAATGGCGTCCGGACTCTGCACAGAATAATTTTTCGTAGGGTTATGATGGACCTCTTCAATTGAAAAATCATTTAGAATTTCCTTTTTTTTATAATGGTGTATTCTAACCAAGCTTAGATAACTTCAATAATCTTCTTCTCTTTTAATTTATTCGTCTCTTTCACATTCTTATAGTCTTGATTACTGAATAATGCATCATCCCTTATATTTATTTGAATTTTTTATGATAAAATGAATGATGACTATTCTTCTTGAGTGCATTTACTCTTCTGTTCTCTTCTATCTAAGTAAATAAACTCTTGAATTTGAGTGGCACGATCTTTGAAAATGGAACTACAAAGAAGGAAGATACAACTACGAGAATGGGTTGCTCAGAGAAGTGATCTTCATCATCATCAATTACATTAGCGATTAATAAAATTTACATCATAGAAATTTTAGTTTTAATGTGTTTCGGTTATTCTTTCTTTTTTTGTTATATCATCTCTTTTAATTTGTCACTTTTATTTTTGTATGAAAATATCATATTTGTTAAATCTCTCATATCTTATGTTAATTAAAACTACTGACTAATCATGACATTAAAAAAATTTGTTCGGAATAAAAATCAAAATATCCTTATTCAAAGCCCATTCAAACATTCCTATTCGGTCTATATATTATTTTAAATATTATTATGTGTTCAAGTGTTTTTTTTTTTCATATTTTAGAAGTGCATGTTACATATTGATATTTGCATATTATATTTATGTATTAAAAAAAATTAGTTTGTGGAGATGCTAGAAAACTTAGTTAAAATTTTATTTAATAAATTTAATTAGTGATGATTTGGAAATATTAGTTAGAAAAAAATTGACAAGATTCTGCAAATTTTGGTGAATATCAAAAAGGATAATAAATGCTAACTTAGTAGAAAATATGGGCCTAAAGAAAAATTATAATAGAAGATACTTAAGACTTTGAGAAGAGGGTAATGAAAAGATATATAAAATCGAAGTTAAATATGTAATCGCATTAGGGCATCTCCAACTGATCGTCATTCGCTCATTTGCTGCTCAGGTGAGCGCCCACCCGAACGACAAATCGAAACGCTTTTTTGAGTTTTATCTCGGCTATGAACAATGTGACACCAATATTGATGTCGCACTATTTAGAGCATCTTTCACCCATTTTGATTGAAAATAAATATAAAAATATAGTTGAGAAAGAATATGTATAGAATATTCTTTTTTGGTGTTAGAAATGAAGTTCAACTAGAGATGAATTACTGTTTGAAATGACTATTACTGTATTTTGAAGTAAAAAATAAATTTTTTGGCCAGAGATGCCCATGGATCATAAAAAAGAAGTGTGTAAATGAACTCAATAATGGAAATTGTCAAATTCAAATTTAAGTACATATAAATAGAAGATAACTGAAATTATTTGGAATAAATAGTAGTAGCTTGAATACAATGTATGAATGATAAAATATAATGAAAGACTAGCAATAAGTGAATCAATAAACATTAGTCGAATGAGGTGAGGAAAAATAGAGTGAAGGAAAGGAAAACAAATGAAGTGAGTGTGTGGGAGAGAAATATAAAATGAAAAATAAATTATAAATTATAATAAATTAATTATATTTTAGTTAATGCATATTCTAATATTTGCTGATTTATTATGATATATTTAATTTGTGTGACTATTGAATTGTTAATATTAAATGTGTTCATGTGATTTATAAGTTATGCGGACTTATACAAACATCTGAACTCATATGTGTAACATATATATGCTATCAAAATTATTCCAAAAACTATATCTTCAGACATTTCGCAAATTATTTTCTAAAAAATTTGAAAATATTATTTTTGGTAGATTTGGCATTGGATATTTGCTGAAAATCCCACAGGAAATTATGATGGAATTTCTAGCTAGTAATGATGTTAGCTGTGTCAATTTTTGGCATAATATTCGTTAAAAAAAAGATTATTGATGATTAATTTTATGGTCGAAAAGCATTTTTGATCGAGTTTTTTTTTTGTCGGATGAATATTTATTAAAAAAATGCAAAATTTTGAAGGGTTTTTCAATAATTTATTAATTTTGAAAAAAAATTCCATCATAAATTAGATTTTTTTTAAAATTTCTTTTTCTTTATTGTAAATAAATGAGATATGTTATAGTGTTTATATTTAAAATGGATCATAGTTGCTATCAATAACTTGAGCTCTATATATATATCTTTTTTTTTTAAACTAATCAATCTTTATTATATGCCAGATATCTTATTCATATTTAAGATATTTTTCTTAAATATAAAATATTTGAACAAAATAAAATAAATAGTCAGATATAGCATTTACCCTATATTGAGGGTTCATCAAATAATAAATTTCATGTAAAATTTTCTTACTCAAATAAGCAAGAATTTTCTTAAAATTAGACTAAATACTGAACCATTCAAACTAAAATAATTTAATCAGAGGTTGAACTGGATAATATAATCAATATTAAATTTATTTAAATAATACTTAAATGATATTATAATGATATAAATATGTGCTGAAAAAAAAACTATTTTATAAACTATAACTCATTCACAAGAAATGTATTTTTATAACTTTAAATTACAAAACTTCTATAATAAAGTGATAACATCTTGCGTAGTCATTAGTGAAATTATTATAGTCTTAGAAATTATTTAATAAATTTATGCTCTATATCATTTATATCAAAAGTATTAATTATCAACTATGCATTTACGGCTTTTTAAAACAGCTTTCTAGTTAAAAAATTTAATTTTTGTACTAAAAAGCTTCTTTAAATTAGTAAGAAAGCCGTCCAAAATGAAATCTTAGACTTCGTTTGGAGCAGCTTTTAAACACTATTAATTTGTTGTTTTCATAAAATTTTTATACTAAAAAATTATTGTAGAAAATAGTAAGTTGTTCCTAATAAAGCCTTAATCTTGCAAGCTTTGCTGTTTATTTGAGCCCATTTTAAGTGTAAATTCGATCCACAAACATATCATATTTCTACATATTTTCATAATAGATACAATTTGTAACGTAGGAAGAAAACTTGGCATTCCGATCCTACCAAAAAGCCACTTAGTATAAAAGTCATCAAAACCATGGGCTATTGATAAGAGGCCCATTAGTAACAAATATTTTATTAGGCCAATGTTAGCCTTTTAATTAATACCCATTGAGAAATTAAGCACAAACGCTCTTCTTTGCTATCTAGCACCTAATATGCTGTGGGCTTGGCCCAAATATTTAATGAATTACTTTTCTGTTTTTGAAAAATTTTTATTTTCAAAGCCCATTTAATATGTGAGAAATTCAATTTTCAACTAGTAGCACCTACTATCGAGAATTTGTTTTAAAAAAATTATTAACAGATACAAAAGGTAATATAAAAAAAAAACAAAAATTAGAAAAAAATTAAAAATTTTACTTGACTACAGTATTTTAGTGATTAACCATAATTTGACATGATCAATGCCGGTGAAGAATCATAGATAAGAAAATGCTAAATCGTGATGCAGGAGGAAGCATAGATTATTGGCAAGTTTTTTTTTGGAATATTTAGATCAATTAAGATAAATTCAGATATACATTACATTCATAAGACTCAAATTCAAAATCTCTTAATTAATAATGAAAGCTTGTAACTAACAAACTAAAATGAGATGCATAGTGTTGGCAAGACTCAATAACTATCACTTCAAAGGGTGAAATTATTCTGTGCGGATATGGAGGCCATCCGAAGGCAAATCAAAATATGCCACGTCACCTGTTTGCTGTGTACCGCATGACGTGTCGCATTCTGATTCTCCTCCAGACAGTCTGGTGTCCGCACAAAATAATTTCTCCTTCAAAGGAGATTAGTTGGATTAGTTGATGGGTGTTTACTGAGGTGAAGTTATGATAAGCATAAAGCATAAAGCATAATGCATGTTTCAATCAAATTTGTTTTAATAGAAATATGTGCTGCTGGATTGATTGGGTTGATTGAGGCTGTCAATGTTAGAGGTGGTTAAAGGTAGCGCCACTTGTCAAAATATGGTGGTAAGTCTTCGTTTGATGATCATGAGAGCAAAATAGTGCATATAGTACTATTATAATATTATTTGATTGAGAATTAATGAAAAAAATACTCTTCTTCTAAAACTTTTTTGGGTCCTTCATTCTCTCTCTCTTAAAAAAATTTATGTCAAAATATTTTGTTATAAATTATATTATAATGCGGTTAAAAATTCTTAAATTTATTTTAATATTAGCACAAGATAAATTTTTCATAAATAATATTAATCTGGGAATAAATTCAATACTTTTAAAGCCGACCTTAATATACACATAATTATAGTATCTTCTGAAAATATTTATCATCTTAGAGAATATGGAAGTCTTAATCTCCCATCTATTTTGTTCCTTGCTTATATAGGAGTAAATTGATCGTACGTGGAATTCTTAATCTCCCACCAAATTACTCTTGACATTCCTTGCTCTCCGTGGGAAGGCCAATTCTATGTAATAAAATATATATAAACCTTTAATTAGTCAATTTATTAAAAACTCTTATGTTGATCTCCCCAAAGTTAATTGATGCAATCTAGTTTAGTGAAAAAATTATGCACTAAGATTTTCAATATTTTCTACCTAGCCATTTGACAATGGTCTCAAAAGTGTTGTTACCTTTTCACTTAGAAGCATTTTGTGGAACCTTGCCACTACCTTTGCAATGGTGAAAATGAAAATGTGAATCACCTCTTCTTCCCTTGCCCATCTTCTAAAATTTTTAAGTTCTTTCTTCCCTTGATGGCAAAATGCATAAAAACTTCTTTCTCCTTGTGGTTCATTGCCTTTTTCATCATATTTAGATCCTTTGTTGCTTATAAATTATTAATGTTGCGATGATTATGAAGCTACATCGACAAATTATCCATCATGGACAAATACTGGTTATGGTCCCTGTATGACATTCGTCAAGTTCCTCTTTCTCGCCTTATGCAGCCATTTGATGGGTCACGTATAACCTTGCTGCCAATGATCATCTACATTTCTTCTGTGCCTTATTTTTAAGTTTTGTTCATTTGTTTTTGGGTTTTGGAATTTTGTTCCTATTACATGTAACTTTTCTAAAATTTGGTCCCTCATTTGGCTGCACCCTTACATGTAATCTCTTTTCAATTTAATACAAAGAGCTATAATTAGCTCCATTGACTAAATATGTTTGATGAATAAATCCAAAATGCGAGGGAGCACCAAAATATACAATAATTGGATGTATAGATAGGGTAGTTTCAGTACCTTTTATCATTCTATATGTGAGAATTTCTTGCTTTAAAGCAACTGAAGCCACATGTTTGCCAATAATGACATATATTATTTACTTTTTAAGAAAAACAAGTTCAAAATATTCTAATTAAATTGTTTTTTTAATCAAAATTAATTTAAATAATGTTGAATTTATTTTAAAAATAAATACTATATATATTAATTACATTCATTTTAAAATAAATTTAATAATTTCAATATTTATCCTAATTAAAATTTGATGAAATTATGCCCAATTTAAATACTTCTTTCTTCTTCTCCTCCTAATTAAAATGGCAACCAAATGAGACTTTGTCGAATGACTCACCATTGTACTAAATGCCATTAATTGACAAAGCTTTTTATGGATATCTTAAAAAATTCTCAAGTCATTGAACTTGGCTATGTTTTTATGTTTTAATCAAGAAAAATAAGCAAAGGTTGGTAACCAATATGCCACATAATATCCCTATTAGCTCATAAGTCAAATTATATATTTTTTTCCACAAAAATATGACGCTCTATTCATTTAGAACTTAAACTCTTGCCTATGAATATACGATATTGTTTGAACAACATGACTTGATATCGTAATATTTTTAAATTATTTAAATTATATAAGTGATATGCGGATTAAAGCTAAATATCGATGATTAATGATTGATTAATATTTCATTTTCAATGCTTAAATAATAATTATTATTTTTAAGTGATAAGCAATACAATGGAAAATAGAGTGATTAATATTTTTGACAATTAAAGGTCATTCAAAATTTCAAATGGCTCAAAATCTCTTATTTAAATAAAAGTCAATGATATCTAATTTCAACATATGATGTCATTTTTCTATGAAAAATAATATTATGAAAGACCTTTAAAACGAAATCTAGATTCAAGTTATTTTAGATATATTTCATTATTTTTTAGTCATATTAATATTTTTTATTTATATTAGTTTTATAAATTTTTAATAATTAGATAACTTCTATATATTTTTCTTATTTTAAGTGAATTAATCATAAATTCACACATATTTATAAATATAAATTTAATACTTGAAAAAATTTTTGTTAAAAATTTTAAATTATTTTTCCTAGTGAAAGCTCTGCCTCTAAATTTTATTTAAAAAATTTCTTAGGCAGCTTTTTTTATTTTTTCTTAAAGTAACTTTTAAGTACATTATTTTAATTTTTTTAATAAAAAAATATTTTAAAAAATAGTAAAAAATTCACCTCAAATGAAGCTTTAACAAATAAACTAATATTAAAAAAAAAACGAATAAACTAATAGACTAAGGTGATATTGACAACTGATGGGAGTCGGTTGCTTTTGATAAAATAAATTAATTTATTTTTTAATCTTTTTTAATTTGTATTTTATTGCGCTCTCCACAGCACCATACAAATATATAGTGTTGCTTGCTGGTGTACTAATCAATCAACAAGTCATGCTGAAGAAAACCTATAAGACCGAAGACTTTGATGAACCACGTGGCTCGCATTTGCTCAAGGAGAAAAAATTGATGACACCTACTGGACAAATCAACATCAACCAATATTTAAAATATTTTAGATATAATTTTAAAGTAATAATTATTTGCAGGGTTAAATTTAAAAATATTATTTCGATTATTTATATATAATTATTTTAATATCAAAATATAATGTTACTGTAATTTAGTTCATCAATTATATTATTGATCCAAAATAATATAAAATGATACGTTTGAGATGACTTTCTTAATGTTTCTAAAAATTTATTTTTTTTATTAAAAATTATTTTAAGAAATAGTAAGAAAATCATCTCAAATGAAGCGTTAGGCTTCATTTGAGATAGTTTTAATTACTTATTATTTTTTTAAATGAGTTATTTAGTATAAAAATTTTTTGAATTAAAAATTTTATACTAAAAAATTATTTTAAAAAATAATAAGAAAGTTATCACATATGACTTTTTTACTCTTTAAAGCATTTAGTAAAAAAATTAAAATTTTAGTACTAAAAAGCTATCTTTAGAAGCAGTAAGAAAGCCGTCCAAAATAAGCCAAAATTAGGATCAAATTGGTAATGTTGAGGCATCAAATTAATTAAGGATAATTTTATATTACAATTAGAACAAAAGAGATTTTTTTGAATAAATTTTTAATAATAGAGAGACTAAATATACAAATAGCATTGAACTATTTTAAGATTTTTTCTTTTTTTAAATATATGCTTTACAAATAATATAACAATATCAATGCAAAGAATTCTCACTGCTCACTTACGAATTCATCATTAAATCTTTTGTTATATAAAATTTTATTAATTTAATTTTATAATAAATTTAATAATTTTTTATCTAGAAAATGTTTTATTAATTGAAAATAATAATTTGGAATAGAGAGAATTATGATAGTGATAGAATCGCTTGAATGAGATGTTTAATTATTTGATGAAGCGCAATTAATGTGGGTGACATGTGTCGTTTATAAAGGGCTTGATAAGAAATTAAAGAGCCAGCTGCACAAAGTGTGACATAATGGAACAGTCTAGACATAATGGAAGAGTCCAAACCATCTCTACAAAAAAAAAAAAAATCTTTGAAGTTTAAAGGTAATTTTTAAAAATTATTTTAAATGTGGGTGAAGCTGTGATCGTGTGGTTAAAACATTAATTATCGCTAATTAATGATTAATAATTACACTAACTGCTCCCCTTCAAAAATTATTATTTATTTAACTTTGCTAATATTATATTTCAGTAGCTTAAATGTGGATAAAGGCCTAACATGTAGTTAATTTTATTTTTTATTTTTATTATTGATTTTTGCTTGAACATACTAATCCTTAATAACGGTTAATAATTACACCGAAGCTGCTCACCGTCCAAAGATAATAATTAACCTGTTAAAAATTATTATCTATTTAATTTTGTATATTATCTTTCAGATGCTTTAATGACACGTAGCTGTGAGATGTTTTGCTCTTTTGCTAGAGAAAGAATCTATGCCATTTAGAATAGGCAGCTGGCCGATGATTTTGTTTGTAGAGCTTAAGAAATCATTAAGAAATAATATTTGAGGGTATAGGTCTTCAGAAAATATTTTAGGACTTTTTTTTTTTCACAAAATTATGAGTGGAAATATATTTTTGATTGTATTCAGTTTCGTTTAAAGTATGGTGGAAGTATCTTTAAATTATTTTTTGCCATTTTTGTCATACATTTTCAAAATTATGTTTTTTTTGTATAATTAAAAAATGTTAGGAGTAAAAAAAAAATTATTTCGTAATAATTTTTTTGCATATAATTATGATAAAAATATGAATTTCAATGTCATCAAGCTTTTGCTTTTCCCATGTTTAGAAAAATGCTAAAAAAAGGAGAGATTATTACGTGCGGAGTCTGGGTTCGGTTGTGTGACGCGGTGAATAGTAGAAGCACAGCAAAAGCACAGTTAATATTCACCACTGTGCTTTTACTGTTCACAATCACAAAATCGAACGATTCTCTATGTCCAGATTCCGCACGTAATAATCTCTACAAAAAAGAAACATTGGGTGACTTGGAGTAAGAGCATAATGAAATAAATGAATCCATCAATCATACCATAAAAATTAGAAGTCTTTTTGAAACAGTTTTTTATTTTTTATTTCTCCAGACAACAATCATAATTTATTTAGCTACTATTTTCTTATTATTTTCTTACAATTATTTTAAAATTTTTATGATTAAGAGTCACTTTTTATAACCAAAATAACTAAATTGTTTTTCCCAAATCATCTTCACAATTAACTTAAAAAAAAAAAATCTTCACAATTAACTTCATCAAACCCCGCAGTGGTCTGAAAAGCTTCTAAGTAAATGAAAGAAAATAAATAAGCAACATACATCTATAATTTAATATATGATCACTCAGTTCATAATTAGATCTTACAGTCACATTATATTTTATTTCTCACATATTAAATTTATAATGAAGATGAATCCGAGCTCAACTCACTCAGTCCACATAAAATATTTTTTCATAGAATATAAATTATGCACCGCACTTTTAACATATATATCACATTGAAATTGGCCAAAACTAGGAAGGTCAGCTCCAGCATTATCAATATTAGCTCGGACGTAAATATAAAAAGATCCTCGTATTTCAATGACGCTGGGGGATCAGTATGCGTTGAAGTTGGTGCAATTATAGCATCTAAATCTGTTGTTTAATGTTTTAAATAAATGTTATTATTATCATCTCAAATATGATTTGACCTCATTCACCAATAATCTCGTCACAGGTTTCTTACTTTCCCACCAAGGTGGCAGTCACTTAAAAAAAAAGAAGTGATAACATATCGCTAAAAATATATAATCTCTTTCTCAAAACATACAGGAAATTTTTGCGCTCTCTCTCTCTCTCCCAACTTCCTCCTTGGCTAATCGTATTTAGGGCTATCAAAATCGGGTCATGGGTCGGATTTAGGTCTAACTCAGAACTAACCCGACATTAGCTGACTCAACCCGGACTCGACCTGTTTTTATATATGGGACAGGTTTTTCAACCTGAACCCGACCCATATATGTTGCTGGGTTGACTTGACCCGACCTGCGACGGGGTGAGATGTCAGCGGCTCGGCGAGTCGATGATGAATTGGGACCGTGAGGCTGCAAGCGGGGTGAGGCATCAGCGGCTCGACGCAACAACGAGGAGGGCTCCGGCAACAACGAGGAGGGCACTCTAGACGGGGTAGTTGACGCAACACAGGTAGTCGACGTGACGACGGGCACTCGACGCAATGCGACTCAGGTACTCGACGCGATGCGACGCGGGCAGCCAGACGCGATCAGCGCGGGGCAATATCACGCGGGCAGTCAGATGCGTTTTTTCGGGTTAACGCGGATTGAGTTCGAGTTTCTGGTCAACCCGAACCCGACATATTTCGAAATTGGGTAGGGTCTAACCTGAAATTTTAGGGTTGGATTCGAGTCAGATTTTTGTGTCATGTCAAATATTGACACCCCTAATTGTATTTATTTAAATGTAATTATATAAATATATGACATCTCCTTTGTCTCCTAAATCCCCATCTCTTTCTCGCAAACGAATATGTCATCTTATTTTTTTTTCTCGTTTTTACAATTATTATTATTATTATTCCTAAACGTATTATGATTTTAGTATATTAATTAATCACAAATCACGCATTAGGAGTTGTATAAGTTGGGAATAATTAGTGGAATGAATGAATAAAGAAAATATCGAATTCATAGCTTTATAATTAATCATGTGTCTATCATTTTTTAACAAAGGCATAAAAACTTTATGAAAGAATGAAACAAGATATATATTTCAAAATCAAATTTGTTAATTTATGAAAAGTCTTTAAATTGATAATTTAAATATTTAACCATGTTTATAATTTTTGTTAAATTTTTTAAAGTGACTTGACTTTACTATAATAAGGCTTGCTAGTTTTTAGCGTCCTAATTTTATATAAAGATCCAACACACAAACTTAAAAGAGAGGAGGGGTGTAAGCGTTCAAAAGGAACATAAAAAATTTTACCTGAAAAAAACTTGAAAAGGGAGAAAACCACGGGGCTTTGCCTAGTCGAAATGAATCCCCGTTGTTTTCCCCCTTTTGGTGGTTGATTACAAATCATGCATTTCCTCATCGGAAGATGTTGGCTTAATGTAGTAAAATCGTGCATTTTTCAAGCAAAATCCCGTGGTTTTTTCTCTTTTCAGGATTTTTTCACATAAAAATTTTGATATTTCTTTTGAACGCTACACCCCTACTCTCTTTTATATTTGTGTGTTGAATCTTTGCATAAAACTAGGATGCTAAAATCTACATCTCTCTACCGCTGTGAATTTTCCAGAACAAAGCAAGCCTTATTATAATAAAGTCAAGTCACTTTAAAATTTTTAACAATTATTATTATTCTCTAGCTGCTTTTGTTGGTGGTTGAATACAAATCATGCATTTCCTCAGGGGAAGATGTTGGCTCAATATAGATAAAATATATTGTATAGAGTGCATTACATGGCAGTAGTTCTTAAGAGAATATTAGCATATTTATTTGGTCAGTAGGATCATAGTTGGCGGGCAACAGTGGCCGGAACATAAGGACTATCCTTGAAAGATCACATGAGAAAAATGAAGGAATCTCAGAATGAGATCCTTTAACTTTTATGAGACCCAACAACCAACGCTAGCACAACAAGAAGAGATTCTTCTCACTTGAGATCCACCACTGGCCGAAAATAATCAACTTGAACATCTTCATGTCGAGATTCCTCTTCCTCAGTCAAAGAATCGCCCCAGGTCACAAAATGACATCGACTTTATTTACACTGCTAGCTCTACCCATCCTTCTCGTACAGGTCATCTAATCTGCATTCCTTCAAGTGTCGCCAAGAACTTAGCCCGACCTCATGTTGTTGAACTCCCCCGCAACACCTTACATCTTGAATTGCGACAATTTGTCCGAGAAGACTTCCCTATGAGAGGTGAAAGATAACTTTTTCATTAGTGGGACTTTGAGGAGTTATCATGTGATGCCCCTGAATTTAACTTGGAAGAATTATTTTGGTGCATCTTAATTGATATTAGAGCATAATTCTTGGAAGAATTGATTGTTATCAAAACTATAGGAATTAATTATGTGTCGGGTAAAATAGGTATATTAAGATGCATTGTTTTGCATCCATAATTAATTGCATAAGTGTATAATATATGATTGTTTGAAATGCATGATTGCATGATAGAATTTGATTGCATTCGATGAGTTTTGATTTGAGTTTTAATTGTATGAAATTGATTTATATTAATTTTGTGTTTGAATCCTTAAGGGAAATATTGGGGACGATATTTTTTTTTGATGAGTAGATAAAATATTTAATCACATATAATGAGCTAAAAAGCCTAGCAGAAAATTAAATCCAACAATTGAACTCAAAGCATGATAAAAAAATAATATGCATGTCAACAATCAAATCATAGAAGTTACATTCATATGATTATTGAATTTATGCAAAAAATAGTAAAATTGTACGATACAGAAGATAGTAAATCAGTACTAGTGTCAAATTACTAAAATAATCATCATATTAATACTACAATCAATAGAGAAATTGTATAAATTGATAAAATCAAATTATTGATAAAGATTGTCAAAATTAAATTAATGTAATGAATTATATAAGAGTGTACACATATTATCCAATTATTCTATATCAGTATTAAATCAATATCTTAATCACATGCTGAGTATATCATGTATACCACGTGCTCAATGTATATATCATACTTTTTGTATGAATAAATTAGTAGCAATGTTAATAATAAATTTGTATAATAATATGAATAATGTCTCAATAACATTCATTTTAGTAGTCTCCTTAAATAAGTACTTCCACCCATAATGATGATGTTTTACACAATCTCTGCTAATTTGTTTAATTTTTTCATCTTTCAATGTATGCTCTTGATCCAATAGTCATCTATCCTTTAATCTGTCTAGACTATCTGGCACCTAAATCAGTTCATCCTCTAAATCACCTTTGAAGACAGTCCGTCCCCCCCCCCGCGCGCGTTAATTATAGCGAACCGAATTAAGGGCTTTAGTGATGAGAAGGGAGGAGAAACAAAAAAAAAACCTAATCTCACGCTTTGTCTGCCCCTGCTTAGCATGATTCGCATTAGTTACCCTGTTTGATGGATGAAGGGATGAAGACGAAGCTCGACCTAGCTCCCGTTCTACTACTTTGACAGCTGCGTCGAGGTCGGGCTCGTGACAACATTCATTTCCAAGCCAAAGTTTTAGTCGAGATTCCCTTTCCTTCCCCCCATCATCTTGTATTTCATCATATTGATTGAAAAAAAGGAGTTTTGAGTTTTAACTGTAAATGTATGTCGAAATTGCTTGCCAAAAATTCTTTTTTTTCTTTTTGTATTTCTTCCACTGCATTCTTGATCAATCTTATGAGTTATTCATGCACTAGTGATGATACCATATGCATATGTATTATTTTTAAGGGTTGCTTTTTTCATGTTGAGTTTCATATTGTATCATGCATGTGTTAAACATAGGTTTTTGTTTTGTTATCTAGACAATTAAATTTGGCCCAAATTTTATAGAGAAATATTTTAAGAAGGTTTCAAATACTTCAGATGAGACAAACAAAGAAGAAGAGGAGCAAAATCGAAAAAGAAGTCGTGTGAAAATTGAATCATCAAGAAATTAAGAAGTAGTTTGTGAATTCCTGTCTGTGAATTTATACCTAATATTTAAGATCAAGTTTGACGGTCGTACTTACAAAGAGGTCCATTCCAATTTCGCAATCATGAATTTCCGAAGACTAAATTTGGGGTTAAGGATATACGCTTCAATGCTGCGTGATTTAATAAATACTCTAATGGTTAAAGTCTAATATATGCAAAGATAAGGCATATTAATTATACTATTATATATTCAAAGTAGCAGGTAGAGAAAATGAGGATGACAAAGCATTCAATAAGAATGAATTTTCAAATTTAAAAAAATCAAATAAACTTGAACTTCATGTTGGTGGTCATAATAGTACTCACAATAATGCACGATAAAACTGTGAAGATTTAATGAATTAAAGTCAACATATTGGTTTTGTCTTTCAGAAACAATCAGATTATGCCACAGCTACATATCGTACCTGCCTAAATGCATCTATTGATTGTGTGTATTTTTTTAAAGACAAGGATTAGCTTGAAAAGGATATGATGAGTTTGAAACATTCAAAAATCTAAAAAATTTTCTTCAATTGTTGCCGTTTTAGGCTGAACATAATAATGAGATAAATAATATGATGCTAAAAAATTTAAAATTAACTACAATAGATATTCAAAAGGATATCACAAGTGCTATATCGATTGTCATCACAAATTGAATAAAAAAGGAAATTAGAAATAATTACTTCTCTATTTTCGTTGATGAATCACGTGACATATCTTCAAAAGAGCAAATGGCTATTATGGGGTGATTTGTTAACGAAAAAGATCAAGTAGTTGAAGGTTTTTTTAGGTATTGTTCATATTCTAGGTACGACAGCTAGAAGTCTAAAAAGATCTATTGAAGAATTTCTTTCAACTTATGATTTAAGTGTATCAAAATTACGTGGTCAAGGGTATGATGGAGCAAGCAATATAAGCGGGGAGTTTAATTGGTTAAAGACATTGTTCATCATTGAGAATAAGGTAGAACATTACATTCATTACTTCTCTCACCAGCTCCAGTTAGCCTTAATATCAGTTGCAAAAAATCATGTTCAAATTGCTCTCTTATTCATAGTAATTTCTAATATGATGAATATTGTTGGTGTTTCATGTAAGCATTATAATAAACTTCGAGATAATTTGATATCGATCATCCATTCGAAACACTTCAAACCTACCCTTGATCTTCTCCCTAATAGCCATGTCACTCCCAAAATACTATGAATAGATCGCCCATTATTCCCAAAGGAGGAGGAAGAAAAGAAGAGGAAGAAGAAAGAGAAATATGAGATCTCACTTGCCATCAAGCTCCTCCTTGACCACCGCCTGGCCACCATCGGACCACCAACGTTGTCGAACCATCGCAGGTAACTAGCTGTCATCGGACTTTTGCCTGACCACTAGACGTTGCCAGACTTTTGCTCAGCCACCAACCATCGCCAGAATTCTGCTTGACCACTAGTCACCACCAAATTTCTGTCTGGCTGCCGACCATCATCGAACTTTGGCCCATCCACCGACCATCACCGGACTTCTGGCCCGTCCACCGACTATCGTTGGACTTCCATCAGGCCACAAACCAATGCTGGACTTTCATCCAGCCACTGAACGCAAGACTTCTATCCATCCACAAACAGTCGCAGAACTTTCACCCGGCCACCGACCGACGCCATACTTCTCCCTAGATAAAAATTGACACCGAACTTCCACCCAACTCTTTATTATTATAATTTTACCGTCTTTGAATTAAAGGACAGAGCAAGCTTTGTAACATATGCAAATAATAGTGGAATCATTTGAACTAGGCCAGGCCCCATGGTTAATTCCCTTTTCAAGGGCTTTTCACGTTAAAAATCTTGGTATTTTATCTTCTCTATTTGTGTGCTGGATATTCATACAATGCTAAAACAAAAAACTTCCTTACTTCACTAACACACAAATTCTAGCCTGCAACAGTCACCTTGATGCATATTGAATAACAGAGACTGTTCCATCAAAATCTAGCGATGGCTGGATATTAAGTATGAATTAGCCATTAGGCAGATGTCTAAAAATGTTTGATTAATGAGAAAAGTTCTAACAACAACCAATGAATAATAAGAAGTCTGACGATGGTTAGTGGTCGGAGTTCAACGATGGTCGTTGATCAGGAAGAGAACCGGCTGGTGGTGCAAGCTTGAGAAAGCAAAAGAGATCCTTCGTTTTTCTTCTCTTCCCCCTCCTCTTTTGTGAAGAAAGAGGGGAATATTTATAGTTTTTTTTAGTTGCATGGCTAATAATAAATAGGGAGAAGATCAAGGACACATTGGGAGTATTTCAATAGACGGTCGATATCAACTCCCTCGATCATGAATCATTTATCGAGCATTCAGATGTCATAATAAAGTCAGAATTTAGTGATTTTGGGCTTGTTGGATTTGTCTCATCACGTCGCTCGATTTGACTATAAGCAAGTCACATTTGGATATCATTTGGTCATCCAATTAATATTATGAAGCTTTCAAATAGGCTTCAGTCCTCAGTTTGGACCCATTTGTGTTCAGATTGGACCGATTTGGTGTCGTTGGAATCGTCTCATGGAGACATTAAGTTAGACTATAAGTTTGCTGAAATCATATTTTAAATTGTCCCAGATTTAATTTTGGAAGTTTTTTATTCACATTTGAATCGAGATTCATGCCCGATCAAGATAGTTTTTTGATGAAATATCAAGGCTTATTGAAACCGAAGGAGGAGCTGCACGCTATCTTACTAATCACTCTTAGGCCTCCTAAAATTTCATCCACAACATCTGCTTTGTTATTTAGTATCACTTCAAGCATGGGTGGAATTAGGAAGAGCTCAGTGTAGGCAATTTCCTACCTTAAAATCTTTTTTCTTAGAAAAATAAACATTTTAACTATTTTTCCCACCTTTAACAAATGTAGTTGACCAAATTTTAAGAAAAAAAATATCTTTTTATTTCCCCTGCTCGAGTTTTAGTACAAATCCAACCCAACAAGGACCTCATAAGTTTCAGAAAAGCTCTCGCGATGCTCCTTTCGCTCAACTAGGGCTTTGCCTTAGCTGCTCTTTCGGTGCGATTTTGGGGCTCTCTGCCTCTGAATCTTGGTTTGGTTCCTGCTGGAGGCTGCAGGGAAGTTTACTTTCCTTCTCCTCTTGTTGTTTTGTTTGCTTTGTTGTATTTTCTAATTTGGTTGCATCATCTTGTCCTCCTCTGGCCGTTTGAGGCCGAAATGGCATGTAGACATGTTGAAGATCCTAGTTTTTTGAATGGCTCATTTAAATTGCGGTCGTTTGTTGATGCCCTTTCTGGTTCTCCGTCGCCTGGTTGTTTTCCTGAGCTCCGTCAAGGCTCTTTCTGTGGTTTACCCTCGTTGTGGATTTCAGAGGAAGAAATTAGAGCTCTCTCTGTGCCTTTTCAATTTGCCTTGGTTGGCTTTTTTTCGATGCGGCAGCGTCTCTGGATGCAATTCACAAGTTTTTTTTTTTTCACGTTGAAGCTTAATTCCAAATTATCTGTCACGGCTCTTGATCAGACACATGTTTTGATTAAACTTTCTAATGACATAGATTATAGTAGAGTTTTTTTTGCCATCATTCATATTTAGTGAATAGCTGTTTCATGAAACTCACTAAATGGTCTCCGCTCCTGGATGTCGGTTTTGAATCTCTGGTGATTCCGATTTGGGTTTCCTTTCCAAATCTGAGACCCCATCTTTTCTCTCTCTGTATCCTCCACGCTTTGGGTTCTATGTTTGGTCAACCCTTGAAGGTTGATAATGCTACTTTTGTTGGTTCTAGACCATCCCTTACGTGAGTTTTAGTGGAGCTGGACATTACTAAAAGCTTTCCAACACAAATTTGGCTTGGGCATGAGGAATTTGGGTATATCCAAAAGGTGCAAATGGAGTTTTGTCCTGATTTCTATGTGTCCTGTAAGCGTCTTGGTCATTTGAGGGGTGAGTGTTCTTCTGCTTCTCTGTCTAATCCACTTTCTATTCCTGCTGGGAATGTTAAGTGTCAAGCTATGGTTGTTTCTTCTTTGGATGTTAATGAAGAGAAGGTTGGGGAGGGTTCGAATGTTGTGGATCTTCCGGTGGAAGCTTTTGTTCTAAGGAATGTAGGTTGTGATGTTGTTCCTATGGCTTCGGCTGAGGGCCATGTTGTTTCGAATATTCAAAATGTTAATGCTAGAGGTTTTAACGGGAAGTCTGGTAACCATGTTATCTGTGTGGGTTCTAGTGGGTGTAAGGAAGGTGCTCGTACCAATTTGGATACTGCGGGCATGGATTCTACTACTGGGGGTGCCACGAGCCCTATCCCTTGCTTGGTTAATCATGTTTATGCCCCAATTCCTTCTCCCACTAATGTTGAGGATGAGGAAGAATTTTTTTCTAATTCTTTGATGCCAGTTTGTCCGAATCATGATGGTCTTGTGGATTTGGCCTCTAATCCTTTAGGGTCGGTTGGTAATTGCGATTCTGTGGCTATTAAGGGTGTTGAGGTCTCGGTTGTTCCTGAAGGGACTTTGAGTAGAGATGTGATTAGTTCTTCTGATAACTTGGCTTTTCAGACAACTTTTGTTGATATTCCTATTTCGGTTGTGTCCAATGCGAAGTTGAAAGCCCATCTGTCTGTGAGTAAATCTTGTGTGTGTGGACTTCCGAAAGGAACAACAAACACCATCGCCCCGCGAGGGGAGACGAGTAGCTGTTGCCAATGGGAGGGCAGATTCGATCACACATACGATCAACCATTGAGGATAGTGGCTCTCACCAACACACCCCGATGGATAATAATATGTGCGATCTAATCATAACGGGTTTCCCCCACCCGATACATTAGCTCGAATGGGGTTTATTTGAGAGTGGGATTCGGTTTCCCACGGGCGCAAGCCCCCGTGGTTAATTACATCTCAAGCCGGGGCCTGAGAATACTCTCGATTAAGGATTCTACATTATTCTTTCTAAATTGGGATTGGCACATAGGGGGAAGACTAGGAAGTCCTACTCAAAGGGAAAGAGAGGTTCAACTAGGCTTAGTCAACATGCACGGCTCACATCAGCACCCGGAGGGACTAAGATAGTGAAAAGAAACTAGAGAAAATAAGTAAATCATGCACTCGAAGCATGCAGGAGAGAAGGATGGAGGTGGCGTCATCCGTGTGACGCGGATATGTAGGGTTTATGGTCCCTGGAAGACAGAAGCCCTACCTACCGATGAGGCATACTACGAAACAATAGTAGCCTTGAATCCTAAATCTAATGGGTTTAGTGTTCTACGCAACACTAACATCCGTGTCCTAACTAATGCAATGCAAAACCTGGACTTACCCCGGCCTGGAAGGGGGAGCCAGCTAACCACCTAATCGCTTTAAAATCATGCTGTCCAGTCATTTAATGAAAGATGGGTGGGTAGGTTATAGTTCTTGGAAATAGGGCCGACATCTAGAGGATTTCCTAATTGGCCCCGGACTGATGTCGGGTGAATGCTCCTATGACTAATGCAATTAAAATTTTGATTTAGTTGATTTCTAATGCAATGCATGCTGGTTAAAGTATCCAAATCAGGTATGCACAGAACTTTAAAAAAGGCTTATAAAAAAAATAATTTTTAGAATTAGACTGGGCTTCCCCAGGTCCGGCACCTCATCCTCATAGGTCAGATTATCCGGACTCTACCCGCAGGCGGGGAAGTGTCTTATAGAAGGAAAGAGAAATGCATTAATATGCATGCGACCCCGGACGATTCCGGCGATTCCCTAGATCGTTAAGTTTCTAAATTATTTAAATCTTAAAATTTGAATGTTAGTTGTGAGTAGAAAAAGTTTTAGTTCTTAAAGAGCCTAACGAAATCCAGGCTAAAACAAAAGCGACATGCAAAACGTCAAGAAACTAAGAAAAGCAAACAATCCTAGAGGCACACCATCATAAAACACATCAAAATTATCCAAATAAATTAATAAATGTCCATAGACCAACTGCCCTTAATTACAACCCAGGGTCTGCAGAAAATTAAAGTGGCCGGGCACCACTGCCAACAACCCGGATTTCTAGTCCTAAGACTGACGCAAGTTATTTTGAGTGGGATACACTTGGTCTTCATCTTCTTGATCTTCTCTTTCTTAGACTCCTTGGATCTGAGCTTCCTCGGACTCCTTGGGTCTCAGCCTCCTTGGACTCCTCGGGTAGTAGAATGATCCAAATTTGGATTCCCAAATAGAAAAGGACTATCCTCATATTGGGTGTCCTTTTCTCTTTGGGCATCCAACCTTTGGATCCTTGTATCCCCACTCAAAATAAATTTTCACAACTCTATACCAACATTACACTCAATTACATTAAATGAAAGCAGTAAATTCTAGACGCTCCTACAAGGTTATCCTAAAAAATCATCCCAAGCAGTTTAATATATCACAAGCAATTATAGGGAAAATAAAATACTCATCACAGCCACACTGGCCATGCTCTTAATTATTTTGAGGGCTAAGCAAGCTCTGGAGCACCTGTAGCAATTTATAATGATTTATTATTTTAGCCCTCATTTATTTAGGGGGGCTGAGCAATTTCTGAAGCACCTGCATAAAACAGAATTAATCTTTAAATCATGATTATTGCCCCCCTTATATTTAGCGCTGCATGAGCATGGCCACCTGCAGAAAACATCATTAGTATCAACCTCGATCCTAACCTATGGGTAGTCTATCGTGCAATCACATCAATTCCCAGAGTGCAGTAAAAGTAAACAAACACACCAATAGTTCAATCACAACATGCAATGAAATCCAGAAAACTCGGCACGCAGCAGAAAAGTAAACACCGGCCTAACCTAAGCCTAGAAGTGGTGCCATAACAAACAATTCTACAGTGTGTGTAAAAGCCTGTGTGGCTGAGGTAGATCCTAAGCTGGGTAGTTAGTTACAATTGCCTACTGTCCAGGTTGGTTGTAGGTCTAAAAGGAAATTTTAGTTAAAGTATAAATATTAGTGAATTAAGCTCCATTTTATTTAATTTGGTATGTAGGTCAGTTTTAATGCTTAGGGTAATAATATTTAAAGTTTAGATTGCATTAGTGAGTTTTAGGGGGTTCGGGGTCCGCCTATACACTAAGCAAAAAGGGGGTTCCAAAATTGACTTTTTAATTAGAGGGTATTTATGACCAGCTAATATTTTTATAAAATACTAGGCCTTAACCTGATCAGTTAGACAGTTAGCATGCCTAATTTGGATTCTTCTATTTAAAGTTAAGAATTTCTGAAGTTTTGGTCTTGTTTTGAACTAAGTTTGACCGGGTTGTTGACTTTTTGATTTTAGTTGGTTTCTGGGATCTTAATATTTTTAATAAATACTAGACCCTAATGTGAGTTGAATGCCTTTGAGTTTGCTGGATTTGGAGTTTCCTACGCAAAGTTATGAATTTTGGAAGTTTCGGGCCCTAGATTATAGGCTACGGTTGACCGGCAAGTTGAATTTTTATTTAAAGTTGATTTCTGGATACCTAATATTTTTAACAAATACTAGACCTTAATTAGAGTTAGGTGCCTTTTAGTTTGCCCATTTTGGGGTTTTCTGTAATTAGTTATAATTTTTAGAAGTTGGGGCAATTAAATGAATTATCGGAATTGCCTAATTAGGGGTACTTTGGGGGTTTTGGCCCAAATCAGCTCCAAACTGATTGGAATCACCCCCAAAGGTCAGAAATGACCTAAGAAGGTGTTCCCAAGTGTTTGGGGAAAATCTGGGATTTTTAATAATTTTTAATGATTTAATTAAGGCAAAAAGGTGATTTTTGGTTAAGGTTGAATTAAAGTCCAGATTAAGGTCCAATTAAGGGGCCCTAATTATCTAAGGTTGGGGACTGAATTCTGGAGAGTTTGAGGTATTATGGGTATTTTTCTGATTTAAAATGGATTTATTAGATTTTTCTGAAGTTTCTAAGGCTTAATTAACGGGTAAATTAGGGTTTGCTAATTAAGTGTTTTAAAGAGTCCAGAAAATTCCTAGAAAATTCTAGGGGGTTCCAGATGTCACTATGTTTAAGTGTTTCAAATTTCAAGTCATTCGGGGTTCTACCCTAATTCCTAGAATTTTTCTAAGTTTGCTAGACGGGTCCTTAATTGTTGTCCTTAGGGTGTCACTACGTTATATAGGAGTGAAATGAAGTAACTAACCCTTAGGCATAATACAGAGGGTAAATGCAGCAGATATAAACACACCAAGCCATGTCCTTAGATCTATGAGAGCCTAGGCTACGTGCTTGTGCAACCTACACATGCAAGGACTACGAAAACACTAAGTAAAGAGGCCTAATGAAGTGATTAGTGAATGATTGGGGCACAATCATTCACTAATCCTTCTCCCACATGAATGCTGCTCACATATAGGTCCTAGGTTTAAAATTTCATAAGAGGTGGACCTCCCAAAATTAGGGGATTTAAATAATATTTAAGATTAAAATAAATTTTAAAATACATAAATATCATAAATATATAATAATATAGGCTTAAAGATAAGCTAGTTGAAATTAGTTCAATTCATAGGCACGGGAGGCCTACCAGCCACCAAGGGATTTTAAAATAATTTTTATTTTTAAAATAACTAATTATATTAATTAAATAATATTTAAATAGTTAAATAACAAAGTAATACAGAAAACATCCAGAAAGGACAGAATTAGATGCAGGAAATAATTTTAAATTAAAATTCACATTTTTCCGAAAAGAACGAGGTATTGTGCGTCAAAATCCGGTTTAAAACGAGAAAGTTATGAATTTTTGAAGTTTAGTAGGTTCAAAGGTAATTTTAAAGTAATTTAAAATAATTAATATTTAAAAATAATTAATAATCTCAAAATAAATCAGATATAATAATATCTGAATTTTAAAATAAATTTAAATAATAATAAAATAACTTTAAAGCATTAAAAATAATGTAATAATAGTCAAGATAGTTTCAAAGTATTAACAATATAATAATCTTATTAGAATAATAATATTATTAATTTAATAATGTTAAAATAATGTCAACAATAATAATGAACTATTATAATAACATGAATATTTAATATAGTAATGATATTATTAGAATAATAATAATATTATTAATGATATTGTTATTAAAATATCATTAATAATAATAATGAATGTTAATATTATAATAATATAAATATTAATCTAATAATAACATTATTAAAAATAATAATATTATTATCAATCATGATATTGATATTATAACAATATTAATAGTGATAATAAATATTAATATTATAATAACATAAATACTAATATGATAATAATATTATTATTAATCATAATATTAATATTATAGTAATATTAATAATAATAAATATTAATATTATAATAATATAAATATTAATATAATAATAATATTATTAAAATAATAATACTATTATTAATCATAATACTAATATTATAATAATATTAATAATCATAATAAACATTAATATTATAATAATATAAATATTAACATAATAATAATATTATTAAAAATAATAATATTATTATTAATCATAATATTGATATTATAATAATATTAATAATAATAATAAATGTTAATATTATAATAATATAAATATTAATATAATAATAATATTATTAGAATAATAATACTATTATTAATCATAATATTGATATTATAATAATATTAATAATCATAATTAATTAATATAATAATAGTAATATTAATAAAAATAATTAGGATAATTACAATGATTAAAATAGTAATAATAATAATATAATAATAATAATAATAATAACAATAATAATAATAAACATAATTAAAGTAATTAAAATAATAGTAATAATAATGATGATAGCAATAATAATAATAATAATAATAATAATAATAAAAGATTAAAATAATAATAATAATAATAATAATGATAAAAAAAAGATTAAAATAATAATAATAATAATAATAATAATAATAGTAACAATTAAAATAATTAAAATAATAATAATAATAATAATAATAATAATAATAATATAATAATAATATTATTATAATAACAGAAATAATAATAATAATAATTTAATTAATATTAATGATATAAATAATATAATCTAATATTATTAAAAAAAAAACTAATTAAAATAATAATATTTATTATTATTATTATTATTCTTTAAATATTATATAAAATAAATAAATAAAAAAAAAAATTAAAAGAAAACGGCGGCGGCGGCTCTCGGTTTGACACCTGGCGGCACGGGATTCGCCCGTTCAAACCGCGGCCAATCATTGCCGGCGGCGCGATGATTGCGCCGCCAAGCAATGATTGCCGCAATCATGCGGCAATCAAGCCGCTGACCGCGGCTCACTTAGCCACGTAGGACGGGCGCGGGAGCCGTCCGATTCTCCGCTATCGCGGATGGACGGCGCTGATCAAGCCGGATGGCTCGATCTGATAACAGAGCGGACCGCGGGCTGGATCCGAAGGCCGGTCCGGCGAGCTCCGGACCGTTGATCACGAATCCAACGGTCCAGGATCGCGCTCTTGCATGCATTAGGGCGAACCGAGAGCCTAAGGCGTTTTCTGTCTCGTTCTCGCGAAAGACTCAACGAAACGCCACAAAATTTTAAACGGATATAGGAAACATGAAGAGCATTCGTGTGGGGTAATTTTTACGGTCTAAAATGCACTCTGTGAAAAGCTATTTAACCCTAAGTGATCTATGCTAGGGTTTGAGTTTTCACCTTGATTTATGGATGGATTTGGATGTATAAGGGCTTGTTGCACTTGTAGGCTGTCCACGCTCCTAATTGTAGAAGAAATCAACGCTTAAAATGCCCTAGATCGCGAGCTTTAGGCCTTGGACGTCCTTGGTGTTCGGCTCGCCGGAATCTCGTCGCCGGCGGGATTCCAGTGGTGGGTTTGGCTTGGGAAGAGTGGAAGGGATCTAAGGGAGTTTACTCACAAGATCTCTCGGGTTGGGGGAGCTTGAGGAGAGAGCTAATGCCAAAAGTCCCCTCACACAACCCTAAAACGCCTATTTATAACCCTAGACTTAGGATCAATGGCTAGGATTAGATCTAGAGCTTAATAGGAGGGGAATCAGGGTTTGTGGGCCGTGGTTTGAGCCTTAGAGCATTAGGGAAGTTCTTTTTAAAGCCTTAATAGGTCTTAAATGGACCTAAATAGGTCATTTAGACCCATTAAAGGCTAGGGTTGACCAGGTCAACACTTGACTTGGTCAAACCAGTCAACTTAAGCCTAGGGAATGAGGGTTTGAGCCCAAGAGAGGGTTTGAACTGGGCTTGGGCTTGATTTAAACCCATTAAGGCCTATATGGGTCAACTGGGTTGACCTGGTCAACCAGGTTGACCCAGGACCAAGACTTGGGCCCAATGGGTCAAGCCTGACCCATTGAGTCCAGTGGAGGAGAGAATAGGGCTTGGAGAGCCTCGGATTGAGTTTGGATTTAATTTTGAACCCATATGGGCAATTGGGTCAACCCAGGTTGACCTGGTCAACTAGGTTGACCCAGGGCCTGGGTCTGGGCTCAGCAGACTTGGTTTGACTCCCTGGACCCACTGGGTTGGGTTCCAGGGTCTAGCCTGGTCAAATTTGACCAGGTCAACCCTTTGACCTAGGTCTAGGGAGAAACAGGGTCAACAAACGGACCCCCAACAGGAGTGGCGAACAAACTAGTGAGCCGCTCGTGTTGGCGTTGACCGAATGTGGCAGAAGCAGTAGAGTAAAGGCTCTAGGAAAGAGCACCAAAAGAGGTGAAAGAGAGCAAAGGGGGATCTTCTCCTGGCCTTGCCTTACAGCAAGGGCAGAGCCGAGGAGAAAGTGGAAAGCAAAGTAGTAACAGGTCACAAAAAGGTGACAGAGTAAAAGAAAATCCCATCCTCACCTTGCCCTGTAGCAAGGGCAGAGCTGAGGGGGAGACCAGAAAGGTAAGGTAGTAAAGCAAACCAACTATCCATCTGACCGCATCGAAACAACAAGATAGAAGGTGAAAGGGTGGTGAGGTATGCCTTCCAGGGACACTGTCAGGCTCACTCGACCAAGTAAAGTCTGATGTCTGCTTGATCAGAGCAAAACAATCAGGGGAGAAGTAGTGGTGAGGAATGCCTCCCAGGGACACTGTCGGGCTCACTCAACCAGGTAAGTAAAACCAACTACCTGACTGTTCATTTCAAACAGCAGAATAGAAGGTGAAAGGATCCCGTCTCCTCCTGCTCCTTTCGGAACAGCGGATAGGGGTGACTCAATACTTCTGTCTGACCTCAACAAAAGTAAATAAGCCACGAAATTGGAGTCTGCGTAGTCTTTTACAGAACATCCAGAGTAAAGGGGTGGTGAGGAATGCCTCCCAGGGACTCTGTCGGGCTCTCTCAACCGGTAAGTAAAACCAACTACCTGACTGTTCATTTCAAACAGCAGAATAGAAGGTGAAAGGATCCCGTCTCCTCCTGCTCCTTTCGGAACAGCGGATAGGGGTGACTCAATACTTCTGCCTGACCTCAGCAAAAGTAAATAAGCCACGAAATTGGAGTCTGCGTAGTCTTTTACAGAACATCCAGAGTAAAGGGGTGGTGAGGAATGCCTCCCAGGGACTCTGTCGGGCTCTCTCAACCGGTAAGTAAAACCAACTACCTGACTGTTCATTTCAAACAGCAGAATAGAAGGTGAAAGGATCCCGTCTCCTCCTGCTCCTTTCGGAACAGCGGATAGGGGTGACTCAATACTTCTGCCTGACCTCAGCAAAAGTAAATAAGCCACGAAATTGGAGTCTGCGTAGTCTTTTACAGAACATCCAGAGTAAAGGTGGTGGTGGGGAATGCCTCCCAGGGACTCTGTCGGGCTCCCACTCAACCGGGTAAAGTCTGATGTCTGCTTGATCAGAGCAAGACGACCAGGGTAAGGGTCTGATGTCTACCAGAGTGGCAGGACAGTCAGGGTAAAGGTGTGGTGAGCTATGCCTCGCAGGGGCTCTGCGGGGTGCTCCCAACCAAGTAAAGCCTGATGTCTACTCGGCGCATATGCCTGCAGCAGAGCAATCAGGGAAAAGAGGTGGTGAGATATGCCTCCCAGGGGCTCTGTGGGGCACTCTCAACCAAGTAAAGTCTGATGCCTACCCGGCGCATATGCCTGCAGTAGAGCGATCAGGGGAAAGTCATCTCAACCATTCCCTAACACGCATATGTGTAGGGATGGGAAGAGGAGTAGAAAATGGAAAATTTCAAAGAGAGAAGGGTCGTCTAAGGAGTTTCAAACTAGTGTTTTGGGTACCACGTGGTAGAGGACAAGTCGTCGTGGCCACGAGTATCCAAATGCCAGTGAAACTGCCTAGGCGAAACCAAAATCATACAAACCTGGAAGCACCAGAATGATGCCTCGAGAGACCATAGGGAAAGGTACGCCCTCAACAAAGTGTGAGAGGGGTAATCTCATTCCCACTGAGTAGCTAAAGTAGCAAGGAGGACACACTTGCTACAGAAAAAAGGACTATATCAATGAGAAATAATCATAGAAGACTACAGTGGTACACCCACGTAAGCTAGTGGGACCCTGTAGAGGTGGAAAGCAACATAAACACATCCAAGGGACCGCTCTACAACCAGGAGTCGGGTCACGGCGGGAAAGTATGTCACTCTAAGACAAGTGAAGTGATTTTCTGCTAGAAAATCAAAGTTCACTAAGAAGCGACGCTAACATCTGAGACTCGATGTACTGCATCACAACTAAGAAAGCACACAAGGGTAGCGAGGGGACACACTAGCCACTAAGGGAAGTAACATTGCATATGAATGATATTTATGAAAGGCTCACAGCGGTGGCACCCACACAAACTGGTGGGACCCTGTGGGAAGTGGAATAATATCAGTGCATCCGTAGAGCTACCCCAGCAACTGAGAGTAGAGTACGAATGAGAGAGAGAGTAAAGTAGGAAATGAGTTGATTTTCTGCTAGAAAATCAGAGCTCTCAAGTCAGTGATGCTAACGCCGGCAACCAGGCGTACTGCAACACTACTGGGAAAATAACTCAAGATGGCGAGGAGACACACTCGCCATTGAGGGAAATGATTTATGAGTAAAATCAATAAACATCAAACATCACAGCGGTAACACTCACCCTGACCGGGGGGACCCTGTGAGAGGCAGGAGCGACACTACTAGGCCCATAGGACTGCTCTAGTAGCTGGGAGCAGGGCAAGGGTGAAAAAGTAGGTCACTAAAAGAAACTAGAGAGTTGATTCCCTGCTAGGAAATCAGAGCTCGCGAAGGTGGGATATTAACATCTTGAGCAAGATGTATCACACCACTAATAAGGAATATCATGATTGTAAGAAGATCATAATAATCACAAGTGTAAACTCATCCTTGAAGCAATCACTCAGACGCTTCGTAGGAGAAGAGAAAGAAAGACTTTGGGGGAATTTGAGCTCTTAGAGAGTATTACCGGGTTCCACCTGTGACAAGGGCAACCGGTTTTGCTCTACTGAGAGCTTCCCTCTTTTATTGTATAGGTGCATTTTTTATATGTTCTCAACCATAGACTAAGTATATCTCGTACTGTCGAAGATAACACCCGGCAGAGGGAACGTTTACCATATCCGTGCGTTACTCCTAGTATGAGATATCCTCTAATGATTGGAACACAAAGAGGGAGGTAAGATTGGCTTTGATAACCCAGGCCATATTCGCCACATGAATAGAACTGGGGGCACGACCATAACACAATTGATATGTGAATGAAGTTTAGATTAGGATAGTGGATCAACATTACCATCCCTAGCTAGCATAGGTTGGTATGGACCCAGTACAAAAGGAGTCTGAATTGGTTTTGATATCCCAGACCACACTTGGGAGCACCAAGTGAAACTGGAGGATAGAGAGGGGGAAACTCCCAAATTACCAGAACTCAAAAGAGGAAGGTACAATAAATGAGAGACTCTTATCAGTCCTTAAGAATGGTCTATAACCAGATGGTGGGGTCAAAATATTTTCGTGCACGAATTTTTAAAAGAATATGGTAAGCATTTAAACAAACTCAACAGTGGGACCACTAAGAGATGTTTAAGCCCTTACCAATCAATCTGAGAGAAGTCTGATTCACACATTTCCTAAAGAGTGAAAATTTCATCAGAGAGTGACAGGATTATTTTTAGAAATGAAAAATTAACCTCTGAATCATCTTGAACCTTAGAGAAGGTTCAGAAAGTTCGGCAATATGGGTTGACTCCATCTAAACCCGAGAAGGTTAGGGCTTTAAATTTTGCTAACCCAGCTTAAGCTCCCTACAAGCTAAACTGGGCTTTCTCCCTTACATATTATGAATAAATATCTAATTCAAAAGGGTGTAAATTAGAGAGGGAAACTGAATCTTCTCAATTTTCTTGCATGAGAATATTTTTATATCTAATAGAACATCCTTGCACGATGATGAATCCAAAATCATGATTTTTAAACTCAAGTGTCACGAATATCAAAGGGTGTGGATTTTCTGAGACTTAGAGATTTACAAGAAAGGGAAGCCATTTACTTATCCACTTTGGGCTCATTTTGAGCCCCTCGACTTGATTTGGCGCACTGCGTACCTTTTAATTACTTGATACACTTTGTGTATCCTTGACTTTATGGCGTCTTTTGCGCAACTTTCCACTTTTGATACACTTTGTGTATCTTTGATTTTGGCGCACTGCGCATCTTTTCATTTGTTTGATACACTTTGTGTATCTTTGATTTCATAATTGGCTCCCTTTCTAAATCCCTAAAGAAAAACTTTCTCAGTTGTAAGATTATCTTCCAAACACAAGAGAAGAAAAGCTCACTCTCTCGTGCAAGGAAGAAGGATCCACAAAGCAAATCCAATCCTATGATAAAAGTGAACGACTTGAATAAGAAAATTATGAGGTAGATTCATCAGCCTGCGAAAGACACCTATGAGATAGAAAACTGCAAGATGATTGGGAAAATACGCGTCTCTAAATCTAATTTCAATTTGATATAGATTTTAGTTCAGAATAGGAAATCATCCCAAGCAAGGGATGAGAGAGAAGGCATACATTTTTTTTTGAATCATCATAATCGTCCTTCAAGTGCTTAGAGGAGTCAACCACTAATTACTTAACTTTCTAAAGAAGACAGGGGTAAATCTTTTATTAGGAAAAATAAATTTTGTACTTTCTAAGGAAAAATTCTCTAAAAAGTCCACTTCGTGTTTTAAGCTCTCAGACTTTTCTCAGATTAATCTTTCATTTAGAAACTTTGCACATTGAATTTAAAGATCCCACCATTGAAAATAGGACTTGGATATGTATTTGGACTGATATGGGTCAAAAATCTGGCCTAGAAGAGTTCAGACAAGGGAGATGATGGAGACCAGAGTCTATGTCAGTGTACGGATCATATCATCTCACCTCATCACACCTAAGGATAGCCTCATACTTCTCGTAAAAAAAACATCGTGTGGTAGAGGACAAATCGTCGTGGCCACACAGACTGTCGAAAAGTGAAGAAGCCCCTCCAAAGGGGGGACATATACAGGGGAGTATTTACAAGCGGTAGGGAGACCCCCTCCCTCTCGAAGAGTGAACTCAGGCATAATACTTTTTCAAGTACTGCCCGTTGATGACAGGCATAGGGTGAACACCATTGGCATCAACGAGTAGGTAGGCACCACCTTCATAAACTTGCTCTACAGCAAAGGGGCCTTCCCAAACAGGCTCGAACTTACCACTTCGGTGACGGCGCGAAATGATAGGTCTGCGTAAAACAAGGACCAACTCGCCAACCCGGAAAGCACGGGGTCGGACAAGGCGATCATGTGATCGAGCCATACGTGCCTGGTATAGTTTGAGGTTCTGATAAGCTTGTAGGCGAAGCTCTTCTAAACCATCAAGCTCTTCCATCCGTAGTCGGGCGTTATCTTCGTGGGAAAGATTGTGGCTGACTGCCACACGTAGCGAGGGGAGCTCGACCTCAAGCGGGAGGATGGCCTCGACCCCGAAAGCCAAAGCATATGGGGTAGACTGAGTAGGAGTACGGTATGTAGTCCTATAGGCCCATAGTGCTTCGGGAAGTCTATCGTGCCACTCTCGCTTGTTTGCAACCAGGATTTTTCTTATTAATTGCACGAGAGTTTTATTGAATGCTTCCGCCAAGCCATTGGCCTTGGGATAGTAAATTGAAGAGTATCGCCAATTGATGTTATGGCGGCGGGCAAATCTAGCAATTTTGGTGCTTCTAAACGACGGGCCGTTATCTGAAATGATACGGCGTGGGACACCAAAGCGATAGACAATATGATCACGAAAGAAACGCATCACATCTTCTGATTTAACTTCCTTAAGTGGCACAGCCTCTGCCCACTTAGAGAAGTAATCAGTGGCAGCTAAAATGAACCTATGGCCCTTAGAGGAAGGAGGGTCAATAGGACCCACTACATCCGTGCCCCAGCCCTCGAATGGCCAAGATGATACAGTAGGGTGCAGCGGATTAGGGGGTTGGTGAATCACCGTGCCATGAATTTGGCACTGGTGGCACTTTCTAGCGTGCTCCATACAATCACGGATCATAGTCGGCCAATAGTAACCGAGGCGTTTAATTCTGCCTTTCATTTTTGGTCCGGACTGATGGGCACCGCAAAGACCTTCATGTATCTCGCCCATGACCTTGCGAGCCTCCTCGTTGTTGAGGCAACGCAACCACATTTGGTCGAAAGAACGTCGATACAAGGTATCGTTCACATAAGTGAATGATAGGGCTCTCTTTCTGACCTGGGCAGCAAGAGATCTATCATCTGGAAGCCTGCCATGCTTCAAATACTCTATAAAGGGTACTCTCCAGTCTGATTCTTCCTCAACTGAGAATACTGTGAGGGTCTGATCGGGAGAAGACAGGTCTGCGGGGCATAGGGCTTGACGACACTGGACAACGATAGACAGTGGGTTGCCAGTTGGGTCAGCCAGTTCCTTTGCTAACTTAGCTAATGCATCTGCCTTGCCATTGGCAGATCTAGGGATTTTAGCTAGGGTCACTTCAGGAATCAAACACAAGAGCTCCATTGCCTTGCTGTGATAAGGCAAGAGCTCCGGTTTAAGCACTTTGTAGACTCCCGCTACTTGATTTATGATCAGTTGTGAGTCTCCAAAGATTTTCACCCGCATGACATTCATCTGAATGGCCAACTCTAGTCCCAAAATCAGAGCTTCGTACTCAGCTTCATTATTGGTACGAGGTTCCGAAAGACTGTAGGAATATCTCAGAGTGTGACCTTCAGGGGATACGAAAATGAGGCCCAGACCTACCCTAACTATAGGAGTTTCATTCGGGCTCAAGGCTCTAACGGACGACGCACCGTCAAAGTAAAACTCCCAAGTAGGGGACTCCTGCTCCACCACACTCATGATTAGCTCGTCAGGCAGCTCATCATTGAGTGGGGAGTCTGCAGGGATCGGGTGAGCAGCAAGAAAATCAGCTAGAGCCTGTCCTTTGACGGCCCGCTGCGGGACGAAAGTGATGTCAAACTGCAGTAGGATCATAGACCATCGTGCCAGACGACCTGAGAGGGTTGGACGGGTCATCAGATACTGCAAGGGGTTGACTCGAGAGATTAGGTTGACCTTGTGTGAAAGCATATAATGCCTAAGCTTCTGTACCGCGAAGATCAAAGCTAAACACTGCTTTTCCATCGCGGGGTACTTCAGCTCTGCGGGTATCAACCGTCTACTGAGGTAGTACAAGGCATTCTCCTTGCCTTCCTCATTCTCTTGAGCCAATAATGCACCCAAGGACTCATCCAGGGCCGTAGTGTAGAGAATTAACGGCCTCCCTGGGATGGGTGTAGCTAAAACAGGGGGGTTTATCAGGTAGCGCTTTATACTCTCAAAGGCCTCCTGACAACGCTCATCCCAGTGAAAGCGGGCATCTTTCTTTGCTAGGGCAGCAAAGGGGTGACACCTACCGGACAAATTGGAGATAAATCTCCGCAGGAAGGCTAACTTTCCTTGAAAAGACCTTAGCTGGGTAAGACTTTTAGGGGGTTTTAGATCTATTATGGCTTTGATCATGGAAGGGTCAATCTCAATGCCACGGTAGCGAACTATAAACCCCATGAACTTTCCTGCACTAACTCCAAATGCGCATTTTAGAGGGTTCATTTTCAAATCGTATTTGCGTAGGCGTTCAAAAAACGATTCGTAGATCTCGAAGGTGATCTCCCCGGACCTTGCTTTTGACTACCAGATCATCCACATAGCATTCAACTTGCTCGTGTATCATCTCGTCGAAGATAACAGTCATAGCACGTTGATAGGTGGCCCCGGCATTCTTGAGACCAAAGGGCATCACTTTGTAGCAAAACACACCTATAGGTGTGCGAAACGCAGTAAACTTTTCCTCTTCGGGGTCCATCTTTATCTGATTGTAACCAGATGAACCATCCATGAAGGAGAAAATGCTATGGGATGATGCTATATCCACCATAAGCTCGGGGATAGGAAGAGGAAAATCGTCCTTAGGACATGCCTTGTTTAAATCACGGAAGTCGATACAGACACGAATCTGCCCGTTCTTCTTCCGGACTGGAACAATGTTGGCAAGCCAGGTAGGGTACTTCTCTTCACGAATGAAATCAGCCTCTATAAGCTTCTTAGTTTCAGCGATCACCTGTTGTTCTATTTCTAACCTCATCCTACGAGGTGCTTGTTTAACAGGGACTGCATCAGACTTAATGGCTAGTTTATGGACTGCTACATCTGGATTTAGACCAGGCATCTCGGTGTAGTTCCAGGCAAAGCAATCTTTAAACTCTGAGAGTAGCTCGATGTATTCTTGAGCCTCTGAGTCAGATAACAAGACACTATGAAAAATAGGTCTAGGATCTGATTCAGTGCCTAAGTTTACCTCACATAATTCGTCCATGGCAGAAGTGATGCCATCTTCAAACTCTTGAGGAGCATCGAGTACTCTATCCTCATCATCACCCGGGTCTTCTTTATCGGTAAGAGAAACAACCGGGTATGAGTGGGAAATCGCTCGGATGTTAGTATGGTTAGGTGAGCTCTGCTCGACATAACCTAAACCTTGCTTAGTTTGAGGCATATCAGTCCGCCAAACACGAGCCTGTCGTAGAGCTTGTTCATCTGACCAAGTCGAGATGACTGCACCCCGCTCTACACAGTCTTCCACGAAAGGAGAAAAATAACGAGGGGCAGTCGTGACCCTGTTATCCATAGCGGTCTCCGCTGAACCCTGACTCCCAGGACCCAGTGGGGCACCTACACTATGGGATAACGAGGCACACTCACTAGCTCGTGGTGGCACAAAGGTTTCGTACAGAGGAGGCGGAGGGCGACCTCTAACTTGTAGTGCGCCACCATCACTAGTGGAGGGGGTAACCAAAGATCTTTGGTGAGACTCCTCAACTCTTATTCCACGTATCTGACGGGAAAGGGACTGTTGACTAGTGGTCTGACGTCGGGGGTCTACTTCCTCGTCTGAGCCACTGTCAATAACTAAACCACCCTCGGGTATCAGGTACCTACAAAAGGTGGGTAGTGAACTATAATCAGTGAAGTCCGGGGCTGGTGAGGGAGCTGAGCGACGAGGGGTAGTGATCATCTCATCGTCAGAGGAGTCGGACTCGACAGTCAAAGGAGAAGCATAAAGATATGAGGGAGGAGGGATTTGAGTATCGTAGTTTCGCGGCGGGCGAGTCGATCCTCTACCTCTACCTCTACCTCGCTCTCCCCTACCTCTACTAGGGGGAATATCGTGCCCAACTGCAAATTGGAAAGGAGATCTAACAGGATCTGCAGTGGAGGTATCTGCCTCAATACTAACCTGTGACGGACCTTGCGCAGGTAGCTGTACAGGACCCTGTACAGTACTGGCAGGTGTCACTGGTGACTGGGCAGAAGGAGGTTTACTCTTCTTACGAGGTATGTAATGTTCAGCATCATCGTAAATAGAGACCTCATGCACGGAAAAGGGTTGGGTATCCCCGGGAATGGAGTACTCGACTTCATTCCTCATATACTTCATACATTGGTGCAGGGTGGAGGGCACCATTCCATACTCATGAATCCAGGGCCTTCCTAAGAGGGCCCTGTATGAAGTATCCGCCTCGATCACATGAAACTTCGCCTCAGTAAGGAAATTTCCAAACTTCAGGGGTAGGGTGATAGACCCTAGGGCACGCTGTCCTTGGTCATTGAAGCCTTTCAACATAATCTTATCGGAGGTTAACTTCAAATGACCCAGGGAGAGGCTCTTCAAAGTTTCATAACTCAGGATGTTTACTGAAGCTCCTTGGTCAATGAGGACCCTGTTCAACTCATAACCATTGACTTCAGCGGTGACATACAGAGGACGATTGTGATCAGAGGTACCCAAGAGGAGATCACGATCTGAAAAGGTAATGCACGGCGTCTCTCTCAAAAGGCATGCATCTCCAACAGATTCGGAAGCAAAGAAGGCTTGATAGGACTCTGGTTCGAGTAGTGCTTTTACCAAGGTCTCTCTCAAGTCAGAAGACATCATCAAAGCGTCATAGACACTGAGAAGGGCGGGAATTTTCCTTAAATGGGCCAACACATTGTAATCGACCTCCAGCTGAGGGCCTTTCCCTTTCTCCTTAGACTGCTCTTGGGAGGAAGGGATAGGATCGTCCTGCTGGGTAACGATGTTCTTATCTTTTTCTTTTGTATTCTTAGCCATCCTAGGTGGAAGAACCTTCCCTGAACGCAAGTGAACTTCCTGTATCGAGTCATCTTTGACAGGAGATTCACTTGGTTCAACGGTGATGGCACGTGTTGGCTCCAAGGAAAGTGACTGGAGTGGGTTCTCGGATTCATCTTCTGAATCCATGTAACAACCACCCTCCGGAATCATAAAGACTGGTTCCTCATCACACTCAGACTCTTCATCACATACAGAACCATCATAAGAAACATGTAAAATATTGAAAGAGCGAGTGCTAGAAGAAATAAAAGTAGGAGCAGAACACCAGAAGTAGCCAGAATCACCTTCTTCTATTATTTCATCATCAATTGAAGGGAGAACGAAATCCTTCAGCGTAAGTGCCGGAAGGCGTCCCGTCTTCCCCTCAGAAGTTACAACAAACTTTTCCTTTTCATACATCTTTTTATTACATAAAATAGGAAAGAAATGTGCTCAGTAGGCACTACAACAGGAGAAGAAAAAGGTTGCTGGCGAAGAAACTGGGCAGGCAACTGTCGATTTGGCCTGGGTAGGCCTCCTCTCAACTGCCTCTGAACTCTGAACTGTCTGCGGATCATCTGCCTCGTCTTCCGAGAGAGTGCTAACTGCCACTCCCCCTCAGAACCTCTGGGTGATCTACTGCGACTGCTCTGTCTGCCACTCTGGCTGTCACTACAACTACTGGAGCCCGAGATCATCTGAACTGTCTGAGGTGTCTTGCCCTTGGGCTGAACCAAGTCGCTGTCCTGTAGGTGGATCTGCCCACTAGCCATGAGCTTCTCAACCCTGTCTTTGAACACATAGCAGTCTTCTATGACATGCCCGATATGTCTGTGAAATGGACAATAGAGTGGGTGTTCTGTCTGCCCCTCCTCTTCCACTCTATTGTTGTTCGGGAATGTTAAGATGTTTCTCTTAGTAAGGAACTTGAAGATCTTCATCACACTTTCCCTTTTAAAGGGATATTCCTTACTAAGCTTCTCCCGTAGGTACTGCTGACTCTCTGGGGTCCTACGGGAGGGTCTAGACTGCACTGCTGACTGGCCGGTGTGTGAGACTGCTGAGGTGGTGCTGAACTGACTGAGGGCTTCTTGCCCTTATCTGATGGCCCATAAGTACTGTGTACCTCCCCTCTCCTAGGTGGGGGTGCTCCTGATGACTCCTGCCGCTGAGGTCTACGCGAAGGTTGACTCTCAACCTTAGGAGGGACTGCATCGGGTATGCTGTCCTGCAAACTGATCACCTTTGTCAACAACTTCTGAAAGGTTCTGATGCTGAAACCCTTCAGATAAGGTGCTATCGGACCATCTATGTTCTTCAATAAAATTTCTACTGCATGCTGCTCCTGTAACTGGGGCTCACACTGTAGGCTGAGGTTTCCTCCATCTGACTATGTAATCTGGGAGAGGCTCTCGGGGCCGCTGTCTAGTCACAACTAGCTCTCCAACTGTAACTCGGTGCTCTGCACTGACAAACCTCTGAACAAACAACTGCTCCAGCTCTGCAAAGGTGCGTACTGAATCGTTGGGGAGGTCGGCGTACCAGGCAAAGGCCACCCCAACTAAACTGCTGACAAAAAGTCTCAACATCAGTGCATCGTTCCCTCCTATATTGCAACAAATGGCTCGGTACTGGGCTACGTGCTGCCTCGGGTTCCCAAACCCATCAAAGACTCTGAACCTAGGAGGGACAAAACCAGGGGGGTAGGGCTCGTGCTCGTACTCTACCGGGTAAGGACGCCCCCTGCTAACTACCTCTCCAGACTTCCTGGAGGAAATGGCCTGCTCGACCTTCTGGGCAATCAGATCCTGAATCTGTCCGGCTGACAACTGAACTGACTGACTCTGGACTGGGGTAGTAAAAGCAACTGCTGTCGGTGCCACTGGAACTGCTCTCTGGGCCCTGTCTACTCCCACAGGACCTGGTGCTACTACAGGTGGTGCTGCTGGCTCGTCCCTGGACGTAGCAGGAGTGCCTACGCCCGTCATCTGGGGCATCGCCCCCAAAGCTGTCAACTGAGCTGTCATCGCTGCCATGGCCCTGGCCATCTCTGCCATCTGAGTCTGTAACTGTAGCACTGTGGCATCTGTCTCAACTGACCGGGGAGATCCTCCTACCTCAGCTTCTCCCTGCTCATCATCATCATCTGCCTCTATCTGCTCGTCTGAGTGGCCACGTCTAGTAACCACGCATACTCTGTGTACCGGTATATCTCCATCTGACTCCTCCTCGAGTAAATCATCCTCAAGTGCATCATCCTCGTAGAGGGTCTGATGGAAGTCCTCTGCATACGGACTCAAAGGGGAAGAAGACTCGTAAGGGCTAAGGGCTGGCTCAGCCCGAACCGGTGAACCACTAGGAGAAACTGTAGCATCATCGTCCGTTGCTGCATCACAGACCATCGGAACTGCCTCTGATCCGGAAGGAACAACTGCCTCTAACTGCTCAACTGCCTGAACTGGCTGTACTGCATCGACAGGGGACTCTGCCTGTCGTCGTCTCCACACCCATCTACTGCGACGGGACCCAGTAGGGGCAACTGACTGCTGCGGAGCTACTACAACTGAAGGGAGCTGGGGTCTGGAGGCTCCAACTGCTGCCTCTGTCCCTGACGACGTGGGCGTCGTCAACAACTGGAGTAACTGTCTGTGGTCTCGCCAACGGAACTGAACTAACAGGCTGCCTGGGTGGCTGTCCTCTCTGCCACCTATACCTCTGTCTAGCAGTCTGGCTCTGCAACTGAACGGATGCCTGAGAAATCTGGTGGAGTAACCTCTCCCGACTGACAGGGCCTCGACCCCGCGCTAAGCGGATAATGCTCCGAATCCTCTGAGAGAGGGTTCGAGCAGCATCATCCCTGGGGACCCTAGCGCGTGGTAGAGTAGTAGTGACAGGAGGAGCCGCCGCAATGCGAGCAACGTCCTCCTCATCACCACTATGTGTCAGTGGGGAGAAGCGTCCTCCCTGAACCGCTGCTATCTCAGGGGCAACTGTAACGTCCGGGGTAGGGGAAACTGCAACTGGTCGTGGTGCCGCTGCCTAGGGACCACTCTCCTCTGAAACTGGCTCCTGGTGAGCCAACGAATCTGCCATCCGCTGTCTATCTGCCTCGGATGCAGCCAACCGAAGTCTACGGTTTCTATTCCTCCGGGCCCTTCTCCAAGGCGGAGGCGGAAGACGAAGCAACATCTGAACCCACCACCTGAGTGGCAGGGGGAACAGGAAGTACGGGAAGTGTCGGGGTCTGCACGAGGGTCTCTGGGTGAGACAGTCGAGCGAAAGCTGAAACCCGACGGGAGGAAGGCGAAGGAGCCTCGGTCTGGGCACCCCTCTTCCTAGAGGAAGTAGGAGGGAGAACCCGAACACGAGCTACCTCTGCCGGAGTAACAACAGGGGTAACTACTGCCTGCCGGCGCTGAGGGGCCGGGGCAGTCTGAACAACAGGTGCGGTAGGCACTGGTCGTCTAAACCGCTGGACGAGTGGGCTGAACTGGGAGTGGTCTAGGCACTGGCTGCCTAACCAACAGGGTGTGCCGGCTGCACACGAACAGGAGTAGGACGAGCAGGTGCCCGGGCTGTCCGCCGAGCAACTGGACGTCCAAAAGGTCGCATGGCTGCGCGAGCCCTCCTCTGGGGAGGAGAGTAGGCAGCAGCCTCAGCAGGGGTCGGCCCGCCAAGGGTGACGAAGGCCGAGTCAGTGAAGGAACCAAAAGTGATTCCTCCAGCGGGAGGACTGGCTAGCAGGGACTCAGGAAGTATCACCCGCGCGTCAGAACCAAAACTGAAGGTAACGGAAGGCACGAAGGAAGCCATGGCACTGTCTGCCAAGAAGAAGAAAAGAAATTTAAAATGATTAGTAAGAAATAACGAGAAGATGAATGATAGATAGGAACGGAATGACCTAGAAGGTCAGAAGGAAAGGAAGCTTAGCTAGGGGGGAAACCCTAACTAAGAAGAACGGAAGAAAGAAAACCTAGCTAGGGGGGGGGGGAACCCTAACTAAGAAAAAGAAGGACGATCCTAACTAAGGAAGGACCCTAACTAAGAGTGGGACGAACCTAATCTAAGGAGTACCAATCCCGGAGTACAAACAAGGGAGAATAATATAGAATCCAAAGATGGAGAGAGAAACCTGTCCCACCGTGGTCGCCAGAAACCTGTGGACTTCCGAAAGGAACAACAAACACCATCGCCCCGCGAGGGGAGACGAGTAGCTGTTGCCAATGGGAGGGCAGATTCGAACACACATACGATCAACCATTGAGGATAGTGGCTCTCACCAACACACCCCGATGGATAATAATATGTGCGATCTATCATAACGGTTTCCCCCACCCGATACATTAGCTCGAATGGGGTTTATTTGAGAGTGGGATTCGGTTTCCACGGGCGCAAGCCCCCGTGGTTAATTACATCTCAAGCCGGGGCCTGAGAATACTCTCGATTAAGGATTCTACATTATTCTTTCTAAATTGGGATTGGCACATAGGGGGAAGACTAGGAAGTCCTACTCAAAGGGAAAGAGAGGTTCAACTAGGCTTAGTCAACATGCACGGCTCACATCAGCCCCGGAGGGACTAAGATAGTGAAAAGAAACTGGAGAAAAATAAATAAATCATGCACTCGAAGCATGCAGGAGGGAAGGATGGAGGTGGCGTCATCCGTGTGACGCGGATATGTAGGGTTTAGGGTCTCTGGAAGACAGAAGACCTACCTACTGATGAGGCGTACTACGAAACAATAGTAGCCTTGAATCCTAAATCTAATGGGTTTAGTGTTCTACGCAACACTAACACCCGTGTCCTAACTAATGCAATGCAAAACCTGGACTTACCCCGGCCTGGAAGGGGGAGCCAGCTAACCACCTAATCGCTTTAAAACCATGCTGTCCAGTCATTTAATGAAAGATGGGTGGGTAGGTTATAGTTCTTGGAATAGGGCCGACATCTAGAGGATTTCCTAATTGGCCCCGGACTGATGTTGGGTGAATGCTCTATGACTAATGCAATTAAAATTTTGATTTAGTTGATTTCTAATGCAATGCATGCTAGTTAAAGTATCCAAATCAGGTATGCACAGAACTTTAAAAAGGCTTATAAAAAATAATTTTTAGAATTAGACTGGGCTTCCCCAGGTCCGGCACCTCATCCTCATAGGTCAGATTATCCGGACTCTACCCGCAGGCGGGGAAGTGTCTTATAGAAGGAAAGAGAAATGCATTAATATGCATGCGACCCCGGACGATTCCGGCAATTCCCTAGGTCGTTAAGTTTCTAAATTATTTAAATCTTAAAATTTGAATGTTAGTTGTGAGTAGAAAAAGTTTTAGTCCTTAAAGAGCCTAACGAAATCCAGGCTAAAACAAAAGCGACATGCAAAACGCCAAGAAACTAAGAAAAGCAAACAATCCTAGAGGCACACAATCATAAAACACATCAAAATTATCCAAACAAATTAATAAATGTCCATAGGCCAACTGCCCTTAATTACAACCCAGGGTCTGCAGAAAATTAAAGTGGCCGGGCACCACTGCCAACAACCCGGATTTCTAATCCTAAGACTGACGCAAGTTATTTTGAGTGGGATACACTTGGTCTTCATCTTCTTGATCTTCTCTTTCTTGGACTCCTGGATCTGAGCTTCCTTGGACTCCTTGGATCTCAGCTTCCTTGGACTCCTCGGGTAGTAGAATGATCCAAATTTGGATTCCCAAATAGAAAAGGACTATCCTCATATTGGGTGTCCTTTTCTCTTTGGGCATCCAACCTTTGGATCCTTGTATCCCCACTCAAAATAAACTTTCACAACTCTATACCAATATTACAATCAATTACATTAAATGAAAGCAGTAAATTCTAGACGCTCCTGCAAGGTTATCCTAAAAAATCATCCCAAGCAGTTTAATATATCACAAGCAATTATAGGGAAAATAAAATACTCATCACAGCCACACTGGCCATGCTCTTAATTATTTTGAGGGCTAAGCAAGCTCTGGAGCACCTGTAGCAATTTATAATGATTTATTATTTTAGCCCTCATTTATTTAGGGGGGCTGAGCAATTTCTGAAGCACCTGCATAAAACAGCATTAATTTTTAAATCATGATTATTGCCCCCCTTATATTTAGCGCTGCATGAGCATGGCCACCTGCAGAAAACATCATTAGTATCAACCTCGATCCTAACCTATGGGTAGTCTATCGTGCAATCACATCAATTCCCAGAGTGCAGTAAAAGTAAACAAACACACCAATAGTTCAATCACAACATGCAATGAAATCCAGAAAACTCGGCACGCAGCAGAAAAGTAAACACCGGCCTAGCCTAAGTCTAGAAGTGGTGCCCTAACAAACAATTCTACAGTGTGTGTAAAAGCTGTGTGGCTGAGGTAGATCCTAAGCTGGGTAGTTAGTTACAATTGCCTACTGTCCAGGTTGGTTGTAGGTCTAAAAGGAAATTTTATTTAAAGTATAAATATTAGTGAATTAAGATCCATTTTATTTAATTTGGTGTGTAGGTCAGTTTTAATGCTTAGGGTAATAATATTTAAAGTTTAAATTGCATTAGTGAGTTTTAGGGGGTTCGGGGTCCACCTATACACTAAGCAAAAAGGGGGTCCAAAATTGACTTTTTAATTAAAGGGTATTTATGACCAGCTAATATTTTTATAAAATACTAGGCCTTAACCTGATCAGTTAGACAGTTAGCATGCCCGATTTGGATTCTTCTATCCAAAGTTATGAATTTCTGAAGTTTTGGTCTTGTTTTGAACTAAGTTTGACCGGATTGTTGACTTTTTGATTTTAGTTGATTTCTGGGATCTTAATATTTTTAATAAATACTAGACCCTAATGTGAGTTGAATGCCTTTGAGTTTGCTGGATTTGGAGTTTCCTACGCAAAGTTATGAATTTTAGAAGTTTCGGGCCCTAGATTATAGGCTACGGTTGACCGGCAAGTTGACTTTTTATTTAAAGTTGATTTCTGGACACCTAATATTTTTAACAAATACTAGACCTTAATTAGAGTTAGGTGCCTTTTAGTTTGCCCATTTTGGGGTTTTCTGTAATTAGTTATAATTTTTAGAAGTTGGGGCAATTAAAGGAATTATCAGAATTGCCTAATTAGGGGTACTTTGGGGGTTTTGGCCCAAATCAGCTCCAAACTGATTGGAATCACCCCCAAAGGTCAGAAATGACCTAAGAAGGTGTTCCCAAGTGTTTGGGGAAAATTTGGGATTTTTAATAATTTTTAATGATTTAATTAAGGCAAAAAGGTGATTTTTGATTAAGGTTGAATTAAAGTCCAGATTAAGGTCCAATTAAGGGGCCCTAATTATCTAAGGTTGGGGACTGAATTCTGGAGAGTTTGAGGTATTATGGGTATTTTTCTGATTTAAAATGGATTTATTAGATTTTTCTGAAGTTTCTAAGGCTTAATTAACGGGTAAATTAGGGTTTGCTAATTAAGTGTTTTAAAGAGTCCAGAAAATTCCTAGAAAATTCTAGGGGGTTCCAGATGTCACTATGTTTAAGTGTTTCAAATTTCAAGTCATTCGGGGTTCTACCCTAATTCCTAGAATTTTTCTAAGTTTGCTAGACGGGTCCTTAATTGTTGTCCTTAGGGTGTCACTACGTTATATAGGAGTGAAATGAAGTAACTAACCCTTAGGCATAATACAGAGGGTAAATGCAGCAGATATAAACACACCAAGCCATGTCCTTAGATCTAGGAGAGCCTAGGCTAGTGCTTGTGCAACCTACACATGCAAGGACTACGAAAACACTAAGTAAAGAGGCCTAATGAAGTGATTAGTGAATGATTGGGACACAATCATTCACTAATCCTTCTCCCACATGAATGCTGCTCACATATAGGTCCTAGGTTTAAAATTTCATAAGAGGTAGACCTCCCAAAATTAGGGGATTTAAATAATATTTAATTTTAAAATAAATTTTTAAAATACATAAATATCATAAATATATAATAATATAGGTTTAAAGATAAGCTAGTTGAAATTAGTTCAATTCATAGGCATGGGAGGCTACCAGCCACCAAGGGATTTTAAAATAATTTTTATTTTTAAAATAATTAATTATATTAATTAAATAATATTTAAATAGTTAAATAACAAGTAATACAGAAAACATCCAGAAAGGACAGAATTAGATGCAGGAAATAATTTTAAATTAAAATTCACATTTTTCGAAAAGAACGAGGTATTGTGCGTCAAAATCCGGTTTAAAACGAGAAAGTTATGAATTTTTGAAGTTTAAATAGGTTCAAAGGTAATTTTAAATAATTTAAAATAATTAATATTTAAAATAATTAATAATTTCAAATAAATCAGATATAATAATATCTGAATTTTAAAATAAATTTAAATAATAATAAAATAACTTTAAAGCATTAAAAATAATGTAATAATAGTCAAGATAGTTTCAAAGTATTAACAATATAATAATCTTATTAGAATAATAATATTATTAATTTAATAATGTTAAAATAATGTCAACAATAATAATGAACTATTTAATATAATGAATATTTAATATATAATGATATATTAGAATAATAATATTATTATTAATGATATGTTATTAAAATATCATTAATAATAATAATGAATGTTAATATTATAATAATATAATATTAATCTAATAATAACATTATTAAAAATAATAATATTATTATCAATCATGATATTGATATTATAACAATATTAATAATGATAATAAATATTAATATTATAATAACATAAAATATAATATGATATAATATTATTATTTAATAATATATTAATATTATAGTAATATTAATAATAATAATATTAATATTATTATAAATAAAAATATTAATATAATAATAAATTATTAAAATAATAATACTATTATTAATCATAATACTAATATTATAATAATATTAATAATCATATAAACATTAATATTATTATAATATAAATATTAACATAATAATAATATTATTAAAAATAATAATATTATTATTAATCATAATATTGAATTATAATAATATTAATAATAATAATAAAATGTTATTATTATAATAATAAATATTATTATAATAAATATTATTAGAATAATAATACTATTATTAATCATAATATTGATATTATAATAATATTAATAATCATAATTAATTAATATAATAATAGTAATATTAATAAAATATTAGGATAATTACAATGATTAAAATAGTAATAATAATAATATAATAATAATATAATAATAATAAAATAATAATAATAAACATAATTAAAGTAATTAAAATATAGTAATAATAATGATGTAGCAATATTAAATAATAATAATAATAATAATAATAAAAGATTAATATTAATAATAATAATAATAATGTTAAAAAAAAGATTAATTAATAATAATATAATTAATAATAATATATAACAATTAAAATAATTAAAATATAATAATAATATAATTATAATAATAATAATATAATAATAATATTATTATAATAAAAGAAATAATAATAATATTAATTTAATTATATTAATGATATAAATAATATAATCTAATATTATAAAAAAAAAACTAATTAAAATAATAATATATTTTAATATTATTATTATTCTTTAAATATTATATAAAATAAATAAATAAAAAAAAAAATTAAGAAAAACGGCGGCGGCGGCTCTCGGTTTGACACCTGGCGGCACGGGATTCGCCCGTTCAAACCGCGGCCAATCATTGCCGGCGGCGCGATGATTGCGCCGCCAAGCAATGATTGCCGCAATCATGCGGCAATCAAGCCGCTGACCGCGGCTCACTTAGCCACGTAGGACGGGCGCGGAGCCGTCGATTCTCCGCTATCGCGGATGGACGGCGCTGATCAAGCCGGAGGCTCGATCTGATAACAGAGCGGACCGCGGGCTGGATCCGAAGGCCGGTCCGGCGAGCTCCGGACCGTTGATCACGAATCCAACGGTCCAGGATCGCGCTCTTGCATGCATTAGGGCGAACCGAGAGCCTAAGGCGTTTTCTGTCTCGTTCTCGCGAAGACTCAACGAAACGCCACAAAATTTTAAACGGATATAGGAAACATGAAGAGCATTCGTGTGGGTAATTTTTACGGTCTAAAACGCACTTTGTGAAAAGCTATTTAACCCTAAGTGATCTATGCTAGGGTTTGAGTTTTCACCTTGATTTATGGATGGATTTGGATGTATAAGGGCTTGTTGCACTTGTAGGCTGTCCACGCTCCTAATTGTAGAAGAAATCAACGCTTAAAATGCCCTAGATCGCGAGATTTAGGCCTTGGACGTCCTTGGTGTTCGGCTCGCCGGAATCTCGTCGCCGGCGGGATTCCGTGGTGGGTTTGGCTTGGGAAGAGTGGAAGGGATCTAAGGGAGTTTACTCACAAGATCTCTCGGGTTGGGGGAGCTTGAGGAGAGAGCTAATGCCAAAAGTCCCCTCACACAACCCTAAAACGCCTATTAATAACCCTAGACTTAGGATCAATGGCTAGGATTAGATCTAGGCTTAATAGGAGGGGAATCAGGGTTTGTGGGCCGTGGTTTGAGCCTTAGAGCATTAGGGAAGTTCTTTTTAAAGCTTAATAGGTCTTAAATGGACCTAAATAGGTCATTTAGACCCATTAAAGGCTAGGTTGACCAAGTCAACACTTGACTTGGTCAAACAGTCAAATTAAGCCTAGGGAATGAGGGTTTGAGCCCAAGAGAGGGTTTGAACTGGGCTTGGGCTTGATTTAAACCCATTAAGGCCTATATGGGTCAACTGGGTTGACCTGGTCAACCAGGTTGACCCAGGACCAAGACTTGGGCCCAATGGGTCAAGCCTGACCCATTGAGTCCAGTGGAGGAGAGAATAGGGCTTGGAGAGCCTCGGATTGAGTTTGGATTTAATTTTGAACCCATATGGGCAATTGGGTCAACCAGGTTGACCTGGTCAACTAGGTTGACCCAGGGCCTGGGTCTGGGCTCAGCAGATTTGGTTTGACTCCCTGGACCCACTGGGTTGGGTTCCAGGGTCTAGCCTGGTCAAATTTGACCAGGTCAACCCTTTGACCTAGGTAGGGAGAAACAGGGTCAACAGTGTGGACCATTCAAATTGGTTAAATGTATCCGACGATGATTTTGATGAGAAGGAAACTGAGCTCCAAGATCCTCAATATAAGTTAAATTCCATGGCAGACCGTTTTGTTGATCAAGTTAGTTTTGGTGGTGCTGGGAAAATGCCTAAATAAATCTAAGAAGAAATAGAGATTCCTGATGTGCTTGTTTGGCCTTTCTTTTGACTGTTGGACTATGTGAGGCAATTCCTGTTTATCCCTGAGTTGGCCTTGTGATGGCAACCTTGGTGGTTTGTGTGGCTAGTGCCTTTAGTGTTGCTTTTTGATCTTCGGCTGGATGCTTTGTGGCTTTCTCCACCAATGGATGGTCGTCTCTTAGCTACTCGGTGGGTGCAGGTTTGCCTGACTGAGTCCTCTTGGTTGTCATTTTATACTCGGTGTTTTGTCTGCTTAGCTAGATCTTTCGTAACGTTTGGACATTTTTGCTGTAAGTGTGCGGTGTTGGCTTGGTTGGCTTTTGTAATATCCCTTTATGTTCAATAAAACTTGGGGCTAGTCCCCTTAAATATATATATATATTATTTTATCTATCCTCAAAAGAGAGATTGATTCCGCCCCTTATTTCAAGCCTTCAAGGAGGGACTTCATGATAATAAAACTTTCAATTAGGATGACTACAAAATCTCACTATGTATCTCAAAACTCAATTTTTCCCAAAAATAAAAAATCGCGAGATCTGCTTGCAAGACATGAAAAGAACGCTGGGATTCCCCATATGACGTATCCTTAATCAACGTTGTTGAGAACCACACGTCGCCTCTTTAATCTTTATCCTTCTTTTTAAATTTTAATTAGTCTCTTTCTCAGGTCTCGAATCCCTTTTTTTGTATCTCGTCGCCAAGTCCATAAAATTAATCACATTTGTCAACCACTAATACTTGGCTAATTTGCAGAGCTTTCAGCTCAAGAAAATCAATTAAAAGTTCTTTCAGTTGCGCCTACTTTTCCACCGTTCATCCGCATCGCCTTCTGCATTGTTTAAGAAATTGAGTTGATAGAAAGTCGCTATCGGTAAATGTAAGTCCAAAAATCATAATGATTAATTTAAGATAAGCGTGTTTTAGTCAAAGGTGGTTGTAGAATTGTGAGCGATCTCATCTCTCAACGTATTCTTTTTTGGATTACTATCGGCTTAAATTTATGGATTAAATTTCTATCAGTTTGGGTCCCAAACCTGTGCTCGAATCCCCTCAAGCGGCAGCGTCTCTTAAGTGGGGCTTAATCAAGTGCGGGTCAGAAAGTCACTGGGGGGGGTGTCCCTTCTAGGTCAGCCGAGGGATTAGTTACGCCGTCAAAAGCCTCTATAAGAGGGTGGCAAAGGGTAGATACACCCGTTCTAAAAAAATTTTAATCAAGCTTGATATATTTATGTGCTAATTAGCACGATTAA